>CM060106.1:41612890-43092890 GCA_030522415.1 Channallabes apus
CGAGAACTGTGCCTGAGTTCACTGGAAAAGGTGGTCTCGAGAATGGTACCGCTTACTCAGACACGGATCACCGATCAAATCAGACATGAAGCTCAATCGTACCTGACACAGAAGTGGATCTCTGTTTAGATGTGACATCATCCGTGTTTACATTACCAGTCTGGAGTGACTCAAATCTGATTGTTTTTGCCTTAATATGTAAACAAAGATATGATTTTTAGCGTTTGCTGAACAGCTATGTATCCAATATGTGGTCATGTGACTTGAAGGAGAATGAGCAGATGGGAATTCATGCGACTTTTTGAATATCTGCAGTGTTTTCATACATAACGGCAGCTGCGTGTGTGTTTTGTTGGGGTTAATTCAACGATAACCAGACGGTGAAAACCAAAACCGGGACTCGTTATCGTCTGATGGTTCTAAGAGGGATTTTCCCCCAAAGCATCTTTCCTCGAGTGTTTTCTCTCTAAACCCAATAATAAGAGCGTCATTAGCCGTGGTGCAGTTCACTCTGTGACGGCTCGTTGGACGATGTCAAGTCGATTATTGTGGCAAGTGACCGCATTATCGCGGCTGAACGCTCATCATGGTTTCCTCTGCGGTCTTGTTTTAACAGGAATAAATTGGCTTTGGGTTTTGTTAAACAATGACTTGTGTTTGTTTAAGTGTAGCTCAGCTGCTATTTTTCGCTCAGAGGTCATTTGATTTATGTGAAAATGTCTGCAGAGAAATGGGACGTGACTGTCGGAGACAGCGAGCGGGAGTGTGAGAAAAGGATTTTCAGGACACGGCAGAAAAATGTTGAGAATACACTGTACACAGGAGCATAAGGACATGAACTAGACTTATAAAACTGATAAGACTATAAAACTGATATGGACACATTACACTTAGCAAACAGGCTGTGGCATGTGGATCCTTTGATGTTCAGTCCTTTTGATGTTCAAAGTAGGTGTGGCCCTTGTGATGTTCTTAATAAAGTGGGAGTGGCTGTTTTGATGTTCCTAATAAAGTGGGTGTGACCATTGCAATATTCCTAATAAAGTGGGTGTGACCATTGCAATATTCCTAATAAAGTGGGTGTGACCATTGCAATATTCCTAATAAAGTGGGTGTGACCATTGCAATATTCCTAATAAAGTGGGTGTGGCCGTTATGTTTTTAATGAAGAGGCTGTGGCTGTTGTAATAGTATTAACAGAGAGGGTGTGGCTGCTTTGACAGTTTGTAAAAAAAAGTGGGCGTGGCTACTTTGATGTTCTTAACCATGAATAATGAAGAGGGTGTGGCTCCTGTGATGTTCTTAATAAAGGCATGGCTACAGTAATAATCTTAATAAAAACAGCATGTTCTTAAAGAGGGTGTGGCTTCTGTAATAGCTTTGATGTTCTTAATAAAGAGGGCGTGACTGTTGTAATAGTATTAATAAAGAGGGCGTGGCTACTGTGCTGTTCCTAATAGAGTTTTGTCTACATTTCTAAAGACACACACAGACACACACTCACACACACACAGAGCTCCGCTCACTGCAGAGGCCAAATAAACTGGTCGTGATTGATCACCGGTGAGGAATGAGTCTGGGAAGAACAAAAGCGAGGCCACACAGCTCCTGACGTCTCGCTCACTACCTGCCTCTGCGCTGTGTATTATGATCTGTTTAATTCATTATGTGCACCCTGGAGGTGAAACACACCCTGCAGATGAATGGAGCACTCAGTAAATGTGACTATTGTGTGTGTGTGTGTGTGTGTGTGTGTGTGGTAAAGCTTCATTTATCTAGGAACTTGTCTGTGCAAAAAATTTTCTTTCTCTCTACACTGTAAACTGGCACAAAGTTAGACTACAAAGTACATTTACACATGGTATTGTGTGTGTGTGTGTGTGTTTGTGTGTGTGTGTGTATGAGAGAGAGAGAGAGAGAGAGAGAGAGAGAGAGAGACTTACCATTCTTTTGACTTACCATATTTTGCCCTTTTGTAACAAGTTAACTCGGCTCTCAGAGCTCCCCCGCTCCAGCTAAAACACTGAGAAGAGGCATTCTGTTTCACTCCTCGTCCAAAAGCACCGTTTCAGCCTCTATGTAAATTAGCTATTGCTTGGCCATGCCCTTCTGTGATGTCCCTGACCTTTCATTCCACGGCGACTGGTTTCATTTTCACTAAACGCCAAAACAAGAAGAATTTCTGCATGTCAGTCGCATCAGCTTGTGTAAGCACCAGCTCCTTGCACGAGAGCACAACAGCGTCTCTTCTTCCTGAAGAGGCCGAGGAAGGACCAGCGTCCACCAATGATCCTCACCACCTTCTATAGTGGGACCACTGAGAGCTTCCTGAGCAGCTGCATCACTGTCTGGTTTGGGAATTGTGCCATCTCAGACAGCAAGTCCCTACAGTGGATAGAGAGAACAGCAGAGAAGATCATCAGGGTGTCTGTCACCTCTATTGAAGACATCTACACCACACGCTGCAACCGCAAACCCACCAGCATTGTGGCTGATCACATCCAGACTGTGTAACAGCTTCTTTCCACAAGCCATCTGTCTCCTCAACAAAAAGCGACGACACACACACACACACACACACACACACACACACACACACACACACACACACACACACATTTAAGAGCAGAATCACTCAACTGTTACTAACACACACACACACACACACGCGCACACACACACACATTGTCTGTTCCTGTTAAAAAGATTCAAGTTTCAATAAGAAATATGCAGATTTTGAATCATATTATATTAAAACAGCACAGACACACACACACACACACACACACACACACACACACGTGTGTAAACTCAACTAGCTCAAAACATTGGGACTGAAACACTGAATCACACACGTGCAAACACACTGATCAACAAAAATCTAACTCTTGTTCACACCAACCTGTAATTGCTCTTTTGCACAATATTTATTACGTACAAAAAAACTCTTTTTTATCTTTTTTATCTGCTACTTACAAGGAATGTTTGCTGTTTCTCCTCCCACTACCTCCACTCATTACCTCGTCACTACAAAGTATTGAAATCTGTCATATTGTCTCGTTCTTGTTTGTACATTTGCATTTATGTTGCCTCTTTTGTATTGGACTTTATACAAATCTGTCTTGTCTCAGCCAGTCAGCTAATTAGGTTTCTTAGTTAGCTAATTAGTTTTGCTAATTTACGTTATTAATTTCTGTTTGGTCCTGGAGGAACGTCGTTTGGTTTCACTGTGTACTGAACTGTTAAAATGGTTAAAATGACAATAAAAACTCACTTTTGACTTGCATGTTAACAATTAATAGGTTAAAATTAAGAATACAAGTTAATTGCTTATATGCATATTATATTACGTTTAAGGGTTAAAGAGCCGTTATCCACCGTTCTGTGGCTCTTTAGAAACCGACAGGCAGAGGTTTGGGCTCCATACGATTTGTTTAAAATTTTTATATCACTAAAGACGATGAAATTAAGGATTTCATTACAAATTTCGATATAAAAGTCATGTGACTATCCAAAAATGATCATAAAGTTTAAAGACATCTTAGGTTGTGTTCACACATGTAGTTCGGTTCTGTTGTTTCAGACCAAATGTAATTAGACATTAGTTTTGGTTCACTAGTATAAAGTTCACTAGTATAAGAGGTTATAAAATGTAACTTTATACATTGAAAACTACACAAGCACGGCTCAGATGTCAAATAAAACCAGCGCCAATGTTTTTATTTTGCGTCTAGCGTTTTTCCAGAAGGCTTCCAATGACAGACCTTCCCCCACTAAATAAAAATAAATAAGTAAATAATTAAATAATTAAATAAATAAATAAATAAATAAAGGCAAACGGTGATCTTTAATCCTTTGATAGACTCTCCCTGCTCCTGCTCCGAGAACACAGGACCACACGTGACAGTACAGCGTCTGTTGTATGTGTATGAACGCTTCATGAGCTTTATACTGTAAGTGCTTCTCAAGCACACGTTATTGAACGCAGCCCTCCTGTGCTCTCGTCCATCAAATTTTACCATTAATTTGCTAGTGTTAAATTTATGAATTACACTAAGAATAAACTTTTTTACTTTTGCTTTCAGCAGCTTTCGAAAACTCGTAATTTTAATCGCGTGAACAGATTAACAATGCAATCATCAAAAAGATTAGACAAGACTGCATTAAAGCCAGGTGATAGTCTGGAGCCGTCAGTGGTACGAGTGATTTATAAGAACTTATAGCTTAAACAATAAAAGTGCAGATCATACAGGAAACTTTAAAACCGTTATGACGACAACTGTTTGATTTTATTGGATATGAACTTTAAATAAAGCCTTTGTTGATCAATTAATTGAAACAATGTGTAATTTTTTTGATTGAGAATTGATTCATACAGTATTTTTTAAACTTTCAAAGTGTAAAATTTTCTAAAATCGATGAATTCCTTAATTAGGAATTCCTGCAGAAAACACAAACCACTTCCATCTTCATCACTTCTTCTACTTTTAAGTTTACAAGCGACACTGCCACCTACAGGACTGGAGAGTGATGCAACTGATTGGTAGGAAAAAAGAGAAATGCTTTGTATAAGATTAGACTTTAAAACCTATGAAAAACATAAAAATCAAATTGAATCGACAGTCTACCTGTGAGTCACAGCTCCAGTTCTCCCTCACACACACACACACACACACACACCACGTTGTGTCTAATGGAGAACTCTGGCTCACTAACCCTGCAGCCGGCTGCACCCTGAGAGACGGAGGATATACGCATCATAATCCTCAGCAGTCAGAGTGCAGGTGGCCTGAACATCACACGGATATCCTAAAGATTTGGAGTAAAAGGAAAACAGTTTCTCTAGTAGGGAGTTTAATGAAACGTCTCCCTGGTGCTGATGTCATGAGATTACAGCGGAGACACTAAACATCCTCGCTTGTTGTAAAACACACAGTGATGTTTGGCTTAGAGTGGTTTGATTTTTGTGGTCACGGGGAAAGTCCCAACATCTCTCTGTCTCTCACACACACACACACACACACACACACACACACACACACACACACACACACACACACACACACACACACACACACACACACACACACACAAACACACACACACACAGTCAGCAAGTCCAAAAAACACCAGCAGGGCCTGTTTTTACTTCATCCCTCCATCAGGTTTCCATTAAAACTGAGTTTCACGTCCAAATTCCTGATGTTAATTAGACACACAGAGAGATTCGATTGAAAAATTCTGGCGCATTTTTTTAAAACCTCGCATGAATAAGTTTGAGAAAATACATCCAGGTTGTTGGGTAAAACAAAAATCTACAGTTTTGGCCAAAAGTATTGAAACAAAACTTAAACTCGATGCTTTAATGACATTCTGAAGAGACATAAGAACAATTTGTTATTTTATACAGTGAAATTGCTCAAACCCCTGCCGGATTCGTCTCGGCGTGGAGTCCGCTTGATCGCTCCCTGAAGATCTTGTACAGTTTCCTGACTGCTCCTGACTTCTTCACCATCGTCCGACAGTTTTCATCGTGTTTAGGTCTGGAGGTCTCACTCAGGCCATGGCTCCAGGAGATGAACATCATAATCACAATGCCATGTATTCACTCGTTTTTCAGTTCATTAGCGCAGCTCTTCAGCCAGACATCCATCCATCTGGTAACCTATGTAGTCCAACTAGGAACCATGGAGGCCAACGGAGGCCAACCTTGTGTCCATGCCCATTAGCCTAATCTGTATGTTTTTGTACTGTGGAAGGAAACCGAAGTACTCAGAGGAAACCCACCAAACACAGGGAGAACACACACGCACATCCCAAGGTGGGAATCAAACCGAGGACCTGGAGGTGCAAGGCGACAGCGCTAACCTCTACGCCACTGTGTCGTCATCCAGCTTAGACTAATTAGTGACATCATCTGTATATAATACTGTATATATGGAACTATAATACATGGCTTACTGTATGTTGTCTTAATACTTTTGGACTACATTGTATATTCAGTGAAAAGCTGTTTTTAAAATACATTATTCATGTGACAGAAAAGAGAAAGTCATTTCATGTGGCTTCAATTTTGAAAGTTTAATTAAAATTGGATCTAAAATCAGGATATTGATTATTGATTATTGATATGATTAAAAACTCTTGATGTCGTTAGTGTTCTTCAAAATAAAGCGTCATCCAGATTTCTGTGATCCACTTCACTGTTGTTAAACCAACGACAGCTGGTCAATACGGACTGAATTCAATTTTATTTCAGTTATATTGTTTTTAACAAATCATCATTGTTGAAAATCAGCTTTACAGAATCAAAAGAAAACACTGGAAATGTGCATGAAATGTAAGATGATGTGTGTGAATCAAAATGATCAGACTGTCCCTGATGAACAAGCCAAGGGTTACGGTGCCGAGGGAAAAACTCCCTGAGATGTCAATAGGAAGAAACCTTGAGAGGAACCAGAATCCACAGGGAACCCATCCTCATCTATTGAACCAAATCAGTCTCATTAATAATTCACACAAAAGACACGATGCACACATGCGTATGCCAAATTACGTGTGTGAAACCCAATTCACATGCACGAAACTAAAATTATCACAAAAAAAACAACTTGTGCACAAAATAAATATGTTCATAATATATGTTTCACAAATGCAAAACTCAATTCACAGATGTACAACCATTTTTACATTTTGCTATGTTTAAAGTGCCCCTATTATGCTTTTCCAAATATGATCTTTCATGCAGTGTGTCATGTAGCTGTATGTGAACATAAACTATCTGCACTATCTGTGATGCCGACAGTGCACGATAAATGAGGTTTTTGTCTATTAAAAAAAACGAGTCGTTAGTAATTCTAATTTTTCTCTGTTACGGATCCAGGTCACTACGTAACATATGTGCATAATGTCTGCCCACGTTCTACGTCGCGAACAACTTGCCCGCCATCTTACAATTAACGTTACCACACTCTTGTTAATGTGACAGAGCATGCATGCCGGGTTCGCTTAACCACTTTGTAATATAAAAAAACAATAAAAACGAGGGCACACGAAATGCTTTTTAACTGTTTATTCTCCACCATTCACCAAAACTGAACTTAACACTCGCGACACTCCAGAGCAGGAAGCCCCGAGGGGATAAATGGGGGATAAGCACACATATTCACATCACGAGCGCCCATGCATCTATCATTAGCACAATATAACAAATTAGTTCTGTTACATTAACATATGACACTTACCACTGAGAAACGTCCTGCTCCAGTCGTACTAGCGAAACAATTTCTTGTCGATGTGCCACGTCAACCGGTTCATCGTCAGACTCCGGCTCGAATTGATACGATAAAACCGACGCCATCTTTTCTATGTATTGACGGGTCACCAGAGCTGTCGTTCAGTTATGGTAATGGACGTTTCATTTTCCGCCACACGCTTTAGCGGTAGTCCAATCATAAAGGACCGCGCCATCTGACCAATCACAGCAGTGAGGGCTAACGGAAAGGAGGGGTTTAGACAGACTGAATCTTCGAACTGCTTCACGTTTACGAATCATTTAGAAATGGGGGAAAATTAAATCTATTTTTGGAGAAAACTAAAGTGTTTTTTGACCTTGCATACATGTAAACCTGTTTTAAGAGACTCATTAAGCAATATTAGAAACCTTTAAAATGGCATAATAGGGGCACTTTAAAATTCACGAGTGTATCGTGGACTATTAATGTGAAAATCGTCTTTCGTGTGTGAATATCCCTGGATTTGTGCGTTTGTGTATTTTTGAGATTTGCTGGCAGCAACGTGGGTCACTTGTACCATTCAGCCAATCAGATGTGACCTCACAAATTCAACCAATCACAGCCCTGCAGCTGCACTCAAGTAGTTCAGCTTTACACACCTTTTGCGCAATCTGAGTTAATTACAACGGAAATTAAGTTTTACCAACTCAAACCAAGAACAGGATTCACATGAAAGTTATTACTTTATTTGATAAAGTTTCATTAATGGACTTCACCGAAAATAACACAGTTAACCACTTTATCATCTTTATAAACACTTCACCCAAAGTTAATATGAATCTAGTCAAACCTAAGGTACATATATAAAGTTTCATAAAATAAACATACAATAAACCATACTTACAATAATAGGATTTTTTTACTCATTTCTAGTGAAATGTTACTAAAATTGTAAGCAGAAATATCTCGTCCTATTGGCAGATAATTAAATTTAATTAGAAATAAGCTTAATAATCTTATTGTGTTGCAATCTTATTTTACGAAACTGCAGATAAATGCAACTGTATATCCAAGATATTTTCCCTGCTGAAATGTCACCTTGTCCCCGTGTAGTGCCGACTAGCGCTCGGGTGATGCTTGTGATTTCTATACACACTCAATAAAGTTTGTCTAAACCTGATCTAGACTCTGAATTAAAAGATTCATTTTGTAAGACTGTCCCGTGTGTTGTCTTAGAAAATAAAAAAACTGTCCGTCAGTGACATTTCATCTCTGAGCCACGCCCTTTCAGTGGCAAAGGTTCGAGGTTGACTGGGTTTGTTCTCCTGGATCCTCCTCTCCGGGAATTTCCAACAGACTCTATAATTCAACGCTGGTCGTCCTCTGAAGCCAATCTGACAAAATTCTATTCGTTTTTGGTAAATGTGAACTCGTTAGAGGAGTCAGACGTTTCGACCCCGACTGCACGTCTCTCTCTCTCTCTCTCTCTCTCTCTCTCTCACACACACACACACACACACACACACACACACACACACACACACACACACACACACACACATAAACATTTGGTTCTATTAAGAGCTGACAAAATGTTGATGAAACCCAGAGGAAAGAATCAAGCCTCCAAATCCTCTCATTAGTGGTGTCCAGTTATTTTGCGTAAATAATTACACCCTCCCTCCCAGACAGGGATCATCGCATCTCCTCTCAACACCACAGATACAAATTTATAAATAGATCAAACGTGCGCGTGGCTCCGCTCGCTGGGCCGAGAGACCAGACTCGTCAGGGATGAGATGCCTCCTGGAGAGAGGCTCTAAAAATACTCCTGGCCTGACTCTTCCTTTTCTTTCAGCGCTCATTTTCATCACTCCTGTCCTGGTTTATTTTTACAGTAGAAGATGTTTACGCTCCAGCGCTGTAATTTCAGGCCTGGAAACTGGTGATGGGACGAGAAAGAGAGAGAGAGAGAGAGGGGGGGGGGGAAGACAGGGTGGGGTGCAACTGCCTGATCTGGGTACGCATACACGTGTGTGTGTGTGTGTGAGTGTGTGTGTGTGTAGGAATCCCTGAAGCTCAGTAAGCTGTGTGTGGTGCAGGAAACTCCCTGGTTTATACACAGTGTGTGTTTGGTGTTGTTTCAGATTACAGACTCACTAAAACCTCTTTGCTCTGCAGTTTCTTTAGCATTTCCACCTTAACATGCTAACTTTTAAAACAAAAAGAAAATGGAGATCCGGATGTACGAGTTTCTCCTGGAATCATAAACGCTCTCATGTCTATTACAAAGTGTCTAATTTCGAGTTAATATTAACACGAGGAAAATGTCCTCGTATTCAGAATCGCTTCACACACACAGTTAATTATTGAATAAACACCTGCATGTTATTAATGTCTTCATCTGAGTGCTAAAATTGTCCTGAATGGACATTTTCAAGATTTATTATCATCACCTTAAAAACAGGGATAAAAAAAAAAAACTAACTTTTAATCTTAAAAAAAAATTTTTTTATGTAATGTCGGTGTTTCACACACACAGTACACGCAGACGGGCTGCCCAAGTATATTTGTGCACCCTTTTAAAAAATCTGTCCGGTGCAGATTCGATGCCATCTGGACAAATCAATGTGGCTTCAGACATATTTGGCTTTCCTGATAGGAACCAAAGTTATCATTACTTTTAAAACTTTTACTGTTACTCGGGATTATTATTATTATTATTATTATTATTATTTAGTCACAATAACAACCAAAAACAACCATAACCATAAACATGTGGTCTTATAAATCTGGTCTTTCTTTGCCTATGTGACCCTTTTAAAAATGTATTTGTTTATTTATGCTTTGTCATGTTTGTATAGTTTAAAATGAAATAAAATTCAGTTCATCATATTGCCAAGGTTGTGCTGAAGCAAAGGTGCATCACTCTATACTGCACGACTCTGAACCCTATACATATTTATTAAAACATAGTAATGTGAAAAATTGCTCTGGGCTTTTAAAGGCTTCGTGCTCTGACCAACAGTGTCATGTTTGTACACCAAAGACTGTTTAGTGTTTAAAGTTTTTGCTTCTTCTTGAACGGTACTGCTGTAAGAACCTTCAGTCTCAGTTTGAATTCATATTTTCATCACTCCATGTGTTCTGCTGTTAAAGAAATCCTGAGCAACTTTAAATTCATTCATCATTTTATTCCTGTTTTCCTGAACTTTACAGAGCCTCAGTGTAACCCGTCTGCATCGTCTTCTTGATATTACAGTAGATCCTTATTTATAAAGGTTGTTAAACTGATGAATGATTCGTGGCTCGTGCTCTGATCTTCGCCACGTTTGCATGTCGAACATAAACGCAGATCTGATCGCACTTTAATGATGCACGTACACACACTGAAGTTATCACAGCGCTGTGTAAACACACACACACACACACACACACACACACACACACACGGGTAATGACAGGACAGATGCAGTGGGGTGCAGGGTGGAGCCAGGCATGTTTAGGTGTGTGTGTGTTTGCATTAATGCCTCATATCTGTAAGGCAAATGTCAGTGTGTTTATAACTGGAGCCAAAACCATGCTGATGCACAGACAGATAGGTAGATGAATGGATAGATGGATGGATGGGGAGAAAAAGATGCTAAAGTTGTTCTGTAAGCTTGTAAAACTACGTGGTTGAGTGAACAGAAATAGGGACAGATAAAAATCAGATGGATAAACAATAATTTAGACAGATTGATGGACGGATGGATGGATGGATGAAACAGAACAGCAGAAAAGACTGGTGATAGGAATTATAGGGATTAACAGGATAGATGGAAGGATTGATGGATGAATAAAATTAGCAATTAATGTATATACTGTAGATGGGTGAAAGAACAGTGATGGAAAGATATACAAACAGATAGATAGATACTGTAGATAGATAGATAGATAGATAGATAGATAAATAGATAGATGCAGTTTAAAGTATGATGTAGGGCGTCGTAAAGTATGATGTAATGCACTACAAAATACGTACGATGTAGGGCGCTGTAAAGTATGTTGTAATGCAAAGTAAAGTGTAATGTAGAGCGTGTAAAGTATGATGTAATACGCTGTCAAGTGTGATGTAATGCAAAATATTATGTAGGGCACTGTAAACTATGATGTAATGCACTATAAAGTATGATGTAATGCAGTGAAAGGTGTGATGCAGTAGAACACTTGTTAGAGTCGGGCTCTTGCTCATTAGTAGCAGAGCAGGAAATCTGAGCGACGTTCTATTGAACACAAACACAAAGCTGCACTTATCTTCTTACACGACTTCACCTCCGCCTCACTGTACTAATCCCTGACTGATATTCTCTCCCGAGCTCGTAACGCTCATCAAAGCCACCGCAAAGATTTCTCAGTGTGCTCCATCAGGTAGCTCAACTCCAAAAGACAAACACACACACACACACACACACACACAATTAAAATGCAGTTCATGAGTGAGTGTGTGTGTGTGGTGTGTAGTATAAAGTTAGTCACTGTTTAAGTCCCTCTTTAACAATGGCCTCATTTTACAATACAAGAAAAAAATTCATAAACACCTGCATGACAACAAAGCAGAAAGCATGCACACACACACACACACACAAAATGTAAAATCTCAGCTGTGTGTAAACATTGGCATAAATAACAACAAAGCCAGTCACGTGACTCGCCCGTCTCTCACCCGGCCCTCTTACCTTCCGCAGATACACTACTGGGGTTTATATTCACTTAAACATGACGGATTAAAAGAAAAAGTAATCTCCACTACAGTGGGTTTTAGAATACTTTAAAAAAAATTAATTTTATGTATTGATGTGAGTTACGTCCGGGCCTCCTGAGGAACTCCAGCTGTGTTATATAATAATAAAAAAGCAAACAGACATTAAGTACTGAGAGCTTCTTCCCTCTTTCTTCACTTTCAGGCTCAACTTTCATGTTTCTTCTTGTTTATAGTCCAAATTTATTCTGATGTTTTCAGCAGTTCCGCTGTTTAGAAATTAAAAGCTCAAGTCGGTGAAAGTGCTTTAATTAGCGCCTCAATCGGCGCCCTCGGAATCACGTGACCCGATTAGACGCATTCTATTGGCGACAGCACAGGATTCACTAGACACACGGATTAACATGAGCACAAAATGGTGTGATATTTACTGAGAACAATGTTTCAATGCTCCAGATATTTAATAAAATAGAAAAGAGATAAAATATAAAAGCAAGCAGACAAATACAGAAAAATAATTTATTACTAAATTATTACCAGATTACAGACCTTTCATGGTATTTACTGATCTCCATACGCTTATCACCGAGAGAAAATCATCTGCTATTAAACCTTAACCTTCAAATTCAGAACCGCTAATGATCTCATACGATTCAGAACCGCTTAAAAACATCGGAGTCGTTTTTATATGGACAAATTTAATTTGGCATTAATCTGTTTTTATATTATTAATTGATTTATAGACATTCTGATATGACATGATTTAACCTTATAATCTGATATGATTTAGATCCGTGTTTTTGATTCAGCGTCATTTATGATTCATTATAAGGTGGGGCAAAAAATATTTAATCAGCCACCAATTGTGCAAATTCTCCCACTTAAAAAGATGAGAGGCCTGTAATATTCATCATAGGTATACTGATATACTGATACTGTATACTCATATACGTATGATGATATACAGGTCCTTCTCAAAAAATTTGCATATTGTGATAAAGTTCATTATTTTCTGTAATGTACTGATAAACATTAGACTTTCATATATTTTAGATTCATTACACACAACTGAAGTAGTTCAAGCCTTCTCAAAAAATTAACATATTTCATCCGACCAATAAAAGAAAAGTGTTTTTAATACAAAAAAAGTCAACCTTCAAATAATTATGTTCAGTTATGCACTCAATACTTGGTCGGGAATCCTTTTGCAGATTCTTGTGTCTTGTGTCTCTCAACTTTCTCTTCACAATATACCACAGATTCTCTATGGGGTTCAGGTCAGGAGAGTTGGCAGGCCAATTGAGCACAGTAATACCATGGTCAGTAAACCATTTACCAGTGATTTTGGCACTGTGAGCAGGTGCCAGGTCGTGCTGAAAAATGAAATCTTCATCTCCATAAAGCTTTTCAGCAGATGGAAGCATGAAGTGCTCCAAAATCTCCTGATAGCTAGCTGCATTGACCCTGCCCTTGATAAAACACAGTGGACCAACACCAGCAGCTGACATGGCACCCCAGACCATCACTGACTGTGGGTACTTGACACTGGACTTCAGGCATTTTGGCATTTCCCTCTCCCCAGTCTTCCTCCAGACTCTGGCACCTTGATTTCCGAATGACATGCAAAATTTGCAACCTGTAGCCCATTTCCTGCACACGCCTGTACACGGTGGCTCTGGATGTTTCTACTCCAGACTCAGTCCACTGCTTCCGCAGGTCCCCCAAGGTCTGGAATCGGTCCTTCTCCAGAATCTTCCTCAGGGCCCGGTCACCTCTTCTCGTTGTGCAGCGTTTTCTGCCACACTTTTTCCTTCCCACAGACTTCCCACTGAGGTGCCTTGATACAGCACTCTGGGAACAACCTATTCGTTCAGAAATTTCTTTCTGTGTCTTACCCTCTTGCTTGAGGGTGTCAATGATGGCCTTCTGGACAGCAGTCAGGTCGGCAGTCTTACCCATGATTGCGGTTTTGAGTAATGAACCAGGCTGGGAGTTTTTAAAAGCCTCAGGAATCTTTTGCAGGTGTTTAGAGTTAATTAGTTGATTCAGATGATTAGGTTAATAGCTCGTTTAGAGAACCTTTTCATGATATGCTATTTTTTTGTAATATTGATGACTGTATGCCACAATCATCAATATTAAAACAATAAAAGGCTTGAACTACTTCAGTTGTGTGTAATGAATCAAAAATATATGAAAGTCTAATGTTTATCAGTACATTACAGAAAATAATGAACTTTATCACAATATGCTAATTTTTTGAGAAGGAGCTGTATATATAAAAGATATAACAGATATAAATCAAAGCTAATATGATTCAAAATCTGCATATTTCTTATTGAAACATGAATCTTTTTAACAGAAACAGACAATGTGTGTGTGTGTGTGTATGTGTGTGTGTTTGGCTTTTATATCCAAAGCCTCATTAAACAGCAGACCTCTCTCTCCAGGTCCTTCATCTTCCACTGAGACCGAGGCCCGCGCATGATTTACGTCCTTCTCCATTTATTTTCCTCCACTTTACTCTCTTTGTCCTCCCGAGTCTCTGTCCATGGTCATGTTTCGGAAGTCAGCGCTCACATTAGTGTCATGATGGAAAGATGGGCCGAGTGTGTTTGGGATGGATGGGAGGAAATTTACAACCTTGCAAATGTAGCAGGAGACCAGAGTTCAGTCTGGAGGGTCTACCATTCATCTACACACACACACACACACACACACACACACACACACACACACACACACACACACACACACACACACACACACACACACACACAAACACACACACACACACACAGAAGAAAAACATGACATGAAGAAAAGATTAACATGCACAGAGACATGCACAGTGAGCAATAAAAGAAGAAGTGAGACAAAAGGAGAAAGAGAGACAGGCAGAAAATAGTGGGACACTCACACAGACAAAGAAGGAATGAGAGTGATAAAAAGAAGAGTGACAGATAGAGAAAGAGAAGCATAACAAGAAACAGATAAAGAAAATAATAAGAAACAGAAAGAGAGGGAGAGACAGCGAGAGAAAGACGGATTAACCTGAGACAGTAGGATTCTGTCTCACTTCCATCACACGGTGGTGTAGAAAAGCAATAAAACACTGTTACACTAAACTTCAGCACTCTGTACGTACGTATTATTAGCTCATCATGTTATTCGCTCTAGACATCAGGAGGATGTAGGATTGGAAGAAAAAGGGTTAATATCTCAATCATTATGTCCATATTTCCCAGAGAGACCCTCTGTCCTGAGACAGGGGCACGGGCGCCGGGTAATAAGTGCCTGTTCGGCTCTCCAGGGCCAGTATGAGGTAATGCGCTTTTATTCTCAGCTCCAAAAGATACTCAGTGAGCAAAAGAAGAGAGAGAAAAAAAAACCTGCAGCATAAACTGGTATTGTGTGTGAGGTAACTGGAGCTCTGAGATGCTGCCAACTTCCTCTTTATTATGACAACAGGATGGGCAAAGAAAAGAAAAACCACTGTGAATAGCTAATAGTTTCTACTGAGTAAACTGTGTCTTTTCTTCCTGCGTTCGCTGTTACTGCGTCTCTCTCTCTCTCTCTCTCTCTCTCTCTCTCTCTCTGTGGTTAAATATTAAAACTTAAATATTTAGATCTCTGCTCAATATAACCTCCTGTAAAAGGGTTCATTGTGATCCCTCGATGTGGCGATTAATCATCAGGATGTGCTGTGAGGGAAAGTGCTTCAGTCCAACAACAATCACAATAGAGGAAGAGAGGAATCTGGAGGTCATGACATCATGTTAAACATTTCCCACCGCTAATTACGTTAATACTTCATTCCTTTCTAACGTCATAAAGATAAGTTGTGAAATATAATAAATACAAATTTTACAATTAAGGTGCATTAATGAACACTGTTAACAATTTAAGGTGCATTAAAGAGGAAGAACAAGCAGCTACAGTATGATGTACACGTGCATGATGATTGTATATACAGGTGGGAATGAAACTGTACATAATGTGCACCAGCAAGTAGTAATGGAGAGAATGAATCAGCAAGTATATAACCAGCAATACTCATAAAAAAGAGGATGCAGTAAATGAAGGATGTGACCGGTGTGCAGTGAAGACAGAATGTATATGATCATGTTTATTGTGATCATTGTGAAAGAGATCTCTCTCCTGATACAGAGCAGAGTTACTGTAAAGTCTAATTGCAGTCGGCAGTAAAAGACACAGCAGAGCTGAAGCGCGGTCTGACTGAAAGTGCTCTGCTGTTTATCCAGTAGGTTGTGGAGGAGATGTGAGGTGTTCTCCGGGATGGTTAACAGTTTGTGTAACACCCTTCTCTCCACTACAAGCTTCAAATACTTTACAAGAAAGTACCCAGTATTGAGCTCACCTTCTTGATGAGTTTGTTGAGTTTCTTAGACCCACTTGTTACAGTAGCTTTAGGAAGTCAATTCTGGTCTGGTCTGGTCTGACACCCTGTGTTACATACCATAGGGCAGTGGTGGCTCAATCGGCTAAGGCTGTGGGTTCCTGAGCTACTGATCGGAAGTCGGGGGTTTGAGCCCCAGCACTGCAAAGTTGCCACTGTTGAGCCATATCTGCTCTAGGCTCGCTGTAAGCTGGCTGATTCAAATAATTGAATACTCTATTCTATTCTATTCTATTCTATACAGTATACATCCTGTACATCACTAGAACTAAAGTCATTAACGTGTAAGATTTCCGGAGAAAGACAGATGATAGGAAATACATTTGCATTATCTGGTTAGACAAAAGGGCTACAGTGAACACAAGCTGTTTGGATGTTAAGTATATTCATAAGAATACAGGCTACAGGAGGTGTTACCATATAAAGAAACAGGAAGCATAATAAGGGGGTTGTTTTATGCTCATAGCATCATATTACAAAACCTTTCAACTTACGAAAAGGGCAACATCAAAGTAAAAACACATCATAAGTTGAAAATATCATAAGTTGATGGACTTACAATAATACACCTAACCTAGCTAACTTTAGGGCTTAGCCTAGCTGAAACATACTTAGGGCGCTTACATTAGTTAGTCAAAACATACTGTATATTGTAGATGATCAGTTATTTATCATTGTGAATCCTGTAGTTGAATGGTCGATGCCCAGCACGAGAGAGAACTGCACATGAGTCAACAGAGAAAAATCAATATGTTAAAATCCAAATATAATTTGTACCAACATCATGTGTTGTTAAATTTTCTCCTGATTTTCTGCTTAATTTAGTGGTAGCCAATTCAAACCACATCTTTTCAAGCTACTTCATGCAACGTTGCGGCGTAACACACTATCCGCCCCTTCTGGATCCATGAGCTCACAGATGCCCTTGATTGACGTGACAGGGTGTGTGCGCCATAGAGCTCGTCTGTTGTCTAGACTCTTGGCTACGGATGAATGTAACATCACCCAGGAATCCAGCTCATGATCTCCAGGTGATAGTAGATAGATAACGTTTCCATTACACGACTCATGGGGGTGAAAGATACAGTAGCTATTTAACCCTGTAAGACTGTGGCACTGTAGCAGGAAAAAGTGAGCAGGAATGTTGATTAAATGATTCATGATTGATGGCACGAGGTAGCGTTAGAGAGAGTTAAATGTAGTGAAATCACGTCTAAGGGTAAATGAGGTTTTAGCTTTAGAGCGACATTAAGAGCAGTTAAGGTAGACTTGGATTTACACTCAGCGGCCACTTTACTTTTAATTTTTTTTCAACTGTTTGTTAAATCAACTGTGTTTTGGATCATTGTTGTGTTGCATCAACCAACTTCTGCCGAGTTTCAGCTGACATACAGACATTCTCACATTATCCTGAAGAATTGTTTGATACTCATGATGGAATTCATCATCATTCTATGACTCCAAGCTGGCCACGCCCTGGTGTAGCAGTGCAGCCCAAATCATGATGTTTCCTCCTCGCCCTTTTTTTTTGTCATATATAGTGCTGCATGTTCTTTCCAAATAGTTTAGTCTTAGTTTCATCAGATCACAAAACATTTTGCTAAAACCGCTGTGGAGTGTCAATGTGCTCTTCCACAAACTTCAGGCGTGCAGCGATTGTTCATGGATGTTCTTTTTAGATGATGAGGAACACCCTACTTGTTTAATGTTTTACGTACTGTAGACTCATGAACACAGATGTTTGCCAGTTCCAATTATGCCTTCAGATCTTTGGCTGTCACTCGCGGTTGTTTCTTTACCTCATTGATGAGTCTTTGTTGTGGTCCTTGGGAAAGTAAACCATGTAATTCCAAAATGTTCAAAAACTTTTTCTTGCCAATGTATTTCATTTTGCAGTCGACTCATTCATATACAGTATTTTTGATTGGCTTATATTCACGTTTTTTTTTAAACCTTAAAAGTGTTCAGGGTTCAGCATAGTGTAGATTAGCACGGTGTAGATTAGCACAGTGTATCTTACTGTGGTTCACTTGTGGCCAAAGGGTCAGTTTTACACACAACCCTACTACAGATAAATCCTGAGGATCGCTGGAGCGGGTCAGAAGATCTCTGTGTGACATATGAGGTGCGAAGGGACGAGATCAAGCCGAGACAACAGGGGTTCCTCTTCTCCTCTAGCAGCTGAAACAGGAGAGCTGTCAGTGCTTTCAGACAAAACACACAGGCACATGCATAAAGAATTGACCGAGTTTGTCACATCCCCTGTAGACATTTCCACATCTTTGGGATATTAAAGGAGTTCCTGGGAGGCTGGTGTTTCAGATCTGAAGCAGGTGTACTGAAAGAACTTTCTACCTTGATGGTGTCCAAGCCCTAGTGAGACACTGGGATAAGTGCATTAGTGTATCAGCGGATTATATAGAGATATAAAGGGAGTTGTATTTTGTGGCTCTCCACAGAAGTGCGCCGCTTCTTCCTTTCTTATCGATGTGTTAAATTACTGACACTCTGGCCTGAGGTCACGTTCCCACTTTCTAACTTGTTAAAGTGCAGAAATACCAGATTCCTGCGTGTGGCGTATCTCTGTGGTGTTTATTATATTTGGACGTGTCCTCAGGCTCCTTCTGGTCACAATTACGGCCTCTTCCCCAGGCCTGCAATTTCACATTTCCACACTTAGCCAGGCTGCATTTAGAGGGGAAAATCCAGACCTGACACTGAATGAAGGATGATGCTTCGTGATGCTCGATTGAAGCGTGCGCTGAATCCTTTGTCCGCAAAAACCGCCGGGTTAAAAATAAAACCGGGGCTCGTCGAGTTCATCTGCTTTTCAGAAACAAGACGGCGAGGGGAACGAGGTCTCTGTCCTCTCCTATGCATACATATTATTAATATTGAAATGTTTAAATACAAATATTAACCTGAAACAAATAGAGCAGAGACCTGAATGAGGATTGAACAGTGTTATAATTGTGTTGCATACAGATTGATAAACAAATGAACAGATGCAAAAGAATTAAAATCTGTGCTATAGAATTAATCAGATAAACTGACATTAATCGTAAGATCTGTATGCTTTGTTACAGTCAGAGGTACAGTTATATTTTTGTACCTTAGCTTATTCATTTTTACTGTATAACTTTGTATGAAAACATGATTCATTTGAGTATAAATGACTAAAAACACAAAATTAGATCCTCCCCAGAGGTACAATTCAAGTCATGACCATCCATACCCTTTTCTTTAACTCTTTCTTTCTTTACAGCTTCACTGTATTAAAAGATCAGGACAAACCGTCTATGACATCACCCTTAAGAGTTTTTCTGATCATCACCATCTTGACAGGAGCTGATTCCACCTAAACTCTGATTAATCCATAGAAGGGCAGACGAACAGAGCCTGGCTGTCTTTTGAAATGTGCCTACTTAACTCAGTTAACTAAAATGCTAATCTAATCCAATGATAATTTACAGGCTACAGTAATGTATTTGACTGAACTCCATCATCTGTAGCCTCCACGTCATACAGTGTCAACTCCTACATTTCTTGTTGCACGTTAAACTACATCACTACCAGTTAGCTGGTTAAAGAAAGTGATGCATAGGACACATGTAGCGGTTTGACACAGCCACTACAGCTGTACCTCAAATCAGCCGCAGCCCTATTTATACATGTGTTTTTGGTTTAATATAATTTTAACTGATGAGTTACATAAAAATTCACCCTGTCATGGATAGAAAAGCTAGGTGTGGAGTTCAAATTATTGTTATTATTCCTTTTTGGTTAGGCTGTAAACTAAATTTTTTATTTATTTAAAAACTTTATTTTTTTTATTATTTATTTATAAAAAATAATATTTCTATTTTTATGTTTCAGGCTGTAAACGTCTCGGGTTACATTTCTGTAACCCTGTTCCCTGAAAGGCGGGAACGAGATGCTGCGTGAAAACGCTATGGGAACCAGTTTGTCGCGTTGCCGGTCGTTGAAGCATGCTGTGAAAACACGCCAAAGTTTTTGGCTATATATAACCTCGACAGGTGACGTCATCTGATTAGATGTAGGTGGAGGTTATAAAAACAGGTGAGCCGGCAACGACCTCAGATTAATTTGTCTGAACAGCCGTCCGGTCACGTGGTAGTGCGGCATTGCGACGCAGCATCTCGTTCCCGCCTTTCAGGGAACAGGGTTACAGAAATGTAACCCGAGACGTTCCCTAGCAAGGCTACACTCGATGCTGCGTGAAAACGCTATGGGAACGAGAATACCAACGCCGCCGCACTACAGGTGTCCGGACCCCAAGGTTGTGTAGCGTGTGCGCACAAAGCCAAGAAGGTCTCAGAGCTATGCCTGGGCAGCTAACTCGGGGGCAGTGAGCCCGGAGTAGCATGAACATCCAGATTTATAAATGTAAGAAATGTGTGCGGGGAGGAACCAACCCTTCGCGCCACACAATTACTGCAGGGGATACCTCCTGCTGGTGAGACTGGGATGATACCCTGGTTGGGTGGGCCCTGCTTCCCAGAGGCGAAGTGAACCCACGCGCCTCATAGGAGAGGGCAATATGCGTCTCCCACCCAGTATAGTGGCGCTCTGACTCACGCCACTAGCTGATGCGGTGGACGTGAATCTGAAAAGCACATACTGGATAGTAAGTGAAGTTTCTCCTGCTCCGAAGCTGTAAAAGGCGGAGGACAGAAGGCTTCAACAATGCAGCTAAGAAAATCCTGAGGGTACTAGGGCACAAGCCCAAGGACAAGCTTTTACTGCAGAAGCTCCAGCACTGAAACATTTTGGCAGTGGACTGGGTCTACCTGCTTGGCACACACTTGTTGCAGGGGAATACCTCTTGCTAATCCAATAGCTGAGGCGATCCCCTGGTTGAATGAGCCCTGATTCCTAGAGGCGAAGTGAGCCCACGCGCCTCATAGGAGAGGGCAATAGCATCTCTCATCCAGAGCATGAAGAAGTTGCTCTGACCTACGCCACTAGCTGATGCGGTGGACGTAGATCTGAAGAGCACAAGCTGGACACAGCAAGTGAAGTCTCTCCTGCTCCGAAGCTGTAAGCGCGGAGGACAGAAGGCTTCAAAAACAATAGGGTGCCTGTTGGGTTTATAGTTTAGCTTTTGGAAGATAGTTGAAAGAGGATGCAGTTACGCACGTCCTGAAAGTGCTAGGGCATAGGCCCGAGGACGGAAACTCCAGCACTGAAACAATTCGGCAGTGGACTGGGTTTACCTGCTTAGCAGACACTTGCTGCAGGGGAATACCTCTTGCTAGTGCAATAGATGAGGCAATCCCTTTGGCTGAAAGAGCCCTGATTCCTAGAGGCGAAGTGAGGCCACGCGCCTCATAGGAGAGGGCAATAGCATGTCTCATCCAGCACATGTAGAAACTGCTCTGACCTACGCCACTAGCTGATGCGGTGGACGTAGATCTGAAGAGCACAAGCTGGACGCTACAAGTGAAGTCTCTCCTGCTCCGAAGCTGTAAGCGCGGAGGACAGAAGGCTTCAAGAGCAATAGGGTGCCTGTTGGGTTTATGGAGCTTTCTGAAGATAGTTGAGAGAGGATGCAGTCACGTACGTCCTGAGAGTACTAGGGCACAGACCCGAGGAGGGAAACTCCAGCACTGAAACAATTCGGCAGTGGACTGGGTTTACCTGCTTAGCATATACTTGCTGCAGGGGAATTCCTCTTGCTAATGCAATAGATGAGGCAATCCCCAGGGTTGAAAGAGCCCTGATTCCCAGAGGCGAAGTGAACCCACACGCCTCATAGGAGAGGGCAATAGCATCTCTCATCCAAAACATGTAGAAGCTGCTCTGACCTACGCCACTAGCTGATGCGGTGGACGTAAATCTGAAGAGCAGTAACAAGGCGAAGCATATCTTAGAAGGCAAGAGGTCCGCCTTGCTACATGAACATCTCTCCCTGACTACTTCGGAGTGGGGTTACCATTCCCCGTGTGTCAGAGATAGACTGGACAGTACTACTGCTCCCGCATCCATGCTGGAATGTAAATCGCTCTGAGGGACAGGAACCTGGTGCGCTAGCTGTTAGCGGCGCGAGCACAGTCCGCCCTGGCGATAATATATGAGACTGCCATAGTGTTGTCCCCCGCACTAGGACATGGCAGCCTCTCAACTGCTGGAGGAAGTGCTTTAGGGCCAGAAATAGAGCCATCATTTCGAGGCAATTGCTGTGCCATGCGAGAAGATAGCCTCTCCAGCTCCCTTGGGCTGGACAGTCATCAGAGACCGCACCCCAGCCTATGAGGGAAGCATCTGTCGTTAGCCTCAGCGACGACAAGATGAACTTAGAGTGGGACCCAGAGTAGAGACCGGGGTCTGAACCACGTAGAAAGGGTACGAAGCACCTGGCGCGTAACCCATATTGGGGATTGGCCCTAGTGATATCCCCTGGTTCTTAGCCACAACTTAGAATGCTCTCATGTGCAGAAGGTCCAAAGGTGTCACCGTGGATACAGCTGCCATGAGAGCTAGGATGTCTGAAAGTGATGGTCACTTTCTGGTCTAGCTTGTTCTCCTTGAGGGTGTTGAGAATGGGTTCGATACGAGCGGGAGACAGCTGTGCCCGCTTACGACGGAATCCCATATAGCACCCAATGTGTTGTCCTCTGCACAGGAAAGAGCACGCTTTCGTGGCGTTGGGTCCCAGTCCTGAGGACAGAGATGAGCTAGGACGACATGCTGATGTCGAAGCACTAGCCACCGGATGCCCTGGGACTCCCGTAAGAGCCAGGGCTAAATCCGTGCATTTTGTGTGTGTGCGGGTGAGCTAGACCAATGGAAGGACCCGATACTGGTAAGCTTCGCCCCCGAAAGCGAACCTCAGGATCTCCCTGTGTTGTGGCAATGTTTCTGTATGAAAGTAAGCGTCCTTAAATCGATTGTCAGAAACAATCGCTTGGTAGGGTTGAGAGCAATCACCTTTACAGTCAAGAACTGAACTGTATTCATTGATTTTCAGGTAGCGGGAGAGCCCGCAGAATCTGAAATATTGGACGCAGCCCCCGTTCCTCTTGGGAACCAAGAATACCGACTGTAGTAGCCTGACTCACTGTCTGGTGGGGGAACATGTTCCATGGCCCCCTTCCCCGGCAGCCTGTCAGCAGATGCGCACTTTCTGGTTTCATGGAAGTGGAGGCCACGCCATTGAAAACACAGAAGGTGAAGTGAGAACTGAATCCTGTAGTTCCTCTCTCCAGTGCTTAGTACCCAAGGAGATATACTTGGCAGTAGCTTCCACGCTGCCAGTTTCTCCTAAAAGGGCAAAAGTTTCGGCAGCTTGGTTAAACGGGGGGGGGGATGTTAGATGTTCGGCATCCTGAAGCATGGCAGGAAAAACCGAAGAACTAACAGCCTATTGGAGACTGGTGTTGCCCGAACACCAGTGGTGGCGGAGCAAAACACCGACCTCCTGGGGGTGCCAGGGAGAACACATATTCGTTAAAAAGGAATTCTGGGTGCCTTTCCCTATTGGGGGGGCCACCCCCATTTATTTTATACACGCATATGCATATATATATATATATATTTTTTAAATCAGTCTGACCTCCTGTGTGCAGTGCAGCACCAAGCTGACCCACTGCCTGAAAGCTTTTCCCTCTAGGGCAGATAAAAGTCTACACAGCTAGAAAGGAAGTATAAGCTTACCAGGGAGGATGATGTCCCAGGAGAGAGATAGCCTGTGAAGCGTCTCTGCTATCTGGGCGTCATCATACAATGCCGCGTTTCCATATCGACTATATTTAAATAAACAAATAAGTCGAAGGCATGAAAAACACAGCATGAATACAGCCTACTCCATGAAAGGGTTAACTCATATGAAGAGAGCTGAGAGGGGGGGGGGGGGGGGGAGAGAGCGCGTCATTGAGGCTCCGCCCCCCGGCCACCCGACAGAAGCTGCCGTCTACTGCTTGTTTTAGTGCTTAAGGCTATTTTCATCTCCGGTAAAAAAGAGAGGAATCCTCGTGATGACAGCGCGGAAGAAAGGAGTTTTCTTACCTCCGTCTGCCGCAGCTCTGTCAGATGCACGAGTTTTAAGCCAGGAACGCGCGGCGGCTCGCAGCTTCTCACGGAATGCGCGGCGCGCGCAGCACTAGTCGAAGCAGTGTAGAGATCGCACTCCGATATGGATTATCACACACGGAGGGATTTAAACTCGTCAAATCGGTGAGTTAAACACCTTCCTATTTTGCTGGTTTATCACAAGCACGCTTCACAACAAGGCTGAAGACAAATGATCTGAGGTCGTTGCCGGCTCACCTGTTTTTATAACCTCCACCTACATCTAATCAGATGACGTCACCTGTCGAGGTTATATATAGCCAAAAACTTTGGCGTGTTTTCACAGCATGCTTCAACGACCGGCAACGCGACAAACTGGTTCCCATAGCGTTTTCACGCAGCATCGAGTGTAGCCTTGCTAGGGAACTGCTTATTTTTGTTGTTAACAGGACTCACTTTCAGAGTGAGCCCCCAGTGGACATTCAAGGAACTGCACGTTTTGGTCTTATATTTCAGAACCAGCGGTTACCCCAAGTTTCAGCTCAGGGTCAGCCAAGTTTACTCACTTACTCACGCATCGTCTATACCACTTTATCCTGTATACAGGCTCGCTGGGGGAAGCCTATCCCAGGAGAGCACGAAGCGGAGTACACCCTGGACGGTGTGCCAATTCTTCACTAGGCACACACACATACACACACTCACATGCTTTTTCACACTATTTAGTCTAATCTTTATGTCTTTGGACTGTGTCAGGAAACTGGCGTACCTGAAGGAAACCCACCAAGCACGAGGAGAACATGCACACAGACCTGAGACGGGAATCGAACCCTCGACCCTCGAGCCACCGTACCACCCAGCCATGTTTAGTCCTCAGTTATTATAATGTATTATAACTTTTCATGTGACTAAGTACACATATTCATCAATGTCCATGTTAAAAATACCTCCAGGATTCATTTTATTTTAACACATTTACTTTGGTCAGATTTGTCATGTTGTACAAACTGTTTAAACTAAATAAATAAAGTTTAATTAGCATTAAAAAAATATCAAGCTGTTAAAATGATTATACATTCTTTGAGAATTCATTTTTTTTAAATCAAATTTTTGTCTTTAACACCTTCTGACCAATCAGAATCCAGAGCATGACATCACTCTTCAATTTAAAAGTAAATTATTTTCTCTTCCTGAATATAAACCTGAACATCGTCTCTGAGGGCTGCAGACGGAGATGTGGAGAGACAGAACACACCGGTCTCACTTCATTCACTTAGAAATGATTCATTCGTATTCGTGTTCGTGTCACATTCAAACACACACAGGGTCTAGCTGGTCTTAAAGGTGTAAATAGGTATCCGTAATTATCCATCTCTGACGGAAAACCACGTCCTTACTTTACATCCACCATCATGGTTTCTCTTTATGTCGTCCTGACATTTTTTTCTTTTCATGATAAAGAAAAAAAAAAGTTTGTTTCTGGGCCTGGACTGAGACCAGATAAGATTTGTAAGATTTTATCAGATCGTACAGTTATTTATGCTTCCTTCCGTCCTTCCTTCCTTATCTGACTTCTACACCATGACAACACACACACACACACACACTCATACCAACTCTGTCCCTATAGAGGAATACAAAAAACACTCCGCTGTCTCTTTTTTATTTGCTGCTCAGTTCCCATGCATGGACTGTGTCCTACATTTTATTCATGTTTCTCAGACAAACACACACACATGTAAAGCTGTAAGGTTAGTGTTAGTGTCTAGTTCTTTGATGACGCTGCTGATTTCTCGACGTTTGTAATTTTTCATGTCAGATTTGAGTTGCGTTTTCACAGACGCTCAGACTGTTTGGGTTTTCACTGACACGACTAAATAAACGCCCCGAGTCTAATGCACACACTCACGTCCCTCTTTTATGATTTATGAGCTCAGCATGCACACCCACACACACATACGTACACAGCAGTCAGTGTGGGAAATACACTCTATACATTATCTTATTTAATGATAGCGTTTTATCTAAAGATAGCGTCAATAAAACATCATAATATTTAATTCAGAATTTCAGTATTATTTTCAGTATTAATTTCAGCTATTATCAACCTGGTGGACGAGGCTGATCCAGACAGCAGAATGATATCGTTGTAATTTTGGGCATTTTTAAAGGACAGACAAATATGGTAAAAGTTTTGTTCTGTCAAGCAGGGAGAACATTAAAATGACTGGAATTGGGTTAAGAACTGTTTTACACATTATTAAACACTGGAATCAGGAATGTTAAAGCTGAACGCCCTATATGAAACACCCGAAATAGGCGTGATGAGAGATCACTTAAACTCTTGGTGAAGTCACATGTTAAAAAATGTTCAGTAGAAATCATAGCTACCGTGTGTTTAATAGGGAAAGTAAGAGAATATTCACACACACACAATGTGATGAGAACTCAGGGGATTGGGACTAAACAGCTGTGTGTCCATAAGAAAACCACTTGTCATCAGATTCAGTTTGTTAGGGAGGATAAAGACTGGACTTTGGAGCAAAGGAAAAAGGTCATGTGACCTGATGAGACCAGATTGACCCTATTCCAGAGTGATGGGCATGTCAGGGTAAGATGGGAAGAACATGAAGCGATGCACCATCATGCATAGTGTCCACTGTACAAGCCTCTGGAGACAGTGTTATGATCTGGGGTTGATCAGTTACTCAGGTCTAGACTCAGCAACATCATGTGGAAATAAAATTAAGTCAGCTGACGAGATGAATGTAATGAATCACCAGGTTATCACATCTATGGAGTTTTTCATCCTCTGAACATATTCCAGGAGTGTGAATGAGTGAGAACAAAAGAGAATTGATGAACTAAAATTCTTCCCTGGTCATGGACCTGCACTGTCCCTTAGGTACATTGAAGACAGTTTTAGGATAGTCACTGTAACTCATTTGTAGAACATCAGTTGTTTCTTCTTTCTTGACATTTCATCCAGCCCTGGCGTTTACATGGAGTTTCACATTCTCAAACACTATGCATTATTATGCTTCCTCCAAAAAAGTAACAAATGAAGAGCTTGCATGACCTCAACTGATGTTCTGACTCGAGTAAGTTTTGAAATTGTCCATCACAAATGTAATTAAAATATTTAACATACCTTGAATCTAATCAAATTGATCTAGTATTTTTTATTTTAACAGTGTTATATTCTATTACAAATAAATGATTATTAAAACAATTTCTAAAGTAATTTAAATTATGATTTTCTTGTATATTGGAAGAGATTTCATTAATTTTAAATATTTAATTCTAGAAAGAATAAAAATATAGAAATAGGATTATAGTATCTACAATTATAATAAGAAAAAAAATAAACCTTAATAATGATGTGTTTAAAAATAAATAATCTTATAATAAGAAGTAGTAGATCAATTAGACTCCATTTAAGATATTATTACATGCTTATATCTTTTTTTTTTTACATACTCACACATGTACAATGTACAAAGGCATTACAAAGGCTAAAGACGTGTACAGTATGTGTGTGTGTGTGTGTGTTAGGAATGTAATGGTATTGTAAATACCGTGGTACCGCAATAACACTTTATTTTCAATAATACCGTGGTCGCATGACGGTAAAAACTATAGGTCTTCTGAGAAAAGTTTGCTCAGGCGAATGGAGCGAACGGAAAGTAGCGGGAACTACAATTCCCATCAGCCCAGACGTGGCCATCATCCTTTCTGGTCTGTTGTCACTACAGATCCAGTAATGCGCACATCCGATTTAAAACCCACTTACTCCGTAATGATTAATTACTCTTTCCATCTCTTTTCCTTCGCCGCTAATAGCAGCACCCGCCATTTCCACATTACTGGATCTGTAGCGACAACAGACCACAAAGGATGATGGGTCACGCCTGGGCTGATGGGAATTGTAGTTCCCGCTACCTCCCGTTCGCTCCATTCGCCTGAGCAAACTTTTCTCAGAAGACCTATAGTTTTATCGAGTCATTTCGGTTTCTCTCTGAAAAGAAACGGGAAAGGAAAAAAAGTCCTGTCTCTGTCTGAATAAGTGAGTGAATGAGGTGAGTGTTCTCAAATACTCATTCAGCACATGGGCCAGCTGCTATTTTTAGTTTTTCAAGAATACTAAATTGAAACGTTATTTTTTTTTTTACCTGGTAAATATAATTTTTTGTTATTAAAATTGAAAAATTTAAGTTTATGTTTCAAAGTTTACAGATAGATGGCTAATTTGTATGCCATTGATATGTTCAGTGTTCGTGTATACGGTTTAATAAACACTTCTGGCACTTTTTTCGAGTCTCTTCATTAGTTTTGTTTTGCCTGTAAATGATTCAATAAATACCGTACCGTGCCATTCATACCGAGGTATTACCGTACCGTCCCTAGTGTGTGTGTGTGTGTGTGTGTGTGTGTGTCCAAACACTGAGCACTTAAAAAATATTAGAACTTCTACAAGTAGATTACAATTCACAATGCACTGTGATGATTACTGATGCTTAATTATCATCCCACTAACCAAACACTGATGGAAATTTTACTTAAACCCAGAGATCAGAGATTTGGCCTTAAAATCACGACAGTGCTTTTGCATGCCTGCGCCTTAAATGTTCCCCGTGTAAATGTATTAAGAGCCAGTGAAATAACAGGATCTAAACTAAAGGATCAGCTTTTATCACTCAGCCCTCCTCACACATCACTGCAGGAGGTGTTTATTTTCTTTCCCGTAAGAGACACGATACGTTCAGTGTAAGAAGAGGAAACAAATTTCCAGCCTCAGATCCCAGCAACATCACGGAATAAGATGTCTTTAAAAACTGCCATGGCACAGACACATTCCACATGCTTTATATCAAAACCCTAAACTAATATTGTGTTACATGGACGCCATTGCACTTTTGAGGAAAGTGATGTTAATCAGACTTTAATTACTGTAGAACCACTTCACAATGCCAAGTCGAGTCAAAAAGTCTACAGTACTGTAGTTTTATTTTATAAATGTAACTTGACAAGAAAAAAAGCCTCCACAGTCCTTTTATTAACACAAACACATGTTGATTAAAGAGGCAGTTAGTAATTTTTTTTAAGAAAACTGCAATGAAATCAGTAACAAATGTTTAACTTTTGCTTCATCTGGATCCTCAGATGCAGCGTGTATTGTTGTGTAGGAAAGGGGTGGAGTTATGTTAAGGAGTTATGTTCCAGCTGGGGGTGGGGCTAATTTCAGGGCCAGAAAATGTAAACGCTTCTAACAAACTTTTTTATATAAAAAATATACAAACAAACAGACAAATAAAACAGATCCATTTCATGGCAAGAATTTTTTTTTAATTATATATTTAATAACTATTTTGTTCCAGATATAAACAAATAAATAAATAAATCAACTTTATATGAGTAATTATTTAGATTTAATAACTATTTTGTTCCAGGTCTAAATTAAAAAAAAAAACTAATTATTTTATTGACCAGTAATTATCAATAATACATAATACTGATGAGTCCATCATACAAATTTACATTAAGTGGCAGTTTGTATTAATATCAAGTGTAGACTATTAAAATCTCAGAATGATCGACTCAGAATGATCGATCACATGTGTTCGCTAGTGATCAGTTGATTGATGCTGTAACACTGTGTACACTACAAGTAGTTACGGAACACCGAAATAAAATAATGGCTGGATAATCAACGCTTCCATCATGTAGCATCTGTGATGGAATGATTGTGGCAGAGGACATGAGAAACTCAACACAAACAGCGAGCTGAGGACCAAACCAGGAATTCTCTATTTTATAATATACTTTATTAAGAATAATAATAAACAGTTTGACAGCAAAATGAGGCGAATCCATTATGGCAGATTTGAAGTCGGAAATCATGCAAACAGTTAGTTGTTCATGGTTTCTTTGAATCATATTATACTGGAGATACAGTATATTATGTCAAAATTGTTTGGGTTACATCAGTGTGAATTTTGTATGATTTTGCAAAATGCAATAACTCCATCTCCCACAGTTTTGGCGCAATTGATAAATCAAGAAGCAGCTGCATTTGTGTCAGTGTAAATATGCAATTAAGCATCATATAAAGATTATATTTTAATAAAAAAAAAAGTGAATTCATACTTAGATTGTGTTTTTGTAATGAGTCAGCAAATTAGTTTAAGGAGAAAAATTTGTGTTGAGTTTTGTTGCACATAAAAACTGCTTGATTACAACAACTGTTGTCAATCACTACTGCTCTCTAATATTATTCCTTTTTCTTTTTTACTGTGTTGCATATTGTATATGAATTATATGTAGTTTATTGTATAAGGGTGAATCAAATGAAAACCTCAGAGTTATATACAGTAAACGAGAGGAAAAACCTGTTGCATTTTGCTACTGCAGAAGTAGGTATGTAAATAATAATGAGAAGAATGCATTTTATTTATAAGTGTCTTTCAACACACTTTCTATCTGCATAATTAAAAGAAAGATTTTGTATGTACATTGGTCAAAACTCTCTCTTTCAATGATATCTTTATTTTGCATACATTAGAGGACCAGAAACCAGTCTCAGAAAAAATTATTCCGTTTGTATGTCTGTCTGTCTGTCTGTCTGTCTCTCTGCCCAGACAGATTATGTCACAGCATCACGCAAAACTGTCTGGACAGAATTTACTGAATCGTCTGCAGTCCTTAGATCTCTGCCTGAAGTTTAACCTGCACCATAAGTGAAATCTAAACATTGAGTAAAAGTGACGTTATGAACAGTTATGTGTCGGATTTAACAATCTACTTTACAATAATCTACTAATGCGCTACTGTCTCAATGTAAACAAACACCTGCACCAATAGATATTAATTAGAAAAAATCAACTGGATATTTTTACTGGGATTAGTTCATATTATCACTTTGGCTGAAATAACAGCGCTGAAGTGGTTTAAGTGAATTTTAACACGCTGGAGTCGTATTAAGACAAAACTTCATCTTTATCCGATCTACTTTTTCCATTTCTCATCTGTGATTCCCTAGGTAACTCTCCGATTACCGAACAGGGACTGTATTTATCTGACCACCAAAGAAGGACAACTTAGTGTAAAAAAGGCGTAAACATAAACTTTTCTGTCTCCTCTCTTTCACCTTGATTGTAACAAGATTAAATGAACTAATCTTGTTACAACCAAGGTGATGAAGTGAACTAGGCACATAGACTAGAATGGAAAACATAAGAATATAAAAATATGCATAAAATATAAAAACATGCATGTAGATGCAGTATACACTTAATGCAGTATATTTAGACATAAGAGGAGCCAAATGCATGCTAAATCTCTCTCCTAATCCTCTGCCCTGATTGGTTAACCCGGCCCACACCCGGTTGGGGTTGCACCCCTAACCCTACCCCTGCTCCCACCCCCTGGTCGGTGAGAAGCGCACGCTGGAAAGAGAGTGAGGGAGAGAGAGAGTGAGAGAGAGAGACGCACGGCACAGCTTGCAGCAATGCGCTCGAACAGGCACAGATCCTTCTCTCTGTTCTGCAGATAGAAAAAGAGAGAAGAAGCACAGAGCATGGACTTCCTTCATCATCTCCTCCTCTTCCTCATTTTCTTCTACATCTCCTTCCTCACCTGTGGAGTTTCCTCCTCACCTGCGCGCATGCTCTGGCTCGGGCGTGTTCTCAAGGCAGGTGGCACGAGCAAGTCACTTTTATACTGTATACATCAGGACTCAGACTTATTTCTGTGCAATTTTCTAATTATATATATTTTTTGGTTTACTCTCATGCATACTCTTATGCACGTAGAAATGAAGATCTAGCAGATGTTCTTTTTAGGGGGTTCATGTTTTTCTTTTTCTTTTTTTTAACGGAACCTTTTGAAGGGGTTCCTGTAACTGAAGTTGCAGATTTAACCTCTTTGTAGGAATGCATCTCTCTCTCTGAGTTAACTACCATTAAATATCTGCATTAACAATTATGTCAATAGAAGGTCCTCATGAGAAACATGTGTGTGTGTGTGTGTGTTCACAGACTCTGCAGCTCTGCCTGTCCATGCCATCAGTCTCAGCTTTATCCTCCGGTGGCCTCAATCATGGTCAGTGATGCATTTAATTTTTTTCTTTAAAAAAAAAAAAATCCTTACTATTACCTGCAAGTGTTTGTACTCTTCTGTTCTCTACGGTTCGTTCCTGCGCTCCTGTCTCCTCAGCAGAACTATGTGACATGTGCTGGGACAGATCCTCTCCCCTGCTGGAGATCAGACCCGCTCAGCATTTGCTCACCCTGTAATTTTCTTGTAGAGTCTTGTAGAGTCTGTAAAACTTGAAGGTGTAATGCTTTTACACCTCGACACGTCCACGTGGCCTCGGCGGCGCATGAGAGGGAATGATGAGGGAAGGGTGTTGAGTGTGTGTGTGTGTGTTTCTGTGTTGGGGTGGAGAAAAAGTGATTCTGGTTTGTTCTTGGTCGTGACCTGCTGAGCTCAATACTGTAAATGCATGTTAGAGCAGAAAAATCACATAAAACACAAACCCATTTAAACTTCAACACTTTATTATAAATAAGGAACTTAACCTAACATCATCACTAATAATGGATTCTGGTGGTGTTGATTAATTCTCCAAAATACCAGCTCTGACCGAAGTGGAGGTTTATGTTAGAGCAATTGTTGTAATATGTTATCGTTTCTGTAGTAATAGCTCATTCGCTGGCACCTAATTTGTAGATACAGTAAAGTTTTTGCTTATTGTAATACTCTTGGAAGGAGTCTCCAGTTTCAGAGCTTTGTAACAGTCAGAGATTAAACTAAAGCAGCATTTTTTGGCCATCTCCAGGACATAGGAGTTACAGTAACACTTCTTTGTGGTTTATCAGGAATAAAAACATACGACAGGCCTGGTGAGGGAACAATCATTTATACTGTATCTGCAGTAAAACCTTGTCATTGGAGGCAGCACGGTGGCGTAGTGGTTAGCACTGTGGCCTCACACCGTCAGGGTTCGATTCCCGCTTCAGTTCTGTGTGTGAGTGTTGTGCAGAGCTTGCATGTTCTCACCGTGCTTGGTGAGTTTGCTTGGGGTACTCTGGTTTCCTTCCATAGTCCAAAGACATGCAGATTAGGATAATTGCCGGTCCCAAATGACCCATATTGTGTAAATGAGAATGTGATTGCGTATGTGTGTCTGTGTGCCTTGCGATTCATTGCCACCTTGTCCAGGGTTCACCCCGCCTCGTGCCCAAAGTCTCCTGGAATTGGCTCCAGGCCTCCCGCAACCCTGGATACAGGATAAAGATGAATGAATGAAAAACCTTGCCATTGGAAAACCTCTTTCATCTAAATGGAATCTAGCACCTAAGGGTGTTCCTCAGGGCTCCGTCTTTGGTCCTGTTATGTTTCAGAGATTTTAAATCATATATACTGTATGTTTCCTCTTCCTCCGCCTCCCAGATTACATGTTCGTCTCCCCGGTGGAGGTCGACTCTCACGGACGCTACCTCACACATGATTTATCGAGTTCGAGGCACCGAAGCCGGAGGTCGCTAGACGATGGTGAAGGTCACGTGCACTACCATGTCAATGCTTTTGGAAAGCTGTTACACTTGGAGCTGCGTCCTGCCGGCATGATCGCTGAGGAGTTTACAGTACAGACAGTGAGTGAGGGTGGAGTCAGTGTCACACACCTCGAGCCCGACATACGGAACTGTCTCTATCAGGGGAGTGTGAGGAACCACAGCGGTTCTACTGCAGCCGTGTCCACCTGCACAGGACTGGTGAGTCACTCCACCTTCAGATCATACACACTACTGCTTCTTACTATATATATATGTGTGTGTGTGTGTGTGTGTGTAGGGGGGTGGGCGTGTCAGCCTGTATTACTTTGTATGTATTTATGCTGTGTCTGTGGTAGTGTATACTACTGTGTGTGTTTGTACTACTGTATGTGTGTGTGTGTGTGTGCGTGTGTGTGCGCGCATGTGTGTAAGTGTGTATATGTTGTGCTTGTTTATGTTGCATAACCATTGCTGTGTCTGCTAGTGTGTATTCTTTGTGTTTATATTGTGTGTCTATGCCAATTTGTATGTTTGTATAAGTGTGTGTGTGTGTGTGTTTGTGTGTGTGTGTGTCTACAGTATATTGTGTGTCTATGGCAGTGTATATTAATCTGTGTGTGAGTGTTTATATTATGTGTCTATGCCAATGTGTAATTCTGTGTGTGTGTGTGTGTGTGTGTGTTTATATCATGTGTGTGGCAATGTGTATTACGCTCTCTCTCCCTCTCTCTCTGTATTTATATGTTGTGCCTTAGGCAGTGTATATTACTGTGTGTGTGTGTGTGTGCGTGGAGGGGTCAGTGTTATTTATGGCAACATATATTATTGTGTGTATGTCTGTTAGGTGTGTATGACAGTATGTAATACAAAAGTGTGTATTTAGACTGTGTCTATAACAGTGTGTGTTGCACTGTTTATCATTGGTGTGTATTTAGAGTGTGTGTGTCTATAGCAGTGTGTATTACTGTGAGCAGGCGTTTCTACTGTGGGCGTACTCATGCTCTGTGTGTCTACAGCAGCGTGTACAGTATTACACTCTCTGTACTACTCTGTGTGTATGGTGGTAAAGTGGCCTTACTGTCCACTTTATTAGGAACACCTGTAGACCTGCTCATGATCTAATCGTCCAGCAGCAGTACAGTACAGTATAAAACATGCAGATCCACATCCAGCATTTCAGTCCACCTCATATCTGACCCGTGACCCTGAACGGTGCCACCACAGATAATAAAACTGATCATGTGACCGTGGCCATGTTCCCCTGATCTCTCTTATAAACAAGCTGTTTCCACACACTGAACCATTGCACACCGTCCTGTGTAATCTCTAGAGCAGAGATATTCGACTATATTGTTTTTGGAGCCACATTTTCACATCAGACACGACCATAGAGTAGTACCGCGCCCAAAAAGGGCGGCTCCCCACTCCCCCACTGGCCAGCGTTGGCATTATTATTATTGTTCTCTGTACTCGGGTACACTAACCCTAACCCTCCAATACAGAAGGTGGCAGTGAGAACCCAGTCAGATTATTAACCACAAAGTGAAGAGGAGAATGAGGAAGCCTATCTTCACGTTACACCTAATATTATTCTAAAATATAGAAAATACATGTTCCTACTGTATCAGTTATGGCTGTGAAGGTCGGAGGGAGAGACTGGTGTGTGTTACGCGAACACAAAGATTTTGGAGGAGACGGACTGACGTCACGTTTAAAGAACGATCTACTTCCGTGTTCAGGTACGATTGGCTTCCATATCTGATTTGATCTGTGCCTGAATCACGGATCCCAAGTGCAGAACAGTTGAGTTCTCACTGATCAAACCGAACCAGACTTTGGGGTTGAGTGTTCTCGGAAACGATCCCAAGATGTCCTGATGTCTTTTATCATCTCGGTATCAGTAAGCTTTTGCTTTTAGCAAAGATTCACACGACCCGGAGAGATGCTGCAGTTGCCTTCTTTTGGGTAAATCAAGACGGCTGAAGACAACACAGCTATGCTCATATTGTATATACTCAGTTAGGATACTTTGTTTTGAAGCCTATGCCAAGCAGCATTTAACCTGTTGCAGAGCAAAACACATTCAGACTCCCTCAGCAATTTAATTTTCTTTTCTGTAACATTTGCATCGGGTCGGAAGTTCACAAGAATGTTATCGTGGCCTTTCTCTTCTATAGCTTCTTCTTTGCATATAGCAGCTACTGTACACAATAGTGGTCCTCTGGTTTGAAGACTTTGTTGCAAAAAATGCCCAAAAGTGTTTTTCTGTGACAATCCGGTCGGAAAGCTACGGTGGGTCGGACTTTGCCCGCTGGCCATCTGTTGAACAGTCAGGCTCTAGAGACTGTGGTGTGTGAAAATCCCCACAAGAGACAAGAGGTTTATGAAATACTCAATCCACCGCATCTGGTACCAACATCCATGCCATGATCAAAGTCACAGAGATCAGACTTTCCCCCATTCTTATGTGAACAGAAACTGCTGTAACCGCATAAATGACCAGGTGTTCCTAATAAAGTGGACAGTGGGTTTTTTTGTGTCTGTGGTTATACTGTGTGTGTATTTATATGATGAGTGTGTATTTGTACAGAGAGAGAAAGAGACGGACATACAGATAGACATTTATAGAGAAAGAGACCATGAGAGAGACAGACAGAGAGAGAGAGACATGGTCCAGAGGCTTTTGTTATTTTTTTATGCATTTTGAACACTGATGCGAAATGACACTTGGACAAAGTGTGTGTGTACAGTATGTGTGTGTGTGGAGGATGGTACAGATCAAAGACTCATCTCAGTCTATTCACATGCACTTGTTGTCTCTCTGTCGCTCTCTCACCCATCATTGTCTTGCTCATAGATTGTCCGTCTCTTCTGTTTCTCTCTATCACTCTGTCCGCCTCTTTTTTATCTGTCTCTCTTACACTCTATCACTGTCTCTGTCTGCTGCTCTCAGTCTCCCTCCCTCTCTTATCTCTCTCCCTCTGCCACTCATGTATCTGTCAGACGCTCTGTGTCTATTAACCATCTCTCTCTCTCTTTCTCTCTCTCTCTCTCGCCATTTACTTTACATTTCTATCTTTTGTCCTAACCTCCACATCTCTACCACTTCATTTCTTTCATCCTCTCTTTCCCATGCTTGCTTTTACGTTATTGCACCCTCTTCTCTCTCTCTCTCATTCTGAATGGAAAGGACGTTGGAGAGTCCGTGTCATGCCGTGTCGTCGGCTCTTGATGAGAGGTTGTGGATTAGGTACAAACGAGGCGTTATTCCCTCCCTCGGGCTCGGAGCGGAGGTGAAGGTGAGAGAACAAGTGAAAGAGGACGAGAGCTATTGTGTTGAGGAATTTTAACGGGATGGTGACAGAACTCAGCGCTGTTCACACACTACACTGTCAATGAGGGGGAGACAGATTGAGCTGTGTCTTTATTTCTTCTGTTAAATGGAAAAAAAGAGTGTGTGTGTGTTGTGCTGTTATAGTAAAATAATCAACAATAGGGTGGTGTGGTGAAGAGCTACAATACCATCATCCCACTCCTCTTATACAGTACCTCGTGTGTACAGTATACTGTATATACTGTATATATGACTATAGCACTGATACTGGAACTGGAGTCTCCTTCCATAATTGTTACATAAACATATTCGTCACCATATCATATCACGTCTTCATGTAAACTACACCTCCTGCAGACATCCCTGTGAAAAAGTCGGTCACTGTTTCCATGGAAACAAGAATGTCGCATACGAATGTAATCCACCCGGAGGCGAGTTCCTGAGGTGAAATGTCGTATTGTGAAACACATTGTCCCATAAGAAATAATGTAAATGCAGATAACCACAAAAATATTACAAAAATTACCAATTTCCAACAACTATGATCATATTTTTGCAAAAAAAAAAAAAACAACATTTAGAAAAGACACATAAATGAAGTCAAACTTAAAATAAATAGACATTAAACCTCACTTGACCTTAATTTATGATATTCCTCTCTGCGCCGTCTGCTTTAAAAACCAAACAGAAAGCGGCTCCATTTTCTTCTTGCTACCGTCCTTGATAACATTCTCACGACCCCATGATGCTACGTCTTCACTAAATCTTAAAACACAAAATACAAAAACACCCCACAGAAACAACTTGTAAACTCACTTCGCTTGGTTTTCCACTGACACAAACAAGTTTTGAATGGCTCTCGGACAAACACGCAACTTAGATGATGTTGGGTTCGATTACTCGTATACCTTGACAAAATTACAGTTTTTAAGGTGAAAATTTTTAAGGTTGTGTGTTCAAATGCCGAGGTACAATATCACTATCAGGGTCTCGTCCAGCTTTAACACAGAGTGTCATATTCATTCATTAATCAGTTTTTATGGACAGATTAAGCGATATCCCCACAGTGTGATGCTTGAGAGGTATTACGTCGTAATATTAATAATCTGAAGAGCTGCAGAAGCTCCTGACACGGAGACTCAGGCCGGGAGATGGAGGCGGATTCGGTTGCAGAATCAGAGCTCAGGCTTGCAGGAGCCTGCAGATCAGGAGCAGGAGGATTTGCTGCTTAAATCCGTCGTTATTTAAAGAAGAGTTTTTAATTACGTCTGAGCAGAGGGCTCCGCTTGTTTTGGCTCTTATATCTGACAGCGGGATGAAACCCAGATTGAAAGGTGGATTTCTGTTTCTGTCTTACAGTTTGCGAAAAACAAACCCAAACCAGACAAACAGAAACGCTCCTGCTTGGAGTTGCACAAGTGTGTCAAGTGTGTTATGATCTGTCCTGCCCCAAGGGTCGGGCAAAAATCTCAACTCTAGGCACAGAAACGCAGCTCGGGCATCTGTTTCAGAGAGGCTTTGAACTTTCATGCTTCGGTTCACCAGGTGACAGGTTTAGTCCCGCCTCCTTCCTGTTCAGGTCGGCCAATCCTGCATGAACAGGCAAGTTTTGACCGGCTGGGAAAAAGAAAAGCATCCAGATACTCTCCTGGTCCACTCACACACACACACACACACACACACTGCTTCTTTCGTTTCTCTGTGTCCTTAATTGAACCTCAGAAGATACACTTTGAGGGAAAGTGCAGGTTATGACGAACACTACGCTCACACTCACAAACCATCGCTAACTGCGCATACTGAAACAAGATGTCTATTTCGATTCAATGTTTTTGGAAGGCGTCTCCAGTGACAACTACTAAAGACGTAGGAAACGATAGATTCAGTGTTGTATCATGATTCTGTTGTGTAGCGATCTGTGTACTTACTCGAAAATCAGTCTTATAAAATTAATTAATTGATTTATATTGATTTAATATGAATCTTAAGTGATAACATATTGCAGTTCCTCCATAATCCTGCTGGTGGTGCTCTAAACTATTCACGCAGTACAGCATCCTGTGTGAAATCAAAACAACGATTTGAATAAACGATTTGCTAAGATTGTTTACAATTGTAACAAAATACGCAAAAAAATTCATATTTAATCAGGAGATTTATAAACTCGTGAGAATCGCAATATGAATCAAATCTGCACGAGGCTTCATGATGATATCGTATCGGGAGCGCCCTGATGATTCCCATCCCTACTAACTACCCTGCTTTCATTTGTCTTGCTGTAACATAAAACACGTGCATGAAAAGAGATAAGTGATGAATGTGATTTGTGCTGTTTATTAACTAATAAAAAAATTCAGAATACGATGAATGAAACATTGAACAGTGATTTAACAGGAGAATGATCAACTTCGCTGAATTTGCTTCATCACGCAGTTTATCACTGATTTTTTTTCCATAACCGCATAACGAATTATTCCATAATTAATGCATCTATTTCAGTTGTAGATATTCTGGAGTGTACGTATATATTTCTGGACACCCCTTGACCCATCTCTCACCTCCTGGCTACGATAGTGTGTGTGTATATGTGTGTGCATGTGTGAAATTGTATGAGGTGCGGACAGAAGTGTGTGAGTGTATGTGTGTGTGTGTTGTCTCCGCAGCACTTCAGCTGTGTTTATCCAGCGTGAGACCGACTGCATACGGCCGAAGTGTTAACGTATGGGATTCCACTTAGCCCAGTTACGTGATGCTGCCTCCCACTGTGTCTGTCAAGTGTGTGTGTGTGAGTGTGTGAGAGAGAAGTAGCTAATCGACACAGTTGGACATCTGGGCTGTTTCAGCTTTGGAAGGTCGCAGGATAAGAACATATGTCGACCCCGTGGACGAGAAGATTCCACACGACCGGCTCACTCTCGGGACGTTCTAACGGCCGAGTTTATGATCCGAGACGCAGCGGTGATGTTTCTCAACGTAGCAGAACTCGTAAAAAGTTCAGTTAGCGGTCTATGCTAAGTGTAATTACAGTACAGTGTGGTTTAGGTTAAACAGAGTAGCAACACGTCTGAGGGGAATGTGGATATTCATAATGACCTGCTATACGAATATAAAAACAAAATCTAGTTCGCCAACAAACACTGTGCAGAGAAATTACTGACGAAAGTGTTAATTGTCCTGAACAAATAATAATGTTAAGGTTACTAACTAACTAAACCAACTTACCCGTTCCCGGATTAGATTTCTCATTATCAGTGAGACAGATGAAGTAATGAGCGGTGCAGCTCGGGCCGTTAGCTAAGAGCTATGAAAATCTGACGTTTCACCAGTCAGTGGCGGTAACCAACCGTACCAACTGTCCTGTAACATACAGAATCGTCCCGTTTTTGAAAACTAAAAGATCTGGGCCCGGTTTCTCGATAACGCACACTATTCGCGCGCTAAGAAGACTCTTAAGATATATCTTACGTTAAGTGATAACTTTTCTAAGTGTATTTCTCGAACTGTCTCTTAGGAGTCTTCTTAAGTCGCTGCCTCTTACGTCCGACGTTACGCGGCGCTGTCTACAGTGAAGGTCCTGAATTAGCGGACATCGGTGGCTCTGGAATCGATTTTTGACTCCTTTTGCATGACAGTGTTAAGAAAGACGGCACTTTCTATGCAAATTAAACATTGCAGTAAATTCTTTTAATAGCGTTTATTTCGACATGTGTTAACTTAACAATAACATGTCACAATAGACAAATATATAAATTAATATTAATTAATATAATAATATAATATTTTCATGTAACATGTGGCCGTGAAACGAACGGGGTTTTACAATCATAGTTGATGGACAAACAGCTGATAACACTCTTCACCAGCTTCAGAAACAATGTGAAGTGTCAGTTGTTGGGGTTGTATAGCGCACTTATGGAATGAATACGATGAGATGACAGAGTGGAGGTTTAATACCCCTATCTCACCTACGCGGGGCCGTAAGTGCGGTTCATTATGATTCAGTGCGAGTTTTGGTGCTGTTATTACGTTTCCATTTTACCACGCAAAAAAAATAAACATGTTTAAAATGCGGAAGCTCGCGGACCTTGTAGATTTTCGCGGACCGTCGGGCGCCGGTCACTCGAGGCGGCTCACGGTGCCTAATACCCCTCTCTCACCTGTGTGGCCGGACTCATCTCCGTGAGCTGCCGCGATTGCCCACGACGTTCCTTTAACGTTCCGCGACGTTCTGCAAAGTCTGCAAGCTACCGCGAGGACCAGCAAAAAAATTAAACGTTGAATTTTTCACGCGGAAAGATGAAAACGTAATCACAGCGCAAAAACTCGGGGTGAATCATGATCAAGCCTACGGCCACAGCGCGAGCCCGTGCAGGTGAGATAGGGGTATAACACACCGCATCTCACAGCGAGTCAAACCGCATAAGTGAATACTGTAGGGGTATTAAACATTACAATCACCCAGAAACATGAATGGATGCGGGGTTTGAAACTCCCAATGTTATTTTCTCATTTAACTAAATCAAATTTCATAAAAATAAAACGTGTCAAAAGAAAAGCCTATAAAGTCATGGATAATGGCTAATGAGCAATGAAACATATTTTAAACAAAAAGCAGCGAGCAGCTGGACATCGGGACGGGGAGTGTACAGTAAGTACAGTAAGTACAGTAAGTACGACGCGTTGGTCTGGCACGCGCAGGTCTGAGCAGCTCAAGAAGCTCCATAATCTGTTGCCTTGAAAGGCAAACCGTTTATTTTATATATTTTTTAATAACGACCACGGGGAAAATATGAAAAGGGCTGAAGTTTTGTCTAAAGGATAAATGTACATGACCCACACGGCTCCACGGACCGCGCCGTCTTCAGTTTAACACAACACCACGCTGTATCGCTGCCTAATTGTTCGCCACCTGTTTAATATTAATTGTGATTGGCAATTTTAATGCATTAGTCACATTATGAAATAGGCTAATTAAAAATCACTCTATTAGTTCTGATATCAAATAAAATAATATTCTTAAACAGGTCTACAGTATATTCCATCATTAATACGACTTTGATAACGTGCCATAATGTGTTTGCATACACCGCTGATTTATAAAGTCTGCTGCTCAGTGGCGGCGACTAGCGTTTTGAGCTGAAACTACGCTAAGAATGAGTTAAGGTTGGTCCAGACCAACCTTACGAACGTCTGACTTAGCTAAGAGATACTTAGCGTAAGAACGTTTCGAGAAATGCGCCATAAAGTTAAGAGAGAGGTTAAGGTACGACTTAAGAACTACTTAGAGATAAGAAGCTTTCGAGAAACCGGGCCCTGATCTGTATTGAACTGATGCAGGACGCCATTTGTTCTGAACACACAATAAAATAATAAGTCCAGATTGATGACAGTTCGATCAGTTTTCTATCACTCATTTACACACATGTTTCATGTCACAGTGTGGGGTAATTAACCTCATTATTTCCCTGATTGTAGTGTGTGAGAGAGGCAATGGACTGACTGGGAAGCTCTCCGTCTGTCCCTATGTCTTGAGGTGTTTGGCAGCTTGTAGGTACATTATGGTCATTTCTGTGTCTTCCACATCCTCTGTCTATAAACGGGAAACTATCGCACTGATTTGCTCTGTTGAGGGACACATACAGCCACGCCCACCTCAAGGGAAAAAGAACTAAATGTTAGATGCTGTGACATAATCTGGCACATACCTGCTCATAACTTGACTTCTACTAAACATTTTATTTTCATTCATGGTGCAGGTTTAACTTCAGGCAAATACCCAAGGACTGCCAAAATTTCATTCAATTCTGTTTAGCCAGTTTTGCGTGATGTGACGACTGAGCTCTCACCCAGGAGTACAAGATGAGGAGGGAGCGGGGGCAGTGGACATCACCTCAGGTCACCAGCAGGGGGAGCAGGAGCAAAAAGCGCGCATTTATTTTATTTTACAGTAATGCAATTAGTTAAATCACTCACACTATAAAATGCCACTGAAAAAAACCACAGATCATTCATAACCAGCCCTCTGTCCATCCTTCTAGGAACATCTGTAGTCCAATTAGTGAGCATGGGGGCCAATAGTGTCCATTGTATTTATTCCCATTTATACGACGCGAGGGGGAAAAATAGAAAGGGAGAAAAGATAAAGTTATGACGCTGTTGTGAATTTATAATATTATGTACGTATGTAGTAAATACTTATGTTTGTTAACCTGCCTTGCTTTTAGAACATTGGATAATATTTTATATTCAATAGTTTATATCATACCATTAGCAAAGTTATGTAAAAAAAAATGTATTAATGTTTTTATTCATTTATTTATTTTGCCATGATGCCAAAGGGGAGTTTGCCATCTAGAGGCTATAGTCGCTCTCCGAGTGGGAGGTTCAGGTGGCACAGAAACAGAGCAAAAATTACAGCAAGTGTCAAAACCCAGAGCAAAAGTCAGCCATAGAATCAAGCAAATCAGTCTACAATAACTGGTAGATACACTGTGATTATTATTAGTACAAGTCTTTAGGTAATAATATTAGTAATACAATGACTACCAAAGAATATTTATTTTTTTATTAATAATAATACAGACATGATATATGTCTTCTTTTACAAATATCTTACAAGCCCAAAAAGCTCATGTACATAAAAATGAAGGCGTAAAACCGACTATCCCTATAAAGAAAAAATAAAAACAAGGACGCAACAGAGACCTTTGGAGGGTGTGTGTCTGAGCTAGCAGGAAGCCAAGCACATGATGTAAATTAAACTACATTTTAAACATAAATGACAGATGCCATATTAGTAACAGTTCATAGATTTCAACAAAGTGACAAACTACAAGCAATGTTGCATTCTCGAGTTTAGAGTTTGACTCGGTCAGGCCGTCCTGTAACCTGAAAAAAAAAAAAAGATCCTGAATACTTTTAAACCCTTTCAGAATGAAAAAGCATCCAGGTTAGCAGAGGCTCGCAGGTAGAGCACAGGACTTTTGTACATACATCTGTACATTTGTACCCATCCTTAAGTACTCTGACAGGCTCCTTTGTAGCTACAAATAGCCCTCTCGTAACTCTCAGGCCATCATGGAGCGCTAATCCGGTGGGGGTCATTCCCAGTGGATTGTGGCGTGACAGTGATGTAGTGGCTGCTAGAGAAAGAAAAAGAAAAAACTTCGGAGCGAGAGAACAGCACAGCCAGGCTTTTTCACATCCCCAAATCGCCTGCTGTCACAGGGCATTGTGTGCCATCTCTCAGAGCTACAGTGACTAATGAGCATCTGAGAAACTGATGTATGAGGTGTATCACGTCTCAAGACGCTTCCGTCATCCCATGAGACTGCTTTCGTGATGCTGCGTTTCTGTGTTGTAGAGCGATGATATTTCCCAAGAGGGAGAAAGCGATTAAATAAGGACATGACAATGATGATTTGTTGGGAACTCGGCCATCATACACTCTAGAGCCTAAACTTTTTTGTCAGCTGAAATGCTCCTTGAGGTTTTTAAGTAGGCTGATTTTTACAGTGTTTCCTTTTGAATGGTGAAAAAAAAAAGATTTATTAAGCAGGTACAGTACAGTACAGTAAAGTATAGGTACTGTACGTATTGTTACAGGTTTAATAGGGGTTCTGGTTTCTAGCTGAGATGTAACCAGGGTTGTGTGAGTTGTGCCATTGTCCCATACGGAGACCAAAGAATTGCTGAGTGACGATACTATCGCCCGTGGGTTTGATGGGAAGAAAGGAGTGGGTGTGGCTAAATATTAATGGTGTAGTCATGACCAAGAGAAGCCAGAGTGTATTACGACTGAGATAAAAGCAGGATTCTAGGGGTTTGAAACCAAGACCAAGTTACGGCTACAACCAGACGCTTTACTCCTACGATGGAACACATGACCCCAAAGTCTGGTTTGTTCCAATTGTTCCACACTCAGGAACTATACTAGACTTTAAAGGTGCTCTTGAGAACCACACTGCATACTCGGGCATGGATTGAATCTTGCGTACTCGGGCATACTGGATGCTCATACTACTTGGATACTCGTACTGGATGTGTACTTGGGTGTGGATTGAATCTGATAGGAAAGTTAATTGTACCAAAGCATGGAAGTAGATCGCTGTTTTGATGCGACAGCAATGTCATCAGTGCTGTCGCATCAAAACAGCGATCTACTTCCATGTTTCCAGTATGCTCGAGTACGCAAGATTCAATCCATTGGCCTCCACAATCCCAAGTTGGACCAGTGTTGTTGTTGTTGTTAGTTTTTTGGCTGCTCCCTTCGAGGGGTTGCCACAGCAGACCATTCGATTCTTACAACAACTTGTCACAGGTTTTATGCCAGATGTCCTTCCTGAACCGGCACCTGAACTGCCACCGCATCCAGTGGCTGGGGTTTGTGCACTGTCTGGGAATTGGACCAGGGCCTTGGACTCGACCATGGCAGGCAAGAAACCTACCACTAAGCCACCAACATCCCAAAGGTGCCCATTGTATTTATTCCCATTTATACGACCATGGTAGGACTTCCAGTCAGCATTCACATGCTCATTTACACAGTACTAGCAATTTGGGAATGCCTAATTAGCCTAACACATACGATTAGCCTAATCTGCATGTCTTTGGACTGTGGGAGGAAACCCACCAAGCACGGGGAGAACATGCAAACTCCATGCACACAGACCCCGAGGTGGGCATCGAATCCATACTCGAGGTGTAGCTTTGCAATTCATCCTGTGACCAACACATTGCAAATTGTATTGGTGTGCATAAAATCACTAAAATCAGTTTTCCAGCTCTCTTTTTTCACTCTGGCTATTTGAGGGTTTAGAATTAGGAAATTCAAACACATTGCTGATCCGATCACACCCTGCAGGAAAAGCATCACAGGCCGAGTTCTTCATTTATCAGATAATACAAAAACATATTTTAAAAATGGGGTTATCTGTGATGTTTCCAGACCCGCCTTTACTTTTTTTTTTTTTTTTTTTTATCCCTGAGAGAGTATAAAGTGGGTGTCTTCAGTTATAGAGATCATTTTTGTCCTTTATAAATGACCATCTAGAAATGTTAGGCTCTGGTTTGAAATGTGAAATTTGGCTCACAAAAAGTACAAGACACACATGAAAAATATATTGTACTAGAAAAACAAAAACAACTGAATAAATTATCTATAGGTTATAGCCAGTAATTTATTTTAGTTAGTTCCTCCAGTATATGATGAATCAGACTCTTGTTGGTGAGAGGGATAAAACATTGGTGATTATGTACGGGATAAAAGAGTGTTATAGGAAAATAATCAATAGTCAATAATCAATAATAATGGTAATAAAGGACCAATCAGAATAAAAACGATCTAAAGTGGAATACGTGGAAATATAAAGTAAATCTTGTAAGTTTCTCAGGACTGTCCTCCACCTCCACGGTTTATTCTCCTCACCTTTTGAATACTGGAAAGAATTTAAAACTACTTTCATGTCTCTTAATTACACTAACTGTCGCTCGCTAACTGTCAGTAAGAAATACAAATGAAATAACAGGTTAATTAAAGAAACAAAACTAAATACTAAACTATTAAATAGTGCGCACCCCGCCTTGTGCCCTAAGTTTCCTGGGATAGGCTCCAGGCCCCCGCGACCCTGTATATAAGGATAAAGCGGTACAGAAAATGAATGAATGAATGAATAAATAGTGCGCTCTAATAAAGTGGTTCAAGTTCAAGAACAAGTTCAAAGGCTTTTATTGTCATTTCAAGCATATACAGTTAGTACACAGTGAAACGAATCAACGTTCCTCCAGGACCAAGGTGCTACAGTACATGCAACATAAATCTCAACATAAATTAACAGAAACACTAAACTAGCTTGTAGCGCAGCCACACAACAGGACATTTCTTATAACAGGAAAAGGATCAACGAGCTAATGCTGCTCAACTGTGCCAGGAAATGTGCCCTATCTGGCTTCAGTTGTCCCCAGTGACAGTGTTTTGTTCACCGGGTAAGCTCTCGCACGCATGCGCGATCGCAGCGCGAGGGAACCCGGAAGTGACGTGGGGACACATGTACCGGCATAAATCCGGAACCAGCGAAGAGGCTGGCACGGAGAGATGTACACAGCGTGCTGCTTTAGAGAGAGACATTGTTTGCTTGCCGAGGGTTACTTTCCACTACAGTAATCCCTCGTTTATCGCGGGGGTTACGTTCCGAAAATGACCCGCGATAAGTGAAATCCGCGAAATAGAAAACTTTATTTTTTTTTTTACAATTAGCAACTATTACATGTATACAAATACAGTGACTCACGTGTAGGCCGTTTCACTGCTCTTCAGACTGGGCCGCTGCATCCTGACTGCACTCTGCAGTGTTCTCTTCTTCTGAAGCCCGCGGTGCAGGTGTGTTTTTTCGGGAGAAGAACATAGTGATAGGCAGCTGTTGTCGCTCTTTTTTCTTCTTTGCAAAAAGATCCTTGTACACCGACATGCCACCATCGATTACGTTGGAGAACTGTAATGAACGGCTCATCAAAGGGTCCCATTCCTCAGCTACTCGCTTAAGTTCAGTGGCCATTCGCACCATGGTTGCACATAAAGCTGTTTTATGTACGTACACATAACTGCACGAGACGACAAAATGATAACACAATTCGTAGCATGTTTTGATACAAGAAGCGGGAGTGAGTTTTTAGCGAATCAGAATGCAGAACACAATGCACCAAAAAAAAAAAAAAAAAAAATGCATTATGAAAATCCGCGAAATAGCGAATCCGCGATAAGTGAACCGCGAAGTGGCGAGGGATCACTGTACAGGGATTGATCTTTTCTGGACACTCACAATTCTCCTCTCGTTCCGTTCTCGACCTCCCGGATTTAACATCTTTTAACCGGGGAGATCGAGCCATCTCTCCAACTCACCATTTCATACCCACTGCAATATCTCAGACACTGGACTACCACATACACACTCACACACTCGCATACATCGCTCACTCACTGTTTATATTTGTATATATTTTGTATATATTGGTTTGTGGTGCACCTTATTTGTTTATTTATTTATTTATTTATTTTGTATAATACACTTTGGTTTAATTTATTACAATTGTTTTGTGTCGCGTCTTATATTGTCCCGCCGCGGTTGCGGAAGTATTGTTTATCAGCCCATATTTTGATTCTCGACCCCGTAGCAAAGTAACTAAGCGAGACAAGACAGATAGACCTAACATAAATTACAACATAAATTTACAAAAACTAACTAGCTAAGTAAGACATGTGCAAACAAGAGCAACAACAAAGTGACAGTGCAACGAACACGACATAACATAACAGAATAATATGGTGTTGAGGTAGTGAGAAACTGTAAACATTCCTTAACATATCAGCAAGAATTGAGGAATTAGTGCAAAAAGTAGTCCAGTGATGATTATTGTGCAAAAGAGATAAACAGTGAAGCATTTACAGGTTCATTGATGACCCTGGTCCTGAAGAACCCACTGTCCTGCATATTTTAGTGATTTCTCAGATTCCAGCACACCTGATTTACCTAATTAACTAAATAATTAGCTAATTATCAGTGTTTTCTGAATAATCGTTGGTGTGATAGAGCAGAGAAAATAGTAAAATGTGCAGGACAGAGGGTCCTCCAAGGATACAGAGTTGGGAACCAGTGTATTAGCGCACACTACTTAGCTATTTTATTAAATTGCTCTTCAAATCAAATTCAAATTTTATTTGTCACATACACAGTCATACACAGTATGATATGCAGTGAAATGCTTAAACGACCAGCTGTGACCTTTAAATAAAAGACTATTGTTAGGAAATAAATATGAAAAAGAAAATAGAAGTAAATTTAACTAAGAAGGAATAAAATATTTGTACAATACAAAAACATATTTGTGCAATTTGTATATACAAATATACAATATATTAAATATATAAGAAAAATAAACAAAAAATAAGAAAAAAACCTAGCTGTACAATATAGAAAATATGGAATTCTGGAATTTTTGTATGGGAATGAAGTATTTAAAGTGACTTTGTGCATCAGGGATGTCCATGAATGTGCAGGTGTGCAGTGACCACTAGTGTCAATAGTGTCAATGGATGTCCAGAATGTCCAGATTGAGTGCAAGAAATGTGTGTGGATCTGCAAATGGATTCACAATCCATGGAATTTTCTCCCCCCTGTACTAAAGTAGACAGCTCAATGCTGTCATCAACAACACTGAACAAAGGATTTATTTTATTTTTGGCGTCTCTGCCCCAACTTATCAACTGCTACAATGTTTTTTTTTTTATTAGTTTTTTGAGTCGATGACAATATTTGCAAATTTCCACCAATTGGGGATGATATTCCGGAGCATGGGGAAGCCCCCTTAAGCACTGACACTGGAGAATCCTTCCATAAACATAATGATCACATTTCTCCTTACAGAAATCACTGATATCACTGTATCAACGTTTGTTTTTTTAAAAATCTGTTCATGTGTAGTATTAAATGAGCTGTCGTTCAATTTGAAATTATAATTAAAATGGTATTAATAAAAACCTGTGATTTGCAGCAGTTTCAATAAAAGATTAATCGACACTTTGTGACTAATCTTAATCCAGAATTGAATAACATTCTGATATAAATTGAACTACAGTATCATGTCAGATAATGATACAGTATTGGTTATGATATTATCAGGATGTTTTTTTTTTGGGTCAGACAGATGGCCCATCACATTACAGCTGCTTGTTTTAATTATAAATTATGTCTATGATGTAAACTACAATTTGAGCAACAGCGTTGGCAAAGCAAATACATTTGTCATTTTCATTTTCACGATTATGTACAGTACATCTACTGTAGGACTTGCACTACACTTTTAATGTAGCATCCGTTCTATGATCCTCCAGCTGGTTCATATGAAAACCCTGATGGACTCCGAGCACCAAATCTCCAGGGATCTCCCCGATACATCCAGGTGGGAGTGACGGGACATCCCTGGCATCAGATTTCCTTTTCATTTACAAACAACAAACATTTCAAAAATTGCTCTTTTACGTCCCCGAGCCGAATTAAAGCCTTTTTCAAATGAGTCCCCGATGACCCATGATGCTCCTCTCCGTCACTGAACGTTGCTGTGGTCAGACGCAGCACTGCTGCCGCTCCGGCAATCCAGATGTGTTTAAAAGCTGGATAATAAGCAGCCTCTGGTTTCTCGCCGCTTTCTCCTCGGCCCTTAACAGCATGTAAGCACTTACTAATTTAGAATATAATATTACGTTTGTAAGCCCTGAAAGTTTACATCATAAAAGCGTGCTCATTATGTCGTCTTCTTTTTGTCGAAGACTAAGCAATAAATTGTTTCCCATGCTAGTGCCAAAGACACGCATGGTCAGAACTGGTAATGTTGTGCAGTCAGAGAGAGAGACCACATGAAAAAAACCCAGCAGGGTTTCCACAGAGTCTCCTGGAGTCAGACTGGGGGTTAATTGCATCTTCCATACCGATCGCCGTGGGAGGAAGCAAGTCCTCTGATGGATGTCGGTGGGTAAAAAATACGAGCCGACCTCTGACAGCTTCGTCATCTCTACGTTTACCTGCGAAGCGAAGACTCGACTGACACATCAGTACCAAACCACATGAAGGAATAAAACTGATGATACGTTTAAAGGAATATCCTACTACTATTGCTTATACTACTCGCGGTTACGTTTTGATCTCCGTGTACGACGTTAGTACTTAAAACATCCTCTACAGAAATGTCTGAATTCTCATATGACATAATGACATGTTTTCAGGATTTTATGCGCCATAAATTTACAGGAAGATCAACAAGGAGAAAACGTGTGCTTGATGTCTTGAAGATTTTACACACATGAACAATTTCCAGTTTTTTAATCTGTAATATACAACATGCTTTGATACTTAGATAATAATTACAATGAGAAGCTAAAATGATGTCGGATGTCTTCTTAAAGTTTTTAGGCAGAAAGCCAAAACAAGACAAGAAATAAAAGAAAAAAAGAAAAAAAACACACAAACAAACAAATTATTGACTTGATACAAAATGAAAGTATTCTTGCATTGAATTCTGGATACAATCAGCTGGCAGAAATCACAAAGAGCGCGGTTAGTTCGTCCTGCTGCTAGTCGACTGCGATGTTCTGCCTGGATGCAGTACTTCTATTTAGTCTTTGTTGGAAAGATGTCTGATCTGAGATTAGTCCTTCATCTTTATACCTACTTTAGCTCGTCTGGATTTCTTACAAGAAACTGGAACAATCCAAAGCAGTGTAGTATTATATTGAAACATAAGCTACATTACTACAAGTTAGTTACATTTTCGATTAACATTTAGTGACAGATGACAGACAGAGGAATTTCCTTAACACACAAACACACACGGATCGTGGGAGACGGTGTATAATTTTCCCAATTTAAATAACAGGGTCAGCTTTGGCTTTTGATGATAAATACACTGAAACTCCCTATTATTAGTGAATTGAAATTACAGTGTAGTTTTGCACAGAAGTTTTATTCCCAACCAGTAAACCGTCCACCCATCTTCTGTTTCTGAGGATTAAAACACTAAGTGCGTAACACACAAAAAAAGAAGTGTGTGCGCTTGTTGCTTGGATTCTTAAACGCACATTTTTTTCTATTATTCGCAACATATCTTTAAAATACATCTTTTTTTCTGTCTTTGTTTCTCCTTCAGTTCAGTCACTATAAAGCCCAATCTACTGTGTGTTTGCATTTGTTTTTTACTTTTCTCAAATACAGTAGCTCAGACAGCATGACAGCACCTTAACACCATTGTCCCAGCAACTGGCACTCATCAAATCCTTTAACTTTTTATCTTCACCTGCCCCGCCCATATTTTGTTGCTATGACTCGGCTATACAGTAACTTGCTCTATAGGCAAAATGAGCAGAAACAGCAGCTTTGTGATTTCTCTGCCATCACCTAAAGCAGCTAGATATGCTAAAAATACTTCCACTTAGACAACAGAAGAATAGAAAACAAAAAGTGTTCCGTTAATGTATAGTACACAGTTCCTTTACAACGACATGTTAACACGCGAGAAATGAATCAACGGCTCACGACAGTCATAGTTGATGCTGTTTCACAATTTAAAAAATGGCATCTTAGCATGTAAAGTATACTTAAATCTAGGCAACTGTTTTTACAGTTTCTTACAATAACGCTATGACAAAACAAATATAAGATTATTAGATTAGATTAGCCCCTCCTTGAACCATCACCTTATCGTGGTGGAGGGGTTTGCGTGTCCCAATGATCCTGGGAGCTATGTTGTCGGGGGCTTCATGCCCCTGGTAGGGTCACCCATGGCAATCTGGTCCTAGGTGAGGGAACAGACAAAGTGTGGTTCAAAAGACCTCTTATGATGATTTCAAACATTGGTAAATGTTTTCCCTCGCCCGGATGTGGGTCACCGGGGCCTCCCTCTGGAGCCAGGCCTGGAGGTGGGGCCCGATGGTGAGCGGCTGGTGGAGGAGCAGTGTGGTTTTCGTCCGGGTCGCGGAACAGTGGACCAGCTCTTCACCCTTAGCAGGGTCCTGGAGGGGGCATGGGAGTTTGCCCAACCAGTCTACATGTGCTTTGTGGACTTGGAGAAGGCATTCGACCGTGTCCCTCGGGGAGCCCTGTGGGGGGTACTCCGGGAGTATGGGATATCAGATTCCCTGTTAAGGGCTGTCCAGTCCCTGTACAACTGGTGTCGGAGCATGGTCCGCATTGCCGGTAGTAAGTCGGACCTGTTTCTGGTGAGAGTAGGACTCCGACAGGGCTGCCCTTTGTCACCGATCCTGTTCATAATTTTTATGGACAGGATTTCTAGGCGCAGCCAGGGCATTGAGGGGGTACAGTTTGGTGGGATCAGGATTGGGTCAATAGTAGAGCCACTGCTCCTCCGCATCGAGAGGAGCCAGATGAGGTGGCTTGGGCATCTATTTAGGATGCCCCCTGTACGCCTCCTTTGTGAGGTGTTCCGGACAGAGACCCCGGGGAAGACCCAGGATACGCTGGAGGGACTCTGGGCTGTCTCTCGGCTGGCCTGGGAACTCCTTGGGATCCCCCCGGAAGAGCTGGAAGAAGTGGCCAAGGAGAGGGAAGTCTGGGCAACCCTGCTGAAGCTGCTGCCCCCACGACCCGACCTCGAATAAGCGGAAGAAAATGAATGGATGGATGGATTAGATTAGATTAGATTCAACTTTATTGTCACTACACAATAAAGCATCTAACCAGAATTGCATTTTCAAAGAGCAGAATAATTTGCATTTATAAATAGTATATAGTTAGTTAGTTAATTTATTTATATAGCACATTTAAAACAACCGATAGTTGACCAAAGTGCTTTACATAACAGAAATTTTGTTTTTTTAAATCATTCGAAAACAGCAGAACCATCAAATTACCAATACAAAACCAGTATAACACATGTTTAAAAGCCTCTGTAAACAGATACGTTTTTAAGCAGAGGTGGAAAGAGTAATAAAATTTTGTACTCAAGTACAAGTATGTTACTTCAGTGAAATGTAAAGTACAAGTAAAGTTACGATTATAAAAATCTACTCAAGTAAAAGTAAAAAGTAGCTCATAAAAAATTTAAAGTTACAGAGTTACTTTTTTATTTACATTTTTTTTAACAGCAGGGGTGGAATGAGGCATTCTAGCATAGTTCAAAAAAGATGAGCAGATATAAATCTCAAACTAGTTGTTTTTAACTGAAGGAACACCTTTGTATAATAAAGCTGTTGTCTTTCTTGTGCTTGAAAATCAAAGTGGTCACTTAAATATGGTGTTACGTCCCAGTCTAGGGTCATACAGCAAAAGAATGGTTCAGGGTCGTATTTTAAACTGTATGGAAATGTTGTCATATGGCAGAAAGAACTAGATCCAATCATTAATTGATGAAATAATGAGGTTTGTATACACACACACACACACACGCACACACGCACACACACACACACACACACACACACACAACAGGAGGAGGAGGAGGATCAGATTCAGGGTGGACCCAGGCCAAAATAATAAACAAAATGGTATTTATATTTAGTAGCTAGATTACCTGCAAAAAAAAAAAAACCCACAAACAAAAATACAGGTACCTTCCCGGACTCCCAAACCAAAAACAGTGAATAAATTCCCTCTTCCCAAAATAAATGGCAGCCACGCCCCTACTACTAGTGAGTGCACAAACATACAGTGAAATTATCTACAAATATATACAAAGACCAACCAAACCAAAGGGACAGAGCAATAATCAAAATCAATGGGAGGCAAAAAGTCAAAACCAGAATACACAACCAAATATAAAACCGGCTAAGTCACAATTTCTTTCCTGTTTCCTGCGTCTCTCTCCGGTTTATATATGGTCACGCTAGTCGATGACGTCACTCTCAGGGTGGAAGCGACCATGTGGAAGGTCAGGTAGATGCTGATGTGGGGACAGTCAGAAAACCTGGAGTTGTGTCTAGAGCGGTGCGCGACCAGGACATGATACACACATTTTAGCATTTTCATTCATTTATTTTTTACTCAGTAGCGAATATGATTTAAAATGTAGCGAATTACAATACTTCAAACAAAATGAACTTACGTAAAAGTAAAATTACATATTTTAAAAAGTACTTTAAAAAGTAGAAATACACAAGAAAACTACTCAATTACAGTAACGTGAATAAATGTAATTCATTACTTTCCACCTCTGTTTTTAAGTTCGATTAAAAAATTTCAACACTGTGAGCTGAACGGACATGGAAAGGGAGCTTGTTCCAAAGGGTGGGCCCAGACACAGAAAAAGCACGGTCACACTCTCCTTCTTAAGGAATTGTGAGCAGAAGTTGATCAGATGATGACCCCCGCTGTTGACGCATCCAGAGAAGGACCAGCTCCAGCTGGATTCAGCTTTATGATGGTTGGAGCTACACATGCTGCTTCTGTGCTTCCAGTGATCCAGACCTCATCTGCCCTCTGCACCTACTGACTCGTCCCTATGCTGAACTGGTCTTCATGTCAATTTAAATAATTTCTGTCATATTCAATTTCCACCTGCACAACACACAAGATCTTATATCATTTCTATCTGTTATCACCTAAATGAGGATGGGTTCCCTGTTGAGTCTGGTTCCTCTCAAGGTTTCTTCCTAATGCCATCTCGGGGAGTTTTTCCTTGCCACCGTCGCCGTCACCCTTGGCTTGCTCATCAGAGACATTTCATTCATTCGTCTCATTATTATCTATACATTTTTCTCACACATACACACTTCCAATTATTTTCTTTTCTAAAATTATTATTATTATTATTATTTATTTATTTATTTATTTATTTATTTTCTTTCATTTCTGTGAAGCTGCTTTGAGACAATGACCATTGTTAAAAGCGCTATATAAATAAAATTGAATTGAATTGAATTGAAAATGATCTAAGTGCTCTCTGTGGACAGTATGGGTGAGTCAAATCACTCATATATTCAGGCGCTACCCCCTTGATAACCTTAAAAACAAATAAAATAATTTAAAAAATAACTCTATATTCCACCGGAAACCAATTTTGATTTAGTCAAAAGTCGTGCTGCAGCATTTTAAACCAACAGCAGATGTGCTAGAGACGGGTGACTGACCCCATAATATAGCGTGTTTCCGTAGTATAAGCGGAAAGAAATAAAAGCATGGATCAACGCTTCAAAATCATTGAAAGAAAAACAGCCCCTCACCTTACCCAAAATCCTCAAATGATAAAAGGATGACTTCACCACAGCTGATATTTGCTTCTCAAATTTAAAATCTGAGTCAAATATCACCTTAAGATTCTTCACATGTGATCTAATATAGGGTGACAGTGCTCCCAAGGCGGGGGTTAAAATTTCAACAACCGACGGCGATCCAAATAATAATATCTCAGTCTTGGACTCATTTAAATGTAAAAAAATTCGTAGCCATCCATTTTTTTTATCAAATAAGGGTTGCAGCGATTTAGGATTTCCAAATTTTAAGGGCAGATAAAGCAACGTGTCATCAGCGTAACAGTGATATTAAACTCCATATTTTGTTATTAATTAAATTAAATTAAATTAAATTTTATTTGTATAGCACTTTTAACAATTTGGCATTGTAGCAAAGCAGCTTTACACAATCAAAAGAATTATTAAGTTTGTATGGAGTGTGAATGTGTATGCATATGAATCAGAATGATCAGATTGTCCCTGGGGAGCAAGCCGAGGGCGACAGTGGCAAGGAAAAACTCCCCGAGATGGTAATAGGAAGAAACATTGAGAGGAACCGGATTCAACAGGCAACCCATGTTTATATGGAGTCCAGGTAGTTATTGTAGACTCAGGTAGACTTATAAGAAATTCCAGTCTTGAACTATCGAGCAACTGCAGCCAAGTCAAGTCCTCAGAGAAACAGGTGCCAACACCAGTCGAGGCCAGAACCGTCTTCATAGTACTGTAGAGTGAAACCATCCCCAGACAACAGATGCATCCCAAAGAGACACACGGGGCATCCATGTGACGAGATCTCCAACCAGAAGCGGGGCACCATTGGGTCAGGCAGGTCCAGAGGGCAGAGGGATCTGGATCACTGGCAGCTCAGGAACGACATGTGTAGCTCGAGAGAGGGAAGAGAGAGAGGGAGAGAGACGAGAGAGGGGGGGAGAGAGAAGAGGAGAGAACAGTTAGGTATGGTCGCAGTCACATAATGTATAATATGACTGAATATTTAATATTTACACTGCAAGCAGAGACTCCGGCAGAACTAACTATGACAGCTTTACTAAAAGGGAGAGCCAGAAGGAAACACAAACATGAGGGCTCCCTGACATGTGAAGCAAGCAATCACCTCACCGTCAACAACCCTGAGTGATCAATGAGAGTGGGGAAGACAGTATCTAAACATACAAGTTCACCTAATACTCTAATATATGTGGCTTACTCTAAATTATGTGGCTTAACGGCAACATATACAGTGGAACCTCGGATTACAAGTAACACGGTTTATGAGTGTTCCGCAAGACTAGCAAAGACTTTTAATAAATTTTGACTTGAAAAAGGAGCATTGGTTTACGAACACCGAGTATCATATTTCACGCATGCGCTTCTTGTTTTGACGCCGAGCGTCACGTGATCACAACTGAGCCAACGGTTTTTCTCTCTCTTGCATTGCGGAATCGTCTCCCCTGCTGGGTCTTAGTGCTCGTCTCTTACTGGTATAATCAACATCCATGCACGCGTGTACTGTTTACTATAACACTGTGACCTTGTGTGTGTGTAAAACATATTTTATGTTGTGTTCAGAATCTCATGGGTGCAGCGCGTGTACTGTTTCTTATAACACACGTGTGTGCGATTTTCTTCCTCATCGCAGGGTGTGTGTGTGCGCGCGAGCGTAATTTGACAACTATGAGTGTGTGTGTGTGCGAAAGACACACTCTGCTCTATGAAGAAACTCTGCTCTGTCGCAAATCTTTTCAGAGGTAAGGTGCTGGTTAATTTTTATGTTTTTTAACTTTACAGCAGTGAGTCTGTTAGTTTGCGCTCATGAGTGTCATTAGTGACATTAGCAACGGGAGAGAGACATTGCTTTATGACTGCTGTGTAGTCCAGTGCGAGAGATGCATTGTGGGTAATGCAGTCCGGTGTGTGTGAACGCGAATGCGAGATGTAAGTAGGATATAGAGCCTGAGTTATGTTTATAAGTAGTTTTTTTTAGTTGGATTTAAGTGCAGGGATCCACCCGAAAGTTTGTTCTATAACCTGACAATTCAGAAAATAAAAGAACGGGCATCGATCAGTTTGTCCATCTCGTCATTACACGAGCATGAATTAACGGCCTGTTATGCTGTCGCGAGCAAGATTAAAATAAAGGGTAGAAGCTTTAATAATTTAGGCGAGAATGTGTGTGTTTAATTCAAACAAAAGGAGAAAGTTTTACTGTGTAAGATGAGAAGGTGGCAGACAGGATGGGCTGAAAGCAAGAGTCTCCACTTACTCTAGCCTCTCACACACACACACACACACACACACACAGCGCCTGCGCACACAAATGGAAACACTTACCTGTCGGGATTTATTTTTAACTTTTTTGAAAGGTAAAGTGAAAGTTAATTTGTTTTATTCATTCATTCATTCATCTTCTATACCACTTAATCCTGTGTTCAGGGTCGCGGGGGACCTTGAGCCTATCCCAGGAGACTTCGGGCACTAGGCGGGGTACACTCTGGACAGGGTGCCAATCCATCGCAGGGCACACACACATACACACACTCACACACCCAATCACACACTACAGGCAATTTAGGAACGCCAATTAGCCTAACCTGCATATCTTTGGACTGTGGGAGGAAACCGGAGTACCCGGAGGAAACCCACCAAGCACGGGGAGAACATGCAAACTCCATTCACACAGAGACTGGAATCGAGCCTGGCCGGGGAATCGAACCCAGACCCTGGAGGTGCAAGGCGACAGTGCTAACCACTACACCACCGTGCCGCTAATTTGTTTTATTTTTACTTTATATTTTGTATTAATTATTTTTATGTATTTCTTTTTTTGGGATGTAGAATGAATACTTTAAGTTTCCATTGTTCCTTATGGGAAAATTTTATTTGGTTTACGAGTGTTTTGGAATACGAGCCAACTTCCAGAACAAATTATGCTGTAATCTGAGGTTCCATTGTATAATGAAAATAGGACGCAGTTAAGTACAGACCCTTGCGGAAGACCATACAGAAGAGGGGCTGGAGCAGTTGATGATTCATTAAAAGAAAAGAGAAGGATCTAGAATTCTAAAAGATGAGAACCATTTCAATACAGAACCCGAAATACCAACCCACTGTTGGTGGCGCTCTAACAAGACACCATGATCTATGGTGTTGAAAGCGGCACTAAGATCTAACAATATTAACACTCCGCAATCCCCCGAATATATATATACTGTATATATATATATATATATATATATATATATATAGTGGCTTGCAAAGGTATTTGGCCCCCTTGAACTTTTCCACATTTTGTCACATTACAGCCACGTGAAAGACCAATACAAAATGGAGTACACGTGAGAAGTGGAATGAAAATCATACATGATTCCAAACATTTTTTACAAATAAATAACTGCTTTCACATGGAATTCCAATGAAATTGATTCATGTTTGTGGCTGTAATGTGACAAAATGTGGAAAAATTCAAGGGGGCCGAATACTTTTGCAAGCCACTGTATATACTAAAGTTCTAAAGTACTAAAGTTTGGGGTCACTTGCAAATTTCTTTGTTTTTGTTTAGTGATTTATTTTCTACATTCTACAACAATACTGGGGATTTCAAAACTATAAAATAACACATTTGGAATTCGGCAATTACGTAACAAAAACTACAGTTACAGTAGTTGTTATTTTAAGACACAGAGGTCAGCCTGTTTGTAATGGTTCTTGCAAGAACAGTATTGTTAAGTGCATTTGCAAAAATCCGTCAAGCACCATAATGAAACTGGCTCTCATGAAGGAGAGCGCGACCAAAATTCATTTGGAGTTATTAGCCTGAAAAATGACTAATTATGGTTTTGGATGAGGAAACATCGTATTCTGTGGTTATGATATTACTGTAGAGAGGGGATATATTGGAATGAGGTATGAGGTAGGTCATTTTATACAATATGTGCAGCAGTTATGAATGGTGCAGTGTTTAGTTTATGTCCTGTAGTGAGCAGTTAGGTAGTGCAAAGTAAGGTAGTGTGTCCAGTCAATGTGTATGTGCTTGGGTGGAGGCAATGAAACAGCTTTTCACCACCCTCTGCAGTGCTTTCCAGTCTGATATATTGCAGTTCCCAAACCAAACTGTGATACAGTTGGTCAGAATGCTCTAGATGGTACAACGATAGAAGTTCCCAGGATGTCTGAAAAGAGGTAATTCTTCTTCAGAGCCCTCAGGAAGAAGATGCGCTGGTGAGCCTTCTTGACCAGACTGGAGCTATTGATTGTCCAGGAAAGATCCTCAGAGATGTGGATGCCCAGGAGCTTGAAGCTGGTGACACGGTCTATCATCTCTCCATTGATGTGAATGGGTGCGTGTGTGTCACCTTTCTCCTTCATAAAGTCAATTATGAGCTCCTTGGTCTTCTTGGTGTGGATCAGAAGGTTGTTGTCAGCACACCACTCAGCTAGGTGGTCCACCTCCTCTCTATGAGCTGACTTATCATTTTCTGTGATAATGGTGTCACCATGGTGTCATCTGCAAACTTGATAATTGTGTCGGAGTCATGTATAGGCTTGCAGTCGCTGGTGAAGATGGAGTAGAGAAAGGGACTCAGCACACAGCCTTGTGGTACTCCAGGGCCAAGGATGAGTGTGGAAGAGCAGTGGTGATCTGCCCGGACATACTGGGGCCTGTTGGTGAGAAAGATGGAGGGAATGACAGTGTTAAATGCTGAACTAAAATTGAGCCAAAGCAATCTGGCATAAGTGTCTTTATTATCCACATGAGAGAGGACTGAGTGCAGCACTGTGGAAACTGCGTCCTCCGTACTCCTGTTCTGGGGGTCCACGGTGGCAGGAAGATAGGATTTGAGGTGTGCTAGGACCAGCCGGTCAAAGCACATGGTGTTGATGGGGGTGAGCGCTACTAGGTGTAAAGCTAAAATAAGTGAAATGATGGAGCTGAAGTAATTCGACAAGGAACAACTGTGACACGATCAGAGAATGACATCACAGTATGCATTACCTCAATCAACAGTACACATGGTTATCGGCTGTCTACTAGGTGAAACCAATGTTCAGTGGTAATAAAAGGTACTGTACTTCTACCGCTGGAATGGGCCTGGGAAAACCTCAAGAGACAAGGGGAACCCACAGGGTCGGCTGAGGTTAAAAAGATTCAACTGGTAGAGAGCATCGATGACAAGATCACTAAAGAGCTTAGGCTATCCTCTTACAACACAGCTGCTGTCACCTTCATACTGTTGGAGAACCGCTATGGAATCAAAACCACAATCGGCATGGAAATTGTCGAGGAGCTAGAAAGGATACCTGCTGTGAGAGAAAATCAGCCAAGGAGGGCTATAGAGTTAATCCAAATGGTAGGAAAATCCCTGGCAGACCTTGGAAATATCACTCATGATAAATATACCACTTGTGATAAAGTCGATTAAGAGCAAATTCGTTTTTGAAAAGACAATGGGACAAGCCACTTTCGGAAAATTTCAAAAATGAGGCCATCAAATTCTTCAAGGAGTATATGCAGCTCAGTCAAGTTAAGTTTCACAGAAGTCTCACGCCAGTTGGCTGGAAAGAAAAACCATGGGGGATCACATTCTCAGATGGTAGCTACAAGAACTTTGGGGCCATTTTGTACCTAAGGTGGCAAACAGACCAAGGGGTAGTTGTCAGATTAGTCGAGTCCAAGGCCAAGTTAGCACCACTGGACCAGAAGGGAAATGATTTCAAAGCTGAGATCTGTGGCTCAGTTTTATGTCTCAGAAATAACTTTGAGAAGCAGGGGCGGATGGAAGTTGAACGTTGGTTACAATTAGTAGATAGCCAGACTGTGCTGTGGGCCATTCAATGTGATAGTTACGGGTTCCAGATGTTCGGGTTGAGTCGGGGAGATCCAAAAGACTGGGCCAGCAAGTGACTGGTGGTGGATCCCAGGGGACTTCAACATTGCAGACCTCATCACGAGTGGGGGCACTCCCAAGGATCTCAATAAAGATTCTGTATGGCAGAAGGGACCACAGTTCCTAAGGTATCCAGTAGAAGAGTGGCCAAATAAATCTGATGCAGAGATTATTACTGATGCAAGGGGAAAAGTTAATAAAGTCCAATGGAAGACATTCTCAACTGTTCTGACAAGAGTTCAAACATTGAAGAAACTGATGAAACCATAAGAGGGAGATCTCAAAGAACCAAGTACTGAAAACAGGAGGGATTCCCTTAATGTCGCTTGTAACCCAAGTAGCCATGAAAATCTACAGAAATCAAGATTTGACGAAAATCTTTCAAGAACACGTGGTGACTTGAAAGTCAAGTTATCAATAAACAAGTGTACGTGGAAAGGTTTAGCAACTTAACCAAACTAGTAAGAGTCATTTTTTGGGTGTGGCGTGCCATAAGAAAATGGTTAGGGGTTCGACGTCAGAACTCAAACGATGGAAAATGGAAAGTTACATCGGACAAATAAACCAGAAAAGCTGTGCTCACTGCAAAAGAGCAAGAGAACACGCTAAAAGGACTCTTTCTAGCAGCACAGGAAGGTGTGACATTTCCTGACACTATACTGTAGTAAACAGGCTTACTGTATACAGAGAAAACTCAGGACTCCTAGTATGTGGTGGCAGAATACAAATTCAAAAGAGAATGGCTTAAAGTCTGGGGAATTGTTTTCTGCTGCATGGCATCCAGAGGTATACACGCTGATGTCGTAAGTGATCAATCTACTGAGGGCTTCCTACTAGCCTACCAGAGATTTACAGCCCTGAGGGGACATCCAAGAAAACTGTGGTCCGAGTTCTTGGATAAGCTGCAGAGATCTGAGCTGGAGGGAGAGGCTTCATGGTAGTGAATGGTTCTGGAAAATCCATCCCGCAAGTTCTCCTCACAGGAATGGGGCAGCAGAGGCCGCTGTTCGTATTGTAAAGCAAGCCGTTCATAACTTGGGAGGCAATAGTGTTTTCACATGGGGTGAGTTCCAAGCCTTTCTTTACATGGCAGCCAATCTAGCAAATGAAAGACCCATAGACGCAAGAACACAGAGTAGAGAGGACTACATAGAATACATCACTCCCAACACTCTGGGAGATCCAGGAGATTTTTATTTTGTGGACTATCCCTACAAATGATTAAAGATTATTCAGGAAAAAGTTGCCAAATTCTGGAAGAAATGGAGTAGGAGGCGAACCTCTTTTTCATCCCAGGTTTCTGATTTGGGTACATAGTGACCTCTTTCTGGGTGGTGTCACTGTCTGTTGTGGTGTATAGTCCAGGATAGAGAAAGCATAGCTCTCAATATCCATGGGGGAACCACAGGTGGCCTAAGTAGCAAACATGCTGCAGTCTGTGTTTTGAAACCTTTCCTGAAGTTCACAGTCAGTCCCCACTGGCCACACTTTGATTGTCTTTACTGTTGGTCCCATGCATTGGAGTGTTGAATATGCGAGGGAGAGAAACAAATGCCTCTTTTCCACTGCATAGAACGGCACGACACGGTTCAGTTCAACTCACTTCGGTTCGACGCAGTTCGGCTCGGTTTGCTCTTCCACTGCAGTGTAGTAACGCTTTAGCGTGGGCGGGATTACTCACGCGTGCAGCGCCGCTACTGCCGTGATGTCATTGTAAGCGCGCCACAAACACACACACAACAATGGAGCATATCGACGGCATGGTGTTCTTCATTTTTGGCATGTGGATGTTTTTAACAGCGAGACGAAGGAGTTTGTTTCAAAAGAGGCCGACGGTTAATACAAAGAGGTGCGTGCGATCCTTCTCTGGCTGTTCTATTAATATATCGGTTCTGTTGTGTCTCGTGTCACAAGTTCGGTGACGCAGTAATGACGATTTTCTCCGGCTAATCAGTGACTAGCGTGTTTACACATCACATTTTGGTAACGGGTCGGGCGCTTGGAACCTCGGCTGAGGTGGTACTGAAAAAAGGAACAGGTACTATGTACTGTTCCCAGTGGATAACCCCCCAAAAGTGAGTAGAACTGAACCGTGTCGTGTCGTACTATGCAGTGGAAAAGCGCCAAAAGCGAGGTGATGTGATTGTCCCAGGTGGGGGAGGTATGTGGCCTTGTAAGCTCCAGGTATGTTGGTGTAAACATGGTTCAGGGTTTTATTTCCTCTGGTGTGGAAGGAAACATGAAATGTGAAAGGTGAAATCTTTATTAATAAATAGTTAAGCTAATTATTTATTTCTTGCTTCTTCTCAATTTCTCTTTCTTATTCTTGCTAATTGTTAAAAAAAAATTAAGGTCACAGGCAGTCGTATAAGCATTTCACTGCATATTGTACTGTGTATGACTGTGTGTGTGACAAATAAAATTTGAATTTGATCTAGGGAACACTGTTTTTAAGCTGGAGTTGTTAAAGTCCAAGCATCTGGATGCGTTGACTGATGTGTGCTAATGGCTGCATGTAGTTCATTCATTGTAAGCTTGGCATTAGCATTAGGTGGGATGTATACAGAAGTAATAATGGTTTAAGTGAATTCTCTGGGTAGATAAAAGGGTCTACACTTAACCATAAGAAATTCCAGGTTAGGTGAGCAGTGCCTCTTAGTGATAATAGAGTCTGTACACTAAGCTTTGTTTACATAAATGCACAGCCCTCCACCTCTGGTCTTATCGGAGTCATCTGCCATCCAGGAATGAGGTGGAATTTTGTACCCCACGTCGCCCACCAATTTAACCGCTTGTGATCTGAAAGGGCTGGCGCGAAGACACACTTCGATTTTTTTCAAACGGGTGTGCCATTTTTTTTATACTCAGGTTTTTTATACAAGAAGAAATGTTCATGAACATACTCATTTCCGGAGACATAATTGGGGCAAATATTGTCAGTCGATAATATGAATTTTACACCTCTTGTATAAGGTATTTTCACTTGCTAAGTTTTAGCAGATATGACATGTCTATACGATTTATCATAATAATTATCATAATGTTTATCATAAATTTATCATAATCTTTAACACAGTTGATGATATTAGCTGGATAATGTTTCCTGCAATCAATAATTCGAAACCAAAACAGCACAATATTGAGATCTCTGGGAATCTTGATGAGATCGTCAGGAATGTTGTCAGAGTTCGGTACAGCTCACCGCTGTTCCGGGGACACTGCACCAAGTTTTAAATATCTATTATTAATATCTATTAATAATTTTTATCCAGTTATCCATGATCCAGTTTATTTAAGATTAACTCCTGAACTTTCTTTAGCTTATCAGAGCTTTAATGTGAGGAAGACACATGGCATTTTATATTCCTCAGATGCTTCTTTTTCTATATTATAAAACATTTAACTTGTAAAAATGTATCACATTATTTGTATTAAAATATATAACCAGTGTTCCTTCCCAGCCTGTCTCGACCCTACAGTCTCCCGTCCCTCTTTCAGCGTAATGACTTCTTTTTAATCTTTCCTGTTGTTTTTGCTGTGCAATCATGCAGTAAACAGGCGCTTTAGCTTAAACATTTTGACGCGAGCTTCAAAAGCTCTGTGCTGTGTTAATTGCCCTGAGGATGAGCGGGGTGAGGATGAGGAGGGACTGTGAGCCACCATCACAGGCTGTGCCAATTGTTTTTTTTACTTTTTTATATTGATAAATCCACTACAAAAATACAAAAAATATCTCCTTAATTTCAGTGAATTCCTCAACTTTGGAATAAAATGTTCTTGATTTTACTCTCATTAAAATTGTTTTAAATGTACTGTAGCATTTGATAATGGCCCTTAGTTTAAAATTTTAAGACCTTAATAGGTATTAAAGGTCCCATATATTTTGATACACACGTCTTAGAGCTCCCGGCAATGTGCGTGTTAATGCTCAATACACCTTGCATAATGCACTTTTATACTTCAGGCTCCCTCTGCTTTACTCCTCCTTCAAATATGCTGCTTCAGTATCTATGAAAATGAGTTACTGCTGAACCACGCCCCTCCAGAGAACAGCAGAGCTGAGCAACAAGCTGGGGAAGGGGCATTGTTTATATGAGGTCACATTAGGGGGAAATCTCATTGGGCAATACAAAAATGGAACAAAGAACAAAAAGCACAAATGTTTTTATTTCCCCTCCATTCATTTTGTGTTAGTACACACACTCACACACAGACTCACACACACAGCGCCCCCCCCCCCCCTTTAAGAGGCAAAAAAACCTGATGTTTATAGCTGCTATAATGTTACTCTTTCATAAACAACAAATGTAACTGTTTGGCGTATGTGTACTTGTGAATTTCTGACAGTTTTAAAGGGCAGGTATTATGCAAAATTCACTTTTAGTCATGTTTAGACATTCAGATGGCTCCCCCCCACACACACAGGAGAGCCATCTGAATGTCTAAACATATTATCATATTACAAAGAGTGCATTGATATACAGTAACCCTGTGTTAATCTTAAAATATGCTTAATAATCATTTACTATTTGGTTTGTTGTAATCTTATTTTAAGAAATTGCAGATAAATGTAGAGATGCTGTTGGAAAATGTCTCGGGTTACTTTGCTGTAACCCTGTTCCCTGAGAAGGCGGGAACGAGATGCATGTGTGTATCAAACATGTCAAATTTCAAATCAAATTTAAATTTTATTCGTCACATACACAGTCATACACAGTACGATATGCAGTGAAATGCTTACACGACCGCCAGTGACCTTAAAAAGAGAATTAAAACTTATAGTAAGAAATAAATATGAATAAAGAAATACAATAGGAAAATTTTAACTTAACTAGAATAAAAATAGAAATAAAAATAAATGTATACTGTACATAAAATAGAAATAAAAATAGAAATATACTGTACAATAGAGATTTCACACACTTGCTGCAGGGGAATACCTCTTGCTTGTGCAATGGATGAAGCAATTCCCCTGGTTGAATGAGCCCTGATTCCTAAAGGCGAAGTGAGCCGACGCACCTCGTAGGAGAGAGCAATAGCATCTCTCACCCAGTGTGACAAGGTCTGTTTCGTGGTGGCCACCCCCCAGTTGCGGCCTCCATAGCATATAAAGAGCTGCTCTGATTTACGCCACTGACTGGTGCGGTGGACATAGATCCGAAGAGCACGTACTGGACACAGTAGGTGAAGTCTCCTCTGCTCCGTAGCTATGAAAGACGGAGGACAGAAGGCTTCAAGAACAACAGGGTGCATGGTTGAGAAAGGAGCTTTCGGAAGATAGTTCGGGTGAGGATTAAAAATGGCCTTGACTAGCCCAGGGGAAAAGTCCAGGCAGGATGGGGAGACTGACAAGGCGCGCAGATCTCCAATCCTCTTAAGAGAGGTAATGGCCATAAGAAAAACCATCTTAAGAGTCAGAAGCCTGTCAGACACTGACTCTAGTGGTTCGAATGGAGTGTCAATTAGACCTTCGAGCACGATAGATAAATTCCATGAAGGGGCCGTGGCTCTAGTGGGTGGCCTCAACCGTTTAGCTCCACGAATAAAACAGGCAACTAAAGGGTGTTTTCCCACAGTAACCCCCTCAATCGGAACGTGGCAGGCTGAAATAGCGGCCACATAAGTCCTGAGGGTGCTAGGGCACAAGCCCGAGGACAACTTTTCTTGCAGGAACTCCAGTACTGAAACAATTCGGCAGTGGACTGGGTCTACCTGCTTCATCATGCACCAATTTTCAAATATATTCCATTTGAGGGCATGAGCTTTCCTAGTGGAGGGATCTAGAGCAGTGTCAATTACGCTGGCTGGGAGATCAGCTTGGCTCAGTTGGTCCCGTTCAGGGGCCAAACGTGAAGGTTCCAAAGTTTGGGTCGGGGATGAAATATTGTCCCTTGTGCCTGAGACAGGAGATCCCTCCTCACTGGAATCATCCAAGGTGAACCATCGAGGAGAGATATTAGATCCGAGAACCATACTCTGGCCGGCCAATGGGGCGCTATCAGTAAGAGGCGCAAACCGTGTTGACGGACCCTCGCCAGGACTCCCGGGAGCAGAGGTATTGGAGGAAACGCATAAAGGCGTAAATCGGGCCACGTATGGGCCATTGCATCCAGACCCAAGGGACCTGGATGAGTCAGAGAGTAGTTTTGTGAGAGGGGACATTGTGCAGTCTCTAGGGAGGCAAAGAGGTCCACCTCTGCTGTGAAAAATCTTTCCTAGATTTGTCTGACTATGTCGGGGTGGAGTTTCCTTTCCCCGTGTGTTACAGCTTGTCTGGACAGTAAATCTTCTCCCACGTTCATGCGCCCTGGAATGTAAATCGCCCTGAGGGACAGGAACTTGTCCTGTGCCCAGAGCAGAACCTGATGTGCTAGCTCATTCAAGCGGCACGAGTGCAGTCCGCCCTGGCGATTTATATAGGAGACTACCGATGTGTTGACCACCCGCACTAGAAAATGGTAGCCTCTCAGCTGCTGGAGGAAATGCTGTAGGGCCAGAAATAAAACCATCATTTCGAGGCAATTGATGTGCCATGCGAGAAGATGACCTCTCCAGCGCCCTTGGGCTGGACGTCCAACCAAGACCTTCGCGAATTGGCCCTTGTATGAAATCCCCTGGCTCTTAGCCACAACTGAAAGGCTCTCATGTGCAGAAGGCTGAAAGGTATCACCATGGATGCAGCTGCCATTAGGCCTAAACATTTTTGAAAGTGATGTACAGTCACTTCTTGGTCTAATTTGATTTCCTTGAGTGCGCTGAGGATGGATTCGACACGAACGGGAGACAATTGTGCCCGCATAGTGATCGAATCCCACCTGACACCCAAGTATGTTGTCCTCTGAGCCGGAAAGAGAATGCTTTTGGTAGCGCTGAGTCTTATACCCAGCGAATGGAGATGAGCTAGGACAACATCGCGATGTCAGAGCCCTAGCTGATGAGACTGGGCCAGAATTAGCCAGTCTTCTATATAATTGAGAATACGGATGCCCTGGAGTCGCAAGCGAGCCAGGACTGCATCCATACATTTTGTATATGTGCGGGGTGACAGAGCTAGACCGAAAGGAAGGACCCGATACTGGTAAGCTTTTCCCCCGAAAGCGAACTTTAGGAATTTCCTGTGTTGTGGCAAGATTTCTATGTGAAAGTATGCGTCCTTTAACTCTATTGTCACAAACCAATCTTCTGGTTGGATTTGTGAGACAATCATTTTGATAGTTAACATTTTGAATCTGTACTTTTTGAGATAGCGGTTCAACCCGCGAAGATCCAAAATTGGACGCAGCCTCCCGCCTTTCTTGGGGACCAAGAAATAAAGACTGTAGTAGCCTGACTCCCTGTCTGGAGGAGGAACCTGTGTAGCGTGGCCACATGAAGGGACATTTTTAATTAGGTAAATGATTGAAGAGCTAATGCTGCTCACCTGTGCCCAGAGATGTGCTCTATATGGTTTAAATTGTCCCCATTGACAGTGTTGGTCACAGGGTAAGCTCTCGCACGCCTGCGCGATCGCAACGTGAGGGAACCCGGATGTGAGTCTGATCACGTGTACCGGCAAAGGACTTGGGACGGAGAGATTTACCCCAGCGCGCTGCTTATTGAGAGAGAGAGAGAGTTTGTTGCTTCCTAGGATTATTTCATGGTTTGGATTAATTTCTTGGACACTCACAATTCACCTCTCGTTCCGTTACTCGAGCTCCCAGATATGACATCTTACCTGGTGAGACAGAGCCAATCTCTCCCATGCATCATTACACACACCGCAATAACACACACCCTGGACTTCCATACATACACACACACACACACCCCCGCATACACCATACACATTGTTTATATTTGTATTATATTTTGTATATATTGGTTTTGGTGCACCTTGTTTGTTTGTTTGTTGGTTTGATTTGTACAATACACTTTGGTTTAATTTACTACAAGCTTTTGTGTCGCGTCTTATATTGTCCCTCCTCGGGTGCGCAATACCGGAATTGTTATTTACCAGCCCATATTTTGATTCTCGATCCCGTAGTAAAGTAACGAAGTGGTTTTATAAATCCAAGCGTTACACCTGTTCTATGGCTCCCTTCTCCATCAACGCCTGGAGTTCGCAGTTCAGCAGATGCGCCCTTTCCGGTATCATGGAAGTGTGGACCACGCCGTTGAAACGCGGAGGGCAATGTGCAAACTGAATCCTGTAGCCTTTGTCTACAGTCCTTAGCACTCCGAAGTTGGCTGGTTTTATGCACCTTGCTACGCTGAACTCGGACAGTCTGTGCAGCTCTTGCAGCCAGGTTTTCCATGCCGTTGCAAACTGCTCGGGAATGTCATCATCCCAGGCTAGTTTTTCTTTACATAACTGTTGCATTAGAGTTTTGGCTGGCAGTATGACAGGCGCGAGAAACCCTAAGGGGTCATAAATCGAACTGGTGATTGACAGGATTCCTCGTCTTGTCACAGGCCGTTCCTTTAAACTAATTTTGAACTTGAACATGTCTGAGTTAATGCACCACAGCACCCCCAGAGCTCTCTCTATGGGCAGTGCATCTTTACTCAAGTCTAAGTCTCTCATGTCTTTGCTCCTTTCGCTCTCGGGAATGACAGTCAGTAGGGCACGGCTGTTGCTTGCCCATTTAGTGAGGTTGAACCCTCCACTTGCATAGAGACTTGTGAGATCATTGTATAGGGCGACTGCTTGGTCATGACTTGAAACGGATTTCAGGCAGTCATCTACATAAAAGTTTTTAAGCACTCTATTGCCTGCCACAGCAGATGCATTGCAGCGGTTTTCTTCTGCTGTCTTTCTGAGGGCGAAGTTAGCAACACTAGGCGACGATTTTGCACCGAACAGATGAACTACCATTTTATATTCAACTAAGTTTTGGTTCAGATCTCCGTTCTGCCACCATAGGAAACGCAGCAGATCTGTGTCCTTCTCGGGGACTGTCACTTGATAGTACATGGCCTCCACGTCTGCCATCATGGCAATTTCTTCCTGTCTAAAGCGTGTGAGCACACCAATGAGTGAATTTGTTAAGTCTGGTCCTTGTAGGAGCTCATTGTTTAATGACACTCCTTGATAACTGGCAGCACAGTCGAAAACCACCCTTAGTTTATTCTTTTGAGGATGAGAGACGCCATGATGCGGTATGTACCATACCTGACCGCCTTGGCGGTTTACGTGATGTGTAGGGACTCTGACTGCATGACCCTTTTTTAGCATGTCACTCATGAAGTTTGTGTACTCCTCGTGAAAGGAGCTGTTGCTGCTAAGTTTTCGTTTAAGGTTTAATGCACGTTGCATAGCTGCATTTCGGTTGTTGGGCATTTGAACTGATGCTTTCTTAAGTGGGATGTAGAAGTGATTGTCTATGAACTGCAGGGAGTTATTAACGAGGTTTAAGAACTGATAATCCTCGTGACATCTCTGCCTTGTCATCGCAATTTCGTTCGGGAAAATCATGGTTATATTGCTCTATCAGCATTCGTTCTACACTTTCAATGGAGGTTCGGTTAACTGTAACGGTCACTGGTTTGTCGGGTTCTCGGAGAGGCCCGTTCACAGTCCATCCGAGAGCACTCTGCACCGCGTATGGCCCTCTATGCCTGCTATTGATTACTCGCCGAGGTTCCAGGAGTTCGTGCTTTTTATTTCCTATGAGAATTTCGATTCCAGCGCTAATCTGGGACAGTTTTACGTCGCTAAGGTATGGCCACTTATGTATGTCATGCTGTTGTGGAATGTTTTCCACTGTAGTTGGGATGTTCTTTTGTGTAAAGACGTTAGGAAGTTCAATGAAATTGTTTTCTTCCAGGCTACTGATCTCCAAATCATTGAGCATGTAGCTTTCTACTAGTTTTGTGGAGTTCATGGTGCTCAGCCGTATCTTAACTCTTCTGCCTTGTACATTTAATTGCCTTGCTAATGACTCTGTACAGAATGTGGCGGAACTGCGGAAGGCTACGGAAACACAAGCTTTTGAATTTATGTAGATGCGGTCATATTATTTCACTAGTTTTGACGCGTACAGTAGCTTTGTCTTAAAGTTTCACTCACACGACAGAAGTCCAAAATCTTTGTCTCTTGTAGTTTATTTTGTCAGCATCAAAGAATCAACACTTCATACAGTCGTCTTAAGTAAATCCACTGTGATTACAGACACCAGTTGCTGCATCTTGCAAATCTCTGACTTTTACAACAACCTGTTTGCTGTATCTTACAAATTACAGTCTTAGCTTACGTATATAACAACACTCTTGCTGTATATATCTACTTACGGGAGCTTACGGTTCCAACAACCTAATTGCTGTATCTTACATTCTTAGCTTACCGGGAGCTCACTAGCTTACGAGCTTACGGTCAAAAGCTTGTGTTTCCGTAGCCTTCCGCATCTAAACTGAACTCTCTATCATATGACAGTCACACAAATGCATGTAATAGTAGAATGACATCACAGACCAACTTACGATTGTCAAAATGGATGCATAACTTAGAAATTTAAAGCTTATGGCTTATGTAACAAACTTAATGCTTAATGCTTTACTAATGAATAGAACAAGGTAGAATAAATTAAATAACAACAAATAAAATAAAATAAACAACAACAAATTCATAACAAGTACGGTATGGCTCTTACACGGCCTGTGAAGGGCAACGAGCCGTACCCCAGTCCTTGCGGGGGGGTGCCCGGCTGCTGACGCTCTCCTTCAGAGCCTCTCGCCTGTCGAGAATCAGATCTGGTCGAGGCTGGGTGGCCGACGGCCTTGACTCCTGAGCACGGCATCGGAAAAATTTCCCAAAGGGTTGTTCATATAGCCTTGCCTCACGGAACCGGAAAGGTACTGTATTGACAGCGTTGCCAAATAGGCCGGAAGGTGAAACAGGAGCATCAAGGGGGAAAGATCGGTCCTTATCCTTGATGCCTGTTAGATTCAACCATACAGTAGTTGTCTTTCAGCAGTCACCAAGGAGGCCATAGAAAGGCCGATAGCACGGGCTGTCTGTTTAGTTGTACGCAGGGATAAATCAGTAGCCCGGCGTAATTCAGTGAATGCTTCCTGATTCGCTGCACCGCTCGTGCTCAGATATTTCAGCAGATCAGCCTGGTACGCCTGCAAAATCGCCATGGTGTGCAAGCGCCGGCTTGACCTGCTGCTTGAAACGCTTTCCCTACCAGAGTAGAAGTTGTTCTACACGGCTTGGAGGGAAGTGTTGGTTTCTTTAGTGAAGATGATGTCGCAGGAGAGAGATAGCTTGCAAGCATCTCTTCTATCTGAGGCATCATGCTGTAGCCATGTGTTTTTGCATTCACGATATTCAAATAAATAAGTCGATGGAACAAAAATACGGGAAGAAAATGGATTCCTCCAAGAATTAGTTAATTTGTTATGGAGGTCATCAAAGAAAGGGAGAGAGCGGCGTTGTGGCTCCCTCTCCTGGCCACCCGACAGGAATCTGTCATCTAATTTTGAGTGTTTTGGGTGAGGTTGCCCCTGTGGCCAGTCAATATGCAGCCATTCGACTGCACGCGTTATGACTTCAAGCAACTCTTCATATTCTCTCTCATCTTTAGAGGAGTGTTCTGAGGAAGCTACTTCCATTTCCACAGAAGCAGGAGAGTGAGTCTCTTCAACGCACCTACGAGAAGCACCGAAGTGCGCTCGTGAAGTGGAAGGAGAGTCTTCGGGATCGGGGGAGAGGGCGAGAGAAAGGAAGGGCTCCGTCTCTCGTGCCTCGGCCAAGTCAGCCTGTGAGCCCCATGAGTGCAGCACGGCTCGTGGTTCCCTAAAGAATGCGAGGTGCGCGCGAAGCAGCTTCATGGGAAGAAGATCACAGTGCTCACACTCTCCATTAAACCCTTCAAGAGCGTGCTTTTCACCCAAACACTCAAAGCAGAGAGTGTGCATATCGTCCTCCGAAAGGAAATTTTCGCACGGAGGGGGGCATCTGGCTCTAAACTCCGCCATTATTTCTGGTGAGTTTATAAGTTTTTAAATTCTGCTATAAGTTTTGTATGCTTTGATATGACACACGCGCTCACAATGTCGGTGAAGACAAAGATCTGAGGAATGTTTCTGGTTCACCTGTATTTATAACCTCAGGTGCGTCTAATCAGATGATGTCATCCTACCGAGGTTATATAAGCCAAAATTTGGCGTGTTTGATACACACATGCTTCAGACCCGCCGACATGAAAAGATATTCCCATAGCATTTTCACGCAGCATCGAGTGTAGCCTTTGAAAGGGAACTAGTCCAGTCCTTCTGACCAGTCAGAACAGACTCAGCCGAGCTAAAGTGAGTTGCTGAAGAGATAAATGTGTGCGATGAAAGCTGTTATTACTGAAGAAGAATTTTCTGTGAAATGTGTTGTGTGAAAGAATCAGTTGTGTCAAAGTGTGTGTGTGTGTGTGTGTGTGTGTGTGTGTATAATGTTGGTATCATGACAGGTGACGTTTAAGTTCAACTCACACCTCATTTATCATATATACCCGACCTCCTTCTTCACTAAGCTGTCAGATAGGGCGTCCACACACACCTACACCCACACGCTGGGGTAAAACTCACGCAGGGGGTTTCCGAAGTGGAAAAAAAGATCTATTTAAGTCGCGATTCCACAAAGTCCTACTTTCCTACTGAACAAGGGACAACCATCTGAGCAGCTCACATCTCTGTAGTTGTTTTCTGTTTGATGTAATGATTCACATTGTGAAACACTGTGTAGAAACCCTGTTAGAAACCTTAGAACTGGAATACTGCAGGATTGTTTCCATGAACAAACACCATCAGAGACTTTTTCACAAACTTTAGGATCGTTTCCAACATAGGAGAACCGTTCTTAGGAACTCAGAAACTTTCTTCAGGAATATAAGATGTGTTTCTATTACAGGAACCCAAGCAAGCAGGAAGGTTTTTTTTTATTTATTATTATAATTTTTTTATTTATTTTATTAGGTAAATGTCTACTACTAAACTAGGACCTTAAAAAATTAAACCTTAAAACAAAACCTGTTTACACACATTCTGACTACAAACCCTTTTCAAGAACCAAGGAAACTTTTTCTATACAGTACAGTATCTACTCAGCAGGAACTATTTTAGAACTTTCTTCACATTTTCAATATAAAACCATTTCAAAAATCCAGGAATTTTCAACCGTTCCCCCCAAAGCTCACTTTAGATGCATGTTACTTATAACTTTTTCAGTTCATGCTGTAGACTGGATCATTTTGTGCAGAAAAAGTACAATTGCACACTGCTGATTGATTAAAACACAGTTTTATTGAGAAAGTTAAATCAAGTTACTAAATGCAGAACTATATGCTTTTAATTTTAATTTGATGAAATTTACATGTGTCCTCTGCTTGCTCAGTCCTGAGCGATCATGACACCCAACATGGGGAGACAGATGACGATCAGCATTCTGGGTTTTGTTTTAAGATTTATACCATGTTTCAACCCGAAGAAGAGTATTTTATATTCTGAAACCAGCACGATGGATGAGAAACCCTGCCAACCTATGACAACCCTGCCAGTCCAGGTTTCATCTACAGAAAGTGCGAGACGTCCGTAAGCATTAGCAGTAAACCAGCTGAAACGGCTAGCGATTCAAATACCGCAGGGTCATTTGATGTATTTTTCCTGACCGATCGAAACAATTTTTCCCCGTTATGTGTTTTCTTTGACTTTATGAGCGCATGACTTGCCTTGTGAGCCGAGAGAGTAAGGAATGCCTGGAATGTCACTCCCTCTTTTCATCTTCACATCTCGACTTTGATCTCTATGTTCATGTTTTGTCTAGTCTGTAACAAAACACAATCCATCAGAGATCAATAAAGTACTCTTTATCTGTCTGTCTGTCTGCCTGTCTGTTTAATAGATCTGATCTGTATTTCATCTCTCTCTGTGCTCTACAGTCAGGTCTGATCCGGGTTTCGAGTGAGGAGTTCTTGATCACCCCTCTACCCAAACATTTGGCATTGGAGCACGACTACAGCGCACCCGCTGGACACCATCCACACGTCATTTACAAACGCTCAGCAGAACATCACGTCCATGGGGATACAACACATAGACAAGACAAGCATCACCATCACCACCGCCATCATGAACACCATTACCACCATCGCCATGACTATAAGCATGGGAGGTTTCAGAGGCAACACTTCTGTGGACGCCGCAAGCAATGTATGTAAGGACGCTTTCTTATTTTTCTATTTTGCTCCAACTGCAGGAGAACTCGCTAACAACATCATAGCTAGCTAAAAATATGATTGCCTGTTGTTTGTGTATTTACCTGTGCACTGCAGCATAAAGGCAAATTGTTAACTGTCTCTTCTGATGTGTAACTACTTACAGTGGTATTTGCCCCCCACCTGATTTCTTATTCTTTTGCATGTTTGTCACACAAAATGTTTCTGATCATCAAACACATTTACCTATTAGTCAAAGATAACACAAGTAAACACAAAATGCAGTTTTTAAATGAGGGGTTTTATTATTTAGGGAGAAAAAAAATCCAAACCTACATGGCCCTGTGTGAAAAAGTAATTGCCCCCTGAACCTAATAACTGGTTGGGCCACCCTTAGCAGCAATAACTGCAATCAAGCCTTTGCGATAACTTGCAACGAGTCTTTTACAGCGCTCTGGAGGAATTTTGGCCCACTCATCATTGCAGAATTGTTGTAATTTGAGGGCTTTATTTGAGGGTTTTCTAGCATGAACCGCCTTTTTATGGTCATGCCACAACATCTCAATAGGATTCAGGTCAGGACTTTGACTAGGCCACTCCAAAGTCTTCATTTTGTTTTTCTTCAGCCATTCAGAGGTGGATTTTCTGGTGTGTTTTGGGTCATTGTCCTGCTGCATCACCCAAGATCACTTCAGCTTGAGTTGACAAACAGATGGCCGGACATTCTCCTTCAGGAATTTTTGGTAGACAGTAGAATTCATGGTTCCATCTATCACAGCAAGCCTTCCAGGTCCTGAAGCAGCAAAACAACCCCAGACCATCACACTACCACCACCATATTTTACTGTTGGTATGATGTTCTTTTTCTGAAATGCTGTGTTACTTTTACGCCAGATGTAACGGGACACGCACCTTCCAAAAAGTTCAACTTTTGTCTCGTCGGTCCACAAGGTATTTTCCCAAAAGTCTTGGCAATCATTGAGATGTTTTTTTTAGCAAAATTGAGACGAGCCTTAATGTTCTTTTTGCTTAAAAGTGGTTTGCGCCTTGGAAATCTGCCATGTATGCCATTTTTGCCCAGTCTCTTTCTTATGGTGGAGTCATGAACACTGACCTTAATTGAGGCAAGTGAGGCCTGCAGTTCTTTAGATGTTGTCCTGGGGTCTTTTGTGGCCTCTCTGATGAGTTGTCTCTGCGCTCTTGGGGTAATTTTGGTTGGCCGGCCGCTCCTGGGAAGGTTCACCACTGTTCCATGTTTTTGCCATTTGTGGATAATGGCTCTCACTGTGGTTCGCTGGAGTCCCAAAGCTTTAGAAATGGCTTTATAACCTTTACCAGACTGATAGATCTCAATTACTTTTGTTCTCATTTGTTCTCCACAGTGTTGAATTTCTCCTCATTCAGTAGATGAATCGGTGGATAAAAGGAAACAGCTGCTGAAGTGAATATTTCCTGTTTGTGTGATTCACTGCTGAGCAGCAGAGTTCATTTGTCTCTCTCTGTCTCGTTCTCTGTCTGTCTGTCTGTCTATCTTCTCTTTCTCGTTTTGTGTCTTGTTCATTTCACTGTCTGTCTGCCTTTCAATGAGTCTATGTTTGTCTCTCTGTCAATCTGTTTTACTACTTGTCTGTTTGCTTTTCTCTTTTTTGGCCATTTCTTTTTAAACTCTCTTGATGGCGGCACGGTGGTGTAGTGGTTAGCACTGTTGCCTTGCACCTCCAGGGTCCGGGTTCGATTCCCGGCCAGGCTCGATTCCCGTCTCTGTGTGCATGGAGTTTGTATGTTCTCCCCGTGCTTGGTGGGTTTCCTCCAGGTACTCCGGTTTCCTCCCACAGTCCAAAGACATGCAGATTAGGCTAATTGGCGTTCACAAATTGAGTGTGTGTGTGTGTGCTCTGCGATGGATTGGCACGCTGTCCAGGGTGTACCCTGACTCGTGCCCAGAGTCTCCTGGGATAGGCTCCAGGTCCCCGCGACCCTAAATACAGGATAAAGCGGTATAGAAGATGAATGAATGAACTCTCTTGATCTTGTAATCAGTCTTTCTTCATATCTTTCTGTCTACCTTGGTTCGTCATCCCACCTTAGTTCTTCTCATCGTCCTTCTACCTTTCTGTCTTCCTGTGTGTGTGTGTGTGTGTCTGTGTTCTTGTCCATCATATTTATCACTCCTTCTCCTTCTGTCTCTCTCTTTTGCTTGATCAGTTTGTCTCTTACGCTATCTGTGTCCATGTATTCATCTCTCTCTCTCGGTCTCTCTCTTGCTCTCCCCCCTGGGGTACAGACACTCCTAAGCCCCCTGCAGAGGATCACTTCATAATGCCTGATGAGTTCGAGCCAGTGAACCGGATAAAGCGATCACCGCTCTCATCTAATAAAGTTGGGGTTCTGAATGTGGAAACTCTGGTGGTGGCCGACAGGAAGATGTTGGAGAAACATGGGCAGGAAAATGTCACCACCTACATCCTCACCATCATGAACATGGTGAGAGGAGACCGGCCCTCATCTCATCTCATCTCATCTCATCTCATCTCAACACACACACACATAGCTCTGATGTAGATTATAACTATTATAAAGGAATGATGTATAAAGCCTGTGTGTGTGTGTGTGTGTGTGTGTGTGTGTGTGTGTGTGTGTGTGCTAATCAGGTCTCCAGCCTGTTTAAAGACGGCACCATCGGGTCAGAGATCAACATCGTGGTGGTCAGCCTCCTCCTGCTCGAGCAAGAGCCAGTAAGATGGATTTCATTCCAACATGTGTGAGATGATGCAGAGGAGCGAATGAACACACACACACACACACGCACACACACACAGCGATGGAGCTTGGAATTTCTATATTCTTGGGAATTTATAAATAACTTGATTGTGTTTATTTTTTATTTAATCGTCTTGTTGAATTTCTCTAAACAGTCTGTCTGTCTTCCTGTCTGCTGTTCTCCCTCCCTGTCTGTTAATGTAAGCTTTGTGTCTCCCTCTGCCTGTCTGCCCATCTGACTCATTCTGTTGGTCTGTCTTCCCCTCTCTGTCTCTCTCTCTCTGTCGTGTCTCTCACTTTGCCTGTTTGTGTCTCTCGCTCTGTCGGTGGATAGTCCCCCTCTTTGTGTCTCTCTTTATCTGTCTCTGTGCCCCCGTTTGTCTTTCTCCCTTGTCTGCTATTTCTCTGTCCTCAGTCTGTCTCCCCGTTTGTATCTCTGTATGTCTGTCTGTCTGTCTTCCTTACTGTGTGTCTGCTTCTTTTATTGTGTCTGTGCCTGATTGTCTATCTGCTGTCTATCTGTGTGCTGTCTATCTCCCTCTTTCTGTCTGTGCCCATCTGCCTTTCTTGTCTGCTGTCTCTGTCTGCTATCTGTCTCCCTCGTCGCCTCTCTGTCTTTCAGTCCCCTGCAGTCTTCCAATGTCTGACTGTCTATTAATCTCTCATCTACTTCCCTGTCTGTCCCCCTCCTTTTTCCATTTGATGTTTTTGTATAAAAAGCATCTTTTTAAAATAATCATAGCGGATGGGTAATGATAACAATTAGAGATGTTCCGATACCATTTTTTCCCTCCCGATACCGATTCCGATACTTGGGCTCAGGGTATAGGTCGATACCGAGTACCGATCCGATACCTGGGTGTGTATCTGTACATTGTGTGTTTTTATATATATATATATATATATATATATATATATATATATATATATATAAATATATAAGTAAAATACTACAAGCCCTGTGTAATTGGTGACATCATGAAACACGGATTCTGCGGCCCTGCTCCTTCACATACCTAAAGGGGGGGGAGGCTGCCTAACTAGTGAGCGAGGAGCGACATCAGTTTGGGCGCTCGCCCATCACAGGCGCATGCCGTGACACTCTGTAAGTAAGCTAAGATAGCAAAACTAGCAGGCATAAATAGGTTATGTTTAGGAAAACGGTATCGGATCGGGACGTGGACTCAAATACTCGCCGATTCCGATGCCAAATTTTTTTTTGTGGTATCAGCAGCATTTCCGATACCAGTATCGGAATCGGAACAACCCTAATAATAATCTCCTTCTTGTTTCCGACTTTTAGAGTTAAATTCTTGTATAAATCCATACCAGACAGAATTCTTTTGCTCTTGATGACAAAATCCTTTAATCTTTTTATAGTCATTATAGAAACTGAGTAAAATAAAAAATGAAAGGAATACTGAAGCATTTTCTCCTTTGTTTGTTCACTAATCCCCATTTAGTCTCTATTTAACCGCCATCATTCTCTCTCTCTCTCTCTCTCTCTTTAACCTGCTGGTTTAGCTGGGTCTCTCCATCTCTCACCACGCTGATCAGACCCTCAACAGTTTCTGCCAGTGGCAGTCGGGGCTGATGGGTAAAAATGGCAAGAGACACGATCACGCTGTTCTTCTCACAGGCCTCGATATCTGTTCGTGGAAGAATGAACCATGTGACACGCTGGGTATACAGTCTCTACAACAAACTAATGCACTGTTTATATGAAGCAGTCAGTTTGATTTCACCCCAGACTCCGCGCCTGACTCCGCCCTTTCTCTGCCCTGTAGGTTTTGCCCCTATCAGTGGGATGTGCAGTAAATATCGCAGCTGCACCATAAATGAAGACACCGGGCTGGGCCTCGCCTTCACCATCGCACATGAGTCCGGGCACAAGTATGACTAACATCACACACACACACACACACACACACACACACACACACACACACACACACACACACAAACCTGTGATTGAGTTGTAGTGAATAGGGTGTGGTCTCTGTGTTAGGTGTATCATCTGGTAAAGTAAAGGGTTGTGGCTTCTATATCTGACTGCTCCAGTTAAAGGGGAGTAACTTCTGTAATATGTTGTTCTAGTTAAGCCGTTCTGGCGTATGTATGTAACTGCTCCTTTTAAGATTGTGTGGCTTGTGTACTTGACTGCTCTAGTTAAGGGGGTGTGGCTTCTGTATCTGACTGCTCAAGTTAGTGATTTCTAGTAAGTGGGTGAAGCCACTATATTTGAAAATTTTAGTGAGGAGGCATGGCCTTGACCAGGGTTTCATTTTCGCGAATAAGTGGAATATAAATATGAAGCAGATTCAATTAATGTGAAAAGCATTAAGATACCTTCTAATAGATTCGACACAAGACTTCAGAATGAAGCCAGATGACATTAACACGCGCACACACACACACACACACACACACACACACACACACACACACACACACACACGTCATGACCTCATCATCCTTATACTGAAGAGTAAACTTACAGCAGCACCGCAAGCTTCAGGCTTCTGTTTGTGTTTCTGCGTTTCCATTGAGATAAAAGGAAATGTGTATCTGACTGGGGCTACCGGGGCCCATGACTGCTGATGGCATAATCATGTCGCTCACACACAAGGAGGTGTTTCAGAAACATCTAAAATTACTTCAGGGCAAAAAAAGTAAAGTCAATCATCCTAAAATTGTTTAGCGCTGACAGGCCCGAGCTGACGTTATTTCATATTTCACTTGTCATGCGTTTTGCAGGTGTAGCACAAGGAGGTACATTGGAGAAAAAATGTAGAAACACAAGGATGAACACAGAACCCACAGATACTGATAATGTATTTTAATGTTGTGTAATTAAAGGGAAATAAATCACACTCATAATATCCCGTGTACCTCAGGGGCGAGTTAGAGGCCTGATTACATTCCAGAAAATAAAAGGTGCAAAGTTGTTTTTTCTTCTACATTTACTGTACAATAGTGTTCATTTAAAATCTTCACATTCATTAAAACATCAAAAGCTGAAGCTAGGAAGACGCTGTCATGCACACCCAATCTGTGGCTGGCACTAGGACCCGGAAGTAAGACGGTCGCCTACCAGGAAGTATAAGAGGAGTAAACAAACGATGGCATACCGCTCATTCATTGAGTTCGGCCCATGACGGTTCAGGTTGGCTTTCTTCAAACCGTGAGTACTCACTGTGTTTTGGTTGTTGCTTCCTACCGTTGTGTGTGTATTTATAGGACACGGGATAAATTTGTGTTTTTCCCTTGCTCCCCTTTCGTGAGAGTCCTTAAATTAAATCGCGTGGTTATCCTGCCTACTCGCTGTTACTCCGCGTTTGGGTTTACCATCCACGCTACATTGGGCTAACCGCTAAAGCTACGTCTTCTGGTCACCTCAGGTTAGTTCATCTCTGACAGAATGACTGAGCCCAAAGCGGTAAACCCAGCGGATCACGCGCGCCTATGCGATGTGGTAGATCAGCATGCCGTGCTCATTAACCAGCTAACCGCGGAGCTCGCTACTCTGCGCCAGGGTGTCCAAGACATCCGAGGTTGCGGAGCTCAGGTGGGAGAACGCGGATCTGCGGGCGGCTGGCCTCCCGTCGCAGCGGCCACGGTACCGCACCAACCCCCCCCCCCCCCCCCCCAGATGTTTTTCTTGCACTTCCAGAAAAATGGAATGGCACGGACGGGAGATGTGATGTGTTTTTGACAGGGCTTGATCTGGTGTTTGGAGTATTCCACCAAGTACTCCACCGATCGGCTACGCACCGCTCTCCTGGTCTCGTTGCCATCATCGCAGGCAGCTGAGTGGGCCACGGCAGTTCTTAAATCAGATTCTGACACCACCCATTCTTACAACGAATTCACCCGCCAGCTCAGATTGACTTTCGAACATCCAGCGGGCGAGGTGGAGACTGACACTTAACTCTACCACCTGTGGCAGGGAGGATCGTCCGTGAGCCGGTATACAACGGAATTCCGAACCCTCGCCGTGCAGGCCAACTGGGGAGACGCTGTGCTCCGGACGTCCTTCTACGAGGGACTGGCGTCACGCATCAAGGACGAGCTCGCCGGGCAAGAACTTCCCGCCACACTCGAAGGACTGATCCAGCTTGTCCTGCAGATCGATCAGTGCCTCCTGTCTCGCCCGAACCCAGCCCCGTGGACCCTGCCGCCTGCACCCGCCTTCTCCTACACCACCCCATGACCACCTGCAACCTTCACCACCACAAATACTACTGCCGTGGTTGACAGCGGAGCTGAGGAACCCATGCAATTAGGACGCGCCTCCCTGATCATAGCTGAGCGCGCACACCGGTTTAGAGAGGGCCTGTGCGCATATTGTGGGTCCGCGGAACATCACCGGGCGATCTGTCCACTGCGTCCGGGAAACGCCCATCCCCGGTGAGCGGAGGGAGAGACTCACCGGGCCCACTCCTGATCTCCACCACTACCGACGCCACCATCGCTCGCCTTACGGTTCAGGTATCCCTCCAGATTGGCCACAAACGAGTCCGAAGTACTGCGTTCATCGACTCCGGGGCAGCAGGTAACTTCATTGACTCTTCTTATGCCAAAAAATTGGAGATAAAATTTGAGGCGTTATCCCAGCCCGTTCGGATTACCTCCATGGACTGGTAGATAGGGGCCGACCATCGAATCACCACCCAGACTCAACCCATCATCCTCTTCATCGATCGACACCGCGAACAGCTCAGGCTTTACGTCACCTCCATCTACTCTCCTCCTATCATCCTGGGACATCCGTGGCTCCTGCAACACGACCCTCTCATCTCCTGGACTCAACACCGGATTTTACAATGGGGCGAAACCTGCACCGAACTATGACTAAGGCCGTCGGCTGGGACGTGCTCTAGGGAGTCTGAGGCCCCCGACGTCGACACCAACGCCATTCCCGAGTCCTATAGGGACCTGGCAGAGGTATTTTGCTAGCGGCAGGCCATCCATCTTCCTCCACACCCCCCATACGATCTTGCCATCGACCTTCAAGCAGGCGCAGTCCCACCCCGCGGCCACCAAGAATACATAACCAATGCCCTCCGCCAGGGGACCATCAGACCGTCCTCGTCGCCTGCTGCCGCGGGATTCTTTTTCGTAAAGAAGAGGGGTGGCGAACTTCGCCCATGTGTCATTATCGGGGGCTCAACAACATCACAATAAAAAAAACGGCACCCTCTGCCTCTTACCAACTCTGCCCTGGACGCCCTCCCTGGCGCCACCATCTTTACTAAGTTGGACCTCCGGAGCGCCTACAACTTCGTGCGCATCAGAGAGGGCGATGAGTGGAAGACGGCCTTCATTACCCCGACTGGAAACTATGAGAGCCTTGTCATCCCCTTTGGACTGTGCAATGCCCTCGCCACCTTTCAACACCTTATTAACGATGTTCTTCGAGACATGTTAGGGCGGTGGGCATTTGCTTATCTGGATGATATCCTCATTTACTCCCGTACCACTGAGGAACATACCCAGCACGTCAGGGCGGTTCTAAAGAGATTACTCGCCCATCAGCTGTACTGTAAGTTGGAAAAGTGCGCTTTTCACGAGCACTCCACCACGTTCCTGAATTTTGTCATCTCACCCGAGGGTGTGGCCATGGACCCGCAGAAGCTGGAAGCTGTGCGTCACTGGCTCCTACCCAAGACCCTCAAGCAACTTCAACGGTTTCTCAGGTTTGCGAATTTCTACCATCGCTTTATCCGGGACTACAGTACAGTTGCCGCCCCCCTAACCGCCCTGACTCGTCCCTCCTCTCTCCCTTTCCGCCTCAACTCTACTGCCATCTCCGCCTTCGAAAGACTTTGTGACCGCTTTACCACCGCTCCCATCCTTCTCCATCCTGATACCAGTAAACCATTCATTGTGGAGGTGGATGCTTCAGATGTGGGTGCTGGAGCTGTTCTCTCACAACGAGGTCCAGATCAGAAACTACACCCATGTCGTTTCTTCTCCGAAAAATTTGACACCACTCAGCAGCGATACGGGGTAGGGGACCGCGAGCTGCTGGCCATAAATTGGGCTTTCGAGGAATGGCGTCACTGGCTCCAGGGCGCCAGGGAGCCATCCATCATCTGGAAGGACCATCAAAATCTCATCACCATCAGAAGTTTGAAACAGCTTAATCCCAGACAGGCGCGATGGGCATTGTTCTTCGAACATTATAACTTCCACCTTTCATATTACCCGGGGTCAAAGAACACCAAGGCAGATGCTCTCGAGATGGAGCCACCCCGGGCGGACCCCGCGCCTGTCCTACCCTCTTCCAGAATCATTGCACCACTTCACCTGGATCTGGAAACGAGGGTCCGCCAGGCACAGACCTTAGAGACCGAACCGGCAGGTGTACTGCCTGGACGACTCTATGTGCCCAACGCCATGAAGTCCGAGGTTCTTCAGTGGGGTCATTCTTCCACCATCGCAGGACATCAAGGCACTCAACGTACCCTTCAGTTCCTCCAACGGGACTTCTGGTGGCCATCAATGGCGAAGGACGTCAAAGAGTTCGTTCAGGCATGCCCAGTGTGCGCCAGGGCCAAAAACCTCAATCAACCACCCTCAGGAGATCTTCAACCTCAGGTTCCTCGTCGGCCCTGGACGCACATTGCCGTTGACTTTGTTATGGGCCTGCCGGCCTCGGAGGGAAAGGACACCATCATGACCATCATAGATCGGTTCTCTAAGGCCGTGCACTTGGTGGCCCTCGCCAGACTCCTGTCAGCCAAGGAAACAGCTGAGCTGATATTAGAGCACGTAGTCCATCTGCATGGGTTCCCCAAGGACATTGTCTCGGACAGAGGGCCCCAGTTCACTGCCAGGTTCTGGAAAGCCTTCTGCCGTCTGATCGATTAAACCTGCAGCCTCTCATCTGGATACCACCCACAGACTAACAGTCAGACGGGGCGGGCTAACCAACAACTGGAGTGCTACCTGAGATGTTTTATTGCCGATCGTCAGCGCTCCTGGGCATGCTACCTCATCTAGGCAGAACTTTCCCACAACCTCCATGTCTCATCAGCCACGAAGCTAAGCCCATTTGAGGTATGCCACGGCTTCCAACCTTCGATGTTTAACCACCAAGAGCCGGAGGTTGATGTGCCGTCAGCCCAACAGTTGGTCTGCAGGTGTCGACGGCTGTGGACACAAGCCAACCAAGCCATCCAACAGGTCAACGCCCGCTACACCATTCAACATCGCCGTCCCCCCCCCCCTCGGGATGATTGTTCCACGTAGGTGACAAGGTATGGCTTTCCACCAAAAATCTTCACCTCCACACTGAGTCAAGGAAACTTTCACCCAGATTTATCGGCCCATACCGTATCACCCACCGGATAAATCCTGTCACCTACTGGCTCCGAATCCACCCAGTCTTTCACATCTCACAACTAAAGCCCTTCATCACATCCACATCCTACCGTTGTGTGTGTATTTATAGGACGCGGGTTAAATTTGTGTTTTTCCCTTGCTCCCCTTTCGTGAGAGTCCTTAAACTAAATCGCGTGGTTATCCTGCCTACTTGCTGTTACTCCGCGTTTGGGTTTACCATCCACGCTACATTGGGCTAACCGCTAAAGCTACGTCTTCTGGTCACCTCAGGTTAGTTCATCTCTGACAGGCGCAAGCAAGAAAAAAAAAGAACTCGTATGAAATAAAAGATCACTTTTATCACCTTAAAACATTTAATGTGTTAAATTTCATGTAACCCTAACTGTGATGTGTGTCTAAAACAGGAAACATCATCAAACAGAAGCACTATCATTCAAGACATGTTAATTGGATTTAAAGGTCCCATATTTGACTGTTAATGTAATAAGTTAACCCAGGTCTCCTGTTTCAGTGTCTATGTAAATTATCTCCTGCTAAGCCATGCCCCTCCATAGAACATTAGAGCTGAGTAACAAGCCGGAAGAGGTGCTCTTCTTATACTGTATGAGGTCACAATAGGGGAAAAAATCTAATTGGATTGTTTAAACCCACAGCAATACACAAAAAAGGTTTCTTTGCACATTTTCTCTATTCTTGATAGAACTGGTTCTCATCCGATAGTTAGTATCAGAATTAGTAGTTTAGTAGTGCTTTGCTTTGTACAAGAACAGAAATTTACCAACAGCAGCCGTAAACGATAGAGAAAAAGAAACTTGTATGCGTCTAACCGGATCTCTCGCTCCACCTCAGTTTTGGGATGATCCACGATGGAGAGGGAAACCCCTGCAGGAAGGCGGAGGGGAACATCATGTCTCCCACACTGGCCGGGAACGACGGCGTGTTCTCCTGGTCAGCCTGCAGTCGGCAGTACCTCAACCGCTTCCTGGGGTAAACGTGATGTTCAGCACATACAGTACACACACACATATATACAAACACAAACACACAGGAAGAGGTTATGTCATGCATGTGTGTATGTGTGTGTTGTTCACAGCACAGCTCAGGCCTCTTGTTTGGTTAACGAGCCCAAACTGATCGGTCGGTATAAATACCCCGAGCAGCTACCGGGGCAGATCTACGACGCAGACACGCAGTGCAAGTGGCAGTTCGGCTCCAAGGCCAAGACCTGCAGGCTCGACTTCATTAAGGTACAGTATAACGCCTAATAAACACCATGCTGTGGTTCACACAGCAGGGTCACTAGTGTACAGCCTGTAGGTCTGTCTGTCTGTCTGTATCTCACAGAGTCTATATACTCTATCATCTATCTCTATCTACAGTATCTATTTATCTACCACCAAGTCTATGTACGGTATGTACGTATATATATACAGTATCTATTTACTATCCATCCATCCATCGCCTGCCTGTCTATTTATCTGTTTATCTATCTGTCTACCTATTTACCTTCTACCTGCATGGCTGTTTATCCATCTACCTGTCTATCTACTTCCATACAGTATATAATTATCTATCAATCCATTTACCTAGCAATCCATCTATCCATATGTCTTTTAATCTCACTCACTATCTATCTATCTATCTATCTATCTATCTATCTATCTATCTATCTATCTATCTATCTATCTATCACCTGTCTGACTGTCTGTTTAGCTATGTGTCTATTTATTGATCTATTTATTTATCTAATTGCCCATCAATCCATCCAGCTTCCGATTACAGGACCTATCTTTCAGTCCTAGACGTGGATTTGGAGTGTTACATGACTCGGACTCAGATCCGACTCTTTTTCCTTAGCTGTTTTTCCTTAGCGTGAACACCGTTTTCCATAAAACTCATTTAATGTAAAAAATAATCAAATAATCTTGCTCAATAAACGAATAGTGAACTTCAGTGAACCTTAACAGGCGTCTTTTTGCCATATGAGATTTATTTAAGGCACACAGGTCTAAATATTTCCCTCGCTCTCTCTCTGTAGTCCCGCTAACATCAGCAGGGTCTGTCGTCCTCGTTACTAACATGCACTTCGCTCCAGACTCTGAGCCAAAATCCCAGACCCGGCTCCCACGTAATGGGCCAACAGGGGACCCGCTGGCTTCCTCCGTCAGCTCAGCGTCTGAGTCGCGCATTCACATGTAAATGTCGAGTGGTTTAACACTGAGGCGCTGTGTAAAATCTTGGGAAGCAGATCGGCGTGGGTTATTTTGCAGGATTAGCCGCTATGCTACACCCTCTTTCTTTCACTGCCTTTGTGTGGTGTTTTTTTGAAAACCGTCTTCCCAGGAAAGCAGCTGTACATCTTAATTTAGTGGGATTGTGGCCGGTGACGCCCAGCGGGTTTGTTTTCTTTTTCCTTCCGAGTTGAGTGTCCTCGTCACGTAGCGGTCATGGGAGTAATTAGCGGTGCTAACAACACTGGATTAGCACGTGTGGGATCGGGAGGAAACTTTCTTTTTGCCTACAGTATTTTAGAAAAATACAACGTGCTTAAAGGAACGAGTGTGAATTCATTCATTTGTAGCGACTGTATTTTTCACTAAAACAGACGAGTGATGGCTTTTTCCCCCCATAAGCGTCTAATGATTACCTTAAAACACAGTAAATACACATAATGTGCTAATGTGCAATAATGGGAATAGGGTTGGAGCTTAGAGTTCATATCAGAGAATCCGAAACTTCTATGCACCTGTAATTCATTCCAGAGCCGTATGTCAATTGCTTAATTTTTGACAGATAATCAAATCTGTGTAGTCCGATCTCAGGTCCAGTTCCAGCTGGTTTGTAAAGCTCTGATTGGTTGAGGGTGGGCTGGGGGTGGGGATAGCACTGAGTTTCAATTATACATTCATAATAACTGATAAAATGGCTTTGAATTGTGTTATGCTAGCTATAGCTATATTATTTATTCTGAATAGTGCTAGGTTGATTCTAGAGCATTAATGTGTGTGTGTGTGTGTTTTCTAGGACATCTGTAAGTCATTATGGTGCCATCGAGCAGGGCATCGGTGTGAGACCAAGTTCATGCCGGCTGCTGAGGGGACAACCTGCGGTACGGATATGGTGAGTCTCATTCTCAGTTAAACAAATGTTCTGGCCCCCAACACCGGTAGGTGGGCTGCTTATTGGTTATGGTATAACACATCACAAAAGTTTATTTTTACACTTGAGTTAATTTTGTGCATTTAGAAGCTACTTTAGGAGATGGTCTGTGAATAAGAGAGAAAGAGAAAAGAACGAGAGAGATAGTGAGAGAAAATGAGAGAAAATGAGAGAAAAAGACAAAAAGTGGAAGACAAGTGGAAATGCAAAACAGGGGAGGGATAAAAGGAAAAGAGAAAGAAGGAGAGGAAAAATAGGGAGAGTGAGAGAGATAGAGAGGGAGCACAGAAGAAAAAGAGAAATAAGGAGGAGGGAGGGACTGCAAGAGAGTGAGAACAGGAGAGCGAGAGATTGGAAGAGTCAGAGAGAGAGAGAAAGAAAGAGACAGAAAGAGCTAGTCCAAAGACCAAAAAGGCAAAAAAGAATGAGCAATAGAGACAGAGAGATAATGATGGTGAATGAAAATGGAAGAAAAAGACAAAGAGAGTGAAAGAGAATGAGAAAGAGGAATGAAAAGAGGGGGCATGAATGGAAGAGAGAGCATGAGGGAAAAGGCAAGATCAAGAAATAGAGAGGGAGCGACTAAGAAAGGGCATGAGAGAGAGAACGTGAAAGGAAGAGAGAAAGAAGAGGGAAAATGCGGGAATAAAGTGTTTGAAAGAGTGAGAACAGGACAGTGAGGGAGAGATAGCGAGAGAGAGAGAGAGAGAGAGAGAGGGTGAGCTGCCTCTGAACACAATGAACTTTCCCAGCAAAAACATTGTCGTAATGTTCGAACCGATGTCCTGATAAAAAACCGTATATCTGAGTGTGTGTTCTGCTTTATTACCCATAATGCAGTGGTGTCGTAAGGGGCAGTGTGTGAAGTTTGGTGATCATGGGCCGAAGGCAGTTCACGGTCAGTGGTCCGGATGGTCTGATTGGTCGGATTGCTCCAGAAGCTGCGGCGGTGGAGTTATGTACCGGGAGCGCTCTTGCAACAGTCCCAAGTGAATAGGTTTATTTATTTATTTATTTTCTTTTTCTTTGAAAGAGTAATGAGTATTCAACAAGGATAATATGTAAGCTGGATAATATAAGCTGTACTTAAATATTGTTTTATAATTAAAAAAATAAAAAAGTGGTTTTACTATCGTTATTGTTACAGGGAAATAAAACCATCAGGGGGAATATTATCGTCCTATTCATTAAAAAGACATGCAAATTTTAAGGAGAAATAATATTTAATATACTGCGGTATTTAAAGTATTCACCCACTCGCGATCTTTCAGGAAGAGTCGTAAAGGAAAATGCTTCAGGTTTATAGAGAGATTCATGACTCCGTGCATCAGCCGTGTGTTTATTAAAACACATAAAACTTCGTCACATCATCCTGCGACTCAATGATCATCATCACCACGCATTTACCTCGATTTCATCTTAAACACGCAATATAAACATAAATCTTTACAAAATCATAAAACCTTCGTGTATGTGTTTCAGTCTGAGGTTTTCTGTTTGCTGTCGGATGTGGATGAAGTTCAGCAGCTGGAAATCTCGACATATAACATGCCATTAAATAATTAAAAACTATTTATATGATTTAATATTTAGTTTCAGAAACATCTGGACAGTAAAGGTGAAAAAACTAAGTATTAAATGCTGTTTTTTTGTTATGTATTATTTAATCATATTATTATTATTATTATTATTATTATTACTGATTCAAAAATTATTCAGTAAATATTAAGGTAATATTTAAATAATTAAAGTAAAAAGTCAGTCATTTTCTTCTTCCTATTATTTATTCTCCTTATTTTTATTTTAGATATTTATATGTGCAAAAAAATAAAAGTTTTAGTGTGTTGTCTTATACACTTTTATATAGCAATTGATTAACTAATTATGTAACTAATAATGGGAATCATTGAACTGAAAATTATGTAGAACATATATTCTGTATTTCACATTTAATTTTAAAAGATGTTTGACTGTGTTCTGAAGGCCGCAGCACAGTGGGCGGTTCTGCCAGGGTTCGAGTCGCCTGTACCACCTGTGTAATGCCGGGCCGTGCCAGAGGGACGCCGTGGACTTCCGAGCGCTGCAGTGTGCCGAGTACAACAGCAGACCGTTCCGGGGCTGGTTCTATAAGTGGAAGCCCTACACCAAGGTGGACGGTACGACTTCACTGCACCTCAGCCTTCGCTTCATGAGTTACAGCAGGAGGGCAGGAGAGGAAGTTTATAAATTAACGAGGCACAGCTTTTTATCTTTCTCTCTCTCTCTCTGTTTGTGTGTATTTACATGTGTTCATGCCTGTGTGCTGCGTCGTCATAGCGACCGTGTTCATTGAGCGAAGAAATATATATTAGTAGGCCGTGGCAAGCGTTTAACGTTTATCTGCTGCACTGCACCTGAGGCGTAACAAGCATGATTTAGAGATGAGACGTGTAGCTGCTCGCACTGACGGGTTATTAAAGAAGCTTTAACCTCAAACACACACACACACACACACACACAGGAATCTGAGATGTATGTACCTTCCGGAGTTCACAGAATTCTCCATTCTGATTGGTCAGGTTGTGTTGATTAGTGACTAATCACTAATTAGATTAGTGCAGGTTTATATTAATACGTTATCGTTTCCATAGCAACTGCTAATGAACTTTGAGGCGATAAATTGTGTCAACTGAAATTTATGGGAGGAGACTCCAGTGTCAGAGGGGAAAAGTTGTATCAGGATAAAGAAGTTTGTGCATTTGTTTTCTTTTTAACTTCCCAGGAGATTCAGTGATTAATAATGTAATAATAACTTTTTGCTTCATAGCTACTAAATAGCAATAAATGAATAAAGCCTGATTTTCTGTAGAGGAGTTAAACACTTTGGGGGTGTGGTGTTCGAGGAAAATAATCATCTTCAGGACAGTAAGAGTAACATCACTTCATCACACCACACCTTTGTTCTTCTTTCCCTGTTTTCTTCCCTTCTTATCTCTATATTGTTTGATCTTCGTGCGTCTCCATCTTTGTTCCATTGTTCTTGTACCTTCTTTTTTCTCTTCCATTCTTCTCCACTTTCACATCACACCATTGATTGTTTCTGTAGACCAGCACCACACACACACACACACACACACACACACACACACACACACACACACACACACAGCGAGCGACGGCTTACGAAGCCTCCTTTCAGCCAACAGGTTGAAGTGCCTCGTTCACCGCCTGTGTGATCCACCCTTTTGTGTCGTGTTTGATTTGCTTTGTTGAAAATCATTCAGTGATGGATCACTCGGAGGTTACTTTAGGTCATCTCTAAATCCCTCGTCTTCTTTAAACATGAACTCCGCATGGAGTTCTCCTTCCTGTCGACTGAATAAATCTGCTCTTGGGTTGTTTGTGTCGTTATTAATGAATAAACATATGTTTGTTTTTTCCCTCCTGGTGTTTAGTTTTGAACTTTTAATTTTAAACCTCTTTGGTCATGTGACTCATTTCTCCTCCTCTTCCTCCTCGTCTCCTGCAGATGAAGATATCTGTAAGCTCTACTGCATCGCAGAGGACTTCGATTTCTTCTTCGCCATGTCCAGCAAGGTGAAGGACGGCACGTTGTGCTCCGATCTCATGCCGGATGTGTGCATCGACGGTGTCTGTGAGGTACAGGGTGAAAGGTCACGCTAGTTTAACCATCCAGGTCCCTCATTTCCTCTTTGCTTCTCCTCACTCATACTGTACCCCTTCTACTGTATTCTTCTCATCCTTTCTTCTTTTTCCCTCCTCATAATTTTTTTCATTCTTTTATTTCTATTACTTTTATTTCCTCTTCTGTTTCTCTTGTTCTTCTCATCTTCATTCTTTCCTTTCCTGATTTTTCTTTTTTCATTATTTTTGTCACCGTTCCCTCCCTTTTTGTTTCCTAGTTGTTTTACTTTCCACATTTCTTTTCAAGACTCATTTCATCACTCATCCTTCCTCTGTTGCTCATCCTCCATCCTTTGAGTCTACTCTTCAACTTTTCAGTTCCACATTCCTCTTCATCCTCTTTTCTTCATCTGTTTATCTTCCTCTTCCTTGTTCCTCCTTTGACAGTGATCCATTTTTCCTAATTTTTCATTCTCCTGTTCTTACTTTTTTCTTTACTCCTCTCCTTTTCATCTGCTGTTTTTCTGTTACTCCATTCGTCCCATTTCTTTTGTTCATGCACACCTCCCCCTGTTCCTTTTCCTCTGTTCTTCCTCTCCTCTTTTTCCTTGTTTCTTCCTTCTGCTATTTTAACTGGTCTTTGTCCTTAGTTGTTCTTCATCCCTTTCTTTTCTTCCATTCATTTTCGTCTGCTCTTTTAGTTCTATTTCATTTGCCCTTTTTCACTTTGTCCTCCTCTGCCCTTCTTCCTCATTTCTAATCCTATGATTTTCCTTCTCGATTGCTTTTCCTCTGCTCGTCCTCATTTTCACTTCCTCTGCTCTTCCTCCCCTCTTCATTTTTCTTCCTCACTACTCTTTCTTTGCTTTACACTCTTTCTCTATAGCCTCCTCTCATCGTCTTCTGGTCTGTTCTTTCTCCTGAGATGAGCAGAAGACCCATTTTTAACCTCTTCTGTTTTGCCTGTACCCCTCACCTCCTGCAGTCAGTGGGATGTGATCAGGTTTTGGGCTCCAGTGCTTCTCTGGACGTCTGCGGTGTGTGTAAAGGAGACAATTCCACCTGCAAACGCTACAGCGGCCAGTACAGCTTACAGCACCGTGCCAACGGTACAGTCATAACAGCACACAGCACTCTGCAGGAGTAAGGCTCTGATTGGTCAGAGGTGGGGTGAGGGGTGGGGCTTGTACAGTAGCTTTAATTACAAACTTAGCATAACAGCGATGTCATACTTTCTCCAGATTACTACCCTGTGGTGACGGTTCCTGCTGGAGCTCGCAGTATCCGTGTTCAGGAGGTGGAGATCTCCAATAGTTACCTGGCGGTCAGAGGCCAGAAACATGGCTCTTATTTCCTGACTTCTGACTGGATGGTGGACTGGCCGGGAAAATTCAACTTTGCCGGAACCACGTTCTTGTATCGGCGCTCGAGTCAGCCTGAGAGCCTGTACGCCCCAGGACCGACCAATCAGACGCTCATCTTTGAGGTGAGTCAGTCATCTTTTTAACACCAAAATTTGTTGAAATGCTCCGGACTCCATGAAATCCATATGTGAAAATTATGTTTTATGCTCCCTGATGAACCCTGGCATTACCATCTTGGAATATGTTTAATGCCATCAAGGAAGAAAAACTCCATAGATGTGATAACCTGGTGATTCATTACATTCAGATGGTCAGCTGACTTAATTTTATTGCCCCATAACGTTGCTGAGTCTACACCTGGGCAACCCCAGATCATAACACTGTCTCCAGAGGCTTGTACAGTGGACACTATGCATGATGGGAGCATTACTTCATGCTCTTCCCTTCTCACCCTGACACGCCCATCACTCTGGAATAGGATCATCACTCTGGACTCATCGGGTCACATGACCTTTTTTCACAGCAACAGCTCACAAGGATGCATATACTGTAGCTGACACTCAACATAAACAGATAATAAAAAAAATAATAATAATGTGTAAAAAGCTGAGTTAAAGCTGAGGGAACAAACGTTTATACACTGAAAAAAATACACCTTAGCAAAGTCCTAAAGTTTACAACAATCCAAATATAAAATGATTACGTTTATTTCTAGTCAAATGTTAGTAAAATTCCAGGTGAAAAAGTCTTGTTCTATTGGCAGATAAATTTGCTTTTGATACAAACAAACGAACTGAACACCAGCTACAGAATGTTGCGCGTGCGTCCAGGAGCCCTTCAGGTCTTGCTTACATCAGTGAAAAGCCAAACAAAGCGAGTTTACATATTTATTGTGGGTTTTTTGCATTTTGTGGAAGATTTAGTGAAGACATAGCACCATGGATCCCAAAATTGTTATCAAGAACGGTAGCAAGAATAAAACTTTTTTTTTTCAGTTAGGAGCTGCTTTCAGTTAGGTTTTTAATGCAACCGGTGCCAAGAGGAATCATAAATTAAGGTTAAGTGAGGTTTAATGTCTATTGATTTCATATTTTAGTACCATTTTCTAAATGTTTCAATTGAAAATATGATTATAGTGTGGGAAATTGGTAATATTGGTAATATTTTATGCTGTCTGGAACGGATTATCTGTATTTACATTATTTCCTTTGGGGAAATGCATTTCACAATATGAAAACTCGCCTCCGGAATGGATTACATTTGTATCCCACATACCGCTGTATTTTATTTGCTAAGATGCAAACTTTTTTCTGTGTAGCTGCTATAATGTAAGTGAAAACTAACTTGATTTGTGAACACTTTAGGATCTGCTGTTAAAGGGGAACTTCAGTAACTCCATGAGGAACTCCACAACCCCAGTGTATAATATACAGTACAACAAGCATTTAGTCTTCATAGCAGAGCACAAAGCACCCAAACCTGGGCAGATTATTATTCATCTGAGAGCGGGAAGAATCTGCACACAGTCAGAAGTGAACTGAAACATCTGTAAGGACAGGAGGATAAACACGATCATGGTACTGAGCTTCAGTTCAGTCCAGACAAAATATTCATTTTGGTTTTGAGCTGCTTGTGGTCGAGCAGAGCGGGGGTCACTCGAGTGCAAACGTGGAAGACTGGCACCTCGTCCAGCATAGACACATGTCCTCGTTCTTCTTGTCTCCACAGTGTAAAAACAGTGTAGGTAAAATACAATCTATTCCATCTAACTCTATAGAACTTATATTCAGGCAGCACACACACACACACACACACAGACACACACACACACACACACACACACTTCAATCTTCCCACTCTGTACATGCTGTGTATTTAAAACCTTGTTGCTGAATTCGATCCCAGTTCAGCCTTAGTGTGAAGCTAATCCGCTAATCTGACGATGCCTGCTCGGCCAAACTGAAGAGTGTTATTGTGTGTTTCGTGAGGGAGCTCGGAGATAATCTGACAGTCGCTTCCTGTTAAACATGAACACACTTCGAGTTCAGAGGGAGCGACTCAAAATGGGGGTGGTGTGCAGACTTAATCTCTACTTCTTGTCGGTCTTAGCGGGGGATTGTTCAGCTCCCAGAATGCGCTTGTAATACAATTGGGAAATTTCTTAAACATTATCCTTTAAACGTGCATTATGGGTGTTTTGCATTGGATAAGCTGCAGCGCATTGTGGGGATTTCAGAAGTGCACTGGATGTTTGAAAGAACGCCTACAGAGTGATTATAATGTTCTACACAGACAGGAACAGATTTCCAGTATTGTACCTGAATTACGTCTATAGCAATTAGAATTTATTCAAACCTATTGGGCGTGTCACAGAGATGGGCGGGGCTTCACTATGTATTCATTACACTAAACACTCCACATGTACAATATATGTACTTGATTATTCACTCTTAAAGTGTTTGATCATTAGATAAAAAAGGCTTTGTCATCATTGTAGTGATACAACGGAATTTGTTAGAAGGTCACATGATCAAAACTTCACACTCAATTATAAGGTATTAATATAAATGGTATTATACAGTAGTTAATTTCAACTGAGCAATCTGATTGCACGAGGGGCATGCCATGAGTGGTGATAATAGACAATAATAGCGCTGTGTTGTGTAACTCTCCGTATGAGTGGTGGTGTCTCAGGTGTTGTCCAGTGGTTAATGAAACTGTGGGTCTCAGCGTGGGTGAGAGTAGGTCTGTACGGTCCGCATTACTGAGGAAAGAGCAGCTGTCTGACAAAGCCCACATTCACAACCAGTCACAGAAGCACTTTCAGTAAGAACACACACGACAGAATGTTATGTCATCTTAAACTACATGCCGTCTCTGCAATAATCACCTCCAAGTTGTTCTGAATCACCTCTGAACCGTCTGTGCTGTCTGTTCATGGCTCGAGTGAGTAACAAAGCATGTAGCTGAATCCCAAATCCATCTCTAACCCCTGATCAAGAGCACTACTTGATGTGTTGGACAAGGGATTGTACACCCTACATAGTGCACTAGCTTTCCACTTAAAACTATTATTCGACCCCAGAAGTTAACAGAGCTGATATTTTAAAGCAGAATAAGTGGAAATACAAAGTAAATCTGGTGAGTTTCTTAGTCATGGTTGGCTAATTATTAAATTTAATGTGGGAAATTATCTGTGGATCCTGGTATTGCTGTTTGCTGTTTACTAAACCTCTGAGATACTCTGGTTAAACTTACATATACTAAAACAGTCCAAATAGGGATTTAGGATAATAAAACAATTGAGTGCACTATATAGTGAATAGGGTGGAAACAACGCGATTTGCAATTTGACAAACTCCAGACGTAACTGAACTGAATTGATGAGCACTCGTCACTTATTTACAGTGATATAAGAGAATAAGTGTATAAGGGACTAAAAGAGACATGTGTTTCAGGTTTTAGATCAAGCTCTGGGAAATTAAAGAATGAAAAAAATAATAAACCAGTATTTTTCTGGTAAAAAAAAAAAGGGCAGAGCACAATCTGACTTTTTTAAGAAGGAATAACTTCCTGCATGTGGTGCTGTTATACTGTAGGTAAATAATCAATGAATGGCTGCTAAAAGAGAAGTTACTGGAGGCTTTTTTCATCAACATGAAATTAATAGTATTTACTGTAACAATTATCAAGCATCCCTAAAAATGAGCTGTTGCTACAGAAACAATAACGTATATGGGTTTTAATCTGAACCTGTGATGAGCAGCCATGTTTACGAGTGTCCCTCGGTTTCGCTCTGCATCGTTTACTATTTGTGACTGGCTGCTACTGTGGTCCTTACAGGCTAAAGGTTGCCAGATTGTCCAAGAACTCCCCAAACGTCAAGAACAGAACAAAGCCCATCTTCTTTTCCAAACTTTTCCACTCTTTTCCACAAGCCAAAACCTTGAGCAGTCTGCCGACCCTGGCTCAGGTCTAGTGGACTTCCTTCTCGGTTCTGTCCCAAACCCGAGTCAGTCACGGAGAGGTGCTGGAGGACCACCAGCATGATCCACAGGACCGGAGACAGACAATAAAAACACTGCTGTGGCTAACTCTCACTCAGGCGTCTTCCCACGTCTAAACCCAGCTGACCTGTTCAGGAACACTGAGGGACTGTCTAAAAGTGGCACAGCCAATGTGGGAAGGAAGCAGCTGGTGTATGTTTGTGTGTGTGTGTGTGTGTGTGTGTGTGAACAGGATTTTCACACAAAGTCAATATACACTATCTTCAACTGATGCTAACACTACACCTCTCTCTGGCTTAGCTAACCTGTTCTTGATATCTGTGATCCAACTCTTTATGCTTCACCACAAACCTATCTAACCTAGCTAGTTAACATACTGAATGAAAAAGATCAGATAATTAAACATATTCAATGAGAGAAAGGTCACACAGGGAGCAAAAGTAAAAAAAAAAAAAAAAAACCCCGCATACTACAGAGGAGCAGCCTTAAGAGAGGCAAAGCTAGCAGAGCTAAACTAGCAAGAATAAAAAGCTATCGTGGCAAGTAAAAAGAGCTAATCCTGTAGCTAACCAATGACCGAGTGCAAGCTAACCTTAAAATGCAAAACAAATAAGGCAACATGAATGTATAAAGATAAACTAGCAAGAGCAAAATTACCATAGAGGGACAGGGACATGTGAATACCGTAGCTGATGAGTGAGTAAGCTAATCAACGTGTGAGTGTGGTGGGAAGCTAACCTGACGAATTAAAGCTAACCTATAGAGTGAAAGCTAACTTTGTGAACTAAACCTAACCTAGCTAATAAAAGCTAACCTAGTGAGTGAAATTTTACTTAGTGAATTAAAGCTAAGCTAACGAGTGAAAGCTGACCTTGAAAATAAAAGCTAAACTAGCAAGTGAAAGCTAACCTAGAGAGTAAAAGTTAACCTAGAGAGTGAAAGCTAACTTAGTAAATTAAAGCTAAGCTAATGAGTGTGAGCTAACCTTGTAACTAAAAGCTAAACTAGCGAGTGAAGACTAAAAGGCTAGACCAGTAGTGCTGCTTTGTAACTGCATGATTGCGTCCTGGGGCTGCAAACAGACAACTGTCAATCAAGCAGCTCATTCAAATATTAGGCCACACCCTTCAGGACTGTCTGATCATCGGTATTCATTACATTTACTGAATCTCTCTCTTTCACTCCTGTGTGTGTGTGTGTGTGTCCATCTTTCCTAAAGATCCTCAGTCAGGGCAAAAACCCAGGAGTGCTGTGGGAATACACACTTCCCCTACCGGAGAAAAAACATACTTACACATGGAGAGTGACCCGATCAGACTGCTCAGCTCCATGTGCAGGAGGTGAGTGTGTGTGCGGGTATGCATGCATGTGTGTGAGTGAGAGAGAGAGAGTGGGAGAGAAGGAGGTTTGCCCAGCTGAATCAATAGCATCCTTGTGAGCATGACAATTGCAGACACACACACAAACACACTCATTTTCTTGGTCAGTTAAGTGTAGTTCTGGTGAAAATGCGCTTAACATCCCAGAGGTCCAGAACAGGTTCTGATAGAACCCCTGTGTCTTATGGGTTCCTGAACCATCCCTTTAGGTATAGTGTTTGGTGGGAATGTGTTTGCTCCTGAGTTCCAGCTAAAGTTCCAGACTTAGTTAAAGGGTCCATTGGATGGAAACACTCACATATGTCCCGGTTACCTATGGGTTTCTCACAGCGTTCCCCAGCAGGAGATGTTCCCAAAGTGTGTGGAAGAAAAGTCTCTGAAACTAACTGATACTCATAGGGGTAATTTACATAATAATTATGATGTGATTTGGGGTGTGTGTGTGTGTGTGTGTGTGTTTCAGGTCGTGTGTCGGTGAAGGCCGTGTGTGTGCAGGATGAACAGGGTCAGGTGAACTCTTCACTCTGTGACTCTCACAGCAGACCTGCACTGGCTTCTCAGCTCTGTAACACACAGCCGTGTCCTGCCAGGTAACACACACCCTCTGTGTGTGTGTGTGTGTGTGCGTGCTCATTTGTCTGTTCGCTAATCCAGATTTTTCCCTTAGAATGTAACATTTAAACAGGAACTACTGCTGTTCTCTGCTCTCTCTTTCTCTCTCTTTTCCTCTGCTATAGTTCTTTCTCTGTGCTATTCCTTCTTGCTTTTTCTCACATACTGTATCATGTATTTTTCTTCTCTCTCTCCCTCCACCTCCCTCTTTTTCTCTTCTCTTTCTTTCTGTCTCACTCCCTTTCCTTTTCTCTCACAATTTCCTTTTCTCACTCTTTTCTTTTACCTCACTCGCTTTCCTTCTCTCTTCTTGTCTTCTTTCCTTTTTCTGTCTCTCATCTTCATGCATTTCCAACTCGTCCTCTTTCTTCTCTTTACCTCCCAGCCATCCTCTTCTTCTGTCATTCTTACTCATCTTACACCTTGCTTTTGTCTCTTCCTCCTCAGGTGCCATCCTCTTTTCCTTTGCTCTGCCCGTCTTAAAGAACCTTAAAGATTGTCTGTCTGTCTGTCTGTCTCAGGAAGCTAAGAACTACAGCAAGAACCTTTTGAGGAACCTCTCTCTAAACATTTACAGCTCCTTCTTTCTCCATCCTTCCCTTTTTCTCCAAAGTAAACAGCATTAGCGTAAGATCTAGACGAAGCATTTTTTCTCTGCCAAATTCTAACCAAATCCCACACACACACACACACACACACACACACACACACACACACACACACACACACACACACACACACACACACACACAGAGCAGTGTTAGAGTTCCTTCAGCTTACAAGGGGATTGAAATAGTAAGTGAAGATTACACGTTCAGGAAGAACAGAAAACTTTTCTGGAAATGATGAGAGGAGGACGAGTGTGTATAGAAGACAAGAAAGCAGTTCAAAGCACCTTAAGTATCAGTGAAGCAAAGTGGCGTGGCTCAAAACTGCAAGGAGGGGCAGTTACAGGGGCCAGAGTATTCTTGTAAAGTACAATGATTCATTATTTATCAAAGTAACTAAATGTCGTATAATCTGTGAACTGACTGTTGTAACGTTACAGTTTCCATAATAAAATACTACATCTGCGATCTATCTAGCAATTAGCCTTCGAGGGGAAAAAAGGAATAAAAAAAGATTAACACAAGCTTAATTCATAATCTTTTAAAATGTTTGCTAACATAATTGTACTTGATTGATCAAACACTCTTTCCTAAACATGTACAGTATCTTTCAGTTGCTTAAACTTTATCTCACACTCTGATTCGTGTTGCCAGATCACAAATGCGGTGCTCAAATCACTCAGTTATATGAGCATACGGTTTGTCTCACTAAAATAAAACAAATTGTTTATTACCCCTGAGCAAGTGACATTTTCCAGCCTGAGATGATAAATAATAAATAAATAGATGAATGTATAAATGAATGAATAAATAAATGCTACGTTTTATGCTAATAATTTTTTTAAATTCACACAGTGGTAAGTAAAAAATAGCCTGTATTCTAAAAAAAAAATAGATGCCTCATGTCTAATGTGGTGATTTAATTTCACTATTTATCATTTATTTTATGATTTTATTTAAACATTAGGCATGTTGAATGCTGTTTATATTTAAGACCCTGGGCCACAATTCCTTGCTTTATGTCTTAAAATTTTATTAGTATTCCTGTTTTTTATTTTTTGTTGTTGATTTGAAAACTATCTGATCTGTGACTCAATAAAACGATGATCCGATCCGAATCGTAGGTTTTGTGGTCCAATGCACTTATAGTGTACATACATAGGAATGAATAGGGCTGTAGGATATGAATCTTATCTCAGTTGACTTGGAATTTCCTTGGTGTTGGAAGAATATACAGTATCAAATCTAATTATGAAAATAAAGCAGGGCCTAAAATAGAGCCCTGAGGTACACCACATGTTTTACAGTGCAAAAAAGACATGTTCTAGAAATTTATGGAAAATGAACAAAAGTTTCAGTTGCTTATTATTAAAGTGGAGGAATGTTTTTTTTATTACAGAGCAAAGAATGAAAGCAGTCACTGTACATACTACTTACAAGCTGGACTATAGTTATGCTAACCGTATTATTCCTATTCTGTCTTGTGTACTGCATATTACACGCCATGACATGACAGATCCTCCCGAGCGTACATAAAGATGAACCCGAACGGCCTGTAGAGGTTTGTTAGTCCTTCAGATGCTCTTAAACTTACAACTGGTTCCAAACCACAAACCGTTCCCCAGCACACACTAAAAATTCATCCTCCTTCCCACCGGGTGACCAGCAACAGCTTTGGATTTCATCTGACCGCTGGAAATGGTTCGGAGTGCATGCCCGGGAGCATTATTTCGGGCCAGTGCTGTAGCCATGCCAGTTGAGAGGAATGAATAGTGAAGAATGCATCCACAATCCGTCAATGTCATCTCGAACATGCTTTCAGTTTAATTGTATGCCTCGAAATATGCGAGTTATTGGATGGTTCCAGAAATATTACAGTAAGATTACAGCTGAAGTCCAGAGCGGTTTGCTGGGAGGGAGACACAATGTCGTTTATGTGGCAAGAAGAGATTAGGGGATACAGCAACAGCTTGTGTTTCTTCCCCCGATGCAAATTGCAGTTCAGCCGTTCCTCCTTTGAAAGGAAATGAAAGCCCTTTCTAAAGTCTGGACTGATAGAGCTCGACCCGAGTCCTCGCCCCGTTTTGGTGGACGATGTGGTTTGCCATAATCTCCCCATGTTCAGGGAGCTCTGATCTATTTTAAAGCCTCCTTTTATCGATAGCCAAGAGACTCAGAGATACCAGAATACTAAAGTTATCTCAGATTAGAATCGACATGATGCCGAACATGTCTGGGGTTTTGTCTAGACCAGTTAAGGGTGGATCAGGATGTTTAAAACGTCTTTACCAGCAGAAGGGGTCATATACTGGAAGGAAAGGGTTCTAGTACTTCTAGCTCACATTTACTGTAGGACCAGACCATCATGTGGCTTTAAAAACAAAGAAACAACAATAGAAAATGGACAATAAATGCATACATATACATACAATACATATTTAACAAAAAAACGGAAATGAAATAAGACAGAGATTGTTTTGAGCTCGATCTCAACATTACAATAAGCCAATGATCTTTTAGTGGATAATTGTAAAATAAAAGGTGTTATAAAGAACTGAGAACAATAACCAAAAGAGTTTTGTTTTTTGGTCAATTTCTGCTTTCAGTGGAGGATATAGGGGATCCTGGACAGAGTGCCAATCCATCAGGGGGCACAAACAAACAAACACACACACACACACACACACACACACACACACACACACTGTGTGCAATTTGGGAATGCTAGTTAACCTAATCCGCAAACGTGGAGAACATGCAAACTCCACACACACACACACTGATCCAAAACTGGTACTGGACCCTGGAGGTGCTTGGCCACAGTCCTAACCACTACACTACCGTCCACCAGAAATCTTATCTTCCATTACTGTATACTCACAGAAACCATAAGAGATCATCAAAATTAAGTTGAACCTTGAGGTACGGCTAAGGCGAGGCGATGCTGCACAAAACAATATGATCACAATCCTATATATTTTTTTCATATTGATCAATATTGACATTTTTCACATGATAACTTGTGCATTTCTTTGTCAGGGTCAGAATCATCACAAATGAAACCTGTGTAAGTGCAAACGAAATGAAGCTTCGTCCCTTTTTTTCAACACGTAAGGTGAAAGAATATCCTTTCATCCAACTAAAGTTCATAAACATTTAAATATCTGTGTGGGTTGTGCAAGAGAAATAGTAAAAACACAGAAAGTTCATATTTAAATCACACATCATGATTTCCTCAGCTCCTAGAGTGACAACATGGCTACACCCAGTAAACTCAGCAGCACACTGTCATTCACAGACGTACAACCTTCTTTAAACCTTTTGCACCGTTCAAACAAGCGCGTCTCATCACCGAACTGTGCTCGAAATCTTCTGTAAATGTCAAATCGTTTTCACGCTTACATTCACAAAAAAGTTCATCCCAAGTCCGGGTTTGACTTGAACGCTCATTGTGTTTTAAAATAAACAGTATTTTCACGTTCTTCATCTGATTTCAATATAAAAGTCGATTAACTTCTCAGCCCTTTTATAACCCTCCCTCGTCTACGTTTCTGCTTGTGTGTTAGCTGGTCAGTAAGTAAATGGAGTGCATGCAGTGTGTCATGTGGAGAAGGACAACAAATTCGCACCGTCCGCTGTCTCAGAAAAGTGATGTACCAAAGGGAGGAGGTAGCTCCACCCTCAATGTGCCCAGCACCTGCCCTGGCTCTCACACAGCCCTGCAACACACACTCCTGCCCTCCTGAGTGGGGTACTGCCTCTTGGTCACAGGTGAGCGCAAACACACCCACACAAACAAACACAGAAAATGTATTAAGTAAGGACTGTAGATTGAGATCTTCTACTGCCCTCAGGTGGTGAAATCACAGAATCACATCATGGCAGTCTATCTACAGAGTCTATAAATACTTGGAAACATTACTATTGAATTATGTTATGGCTTCAATAATTATTATTATTGAAGCCATATACTGATAGAAAATATAATTTTTTAAATTAAGTATATTTGTCTGTTGTATTTTCCTTTCCGTGTAGTGCTCAAAGACATGTGGCCGTGGTGTGAGGACACGGAGCGTGTTCTGTCACAGTGTTAATCACGTCTCTGGTGCGGTGGTCCTCCGAGACGGCTCGTGTGAGCTACAGCTAAAGCCCAAAGCTCAGGAGAGCTGCGTGCTGAGTCGCTGCCCTAAAAACGAGCGGCTGCAGTGGATCACCACGGCCTGGGGAGAGGTAGGCATACGGAACAGTATTTCATACTTTTTATCCATTTAAATGTACATTTAATGTCCTTGAAACAAGTTAGAGCAGCTCTCTTTTTCTCTCGTACCAAGAAAGTGCAAAACGTACTCTTGTCCTGAAGATAGCAGAAAACTTAACTTCACAGCTTTACTTCTGACTGGCACTGGAGACTCCTTCCATTAATAATCAATAAATGTCTATGATCGCTTACACAGAATGGTTAGTACACCTCAGGCTTAAGAGGCGCTCTGTAACCCTTTAGTTGCCGTTTTTATTTTCTGTGATCTTTTTCACTTTCATGGGCGTGGCTAAAAACAAATCATCCAAATGCACCTGGTCATTTAATTCAGTTCAATTCAATTTTATTTATATAGCGCTTTTAACAATGGTCATTGTCTCAAAGCAGCTTCACAAAAATGAAAGAAAATTTACAAAAAAAATAAAATAAAATAATAATAATAATTTTAGAAAAGAAAATAAGAAAATTTAAGGATGTCTAATTACGAGACAAATACTCTGTACCACATTTTTTTTTCAGTTTTTTTTTTCAGTTTCTTTAAACATCCTTTACACACCTTGACCGCATCTTTCTGTGTGCTCAGTGCTCCGTTTCCTGCGGAAGGGGAGTGATGAGCCGAGAGCTGCGCTGTGCAGAGAGAGACTCTAATGGTGGTTTCACAGAATTCCCCATCAGGAGGTGTAGAAATCTCCAGAAACCCCACACTGACCTCCAGCAGGCCTGTAATAAAGCACAGTGCCCTGACCCGCAGCCCCACGTCCCTGCGGTCAGCCTGGGAAGAGAGAGCTATGCCATGGCGCTTGGCTGGTACTCATCACCATGGCAACAGGTACAAAACTGGATCCTGCTCTCCGTTTGTATTTTTCTGACTGTACATTTAAATCCCACTGCTTTGTTAAAGTTATTATGCATTCCTGTCATGACAGAATTACAGCAATTATGTTTTTTTTCTTGCAGGATAAATTAACCATAAAATTGTGTAAAGTTCTGAAACCAGGGTTGTTAGGCAACTAGATGTTGAGCAAAACGTAGCTAGTGGCTAAGGCAAAGAGAAAAAAAAAAGATATTTAGTGATGTAGCGTGTAGAAGATACGCTGAGTAGAAACAAGACAAAAATGTTAAAAACGTCATTTGGTTGAGGTGTTTGTTTGTGTGTGTGTGTGTGTGTGTGTGTGTGTGTGTGTGTGTGTTAGTGTACGGTGTCGTGCGGAGGTGGTGTGCAGACACGCAGTGTTCAGTGTCTTCGACATGGCCGACCCTCATCAGAGTGTTTAACGCAGCATAGACCAATCAGCTCCAGAGCCTGTAACACACACTTCTGCCCTCCACCAGGATTGGCACCAGGACCTGCTCTCAAAGGTAGGTACACACACACACACACACACACCACGTTTTACACAATCACTGGCCAGCATTGTTCTAGAATCCCAAACTTTGTTCTTGTATGGGTTTTGTCTGATTGTTATTGACAACTAATAACTAATCAGCATTGTCCTCAAGAAACCAATCGTTAATCATCAGAGGTTGTGTAAGACTCTATCACTGTCCATCTTTTTTTTTTTTTTTTTTTAAACTTCACAATGATGATCGCGTCCAAGCACCTGCACCATCACCGCCTGGGTGCACCACACAACCCCTGTGCCTTTTGGGCATGTTTAAACCTCCGAAAGGCCCCAGGTGCTGGAAAAAAAAAATCACACTATGATGGCTATCAATATGATGTCACTCAGGACGTTATTAGCCACTTTTTGCCATGAGTTATTGCCATAGCTGAACTGTTTTGCATCCTAAATGTCTTGAAATTATTGTTTTGCAAACAACCCAAAATAACTGACTTCCTGTTGAGTAGTGCCCATGACATGCATAGTGAAAATTGTTCAGCTCAATGAGATCTAAATGTGTACTGGATTGACACGTGTACTGTACGTGCAATTGTGTAATTGTGCAATTCTAGGGGCCCATCCGCTCAGGTGTCATAATAGCAGCAGATTCCAACCTGTGTGCTGAGTTTCATGACTTTTTGAGCATGTTAAGATGGTGGATGCTGAAAAGAAATCCTTGGAAGAACAAGAGGTCTTTTCATACACATCACCAATCATTGATCACCAGTTTTCCCCAAAAAACAATCACAATCATCATTGTCACCAAGAAACCAATCACTGATCACCAATTGACCCACGAAATAAGTCATCGATCACCATTGTCCCCAAAATAACAACTATTGATCACCATTGTCCCCCTCAAAAACCAAATATTGATCACCTTTGTCCCCTCAAAACCAATCATTGATCACCATTGTCCCCACGAAACTAATCACCAGTGTCCCCAGAAAACCAATCATTGATCACCATTGTCCCCAAGAAACTAATCACTGATCACCATTGTCCCCCCAAAAATCACTGATCACCATTGTCCACACAAAACCAATTATTAATTACCATTGTCTCCAAGAAACCAATCATTAATCATTATTATACCTGATGATCAATCAACTTTATACAAAACTGAGTTGAGTTCAAAAAGCTATAACGTCGATTAAACAAAAATCTTTGTGTGTTTTCCTGTCATTCCCAGGAGAGCAGTCAGTGTGTGCTGATTACTTCCCCTGGTGTCGCCTGGTTCCTCAACACGGCGTGTGTAACCACAGGTTCTACAGCGAGCAGTGCTGCAGGTCATGCTCAATCAAGAAGCTATAGAACACGAGGAGTTTCCCATGAGCACCCTCTCTGACTCACACCATCGTACAGATGGGCCCAAACTGAATTTGGGGGAGGAAAATAAATCATTCAAAGGAATGGACAAAAAGAAATCATGAGGCAGGGAGGCCTGGTTCTTCCTGAAGTACTTGAAGCGCAAACCACTTTCCAGGAAAAAAAATATGACTCTGTGTTTGTGCTAAAACTGTGGTGAAGTTTTATAGGGTTTATAACTGGACATTCGGTGTAGGATGATATTCCTGTCCGAAGACATTCCTGTGTTTTTTTTTTCATCAAAGTCAAAGCAAATGTTGCATTCTTTCATATTTTATATATTTGTATGAATTCATAACTTCCTCAGATGTTTATTTTTACACAGATGAGCTGATATTGATCCGCATTTTACATTTTCTCTTTGTTCTGGTTCATACTTTTTTAAAATCACTATTTAATTGTGTTTATATTAAAAATAAAATCTAATTTTACTAAAATGGTAGGACAAATAGTGACAAAGCTTAGATCCCACCACAAACTAGCCATTTTTTAATGTAGATATACTGTTAGCATATTATACGGGATTAAATCTCTTGTACAGTGTTAATGTTAAGCTACATTAGCTAACCTACCTAAATGCTAACATTAATAATGATATCATTTTAAGAATTTATTCAGATTAACAATTTACTTCACATTAAAGTTGCTAGCAAACTTCCAGACAGATCTGGACAAGTTAGTTAATAAAATAACTTAAGTAACTTAACAGTTATCCACCTGACTAGCTAGCCAAAATTACTATTAATTATAAAGAATCTAATAAATAAGATAATGAGCAAGCTAGCTAGGTTTCAGGAAACAATTATAATAGCATAGTTAAAATTAGAAAATGTTTGCTAGAAAGTTAATTAATATTAGGCTATGTGTTATATTGTGTGATTATGAGGATGTGGTTTCTAGCATGATACAGTAGCTAACATGAGCTAATGTATTAAGTTAAGAAATGTTAAGTACGTTATTGTGCTGATGTGATATGACTGAGATCTGTATCAGGATACAGCTGAGTCTCGAAGCTCTGATTAGTGAGCGTAATGCCTACCTTCACGCTAGTGACAAGAACCGTGACTAGTGAAGCTTTTAGCTAATGCTAATGTTGTCATTCGTAGGCAATCCTATCCTATCCAGTTTATTTCTGCTCAGAGAAGAAATACTGTAGTACTAGCTACAAGTGAGCACCTAAAGAAATTTCTTTGATTTACATGGTACTGTACTTGCTCAAGCTTTGTTCACAAAACTAATTAGCAAAACAAAGCTAAATCTACTAGATACATATGCTCCTCAATGATATCCGCAAATTCTTCTACTTCCTTCCAAGATTTTTCTTTGTAATGTCTCAATAGACATTTAATGATAATAGGAAAAATTAAACCATGTGTTTGGCCCATTGTTGCTGGTCAGTCAGTAAATGCTAGCTAGTTACTTGTAGGAATTCAAGTCGAGTGGGGAAACAAGGAATATCACACCACACATAGCATCAGATCGGATTGGTGTGAGCAGTTATTTGAAGCAAATAGTTTTGGGATTTTAAACCATCAGTTGGAATTTACATGTAAATGAATCTCAAACCAGGCTTTGTCGCTCGCTAATGGTTACAGCTTTATGACGGGGCCATTTCTAAATGTTAGTGTTTAAAGGTTCCTCATGGTCGCTGTTTTAAATTATTTTGGATACCATGTGACTGTGCACGTCCACTTAGGTCTTTCACAAAAATGTACTGTACATAGTATTCACAGTCAATTCATTTTGCAATCACTGCAATGGACCATTTTCCTAGTGGTAGTAATTCTGGTTTTGTAGATGAGTGACTCAAGATCTGTGTAAAAAATCCACAAACCAATAATAAGAAAACTGCAAAGTGGTTCATTACAGGAGTTAATTTTCAACTTTTTTCATCTGTTCAGGAAGCTTAATTATGATATAATTAGCCTCACTAAAAATAATTCGAAATCTGAATTATAAAAATTCACAGATGCTGCTGATCACCTCTGTGGCATTCTGTCTATCAGAAAACATCATAAGATTACTTCAAACTCCCGTTGATTTATTTTCATAATTATTAAAAAAATATATTTTGCTGCTGTTTTCCATTAGGACTGTATTATACTCAGACATGTATATGTAAAAGTATATATTCACCTTTACGTAATGATCAGTGGTGCAATCTCAACTCCTTCATCATAAAGTGCACAGTCTTTAATCGCTCTGTATTGTGATATTTTTTCCCAAAATCAACGTAAAAAGAAAATTTACTTTACATACACCCAAACTGTCTTCCTTCAATCCTACATCTTCATGATGATTAAATATGACCTGAAACTATTTTAAAATCCGTTCACGCAGATCTACATGATAAACTCAAGAAAAAGAAAGACTCTGTTTAAACAGTAATTGTATAACAGGAAGTGGAGGCATATGATTACAGGAAATAAAAGAGAATAGGAATTCTCTGGAGAGCGTTACAGAAGGATTTGACAGATATTGTTTACACTCTTTTAATCAGTGTAATATATTTAAATGAATAATTTTAAGGTTAACGTTCTGTTAACTAGCTAGTAACGTTACGAAGCAGAAACCATTTCTGGATGTTTTACTTGTTCATATGAAAGAATAATCTGACCTCTAAATTCCAAAGACATGCAGATTAGACCAATAGGCGTTCCCAAATTGCCTGTAGTGTGTGAATGATCATGTGAGTGTGTGTATGTGTGTATGCCCTGCAGTGGACTGACACAATGCCCAAGGTATATCCTGCCTCGTGCTCTAAGTCTCTTGGGATCGGCTCCAGGTCCTCTGCGACTCTGTACACAGGATAAAGTGGTATGAGTGAGTGAGTGTGTGACTAACTGTACCTCATCAATTGTAGCCATCTCTTTTTTATTCATCTTACAATAAGAACTGAGGATTTAAATTCAGATTGAGTAAAATGACAGGAAACACAACAACATGGTGTACTGCAGCGGTTCCCAAATATTTTTTTTCCATCATAGTCTACCCCATGAGGAGAAGAATGAATTAATCTTTTTTTAAAAATGTTCTACACAGACTTTTAATTATACTGTAAGTATATTGTTTGTCATATGCAATCCTAATTCTGACATCACAGCCTAAAGGTAGACAAAGGCTCCTGCACCCCTCCGTGATCATTGGTGCTCCCCTTAGTGGTGTTTGGACTTCAGGTCCGCCATGGGCGTATTGGACCGAGGAGAATGAACCGGCAACGGTACCTGATCCAGCACGCCCCGACTTTACAAGCCCGTACAAGAATCTAAAAATGAGAACGAAAATTTATAACATCTTGGCAGATGCAGCCAGATCAGTAGCTTAAATTCCCCTGGTAGTCCGCCAGCATCAGTAAGAGTGTATCAGTGTCAGAGTAAAGCATCTCAGCTTTGTTACTACACGGCCATAAAACCCGAGGAGACATTTTTCATTTCTCTCCGGAGTTATATTACGCAGAGGATACGAGCATGACTGTGGTGACATTTATAACTGCGTATAACTCTAGCTTCCTCTCATGGCATTTATAAACCACACACAAACACACACACACACACACACACACCCCCCACACACACACCCACACACAGAGTATGACAGATTTATCTTACCCTGTCATTTTGAGTCTCCAAATCTAATCATCCTTACATACTGTATAATATATTTATACATTCACATATATATATAGATATGTGAGATATATGAGATAAAATCCTCATAGCTTCGTTATTCTCTCTCTCTCTCTTATGCTGTTTCTCTCTCTCACACACAGAGAAACAAGGGAAAGTGCATGTGTGTGTTCGTGTGTGAGAGATGTCTCACACAGGGCAGGTTATCCTGGGTGCGATTAAAGCGTCACTGAGAGTTTGGACAGCGCCGTGCCTCAGCCTCAGCCTCATTTGTAGCTGTCAGCCTGCATTGGCCTTTTCACGCTAATGTAAAGACGGCGGCCTCCTGAGACCCAGAGACAGGAGGAGAAAGAAAAGAGAGGTGGAGGAAGATATTAATGCCTCTGTCAGATACAGAAGTATTGGCACCTTCTGTGAAGATGGGTTGTGCAAGTTAAGTTTTTTACTTTTTACTTTTATGGCATTTGGCAGATGCCCTTATCCAGAGCTGCTTACATTTATTTCATTACACATATGAGCGGTAAAGGGCCCTGCTCAAGGGCCTAACAGTGGCAACTTGGTGGTGCTGGGGTTTGAACCTGTTACTTTCTGTTTAGTAGTCGAACACAGGGGTGGCGAACCCGCGGCTCGCGAGCCGCATGCGGCTATTTCACTGCTCGTCTGCGGCTCTTCAATCTATCCACGTTCTGTGTTTACACTTGCAAATTATTTTAAAAATGTCAAAACATAATTTTCCAATAAAGGGGTATGTATTTAAACGATTTGTTTACACAACCTCTCGCGCGATTTAACATAGACTAACACGATTGACGTGAAGTTCGTTAGTAGCCTGTCAATCATCATGGCAGAGTCAGGGAAGCATACAGCTAAGCGCAAATACGAAGATGAGCAGAGAACATTTTGGTCTGAATGGAAGGAAGGAACCGTGGAGTTTTGGAAAAGATTGAGAGATATCCCAATGTCAAACAGTACAAATGTCACGGTACTTCAAACAGCCCTAAATCATCACAGATCATCCATCCATCTCTCTTTCTCTCACTCTCTCTCTCATTCCTTCTCTCTGTGTCTCTTTTAATCTCTTTTCGACAGAGGCACAGTGAATGTATTTCACTGTGCCTCTGTCTCTCTATCTTCTTCATCTTTCTCTATTCTTTCCTTTGTCTGTCTCAGGTCCTCTCTCTCTCTCTACACACATATCTATATATCTTGGCCTGATTATCTCTTTCCATCTTTTGTATTTTTTCTCCATCTTTATGCATTACTAACACTGTGTCTCTCTTTCTTTTCTTTTTGTGTCTGACAGTTGGTTCTCTCTCTCTCTCTCCTGTTTGTTTGATGATTAAAATACTATTTGCTGTACTATATTTTCTCAGACGCTGTGTTATGAATATTATCGATCTGTGTGTTTGTTCTCATCAGTCTTCCTTTAAGAGAGCCGTCCTGATCCTTTTCCCCTTGAAATGTTGGGATCGATTATCGTTCCTGCAGAGACACTCCACCTCCTCTCACTGACCTTCAGACTCTCTCTCTCTCCCTCTCTCTCTCTCCCTCTACTAGTCAGCACTAATGCCCAGTCCAAAAAAGCTGTCTTCAACACGGTGCTCACACGCGCCTCTGTTCAAAACCCTTGTTGTCGCAACAAGCTCACATCACCCACAGATAGAGTTTAACATCCTGGTGTAAGTTTTATCACAATATAACTCACTAAACAACTTTAGAGTAACCGCTTATATCAGTGATTAACTAAACATGATTAAAAATGCTTTATTACTCCACTAGAGGGCAAAATAGAGCAATTAACTTATGACAAAAAGTGAGCTACTACAGTAAAATCGTGTGAATTCTCTCTCTCTCTCTCTCTCTCCACAAAGCTGTCTCTTTTTCTTATTCTATCTTTCATTCTGTGCATTTTTCTTTCTCTTCTCCTCCTCCATAACTCTGTCTCTCATTGTCTTGCTACCTTCCTTAGCCATGTTCTCCTCTTCTCTGTTTCTTTCCTAAATCTCTCTCTCTCTCTTTCTCCTCTCACTATCTCTCCCCCACCACGCCCCCACTCTTTACTGCCCTAATTTGTCCTCCAAGGCCGTATAGCGCACGTGTGTCATGACTCTTAAACCGTCATAATCCGTCGCCTTAAACACCGCCGGCCTTCTGCAGACCTTCTTTCTGACACGTTTCAATTATTAACGCTTGCACTCCATCTTCATTCTGTGCCTCGTGTGCCTTCTGGGCCTGCAACACGCCAGGATGTTTACACACACACACACACACACACACACACACACACACACACAAACACACACACACACACAACATTGTTTCCCTGTCCTCTCCCAGGAGAGATGTTGCTTTACAGTCCATCGATTTGTTTTACATGCTAATACACACAGCAGGAGGGCGTGAAGAAGGTGTGTGTGTGGGTGGGTTGGGGGGGGGGGGGGCGGATTAGGGGGGTGGTGAGGTCACCTCCAGCTCCGAGCTTGGAGATTTGCGGAAGACAAATTTCACTGTGAAAAGGCACAAAGTAAGAAATTGTGAAGCTAATAAAGTGTTCGAGCAGAAATGACATTTCTGAAGTGAGAAATAGAGCTGTGTAGTTCGTCTTCTGGCCTCCAGAGGGCGGTGTGTGTCTGTATTTGATCAGCGCTCTCGAACTCCTCCAGCTTTAAAGCGCGTACACGTGGACGGATATCAGATTTCATTTTTACTGTTACTTATAAGCCAAAAAATTATAACTAACTTATGTTATAAATAACTTGTGTATGGAAATACGGGTGGGAGTCGGATGCAGATGTGGCCGTGTCTTTAACTCCATAAATGGTATTTGTATTGAATTATGCATGGTTAGTGTATATTTAAAATATTTTTAGTCAGACTAGATCTCTTTGAGAGCTTTCCTACACTGTATGATTTCAAAGATCTTTTAAAATGATTATTATCGCATCACACTCCTTGTAAAACCTTAACCATGTGTTTATTCGTTTATACGGCTTTTTCCTGTATACAGGGTCGCAGGGGAGGTGGGGGGCTGGAGTCTATCCCAGAAGACTTAGGGCACGAGGTCGAGTACACCCTGTACACCGTGGACAGGTGGCAATCCATAGCATGACACACACACACATGGACAATTTAGAAATGCCAGTTAGCCTAATCTGCATATCTTTGGACTGTGGGAGGAAGCCGGAGCACCAGAAGGAAACCCACGAAGCACAGGGAGAACATGCACACTCCATGCACATAGACTTGATGTAGGAATTGAACCCAGACCCTGGAGGTCCAAACGACAACGCTAACCACTAAGCCACCGTGCTGCCACATTTTTCACAAATAAGATCCTCTATTGACAAATCTGCGATTTAAAAACATTGTCTTACCTCATTATGATCGGATATTTTATTAACAATCTCGTATCTGTTACATTTTTGACGTGATGTTTGAGTACAACTCTGGCTTCTTTCTGTATGTTGTTTGTACTGTATATTTAGAAAGGAGAATATCTAAGAATAATAAATAATACATACAGTAATAAACATGAGATGCACGGAATTCTCTCGCGATCCTGATGGTTTCATTCCTGCTACGAGCCACATGTTTCACATCGCCTGGCCCTAACACACTATTTAACCTCACTCAACGATCTCAAACAGGATAAACGGTAAAATATGCAGAACAGGACTGAGAAGGAAAGAAAAAAGAATGCTATAGAAATGCTTCTCCCTGTCAGACAGTCATTATACAGCACTTGACAAAACGTCCCTTGGTTTTATGAATTCATTAGTCCTCCCTAATGCAGCACAGGTGAGTCTCGGCTCCTGATGCAAATCACAAACTAAAAGCTCGGTTAGCTTCTCCTTCACACAGAGGGCAGAGCTGAATTGTGAAATAATCAGGGGGAAAGCGTTCACGCAACACAAAGTGATCCGCCAAGGTCAGGACTGTGACTGAGTCGCAAGGCAGAGCCGTAAAGCCTCGGGTGCTTTCTGCCACCATCTTGAAGCAAACAATATATCTGAGTTTAAAGAAAATGCCACTGATGAAAAATACAAACGAAAGAGCGTTTGATTGGATTCTTCTCCCCCCGCATCAGACTACTCAGGAAACACGGTGTAACCGGCACACTTTTCATTGTCATTCTAACATCGTTTTCTGCTCCAGTATACGGGCCACAACCTCTCGGAGGACTGAGATCCTGGGAGATCATGTTCTCTCAAGAAATTATGCCATGATAATAATGAATCATAATCCTTCAACACCAGCTTCTGTAAATAACAGCAACATGAAAGACAAAGAGAAAGCAATGTAGATGAGGAGAAGCCAGGTGGAGCAGCAAATGAAGCTCAGTCTGGTCTGTGAACAGAACATGACACAATTTCAGGCAATCTCTAGAAATATAATTAATAAACACAACCGGGACTCTACAAAACCTCTGAAGGTCTGCTGTGGAATCTGAAACACAGTCAGAGGTGGAGCCATCATGGATCAGACTTGTTTATCCATCACATACCACAGATGATTGCCCAGACTGAGGACCAAGTCTACACCTCACATGCCCAGTCTATGAGCTTTTGGTGGAGGACACGGGTCAACATGGTCATTCTGAGCGGTCTGCAGCTACTCAGCTACATGTACAAAAATCTGTGTTGCTCTGTGTGATTCCTTTCAGCATTGACTTTTTCAGAACTTTGTGTTACAGCTCTTCTGTGGGATTGGACCCAAGAGCCAGCCTTCATTCCTCACGTGCATCAGTGATCCTTTTGTGACCAGGACTCTGTCACCAGATCACCGGATATGTCCTTTCTTGTACCACTTTCTTGAATGGGATATGTCCTTAATGGGACATGAAATGAAAAAAAACAAAAAACCTGACGACTACACAGCTTGGTAAATAAATTAATCGATGCTTTAATTGTAAGATCTCGCAAAAACCTTGAGCACCTCATATACAGTTCATCTAGGTCAAGATGAGTCCCACCTTCACCCTCAAGGTTTCTAACCAATCATAGACAAGACCGAATCCTTCTAATATTAAGATTAAATTATTTGTCACGTGTAACTTTAGAGCTCAGTGAAATTATTTTTTTGCATATCCCAGTTAGGAAGCTGGGGTCAGAGCGCAGGGTCAGACAGCATACAGCGCCCCCTGGAGCAGATAGGATTAGGGCCTTGTTTAAGGGCTCATTAGAGGCAACTTGGCAGGGCTGGGGCTTGAACCTCCGACCTTCCAGAAGGAGGATTGCTTAAACACATACGGACCTCCTTACAGTTTTGCAATTTTCTTCTTTTACATTAAATACTCATCATCATTATTAATAAATCACTTCATTATACAGAAGTGTGGATAAGACTGACGCTGAGATTTAAGAATGAAAAAATATTCTTCTACACTGTGCTAAAAACACAACGATCTAAGATCCACACTCTAGGTTTCTAATCAATCATAGACAAGGATGAATTCTTCTAACCAATCATAAAGCAGAAGGGGGGATTTCTTATCCTTCACAGAGACTTGCTTACTGTTTTGCAATTTTTTTTTTGCATGAATTATTTCGTAATTTACTTTACAACTAAGGCGGAACGATGGCTTAGTGGTTAGCACTGTAACCTTGCACCTCCAGGGTCCGGGTTTGATTCCTGGCCAGGCTTGATTCCTGCCTCTGTGTGGATGGAGTTTGCCTGTTCCCACTTGTTGGGTTTCTTCCGGGTACTCCGGTTTCCTCCCACAGACCAAAGACATGCAGACTAGTCTAACTGACGTTCCCAAATTGCCCATAATGTGTGAGTGCATATGTATGTACAGGGTGTGTGCCCTGCGAACCTGTATATACAGGATAAAGCGATATAGACGATGAGTGAGTGAGAGTTTACACCGGAACAACTAAAATAATAGAGTACTCGTCTAGCACTGACTCTTCTTACACTGCCCTGCATGTACTCTCACCATGTCAGAACAAAAGATTATTTTTTCACTTCTATTTATACGTTTTCTTCCGTTATGTCTTTTTCGATTTTTTTTTACCCTCTTATGTGAATCTGTAGGTTCTATTTCAGTAAGAGAGAGAGAAGAAAAGAACAAAACGGTAAACACATTTACACCATCGCGGGTCATATCTTCTGTTTCATCTCCTCTTACACCAACTCCACGTCTCTGTATTTGAGTTTATAGTCCTGGACGTGAGTGCGAGAGATGACTGGGACTGACTCGATTATAATAAACGTGAGAATCCTCGTGCTCAGCGTGAGTCCACACACTCACGGAGAAAAAAGCGTTTCAGTTTCATTTGTTATTTTTATTCTGAATTCTTCACGTGCTTGAAGTTGGGGTGCTTTTGCATCATGATACACACCTGCCGCTTTATGACAAATTGACAAGTCTGGGTCTAAATTTTGGCAGGAATCAGTGGCGGACTGGGACAATAATTCAGGCCGGGAATTTGACTCCACTCCCAGGCCACCTCTGCTGCTGCAGTCACCACCACCCTATTCATGTAATCTACTGGACTGAAACTTGTAGGCTAACCCTATTATTGTAACAGGTAGACTACCAGATGCAATATAAATGAATAAAAAACAATAACCCTTAACAACTCACTAGGAATACACCATTTATACTACCAAACCAATGACAAATAGAAAATAGGCTTTTTAAAAGAGATAATAAGAGACACATTCACATGTTGAAATTTTACATTTTATGTATTTTCAGTGCTCAACTCTAGTATACCAAATGTATCAGAAACACAAACACAAATAAACTTAACAAAACCTATGACAGCGTAAGTAACAGATAACAATGTTTACTCAATTATGGCATTATGTGGAACAGACCAGTAAGAGTAAACAGTAAGTAATTAGCACTACTAGTGCACCGGCTTTCACTGTCTCCTTCATCTTTCCCTGAATCCTTCTCTCTCTCACTCTGCACATCTAGTTGCTCACATCGTGTTCAATAATCTGCATTTATAATTGCGCAGCCATCAGTTGTATGTCCCCAAAATCACAGTCCTACTACTGATCTTATAAATCATAAAAAGCACATGTTGTTTAAAAAGTATAGGCTGCTGCCTGCATGTTTAGTTTTGCTTATCTTAAACTTTACCTGAAGGTTCCTGCTCTGACTCTAACGCTGGACTGTCTACCACCTCTACTGTAGCTCAACAGCAGGAGCATTTGCAGCACTAGTGCTACTGCTGCTTCCTTCCTCACCTTTTCTAAATAAATAAATAAACAAACATTGTATGCTGTATATTGTAGACTAGAAATGAAAAATCTAAATAGCTAATACTGTATTCTTTTCTATACCATCTACTTGATTTATTTATTATTTTAAACAATTTGACCCACGAACACTATTCTGTCTACTTTTTATTCATTTTTATTTATTATATTAAAAACATGCTACATGTAGACGAAACGAGACTTGACACAGCACAGCAGCACTTACATATTGTTGCTCGTTTGTTGGTTTAATTTTATCTATTGTGATTATCTAAGTGATTTGGATGAAAGTGTTCGTCTGCCAAATTATTATAAATATAATGTAAATGTAATCTTGACCGACCTGTTCCCTTACTGGCGAACATGGCTGGGATTTTGCAGCAGCTTGCTGCGTCTGCGGCTGGGGCTTTTTTCCTTTTTATACGCTCCCTCTCTCTCTCTGCTCCTCCTTTGCGTTTACGCTCCATTTTTTGAACGATTTAGTCAGATATACCCTGTCTCTAGATATAGCCAGATATTAGGCAGTGCGTCGCTGACATTGGGTCATGTGGGAGGTCATGTTGGGGGTCATGTGGGAGTGTAATTTTCCCTCCTGATCTTCTAATCTTCCCTTTCCATTGCCTGATTCGTAGATTGAGAGATCCGTCAATTAATTAGTAGTTGCACACCAGCCTATCACATGCCAGGCGGATCGTCTACACAGCGGCAGCCGGCAGGCCAGGACGACCGTCAGGCCACCGGGAAATGTCCCGGTGCTCCCGATGGCCAGTCCGCCCCTGGCAGGAATCATCGCTCTGTCTATTACTTAGGTTCTTTACACACACAAAAAAAAACTGTCTTAATATTTCATTACAATTACTTCATAATTTTACATCAAAGAGAATATTTATTGTAGTGAAGCTCTGCTTTGTTTCCTGCCTTTGACATCCTTCATGTTTAAATCTCAAACTAAACCCTACGACAGAGACGCAGACACTCCTAACGTGAGCTATTTTTACCCGTCTGCCTCTAAAACACCTCACTCACATACACACACACACACCCACACCGTCTGAGTGACAGCCAGCCATAACTCAAACCGTTATGGGCTGCCATTCTGGGAGACAACGGCCATGTGTGTGTGTGTGTATGTGTATGTGTGTGTGTGTGAGCTCACTGCCTGGCTGCCTGGATCTGAGCTGTCACACTCATCAGTGCCAGCAGCCGGGTGCACTTAAGTCATTGTGTGTGCTTTTGTATTTCTTATTTATTTATTTATTTATTTCTCCAGACTCCTCGACGGTGGATGCCTCCAGGAAAGCGAGCGTGAGACGTGAAACAAGCTGTCAGTGAAAGTCAAACCCCTTGTGTGGTGCTAAAATATATAAATTATTATTTAAAAAAAAGATAAACCAAGCCGGCACGTGCCACTAATAACCGCGGAATAAATAAATCATATTTACAAATGGCTCCTCTTATTACGGTGAGACCGACAGCTGGGTGCCACGAGCGATTCTTCCTCTCACCGAATTCCCCCCCATCCCCCACCCTCCCCCCCACAGTGTGCTGTCAGAGGCATTAACAATTACGATAGATATCTCGGCAAATGAAGCCGATCAATCACCTCTCGCTAAACGAGGAATAAACAATCATTAACGCTCTGCGAAAGCCAATAACGCCTGGCTCGCCCTGGGAGGCTCGCTTTCCCTTCACCAAGGTGTTTGTTGGCGGCTTTTTCGGCTCCTCGCTGCGAGAAGTTTCACTCTCTTCATGCATGCCTTTCCTCGGAGTCCAGCGTTGGTCCGCTCCCCTGCTGGCCATCGCTTCAATTAGAGCTGAATTAAAGAGCCATTTTCCTTCCGACGGGTTCTGGAGGGGATGAGGAGGCTTAATTACTCCACCGTCGGTGTCTGCTGTCTGGGAAGCGATTAGCAAAAAAATTATCACGGAAAAAAATAATAAAAAAGAGGTGCGGGGAGAAGTGTTTGGGGAAGAAGAGACCAGACACGGTGATTAGTCCGAACAGGAGTTCGGAATCGTCGATATCTTCACTGAGGTTCACGCTGCGCTCATTGCGACTCCATGATGTGCTCTGCATCCTCACAACCTGACCACGGCAAGCACAAACAAACTCGCTGGTCTTACACTCCACCAACATCCATCACTTTAAATGATAACTTTCCTGTTTTTTTTACAACCGATCCAACTCGAACCGATCCTCATGTGACTTTCTTCTGCCCGTAAACACCTTCTGATGTCATCATGTGTTTGTACTTGTGGGGAAATATGATCCTGTAAATCGGTTTATAATCCTGTGCTGTAAACTAACCCCAGCAGTTCACACGCAAACACAGTGATGTAATCGTGTGGAAACACAAACTAAACCTCACAGTGAAGACTGCAGCGCAATCTTAATCACTGTGAGCCTCACTGCAGGAGGGGAGGATTCTGGACAAGTAGCCACCCACTTCTCTCACACACACACACAGAAAGACACATCCAACTGTCTCACTTATAGTTAAACCCACCTGTCTCAATTATAAACAACCTCACATGACTCACATTAAGACACGCCCACCTTTCTCACTTATAGACAGCCTCACATGACCCTCATAATGACACACCTACCTGAGCCATGTAAATACCCCCCCCCCACGTGTCACACATAAAGACATACACACCTGTCTCACTTACTGTATAGTTAAACCCACCTGTCTCACTGATAGACACCCACACATGACCCACATACAGACACACCTACCGACGCCACTTAAAAACACACATACCTGTATTACAGTATGCAAATACACTCCTACTTCCTGTCTGTGTTTCTGTGTCTGCTTGTACACATTTTCCCTCTGTCTGTCTTTCTTGTTCTGTGCTCTAATCTCTACATTTCGTTTGCTATCTGTCTATTTTTTATTTTATTCAAATTTTCCTCATTTGTCTTTTTGTGAAGGCCACTTGGACATGGGGACACACACACACACACACAGCTTGGTGAGGGAGGAAAGTAAATCAGGACTGGTGTGTTCTCAGGCTTTATTTATACACTGTGTGTGTGTGTGTGTGTGTGTGTGTGTGTGTGTGTGTGTGTGTGTGTGTGGGTGTGTTTTAGCTCAGACACTGTGGTGATAACTAGTGGCTAGCAGAAGACATGATGGTCAGTCTGTGCACGTCTCTCTCTCTCTCTCTCTCTCTCTCTCTCTCTCTCCATGAGATCTCATCAGGCGGTTGGCATTTGATCAATGCGGGAGTCCCTTTGTGCTGCTGACACACAGATAAAAGACATCGTTATCAGCTGCTGTGGAGTGACGGCGGAGAAAGAAAGAAAGAGAGAGAGATTGCAGATAACAGAGGGAAGAGGAGAAGGAGGAGGAGGAGGAACGTCGTTGGAGGTCAACACCATGATACAAGCATTTACAGCTGTCGGGGTTTGCAGGGAGAAAAGCAGGAAGGAGAATGGAGATAAAAACAGGCTTTTAAAAGCTTCTGGAGCAGCTCTGGGATTTTGGGGAATATGTAGTTGTGTGTGTGTGAGAGAGAGAGAGAGGGAGACAAACATGTCTGAGAAAGTGCTTTCAAGTACCATTTCGAATTTGATTATTAATGAGAGTGTAATGAATATTCATTAGTCTGTGTTACAGAGTGAACATTAGCCGCCCCTACACCGTGGACTCACAAACCGCCAAATGGTGTCGCATTCCTGAGTGAAATAAATCTGTTAAAGATGCATTTTACTGTTATTAAGATACAGGTAACTTTTACATTAAGGTTCTACGTGTCGTGGCCTTGTTCAGACATTTTCAATTCAATTCAATTTTATTTATAGAACGCTTTTAACAATGGTCATTCCTACGACCGTGATGGATGGACTCACAATACTTGCAAGATTGTACATGATATATCATGTACGTTTCCAGACATTTTTGTTTGTGCTTTGGCTTAAAATTCTAACTAAACAAGCAACATCTGCAATCTTACAAATATTCTTTGGGACTGGAGTGAAGTCACGGTTGCCAGATCACACTGATGAAGTCCCACCTAGGCAGTGCTGAAACCCCACTCATCTATTGAAACAGAGTGGTGCAACAGAGTATGTGTTCTAGGGTACTATGTGTAAGGGTTCTAGTTACCTTTCAAAGACCACAAGTCTGATTCCAGGGTGATGCTACAGTCTTCAGTAGCCTGACGTCTAGAGAGAAAAATCTGGCCATGGTCTCAGGGAGGGCAGGGGGCATACATGCACTCTCACATTATTCACAAAGTAACTACTGTATTCAATTCAATTCAATTCAGTTTTATTTGTATAGCGCTTTTAACAATTGACATTGTCTCAAAACAGCTTTACACAATCAAAAGAATTATTTAAGTTTGTATGGAATGTGAATGTGTATGAATCAAAATGTTCAGATATTCCCTGGCGAGCAAGCCCGAGGGCGACAGTGGCAAGGAAAATCTCCCTGAGACGGTAATAGGAAGAAACCTTGAGAGGAACCAGACTCGACAGGGAACCCATCCTCATCTGGGTGAAACAGATAGCAGGAAATGATCTGCATTTATACAGTGTTAAGTGTTAGGTTCAGCTATAATAGTTGATGTTAATTGATGTTATAATACTTGATGTAAAATGGAGTCCAGTAGTTATTCGAGACTCAGATAGACTTGTAGAAAGTTCCAGTCCTGAACTATCGAATTGTCAAGTCCTCAGAGAAACAGCTGACCACACCAGTCGAGGCCAGAACCATCTTCTAAGTATAGAGAATCATCCCCAGACACCAGACGCATCCTAAAGAGACACACGGGGCATCCATGCGATGAGACCTCCAACCAGAAACCGGGCACCAGGATGGATCAGACAGGTCCGGAGGGCAGAGGGAGTCTGGATCACTGGCAGCTCAGGAACCACATGTGTAGCTCGACAGAGAGAGAGAGAGAAAGAGTGAAAGGGGGAGACAGGGGGAGAGAGGAAAGAGAAAGAGGGGGAGGAAGAGAAGAGGAGGAGAGATTGCAATTAGGTATGGTCACTGTCACAATGTCTAATGTGAATGTATATATACTGTAGAGTGCAAGCAGGGACTCCGGCAGGACTAACTATGACAGCATAACTAAAAGGGAGAGCCAGAAGGAAACACAAACATGAGGGCTCCCTGAGATGTAAAGCAAACAATCACCTCACCGTCAACAAACCTGAGTGATCAAATGAGACTGAGGAAGACAGCATCTAAACATACCAGTTCACCATAATACTCTATGTCCATGAGTCCCCCAGATCTGCTCCTTTACCTTATGGCAAATCTATTTATAAAAATGCTTGGCTAAATAAATAGGTTTTGAGCCTAGACTTAAACACTGAGACTGTGTCTGAGTCCCGAACACTATTTGGAAGACTAATCCATGATTTTGGGGCTTTGTAAGAAAAAGCTCTGCCCCCAGCTGTAGTTTTCATAATACGCGGTACTGGTAAGCAGCCTGCATCCTTTGACCGAAGTAGGCGTGGCGGATCGTAAGACACTAGCAGTTCGCTCAGATACTGCGGCGCGAGACCATTTAATGCCTTATATGTCAAGAGTAGTATTTTAAAATCAATGCGAAATTTCACAGGGAGCCAATGCAGTGAAGATAGGATAGGGGTGATGTGCTCATATCTTCTGGTTCTAGTGAGGACTCTCGCTGCTGCATTTTGGACTAGCTGAAGCTTGTTTATGCACCTACCTGAACAACCAGACAGTAAGGCATTACAATAGTCCAACCTAGAAGTGATAAAAGCATGAACTAGTTTTTCTGCATCATTTAGCGACAATATATTTCTTATTTTGGCGATATTTCTAAGGTGAAAGAATGCTATCCTGGTGATATTATCTACATGAGCTTCAAATGAAAGGCTGGAATCTATAATCACGCCGAGGTCTTTTACTGTTGCACTTGACGGAACAGAAAGGCCATCTAAAGTTACGGTGTGATCTAAGATTTTACTTCTAGTATGCGGTCCTATGACTAGAACTTCTGTATTATCCAGATTAAGCAGAAGGAAGTTAATTAGCATCCAATTTCTTATGTCCTGAACACATTGCTCAACTTTAGTAAGATGGTTTTTCTCATCAGGTTTTGTTGAGACATATAGCTGTGTGTCGTCAGCATAACAATGAAAACTAATACCATGCTTACGGATTATGTTGCCCAGAGGAAGCATGTAAAGGGAAAAAAGCAGTGGGCCTAAAACTGAACCCTGCGGAACGCCAAACTCCACTAGAGAACATGCAGAATAATCACCATTTAAGTCTACATACTGATAACGATCGGTCAAATAGGATCTGAGCCAGGAGAGGGATGTACCCTTAATTCCTACTAAATTTTCTAATCTGTGAAGAAGAATAGCATGATCAATAGTGTCAAAAGCTGCACTGAGGTCGAGTAATACAAGCATAGTTACACAACCCTGATCAGAGGCCAATAGGAGGTCATTTACTACTTTAACGAGTGCTGTTTCTGTGCTGTGATGAGGCCTAAATCCTGACTGATACAGTTCATGTATGCCATTTCTATGTAGATATGAGCATAGCTGCTCCGCTTTTTTCCCTATCCCTATGCTTCTGCTTTTTTCCCTATCTTTTCCAGAATCTTAGAGATAAAGGGGAGGTTTGAAATTGGCCTGTAATTGGACAGCTGACAGGGGTCGAGGTCATGTTTCTTAATTATTGGTTTAATAACTGCTACTTTAAAAGATTTTGGAACATAACCAATGCTGAGTGAGGAATTAATTATTCTCAACATCGGTTCTGTTATTACTGGTACTATCTGTTTAACAAAATGTGTCGGTATAGGATCTAATATACAGGTTGATGAATTTGCAGAAGAGATGAGTGAAATTAGTTCATTCTCTTCAAGAGGAGTAAAGTATTCTAGGTTTGAATCTGACATGGCTAGGTTAACATCAGTATCAATTACATTGTTTGGTTTCAAAGCCTCAATTTTATGCCTGATATTTACAATTTTATTATTAAAAAAGTTCATGAAGTCCTCACTATTGCATGATGTTGTTGTGGAGATTTCTGTAGTGGTCTTATTTCTGGTTAATTTGGCTACGGTATTAAATAAAAATCTAGGATTATTTTTATTTTCTTCTATAAGAGTGGAGAGATACGTTGATCTAGCTACACTAAGAGCTTTCCTATAGTTCAGGATGCTCTCTTTCCATGCTATTTGAAATACCAACAATTTAGTTTGACGCCATTTACGCTCTAATTTCCGAGCAGTCTGTTTTAAAGTGCGCGTGTGATCGTTATACCAGGGAGCGAGTTTCTTATCTCTAATAATTTTTCTTTTAGCTGGAGCTACATTATCTAAGGTACAACGAAGTGTCGACTCTAAATATTCAGTCGCCTGATCGAGTTCTGTGGGGTCAGACGGTGGCCTAATCGAAGTTGGTAACTCTGGGAGATTACTGATAAAACTCTGTGTGGTAGTTGATGTGAATGTACGTTTAATACGGTAGCGCGGTGCTGTGCGTACATTATCACTGTGACACACTTGAATGGAGACAAGATAGTGATCTGAGATAATTTCAGACAGTGGAATTGTGAATACATTTCTTATGATTAATCCGAAGAATATTACTAAATCTAAAGTGTGACCTGCTTTATGAGTGGGTCCTACTACACACTGATTTACACCTACGGAGTCCAGTATGGATATAAATGCTGTTCTCAGAGGGTCTTCTGGATTCTCAAAATGAATGTTAAAATCTCCAGCAATTAACACTTTGTCTACAGAAATGACCAGGTCTGAGATGAAATCTGCAAATTCACTAAGAAATTCAGAATACGGCCCTGGAGGTCTGTAAATTATAATTAGTGGAATCGACTGAGCTGATTTAATATACTTAAATACACTTATGTTACTATAGAGAATTTCAAATGAGTTAAATTTGTGTCCGTGTTTTTGTACGATAGACAGATTATCATTATGAATAACTGCGACGCCTCCTCCTCTACCAGTTAACCGAGGCTGGTGTATGTAGCTGTATCCAGGAGGACTAGCTTCATTTAGAGCTACATACTCGTCCTGTTTAACCCATGTTTCAGTTAAACAGAGTATATCAAACGCCTGATCTGTGATAATTTCATTAACAATAACTGCTTTTGCTGTGAGAGATCTAATATTTAACAATCCTAGCTTCAGATCAGAGGTGCCGGCTGCGCATTCAGTATGATCTGAGTTTGTGGTCTTTATGTTAATTAGATTATTGAAACAGACTTTCTGGGTCTTTCTACATTTTTGCTTAGATCGGGGAACAGACACAGTCTCAATATGGTGAACCCTGAGTGATGACTCTATGCAGCTAGCAGACGGTTGGTTTAGCCTGTCTGTCTGCTCCCTGGCCTGGGCTCTGGATTGTCACCGATTAACTAGACCTCTACTGAGCTATACTACAGGAAATGAGAGCAGCACCTTCCCGAGTGGGATGGACACCGTCCCGCCCTAACAGGCCAGCTTTGCCCTCAAAGGTCTTCCAATTATCTATGTAGCCCACATTATTTTCGGAGCACCACCTGGACATCCAGCGGTTCAGCGACCATAACCTGCTGTAAGCTATGTCGCCACGTCTCATTGGGATGGGACCAGAGCATACTATTTCATCGGACATCGCCTTCGCTAATTTAAACACCTCTGTAAAGTTTTTCTTACTAACCTCTGACTGACGAAGGCGTATATCATTAGCTCCAGCATGTACCACTATCTTAGAGAACCTATGCTGTCCTAGAGCCCTAAGATTACCTACTATGTCCGGTGCTCTGGCTCCCGGGATACACCTAACCACTGCCGCCCCTAAAGGTCTAGCTAATGTCACGTGTCTCAGTATAGAGTCTCCTATAACCAGAGCTCTTTCAGGTTTCTCAGCGGGTGCAGCACTGAGGAGAGCAAACCTGTTGGACACATGAGGCGCAGAGGAGGTGTGCTCTGGTGGGCTAGCCTTAGCGTTAGCTTTGGCTGAACGAGTATGCCGCCGAGTCGTCACCCACTCGCCCCGCTGTGAGGGCTCTAATGCCGGAGTCGGGGGCTGTTTATCTCCGCCTGTGGCACCCAGACTGTCCGCTACAGGAATAACGCTGCTCTCACACTGTCTAACCCTCTCTAAAGTCTGGATGCGCTCCTCTAATGCTGATATCTTCTCCGTCAGAGTGCTCACTAACACACACCTATCACAAATAAAATTATCACTAATGACGGAGGAAGAATGTCTAAACATCCTGCACTCTACACACTGAACAAGCTGAACGGTAGACATTATAACGTACCTCTGTGTCGGAGTTTTAGTTGTTTGGAGATGAATTCCGTTTGTTGTTTTTAGACGAGGAAACTCGCGCGTTGCGAAACTTTCGCGGCAACAATACGAAAACAGGAAGCTACTAGGATGTCTGTAAGCTCATTCAGGCAGATGTGGGTGGATAGCACTTTCCCACTCTGTAACAGCGTAGGAGCTTTTCAAAGTTTTGTAAAAAGATGCAGCTTCACATTCTCAGGAGGAAGCACTTGGTACCCTGCACTCTCACTAATGAGGTGTCACCCTGAATGCTGGGTAGCAATTGGATATTTTCTATACATATACTCAGCAAAAAAGAAACGCCCCTTTTTCAGGACTGTGTATTTCAACAATAATGTTGTAAAAATCCAAATAACTTTACAGATCTTCATTGTAAAGGGTTTAAACAATGTTTTCCATGCATGTTCAATTAATCATAATCAATTAATTAACATGCATCTGTGGAATGGTCGTTGAGACCTTAACAGCTTACAGAAAGTAGGCATTTAAGGTCACAGTTCTAAAAATGCAGGACACTAAAGAGACTTGTCTACCGACTGTGAAAAACTCCCAAAGAAAGATGCCCAGGGTCCCTGCTCATCTGCGTGAACGTGCATTAGGCATGCTGCAGGGAGGCATGAGGACTGCTGATGTGGCTAGGGCAGTAAATTGCCATGTCCGCACTGTGAGACGCCTAAGACAGCGCTACAGGGAGACAGGAAGGACAGCTGATCATCCTCGCAGTGGAAGACCACGTGTAACAACACCTGCACAGGATGGGTACATCCGAATATCCCACCTGCGTGACAGGTACAGGATGGCCACAACAACTGCCCGAGTCACACCAGGAACACACAATCCCTCCGTCTCACAGCAAGAACTGGCAAATCTGGTCCAGTCCATGAGGAGGAGAGGCACTGCAGTACTTCAAGCAGCTGGTGGCCACACCAGATACTGACTGGTACTTTTGATTTTGAGCCTCCCTTCATTCAGGGACACATTGTGAAACATTTTTAGTTTATGTCTTATGGTGTTGACTCTTTTAGTGTTCATACAAATATTTACACATTAAGTTTACAGAAAGTAAAAACAGTTGAAAGTCAGAGGACGTTTCTTTTTTTGCTGAGTATATAATAAAACTATAAGGTTGGCGTGTCTGAACATTAAAGATATTTGTGAAATGTTTTTTTTTTTTTGGAGGAACGTAAGATGAGGAATAAAACACATCAAGATGGTTTGGGAATTTTTGTCTGTCTGTCTGTGTTTGTTTGTGCTCTCATCATGTAAAAACTACTGAACAAATTGCAATGTGGTTTTCACAGATCGATTTGGCTGAGGTTGAGGTAACACATAGGCTTTGTTTCATTGCAATCGGCCCACAGGAAGAGAAGATATACTACTTTGAAAAGCAGCTCTGGAAAGCAGAGGAATGAAGGTTAGCCGCAGCAAGACGGAATACATGTGTGTGAATGAGAGGGACCCAAGAGGAACAGTGAGGCTACAGGGAGCAGAGGTAAAGAAGGTGCAGGATTTTAAGTACTTAGGGTCAACGGTCGAGAGCAATGGAGAGTGTTCAAAGGAGGTGAAGAGACGAGTACAGGCAGGTTGGAATGGGTGGAGAAAAGTGTCAGGTGTGTTGTGCGATAAAAGAGCATCAGCGAGAAAGGACAGTGGTGAGACCAGCAATGCTCTACGGCTTAGAGACAGTGGCACTGAAGAAAAGACAGGAGGCAGAGCTAGAGGTAGCAGAGCTGAAGATGTTGAGGTTCTCTTTGGGAGTGACAAGGATGGATAGGATCAAGAATGAGTTCATCAGAGGGACAACCCATGTTAGATGTTTTGGAGATAAAGTCAGAGAGGCCAGATTGAGGTGGTTTGGACATGTTCAGAGGAGAGAGTGTGAATATATCAGTAGAAGGCAGCTGAGGTTGGAACTGCCAGGCAGGAGGTCTAGAGGAAGACCAAAGAGGAGATTTATGGATGCAGTGAGAGAGGACATGAAGTTAGTTGGTGTGAGAGAAGAGGATGCAGAGGATAGGGTTAGATGGAGGCAGATGATTCGCTGTGGCGACCCCTGAAAGGGAACAGCCAAAAGACAAAGAAGAAGAAGCTTTTGCTCGCGTGGGTATATCATTTCCTGGTCGCGTGCCGCTCCAGACTCCACTCCTGGTTTTCTGACATCGCCATCCCCCTGACCTTCCACACGGTCGCTTCCGCCTTGAGAGTGACGTCATCGACTAGCGCGACCATAGATAAACCGGAGAGAGACTCGGGAAAGAGGAAAGAGATTGTGATTTTGGCGTTTTGATATTTGGTTGTGTATTCTGGTTTTGACTTTTTGCCTACCATTGACTTTGATTATTGCTTTGTCCCTTTGGTTTGGTTGGTCTTTGTATATATTTGTAGATAATTTCACTGTTTTTTGTTTAGGGAGTCCGGGAAGGTACCTGTATTTTTGTTTGTGTGTGTGTTTTTTCTTTTGCAGGTAATCTAGCTACTAAATAAAAATAACATTTTGTTTATTAAAATAACATTTTGTTTATTAATTTGGCCTGGGTCCACCCTGAATCTGATCCTCCTCCTCCTCCTGTTGTGTGTGTGTGTTTGTGTGTGTGTGTGTGTGTGTGATTATTTCATCAGTTAATGATTGGATCTAGTTCTTTCTGCCATATGCCACCTTTTCCATACAGTTTAAAATAGAACCCTGAACCATTCTTTTGCTCTATGGCCCTACTGTAGACTGGGACGTAACACCATATTTAAGTGACCACTTTGATTTTCAAGTACAACAATGACAACAGCTTTATTATGCAAAGGTGTTCCTTCAGTTAAAAACAACTAGTTTGAGTTAGAATGCGTCAGCCCCCCCCCCCACCCCCGCTGTTAAAAAACTTTTACTTTGAGTAAATTTTTTAATGAGCTACTTTTTACTTTTACTTGAGTAGATTTTTATAATGGTAACTTTACTTGTACTTAAGAAAAATTTCACTGAAGTAACAGTACTTGTACGTGAGTACAAAATTTTATTACTCTTTCCACCTCTGCAGATATCTATCTATCTGCTTGCAGATAGCGCTTAAAGAGCACATTCACAATTAGGAAGCAGGAGAGAGTGAGAGAGAGAGAGAGAGAGAACACCAAGGCAATTCCAGAGCTAGTTTGGAGGCAGTGCTTAATTTCAAACCAGTTATTTGTTTTTAGACGGCCAATGCACCGGCCCTCAGATAGTAAAACTAGTTTCATTGCTGCACCAACACGTTGCTGGTCTAGAACAGAGAACAGTTTATGTCAGGGGCTGGGATTATCATGATCAACTAAAACTTTCCATCTTTAAAAAATGCACTCTGGGATTAGGGTGCAGGTAGGGTTGCCAGATCACAATGATGTGCAATGGGCAGCTCAAATGATTTCTAGTAATGATAAAACCGGAGAAGCGCTTTCAAGGCCATGTTGAAGTTCACCATTATTGTTGATTTTTTTGCCACTAGCATTTTTTTGCAGCTAGCATTGCTGGGAAAGTAAGACACACACACACACACACACAAACATATACAGTGACATAATAACGTGACGCTCTAGCCCAAAATAAAGGCAGTTCTTATGGCTTTGAACCGGCACCTGCATGTGGTTCACTTTTGTGGAAAAGGGATTACTGTGAGCTAATATAAGCCCAGTACTAATACAGTTTGAAGACTTTTATTCAAGACTTTTACTTGAGTAACATTTGCCCTGGGTATTCTCTACTTTTACCGATGTACTTTGCCCACCTCTGGATTTCAGGAAAGGCCTTTTTACTTAAAAGTGACCAGAACGCTCATACATACACAAAGCTGAGACACTCAGACTATGGGAAAGGCATTTGTGTCAGAAAGTGGCGAGTCAGGGGGAAAAGTTTTGAATTTCGTCCTGAAGTTTCAGTTTGTGCCAGAGTGCGTGCTCAGTTACATTTTCAGTTTTTGCCACAGTGTGTTTTCAGTTTCAGGCTTCATCCCAAAAAATATATCAGCATCCTGGAATGTGTTTTTAGGTTTGAAATTTTCACCTCAGTGCATCATCAGTATTTTATGTCTTGGGTAAACCCTGGGAAACACACAAGGTCATGCCTTCTCCTGCATTACGACTTTAAATGCATAAATGTGGATTAAACGCGGTTAGAATCTGAACCTTGATGGGAGCAAGATGTAGGCATGATGTACAACTGGTCTGAGGAACTTGCTGATTTATTGCTTCATATCTAATTTGCATAAAATTGAGAAAGTCATTTATCTCTTGGTCTCAGTGTCGCTCGCTGGAGAAACGGCTTGGCGTGTCTTCAGGACTAGTGAATGTGGTCGATGTGCGACTTTGGCAGTGGTGTGATGTGGAAAAACTTCAGCAGATTGAATTCTGAATGAGGTTCAAGGCTCGGATGAGACACAGGGGACGACCTGCCAGGATCGTGTCGCTAAGGTCCAACCTCGAGATGACCTCCATGGAGAGAAACTTCCAGAATGAGGATCTGCCTATCAGCACATTTCCTTCTGCAGGAGAAAGAGGTCCTGATGTCTGATGAAGAAATGTTCTTAAGGTTTCCATGAGAAATGTCAGCATTAATGACTATGGAGATGAGAAATTGTGATGTCACTTGGAAATGGGTGAGTTTTTGCATATTGAGCCCCCTGTTGCTCCGCCCACACTAAAAAGGATACAGAAATAGCATCTGATCTATCGTTCTCTTTCTTTCCTTCATTCTCACATTCTCTCTCTCTTTTTTATTCTCTCTCTCATTTGCTTGTTCTGTATGTTTCAATCTCTTTTTATCTTTGTCTTGTGCAATTTCTCTCTTAATTTCTTTCGTTTTTTTCTCTCTCATTCTGTCATTCTCTCTCTCTCTCTCTCTCTCTCATCCCTTTTCAGTCCATCACGCTGTGCAGATTCGGGTAGATAAAAGGAAAAGTGAAAGTGTTGTTTTTCCGTCAGGCCTATTTCCTGTCTCTTTTCTCTCTTTTATTCTCTTTGTCAAGCTCAGTAAATGCTGAAATGCTGAAATGTTGAAGTGTGTGTGTGTGTGTGTGTGTGTGTGTGTGTGTGTGTGTGTGTGTGTGTTCAAACTCGATCAGGAGGAAGGGGGTGGAGACCATCACACAGCGACAACTATTAACCACGACCTTTCAACACGAATGAAACACCCACTTAGACACACACACACACACACACACACACACACCCCAAATGTGTCTTACATTAACACAGGTACTCTATCACTCACCCTCACAACTGTTCCGCCTACCACACACACACACACACACACACACACACACACACACACACACACACAATCTGAGGTCAGGAAAGCAGAGACCTACTTAGAAAAACAAACCTATTTCCTATATCTCACTCTCTTTCACACACACACACACACACACACACACACACACACACACACACACACACACACACACACACACACACACACAATAGCACTGTACTGAATTGATTATTTGGCCAGAAGGGCTTTAGGATTATCGGTCTAAACAGCTGTTGGTTATCATAAGGTGGAGTCTCTGAAATGGTAATGTCACTGCAGCTGGTGTGTGTGTGTGTGTGTGTGTGTGTGTGTGTGTGTGTGTGTGTGTGTGTGTGTGTGTATGTTTATCACTTGGTGCCCGGCCTTCGTCATCCCATGATGCTTAGTGTCACAGTTGGGCTAGGTGACATCGATCAGCGCTGCCGTTCTGTCCCCTCAGGACACACACACCTTTATTCCGCACTCACACGGTTCAGGGCAAACAGAGTCTCGACTAATGGTGCACCAAATACACACACACACACACACACACACACACACACACACACACACACACACACACACACACACACACACACACACACACGGCACTTGTTATACCATTGGGTCATATCATTGTACTGAAAAATCATACCTAGTAAAGAATAAATCATTCAACATCATTATGTTGAAGTGACATTAGAGTTACGACCCCAAAATTTTTTATTATATCATATACTGTAACATCGAGTCATTTATTCCTCTTACACCACATCAATTTACCATCATTTATGTTTCAGACTATCTGTCCTGTAGACATGGGAAAACTTAAAGGTAGTGCTTTACCTCTGTCTGGTACAATGTGCTGACAATGTGGAGACTCCTTTCATACATCAGTCCTTATACCTACATTCCATATATCTGATTACATTTTAATTATTATTATTATTATTTTTTTTTTTTTTGTGGAGGCTCGAGTGTATGCTGTTTAAATTCCTTTCAATGAGCTTGAATCAGTTAAGAAACCGCTAAAGAAGTCTTTTGGAACTTGTTTTAGAATTGGTTAAACATTTGTTTAAAAAAATTAGGTTTAACATTGGTTAAATTGTCCAAATTTGTTCATATATTAGAAGAAATCTGCCAAAATGGGATTATAAATGGCTAACAAATGAACATTTGCTGCAATCTGCAAAAGTTGCTTTTTTATTTTTAAGTCTAAAAAAAGAATTAATAAACCTTCGGTTTATATTTGCCCATGTTAATTTATAAACTTTTGGTTTATAAATTGCCCTTTTTTAAAACATCTGGCAAATTTGGAAATGCCAATTAGCCTAATCTGCATGGCATTAAACTGTGGGAGGAAACCGGAGGAAACCCATCAAGCACAGACTCCGAAGCGAGAATCAAACACAGACCCTGAAGGTGTGCTAAGCCACCCATGGGGAAATGGTGAGCATCAGTGATTAATTTGTCAAAAATAATAAAATGCAAAAGAAAATACACAAAATTGTTAAAATTGCCAAATATTCTATAACCAAAAATGGTGTAAAATGGATGAACAACCAGTGATATTTATTATGGGCCAGAACTGGTGAAACAGTGGCTGAAATTGCTTCATTTATATGCAAAAAAAAAAAAGAAGGAAAAGGGTTCAGAATTTGCTTCAGTGGGTTAAATAAAGACTGGAATTGGTTCAGAAATCGGTGAGCGGTTTCAAAAGTGCCAAATTTTACATTCATTTAAAGTTTTGCTAATATTATGTCTGAGTTATGGACTCATCGAGGCTGATTGATGAGATTTGTGATTCGTGGCTGTTTGATGGTGGTGCAGTATCCGAGTCTGAAAGTGATAAGTGTAAGCCATAACTCTGGGGTATTTCTGTAAAATCTACAGAAGTGGTCTGGGTCAGCGTGAGGAGAACACATGGGTTCTCGTGGGAAGTTTATAATCACAGCCTCCGTGCTGATACACTTCGATTTGGACTCGTTTTAAACAAACCGACTCCAGTCATTTCCTGCAGCTTGAGGATTCGTCTCGTCTCGTGTTACGGTTGATTTCTGCGCGGTAAGAGTTCTCGCTGTGCTGCGGGCTCAGGGTGAGAGGATTCATTAAACAAGGAATACACACAAGTACTATGGAGCGCAGTGTTTACGTAGGCTGATGAAAGAGCGTTCAGGATGGAGTAAAAACCTCAAAAGGTCAGGTTACTGAGAGACGGAGGATGTTTTTAATGAACCTTTAGCAAAAAAATATCAGGAATGATGATTGGAGAAATTGAAGATTGGGTTTTAGGTGACTGAAAGTTTAGTGTAAGAGACTTGAACTGCTAGTAAAAGCTAAAAAACTGTCAGGAAGTCACTAAGAGTAAAGAATTGTATAGACATCAGGGACTTCAGGTTATTCCTAATCATAAAATTCAAAGCTACGTTTCTGTACAACAGATTTTGTCCTTGTTATTAGACAGAAAATTTACTTTAAGACAGATATTTACTCCAGTGTTGTTCAGTGAATCCGGCGAGTCAATGAGCTTTTTTTTGACTAGCAGTAACGTGTGATGTGCTGGGTGCCAAGAGTAATTGTTATAAACATGACAATACAATGATATTATAAGTTAGCAATGATGATTATTTACTTTAATATTGTTCAAGGTGTGTGCTGTCTGCTTTTAATCGGCTGTATTTGGGCAAACTGTTGTGATTCATGATCCGTTGCAGTTGGATGGAGCATGAACTTAATGAATCTTTTAGATGTAAAGAATCTCTCTATATATATATTTAGTCAATTTACAAAGTGCAAAGTGAACGAACAGAAGAAAAGTTTAAATCAAATCAATGTGTGACTACCCATTGACCTCAAACCAGCATCAATTCTTACACTTACACAAAGTCAGGGATTTATTTTTAGCATCAGAATCAGGTTTATATTAAAAATATTATACAACGCAGGTACAAATGATCATAAGTTTCATATGTAGGTTGAAATACAGTCATTAAATGAAACAGAAACAGCGTGTAGGAGTCTTAAACCTTGGTGAGAAACAGCCAAACTCTACTACTTGAGTGAGGTTGTGGAAGACACCATGACAAGACAGCAACAAGATACTAGGTAGTTACTGTATACCGCGGCTTTTTCTCTCTACTGCTTCAATGATGAACACATGCTGGTTTGATATGAAGATATCAAAATATGTCCAAAACGGTAAATATGAGTGGTGTTCAAGTCAACCTGGGACTTGTGATGAAATTTCTGGTGAACATTTAAACGGTGCTGTAAACATTCAGTGAGTGAAACTCCTGATCCTTGAAAATCAATGGATAACTCGTCGCTGACTTGCGGAAGAGAAGCATCTCTTGTAGGAACTTTACACACAATCATTCAGCAACACTGGAAGTTATTTCCATATCCCCCGTACAGTTCTGAGTTCATTAGTGCAGCAGAGGATTATATAGAGGAATAAAGTCACTTTATATTCTAATAATAGGCATGTTAAGTCCTAAATTTAACTTGAACAACCCATAGTAAATCCTAACTAATCATGGAAGAATGATATTCTTAATAGTTATATCAGAAAATGACTTTGAATGAAAGTGTTAAATGGAAGAATGGCACTGGGCCTAACGCCGAGCCCTGAGTGTCACCGTTTTTATAAAACAATAAAACTGAAATGTTCGATAGATTTAAATTTGACGAAAGAATCTCCAAGCTTGATGTAATGCTAGCGCAATACTAAGAAGGGTCACAATTCCGTTTCACTTCATTGCTTCAAATCAAACACAATCCTCTGCAGAAATAATGTACTTTTTCCCTGTAAAAAGAAAAAATATATATAATAAAAAAATAAAAAAAAAACTTTTATTTTTAGCTGACTTTAGGACCCTGCTGTCAAAAAATTAACTTGATTTTCATTCCCTAGAGCCCATCTTGTTGTGTTCGTGTGACCCTTTGTGTAGCCGTTTGTTATTTTTCTACAAGAGAGACTCAATACCGTGTCACTGGTCTAAACCGGTCTCTATACTGTACAGCTTTTAATATTTTAGATAAATAAAACATTATCTCTGGTGCTTAGTTGGCTATAAAATAAAAGACCATTCTAATCTGGCATTCTTTCATTCTTCAAAGTGCTGCGCTGTGTGTGTGTGTGTGTGTGTGTGTGTATGTGTGTGTGTGTGTGTCTGTATGTGTGTGTGTGCAATGTGCAATTCATTTTATTTTATATGGACATTTAGGTTCTCATGGGCGAATGGTCTTAATTCCCAGCAGGCTATGCTTTTGTGTGTGTGTGTGTACGTGTGTGTGTGTGTGTGTGTGTGTGTGCGCGTGTGTTTGAGATGAGTCAGTGTTTATGAAGTGGATCGTTTCTGCAATTGCGTCTTGCTGTACTGAACCATAAGCATCAATTTGCCTTTCTGTCACACAGGTGGTTATTGTTTCCTCGCCTAGGCCCGCGCGTGTTGTCGCTCCGTCCCTCGACAATTACAGATAACAAGATCATCAGCGGGAATGAAAAGGCATCGGAGCGTTCGCAGTTGGAGTGCGGCCTGATCTCCTCCCCTACCATCTTCACATTAACCTTGACGTGATGTTTTCTGTTCACGCTTCCTTATTCATTGAATAGCCATGAAAAGAAAACATTAGCGTGAATATTACTTAAAAAAAAGAGTTTGTAATTATGTAGATTTGATCACTTTTCAGCTCCTGATGCATTTGTGTCTCTTATGTGTGTGTGTAAATATTTGTCGTGAATATGACCTCCAGCAGAGTGATGTATGCTGAAATAAAAAAGCAAGTGTGTGTGTGTGTGTGTGTGTGTGTGTGTGTGTGCAAAGCCACGATAAGATTCTCATGCATCATAAACGTGGCACTTAACTTCTGATTTATGGAACGCTGCAACGTGGAAAGTGTAGAAAAACAGAAAAAAGAAAGAGCAGAGGATGAAGAGACAGAGGAACCCAGGATGGGCAGGCGATGCATTCTGAACCTGATAAGCGGAGATCCGGTTCCGACTCATTCTATCACCGACCTCCCACCTCTCCGTTACTGTGGTTCGGCTTTACGGGAAAAGCTAGACCCGCCTTGTTTATCTCCACGCTCGTGTGTTTTAGCACAATGGATGGGCTGCGGTGTCTCTGGAGGGACGGCGTGGAACAAAAGGTGAACGTAATTACTGAGATATGTGCGAGAGCTCGACGCTTATCTATGCCGCTCTGAGAGTTGGAGGCCATTACAGAGCATCTTTGAGCCTCTGCACTCATTAAGACAAATCCATATTCCTCCACTTTGAACAAGTGATACGATACGCTCCTAAAACGTTTCTCCATCTCGTAAAAAGGACGAGAGAAACTTAAGACCAGAGCTCCTTACGTATCTGGTTTTAAGCTGTCATCGCAGCTAATGGGTTTTTGAAGGGCTGGATCTTTCTCGTGGTTAGACCTCCCTGCAGTCGAGGGAGGAAAATCCTAATCAGCCTTTGTGTCTGGACACATGATGGCAGTGTATCGCCTTGGTACGCACCGGGCGCCAGGCTTGCTGCAGGGTTTATATCATTACCTTCTGTTAAGGAAGGTGTAAGAAGATGTCTAAGATGTCTAAGATGAACAGGGTTTCATTCATTTCAGACACTACCTGAGCTTCTAAAGATTTTAACAAAGATCAATAATTTGTATTACATGGATCTGGGAAATGAAAATGAATTGATTGAGTGTTAATATTTGAGCATGAGTCAGAACTAAATAATCGCCATCATATAATTATTTTTTAATAATTAAAGGAGTACAGCTGCACAATTAAACGTTTTATTCACTATTCCAATTTAGCTTTGCCGAATAATCTAAAAGTTAGCTAACACATAGTGCATAAATTCTATTTCTTCCTCAAATGGCAGGTCGATCAATAATCATGTTTTTTTTTCATATTACAATTATGAATTTCCTCATTATTTTGCATTATTATACACTTCTCACGTAACAGCTCGTACATAGGGACATGCACTGTATGTCTTGATATTGTTTTCTGTAAGTAAACGTTTATTAACATCCATGCATGGAAAGAGTCTCCAGTGTCAGTGCTAAGTAACAGTGTTAGGTGTTTTATTCTATGGTTGGTGAGAGAACATTTCAAGGACATTAAATGTATCTACAAATGGAGAAGAAGTACAACGTTCCACTCTCTGGTAAATAAAAATAAAATAAAAAATTAAAATATTCATCCAATGTTGCTTCCTTTCCTATATCCACACAACAGGGTGCTTTATTCATTCTACTGTTCACTCTGTAGAATTAAATGGACTTTGGCGGATGAATTGGATGAAGTGATAGAAGGCTTTTCATGGTTAGCATAACATGCCTAAGGTGACCAAAAGGTTCAGAGAACTACACAAGGACATACTTTTAATCACCCAGTTAAATAAAGTGCCTTTTATGGCTGGGGAATTTGATCCCCTCGCAAAGACCGGGTAGTCGAGATACGAGCTTTTCGGCTGAGAGCGAGGTGAGAGCCGCGGATGCTTTTAACAGCGCAGTCTGTTAAGTAAATGGCGTCGTTGTCTTTTTCGGTTGGAGAGGACTCGAGACGCCGCGACGGTATCCTCATATGGCCCGCGGGCATGTAAGGCAATATGCCCTCCAGTGAGCAGCGAAAGTTAATCGCCCCCCTGCAGCATTTGTGGTGTTAGAGTGGTTGTGTGGCGGGTTTCTTTGCACCGGTTTGTTGGCAACACACTCCGTTTTCATCCACTGATTCAACATCCATTATGTGGGAGTCACTTCATTCAGCTCAACACAACACGCTTGCTTTGTCTTTCCTGAGCTCTTAAAGGACAAAAAGGTAAATCGACCCATGTACACAGCCACAGAGGACTTCTGTTTAGGGGAAAATAACGTATAGAGACTATAATGCTGCACACTGGCTGCGGCTCGGTTGCACTGCACTGGAACCTCGAGGGGTTTAAGTTCTTACCTGCATTATCGTTTTGATAAAATGCTCAGACTGGCTGTAAGAGTTAAACAAGCATTAAAAGTGAAACAGCAAGAGTGAGAGTGAGATAGACAGAAAGAGCAAGACAGACAGTGAAAGTGAGACAGACAGTAAGAGTGAGTCCCACTGTAAGAGTAAGACAAGACAACGAGAGTGAGACAGACATATTATAACAATAAGTTACAGCTTTACCTCTGACTGTTACAAATTGCTAACACTGCAGACTCCTCCAATTAATATACATAATCATGCATCAATGATTGTGCAATCTGTACTGTACATGCCCCAGCAGGAATATTTTGTTGTCAAGATGCTGTGGCAACGTTATAAAAACTTGGGACACCGCTGATATTACATGGAGCTTGCTCTTTTTGAAAGTTGACCAGGGTTGACTACATGACCTATGAATAGTGTTAAACAGACAACCCTAATACAACGTTAGAAGAATCATGACTACAAAATTATGTTTATTAACAGAATTTATGTTTATCCGTCAACTGAAACACATCATTGGAGCACTTAGTATTGCTGCTAGCTGCTTTTTTCTCTTTCTTTCTGCAAGCAAGCCCTGACCAGTACACCAACCCCAGTCTCAACGGTGCGAGTGCCAAATGCTTACCAAATTCTCCATCAAGAAACCTGTCACCGATGTGGGAAAATTGCAAATTGATAACTTTGTTAAACAGGCAAAATACCAAATGTATTTTACTATACTATTAATTTAGCATTCCATTCATTTTAAAAGTGGATAAAAAAAGTAAAAAAAAAAACAAACATAACACACTTAACATCTGTGATATGTTCTGTAAAAAAGGACATTTTGCAGTTTAGATGTTGTGTGAGACGGTGAGCTCAGATGCATTTCACAATAAGATTTCAGAAAAGAAACTTAACAAGAGTGTGTGTGTGCTGTTGTGTCCGTCCCAATCTTGGGAATTCTAAGCTCAGACAGGCAATATACAGATGCTATAAGTAAGGGTTGAAATTCTATTGTTATGAGGTTGTATTTGTAAAGTTGTTTTGGGTTCATTCATTTAACGTTCATGCTTTCTCAACAAAAGTCATTTTATCTCGTAAAAACAATGTGGTTCTGACATTGTGTTGTCGGTGGACGACAATCTAATTAAAACTGGTGACAGGATAATGGGCACCCAGGGCTCACTCATGCTCGTGGGGACCAAAGGCCAGCTCGGCCAATCAGATCCCAATGAAAAGCAAATGCAGCACAAATTAGCAAAAAGTTAATGATAGAATGTATATACAGTGTATATATATATATACATTTCAGTTTTTTTGTAAACATATGCCACAATTCTTGAAGAGTAACCAACATGCTTCATTATAATTCTCTTGTTTCAGCATCTAAAAACTTTTTGTTAAAATGAACTGTCAGATATGAGACATGCTTTCCTTTGCACTGCTCCTTCATGAGGATGAGAGTCCAGAACACAAATTTGAAATCCTGTAATCAGAGATGACTCTAAATAAATGCATACTTTCTCACAGTTTCCAGTAAAAGCCCAGCCCTTGATTCACCGTAACGCATCCTTCCGTAACACTTTAATGTCCCAACCCTATTTAGATCCATTTAAATTTTTTTTTTTTTTATAACAACAACCCCCTCACATCCCCAGCTCCATTTTCCAAACCACAGCTTTCCTGTATTTTCAGCTGAGGAGAATCAGAGCTCTTTTAAACGCTGCTGCAGAATATAAACAGGACAATAGAGGGGGTTCAAATGGCAAAGCTGGCATCATTCGGCGTGTTCTGCGTCTCCTTTTTAACCGTAAAGTGGTCATTTTTACCCTCGTGCTCTCCGTTCGGCTCTCAGCGGCAGAGCGGCTCTGCTGGGAATAGCACTGATCCTTCATCTTGTTAAAGTGATATTGACCTGGCTGTGTCGATTTCTATGAAGGACTCGTTCACTGCTCAAGTGCTGAGACTTCTAATGCACTCTCAAAGCTCCGGCTTTGCTTTTTTATCTGTGCTTTCCCAGTTATAAAACAGGTTTAGATACATCATTGGGTATTCTCTAAATTTTTAGTTTTTAAAAATAGATTGAGGTTCACTCTTCCACTTATTTTAAGGTAATCTTTGGTGCAATTCCAGTAAAACAGCTACTTTCAGATGAATCTAGGTTTAAAAGTGATTGAAAGAAGCAAAGACATGTTAGGTAAGGTGAATAAATCAGTTACAGATAATTTTAATGTAAATTTCATGATTTAATGATCATGAAAACAAATTTTTTACTCTTATTTCTTAATGTTATTTTATAACCCTTTGTCATTCAGCTGAGTTTCAGTCCTCTCTCCTTCAGCACTTCAGTATTTGACTCATTGAAGCTGTCATGAACATGACTTTTCTTCTTGTTCATCCAGTGAGTCAAAATTCTTCAAAATAGTATTTTTAAATCAGCAAAGCTTTCCTTTATGACCATGCTTCATTTTTCTCTCATTTAGTGAGTCAGAGTTTGAATCAGTGAATCTTTTGGTCCTAATTAAGATTCACTTTTGTATAATTCAGTGAATCAGCAAATCAGCGTTTGATCAAGATTGACTCATCTGTTATTCAGTGAATCAATGTTTAAATGAATGAATCTTTATGTATGACTGAGATTTACTTATCTTTTGTTCAGAGAGTCAGTATTTGTCAGCAAATCATTTAATCATGACCAAGATTTATCTTTTCTCCTTCAAATTTCGAAACTTTGAATCAGTGAATTATTTTTGTTCTGATTAAGATTCCCCTTTTTCTTTCCTTCAGTATATCAGTGTATGATCTGGTCATAATCGAGACTCAGAGAGATTCATATTCTGAATCTAATCCTGCTCCATGAATCAGTGAAATCTACCTGAGATTCACCCCCCTCTCATTCAGGACATTGAATCTTTTTGTCATGCCTGTGATTTTGTCTCAGTCAGCGATAATATCTGTATCAGCAAACCATTTAATCATGGCCAAATTTTGAATCAGACTATCTTTTATTCATGATCAAGATTTTCATCCATCCACCCAGAAACCTCTGATTGTATTTATTTCCTTTTTCACGATTGTGATGAGACGCATACACACTCTACAGAGATTTTTGGGAACAACAGTTAGCCTAATCTGCATGTCTTTGGACTGTGGAAGGAAACCCACCAAGCATGGGGAGAACATGCAAACTCAATCACACAGAACCTGAGGCAGGAATCAAACCCAGACCATGGAGGTGCCTGAAAGTGACAGTACTAACCACTGAACCACTGTGCCACCAATCAAGATTTACAAAGTTTTATATCCTGAACCTGCTTTTGCTTCTTGAATCCGTGAATCATAACTCTCCTCTCTCTGTCAGCAAGACAGTATTAGACTCATTCAATCTTTCTGTCACAACCATGATAAGCTCCATGTTCATTCAAGAAGTCAGTGTTTAAATTAGTGATGCTTGATTCATGACAGAAATTTGCTCCTCTTTGGTTCAGTCAGTCAGTTAGTCTTTGAATCAGCAAATCATTTAATCATTATTAAAATTTGTTCCTCACGTAGTGAATTTTGAATCAGTGAATTTTTTGTTCATGATTGGGATTGACTTTTGCCTCATTCATTGAGTTAGTGAGTCTTTTAGTCATGACCGATATGATATTTTACTGTATGTTCACAAGAAGTCATTGTTTGAATCTTCAACCATAATTATGATTGGCTTCTTCTGAACAGCTACATAAGCACAAAGTATTCACTCAGATTGCTTTAGACTATGACATGATAATCAATTGATTAATTTACCTGCTCATCTGCAGGTAAATTAATCATTTAAGTGAACAAACTGGTTTACTAGTCAGTGCCGGTCTGTATAACTCTAGCTGTACTAAAGCAATGTGACTTTTTGCTATACACTCTCATGTTAGTGTTAGTCTCATAAAACGATGCCCAATTGTAAGAACATCTAACTTCCACAAATCTTTAAATAGTCTGGAGCTGTGCGCGGCAAAAGAAGCCCCAAAAACGATCGCAATTAATCCTACAATTTCAGAGCAACTCTTTCTCAGCAAACTAATAAACCGAGCGTGTGCTCAGCATCATACATGGCTCATTTTGAGCTCGCAAGCTGAACAAAGCAGTGGTGCAAAGGGAGAGGACGACTGAATGGTGATGGTGGACAATAACGAAAGAATGTAATTCTGAAAAATAAAAGAAGAATAAAAGAAATAGCAAGGGGAAATGATTATTATGAGATAGGAAGCCTGGGATTATTGCATATTCATCATTTTCATTACTGCCATCAGATTTCATCAAAACAGATGTTCAAAACAGAACTGATTCTGATCAGTTTTTCATGTATAATGCATAGCTGGTTGAGGTGCGTCCTTTCCCCTTTCTCCGCTCCCCTTTTCTTATCATCCAGTCGATCTGGTCACCGAGAGGCAAAAATATCGAACTTTCTTCACCACAGATGGATTGCTGTGATTTATTTATTTATTTTTTGGTTATTCCCCAAATATTTCAGCTTGCCACAAGCTATTTGGGAGCTATTGATCTGAACATTAAAGGAGCAGTGAGTTTCTGGGCCTCCACTGCTCACAGGGAAGCAGAGGGCTTGACCTAAAAATCCATCCGGTTCTTTCCTGGATTCCTCCAAATCCTCAAACCGACATTGGGAGAATACGGCTTTCCAAGTCATATCTCTTCTCAGTGGTATCTGGCGATGGATTCTAAGGGGTTTTCTACACACATTTCTTTGCTCTACAAACACACAATGTGGGTCAGGAAATAAGAGATATACCGATGACACACACACACATGTGCTGTAAAGTACAACCTATTTATGCCTAAATACTCCAATTGCTGATGCAATGTGAGAATGATGTGGTCTCCAAAAAAAGTTTTTCTACCTATATTTAGCTTGACTCTGTCTTGCTTTAACCCCCTTAAGACAAGTTTTAACTTGATCTTGGCTAGATCTGATCTTGCACATTTTTGACTACAGCCCTACACGAAGTCACTGCTAGTACCAAAAAAACTAACCTGCTGTCTAAAGACATACATCCATCTATCTAGGAACCTCTGTAGTCCAACTAGGGATCGTGGAGGCCAGTGGTGACCATTGCATTCATTCCTGTTTTTTACAACCATGGTAGGACCTCCAGTCAACATTCACATGCACATTTACAGACTACGGACAATTTGGAAATGCCAATTAGCCTAATCTGTATGTTTTTTTAAGTGTGGAAAGAAACCGGAGTACCTGGAGTGAATCCACCAAGCACCGGGAGAACATGCACACTCCCCACACACAGACCCTGAGGTTAGAATCGAAACTGGACCACGCTAACCAATAAGCTACCTGCCCGAAATATGTCATGCATGTTTATGCACCATAATGGTAAAATGTATTTAACATTATCTAAACCCCATAGTGTATGTTAAACTCTTAATATTACATACAGTGCACCACATTGCATTGCACCATGGTACATTCAAAGATGCAGGTGCGTATTATTTGTACACAATGGTACCGAGCATGGCAGTGGCATACACATTTTCTATACCATACCGGTAGTATATACTTACATATCTAATGGTACAGTATAAACTTATCGCATTAGATACCTGCTAAATTTTGATGGTCATTGTGGTACCCAACAAGTGCCATGGCATTCACCAACGTATTATACAGTAGGTGGACAACCAGACTGCTCATTACCGTCGCGCTCACCGCCGTGGAAAAGCGGCAGCAGCCAAAATAAATCAGTTGCATTTTAAAGTCCTTCGTGAAATGACCGCCAGGTGGCACAAAGTGACATTTTTCACTCTACGCAGTTTTAATTAGAATTAAGTCATAAAAAAGTCAAAATATGTTGTATCGAATAAATACTACAGTGATTGTAATTTTCACATCTGAGACCTTTATACAACAAAAATTTTAAATCTCAACGAGAGATATTGATATTTATTGTATAATAATGAGTAAAAAAAAACATTAGTTAAATGTTGTTTGGACAGAATATCAAATTATCAATATCTCTGTTTGTATCTGTTTATTGATATTTTAAAAAATAAATTCAAAATACATCAAACTTTAAATATAGAAATAACAAGTAAAATAGCCCTTCAGAATAAAACGTTACGATAACTAAAAAAAGAAACTCAAATAACGCACTAAAAATGCTGTGTTGTTTCTTTAAGCACATCGTTGAGTGGTTTATGCTGGGTCAAAATTCTGGGTTATTTCACGTACTTTAAACACATTGTTGTATTGCTCATGTTGGGTCATATGAGATGTAGTGAGTAATTTACAAATGAACACCTGTTTGGGTTATTTTGACCCAACAACTGGTTTATTCTTTATTCTCTGTTTTCTCCAAACAGCAGCCTGCAAAATGTTTTAAATATTACTGTTATTGTGTACAAGTGTACCCAGCTTGCACAGGTACGTCGCGGAGACGTCTGCTAAAGATCGTATCATCTGGTGAACATCGCGTTCGCTTTTTTATAGTCGTATTTTAATCGTGTGTAAATCGTCTGTTTGAGCTGTTAAATGATACAGTACGTCTATACGACGTCTATATTACGACGTATCTTTATTATCCGAAACTTGCTGGTATGTGGACGGGAAGCTGCAGCAGCAGCTATGACTTCAATGATTTAAGGGGAAATACGTGATTTTTATTTATTATTTTTTTTAGTGGCGGAAACGGGCTTCCATAAGTTTATTCAGAAGAACTACATGAAGAAAAAAATCTGACGTTAATTAAGTGTTGGGAAAAGACTGGTTTATATTTATTAAATTATTGTAATTTCTTTTAAATTATTCTTTGAAATAATTTTTCTTTCTTTTAACTTACGGCTTCAGGTATCAGGAATTCAATCCTTCAGACAAAACCGGCAGAAAAATTCATCAAAGATTTCCTTCGCTTGGCCCCTGCGGGGATGTAATTTTTTATTTGTTATGCATGCATGCAAAAGTAAAATAATATTGTTCTTTTTGCTGTTTATGTCCACCATTTAATAATTATTTAATTATCAATAATTAAAGCTGCTCACGGCGGCGCGGTGGTGTAGTGGTTAGCACACCTGTAGTCGCCTTGCACCTCCAGGGTCTGGGTTTGATTCCCCGGCCAGGCTCGATTCCCGTCTCTGTGTGCATGGAGTTTGCATGTTCTCCCCGTGCTTGGTGGGTTTCCTCCGGGTACTCCGGTTTCCTCCCACAGTCCAAAGATATGCAGGTTAGGCTAATTGGCGTTCCTAAATTGCCCGTAGTGTGTGATTGGGTGTGTGAGCGTGTGTATGTGTGTGTGCCCTGCGATGGATTGGCACCCTGTCCGGGGTGTACCCCGCCTAGTGCCCGAAGTCTCCTGGGATAGGCTCCAGGTCCCCCGCGACCCTGAACACAGGATTAAGCGGTATAGAAAATGAATGAATGAATAAAGCTGCTCACATCGCGTGCGCTTTCACCTTTTTTTTTTTTTAATGCAGTGTTTAATCAGCAAGTATATATGCCAGGGGTATATAGGGCCAGGGGTAGCTCAGTGGTTAAGGCATTGGACTACGGTTCGGAAGATCCCAGGTTCAAACCCCACAACCACCAAGTTGCCACTGTTGGGCCCTTGAGCAAGGCCCTTAACCCTCAACTGCTCAGATGTGTAATGAGATAAAAATGTAAGTCGCTCTGGATAAGAGCGTCTGCCAAATGCCTAAATGTATATGTCGCCTCTCTTTATGATAGAGGAATATTATGAGTGAAATAAAGCTGCTCATATCGGGAGCCTTTTTATCAAAGGCGAGATTAGAAGGGGAAAAGTAAAAGTGTACAAACAACAAAGCACAATGCATGTGTGTGAATGGCCGAAGTATGGTTGTGAATAAGCCTTTTATCGAATGTAAAATGTTCGCGTGAACCCGCGGCGCGCATGTGCGCTCTTTCACTTTGCCGAGTTTTGATAAAGTCAGATGAACGCGCGCGCCGTTATGAGAGATATATAAGAGATTTCTCTTTCCCAGAAATATAACAAACACAAATAAAAAAAAAAATGCTGGGTTGTTTTTTCTACCCAAACGCTGGGTTGCCGCTGTTGGGTCGTTTTTCTGGGTTATTTACAGAGATAAATATTTATTTTTTGTGTAACCGAGCTGCTGGGTTGAAGTTTGCTTGGCCCCTCCCCCAAAGTTCACAGGTGTATTCAGGGGCTGTCACTCAGCTTCGTGTCTTTAGAGCTCCCACACCGCTGATGACGGTTCATCCTCCTCGGACATTTAAGGGAAAATGACGTTAAATACAAGGTCTGTATACACATGTTCACTCACCTAAGTAAAATATGACTGAAAAAGTATTACTATATGTAACATTTATTACTGTTACCGTGTTAAGGTTACACACAAACTTTCTGGCTGGTCTGAGGAACTGTATGATAATTTAGCTTAGAATAGCTGCTAGCCAAAGAACCCCATCTGTTGTGTATGAAAGAAATGGCTAAGATGTCTGAGCTTTTTAGCTTTCTCTGTAAAATGTTTGCAGGGTTACAAAGATGGTGAAGTGATGAATGAATGCTAAACTGTTAACTGTAGTGCTAGCATGACGCAGGCATTTTGTTAGGTTGCTAGCGTTAGCAACCACATATCTTTCTAAATAGAAACGAAATACTGAACATAAATATCACCTGTTGTTTAGCGATGTCTTATTTTATGTTTTATGTTTATTTTATGTTTTATTTTTAGCCATGTTTGATTTGAATTTGATTTAGTTTAAGCGATTTATTGTATTTTTAATTACACTTAAAATACCGACGGTTATATATGCGTGCTTAATCTGCGGTTCGGATCTGGTTTCGGTCTGTTCTCATGAGTTGTGAAGCGAAAGGAACAAAATATAAATATTGTTCATTTGCTAAATTAAGTATCATGAATTTTAATTGAATATCTATCTCTGTATTTTTTTCACAGCAGTTTGTGACTGAAAGTGTCCTGTCTGCATCTGACTTCAGGAGTTTCCTAACCAACGTAGCTAACGGTCAGGAAACGGTCATTTAAAAATCATAACGTACAGTTCAGTACAAACTGTTTCTGTTGGTGTTAAAAAAAATTTCTATGATTAATACTTATTTGTGGTGTTTTATGTTTTGTACATCTTTTCAAATTGAAACCTCATTTGTAAGTTGCTGTTTTTTCGTTTTCTCATTTTTTTTTATAAATTAATGAAATGTTTGCTTGTTATTAAATGTATTTTTTATAAAAAATAAACGAATCTGTGTTTTATAACTAGTTGAGAGTGTGGTTTATTTATTTATTATCATATTTGGTCACTGTAACATGCATTAGGGAGCATTATAGACGTGCAGAGGGAATTTCATTAAAATAATGGGAGGGGGGGTGTTTTAATAAAATGACGTCTATCCGACATCTGGCAGATGTATAAACATGTGATTAACATCGGCTAAAGAGCGGATCAGGGTCATTTTAATTCATTTACGTCTTAAATACATAGGCTAAGCGTCGTTCTAACATCGGCACGGACGTCTCGGCGACGTCTACCAGATGAGCAAACGCCCTCTGCCAGACATATGCAAGACATCTGCCAGATGAAAAAGACGACGTTGCATAGACGTCTCCGCGATGTGTGTGTGTTATCTGGGTATAGTTTTCGGAGATTTGAGCTTCAGTACATCTCCCGGCGCGCTGAGCATAAAGAATTTCTAAATTGGGCTATTAATTTAATTTAAATGAGGTTTGTGCTCGGGGTTTGGTATCTGTAACGGGTTCGAGCCTATTAACACGGGTGGCACCATGAAGCACGGACACGAGACGAGGTCTTACGGGAAAAGGGATAATTTATTTAGGTAAAATAGGGAAGGAAAGGATTAAAGGAGGGAGGATTTAAAGAAAGGGGAAGGGATGACATGCAGGCACACAGCTGGCGAAAGGTGGCGGTGGGCAGAGTGGCAGAACGGAGCACGCGGAGGCAATGCACCTGCACGGAAGTGAAGGTGCCGCGGGAGCGCGAGGATCAAAGGGCGGAATTGCAGTGTCCTGTTTAAAGTCCCTGGGGCACGTCACATCGCCCCACTAGCATGCCACTCTGTCCTGCTCCACCACATCACTTACTTCCCGAACTAAACTCCGCGCCTTGCTTTTATAATGCCCGAGATCCTAACGTTAATTATTGCCAGCCGGCCCGAATAGGCGGCCTCGTCCCTTTACATACCTGCCGCCTATCTAGGGAGCCTACACAGAGAGAGTGAGCGAGGAGCGATAGATTTGGGCACACGCCCATCACAGGCGCACGCCGTGACATATCGTGATCCTCGTCTTTAACCTCCTACGTAGTCTAATATCATAAATGCATAAAAATAGATGCAGGATTATTTTATATGGTCTAAATAAAACTGCTTTTCTAAATGTAGGCTATTGTTGTTTGTCTCCTCTTTAATTCCCTACAAAGTATAAACAGCGCACACATTCATGCATAAAGTTTTCCAGCGCGGAGGAGTTTTGTTGTAATATTTAATAATATTTATGCCGTTTAATCAGGAGTTCTTATTCCTATTCGTCCTGGGATGTTGTTCTTTTAATGTTACTGTGTGTGCTTTACAGAGGCAGGCAACATTCGAATGCAAATTATTCACCCTCCCCAGGTGTGACTCAGCTGTTCTCACCTATACATTCAGGTAAAACTGGAATGCAACCCTCCCCACTTTAAGACCTGGAATTTGAAGACCTGCAGTTCAGGCCTCTTTTTAAATTTTTGCAAATTTCATCTTCTGGATTCTAGATTCTAAAATGGACATTATTACTGTTTTACTGGAATAGAAGAAATAGACTTTCCTTATCATAACATAAATTGTATTGGTTGTAATCACTCTATACACAATAATTTTCTTTGGTATTTTTTATAAAATATTGAACGTTAATATTTTATAAAAAAAAATGAAAAATAAAACACAAAAAAGATTCCATTTGTATTTCCCATCTCTAACATAGCATAAAAATCATGGGTTATGTATAGAGTGATTAAAAATAATACAAGGCATGTTATGATGAGGAACCTTTCTATCTCTTCCATTTCGTCGTCTCCGCATCAGTGGACGCGCCTGCAATTCACTTTTCATATGAATTACATAATCTAATAATTAGTTTTTTATTAGCTTATATAAAAGGCAGATATTTCGCTTTATATACAGTAAGTATATATTTTTCACGTCTGTGAGTCGAGTATACACAGAGTATCGGTTCATTTTCTGACGCGCTCAAGTTCACCGAAAAAAATACAGAACCCCATTTAGTGTAATTTATTTCAGTTAATAAATCTGTTACAAATTTAAAGAACCCAAAATATAAAATGGCACAAGACCCTACACGTGTAGCTTTTCTAATTACGAATTTTGTTTTACTAAATAATATTTATGCAGTATAATCAGGGCATCTTATTTCTATTTACTTTAGGTTGTTGTTCTTGCGGTGTTACTGTGTGTGATTTGCAATGTCAGACACATTCAAATGCAAAAAATACACCCTCCCCAAGTGTGAATCAGCTGTTCTCACCTATACATTCGGAGAAACTAAAATCACCATTATTCATGGTTTCAGCAAGCTGGGGAGGATCTTGGATCTTGCTTCAGGCCTCTTCTTAAATTTGTGTAAATTTAAAATCTTCTGAATTCTAAAATTGACATTGTTACCGTTTGTAATCCCTGGAATGAGATTTTTCTTAACATAACATGTACTGTTATTAATCACTCTACACTGTTTTTAATTACTGTACAATGTTTTAATTTTAGATTTTATTTATAAATAAACAAACCAAATAAAATTATTCAATGTGTTTTTTACCTTTGTAAAATAGCATTTAAAATGATGGGTTGTGTATCAAGCGATTAAAAACAATACAAGGCCCGTTATGATAAGGAAACTTTCTATCTCTTCCATTCCAGTGATTAAAATCTTTTAAAAATGTCAATTTTGGAATCCACAGACACTCAAACAGCAAAAGAACATGATAATAATAATCAAAAGAATAATATTATTCTTTTTGCTGTTTATGTTAACCATTTAATAATTATTTAATTATCAATAATTAAAGCTGCTCACATCGCACGCTTTCACTTTAAAAAATGCAGTGTTTAATCAGCAAGTATGTCGCCTCTCTTTATGATTGATAAATTTTCTGACTGAAACAAATCTGCTCGTGTCGGCTCTTATCGGGAGCATTTTTGATCAAAGAGGAGAGTAGAAGGGGAAAACTGAAAGTGTGTACAAACAACAGCACAATGCATGTGTGTGAATGGCTGAAATGTGGTTGTGAATAAACCTTTTAGTGAATGTAAAATGTTTGCGTGATCCCGATATGAGAGATTATTTTGTATTTCCCAACTCTAACATAGCATAAAAATCACGGGTTGTGTATAGAGTGGTTAAAAACAATACAAGGCATGTTATGATGAGGAAACTTTCTATCTCTTCCATTTTGTCGTCTCCGCATCAGTGGACGCACCTGCAACTCACTTTTCATACGAATTACATAATCTAATAATAATAATCAAATTTGTTTTTGCGCCGATATGAGAGATTAGATTTCTCTTTCCCAGAAATACAACAAACTCATATTTATGGGTGTTAAATAAGCGCTGTCTATGCGATGCTGTGAGAAACGCACGCCGATGTGAGCCGCCGTATTTCAGTCATGATATACTAACATATCTTTGCTGTGTAGTGGACCGCGTGCGCACAACCTCTCACGGCCGAGCCTCCACACAGCAGACCAAATCGTCATTAGCGCGTCTCTCCCCCAAACAGCGCAGCAATGAGCATTTACTTACAGTGGTGTGAAAAACTATTTGCCCCTTCCTGATTTCTTATTCTTTTGCATGTTTGTCACACTTAAATTTTTCTGCTCATCAAAAACCGTTAACTATTAGTCAAAGATAACATATTTGAACACAAAATGCAGTTTTTAAATGAAGGTTTACGTTATTAAGGGAGAAAAAAAAATCCAAATCTACATGGCCCTGTGTGAAAAAGTGATTGCCCCCCTTGTTAAAAAATAACTTAACTGTGGTTTATCACACCTGAGTTCAATTTCTGTAGTCACCCCCAGGCCTGATTACTGCCACACCTGTTTCAATCAAGAAATCACTTAAATAGGAGCTACCTGACACAGAGAAGTAGACCAAAAGGCAGACATCATGCCAAGATCCAAAGAAATTCAGGAACAAAAGAGAACAAAAGTAATTGAGATCTATCAGTCTGGTAAAGGTTATAAAGCCATTTCTAAAGCTTTGGGACTCCAGCAAACCACAGTGAGAGCCATTATCCACAAATGGCAAAAACATGGAACAGTGGTGAACCTTCCCAGGAGTGGCCGGCCGACCAAAATTACCCCAAGAGCGCACAGACAACTCATCCGAGAGGCCACAAAAGACCCCAGGACAACATCTAAAGAACTGCAGGCCTCACTTGCCTCAATTAAGGTCAATGTTCACGACTCCACCATAAGAAAGAGACTGGGCAAAAACGGCCTGCATGGCAGATTTCCAAGGCGCAAACCACTTTTAAGCGAAAAGAACATTAAGGCTTGTCTCAATTTTGCTAAAAAACATCTAAATGATTGCCAAGACTTTTGGGAAAATACCTTGTGGACCGACGAGACAAAAGTTGAACTTTTTGGAAGGTGCGTGTCCCGTTACATCTGGTGTAAAAGTAACATAGCATTTCAGAAAAAGAACATCATACCAACAGTAAAATGTGGTGGTGGTAGTGTGATGGTCTGGGGTTGTTTTGCTGCTTCAGGACCTGGAAGGCTTGCTGTGATAGATGGAACCATGAATTGTACTGTCTACCAAAAAATCCTGAAGGAGAAAGTCCGGCCATCTGTTTGTCAACTCAAGCTGAAGCGATCTTGGGTGCTGCAGCAGGACAATGACCCAAAACACACCAGCAAATCCACCTCTGAATGGCTGAAGAAAAACAAAATGAAGACTTTGGAGTGGCCTAGTCAAAGTCCTGACCTGAATCCTATTGAGATGTTGTGGCATGACCTTAAAAAGGCGGTTCATGCTAGAAAACCCTCAAATAAAGCTGAATTACAACAATTCTGCAAAGATGAGTGGGTCAAAATTCCTCCAGAGCGCTGTAAAAGACTCGTTGCAAGTTATCGCAAACACTTGATTGCAGTTATTGCTGCTAAGGGTGGCCCAACCAGTTATTAGGTTCAGGGGGCAATTACTTTTTCACACAGGGCCATGTAGGTTTGGATTTTTTTTCTCCCTAAATAATAAAACCCCTCATTTAAAAACTGCATTTTTGTGTTTACTTGTGTTATCTTTGACTAATAGTTAAATGTGTTTGATGATCAGAAACATTTTGTGTGACAAACATGCAAAAGAATAAGAAATCAAGAGGGGGGCAAATAGTTTTTCACACCACTGTACATCTAAACTGAGTCATTTACATAAATCACTGATCAAATTTAAACAATTTATTCATACAGATATACCTGTTTTACATGGAAAGTTAGAGGTTTGTTACTGAATTTACTCAGATAAAGAGCCATATAAGAACTGTGGCAGCGGGCACACCTAAAAATAAATGCAGAATTATTTTTTATAGTCTAAATAAAAATGCTTTTATAAATGTGGGCTATTGTTATCTACTTCAAATATTTGTTAAAACAGCCAGTAAACTCACTCTGACCATTTTAATAATTCATTGATAAATTAGTGATTTCTTTGGTTTCGGCTGTGCTGAAAGTGATCATGTCATCTCGTCGTCTCCGCAGCAGTGAGCACGCCTATAATTCACTTTTCATACGAATTACATAATCTAATAATTTTTTTTCATTAGTTTATATAAAAGCAGATATTTCGCTTTCTATAAGTATATATTTTTCACGTCTGTGAGGCGAGTATACACGGAGTTTGGGTTCATTTTCTGACGCGCTCAAGTTCACCAAAAACAATACAAAACCCTGTTTACTTTCTTTATTTAACAAAATCATAAAGTTTTTTCGTCATTGTGAGTGCACCTAAATAAAAGTAGAGTCTTATAAAGGCTACAAATTTAAAGATGACACAAGACCCTACACGTGTAGCTTTTCTAATTATCCATAATAAAATCTAAAGGCTCAGTGTGTTAATGTTTACGTTGCTTAAATTCGATCCTAAAAATACTGAATTTAATTTTAATTATACATTTGTACTGTAATGTTACTACTGTGATTATGAATTTGTTTAATTACAATGTTTCACTTTATTTTATCTGCAACGACGTGCGGCTGTGGACGACCTGCGCCTCATTAAACCTGGAGAGAACAAACTGATGCCTGAGGCGTCAGTCTATAGTCATATAGTGCCACTCAGCGGTAAAAGCCAGCAAACGCACAAACCCAAATGCTATCGCCGTAGGCCGTGACGGTAGAAGTCACATACTGCTTGTGCACCCACTGTAGTACATACCATACTACTTTTATGGTACTCACTGAAGTGCCACAGTACCTACCCTGGTACTCTGTAAAGTCCTAATATAAGTCCTGTAAATGATAATATGGTATGTACTATAGTTTACCATATACATTATGTATCATTGTATCATAGTAAAATTTCTTATTTGGTATTAGGCTGTTTTTGAAAGATTGAATGATGTTAGACCAATGTTGCCTGTCTGACCTTGAGATAATTTTGAATGAACGATAACTTTGCTACTGGTAGTCTTTTACTCTTTCTTTCTGCAACCATGCTGAGGTTGTTATTTTGTTGTTTTGAGGATGTATTTGCAACATTGTTTTGGGGTCATTCATTCAATGTTTTCCCAAAATAAAAACTACAGTACTAATTACTATTTCTAACTCAAAAAACAACACTGTCCCGATGTTGGGGGGAATTTGGGAACACCAAGTAGCCTAATCTGCCAATGTCTTTGGACTGTGGGAGGAAACCCACCAAGAACAGGAAGAAAATGCAAACTCCACAGACACTTGAACCCTCAAATTTGGAGGTGCGGGTACACAGTTAAACATTTTCCTTTGCTTCTTTAATTCTACTTGTGTTTATTTTTCTTTTCTATTTTTTTAAGAATGTTTATCAAAATCAGAGACTATTCAAACAGTTTATGAACCAGACGTCCATGACTTTCCAAATGATTGGGAATTTGGAAAACTCTGATTTGTAATTTATATATTTTCTAATAAATTGCAGTGTTAAATATTTCTCTGAATCTTTGCATAATAAGACCTGGCCTGCTCCCTTAAGCTTAAATTAGGGTTAGGGATAGAAGGCATTCTGGGTGTGTTTTAGACACGTGAATATATGCACAGACATTAGGAATAAACTGAAGCTTATTGTGCAAAAGTACAATAGCATCTGCCTTTAAAAAAAGTACTTTGGAAGTACTGAAAAAGAGACATACACTTAAAAAAAAAAAAAAAAAAAAAACTGAGACGCCCCTTTCAGGCAATATCAATAGCGTGTTGTTGCTGAATACCTGACCTTCATGGAAAACACAGCATCTGGAGCTGTGAGGATTTGGAGAAGAAAGCTGTTTACATGCATCCTGACTGGTGTATAGCTTCACAGTACACACCGAGATGATTTTATATCACGTTCCGACACGTGGAGAGTATTGAAGATCTATAGTCATGATATTGCTCCAGGAAAGACGGCATGTGGAAACAGACACAGCTTTGAAACGTTTACTTTACAAGATTATTCCATGCTGCTGCCAGGTCATGCTACTGTATGTTTTTCACCTCTATTCAATATCAAATAAATTAATCTATCTATCTATCTTTTATCCTTTTTAGATGCAAAGAAATCCCATTGTCACAGACACATAAACTACAATCAGTATTTGTCACGATATGTTTGTGCGCCTGCTGCAGATGCAGAGAAATAGAAGGCCGTGGCCTCAGCTGTCCATCAAAGCCCGGGTTTCATTTTCTGCTGTCATTCTGTAAAAAGTAAAAGCAGTCGCATGACGCCGACTCGTCCCTCGTCTTCCTGTAATCTTGCTGAAAAGTCACAGCCGAACGAGGAGTCTTGAATTAATGTCAGCGCTCGTTTCGGTTTTTATTGTGACAGCGGTGTGAGATTATTTGCAGGATTTGATAAGGTTTTAACAGCGGATGTTCCAGATCGTACAGGAGCAAGACGGAGAGGGATTGATCTGAAGTGTCGTTTAATAATCACAGAAAAGGATTTAAAGCAGGGTTTAATATCAGAACCTGAGATGTGTAATGGCGTCTATCTGTCCTTGTCTGCCAGATCGGCACTGTGGATCGAATGTTTTATTTTTTATTTAAAAAATATATATAAATAACTTAGACTTCTGATGTAATTTTTTCTCCTTCCAGACATCACTTTAAAAGTTGTGTGAGCTACTGATGCTATCTTGTCTAAATCTAAGGGCTAGGCACCTTTCTTTGCCAACCGTAGCTAGCTATTTCAGCATACCAAATTACGAGTTAATGTGCTGTTGCTCGTTTGGAGAAAATTCACATTTACTGTATTCTGGCAAACCTGGCCAGTCAAAAATACCTCCGTAACTAGACACACTCTCTGAAAAACTAATTCTATGCTCAAATACCGTAACAGCATCTTCAAATCAATACACAACAAAGAACATGTTCTTATTTCAAAATAAATATATAATAATGGGAAAGGGCAGAAGAATATGGACAATAAATTAAGTGACAAAATGCAACCAAGCTCTACCACAGTAGGACTGTACAAACAGTGAGGAGCGAATGACATGCGTGTAATTCATAAGAAGCGCGGAGAAGAAATCAATGAGAAGGAGCTTAACGGTGAACTTGAAATAAAACGAGAAAAAGAAATAGTAAAAGAAGTAGTATTGCTATAAATTCAAACAGTCAGTTAGACTATAACAAATATTATGTTAGAATAAATAGGAATAAAAAGCAAAGAAAAGTTAATAACAATCCACGTTACACTCGTACTAAAAACAGCCACAAATGTGATGATTTACACGGTGTTTGTTAGATGCCAAACTCGTAGTTTTTAGCATCCATTCACAGAGCCTTGATTAATTGATGGATCTACCTCACTTTATAATTTATTTTGCCTACTTCTTGTAATATTCACTTTCATTCAATTAAATTTTATTTGTATATTGTATTTGTAACATTGGCAACTTTATATATACAGTATACTGTAGGTAAAGACTATAATAGGAAGAGAACTTGAGAGGAAGCAGCCTCAACCCATCCTCATTTAGGTGATATTAGACAGTGTGATCTTAAATCAGTCCCTGCTAAATCTGTAGGCTGAAAGTTTAGTATAATGGGATGCAGACTCCAAATTGGAACAAAAATTTAAAATAGAAATTTTCATTTTCAGTAAAGAGTTCTATCAGCTCTATGTTCGTTTATAAAAATGAAATAAATTTGTAGCATCATGAAATGAAGACTGAAGCAAATGTAGTTCAGGGGGGTATTCCAGAAAGCTTGGTTAACTTATCATTTGGTTAATCTTAACCTCTGAGTTGATTAACCCCAAACCGCGAGTATGTCGGTTCCAAAACACCTGATAGGATTAAGTTTAATCGACCCTCTACTGGTTACCCAGAGTTAATGTGCGTGCACGGTGCGTACATAAAGACATTTTCAATGGATCGCCGATTTCACGAGTCAAAATGGAAAATCAAAGTGAAAAAAAAAAGAGAGCGGCATACTTTACAGAGGTTTTAATGCACGCATATGAGGAATTCAAGCCAATAATAATGCAATAATAATCGTCTAAAGAAAGTGAGTTGACTTGGCAAAAAATAACGGACAGAATAAATGCGTGAGCGTATTAAATTGCAAATTTGACATCACCTCCCCTTTTATTATAATGCAAAATAATTAAACACCCCTTCCGCGTCCTTTTGGCTGTTAAATGAAAGCATTTACTTTTCCTGCCATTCATTTCTTTAGGTCAAAATACCAATGTATACTGACTAGGAATTTATGGTTTCTTATTTAATAAGGTTTAATCCTTCTGAAGCCAGACGCCAAGTGAAAATGAAACACAAAAACATTCTGCAAAAAGGTCATATTTGATTACACGATCACCGAACTATTTACAGTATTAAACACGATTTACAGTAGTATATTCTTTCTGTCATGTAGATAATAGAAAGAAGGTTGAAGCCCATCTAACTGACGGGGGCCCACCACCACCTCCCCTCACCCCATCTGAGGAGCGGCTCTGTCCCTAAAGGGCCACCAGTGACACTAAAATGGTGAAATGTAAATTTACCGTACCATTATGATTTATTTTCATTATACGACTTAATAAAATACTATCTCTGTCACTTAAAGGCTTTTGAACATGCTTTATGTTTTTATGCAGGCTTACTTTATTTAACTGCATATGATGTATAGGCTACTATGATTTTAGTTGTATTACTTTGACATGTTTTTTCATTTTTTGAGTTGTATTTTCTTATAGATACTAATAGAGGGATTGTATTATTGGACGCTACAGAAAGAACAGTCTGTCACAGTTGTAAGTGTTTTGTTGTCAGGTACTTTTAGTTGCTTTTATTAAGTTTTTTTGCCAGATAACATATACTTGCATATTTTCACTGAAGGATGAAGATGAAGAGACCACATCTGCTGTGACAGAAGTGGACAATGCTGGTAGATCCACTGAGGTAGGATGCATACCATTATAATGCACGCCCCCTTTTTACATTAGAGTAACAAACTGTCATTGTTCTTTCGGATTTCTCCACGAATTAAGGTCCTTCAACCTCAGTCTTCTTCTTCTTCTTCTTTGTCTTTCGGCTGTTCCCTTTCAGGGGTCGCCACAGCGAATCATCTGCCTCCATCTAACCCTATCCTCTGCATCCTCTTCTCTCACACCAACTAACTTCATGTCCTCTCTCACTGCATCCATAAATCTCCTCTTTGGTCTTCCTCACCTCAATGCACAATCTAATCAATGTAAGAATTTGTGTGCAGTTGTCCATATTAAAATTTTGTCTGACAAAATCTCATTTATTTAATTATTTTATAATAATAACTCATAGTTTCCTTCCTAGTTGGCAGCAAAGGAGCTGTATAAGGTCCATCTTCAAAAACAAATAAGAAAAAGTGACATGGAGATGGACCTTAAATGGAAGAGAAAAGGCTATCCATTAAAAAAGCAACACTAGAAATTGAATTACTGGAGCATCGACTTAAGGTGAGAACTTGTGCGTATATTAATCTGTTGCATGTTAAAAGTGTTGTGTATATAAAGCAATGTCATTAAAAAAACATTTTATTTCATTTTACTTTCATTGTTTTTCAGAAAATAAAGAAATGAACTGCACAGCAGACCAGTGCAAACAATTTAATAAAAGCAATTTTGACAAATCCTGTCTCTCAAAAGTCTTCAATCTCTGTTGTGTGCAAACAATAGAATACAATAGAAATATATATATATATATCTTCATCTTCTATACCGCTTTATCCTGTATTTAGGGTCGCGGGGACCTGGAGCCTATCCCAGGAGACTCTGGGCACAAGGCAGGGTACACCCTGGACAGCGTGCCAATCCATCGCAGAGCACACACACACACACTCATTTATATAAATATATAAAAAACATTGTATAGAGCAAAACATACCCTGCTGAAATGTCTGGCGTAATGATGACTTGTGGAAAATTCTGGCATCATGCACAGATCCTGGCCATTTTGCATCATCATTAGTAATAATGTGAGTTGCCTCACATATTAAAACATATATTTTTGCTATATATTTAAACATTGAGGATTTGTTTTTTAAAAAATGTCTAAAAGTCTCATCTCGTCCTCGTGAACCCAGTCTCGTCTCATGGGAAAAGCGTCTCGTCACACCCCTAATTATTATTATTATTTTAATGTGGAAAGCAAATCAGGCCAAGGTCCAAGCCGATTAGCCAACATCAGTGAGGAAGAACAAAACTGATGAATCACTGAGTCAGCCATGTAAACAGAATAGCAATACTGTCCGGTTATAAATCACATAAGATCAGATCAGATTGGTGCAGACACATGCACATAAAAAGATGACAAGAAAAAGAGCTGTGAGTGTGACCTCTGACTTGGGCAATCTGGAACTTAAATAGACAGACTGATCAGTGGAAAGCACACACCTTCGGTGCATGTGATTAGTGACATGTGACTAGCAGTGGCTGATGGCAGGTGTAGTCTAGCGCATCCACGCAGCTACCCTGACAAATAAACAATGAAGCATCTCAGGAAAGCCAATTCGGACTGATGACTTATTCTATGTTCTGTGCTGGAGCATGTGCTCAGTTGTGCATGATGCTGGGAAGTATAGTTGCTAGCGGCCATGTTTTAGGCTGTGGTGTCTGCTGGGAGTTGGAGTCTCTACAAGTAGCAGCAACTGTACAGTAAAATCAACTCAAATAACAGAATTGCTAAAACTAGGCAAAAAACTGCATCTTCTCCAAAACAATTTCACATTCTAATAAATGCAATATGTACTGTAGACAAATAATGGAAAAATAATTAAGCAGATGACAAATATATAACCCTATGTATATGCAAATACACACTTATTGCACTTCCCCTTAAGTATATATCATTTATAACTGTAAGGATTATATACAGGATTATATACAAATACACAAATACAACTTTGTTCTTAGTGATTATATATTTAGATGTGAGAATGTCACTAGGAAACTTGAATGACACAAATATTAATTTTCATAAAGTCTGCTACTTTAGTGTTTATAGATCTTTTTGTCAGGTGGTACTATGATATACTGAATTATAATTTTTAATAAGCATTTAATAAGTGTTAAATACTTTTATTGGCAATTACATTAAGGATATCAGATCCTGGGCCACACCCTGACTGATGGCGCAGTCCATTCCTACATAATCAATGCTTGGAGTTTGTCAGGGTTTGTGTTTGTCCACTTGCTTCTTGAGGTTTAAACACAAGTTTTCAGTGGGATGAAGGTCTGTGGAGTTTCCTGGCCATGGATCCAAAATTTCCATGTTTTGTTCCCCGAGACACTTAGTTACCACTTTTGCCTTACCGTGAGGAGCTCTATGATGCTGGACAAGGCATTGTTCATCACCAAACTATTCTTGGATGGTTGGGATAAGTTTCTCTCAAATTATATTTTTGTACCGTTCTTTATTCATGACTGTGTTCTTAGGCAAAATTGTGGGTCAACCCACTTCCTCAGCTGAGAAGCAACAACACTCAGGTCTCAGGATGCTTTACTGTTGCCATGACACAGGACTGAAATTTCATTTAGAAATAGATCTCTCTTGGAATGGGTAGAAAAAGAAAGTAAAGTGGAAAAGAATTAGCGTCGTTGCAGTTCATTATATTAGCAGCAGTAGATGAGAGTGTGCATTAAGATGCACTGGAGTATGAGGTTATGGGATGAATTATGCGTCTGCCAGGCTAAAGAGATGTGTCTTAAATCTGCTTTTAAACTGGGAGACTGTCCCTGAACATTATCAGGAAGGCTATTCCTAATTTAATTATAAACTTAACAGGTAGCCAGTGCAGGGATGAAAGTATTGGGGTTATACAGTATGATCATATTTTCTTAATCCAGTGAGATCCCTGGCAACTGCATTTTGGACTAACTATAGTTTGTTTAGTAGTGGTTAGCACTGTCGCCTTGCACCTCCAGGGTCCGGGTTCGATTCCCGGCCAGGCTCGATTCCCATCTCTGTGTGCATGGAGTTTGCATGTTCTCCCCGTGCTTGGTGGGTTTCCTCCGGGTACTCCGGTTTCCTCCCACTGTCCAAAGACATGCAGATTAGGCTAATTGGCGTTCCCAAAATTGACCATAGTGTGTGAATGAGTGTGTGTCTGTGTGTGTGTGCTCTGCAATGGATTGGCACGCTGTCCAGGGTGTACCCTGCCTCGTGCCCAGAGTCTCCTGGGATAGGCTCCAGGTCCCCGCGACCCTAAATACAGGATAAAGCGGTATAGAAGATGAATGAATGAATGAATGAATGAATGAATGTAGTTTGTTTATTGAGGATGCAGGACAACCACCCAGTAATGCATTACAATAGTCCAGTCTGGAGCTCATGTCACCAGCTTTTCTGCATCAGATATTAAATAAAAAATATAAGAGATAAAATGTTCTTGGCAAGATTTCCAAGGTGAAAAAAGGGTGACCTGCACTTACTGTACAGGTGTTCCCACAATGGAAAATGATTCTCTAATTAAATCTTGATGTTCTTATCAGGGTTGTGGTGGATCCAGAGCCTCTCTTTCTCTGTCTCTCTCTCTGCTATGCAAGAGGGGAAAAAAGAAGGAAAAAGAGAGAAAACACTGCCGTCTCTGAGAATCATCATCTTTGTCCGTGTAGCAGAAGAGCATCAGATGCTGTAAATCTCAGCGGCGCGGGTGTGAGGAGTCTGTCGCATGGAATTGCTGCTGTTTTGAACACGTTAAGCAGGAGGAGGCCTGGAGGAGAAACATCTCTGTTTTAAACAGCCAGCGGATATGACAGCCAGGCGCTGGCACAGTAAATGCAGGAGAGCAAGTCTGATTAAAGGGGAAGAACATGGGGACACGTGGTGATAAGGGGGGTAGGGGGGGGCGTCGTGTCAAAACAGAAACATAAACATAAAGATGGCACAGGAGCGACATGGAAAATCGGCGTGGAGAGAGGAAAGGCAGGGCATCGCTGTTACGGAGAGATTATTTAAGAACGATCAAAGCACCCAAGACACCACTGTGTTCAGGGGATCAGAAGTGTTTTGGAATAAACATGAGCAAAAACTACCTCATATACATTTGAAGGAGACTAGAATTAATTTAAAGACAATAAGGAAGAAAGAACTAGACATTTCCTCAGATAATACATATAATAATATAAATGAAATAAACAAATGCTACAGTATATACTGTAAGTGCTGAGCATTTCAGTGATCCCCCCCTCCTCCCCCAAAAAAATACTTTTTTATGTGGTTAATTATCTTGCCATGAATGTATTCATTAATATCAGATACCAATTTCTCAACTGGTAGTGAACAAAATACTGTATGTATCTATTTTTTTTCTTTGTATTTTTCTATTAATTGCTTTCATTTACATTTAAATATTTCTAATAATAATGAAATATAGAACATATCTGTTGGAATATAAAACAAGTTTTATTTACATTATTTGGTTTGATTTACATTTTTAATTGCTCTGAATTATACATTCTCATTGTACTGTTTATCAATGAAGAAATTCAATCCTGTGAATAACAGTTGCAATTAATACATATGAAAGGTTTGCCTGCAAAATGAGATATATTCAGTTTAGCAGTTTTGTGAAAAAGAAGCAATGAGTATTACAAACTAAACTTTTTGTAAAGGAATATTTTATGCACAGTTTTTGAGCCTCAGGAGCAAAATATTTTGTCAAAATTGTTTGGGTGATGTTGTATGAATTTTCCTTAAAACACTACAACTCTACTTGCTACAGTTTTGTCACCCTGGATGAATCAGACTGCAGTGGTAGTTATTTAAATATGCAGTTTAATATTTAAAAAAAGTATGTTGGTTGAGTTTTAAAAAATACATGCTCATGCTTTGATTTTGTAATGAATTGCTGGCAGTGAATAAGATCAAGAAAAAAGTGGTTGTTTCACCTTTGTTGCAAAATTCTTTTAATCACGCAGATTGTTGAAGATCATGAGAAACATTATAAGCATTACAAAATCATCATCAGTCTCGTCCTATACCAGCTTAAGTTTCACTTCAGTAGTTTGCGACAGAGCCTTATTATAGTACAGGGTTACATGGGTTAACCTCCATTCAGGCATCGACTGACAACATATACTGTATAATACCTGCATCTGTATCTGTGGTCCCATAGAGTTCTAACAGAGGTCAGAAATACCAATAAACAAAGCGATATACAGTGGCTTGCAAAAGTATTCGGCCCCCTTGAACTTTTCCACATTTTGTCACATTACAGCCACAAACATGAATCAATTTTATTGGAATTCCACATGAAAGACCAATACAAAGTGGTGTACACGTGAGAAGTGGAACGAAAATCATACATGATTCCAAACATTTTTTTACAAATAAATAACTGCAAAGTGGGGTGTGCGTAATTATTCAGCCCACTGAGTCAATACTTTGTAGAACCACCTTTTGCTGCAATTACAGCTGCCAGTCTTTTAGGGTATGTCTCTACCAGCTTTGCACATCTAGAGACTGAAATCCTTGCCCATTCTTCTTTTCAAAACAGCTCTAGCTCAGTCAGATTAGATGGGCAGCGTTTGTGAACAGCAGTTTTCAGATCTTGACACAGATTCTCGATTGGATTTAGATCTGGACTTTGACTGAGCCATTCTAACACATGAATATGTTTTGTTTTAAACCATTCCATTGTTGCCCTGGCTTTATGTTTAGGGTCGTTGTCCTGCTGGAAGGTGAACCTCCGCCTCAGTCTCAAGTCTTTTGCAGACTCCAAGAGGTTTTCTTCCAAGATTGCCCTGTATTTGGCTCCATCCATCTTCCCATCAACTCTGACCAGCTTCCCTGTCCCTGCTGAAGAGAAGCACCCCCAGAGCATGATGCTGCCACCACCATATTTGACAGTGGTGTTGGTGTGTTCAGAGTGATGTGCAGTGTTAGTTTTCCGCCACACAGTGTTTTGCATTTTGGCCAAAAAGTTCCATTTTGGTCTCATCTGACCAGAGCACCTTCTTCCACATGTTTGCTGTGTCCCCCACATGGCTTGTGGCAAACTGCAAACGGGACTTCTTATAGATTTCTGTTAACAATGGCTTTCTTCTTGCCACTCTTCCATAAAGGCCAACTTTCTGCAGTGCACGACTAATAGTTGTCCTATGAACAGATAACCCTACCTGAGCTGTAGATCTCTGCAGCTCATCCAGAGTCACCATGGGCCTCTTGGCTGCATTTCTGATCAGCGTTTTCCTTGTTCGGCCTGTGAGTTTAAGTGGACGGCCTTGTCTTGGTAGGTTTACAGTTGTGCCATACTCCTTCCATTTCTGAATGATCACTTGAACAGTGCTCCATGGGATGTTCAAGGCTTTGGAAATCTTTTTGTAGCCTACCTGCTTTAAATTTCTCAATAACTTTATCCCTGACCTGTCTGGTGTGTTCCTTGGACTTCATGGTGTTGTTGCTCCCAATATTCTCTTAGACAACCTCTGAGGCCATCACAGAGTAGCTGTATTTGTACTGACATTAGATTACACACAGGTGCACTCTATTTAGTCATTAGCACTCATCAGGCAATGTCTATGGGCAACTGACTGCACTCAGACCAAAGGGAGCTGAATAATTACGCACACCCCACTTTGCAGTTATTTATTTGTAAAAAAATGTTTGGAATCATGTATGATTTTCGTTCCACTTCTCACGTGTACACCACTTTGTATTGGTCTTTCATGTGGAATTCCAATAAAATTGATTCATGTTTGTGGCTGTAATGTGACAAAATGTGGAAAAGTTCAAGGGGGCCGAATACTTTTGCAAGCCACTGTATATCGCTTTGTTTATTGGTATTTCTGACCTCTGTTAGAACTCTATGGGACCACAGATACAGATGCAGGTATTATACAGTATATGTTGTCAGTCGATGCCTGAATGGAGGTTAACCCATGTATATATATATATATTTTTTTTTTTTTTTTTTACATTTAAATGATTCAAATCGAATTCAGAATTTCAGGGATTGACCATTTAAAATATTAATGTATAATTAGAATATAATATAATACTATATAAGAATATATTATATATTCATTAAATTTAATTTTATTTATATAGAGTTTTTAACAATGTCACTCTCGCTTTACAGAATAAAAAGAAAATTATGCCAGCCGGGAAAGCCACCCAGCCGAAGGATGTCCAGGAGAGACTCCCGTCTGTGGTCGCGCCCCAGAGAGAGCTGCTTCCGCGTGCTCCATCCTGCCACTCTGCCCACCACCGCCTTTCACCAGCCGTGTGCCCACATGCCAGCTGGGCACTGATGTTGGACCTGCACATGCACCTTTTACTCTATTCCTTCCTTTTCTTAACACTCTCCCTCCTTTAACCCTTTCCTTTCCCATTTTTCCGAAATAAATGATCCATTTCTCTTCAAGACCTCGCCTCGTGCACGTTGATGATGCTGCCGCCCATTCACATAGGGTTGAACCTGTTACAATATGTGATATGAGTAAAGAAAATGTGGATATTTAAAAAATAAAACACAAACTGCAATGCAATAATGATTACCTAAAAACAAACAAACAAACACACAAAAATAAACTCACTCTGCAAAGTGTCACTCTGCTTTCTGAAGAACACCAAAAACAAAATATTAAAATATTTACAGTGTGAGCAAGAATCTCACCTGTGTGACAGTTTTTTTTAAGCTGAATATCAGGAGGAGTTGATGAATGATGACCGACAGGCAGTGACTCCAAAATAACATAAAAAAGAAGACGACAGAATTCATTAAAAATTAAGAGGAGAGATGGATTGTGTGGAATAAAGACAACGTTTAGAGAATATTTGTGACGAAAAGGTCGCAAATCGACGTGACAACTTGTAGAAACACAACCGTAAACAAGGTGAGCGCTCTGAATTATTTAAACAGCACGAGCAGAGATGACGAGAGACAGAAGCGGGATTGCAGAGTTTTGCATTTTATGTGCTAATAATCATGAAGGTGAGAGTGGAGGAAGATAATTAAGACTTCTGCATTTGCAGTCATTTAACCTACACGACTCCTGCGCTCAGCCTGAAGCATGAAACAGATCTTTGCTGTGAAACATTGAGCTCTGAAGTGAGAGAACATAAACATTCCTCCGTATGCTGTAGGACTGATGTGACCTGGTTAGCGTAAGTATTTAATTTTTCATGAATTAGCAGTTTAAACAGGGGGGGTAACGTTTAACTTTTACATTCCACCATGACAATGAGCCTTCCAGGAAAACATCCAGCTTTTATCATGCGCTGTAACGGGAAAGGTCACGTATGTGTGACATCAGTTTCGAGCGACAACTGCGGATTCAGTGGACAGTGGTTATGAGCTTGACACTGATAAATAACGGCTAAGCGATGGACAGACGGCTGTCCTTGAGCTGATTCGCTACAGGAAACAAGAGGACATTGAGCTATGAACATATTAACCATCCAGCTGGGAATCAACTTCACTATTAAATGCTGCGTCTCTTTTATAATTCATCACTTTAATCTAGATCATCTTTAAAATAGCAGAAGAGAAATGCAAAATAAATAAATAAATCTGATGGTTTCTTATGCATTCTAAAGAATGTAAGCAAGGTTTCTCTTTTCATCCATATGGAGAGGAGATGTGTAGGAGCAAAAACTGATGTTACACTAGTTTGCAAGGACACAAATATTACATTAATAATGTGAATAATGGCTCGATCATAATAAAACTGCATCATGGAAACACCTGACATGATTGCAATATATTTTTAGTGGGAATGAGTGGATGGTGAAAAAAAAAATTCCATAGGTAAATATTAATAGATAAAGATCTTTTGTTGAAATGAATATAATCTTTCTGCTCATGTAACATTAGGTGACGGTGTAACATCCGAGACAAGATTGAGACTACAAAGTGCTACCAAGCATAACCACTATGTGGCCAAAGAAAAAAAAAAGACCAGGGGTTATTGGTTTTGCATTAGTGCCACTCGCTTGCTCTAAACTTCTTTTTATTCCTTTATGACGAGTGGGTGTATGGTACCAAACTTCTTACTTAATCTTTGCATGTATGAGTGACAAGGTAGTTAACTTGGAAAGACTATTGACCTATTGACTTTGGAATCAGTACCTACAGTATTGCGGAATAAATGTGCGTTGTGAATTTCTCTCTACATCTCTGTATGGATTTACATAACTAATGAGGCTAATTTAGGTGTTGATGCTAATAGCCTGTGTGAATTGTTCAGATGAGACTGATTTCTTGTAACCAATGATAATGCAAAAGGCACAAAAGGATTTATTGGGAAAGATGGCAAGCCTGACGTACAACCTTAAAGTTGAAGAAAAATCCTCTTATTATTATTATTATTATTTTTTTTTTTTTCTTTTGTCAGGAACTCTGGACTTCTGGTAGTTCCCAGAATTTCTAAATCTACAAAAGGGGGTAGGGCTTTTTCATATTTAGCTCCAAAGCTTTGGAAAAGCCTTCCAGACAGTGTTCGGGGCTCAGACACAGTTTCCCAGTTTAAAAGTAGACTCAACACACATCTCTTTAATCTGGCATACGAATCTCTTTAATCTGGCAACTCATCCCATAACCTCATACTTCAGTACATCTATCCTGAATGGCATCTACGCTAATTCTCTCCATCTGCTCTTTATCTTTCTACCCATCCCCAAGCATCTGGAGATTGTGCCAGCTTCAAAGGCCGACCCTGCGAGGTTCCTGAGGCATCCAGAGAGTGACCAGCTCCAGCTGGATTCAGCTTCATGATGGTTTGGAGCTACACAAGCTGCTCCTGTGCTTCCAGTGATCCAAACCCCATCTGCCCTCTGCACCTACAGTACTGACTCTATCCCTATTTTGAACTAGACTTCATGTTAAGTTAAAGAACTTCTGTTATATTGAACTTTCAGCTACATAACACACACAATGTTATATCATCTCTATCTGTTATCACCCAAATGAGGATGGGTTCCCTGTTGAGTCTGGTTCCTCTCAAGGTTTCTTCCTAATGCCATCTCAGGGAGTTTTTCCTTGCCACCGTCGCAGACAACCTTGGCTTGCTCATCAGAGACATTTCATTCATCATTCATTCATCTCTTATTATCTAGACACATTTTTTCTCACACATACACACTTACAAAATTTTTTTATTTTTATTTATATATTTATTATTATTATTTATTTTTTTTAATTGAAATTGAATTTTTTTTTTTTAATTTTTGTGAAGCTGCTTTGAGACAATGACAATTGTTAAAAGCGCTATTTAAATAAAATTCAAATGAACTGAACTTAATTGAAGGGCATCGGGCCTAAAACCTGTGCCAAGGGGTGTTGTGGATTAGACGATCTATTGTGGCGACCTCTTGACAGGAGCAGCCGAAAGAAAGTTGTTGTTCCTTCTTCTTCTGTTATACGTGAAATTTTGATTAAATGTCTCTTCTGCTATTTTAAAGATGATCCAGATTAAAGTGCTGATTTCTATAAGAGACTCAGGGTTTACTAGTGAAGTTTATTCCCAACTGGATGGTTAATATGTTCAGAGCTCAATGTCCTTCTGTTTCCTGTAGCGAATCAGCTCAAGGACAGCCGTCTGTCTGTCACTTAGCCGTTATATATCAGCGTCAAGCTCATAACCACTGTCCACTGAATCCGCAGTTGTTGCTCGAAACTGATGTCACACATACAGGTACGTGACCTTCCGTGTTACAGCGCATGATAAAAGCTGGATGTTTTCCTGGAAGGCTCATGGTCATGGTGGAATATGAAAGTTAAACATTACCCCCCTGTTTAAACGGTAATTCTTGGAACATTAAATACTAACACATTAACGCTAACACACATCTTATCAGATAAGAGTCCATATAGACAATTAAGCTGGAATCTCTAATCAGAATGCTTTTAATCAGATTGTGGAAATATCATCTATGTATTTATGCATCTGTGTAAATGTACTGTAATATTTGATCATGTGAAAAAAAAACATTCAAAATGTGATGCAGAAAGTCTATCATTAAGCTTTACTCTGGCACTCTGATCGTTTCCTAGTTCTAATTCAAAAACAACAGCTTAATTTGGTAAAATTGAAAGCACTCATACACACACGCACACACATAAATCTATACGGTTCGCGCTGCTCAGTAATACACTGTTTTGTAAGCAGAGGGTCGGGGTCAGTGTTGTCGAGTTTGAGAAAAGACTTTATGTATGCAACTTGACGGATTTTACATCAACAGGCTAGCTTTTGAATAAACAAGAGGTCTGATTGGCCTGTAGGTCTTACAGGTCTGAGTCGAAAAAAAAGAAAAAGGAAGGCCGCTTTTGAAGGTGGAATAAATTGAAAAAAAAAAAAGTCTGAGCAACAATCAGTTTGGCTTCAAAAAGATATTCTAAACATACGAGGATGCATTTCATAGTATGTGTGTGGTGTACTGCTTGATAATCTAAAGAGAAGCAACAAACTAATGATGTCATCAAAATGCACCATTCCAACACACACTATGCTAATGTGCTAATGAATATGCAATTATTCATTCAAAACTTCTATTCATCAATGTTCCAATCATATTCCGATTGGGGATTTGTAACCCAACAACTTAAACACAAAATGTACCTGACTAATGCATGGAGAAAGTTAATTCTTAGAAAAAAGAGAAAAATTGGAGTCGTTCCTACATTGATTTCAATTAAATAAAGATGTTAATACTAATACAGGTCATAAGTGTCTATTACCTAGAACGCTATTAGTAATTTGCTAACAAAAGATGGCGCTTAATGGATTTCAGACTGACGACATCCTTTCATTCTGTGTAATAAAAAAGAGAATTCACACTCCTCCACACTGGATATAAAGGGAAATGTCAGTCACTCCCGCGCTCTATAATAGCTCGTGCTGGTCGGGAAAAGAAAAAGCTTTACATTTGGCTTTAGGGTTGTGGTGACAGACACGGTCCATTACTATTCATCTGGTGCTAAACAAAGGCATCCGTGGCTCAGCACACAGAGACTCCATTATCCACAGAGAGGCTCACATTTGTAATGCCAGTCTGGTCCACTTTTATTACAGCCCAAATTTCAATATCTCTGCATCAACATGCAGTCCTGTAGAGCACAGAAGTGCTCCAGATCTGATCTGGCCGGCTGAATTTTGTGATCTTTGTCCAGGTCTCTCTGGTGGTCATATCCTTCTCCTGGCTCTGAACAATAACTTTGCAATCATTTCGTCTCATCGGTCCGAACCGTCCTGACTCTTTCCGTCTCTTAGCTTCCTCTGCCGCTAATCTGACATCTTGTTAAGGTCAACATGATTTATTCCTATTTCTGTGGAGAAAGTTCTTTGTATTCAGAATCAGGTTATGCGTCTACTTAAGGCTGGTTCAGATTATTAATTTCATCTGAGCCTCTACATTTTGTTCTAGTGTAAAAGTCCTATCCAAGATGGTCTTTTCAATATTATTCAGGCTGCTGCCTTTAAACACACGCGAAATGCTGATCAATGGCGAGAAGTGAAATAAATCTAACAGGAGTCTTTCTGTATGAATAGTCCTAGTTCTACTTCCACATTAATCTTTGTTTTAATTGAACGACATGGCTTCTGCACTCATCATTTAGCAGCACGTACTGTAGAATAGTGCTTGATCCTGCAATGAGTATTATTATTTATTTATTTTTTTAATTCTTATTCAAGCTGACTTCATGCAAGAAACAATATGCTTAAGTTCAACACTGGACTCAGGACACGCCTCGGTATTCATCAAACTCCATCTTTCACTTCTGTTGCCTTAGGCCATTCTTACATTAGGTATAATTGAGTTGTACCCCCTCCCTACCCACACCCACGCTGGCCAGCATTTACATTGTTTTTGTTCTCCGTTCTCGAGTACAATTGTGTATGTATACTGTCTGATACAGCAGGTGGCAGTATGCACCCACTTGGTTTGGGCCGCCATTAAACACAAAGATAAGAAGAGAACAAGGAAGTCAATCTTTGTGCCATGCTTAATATTATTGATATTTCTCTCATATGCCTTCCTACTGTATTTGATTCAATCCAGCTCTTCAAGCTGAATCGAGCATGGTTCCCGAGTGTCGAACTATTGTGTTCTCATTGATCAATATGAACGAAACTAGGGGCATAGCGTTACCCTGAAATGATCTCGAGGCCCTAATGTAAAAACACCTTTAGCAGCTTACAGGTTAGAACTGTTGGCTCACACCTCCAGGGTTAGTCTCTCCTTTGTTTTCCCTGTGTTTAATGGGCTTCCTTGAGGTACTCCGGTTTTCACCCACCAGTCTAAAAACATACGGTGTAGGGTGATTGCTGTATCCAAATTTCCCATAGGGTGATTACTGGGTGATTGTGTTCCCTGTACTGTGTTCTCTGAGTGCCCTGAGATTGGCTTCAGGCTCTCCTTGACCCTACACACTATAATTGGTATAAATAATGGACAAATGGGTCTTCAAATGGGGAAATGTGGTCAGATTGTGTGAAAGTTGCTCATGAGACTTTTTCGACCCTTTTGGTTGAAGTAAAATACCATGTTCTCAGCACTTAATTATCTCCCACGAGACTCTACATACAAGGATTTTGTGAAATGTTTACATCATAAACATGCAAATGTTTGAAATCGAGTGAGAATCAACTTTCACAGTTTCTTCGCCTACAATGATTTCGCTCCCTTTCGGAGCTCAACCGAAACCCCACCATGGTCCCTCGCTGGCCGAATAATTATGAACGTTTGATTATCTTCTGCCTCGTCTGGAGAGCGTGATGCCGTAGCCAACAGGCAAGCAGACATAAAGGTTAACGCCACTGATGCTCTAGGTTTCAGCTGTAATTGAGCCAGATGGGACCAGGCATTGCCAGAGTTCACTCTAAATCAGTGTTTACACACAGATACACCCAAGACTATCTCATTAGTGCCTACTGCATCTAAAAGAAGTGGAGTACACTAGGCCTGCGGTGATCATTCGCACAGCACCCAGGCCAGCGAAGTGACGCCGACTAGGGTGGGGTGACTTCTCAGAGTCCGAGGTGCCAGATGCTGCCGAGGATTGTTTGGGTCCCAATCAGGCACTGAGGAGCTTGATAGGTTGTTGTTGTTGAATGCGACATTATAGGCATCAATGCGCCATCTGTAGGATAGTTTTACCTATGAATATTTAACGATAAGCCAAAACTTCACAAATTTTCATATTATTGGTCTCATATGGATGAGTGGACCAGTATGGAAGTGTGCGTGAATATTGTGATTATGTTGTGTTACACTGCAGTGATTATATACCCTGAGTTGTATTAAACTGATTTGGGAAGCGCGTTAAACCTGTGGTGATTGTGGCGGTTTGATGTATTTATGAAATACTCTTTAAACCCTCTGAGTTTGCATGTTCTCCCCATGATTGGTGTGTTTCCTCCCAAAGACATGACGATCGAGTTAATTGGCGTTCCCAAATTGCCTGTAGTATGTGAATGATCATGTGAGTGTATCTGTGCATGCTCTGTGATGGATTTGCACCCTGTCCAGGATGTATCCCACTCATGCCCTGTGATAGGCTTTAGGCCCCCTGAATGAGTAAATGAGAGAGTGTTTTGTTAAAACATTTCTTAATGGGTGCCAAGCTCAATATTACGATTAGGATTAATAAATGATATGTTACACAACCCCAATGTTAAAGATATTTCAAATTAATTCATCAACCCATACTTCTTATAGACAATTCTAATGCTGCAAAAAATAATAATTAAACAAGTTTTCATCTGCCAATTTTTTTGTGATGAAAAAGAAAAAATATGTAAAAATAACAGTTCTCAGGGTATAAAAACAGGTAAATGCACCCAAATTGTACCCGTCTGTGATCTGCTACAGGTCTGTGGAGGATTGTGTCTTTAACACGACACGATTAAACTACATGTATTGTCTGTGTTACATGTCTAGCTCCATGAATATGAAATTCTACCTAAAGGGAAAATAAATTAGACTGACTTTGAGAACGTTAATTGCACATGCAAATTACTACACCTGCGGTGATCAGGTATTAAATTTTGTTAACTTTAAGTTAATTTCTGTAAGACAAAATTATTGTGAACATTTTCAATTAATTTAACAGTGATATTACTGATTTTAAGGTCAAATTAAATAGTTCCCACCAGACAAATAAGATACAATTAAATAAAAATGTAGTGACTTTTTCTTTTAGCCATGAGTGACCAAACATGCTTCCAGCCTCTACAGTACATTTAGCCACGCCCATGAGACTCCATAAAAGTCCAAGAGCTGAAAATGTCATTAACCCGAGTGTTTTTTTTATTATTATATCTATTCCTTTTGATCATTATGAAAGATCACTTCCTCTCTTTGAAGTGATGAGTGCTGCGATTTAATACACGCCAGTTACTTTGCACAGTTAATTTTTCACTTTATTTTTTTTTTCTTTTCAGTTAATAAATGTCAGTTCAGTTCATTGAGGCTATAGAAAGGTTGTAATGGATTCCTGTTAAATGACTTATGATTTAGAGCGGTGTGGTTAACCTGCACCTTTTATATCCCATTATTCCTTTTGATCAGGAAGTCATTTAGACTCGCAGCAGAAGATACCAGCGCAGGATTTTTACGACTCTCGGTCAAACACGGTGCTTTAACATTCTCACATTCCTCTCTGGGGACGGGGCAGAGGGGCGGGGCAGATAAGAGGCGGGGCGTGAGTGAACACAATGCTAACGCTAATGTCGACCATTTTGTACAGCAAAAGATTTCTGATTTGCTTTGGCTTAATGGCGACACTAGGAAATACATTTTAATATCTTTACTTTTAATGAATTAATTATCTATTTTTATAGATTTTAATAATTATATTAATTAGGGATGTAACGGTATCAAAACTTCACAGTACGGTAATACCTCGGTATGAATGGCACGGTACGGTATTTATTGAATCATTTACAGGAAAAACTAAACTAATGAAGAGACTCGAAAAAAGTGCCAGCAGTGTTTATTAAACAGTATACAGTACATGAACACTGAACATATCAATGGCATACAAATTAGCCATCTATCTGTAAACTTTGAAACAGAAACTTAAATTTTTCAATTTTAATAACAAACAATTATTAAACCATGTAAAAAAAATGAAGTTTCAATTTAGTATTCTTGAAAACTCAGAATATAAAAAAATAGCAGCCTACTTATTGCAACTGGCTCATGTGCTGAATGAGTATTTGAGAACACTCACCTCATTCACTCACTTATTCAGACAGAGACAGAATTTTTTTTTTCCTTTCTCATTTCTTTTCAGAGAGAAACAGAAATGACTCGATAAAACTATAGGTCTTCTGAGAAAAGTTTGCTCAGGCGAATGGAGCGAACGGGAAGTAGCGGGAACTACAATTCCCAACAGCCCAGGCGTGACCATCATCCTGTGCGGTCTATTGTCGCTACAGATCCAGTAATGCGGAAATAGTGGGTGCTGCTATTAGCGGCGAAGGAAAAGAGATGGAAAAAGTAATTAATCATTACGGAGTAAGCGGGTTTTAAATCGGATGTGCGCATTACTGGATCTGTAGCGACAAAAGACTGCGAAGGACGATGGCCACGCCTGGGCTGATGGGAATTGTTTATTTATGGATTTACTAAATTCCTTTGGGGTTAAGCAAAATATAATTGGAGCAACTCACCGCTTTAATCATACGGTAGATTTAATTATATCCCATGGTATAGATGTCTCTAATATAGAGATCATACCTCAAAGTGATGATATCACAGATCATCACCTCCTGACATATACTCTACCCGTAGAACAGATTAGCTGTCTCCCCACGCTATCAATCTGTTAGAAATATGAATCCCACCACTAAAGACAGATTCACAAGTAATCTGCCGGATCTGTCCCAATTTCTTATTAGACCCCTAAATGCAGATGATCTAGATGAAGTGACTAGCAGCATGGGCACTATTTTTACCAGTACATTAGACACTGTTGCTCCCATCAGATTAAAAAAAGTCAGAGATAAAACATTGGCACCGTGGTACAACAGTCATACTCGCGCCCTAAAGAGAGCAACCCGTAACCTCGAGCGAAAATGGAGGAAAACTAAATTAGAAGTTTTTCGAATTGCGTATAAAGACAGTATGTGCAGCTATAGACAGGCTCTAAAAACTGCTAGGACCGAGCATCTTAGCCAACTGATAGCAAGAAACCAAAACAATCCCAGGTTCTTATTTAGTACAGTGGCTCGCCTAACAAAACCTAAGATGCCCGCAGAGAGTATCCCATCACAGTTTAGAAGTGAAGACTTTATGGACTTCTTTAATGAAAAAATCAATAATATCAGGAAGAAAATAATGGAGGTTCAACCTCTAATAGTATCTCACGATCCAGTTCAGCCTATAGCTTCACATTTAGATTTTCACTGCTTACAGGTATAGGACAGGAAGAGCTGTATAAACTTATCACCTCGGCTAAATCAACAACGTGCCTGTTAGACCCAATCCCAACCAGATTTTTAAAAGAAGTGATGCTTACGGTTGGAGAGCCACTCCTAAACATTATTAATTCTTCATTACATCTAGGTCACGTCCCTAAACCTTTCAAGTTAGCAGTTATTAAGCCGCTTCTTAAAAAATCTAATTTGGACGCGAATGAAATAAAAAATTACAGACCGATCTCAAACCTCCCGTTCATATCAAAAATACTAGAAAAAGTAGTATCAGCTCAAATTTGCACATTCTTGCAGGATAACAACATCCTTGAAGAATTTCAGTCAGGTTTCAGGCCCCATCATAGCACAGAAACTGCACTAGTTAAGATTACAAATGACTTGTTTTTAGCTACAGACCAAGGCTGCATCTCATTGCTAGTCCTGCTCGATCTTAGTGCTGCATTCGACACTATAGATCATAATATTCTCATAGATCGCTTACAAAATTATATAGGTATTCAGGGACAGGCACTAAAATGGTTTAGATCTTACCTGTCTGATCGCTACCATTTTGTAGATCTAAATGGAGAACCGTCTGGTATAATGCCAGTGAAATATGGGGTCCCACAAGGGTCAGTTTTAGGACCTCTGTTGTTCTCAATATACATGCTTCCCTTGGGTAACATCATTAGAAGACATGGGATTAGTTTCCATTGTTATGCTGATGATACCCAATTATATATCTCAACTAAACCAGACGAAATACCTAAGTTGTCTAGATTAACTGAGTGTGTCCAGGACATAAAAGATTGGATGACCAATAACTTTCTTTTATTAATTCAATTCAATTTTATTTATATAGCGCTTTTAACAATGGTCATTGTCTCAAAGCAGCTTCACAAAGATTAAAGAAATTTAACCAAAAAAAAAAAAAAAAAAATATATATATATATATATATATATATATATATATATATATATATATAGAATAATTATATATAAAATAATAAATAAATTAAATTATAATAGAAAATAAATAAATAAAAACAAATAATAATAATAATTATAGAAAAGAAAATAATTGGAAGTGTGGATGTGTGAGAAAAATGTGCAGATAATAATGAGACGAATGAATGAAATTTCTCTGATGAGCAAGCCAAGGGTGACGGCGACGGTGGCAAGGAAAAACTCCCTGAGATGGCATTAGGAAGAAACCTTGAGAGGAACCAGACTCAACAGGGAACCCATCCTCATTTGGGCGATAACAGATAGAAATGATATAACATCTTGTGTGTTGTGCAGGTGAAAATTCAATATGACAGAAATTATTTAAATTTGTCATGAGGACCAGTTCAGCATAGGGACGAGTCAGTAGGTGCAGAGGGCAGATGAGGTCTGGATCACTGGAAGCACAGGAGCAGCATGTGTAGCTCCAACCATCATAAAGCTGAATCCAGTTGGAGCTGGTCCTTCTCTGGATGCCTCAGGAACCTCGCAAGGTCGGCCTTTGTCTACTGAAGCTGGCAAAATCTCCCGATGCCTCGGATGGGTAGAGAAATACAGAACAGATGGGGAGAATTAGCGTAGTTGCCATTCGGTATAGGTGTACTGGAGTATGAGTACTGGGATGAGTTATGTGTATGCCAGATTAAAAAGATGCGTCTTGAGTCTACTTTTGAACTGAGAAACCGTGTCTGCTCCCCGAACACTGTCTGGAAGGCTATTCCAAAGCTTTGGAGCTAAATATGAAAAAGCCCTACCCCCTTTTGTAGATTTTGAAATTCTGGGAACTACCAGAAGTCCGGAGTTTTGTGATCTTAAGGCGCGTGGTGGATTGTAGCGTATCAGAAGACTGGTTAGGTATGTGGGAGCTAAACCATTTAAGGCCTTGTATGTAAGTAATACTATTTTGTAATTTATTCTAAACTGAACAGGTAGCCAGTGCAGGGATGATAATATTGGGGTTATATGATCATATTTTCTGGATCTAGTGAGAACCCTGGCAGCTGCATTTTGGATTAACTGAAGCTTGTTTATTGAGGATGCAGGACAACCACCTAGTAATGCATTACAATAGTCCAGTCTGGAGGTCATGAATGCATGAACTAGTTTTTCTGCATGAGATACGGATAAGATGTTCCTAAGTTTAGCAATATTTCGAAGATGGAAAAAGGCTGTTTTTGTGATATTTGAAATGTGATTTTCAAAAGACAAGTTACTGTCTAATATTACTCCCAGATCTTTTACTGCTGAGCTGGTAATAACAGTACATCATTCTAAGCGCAAGCTGAATTGTGAAAGCTGTTGTGTGCTGGTTTTTGGGCCAATAAGTAATATCTCTGTCTTATCTGAATTTAATAAAAGAAAGTTATTGGTCATCCAATCTTTTATGTCCTGGACACACTCAGTTAATCTAGACAACTTAGGTATTTCGTCTGGTTTAGTTGAGATATATAATTGGGTATCATCAGCATAACAATGGAAACTAATCCCATGTCTTCTAATGATGTTACCCAAGGGAAGCATGTATATTGAGAACAACAGAGGTCCTAAAACTGACCCTTGTGGGACCCCATATTTCACTGGCATTATACCAGACGGTTCTCCATTTAGATCTACAAAATGGTAGCGATCAGACAGGTAAGATCTAAACCATTTTAGTGCCTGTCCCTGAATACCTATATAATTTTGTAAGCGATCTATGAGAATATTATGATCTATAGTGTCGAATGCTGCACTAAGATCGAGCAGGACTAGCAATGAGATGCAGCCTTGGTCTGAAGCTAAAAACAAGTCATTTGTAATCTTAACTAGAGCAGTTTCTGTGCTATGATGGGGCCTGAAACCTGACTGAAATTCTTCAAGGATGTTGTTATCCTGCAAGAATGTGCAAATTTGAGCTGATACTACTTTTTCTAGTATTTTTGATATGAACGGGAGGTTTGAGATCGGTCTGTAATTTTTTATTTCATTCGCGTCCAAATTAGATTTTTTAAGAAGCGGCTTAATAACTGCTAACTTGAAAGGTTTAGGGACGTGACCTAGATGTAATGAAGAATTAATAATGTTTAGGAGTGGCTCTCCAACCGTAAGCATCACTTCTTTTAAAAATCTGGTTGGGATTGGGTCTAACAGGCACGTTGTTGATTTAGCCGAGGTGATAAGTTTATACAGCTCTTCCTGTCCTATACCTGTAAGCAGTGAAAATCTAAATGTGAAGCTATAGGCTGAACTGGATCGTGAGATACTATTAGAGGTTGAACCTCCATTATTTTCTTCCTGATATTATTGATTTTTTCATTAAAGAAGTCCATAAAGTCTTCACTTCTAAACTGTGATGGGATACTCTCTGCGGGCATCTTAGGTTTTGTTAGGCGAGCCACTGTACTAAATAAGAACCTGGGATTGTTTTGGTTTCTTGCTATCAGTTGGCTAAGATGCTCGGTCCTAGCAGTTTTTAGAGCCTGTCTATAGCTGCACATACTGTCTTTATACGCAATTCGAAAAACTTCTAATTTAGTTTTCCTCCATTTTCGCTCGAGGTTACGGGTTGCTCTCTTTAGGGCGCGAGTATGACTGTTGTACCACGGTGCCAATGTTTTATCTCTGACTTTTTTTAATCTGATGGGAGCAACAGTGTCTAATGTACTGGTAAAAATAGTGCCCATGCTGCTAGTCACTTCATCTAGATCATCTGCATTTAGGGGTCTAATAAGAAATTCGGACAGATCCGGCAGATTACTTGTGAATCTGTCTTTAGTGGTGGGATTCATATTTCTAACAGATTGATAGCGTGGGGAGACACAGCTAATCTGTTCTACGGGTAGAGTATATGTCAGGAGGTGATGATCTGTGATATCATCACTTTGAGGTATGATCTCTATATTAGAGACATCTATACCATGGGATATAATTAAATCTAGCGTATGATTAAAGCGGTGAGTTGCTCCAATTATATTTTGCTTAACCCCAAAGGAATTTAGTAAATCCATAAATGTGAGTGCTAAGGCGTCGTTAGCATCATCTACATGAATGTTAAAGTCTCCTACTATCAATACTTTGTCAGAGTTAACCAATAGGTCTGATAGCAGATGTCCAAATTCTTTAAGAAAATCGCCATATGGCCCCGGGGGTCTGTACACGGTGGCCAAGGTAAAATATAGCAAGGGTTTATTACGTATTTCATTTAGTGCAACATTAATGATAAGCACTTCAAATGAATTAAACCTGGGCCTTATTTTCTGGGTAACAGTGAGTACATAATTGTAGATAGTGGCGACACCACCACCGCGACCAATTAGACGGGGCTCGTGCTTATAGAAATATCCTTAAATTCAGATAAGACAGAGATATTACTTATTGGCCCAAAAACCAGCACACAACAGCTTTCACAATTCAGCTTGCGCTTAGAAGGATGTACTGTTATTACCAGCTCAGCAGTAAAAGATCTGGGAGTAATATTAGACAGTAACTTGTCTTTTGAAAATCACATTTCAAATATCACAAAAACAGCCTTTTTCCATCTTCGAAATATTGCTAAACTTAGGAACATCCGTATCTGATGCAGAAAAACTAGTTCATGCATTCATGACCTCCAGACTGGACTATTGTAATGCATTACTAGGTGGTTGTCCTGCATCCTCAATAAACAAGCTTCAGTTAATCCAAAATGCAGCTGCCAGGGTTCTCACTAGATGCAGAAAATATGATCATATAACCCCAATATTATCATCCCTGCACTGGCTACCTGTTCAGTTTAGAATAAATTACAAAATAGTATTACTTACATACAAGGCCTTAAATGGTTTAGCTCCCACATACCTAACCAGTCTTCTGATACGCTACAATCCACCACGCGCCTTAAGATCACAAAACTCCGGACTTCTGGAAGTTCCCAGAATTTCAAAATCTACAAAAGGGGGTAGGGCTTTTTCATATTTAGCTCCAAAGCTTTGGAATAGCCTTCCAGACAGTGTTCGGGGAGCAGACACGGTTTCTCAGTTCAAAAGTAGACTCAAGACGCATCTTTTTAATCTGGCATACACATAACTCATCCCAGTACTCATACTCCAGTACACCTATACCGAATGGCAACTACGCTAATTCTCCCCATCTGTTCTGTATTTCTCTACCCATCCCGAGGCATCGGGAGATTTTGCCAGCTTCAGTAGACAAAGGCCGACCCTGCGAGGTTCATGAGGCATCCAGAGAAGGACCAGCTCCAACTGGATTCAGCTTTATGATGGTTGGAGCTACACATGCTGCTCCTGTGCTTCCAGTGATCCAGACCTCATCTGCCCTCTGCACCTACTGACTCGTCCCTATGCTGAACTGGTCTTCATGACAAATTTAAATAATTTCTGTCATATTGAATTTTCACCTGCACAACACACAAGATGTTATATCATTTCTATCTGTTATCGCCCAAATGAGGATGGGTTCCCTGTTGAGTCTGGTTCCTCTCAAGGTTTCTTCCTAATGCCATCTCAGGGAGTTTTTCCTTGCCACCGTCGCCGTCACCCTTGGCTTGCTCATCAGAGAAATTTCATTCATTCGTCTCATTATTATCTGCACATTTTTCTCACACATCCACACTTCCAATTATTTTCTTTTCTATAATTATTATTATTATTTGTTTTTATTTATTTATTTTCTATTATAATTTTATTTATTTATTTATTATTTTATATATAATTATTCTATATATATATATATATAATTATTTTTTTTTTTGTTAAATTTCTTTAATTTTTGTGAAGCTGCTTTGAGACAATGACCATTGTTAAAAGCGCTATATAAATAAAATTGAATTGAATTGAATTGAATTGAATTGTAGTTCCCGCTACCTTGCGTTCGCTCCATTCGCCTGAGCAAACTTTTCTCAGAAGACCTATAGTTTTTACCGTCATGCGACCACGGTATTATCGAAATAAATTGTTATTGCGGTACGACGGTATTTACAATACCATTACATCCCTAATATTAATGCTTAAATAGATTTTTATTTTATTAAATAGTCAGTGGGTTTGGAGTAAAATAGTAGAGAAAATTATTTTATTAATGTATAAATTTACGTATAGTCATTAAATCTCAAGTCAAGTCAGCTTTTATTGTTATTGCAACTGTATACAGTTCAGTACACAGTGAAATGAAACAGTGTTCCTCCAGGACCAAGGTGCTACATACTGTACAACATAAATTTGCAACATAAATGAACAAGAACGAACTAGCTAACAAAGACACTTAATTAGCTGAGACAAAACAGATTATTATTATAAATTTATAAAAAAAAAAAAAAAACCAAGTATCTTAAAAAAAGACAACAAGTCAACATAAAGTGAATGTGCAAATATACAAATAAGAGTTACAACATGACAAACAACATCACCATCCAATCCAATCCAATACCGAGGAATGAGTTGAGGTAGTGGTATGAGAATAATAAAAATTTCTTGTAATTACCAGCAAAGATGTAAAAAATATATATATCAGGTAATAAATAATGTGCAAAAAGCAATTTCATGACGGTGTGGGAGATTTCTGCATGGTTATTGATCAGTGTGTTTGCGTGCGTGTTTATCAGTTAAATCACATTTGTTTTGAGGTGATTTGAGTGTGTGTGTGTGTGTGTGTGTGTGTGTGTGTGTGAGTGAGTGAGTGAGTGAGTGAGTATATGTATATCAGTCCAGTCCCTTTGTATTTAGGAGATGCTGGCTTGTGGAAAGAAGCTGTTATATGGTCTGGATGTGAGGCCCGAATGCTTCGGTACCTTTTTCCAGATGGCAGATGGGTGAAGGGTGAGTGTGATAGTGTGATAGTATAATCTGTTTTGTTTTATTGTTTAACAAATATTAATTTAGTAGTGTTTCAAAAGAATTTTTAGTTCGATTAGAATTATTAGAGTTCTTTTTTATTTCTTGTTTATTTCTTCAGGTCTTTTTTCTCCTTATTTATTCTTTCTTGTTTCTAGTGTCATGTGTGCCTAGAGGAAATGTTTATTTAATTTAATTCTGTTCTATTCATAAAATTTTATTTTATGTATTGTTAATAATTTGTATATATTTGAATAATTCTATGAAAGTTTTTTTCCTTATAAAAAACAACAATGACAAAAATCTTCAGTTAATGATTGTTGTAGTCCTTGAGTCTATGATTGAGAGTTCCCTTTCAAAGGCTACACTCGATGCTGCGTGAAAACGCTATGGGAACATCTTTCCATGTTGCCGCTTGTGAAGCATGTGTGTATCAAACACACCAGATTTTGGCTTATATAACCTCGGTCAGGTGACGTCATGTGATGAGACGCATCTGGAGGTTATAAAAGGAGTGAACCGGAAACATTCCTCAGATTCTTTGTCTTCACTTTGACCTCGTTGTGTTGAGTGTGTTTGTGTTTAAACCAGCAAAATAAGAAGCATTTAACTCACCGATATTTGGAGTTTTAAAACGAGATGTCCCTCTGTGTGATAATCCATATCGGAGGACGATATTTACACTTTACTGCAAAATAAACATCCTCTCTTGCTTCCGCGGAGATGGAAATAGCCTCCAAGCACTGGGAAAACATTAAAACGGCAGTTTCTGTTGGGTGGACGGGGGGCGGAGCCTCAACGACATTCTCTCTCCCCCCTCTTAGTTTTCTCCATGTGAGTTAACCCTTTCATGGAGTACGCTGTATTAATCCCGTGTTTTCCTGCTATCGACTTATTTATTCGTTTAAATATAGTTGATGTGGAAGAGTTATACGATGACGCCCAGATAGAAGAGAAGCTTCAAACAGGCTATTTCTCTCCTGGGGCATCATCCTTCCTGAAAAGCTAAATACTTCCTTCAAGTTGTGTAGACTTTCATCTTCCCTGGAGGGAAAACCTTTTCAGGCAGCAGATCAGGTTGTTGCTACCACGCTGACCTGCTGAGAGACTTGAGCACTGGCGGGGCTCTTCAGATAGTGCGTAGATTACGCCGGGCCACAGACTTGTCTCTGCGTGCAATAAAGCAGACGGCTCGTGCGATCGGCCGTTTTATGGAGGGGGTGGCCCCCCAATGGGGAGAGGCACGCGGAATTCCTTTCGAAGAATGAAGTGCTCTCCCTGACACACCCAGGAGGTAGGTGTTCTTGCTCCGCCACCACTGGTGTTTCGGGCAACACCAGTCTCCAATAAAGTGTTAGTTCTTCGGTATTTCCTGCCATGTTTCAGGATGCCGAACATCTAACATCCCCCACGCCCCCCCCCCCCCTTTAACCAAGCCAAAAAGAGAAACTACAGAGATTCACCCTCTGCGTTTCAATATGGCGTGGTCTCCACTTCCATGAAGCCGGAAAGTACGCATCTCCTGAAGGAACTTGCTGGGAAATGGGGCCATGAAACATGTTCCACTACCAGACAGTCAGTCAGGCTACTACAGTCGGTATAGCTTGGTTCCCAGAGGAACGGAATTTTTAGACTTCGGGCTGTACCGCTATCTAAAATAATAAATATAGTTTCAAAAATTTTTAATGTCAAAGTGATTGCTCTCAAATCCTACCAAGTGATTGATTTGTGACAATCGATTGAAGGGCGCTTTCATATAGAAATATTGCCACAACACAGTGAATGACCTGAGATTTGCTTCAGGGGCGAAGCTTATCAGTATTGGGTCCATTTGGTCTAGCCCTCTGCACCCGCACTTGGATGTATTGAATTACATAGACGACTGGCTGGCCCAGTCTCAGTAGCTAGCGCTTCGACATCAGCATGTCATCCTAGCTCATCATTGGTTCTAGGATTGAGACCCAAAGTTTCATTCTACAAGGAAATTAAGCTAGACCAGAAAGTGACCTTCACTTTCAGGAATCTTAGCTCTCATGGCAGTTGTATCCACGGTGACACCTTTGGGCCTTCTGCACATGAGAGTATTTTAGTTGTGGCTAATACAGGGGATTTCACTCTAGGGCCAATTCCCAATAAGGGTTACACGCTAGGTGCTTCGTACCCTTCCTATGTGGTTCAGACCCCGGTTTCTGACTCTGGGTCCCACTCTAAGTTCGACTTGTCATCGCAGATGCTAATGACAGACGCTTCCCTCACGGGCTGGGGTGCGGTCTTAGATGACTGTCCAGGCCAAGGGAGCTGGAGAGGCCTTCTTCTCGCGCGGCACATCAATTGCCCTGAAATGAAGGCTCTATTTCTGGCCCTAAAGCACTTCCTCCAGTAGTTGAGAGGCTACCATGACCTAGTGCGGATGGACAACACTATGGCAGCCTCATATATTATCGCCAGGGCGAACTGTGCTCACGCCTCTAAACAGCTAGCGCACCAGATTCCTGTCCCTCAAGGCGATTTACATTCAGGGCATATGAATGTGGGAGCAGTTGTACTGTCCAGTCAATCTCTGACACATGGGGATTGGGAACCCCACCCCAAAGTAGTCAGTCTGGGAGAGATTTCAGCTAACAGAGCTGGACCTCTTTGACTCGTAAGATCAGCAAATGTCCCCTTTGCTACTCGCTGACTCTCTCAGCCACCCCCCCCCCCACACATCGTGGCCCAAAAGTGGCCCAGGCTCCGCCTTTATACGTTTTTTCCTGATAGCCCTGCTCCCGGGAGTCTAAGTCAAGCTGGTCTTTCAGCCAGCATAATTAAGACTATTCTAAGTGCTAGAGCTCCCTCCCCTAGAAGAGCTAATGCCCTCAAAATGAATGTATTTGAAAATTGGTGCATGACAAAGCAGATAGCTAATACTCTCAGGACGTACGTAACTGCTATTTCAGCCTGCCACGTCCTGATCGATGGGATTAACAGTGACACCCCCTTTGAACCACTAGAGTTCTTGGAGATCACTAGAGAATTGGAGATCTGTCAGTCTCCCCATCCTGCCTAGACTTTGCCCCTGGGCTATTCAGGGCCATTTTGCATCCTCACTGAACTATCTTCCGAAAGTTCCATTTCAACATGCACCCTATTGTTTTGAAGCCTTCTGTCCTCTGCCTTTACAGCTTCGGAGCAGGAGAGACTTCACTTACTGTTTCCAGTATGTGCTCTTCAGATTTACGTCCACTGCATCAGCCAGTGGCGTAAGTCAGAGCAGCTTTACATGTTTTGGGGTCGCAACCGGTGGGCGGCCGCCACTACACTGAGTGAGAGATGCTATTGCCCTCTCCTACGAGGCGCGTGGGCTCACTTCGCCTCTAGGAATCAGGGCACATTCAACCAGGGGATCACCTCATCTATTGCACTAGCAAGAGGTATTCCCCTGCAGCAAGTGTGTGCTAAGCAGGTAGACCCAGCCCACTGCCTAATTGTTTCAGTGCTGGAGTTTATGCAGGAAAATTTGTCCTCGAGCTTGTGCGCTAGTACTCTCAGGACGTACTTAACTGCATCTTCACTGAACTATCTTCAGAGAGTTCCATAAACCCAACATGCACCCTATTGTTTTTAAACCCTTCTGTCCTCTGCCTTTATAGCTTCGGAGCAGGAGAGATTCACTTACTGTGTCCAGTACGTGCTCTTCAGATTTACATCCACCGCATCAGCCAGTGGCGTAAGTCAGAGAAGTCTTACATGTTTTGGGGCCGCGGGGGCGGCTGCCACTACACTGGGTGAGAGATGCTATTGCCCTCACCTATGAGGCGCGTGGGCTCACTTCGCCTCTAGGAATCAGGGCTCATTCAACCAGGGGTTCGCCTCATTTATTGCACTAGCAGGAGGTATTCCCCTGCAGCAAGTGTGTGCTAAGCAAGTACAGTCCTGGCCTGTAAAAACGCACGTTTTCTGAAAAGGGATCGCGCGGCAAGCTGTGATGAAATGCCCTTCATTACCTGTAGGGGTCAGTCGTGTTTCAGTTTGAAGTCTTATGTGTCTACTGAAGCCGAAAAATGTGTTATGTCTCTTAGTCGCCCATTGACAGCAAGTGACGGAGCTCATAAACATGTCGATCTCAAACTGTAAATACTGATATGTATTTATTCTTCATTTTTTCTCTCCTTCTATGATGATACTTTGTTAACTGCGCTTTCTCCATTCAGTATTATTATTATTATTATTATTATTATTATTATTATTAGTGGTACTAGTAGTGCTCCGAATTTATTATTATTGTTATTATTATTATTATTATTATTATTGTAACACACCCGCACGTGTGTGCAAAAAGCCTAAAACAATATTGTTTTATTGTGTTTGTGTATTATTAATGTTAATATAAAACCACAGTTTTACAAAAAATACCACAGTTAAACTATGGTTAGTGTAAGCATTGTTAATTTGTGGTTTATATTACCCATGGTTGTGTTTTTAACCTTTTCAGGGAACAGGGTTACAGTATAGTAACCCGAGATGTTCCCTTTCAAAGGCTTTCTCTCGATGGTGCGTGAAAACGCTATGGGAACGAGAATACCAACGGCGCCGCACTACAAGTGTCTGGACCCCAAGGTTGTGTAGCGTGTGCGCACAAAGCCGAGAAGGTCTCAGAACTATGCCGGGGCAGCTAACTCGGGGCTTTCCCTGAGCCCGGAGTAGCATCCAGATTATAATGTAACTAATGTGTGCGGGGAGGACCAACCCTCCATGTCACACAATTGCTGCAGGGGAATACCTCTTGCTGGTGCAAAAGGAGGCGATCTCCCTGGTTGAATGAGCCCTGATTCCTAGAGGCGAAGTGAACCCACGCGCCTCATAGGAGAGGGCAATATGCATCTCTCACCCAGTGTAGTGGCGGCCGCTCCAGCGGCCCCAAGACATGTAAAGGCTGCTCTGACCTACACCACTGGCTGATGCGGTGGACATAAATCTGAAGAGCACGTACTGGACACAGTAAGTGAAGTCTCTCTTGCTCCGAAGCTGTAAAGGCGGAGGACGGAATGCTTCAAAACAATAGGGTGATGTTGTTTATGGACTTAGGCCGATAGCTCAGTGAGGATGCAGTTACGTGCGTCCTGAGAGGCACAGGCCCGAGGACAACTTTGCTGCAGGGACCCCAGCACTGAAACAATTCAGCAGTGGACTGGGTCTACCTGCTTCGCACACACTTGCTGCAGGGGAATACCTCTTGCTAGTACAATTGATGAGGCGATCCCCCTGGTTGAGTGAGCCCTGACTCCTAGAGGCGAAGTGAGCCCACGCGCCTCATAGGAGAGGGCAATAGCATCTCTCATAGGGTGCATGCTGAACTTTCGGAAGATCGCTGAGTAAGGATGCAGTTATGTGCGTCCTGAGAGTACTTGGGCACAGGCCTGAGGACAACTTTCCTGCAGGGACTCCAGCAATGGAACAATTCAGCAGTGGATTGGGTCTACCTGCTTCGCACACACTTGAGGAATACCTCTTGCTAGTGCAATAGATGAGGTGATCCCCCAGGTTGAATGGACCCTGATTCCTAGAGGCGAAGTGAGCCCACGCGCCACATAGGAGAGGGCAATAGCATCTCTCACCCAGTATAGTGGTGCTCTGACTTACGCCACTGGCTCATGCGGTGGACGTACTGTAAATCTGAAGAGCACGTACTGGACAGTAAGTGAAGTTTCTCCTGCTCCGAAGCTGTAAAGGGCGGAGGACAGAAGGCTTCAGAACAGTAGGGTGCTTGTTACAAAATAGTTAGTTCAGTGAGATAAGTTCAAAAGATACAAAAGATAGTTCAGTGAGGATGCGGTTAAGTACATGTTGAGAGTACTAGGGCACAAGCCCGAGGACAAGCTTTTCCTGCAGAAACCAGCACTGAAACATTTCGGCAGTGGACTGGGTCTACCTGCTTAGCACACACTTGCTGCAGGGGAATACCTCTTGCTAGTGCAATAAATGAGGCAATCCCCCTGGTTGACTGGGCCCTGCTTCCTAGAGGCGAAGTGAGCCCACGCGCCTCATAGGAGGGGGCAATAGCATCTCTCACCCAGTGTCACCCTTTAAAAACATTCCATTTGAGGGCATAAGCTCTTGAAGAGGGATACTAGATCCAGAGTCAGGGAGTAGCAAACAGGACATTTGCTGATCTTGCGAGGCAAAGCGGTCCATCTCTGCTGCATGAAATCTCTCCCAGATTGACTGACTACTTCGGGATGGGGTTTCCATTCCCCATGTGTCAGAGATTGACTGGACAGTACAACTGCTCTCACATTCATATGCCCTGGAATGTAAATTGCACTGAGGGACAGGAACCTGGTGCGCTAGCTATTCAGCGGCACGAGCACAGTCCGCCCTGGCGATTAATATACGAGACTTGCCATAGTGTTGTCCACCCGCAATGGGACATGGCACTCTCAACTGCTGGAGGAAGTGCTTTAGGGTGAGAAATAGAGCCATCATTTCGAGGCAATTGATGTGCCATGCGAGAAGAAGGCCTCTCCAGCACCCTTGGGCTGGAACGGTCACCTAAGCCCGTGAGGGAAGCGTCTGTCGTTAGCATCTGCGATGACAAGACGAACTTAGAGTGGAACCCAGAATCAGAAACCGGGGTCTAAACCACATAGGAAGGGTACGAAGCACCTGGCGCGTAACCCTTGTTGGGGATCGGCCCTAGAGTGAAATCCCCTGTCTTAGCCACAACTGAAATGCTCTCGAAGGCCCAAAGGTCACCGTGGATACGGCTGCCATGAGAGCTAAGATCTCTGAAAGTGATGGTCACTTTCTTGGTCTAGCTTCATTTCCTTGAGGGTGTTGATAATGGATTCGACACGAGCGGGAGACAGCTGTGCCCACTTACGATCGAATCTCATGTGACACCCAAATCCTTAGAACAGGAAAGAGCACGCTTTCGTGGTGTTGGGTCTCAATCCTCAGAAACAAGATGAGCTAGGGTGACATACTGATGTCGAAGCGCTAGCTAATGAGACTGGGCCAGCCAGTCGTCTATGTAATTCAAATATGGATGCCCTGGTAGTCGTAAGAGCCAGAATTACATCCATGCATTTTAATATGTTTTTTGTGGGTGAGAAAGCTAGACCAACTGAAAAGGACCCGATACTGGTAAGCTTGGCCCCCAAAAGCAAACCTCAGGTCTTTCCCTGTGTTGTGGGAATATTTCTATATGAAAGTAAGCGTCCTTCAATCGATTGTCACAAATCAATCACTTGGTAGGATTTGAGAGCAATCACTTTAACAGTCAACATTTTGAAACTGTATTGTTTATTTTAGATAGCGGTACAGCCCGCAAAATCTAAAAATTTGGACGCAGCCCCCCGTTCCTCTGGGAACCAAGGAATACTGATTGTAGTAGTCTGACTCACTGTCTGGTAGGGGAACATGTTCCATGGCCCCATTCCCCAGCAACTTCTGTCAGGAGATGTGCACTTTCTGGTTTCATGGAAGTGGAGATCACGCCATTTTGAAACGCGGAAGGTGATGTAAACTGAGTCCTGTAGATTCTCTACAGTGCTTAGTACCCAAGGAGACTTGGTTAAATGGGGGAGGGGTGTTAGATGTTCGGCATCCTGAAACATGGCAGGAAAAACCGAAGAACTAACACTTTATTGGAGACTGGTGTTGCCCGAAACACCAGTGGTGGCGGAGGAAAAACACCGACCTCCTGGGGGTGTCAGGGAGACCACTTCATTCTTGAAAGAAATTCTGCGTGCATCTCCCCATTCGGGGGGGGGGGGGGCACACCCATGATCCTGGGCACATGAACCTCAGGGCTTCTTTGTGAAGAAGACAATATGCCAGTCTGACCCTTTTTGAGGCTGATAGTGAAGCACCAACCTGACTTGACACCCCACAACCCACAACCTGACAACCAAATAGTGAGATGGGATAGTGACAACCCACAACCTGACAACCAAAGCTGGGGGGGGGCGGTGAGGGAGCGCGTCGTTGAGGCTCCACCCCCCGGCCACTCGACAGAAACTGCTGTTTTTTTTTTTGTGGTTGTTGTTTTACTAGTGCTCGGAGATTATTCCATCTCCGCGGTTTAAGCAAGATAGGATGTTTATCCTTACCCATTCACCGGAAGCCCATGGCGTGCTTGAGAGCGGACAGAGGGATTTCCCGATCCAACGAGGAAGTGAGTTTTAAGCACCAAAATTTGCCGCGGCTCGAAGCTTCTCAAGGAATGCGAGGCGCGTGAGCACTTTTTAATCGAAGCAGTAAAGATCGCCCTCCGATATGGATTATCACACACGGAGGGACATCTTGTTTAAAACTCCGATATCGGTGAGTTAAACACTTCTCATTTTCCTGGTTTAAACACAGACACGCTCACAACAAGGTCAAAGTGAAGACAAATGATCTGAGGTTTGTCGCCGGCTCAGTAGTATTTATAACCTCCACCTGCGTCTAATCAGATCACGTCACCTGACCGAGGTTATATATAGCCAAAAATTTGGCGTGTTTGCACACATGCTTCACAATCGGCAACGTGACAAAATGGTTCCCATAGCGTTTTCACGCAGCATCGAGAGAAAGCCTTTGAAAGGGAACACAGCAGAGCGGGGAGGGGTGGACAATGTGTGCGACGTGTGAAAGGAGCTGCATAAGAGAAAGCGTTATATACAAGCGCATTTTAAATATTATATTTCATGCAAAATAAATAAAATCACGGGTTTTAAAAAAAGCCCTTAATATCGATATTTTGACTTTTGGATCGATCATTTTCGATACAACCCCTTGTCCGTTCAGACAAATCAATCTGAGGAATGTTTCCGGTTCACTCCTTTTATAACCTGCAGGTGTGTCTCATCAGATGACATCACCTGACCGAGGTTATATAAGCCAAAATCTGGCGTGTTTGATACACACATGCTTCACAACCAGCAACATGACAAGATGTTCGCATAGTGTTTTCACGCAGCATCTCGTTCCCGCATTTTCAGGGAACAGGGTTACAGCAAAGTAGCCCGAGACGTTTTCCATGAATCTGATATGTTTCATACTCTAATCAGACATACCGTAAAAACAAACAATTAAGCCCAGTATATTGCAGGTTCTTCTTGTGCCACCAGTGCACCTGTGGCCCCTCGGTGGTTGACTCTACAAGACCTCTCAGGGGTGCTGTGGTGTCTGCCACCAAAACATTGGCAAAGGGTTCTTTCGGTGCTGTGGGTTGCAAGGGGAGAGCCTCAGTGTTTCAGATTTATTTGGCTGGTGAATCCCATGGGGCTTAATCGGATTGACATCTGGGGTGTTTGGGGGCCAGTTTGGGGGTCTTGGGCTCTTTGCCTGCTGGGCCCCGTGCTGCTGAGGGTTTTTCTGTGGCTTCAGACCAGAAGGGCTGGCCTTTGGTCCCCAAAACTTTGGCAGAGGGTCACGTGACATGTTTACAGGTGTATATCACTGACTGTTATGGCTGATCTGTGAATATTAGGGTTTTAATGTTCATACAAAGAATACAGTACATTTACAGTACATTTGGGCATTTGGCAGACACCCTTATCCAGAGCTACTTACATTTTATCTCATTATACATCTGAACAGTTGAGGGTTAAGGGCCTTTGTCAAGAGCTCAATAGTGGCAACTTGGTGGTCATGAGGTTCCGAACCGTAGTCCAAGGCCTTATCCATTGAGCTACACCTGCCACTGCATGTTTTTTTTTAATGCATGCTTTTATGTTTGTTTTTTTACTTGGAGTTGAGACTTGTGTAAATGACCACTAGAACGGTTTCAGAAACATAAATTTAACATCAACTTTGTTGAACAAAGCCTTTACGGTTATACTTTGTGTGTTTTATTCCTGCATTATCTTTCATTATCTGTCATTATCTGCATTTAGTCACATCTGCAAATGTGACGATGCCCATTTGAAGTGCGATTCTCACCAGCGGCTGTGAATGAACATGTGGATTTTTTTTTAAGAAAGTGGAGATTAATAAGTGATTAATGTGCTCGGCAATCAGGGGAAGCAGATATAATAATCTGTTATGTAAAAAAAAGAAAAAAAAAGTTCTGTGTGTTGCCTCGATTAAAAATGGCTGATGTAACACTGACTTAAACCGTGTGTATGTATGTACGCTCGACCGCGGCTGTGTTAAGGGCTCCCTGTATCTTGCTTCACATTTCTGCTTCTCTATAATAAACAAATAAAATAAATCCTGCAAAAATCTTTCCATCCATTTTGCACTTGTACTAAAAAGCAGCATGAAGTTTACTGCATGTCCGTGGTCTTAGCCGTGCGTGCAAAGGCTCCTAATTTAACTCGGTGTTTCTGTAATTTTCTCTTCATACGGTATAGATGTCTAGTGATTTTGTTGCCAAGGAAACCGTCACATTATGCAAAACACCTTGGTTAAGGTTAAGGTCATTAAACACCTAAAATTATTCTTCGCTCAAGCCCAAGAGAGAAAATGTTAGACATGATAATCACAAGGTTACACCGTGTGTGTCCAGGGATCAAGGTTGTATATTAGTTTGTCGGCAAAAAAAAGTTGTTCTTGCAACATGTTGACACGTGCTAAACGAGCACCGGATGTTTGTCTCTTTCCCTTTTCTTCATCTTCTTCTTTTTTTTGTGTGAAGGGAACTATGGTGGTAATTGGTGAGGAGGAAGACTTCGGAGTCTGTTCTGCAAGAAGGTCCCTAGACGTTAAAAAAACAGCAACAGCTGTGGGAGAACAATAAACACTTCTTGTGAAACGATTCGGAGCCATATGTCCTCAGGGTCGCACTTAATTTTTTTTCGACAGGCCTTTTTATACACTCTGAGAGCTGCTAGTGTGTTACCAGTTTTTACCGATCCGCTTCGCTAATGTCATACGAGCGTGTTTGATGATGCGACCTCCCGGCCACAAGATTGAAACAGACACATCGGACATAGCTTGTACTGTATATTAAACCATGCCAAGAATCATCACAAGCATCTCGAGAATTGCTACGTGTGTGTTGGGTTGGAGAATAAATCCAGGGTAACAAATTTAATTATTACTTTATGCCTCTTTTACAGAATTCATCTGAGAGGAGCTTTTATCTGCAGAATCTTACTCAGGAAACGAGCAGCTGATCGGTCCTGGGATTTTGACACACACCCTTCCAGTCTGTAAGATAGACATTTGCATGTAATTAAATAAAATATGTAATAAAATAGGCGGCGCGGTGGTGTAGTGGTTAGCACTGTCGCCTTGCACCTCCAGGGTCTGGGTTCGATTCCCGTCTCTGTGTGCATGGAGTTTGCATGTTCTCCCCGTACTTGGTGGGTTTCCTCCGGGTACTCCGGTTTCCTCCCACAGTCCAAAGATATGCAGGTTAGGCTAATTGGCGTTCTTAAATTGCCCGTAGCGTGTGAGTGTGTGTATGTGTGTGTGCCCTGCGATGGATTGGCACCCTGTCCAGGGTGTACCCTGCCTAGTGCCCGAAGTCTCCTGGGATAGGCTCCAGGTCCCCCGCGACCCTGAACACAGGATTAAGCGGTATAGAAAATTAATGAATGAATGAATGCCTATATCTAATTTTTTTGACCGTCTGATTACACGTGTTTACACTTGCCATACCATCTGAAACATCGTGAATACTTAATTTGGTTACAAACTAACCAAAATAGACAAAGGTGAAATATGCTTAACGTTATATAAAACGTCTCCATGGTTTTAAAACGGAACATAATTAAAAATTTATAACTTAAAAACGCCATAACTGCAGTCTGCGCATATGCTTCATGCACCAAATAATGATTTCTTAATGTTATTTAGCCCAAATAAGCATTAACACAAGGCGGGGGGTTGGGGGGTACATTTCCTGTTCCATGTCACCTGTGATGTTATAATTCCGCACGCGCTTCCATCGGAGAATAACATTACGTCATTAAACCACGAAGTTGCAGTTTTAATGATGTACAGAACACAACGCCTCAGAAAATCTGATCTGTCTGTTTACACGACAATCACATTAGCACATATCTGATTTATATCTGATTTATTTCCACATATGAAGGAGGCCTGAAACCGATCTCGAAATATCGGAATGCACAAGTTTTTTTTGCTGTTTACACGGACATAGAACATATCCGATATGTGTCACATATGAGCAAAAAATCGGAATTGGGTCACATTTAATTGACAGTGTAAACATAGTTCCCTTTCAAGGCTACACTCGATGCTGCGTAAAACGCTATGGGAACCATTTTGTCGCGTTGCCGGTCATGAAGCATGCTGTGCAAACACGCCAAAGTTTTTGGCTATATATAACCAATATATTGGTGACGTAGCTTCCTGTTTTCGTATCGTTGCCGCGAAAGTTTCGCGTTTGTATCAGCGTTTAAATTACATCGCTTTATACAATAACAATATTAATAGCAACTACCTTTTACATCTCCATACTATTCGGCTTCGCCTTTTTTCTTCAATTTTTGGAGAACGCGCGAGTTTCCTCGTCTAAGAACAACAAACGGAATTCATCTCCAAACAACTAAAACTCCGACACAGAGGTACGTTATAATGTCTACCATTCAGCTTGTTCAGTGTGTAGAGTGCAGGATGTTTAGACATTGTTCCTCCATCATTAGCGATAATTTTATTTGTGATAGGTGTGTGTTAGTGAGCACTCCGATGGAGAAGATATCAGCATTAGAGGAGCGCATCCAGACTTTACAGAGGGTTAGACAGTGTGAGAGCAGCGTTATTCCTGTAGCGGACAGTCTGGGTGCCACAGGCGGAGATAAAAAGCCCCCGACTCCGGCATTAGAGCCCTCACAGCGGGACGAGTGGGTGACGATTCGGCGGCATACTCGTTCAGCCAAAGCTAACGCTAAGGCTAGCCCACAGGAGCACACCTCCTCACCACCTCCTTCACGTGTCCAATAGGTTTGCTCTCCTCAGTGCTGCACCCGCTGAGAAACCTGAAAGAGCTCTGGTTATAGGAGACTCTATACTGAGGCACGTGACATTAGCTAGACCTTTAGGGGCGCCAGCGGTAGTGGTTAGGTGTATCCCGGGAGCCAGAGCACCGGACATAGCAGGTAATCTTAGGGCTCTAGGACAGCACAGGTTCTCTAAGATAGTGGTACATGCTGGAGCTAACGATATACGCCTTCGTCAGTCAGAGATTAGTAAGAGTAACTTTACAGAGGTGTTTAAATTAGCGAAGGCGATGTCCGATGAAATAGTATGCTCTGGTCCCATCCCAATGAGACGTGGCGACATAGCTTACAGCAGGTTATGGTCGCTGAACCGCTGGATGTCCAGGTGGTGCTCCAAAAATAATGTGGGCTACATAGACGGTGTCCATCCCACTCGGGAAGGTGCTGCTCTCATTTCCTGTAGTATAGCTCATAGTCTCAGTAGAGGTCTAGTTAATCGGTGACAATCCAGAGCCCAGGCCAGGGAGCAGACAGACAGGCTAAACCAACCGTCTGCTAGCTGCTTAGAGACGTCACTCCGAGTTCACCATATTGAGACTGTGTCTGTTCCCCGATCTAAGCAAAAATGTAGAAAGACTCAGAAAGTCTGTTTCAATAATTTAATTTACATTAAGACCACAAACTCGGATCATACTGAATGCGCAGCCGGCACCTCTGATCTGAAGCTAGGATTGTTAAATATTAGATCTCTCGCATCAAAAGCAGTTATTGTTAATGAAATTATCACAGATCAGGCGTTTGATATACTCTGTTTAACTGAAACATGGGTTAAACAGGACAAGTATGTAGCTCTAAATGAAGCTAGTCCTCCTGGATACAGCTACATACACCAGCCTCGGTTAACTGGTAGAGGAGGAGGCGTCGCAGTTATTCATAATGATAATCTGTCTATCGTACAAAAACACGGACACAAATTTAACTCATTTGAAATTCTCTATAGTAACATAAGTCTATTTAAGTATATTAAATCAGCTCAGTCGATTCCACTAATTATAATTTACAGACCTCCAGGGCCGTATTCTGAATTTCTTAGTGAATTTACAGATTTCATCTCAGACCTGGTCATTTCTGTAGACAAAGTGTTAATTGCTGGAGATTTTAACATTCATTTTGAGAATCCAGAAGACCCTCTGAGAACAGCATTTATGTCCATACTGGACTCTGTAGGCGTAAATCAGTGTGTAGTAGGACCCACTCATAAAGCAGGTCACGCTTTAGATTTAGTAATATTCTTCGGATTAATTATGAGAAATGTATTCACAATTCCACTGTCTGAAATTATCTCAGATCACTATCTTGTCTCCATTCAAGTGTGTCACAGTGATAATGTACGCACAGCACCGCGCTACCGTATTAAACGTACATTCACATCAACTACCACACAGAGTTTTATCAGTAATCTCCCAGAGTTACCAACTTCGATTAGGCCACCGTCTGACCCCACAGAACTCGATCAGGCGACTGAATATTTAGAGTCGACACTTCGTTGTACCTTAGATAATGTAGCTCCAGCTAAAAGAAAAATTATTAGAGATAAGAAACTCGCTCCCTGGTATAACGATCACACGCGCACTTTAAAACAGACTGCTCGGAAATTAGAGCGTAAATGGCGTCAAACTAAATTGTTGGTATTTCAAATAGCATGGAAAGAGAGCATCCTGAACTATAGGAAAGCTCTTAGTGTAGCTAGATCAACGTATCTCTCCACTCTTATAGAAGAAAATAAAAATAATCCTAGATTTTTATTTAATACCGTAGCCAAATTAACCAGAAATAAGACCACTACAGAAATCTCCACAACAACATCATGCAATAGTGAGGACTTCATGAACTTTTTTAATAATAAAATTGTAAATATCAGGCATAAAATTGAGGCTTTGAAACCGAACAATGTAATTGATACAGATGTTAACCTAGCCATGTCAGATTCAAACCTAGAATACTTTACTCCTCTTGGAGAGAATGAACTAATTTCACTCATCTCTTCTGCAAGTTCATCAACCTGTATATTAGATCCTATACCGACACATTTTCTTAAACAGATAGTACCAGTAATAACAGAACCGCTGTTGAGAATAATTAATTCCTCACTCAGCATTGGTTATGTTCCAAAATCTTTTAAAGTAGCAGTTATCAAACCAATAATTAAGAAACAGGCCAATATCAAACCTCCCCTTTATCTCTAAGATTCTGGAAAATATAGTAGCGGAGCAGCTATGCTCATATCTACATAGAAATGGCATACATGAACTGTATCAGTCAGGATTTAGGCCTCATCACAGCACAGAAACAGCACTCGTTAAAGTAGTAAATGACCTCCTATTGGCCTCTGATCAGGGTTGTGTAACTATGCTTGTATTACTCGACCTCAGTGCAGCTTTTGACACTATTGATCATGCTATTCTTCTTCACAGATTAGAAACTGTAGTAGGAATTAAGGGTATAGCCCTCTCCTGGCTCAGATCCTATTTGACCGATCGTTATCAGTATGTAGACTTAAATGGTGATTATTCTGCATGTTCTCTAGTGGAGTTTGGCGTTCCGCAGGGTTCAGTTTTAGCCCCACTGCTTTTTTCCCTTTACATGCTTCCTCTGGGCAACATAATCCATAAGCATGGTATTAGTTTTCATTGTTATGCTGACGACACACAGCTATACGTCTCAACAAAACCTGATGAGAAAAACCATCTTACTAAAGTTGAGCAATGTGTGCAGGACATAAGAAATTGGATGCTAATTAACTTCCTTCTGCTTAATCCGGATAAGACAGAAGTTCTAGTGATAGGACCGCATACAGCTAGAAGTAAAATCTTAGATCACACCGTAACTTTAGATGGCCTTTCTGTTCCGTCAAGTGCAACAGCAAAAGACCTCGGCGTGATTATAGATTCCAGCCTTTCATTTGAAGCTCATGTAGATAATATCACCAGGATAGTATTCTTTCACCTCAGAAATATTGCCAAAATAAGAAATATATTGTCGCTAAACGATGCAGAAAAACTAGTTCATGCTTTTATCACTTCTAGGTTGGACTATTGTAATGCCTTACTGTCTGGTTGTTCAGTTAGGTGCATAAACAAGCTTCAGCTAGTCCAGAATGCAGCAGCGAGAGTCCTCACTAGAACCAGAAGATATGAGCACATCACCCCTATCCTATCTTCACTGCATTGGCTCCCTGTGAAATTTCGCATTGATTTTAAAATACTACTCTTGACATATAAGGCATTAAATGGTCTCGCCCCGCAGTATCTGAGCGAACTGCTAGTGTCTTACGATCCGCCACGCCTACTTCGGTCAAAGGATGCAGGCTGCTTATCAGTACCGCGTATTATGAAAACTACAGCTGGGGGCAGAGCTTTTTCTTACAAAGCCCCAAAATTATGGAATAGTCTTCCAAATAGTGTTCGGGACTCAGACACAGTCTCAGTGTTTAAGTTTAGGCTTAAAGTTTAGCATTTTTATAAATAGATTTGCCATAAGGTAAAGGAGCAGATCTGGGGGACTCATGGACGTAGAGTATTATGGTGAACTGGTATGTTTAGATGCTGTCTTCCTCAGTCTCATTTGATCACTCAGGTTTGTTGACGGTGAGGTGATTGTTTGCTTTTCATCTCAGGGAGCCCTCATGTTTGTGTTTCCTTCTGGCTCTCCCTTTTAGTTATGCTGTCATAGTTAGTCCTGCCGGAGTCCCTACTTGCACTCTACAGTAAATATACATTCACATTAGACATTGTGACTGTGACCATACCTAATTGTAATCTCTCCTCCTCTTCTCTTCCTCCCCCTCTTTCTCTTTCCTCTCTCCCCCTGTCTCCCCCTTTCACTCTTTCTCTCTCTCTCTCTGTCGAGCTACACACGTGGTTCCTGAGCTGCCAGTGATCCAGACTCCCTCTGCCCTCTGGACCTGTCTGATCCATCCTGGTTCCCCCTTTCTGGTTGGAGGTCTCGTCGCATGGATGCCCCGTGTGTCTCTTTAGGACGCGTCTGGTGTCTGGGGATGATTCTATCTACTTAGAAGATGGTTCTGGCCTCGACTGGTGTTGTCAGCTGTTTCTCTGAGGACTTGACAATTCGATAGTTCAGGACTGGAACTTTATACAAGTCTATCTGAGTCTCCAATAACTACTGGACTCCATTTTACATCAACTATTATAACATCAATTAACATCAACTATTATAGCTGAACCTAACACTGTATAAATGCAGATCATTTCCTGCTATCTGTTTCACCCAGATGAGGATGGGTTCCCTGTCGAGTCTGGTTCCTCTCAAGGTTTCTTCCTATTACCATCTCAGGGAGTTTTTCCTTGCCACTGTCGCCCTCGGGCTTGCTCACCAGGGACTATCTGAACATTTTGATTCATACACATTCACATTCCATACAAACTTAAATAATTATTTTTTCATTGTGTAAAGCTGTTTTGAGACAATGTCAATTGTTAAAAGCGCTATACAAATAAAACTGAATTGAATTGAATTGAATAACCTCGACCAGGTGACGTCATCTCATTAGATGTAGGTGGAGGTTATAAAAACAGGTGAGCCGGCAACAACCTCAGATAATTTGTCTTCAGAGCCTTGTTGCGAGCATGTTTTGTTTAAACCAGCAAAATAAGTGTTTAACTCACCAATATGGCAAGTTTAAACCGGATATCCCTCCATGTGTGATAATCCATATCGGAGTGCGATCTCTACACTGCTACGACTAGTGCTGCGCGCGCCGCACATTCCTGGCTTAAAACTCGTGCATCTGACAGAGCTGCGGCAGACAGAGGTAAGCCCCCTTTTCTTCCGCGTTGTCATCACGAGGATTCCTCCCTTGCTTAGTGGAGATGAAAATAGCCTTAAGCACTTAAAAAAAAAAAAAAAAAACAGTAGACGGCAGCTTCTGTCGGGTGGCCGGGGGGCGGAGCGTCAACGTGGCTCTCCCCCCCCCCCCCTCTTAGCTCTCTCCATATGAGTTAACCTTTTCTTGGAGTAAGCTGTATTCATCCCGTGTTTTTCCTGCCATCGACTTATTTATTTATTTAAATATAGTTGATGTGGAAACGCGGGGTTATATGATGACGCCCAGATAGTAGAGATCTCTCTCCTGGGACATCATCCTCCCTGGTAAGCTTATACTTCCTTTCTAGCTGTGTAGACTTTTATCTTCCCTGGAGGGAAAAGCTTTTCAGGCAGTAGGTCAGCTTGGTACTCCACTGCACACCAGGGCGGTTTTGCGGTCCTACCAGGCTGACCTGCTGAGAGACTTGAGTACTGGCGGGGCTCTTCAAGATAAGGCATATTGGAATTATGCCGAGCTACAGACTTGTCTCTTCGTGCAACAAAGCAGACGGCTCGTGTTATCGGCCGTTTTATGGCTGCTACGGGTTTCGCAGGAGGCACCTGTGGCTAAATCTCAGGCGCATCAATGATAGGAGTGTGCATTTCTCCTTAATGCCCCTATCTCGCCTTCCGACCTGTTTAGCGATGTCGTTGACTCAGCCGCCACTAGGTTCTGGGGCGAAGTTATACGAACAAGCTTTTGGGAAATTCCCTCCTCGCCGTGCTCAAGAGTCGGGATTGTCGGCCACCCAGTCTCGACTGCGTCTGACTCTTGCGAGGCGTAAACACAAGGAGTGTGTTCTTTTTTGGACCCGGGCACCTCCTCGTAAAAAATTGGGGTGCGCCGCGTTTCACTATCTGCCCCAGGAGGTCAGACTGATTAAAAAAAAAAAAATATATATTATATATATATATATATATATATATATATATATATGTAAAATAAAATAAATGGGGGTGCCCCCCCCCAATGGGAGAGGCACCTAGAATTCCTTTCAAACGAATAAGTGTTCTCCCTGGCACCCCCAGGAGGTCGATGTTCTTGCTCCGACGCCACTGGTGTTTCGGGCAACACCAGTCTCCAATGGGCTGTTAGTTCTTCGTTTTTTCCTGCCATGTTTCAGGATGCCGAACATCTAACAGCCCCCCCCCCCCCCCGTTTAACCAAGCCGCTGAAACTTTTGGCCTTTTCTGAGAAACTGGCAGCATGGAAGCTACTGCCAAGTATATCTCCTTGGGTACTAAGCACTGGAGAGAGAAACTACAGGATTCAGTTCTCACTTCACCCTCTGTGTTTTCAATGGCGTGGTCTCCACTTCCACGAAACCAGAAAGTGCGCATCTGCTGACAAAGCTGCCGGGGTAGGGGGCCATGGAACATGTTCCCCCACCAGACAGTGAGTCAGGCTACTACAGTCGGTTTCTTGGTTCCCAAGAGGAACGGGGGCTGCGTCCAATTTTTCAGATTCTGTGGGGTCTCCCGCTATGTGAAAATCAATGAATACAGTTCAAATGTTGACTGTCAAGGTGATTGCTCTCAACCCTACCAAGCGATTGATTTCTGACAATCAATTTAAGGACGCTTACTTTCATACAGAAACATTGCCAAAACACAGGAAGATCCTGAGGTTCGCTTTCGGGGGCGAAGCTTACCAGTATCGGGTCCTTCCATACTGTAGGTCTAGCTCACCCGCACACATACAAAATGCACGGATTTAGCTCTGGTTCTTACGGGAGTCCCAGGGCATCTGGTGGCTAGTGCTTCGACCTCAGCATGTCGTCCTAGCTCATCTCTGTTCTCAGGATTGGGACCCAACGCCACGAAAACGTGCTCTTTCCTGTTCAGAGGACAACACATGGGGTGCCATATGGGATTCGATCGTAAGCGGGCACAGCTGTCTCCCGCTCGTGTCGAACCCAATCTCAAAACCCTCAAGGAAAACAAGCTAGACCAGAAAGTGACCATTACTTTCAGACATCCTAGCTCTCATGGCAACTGTATCCACGGTGACACCTTTGGGCCTTATGCACAGAGAGCATTCCAAGTTGTGGCTAAGAACCAGGGGATTTCGCGCCAGGTGCTTCGTACCCTTTCTACGTGGTTCAGACCCCGGTCTCTACTCTGGGTCCCACTCTAAGTTCATCTTGTCGTCGCTGAGGCTAACGACAGATGCTTCCCTCACAGGCTGGGGTGCGGTCTCAGATGACCGTCCAGCCCAAGGGAGCTGGAGAGGCTATCTTCTCGCATGGCACATCAATTGCCTCGAGATGATGGCTCTATTTCTGGCCCTAAAGCACTTCCTCCAGCAGTTGAGAGGCTGCCATGTCCTAGTGCGGTGGACAACACTATGGCAGTCTCATATATTATCGCCAGGGCGGACTGTGCTCGCGCCGCTAACAGCTAGCGCACCAGGTTCCTGTCCCTCAGGGTGATTTACATTCCAGCATGGATGCGGGAGCAGTAGTACTGTCCAGTCTATGACACACGGGGAATGGGAACCCCACTCCGAAGTAGTCAGGGAGAGATTTTCATGTAGCAAGGCGGACACCTTGCCTTCCAAGATATGCTTCGACTTTTACTGCTCTTCAGATTTACGTCCACCGCATCAGCCAGTGGCGTAGGTCAGAGCAGCTTCTACATATTTTGGATGAGAGATGCTATTGCCCTCTCCTACGAGGCACGTGGGCTCACTTCGCCTCTAGGAATCAGGGCCCTTTCAACCATGGGGATTGCCTCATCTATTGCATTAGCAAGAGGTATTCCCCTGCAGCAAGTATCTGCTAAGCAGGTAAACCCAGTCCACTGCCGAATTGTTTCAGTGCTGGAGTTTCCGTCCTCGGGTCTGTGCCCTAGTACTCTCAGGACGTACGTGACTGCATCCTCTCTCAACTATCTTCCGAAAGCTCTATAAACCCAACAGGCACCCTATTGCTTTTGAAGCCTTCTGTCCTCCGTGCTTACAGCTTCGGAGCAGGAGAGACTTCACTTGCTGTGTCCAGCTTGTGCTCTTCAGATCTACGTCCACCGCATCAGCTAGTGGCGTAGGTCAGAGCAGCTTCTACATGCTCTGGATGAGAGATGCTATTGCCCTCTCCTACGAGGCGCGTGGGCTCACTTCGCCTCTAGGAATCAGGGCTCATTCAACCAGGGGATCGTCTCAGCTATTGGATTAGCAAGAGGTATTCCCCTGCAACAAGTGTGTGCCAAGCAGGTAGACCTAGTCCACTGCCGAAATGTTTCAGTGCTGGAGCTTCTGCACTAAAAGCTTGTCCTTGGGCTTGTGCCCTAGTACCCTCAGGATGTTCTTAGCTGCATTGTTTGAAGCCTTCTGTCCTCCGCCTTTTACAGCTTCGGAGCAGGAGAAACTTCACTTACTGTCCAGTATGTGCTCTTCAGATTCACGTCCACCGCATCAGCTAGTGGCGTAAGTCAGAGCGCCACTATACTGGGTGAGAGAATCATATTGCCCTCTTCTATGAGGCGCGTGGGTTCACTTCGCCTCTGGGAAGCAGGGCTCACCCAACCAGGGTGATCGTCCCAGTCTCACCAGCATGAGGTATCCCCTGCAGTAATTGTGTGGCGCGAAGGGTTGGTCCTCCCCGCACACATTTGTTACATTTATAATCTGGATGTTTATGCTACTCCGGGCTCACTGCCCCCGAGTTAGCTGCCCAGGCTAGTTCTGAGACCTTCTTGGCTTTGTGCGCACACGCTACACAACCTTGGGGTCCAGACACCTGTAGTGCGGCGGCGTTGGTATTCTCGTTCCCATAGCATTTTACGCAGCATCGAGTGTAGCCTTGAAAGGGAACGTCTCAGGTTACTTTGCAGTAACCCTGTACCCTGAAAGGCTGGAACGAGATGCTGCGTCCGAATGCCGCACTACCACGTGACACTACCACGTGACCGTTCAGACAAATTAATCTGAGGTTGTTGCCGGTTCACCTGTTTTTATAACCTCCACCTACATCTAATCAGATGACGTCACCTGGTCGAGGTTATATATAGCCAAAAACTTTGGCGTGTTTACACAGCATGCTTCACGACCGGCAACGCGACAAAATGGTTCCCATAGCGTTTTACGCAGCATCTCGTTCCCGCCTTTCAGGGAACAGGGTTACTGCAAAGTAACCCGAGATGCTTTAGACACTCTAAACAAGGTGTTCAAGCTTTAGGCCTTATTCAAAGGAAAAATTTTATTTGTCACATACACAATCATACAGGGTATGATATGCAGTGAAATGCTTACACGACTGTTTTGTGACCTTGAAAAGAAAGAAAGAAGGAAAGAAGCATAAATACGAATAGGAAAGAATAAAACATATAAAATTTTTACTTTACATTCATTAAGCTGTGAAGTGAAGCAACATCACAGACCCCCTTAGTACCAACTTTTCCAGCGAATATTATCCAATGGAAAGGTGGGTCAAAAATTTGTCATAAATTATGACCTCTCGTAAACATAATGTTGTGAACATGACCACCATTAGACATGACATTAAAGGCAGTGTTGCATTGCTTTAAATGCTCATGACTGCTAAATGACATGTTGTTAAAGTTTTTTTATTAGAGCTACGGGAAAAAAAAGGTTTAAGGAGAGATTTAATTTTATGGTTTATTGCTGCAATCTAAAATGAAAAAAGAATAGTTATGTAATATTTAAGGGATTGTGAGTTGTTCTGTACAATTCATTGTTTTTTTCCCCCGAAACTCATTCTTTAACGATGTAAAGAATTACAGCTCTTCTCTTATCTTTTCTCTCCAGCAATCTGTTTTTCCCACCTAATTTCTCAGAAACTTTCCAAAACTTGAGGCTTTTTAATTCCCGTGCCAGAAGAGTTCCCGGCCTTATTGACCACATCAACATTAAAAATTCAAATAATGCGTCCACTTAGTGGTCTGATTGGGGAATGAATAAGACATGAGGTGGCGTCTGGCAGGCGAATAAACAACCCTGACTGATACCGAATACCTTCACTACAAACAAACCATCTCATTTATTTAAAGGTGTGAGGAAGAGATCGGCAAGGAACCAGAACCTGCAGCCTGCAGAGAAGATCTGATCTACACCCAGCGTTTAATTATATACAGAACTATAAGGAGATTATTTGTCAATTAATCTTTGGCCAAACTGCATCTGTAACATGTCTCCTCTTAAAGTGTAGTCATAAATTACAACAACAACAACTCAACTACATGATATATACACAAAAGCAAACTCAAAGAATAATTAATGGAATAATGATATTATAATTTTCTTTGTTTATATCTTACAGCTGTTTTTCCATTTTCTCCCTGTTTTTTGTAGCGCATATTTTCATCCCCCTTCCCTCCATCTTTTCTTAATTTCTTTCTTACCTTCTATTCTCTATCCATCAGTTCCTTCCTTCCTAATTATCTTCTTTCATTCATCTTTTCCTCCCTCATTTATTTCTTTCTGTCCTTTTTTTCTTCCTCTCCTATTTCCTTCCCTCCTTCCTCACCTGGTACATTTCAGTGTTTGTGCTGATCAGAGCTGGCAAGGCTGCTGCAAACACACACGCACGCACACACACAGGTGGAGCAGGGAGGCAGAGGCTCTGACACTCCGCTTACAGGACAACTCGTTAATTCACTTCATGTAAACGGCAGGAACTCCTGCTGCGGCGCTTCACCGCTTCGCTGATCACTGCACCTTTATTACCGCTTTTATCACATGACCTAGGGTTCTGAAAAGCCCGCCCACTTCTGCCCACCTCGGCTCACTCCAGGCGACTTCCGCCCACCTAACACTTCGAATGCAACAGACCATTCTTTTCTTTTTCCATTATATTATTGCTATTTCCTCATTCATTATACCACTTTTCATTTCCTTTATCCAAATTCTTTCTTTCTTTCTTTCTTTCTTTCTTTCTTTCTTTCTATCTTTCTCTACGTTTTATTTATTCAATGTTACTTTTATCCAGCCATTGATTATGATTCTTGTATTATTCCTTGTCCAGATTTCCACATTTCTTTCTTTCTTTCTTTCTTTTGTTTTATGCCTCCATTTTTTTTCTTTTCCATTTCTACATTTGACCTTATGATTATAAGCTAAAATAAATAATTAAAATTAGCTACATAATTAGCTACAAAAAAACCTGACCACTTGAAAACTTGTAAAAAAAAAAAAAAAAACGTGCTGACATATAATATAATACTTGGTGTTTTGTAATCTTAGAGTTAAAATGATTGAATACATTTAAATACAATGAAGCTTTCGCCCAAAGCATGCCAAGGTACAGGATATAAACAAACAAACAAGATAGATAGAGTAGATACTGTAGATACATTAGATAGATAGATAGATAGATAGATAGATAGATAGATAGATAGATAGATAGATAGATAGATAGATAATACACAAAGGAAATGACACGTCACTGACAGCTCCTGACATTAAGATGAAAGCTTCTGTTTCTATTTATTGTTTAATTTAATCAACGCTCTGAGCATTAATGTCATTAATGACATCACACTGGTTATATATGAATTTCATCCTTTGATCCATTCATCATTTCTTTCTTTCTTTTGGTTTTGTGATGGTAAAAATCTGGCAGCAGAAATTAAGTTGTTGGGTTGTTTTTGAGTGTGTGTGTTTGTGTGAGTTTATGTGTGTTTGTGTGTATGGGTGTGTGACATTGTTGTTGGCGCTTTAAATAGCCTCTGTCGTGTTTCGCTTGTGCTTCGACTGCAGATGTGGGACTCATTTAAGAGATACCCGAAGACGAGAGTTGTTCACTAAACACAGCGGCTAATTACTCATAAATTTGTTTGCTCAGCATCCCCGCGCAGACCGAGTGGCTGGAGTTCTTCGCTTTGTTTGATTATTAGTCTGTGCCTCGAGGGAGCTGTAGCAACTCCGGCTCTATTAGCTTCGACAACACTTAACTCTTAGCAATATGAACCTCTCAATAACGACAGAAGGAAAGCGGAGCATGCTCGGCTAGCACAAAACTTCCGCACTATATTATCCGCCTTTCCATCTCCAATATTCCGAGCCGAGCTTGAGCGGGCCCAAGTGTAACACTACGGATAATGATATGAGATGAATCAATGCTTTTACGGCCCCCTCGGATGCCTAAATCACACCGCCACTGATCAGCCTGATCTCCTGCATCATTACATGAGCGAGGCGGATGTTGGGAACGCTGTGATCGGTGAGGAACGAGAGAAATGTCTCCCGGAGATCGAGGCGCGAAAAAAGAAGCCATAATTGAGTTAATGAGGAGCGAATTTTCTGAACAGCAGAAAGTTTTAAGGGCGTAGAAAGACCTCAGTATGTGGGGGATTTGTGTGAAATGGACGCTGTTGGTGTGAGCCATCCTAGAACCCTAGAGTGAAAACTATAAGTAGTCAGAGCAAAGTCAGCCAGTGTCAAAGTCAATGTTAGAGTCAAAATCAAAGCCAAACCTCGAGTCAGTTAAAGTCAAAATCAGAGATAAAGCCAGTCAGAGTCAAAATCAGAGTCAGTCAGTCGGTGTCAGAGTGTGAATCAAAGTCAGAGTCAGTCAAAGTCAGAGAGAAAGCCAGTCATTATCAGAGTCAAAGTTAAAGTCAGAGGCAATGTCAGAATGAGAGTCAAAGTCAAAGGCAATGTACTGTAAGTGTCAGTCACTGTCAGAGTGAGAATCAAAGTCAGAGTCAAACTCAGAGATTATACGTGTCATAAACAGAGTCAGACTGACAGACAATGTCAGAGTCAAAGTTAAAGTCAAAGACTCAAAAAAAGTCAGAATCAAAGTCAGATGCTGAAGTCAGTGTGAGAGTGAGAGTCAGAGGCCATGTCAGAGTCAGTGACAAAGTCAGAGTAAGAGCTGGAGTCGGAGTTAGACATTCCAGGAGCTTCACTGTATTGCTAATGTACAGCTAACAAGTAACAAAACGTTATCCCTCTGAATTTTTTCTTTCATTCTGTCATTTTTAGTCTCTTTAATATTTGGATTAAGTTTATTCTTCTTCTTCTTCTTCTTCTTCTTATTATTATTATTATTATTAAGTGTGTTAATGGTTTGTGTTCATAGATCACGGTGTGTGACAGAGTCAGAACCACATCAGCAAGTCAGAGAAACTAAACGCCTCCACAAAGACTAGAGGCTGTGAGCTGCAACGTCAGCCTCGTAGCTTCTGTACAAACTGTTAGACATGTAAATGGGACAAGGAAGATATTTTTTTACATTTTCAAACTATTTATATATACAGTATGTGTGTCTGTGGGAGAGACAAGCCTAATTGGCGCCTCGTCCCTGTGATAATGGACAGACCCGGAGAGTGGACAGATGCCGTGAGACCCCACAGGCCTGCGGTTCGGCCGGACTCTCAGCACTCAGGTGTTAATTTATGCCACAGCACCACATTTCCCCCCTGAGCTGCACTGCAGCAGACCCCAGGGCGCTCTGTGGGACAATCTCATTTACTGGTGAGAATAAATAACAGCCCCCTCTCCCTCTTCTGTCCCCAACAACAGGACATGAGCTGAAATATGATTTCGTAAAGTGCACAAAGAATATATTGTCAGAAATATAACGATAGTGGATGCTCTGGAGTTAGGGCGCGGTAACTTTTACTCAGGATTGTTCATATTTGTGTGTGTGTGTGTGTGTGTGTGTGTGTGTGAGATCATCATGCAAAGGCTAACTGTGTAGACAGTGTTGAAAACTTAACATTATAGTTTATTATTTATATAGTTGTTTATTTGTTTATTTATTAATCCCACCAAAAATATTAATACTAATATTCATTCATTCATTCATTCATTTTCTATACCGCTTAATCCTGTGTTCAGGGTTGCGGGGGCCTGGCGCATATCCCAGGAGACTTCGGGCACTAGGTGGGGTACACCCTGGACAGGGTGCCAATTCATCGCAGGGCACACACACACACTCACACACTACGGGCAATTTGGGAACGCCAATTAGCCTAACCTGCATATCTTTGGACTGTGGGAGGAAACCCACCAAGCACGGGGAGAACATGCAAACTCCATGCACACAGAGACGGGAATCGAGCCTGGCCGGGGAATCGAACCCAGACCCTGGAGGTGCAAGGCGACAGTGCTAACCACTACACCACCGTGCCGCCTAATACTAATATAAAATAAGCAAATATTTTATATAGATGAGGAACAATCTGACCAATCCTAGATAGGACCAGCTAACCTGGATAAAGTGTAATGTTTATTCAATTCAATTCAATCGAATTCAGGGGGTAGGGGGTCTGAGTACAACATATATTATGAGAGTTTTGGGGTATGACAACAAATACGGAGGGGTTTATGATATGATATAATACACTGGGAGGGGGTTATGGTACCACAATGTATTATGAGGTTTTGGGTATGACATTGTGCTAGGAGGGGTTTGGGGTACAACATAATGTAGTGAGGGCTTTGATCTATGATGTAACTAACGTATTGGGCGGGGTTGATTTGTTGCTCTATGTGGATTTCAGGTTTTCACTCCAGCCTCCTACTACCTTAAGTATCCTTTTGTGTGTAAGTCTGCTTTTTTTTTATCATCATGATGGTACAGGAGTGTGTGTGTCACTGTGGAGGAGGATTGAAAAGCACTGCTTACTCCACACAGGCCACACACTCCATGCTTTGTTCTGAAAAAGCAAAATTTTCTGCTTAGGGATTCATATGAAGTCCTCAACGACGTGAAAGCCAGATAAAGGAGAAGAAAGAAAGAAAGATGAGATAGAGAATGACTGTTTAATTCATATCCAATGGTAGGAGAGCGAGTGAGGACAGTTCTTTTGTTGGCTGCTTTAATTATTATGCAGGGTTTTTTTCTTCCCAGAATGCCTTTCATTCATGTCGCAGAGATACAGAGTTTGACTTCAGCATTTTCTTGTGGCTATTATCCAGAGCGCTGATTAAAACGCACAATAAACCACAAGGCACACTAAACACCTCGGCATGTCTTTCAAATGTCTGTCCACCACCGGTTATATGCTTCCTGTTCAAAATATTCTGATCTAGTCATCACATGGAGATGTTTAACTCATTTACCAGTTTTCCTGGTGTAAAATATTGTAAAGAATTTATCTCTGTTGAAAACACAGCATTATGATGGAGGCCACGGTGTCCATCCTGCTGCTTACATCAATAAAATATCACAGCGAGGGCCCAACCTCTGAAAGTCAGACTCGCCTCCTAATTGACATCTTGAATGATTTTATATTGCAATATGTATTCGGTTTAATTCGCCTGTTGCCATTTAGCACCGCATCTACAGTAGGTGTCCAAGGTTAAAATAAATCAATGGAGCACAATTATATGAGACAGAACAGGGACAAGGTGAGTTATTTTAGGTGTTTAGAGAAAGCAGAATAATGTTGGCTGGACCGAACTCTGTTCTGACTGTCGTTAACAGCGCAGTAACACTCTCTCATAGAATTATTACACACACACACACACACACACACACACACACACTTTGTTACAATTACAGCGAGGAGAGGAAATCCAAGTGTGTTTCTGACTGTGTCCTAATTTGAAAGTTTTCTAATACGGATTATGAAATACCGCAGTCTGACTACTGATATATAAAAGCATCTCTCTGAATTACAGGAGCTCTTCAGGAATTTTACATATAACTAGCTCTCATATTAAAGAATAGTTCTCTAAAACTCATTTTCCACTAAAGTGAACCAGGTGCTAGATCATGTCTGGTGCTAGTGCTGGGTCAGAGCTGGTTCAATAGCGAACCTCCTAAGAACTGGCTTTGTTTTTCCATGGGCAAGAGCGTCACATCATTACGTCACTGTACATGCTCATGTGCACCTCTGCTTTCCCAGCAATGCTAGTGGCAAAAAAATGCTAGTGGCAAGTATAACAACAACAATGGCAAACTTCAACATGGTGGTGCTTTGGTTGTCTGAAAACAAAGAAGTGGTCCAAAATTGGTGGAAAAGGGATACAAGACTGATTATTAAGGCTAAAATCTACATATAAAAACCTAATATTAAGCTGTCACTGGTTTATCAGTTATCTTTTAATGTTCTAATGAGACAAATGGAACTTAGTTCATACAGAACCACAGCTAACAGGACATTTTTTTTTATATCCAGTCATTATTTGGCTTCATTTTCATCAAGTGTTTTATCCCATTCTGGTCACATCAGAGGAGCAGAGGTGGGAACCACGCCCCCTCTCTTAAACACACACACTGCAGCCACTCCCCTGCTCATTCACAACAATCTGCAAGTAACGTTAACAACAAGCTGTGCGACACTGTAGCAGTATAGCAAAGTGTTTGCAACCTGTGATATTCATTTTATGCCAACAAAATAAACACAAACACACAGCGCTTATTCACTATCCCGCTGCCTCATGTCACGGTTGCAGCTGAACGGTTTTGTAATTAGAATTAGCAGATTGCACCAGACAAGACAAGCTCTAGAGCAAACAAGACTCATGTTGCGTTCTAGGTGAAGTTGCACCTTGTTAATTCCTCAACTACACCCCTAAAAATGCAGAAAACGATCTTTAAACATGAAATTTCAACTCATTAAATTAGGATAGTCTTGTGAACTACCAGTTTTTTTCCATGTTTAAAGACTGAAATGAAAACAATATGTCTACTCACGCTGTGGTCGGGGAAAAATGTCCGTACAGCTCAGTCATCTTTAGTAGATGGCTAAAGACCTACCTGTTTCTTAGATATTTGGGGTAACCTACAGTAATCCTGTTTAAGAATCTATTGTATCTAATGATGGGAACTTCAAAGCACGTTTGTAAGTCAGTCTGGATAAGAGCATCTGCCAAATACCTAATTCATTCATTCATTCATCTTCTATACCGCTTTATCCTGTATTTAGGGTCGCGGGGACCTGGAGCCTATCCCAGGAGACTCAGGGCACGAGGCAGGGTACACCCTGGACAGCGTGCCAATCCATCAAATACCTAATATAAAAGTCAAATGTACAGAATGGGTTGTGGCTGAGTGGGGGTGTGGCTGAGATGGGTGTGGCTGAGAGGGGGTGCGGTTGAGTTATTTAACATTACACAGATACTATCCTTTTTCAAACAAAATAAAGGACTAAACAAACAAACAAATTAGAAAGAAATTCTAGAAATTCTGTTATTTTAAAACCAACATTATTGTTCTCTGTATGGAAATACAACTAAGACACATCCTGTGACAACTGTGTACCATTAATGCTGCTGCTGCTGCTTCTGATTATTTTTATTATAAATAATAATGATAATAACAATAATAATACACAGACCTTCATGGTTTTTAATTTCCAGCACAAATGACCTTGAGAGCCTTTTCAGCCACTGCATTTAAAGATAGATAGATAGACAACAACAACGACAACAAAAAATCAACTCGGCTTGAAATGGACATCCTCCTTTTAATAGGATTGAACAGCGTCGGTTTGAATCGGTGCCCAAACCCGGAGCGTCCTTTGAACAAAAACGAGTCTAGGGTCCAGTCCAACTTTGCGGTCAAGGTGAGCACGAACAAACAGCCGCTCTCATCAGCTAAATCAAGGCTGACTCTTATTTCTTCAGGTGACAAAGCAGTGTGGCCTTCTGTGGCCACAAAACGGTAAAATGTCCGGACAGAAAACATTGCAAGGGCTTATGGGAAAGGCCCATGGGAATCTATGTGTGTGTATGCGCGTGTGTGCATGTGCTTTTCAATACAATTACAGTCTGAAAGTCAGAGAGCACTCCAGAGAATCATTTTTCCCTGATTTACTTTCAAAAACAAATGCATTCCAATTGTTTTAATATATTTATTCAGCATTCTATTAAGAATAACGGATGGCAAACCCACATTTCCCTGCATCTTATTTCTAAATGTTATATTTTCATTTCCAAATCCTATTCTCATTTAAAATCTTCTGCATTGCATTCTTATTTTTATAATTTCCTTAAGTTAATTTTACTTTAAACTTCGTGTAAATTTTACTTTAAAGGTCCCATATTTTTTAAACAAGTAAACACAGGTCTCAGAGCTCCCCAATGTGTGTGTATGTGTGTGTGTGTGTGTGTGTTTGTGTGTGTGTGTGTGTGTGTGTGTGCGCGTTTTAATACTCCAGCTCAAATACCACTCAGATAATGCATTTTTCATTCCTCAAACTCCCTCTGCTTCACTCCTTTTCCAAACTGACTGTTTCGGTTTCTATGTAAATGAGCTACTGCTGTCACATTGGGGAAAAAAGGTAATTTTAATTAAAAGATGTGATTTTAAGCCCTGGCCAATAAAAACAGCCAAAAAGGACAAAAAGCAGGAAATGTTTGTTTCATTACAATTTTGTTTGTACACACACCTTCACACACAATCTCTAAAAATGGCTAAAAATTCAAATGTAAATGCATTTTTTTGTTTAATTTGATCTTAAATTAATGTATATTAAGAAACATTGAGAGAAATTATGAATTTGAATGAGAAATCAAGACAAACTAACCAACAGATGATAGAATGTCTTATTCTGTCTGCTGTCATTTACACTTGGGCTTTTAGTGAACTGCAGCTTTCCTTAAAAAAAAAACTCTAAAACTAAAAACCCATGCAAATACTTCTGTACTCTGACCTAAAGGACCTTAGGACCTAGGTATAGGCTGGTGTAATAAAAGCTTAATTAATAAAAAGAAAGCTGTGTAAGTAGTTTCAACTCCTGCACTGAGGAAGATGCAATAAATTCTTCCACCTTACAGGAGGTTCAGAGTCTCTCAGCAGCACAGAGACTGTAGCAACCGTTAACTAATACAAAGCAGAAGAGGCAGCAAAATGACCTCTCACTTTTTGGAATGACTAGAATGGATTGGATTTTTCCTTCCTTGAAACATCCTAGTGTTTTTTTTCCAGGAAATTCAGGACACTTTCACATGCTTTAGCAAAATGCTTGAGCATGTGGCAAAGCCCCCTACATCCAATAATGATAATTTTATAAGCACAGGTGACAAAAATGAATTTACAGTAGGCTACTTACACAGAGGGCAGTTATAGCTCAATGTGTAACGGCTCTGAGTTACTGATCAGAAGGTCATAGTTCAATTCCCAGCTCTGCCAAGTTCCCGCTGTTGGGCCCTTGAGCAAGGTCCTTAACCCTGTCTGCTCCAGGGGGCGCTGGATAACGGCTGAGTTTGCGCACTCACCCCAGTCTCTTAACAAATCTGGGGTATGTGAAGAATAAAGAATTTAACTCTAGTAATGTGTATGTTATGCTTAAAGGCTCAGTTTCTCTGGAAGCTGAATAAACATGCCTTTTGTTGTTATTCTGATTCCTTACACAGTGTTTGAATAACCTCTTAAACATTCCTTGACATTAGACTCGTCGCTTTTGTGCTTTTGGTTTCCATGACGACAGTGTGAACAACTTACATCCATCCCTACAACCTCACACTTTTACATCGCTCTCACTCACCTGAACTATCACTCACCAGAGCTTCTTGTTTTCTCCTGAGATACCTGGCATATTTAAGAGCACTCAGTTCTCTTCTCTTTTCTTTGTTCTGGTCGTATTCCTGAATGTGTACAATTTTGCAATTTTGAACTCTCCTTCTTTTGAACTTCACCTTCGTTTAAGGTGTTTATTAAAGATTGTACTGTACAACTACATCCAGCTGCCTCATGACCACAAGGACAAACATTACTTATCACTATTACATTAATTATCACCGGAGGTGTGAGCAAATGTACTTCATTACTGTATTACAATACATGTTTCAGGAATTTCTGTACTTTATCTGAGTAGATTTATTGAGGAATACATTTGACTTTTTTTTTTTTTTTAACAAATGTCTGTACTTGAACTTAACTACATTTCTGCATGGCGCTGCGTTACCTAACCACAGTGGTGTGTAGTATTTGAATTATGCGTAACTGCGTGACTTGTAATTTGACTTCCATTTTGTTACTTTTGAGAGGTTGGGGAGGGGGGTGGATGAGTAGATTTGTACTTTCACTTAAGCACACAAGTAAATGCAGAACCTCTACTTTTACTTGAGTAATATTTGCCCTAGGGAATCTCTACCTTTAAGTCAAGTACAGGATTGGTGTCTTGGCCCACCACTGGTTATAACTAATCATCATTAAAATGTAGGTTTGTCCAATTAATTAACAAAAATGCAACAAAACATAAATAGTTTAAGTGGACCAGTGGGACAGAGCATTGCTATTAAGTAAATAAAATGTGTTTACGTGTGTTTGTCTAACACTGCTCCTGACTTCTTCCTTATTTTTTTCCAGCTTAATTATCCAGACCTAATGTGAAGTGAAGTGTGACAGATTCTGCACGTGATGTTCAGCCCTCTTATGGAAGGAAAATGTGTTTAGTACACTTCTGCCAGCAGCTGGAGTCCATCGGGACCCTGAAGACACGAAACCGTGCAGCGATCCAAAGTCGTAATGAAGAAACGGTCAATTTACACGACCAAACAGCCAACAAAGCACATCTCACAGTCCAGCTGTAATTTAACTCTGTTTACATACTCAGTTTTACAGCTTTGGCTCTTTCTCAGTGAGATTGGCTTCTCGTACACCAAACACACACAGACACGTGCACACACGTTGGGAGGACAATAAAATTTTGTGTCTAAAGCCTCTTTAGTTTAGTGTATTTGGTCATAAGCCTCTGTATGATATGTATGATATGATTTCCATAACATAATTGTAACAATAAATGGATAGAAAATTACACTCTAAAAAATAAAACTGTGCTGTACTCAATTTTTTTGGTGAAACATTTTTACACTTAAAACTATAAATTTAAATCTAAAAATGTAAAAAATCATGTAAAATATACTTCATGAATTGAGTACAAGTCAGTAAAAAAAAAATAAGTAGACCTGAATAACTTTTTTTTAGTACAATAATGTACAAAATTGAGTAAATGTAATGAAAATCAGAAGTTAATGCAAGGTTACCCTAAGTGAAAATGAGTAACATAATTGAGTAGATATGACTGAAATGGAAGGTAGAAGAAACTGAAAATTAGACTATTATTTAACAAACAAATGTGCTATATTTACTAAATATTTTAAATTAATTTAATTCATACTGGTCTATCACAGAATTAATATGTTACACTATAAAAAATTCTGTATATTTAGCTTTTAATCAAGGGTTTTTTTTTTCAATTCACTGTAGGTCAATGTATCTAATGACACCAAATTATAAACAAAGACATAATACACACATTACCATTTTAATTAAACATTTATTTGCCAAATTTGACAAGACATGACATCTAAACTCAATCTGGTTTACTTTGCAAATGACATGTAGCAAGATCATAAACAATGAGCTGAATTGATCTAATTAGTAAACAGTCTCACAAACAATACTTCTGCCACAAGTATTATACAGTTAATATGTGGAAAGTAGACTTTTGTATTAGAAAAGAATCACAGTCACATTTTACATCTGAAACATTGCACACCTTCACACTTCCGTTTCCTGCAAACTGTGGGATCCACACAAATGTGTGTGCAGACATTCTCAGGTCTTAAAGATGCAAGACAGGACACTGAATATCATTGATCAACAGTACCATGCTTCACTCCGTAATGATCGAAATTCCTTTTGATGATGCGACACATGTGCAGAGCATACACCGCCATCCCATAAGCTGGCATCTAAAAGGAAATTATAGTATAAGTAAGTACAAGTGTGACTGTTACTATATGCATCATCACACTGATCTATAAGTGGTGTTCAAGTCAAAGCGGGACTTGTGATGAAAATTCTCTGAAATGAAGACGTAAAACTGATTTGATTTTACAGAGCCCATTGCTGGTAAAATTCCGGTGAACATTTCAGTGGAATGCTTTTACAAAAAACAGACTGCTTTGATCACCAAAGGCGTTTTGCTCTTGCAGAACAATGCACAACCTTATATATAGAGACAGAAATATAGAGAGAAATAAAGGGAGCTTTTACTCTAATAAGTGTGTTCTGTTATTCTGCACAATCAAAAGTCCCACTTTGACTTGAATGTCCCTTGTACATGTCTTTGTCCCTTGTAGGTCTCCCTCGGCAGGAGAAATTAAAATATTGCGGCACAACCGCGGCCGGTGTTCAATCGAAAAATGCTACCCATCGAGTTTTGCTCACTACCGGATCTGCGCATGCGCAGTCCCACAAGTTTGCACACTGTTTCCACACCCATAAATCCATACTACCTTCGTGCTGAGACTTCGGTTGGCGGTGGGTTTAAACTGTTTTCCTTTGCTTAATTTGACCGAAACATTTAAGTTTCTGCATAAATTGTCGTGAATGAGTCTTAAGGTTGAGGAAAATAAAAACTTGTAACTTGAAACTGGTTCAGTGTCTCAAATTTAAACACCTACGTTTACATATTTTGTATACTTTAATATCTTGTGGTTATCATATGTGTGCAGCACTATTCAGTGCACAGAGTAGTTCATATATAAATGCGTACGCACGTGATGACATGCGTTTTTGATTAAATTTATGATAATGCTAATTAATACAATCAACTCTTCTAATAACATTTAACGTCCACAGTGTAGTTGTAGTGATGCGGTAGCATAAATCGATAGGCTCTGCTATCGATTTGTGCTACCGTAGCATTTTTGACACGGCAGCAAAAATCGACAGAACACCGGTTACACCGAGAAACCTGGACATGCACGCGCACGCGGCTCGGTGTTAAATCTCTCCTTTTACACCAGATTTTAAGTGTCTGTATTAACGCCGCTTTACCTGAGCAGTTCGGTGGTTGGAACAAACAAGCAAAATGACAATGAACCCCAGGACTGACATGTTACTAGCCTTAGTTAGCTATGTAGCTCGGCTGTGACAGGATTCAGAACAGTAACTGACACACTATAAAGTTGTGTATACAGACAGACAGAGTCATTATTTCAGTAACTTGTGTTAGCTGTTTACTCACCAGAATTTGTAAGGAATGTTCCAGAATGTTCCAGGTGCTTCATGTCCATTCTCACAGCCTTCTGGTTTCTGATGTTACAACAGATTTCCCATGAGCACTTGCACAGGGCAGTTTACTCAATTATTTATGTTTTTCTTGTTAAATATAAAGAATATTGAGTTGCAATGAGTGATGATTGTAGTTCTTGAAACTAATCAGTATAATTACTCAATTACCAAATATTTAGATTGAAATGTATCAAAAATATTAAGTGCCTGTTAAAAAATATAATTCAGTCAGTCAAATACTAATTTCTATTTGTGAAATAAACTTAATTTATAGTGTAAATTTAAGACAAACAGAACAGTAGTTCTAGTTCTAGTTCTAGTAGTTTTAGGCATTTATTTTGATTTGTTTAACTCAAATAATCATGTATGTGACTTTTAGAGATTTTATTAAGGTAACATAACCTTTTTATTACTGTGAAATTTACAAGGCCACAGAATCATTTTTTAGAGTGTACTTAAAAGTTATTCATAGTTATTAATAGTAATCTTTGATCAATTGATACAGCATAAAAGTAATAAAACACTCAGGAAAATAATCAACTCTACTTTGCATTGGGGAGTAACACACTATCCTGTGGTTGATCATTTCCTCTAGCAGCATAGCGCATCATGTGTTAATCCCTATTATAATCAATAACACCATTAAACCATTATAATCAATAACACTAATTACAATCCGTTTTCCAGGCTACAAGCAAGAAACATGAAGTCACGTCAGCTACATGTCTGTTTCTGTTAAGTGCTCACCTTGTAATCTCTTAAATTAATGATGTATGTTACAGTAAATAAAAAGTAAATAAACATCTAAAACAAGCAATGTGTGAACAGGAGATTCAGACAGACGACTCTGGATCTTCTCCAAAACGCTTTCAGAGAGTTGGTTCGATCCCAGATCAGGATTAGCAGAATTGAGTTTCTGAGTATAGAGCACGTGCGAGAATCTCGGCAGAATAAACCGTGCAACTTTTTTTGGAGCGACGATTAGAGCGGACATCTGGAGGACGAATGAATCTACATCTGTTAATGGATCAGAGCGCATGCCAAAAAGCGAAATCACGGCAAAGCGTTGTGAGCGGGCGGGACCGAGAGGAGAGCAAGATGGATTTAATAATGGCAATTAAGATTTTAATTAACCCCTGTGGTCTCTGGGATTTTTGCAACAGGAGAGGGGAGCAGGGTTTCGGATCTACACAGTGGAGGTGATTTTAAAACTACTGCTTTGAGCACTCGCTTTGTTTACAATCCGTTTAAGACACACAATACAGTGGTGTGAAAAACTATTTGCCCCCTTCCTGATTTCTTATTCTTTTGCATGTTTGTCACACTTAAATGTTTCTGCTCATCAAAAACCGTTAACTATTAGTCAAAGATAACGTTATTGAACACAAAATGCAGTTTTTAAATGAAGGTTTACATTATTAAGGGAGAAAAAAAAATCCAAATCTACATGGCCCTGTGTGAAAAAGTGATTGCCCCCCTTGTTAAAAAATAACTTAACTGTGGTTTATCAGACCTGAGTTCAATTTCTGTAGTCACCCCCAGGCCTGATTACTGCCACACCTGTTTCAATCAAGAAATCACTTAAATAGGAGCTACCTGACACAGAGAAGTAGACCAAAAGCACCTCAAAAGCTAGACATCATGCCAAGATCCAAAGAAATTCAGGAACAAATGAGAACAAAAGTAATTGAGATCTATCAGTCTGGTAAAGGTTATAAAGCCGTTTCTAAAGCTTTGGGACTCCAGCGAACCACAGTGAGAGCCATTATCCACAAATGGCAAAAACATGGAACAGTGGTGAACCTTCCCAGGAGTGGCCGGCCGACCAAAATTACCCCAAGAGAGGAGAGACGACTCATCCGAGAGGCCACAAAAGACCCCAGGACAACATCTAAAGAACTGCAGGCCTCACTTGCCTCAATTAAGGTCAGTGTTCACGACTCCACCATAAGAAAGAGCCTGGGCAAAAACGGACTGCATGGCAGATTTCCAAGGCGCAAACCACTTTTAAGCAAAAAGAACATTAAGGCTCGTCTCAATTTTGCTAAAAAACATCTCAATGATTGCCAAGACTTTTGGGAAAATACCTTGTGGACCGACGAGACAAAAGTTTAACTTTTTGGAAGGTGCGTGTCCCGTTACATCTGGCGTAAAAGTAACACAGCATTTCAGAAAAAGAACATCATACCAACAGTAAAATATGGTGGTGGTAGTGTGATGGTCTGGGGTTGTTTTGCTGCTTCAGGGCCTGGAAGGCTTGCTGTGATAGATGGAGCCATGAATTCTACTGTCTACCAAAAAATCCTGAAGGAGAATGTCCGGCCATCTGTTCGTCAACTCAAGCTGAAGCGATCTTGGGTGCTGCAGCAGGACAATGACCCAAAACACACCAGCAAATCCACCTCTGAATGGCTGAAGAAAAACAAAATGAAGACTTTGGAGTGGCCTAGTCAAAGTCCTGACCTGAATCCTATTGAGATGTTGTGGCATGACCTTAAAAAGGCGGTTCATGCTAGAAAACCCTCAAATAAAGCTGAATTACAACAATTGTGCAAAGATGAGTGGGCCAAAATTCCTCCAGAGCGCTGTAAAAGACTCGTTGCAAGTTATCGCAAACGCTTGATTGCAGTTATTGCTGCTAAGGGTGGCCCAACCAGTTATTAGGTTCAGGGGGCAATTACTTTTTCACACAGGGCCATGTAGGTTTGGATTTTTTTTCTCCCTAAATAATAAAACCCCTCATTTAAAAACTGCATTTTGTGTTTACTTGTGTTATCTTTGACTAATAATTAAATGTGTTTGATGATCAGAAACATTTTGTGTGACAAACATGCAAAAGAATAAGAAATCAGGAGGGGGGCAAATAGTTTTTCACACCACTGTATATATATATATATATATATATATATATATATATATATATATATATTTTTTTTTTTTTTTTTTTATTACAACCATTTTTTATTGATCTATCTTTACATTAAATCATCATTAACTCTTTGAAGAATTCCAGCTTTACACTTCCATTAAAAGTCATTAAATAATTTGATCCCACACTCTGGTTGAGTTCTGGATTGCGATTGGTCAGAAGGTGGTAATTAATTTTCTATAAAAGCAGACACAAATTACAGGTTTATTTTAATGTGCTCGTTTTAAGACTTCATCGTTTCCATAGCAATAGCTCATTTACAGGCTCTTGTACCATGACTGCTCCACATACAGTAAACATATATTAATATATTTTACTGTATATGGAGATGTCTTATGCAAGGAGGTAAAGCTGTACTGTAACTTTTTCTGACAGCTGCAGAACAGAGACGGTGACACTTTGATGTTTCTCATTAACACAACATGTGTTGTTTTGACATGTCACTCCTGTCTTGGCTCAGTTTCACTGGCTACCAATTATGTAGATATAGAAACGATTGAACAATACTACTTTAGTTTTTAATGTGCTCAGTGGTCTGGATCCTCAATACATCACTGATGGCCTCAGGGTCACTCAGGACTTCTTTTAAATGATTTCTTTTAGTCCCTCACTCATGTTTAAAGACCAGAGGTGACAGGCTCCTGCTGTTGCTGCCCCCAGGCTCTGTTAGAGCCTCCCATCCCACATTTAAGTCCGCTCCTGGTATTACCTTTAAGAGCTTTTAATTCAGTCTCAGAGATTTTATGTCAAGTCCCAAGGTTTTATGTCTTTTCAAGGTTTTTTTAAGTTCACTTTCAATGAATTGGTCTTTCTTATGAAAGGCATCATAGCAGAGTAGCTTATCCTGAAAAGGGTTGGGGTGGGACCTGGAGCCTATTCCAGGCAACTTAGGGAATGAGGTGAGGTACACCCTGAACAGGTGGCCAATCTATCAATCTATTTAAAAGTCTGTGAAAACAAAACCAAATATACAGAACTAGGGCTAGTGGCCATTAACATTAGCATAAGCTAAAGTCTGAATTGAGACCTAACCAAATGCCACAGACCTAGCCAAATCTAAAAGGTATATAAATAGGTATATTGTAAGGGACTGCCCCTAGAGGGCATTGTGGCTGAATTTTGGTTTCTGTAGTTTTTTGTTAGAAGACCCAGTTTCCCAGAAGGCACCTCGGTCAGGTGATGACAAAGTTTCACCTGTGCTGAGGTGGCTCATTAGAACTTGTATAAAAAGCTATTAGCTCTGGGAAACTGGGTCGAGCATTGTTATTGTCTAGTGGGCTTTTGTTTTGTTTAATTTCACTTTGTGTTAGACTGGCTCTGAGAATGTGTTTTCTGAGTGAATGTAATTATGTGTTTCTTTGATTTCACCCTTAGTTACGTGTCTGGAAGCTGTGATGGTTACCCCTGTGTTTCTAGTGCCCTTGTCAAGTCGTTTGTGTCTCTCACCAATTCCTAGTGCCCTTCCCCGGTCTCTGGAGACTCTCCCGGTATGTAACCTAAGCTCGGCTCCTGGGTATACTTTACGAGTGTGTATGAATGTGAGTGTTTGTTCTGTGGGTGTGTGTGTGTGTGTGCGCGTGTATAGCGCGACTCTTAGCCGGGTTGGCGTTTGACTGTAGTGCCGCTCATAGGAGCGTGGTTTCAGTGCGGGTTTAAGTGTGTATGTGTGATGTGCTTAGGTGAGTATAGGTGTATAGGTTTTGCGCGCGCGCGCGTGTGTGTGTGTGTGTGTAGGGCCGCTCATAGGAGCGTGGCTTACGTGTGTGGGTATGTGTGATGAGCTTAGGTGTGTATAGGTGTGTATGATATGCATGTGTGTGTGTGTGTGTGTAGGGCCGCTCATAGGAGCATAGCTTACGTGTGTGGGTATGTGTGATGTGCTTAGGTGAGTATAGGTGTGTATGATATGCATGTGTTTGTTAGGTGTGTGTTTGTGTAAGGCCGCTCATAGGAGCGTGGGTGTGCGTATGATGGGCGTAGGTGAGTATGGGTGTGTATGTTTTCCAGGTGTTAGCTATACGTGTGGGAGAGAGTGCCGCTCATCGAGGTGAGCGTGTGGATGGGTAGCTCCTAGGATGGAGCGTTGGTCACTCATAGGAGCGTGCATGCGTGATGCGCTATGGCGAATGTGGGTGCCGCTCGTAGAGCCCTGCTTTAGTTACCACCTAACCGAGCTTGGGTTATACCGTCTATGTACCCTCTATGTCTTGAGTCTGTTACTGTTTATGTCACTATATGTTCCAGGTATTAGAGCCTGTATCCCAGAGCCTGTGTTACAACAGAGCTCTGGTCACTATATGTTTCAGGTATTAGAGCCTGTATCCCAGAGCCTGTGTTACAACAGAGCTCTGGTCACTATATGTTTCAGGTATTAGAGCCTGTATGTCCGAGCCTGTGTCACAACACTGAGCTCTTGTCACTGTATGTTATTGTATGTTTCAGGTATTAGAGCCTACATGTTACAGAGATGGTATCTCGCCATAGACGGAGATTATGTGTACCAGCTCCCAGAGTCCGAGTGTGTTATGTTTCCTGTGCCCCTTGAGTGTGTTTAAGTTCTCTTATCATTAAGTGTGTTTTGTTTCGTTTTCCCTTGAATGGGTTTTGTTCCGTGTCCCCCTGTGGGGGTTTTGATCCCGAATTCCTGGTATGTGTGTGATGGTATGCTTTCAGAGCCAGTGTTTTATTTTGGTTTTGAGTGTTTTTGAATAGACGTTTTTTGTTAATCCAACCCCCCTGCGTTTATGCCTGCCATTAATATGCCCACTGCGATAAGAACAGCCCGTGACACCCGGAACGTGACATATATACAGTATAAATAGGTAAAGAACAAACAACCTAACAATTCTGAAAATAAAGAAACCATTGAGCTTAAATAGAAAGCATAGCAAAATAAGCATGATAAAATTTGAAACTAAGAGTCCAGAATAAACAGTCTAAAGTCCAAAAAGACAAACAAACATAGAAATGCCATGACAATTATAAAACTTTAAAGAACAGAAATAATGAAAAAGGTTATGGACACGAGTATGAAAATATTAGCATTATTTGAAGCATCATTAACTAGCCTTGTGTTTGTCTAAGTGCTCTCTAGAATATCTATGTCACTCCCCGGAGGCATATCGTGCTCTTTAGTAACAGCTTGTTAGCAGTAAACACGATTCATTAGTGCACACACACTTCTCCTTTCTAACCATTACTTGGTGGAGAATATAATGCTGAAAGTTTCATTTGCAAGAGGGAGTTTGTGTGACTTGGTGAAGGTGGACTTTGTGACTTTTTGAAGATGTTTTACCAGCTCAGGCAGTTCAATGCCATAATGCTGCCTTAATAAATAACCAGAGCTACTGCATGAGTGATTAAATTTAATCCACCACACAGATGCATCAGACGCCTTCGAGTGATGACGCTGCTGCTCTCCATCACCACAGACGCAGGATTTGTGGCCAGTGGACTGCTGATTGGAAGGCCATGGTTTCAAACCCCAACTTTGCCACTGTATAATCCTCAGCTGCTCATATGTATAGTAAGATAAATGTAAGTCGCTCTAGAAAAGGGCATGTGTCAAATTCTGTAAATGTAAATGACTTAAAATCCCCAAATCACAGACAAATCTTTATCCGTAAAATTAATCCTAAAAGTCCCTTTGGTAGGGATTTATTTCATGGATATTATTTAGCTTCATTGAGCAAGTATGTACAACATGCAAGGAATTTGGCTTTGGTGCAATGGCTCTGAATATGCTTATAAATATATACTGTATGTAGTAACAGCAGGGATTAAGGAATAGGTTTAGAATAGAGTATTGAAGAACGAATTTGTCCTAAGGATGTAAATATACAGACATGTGTATTTACGATTAGTGTATTGCACTGCATTGAAGGGAGAGCTGGACTGTATGGAGATGTACTAACTGTACATGTGGTTAATAGCAGATGGAAAGCAACCATTCCTGAGTTTGGCAGTTTTTGCATAGTTTTCCGTATCCTCCAGAGGGAAGGGTGTTAGGGGTTTTCATAGATCTTCTCCGTCCTATTCTTAACCCATAAAATGTACAGGTTCAGTATGGAGAGCAGGTCAGCACCAATAATCAATTACTTTCTCTGCAGTCATGACTGTTCCTTGTAGTCTGTCCCTGTCCTGTTTTGTCGTCGACCCAAACCAGACAGCGATGGAGGAGCAAAGAAAACTGGATCAGAAGATCTTTGGGCAGGTCGGATTTCCTCAGCTGATGCGAGAAGTTGCAGGCCTCCTTTAACATAGAATCAATGTTGGATGTCCGCTTTAGATCCTGCTCCCAGGACCCTGAAGGTGGTCTTCTGAAGACATCAAATATGAGGAGGGGGAGGGTGTTTCCCTCCTGAAGTCTACTGTCATCTCCAGTTTTTTTGAGTGTTTTTGAGAGTTCCGGATTGTTTCAACCATACCATAAAGCCAGCTGTTCCAGTTCTTTTCTGAACATAGACTCATCACTATCAAAGATAAAACCAATGATTCAACTGTTATTTGCAAACTTTGATAGAAGGGTCCCCGGAGGCACAGTCGTGCACCAATGATAATTAATTGGGTGCTGGACACAATTTTACTCAGCCTTACATTTTGCCTCCTATCAGTCAAAAAGCTAATTGTGAGCCACAAATGCGAGTTGGGGGAGCTTGGTTTGGTGGATGTCCAAGATGATGCAACTGAATGCAGAATCTATGACTCATGAAAGGTCCCTGGGGAGTCAAGATTTTGAGGGATAAAATGCAACAATATCTTTGCATCATCATCCACTTACCTGACCGCTATAAGGGGAACTGCAGTGGGTCTAGAAGTCTATTGGTGTCCGTTATGTTCTTCAAATAATTCAGCACCAACCTTTCAATATTCCTTCATAACTTCAAATGTAATGGCAACAGGTCTGTTATTATTTACCTCACTGAAGGAAGATTTCTATGGGACTAGGAAGGGATTATGCATACAGTAGCTGAAGAGATTTATTGAAGACCTGGATGAAAAAAGGAGTCAGCTGGGTTGCACAAACCTTCAGGCAGGACATTGATATACCGTCTGGTCCAGGTGCCTTCCTAGTCTTTTGCCAGAGGAAGGGAAGAGGGGATCCTGAATGTGCTGCTGATTGAATGACTGACACATTGGATGATGTGAAGTCGGGGTGTCAAACATGCAGTAAAACTCATTCAGGTCCTGCAGCATGGGGGGGGGGGGGCATGTCTCCACACTGATGCAATGATATCATTGGCAGGGAGCTGGTATTTCACCTTTTCTCAGTAGCTCCTTTGTCAGATTAACAATCTCTGCCTCTGTAGGCTTCCTCCTTGGCATACCAAAGCTTCTCAAGTTTTGCTGTTACTACTACTACTACTACGAATAATAATAATAAGAGCAACTATATCCCCATTATACCATCACTTCATATATAGCTAGTTTACTGCACTACTGTCAAGATACTGTAGTTTTGTCTAGACAAGGGGGAGATACAACTCAAAACTCAGTTTCTCAAAAGCTATTGGTTGATGCATTAATCAGTCAAAATCACATTGACTTCCTGATTTTAAAAGGAAATATGTCAGCATAGAGAATCCTATCGTGGAGACAATATAAAAGAGTTGCTCTGCTGATTGATGTTATATTTAAGACAATCTCTGCTTTTTTCTTCCTGCATGTTTTTCTGCTAATTACAGCATTTGGGGCATTCAGTGCTAGCATGACGCATTGGACTTTTCAGGCAAGAAGAGAGGAACAGCCGAGGAGCTTAAAGTGATATAAATGTCTTTGAATGACAGCATAAATCCGCATGATGACAAATGTCCTCCATTGAAGTCAGTGCCACATTGGATAGGATACAAGGTTTGGGTTTTAAAAAGGTGTTGCCCACCTTAAATCTAGAAAGCAACCGGGAACAATGTCAAAGTGACAGTCTTAACTCTCCAGCTATGAAGCAAAAGGGTTCACGGTGCACTTATCTGAATAAGAATGTCACGGCCACTTAAATTTACATTCGGCTGTAACCTGCTACGTTGACAGGCCAACGACGGTGAGCAGTGAAGTGAGGAGGGGAGGAAAAAAGCCAAGCAATAAAGTCCTTGCAAATGAATATTTTTCTTGTCCAATGTGTGGCACAATTCATCACAATTCAGTGTCTGAGCCTGGAGTAATATATAAACTCGGTGCGCTTGTCTCTTTGCAAAAATGGAAATGGACTTCAAGAAATGAGCAATTTCCCCGTGGAAGGATTGAAAAGGCGATGAGGCCGTACGCTCCCGACCTGTCATCAATCACGCTGGACTTCAGAGAGGCTGCAAAAAAGAGAGAGGACGGCCATTGACAGGTGCTACCCCGAGCCTAATAGCATAAATAGGCGAACAAAGGAAAAAAAAACCCATGCCAACCCAAACGCTCCGGGAAAAGCCACAATGCTGTTAATTGCTCCTGTTCGCCTCCGGAATATAAAAAGCAGCTGGCTGGAGGCGCCTTCGCTTCCCAGATTATACACCCGAAACCAATTGCATTCAGCTTTCCAATAGTAATTGAGGGAATGCAGTGTGTAACGGGTGACAATAAGAGATACCGACTGTGAGTGAAGAGACAGCTCCCTCCCGGGGCTAAATATACATTCAGGATGATAGTCAAGAAAAAAAAAAGATGGAGACTTGAAAGTTGAAGGTCATTCAGTTGTGTAATTTATTTAGGTTTTTTTTTTGGTCATTTTCTCATGTGCTGAATGATACAGAGCAGGAAAAATAAAATGAAATGAGTCTGTGAACATTCACAAACTCGAAATCATATTTCCTGTATATTTGTAACCTTGATAGCTGTGGGAATTTTGATTACTCGCATGTATATAAAGATTCACTCATTCGAAAATGCACACAATCTTCCTTTTACAGGAAACATACAGTACTTCATCAAACTACAACATCATGTTTCTTTTATTTTGGCGCAGAATCTAAAAACCTAAATTGCTCAAGGCTCAAACATAATCGCTGATGTGGAGTCACACATTCTCTGTTATCTATAAAAATGAAGAAAATGGGGAAAAAATAATAAAATAAAGCAGCTCCTTCTGTCAATGTTGTCTACAGCACAGTGTTTAACGTCGCAGCAGTCCAACATCAGTCTCAGACAGAGGACGTAACCTAAAGGTAGGGGGAGAAGTTTGTATGAAGAGATTCAAATGAGAATGTAGTATGAGTGTAGGTTTGAAGGAGACTGTATGGCGCTGGTTATAATGAATGTGTGTGTGTGTGTGTGTGTTAACTTAGTTACCTTAGTATCTTTAGCTAACTAAAGTTAGTTATGTTCTGATTGATTGGCTAGCTCAGCATGGTTTCACATTTGACACATTTTTAAACTAAGTGATAGTTGGATATGTTAACAATCAATAATCACAATTAATGGCAGCAAGACTCTTATACTCATTATCTCTCAGTTTTACATTTCATTATATACAACAGACAAAGTAATGAAGTAAAACATTAGGAATACAGTTGCAAGCTACTTTGATCAGGCCGAAGCACCATAAAGACAGTGGGCACAGAAACGTAAAGGGAAAATTCTATACCAATTCTATTATGACATAGTGTCTGGGGCTTTTTTTATTCTAAAACTATGTTGTCACTCGATGTGAAGTCACCCAATATCATGTCATTCAGGAAGTTATTAGCTGTGTTTTGGCTGAACTTTTCAGCCAATTGACAATTGAAGCATTTAAAAACCCTACTGTAGGAGGAGGATATCAAATTCTATTGGGTGAATTTGCGAACAACACAAAATAACTGACTTCATGTTACTGTAAATAGAGCCCATGGCGTGTACATGCAGCAAAATCTCATGTGATGGCCCTGTGTCACACGCAGCTGTTCAGGCATGCTAATGGTCCTAATTCCAAACTGTGTGCTGATTTTTATTACTTTTTTGTGCTTGTTAAGACACACAGAAAGCCCCAAATGCTGGGGAAAAAATCCTCAGAACACATTGACTGTGATAGGACTGTTGTCATAGTGTTTGGGCTCTAATAAAAAACAATATTGCTGTTAAAAATACTGATCGTCACACTCTCTTTCCCTTTCAAAAAACTTTTTATAGTGTCATGAACTTCATGTGCCCCCGTGTACAATTTAATAGATAAAGTATGTGAACTATGGCAAAATGCTATGTATACAGTATATAACTATTATCAGCAAGATTCACCATGAACAGTCCATGCACTGAATACAAATCACAATATTTTGCTCATTAATAAATAAAATATATGCAAATGTTGACAAATTGCTGCTGGAGGAATAAATAAATTTGAGTGATCAGCACTTCGGGGAAATAACAATAATAACAATCCACTCATCACTCACTAGCTATTGATTATTTTCTTCATAAAATTTTATAAAATTTTTATTAATCTTAAAATTACCTTACACATTTATATTGCATTCGGCGACTGATGACCCCATAACCTGTCACAAGTTTCTACTCTGTTGTGTCAGCAGGATGCCTAATTACCTACACTACCACACACACACACACATACACACACACACACACACACACAAGTTCTACTAGTTTTCCCTGCTAGTGCTTTTTACACCATGGCATTGTTAGCCCACTAATCTCAGCATCTAATCTCAGAGTCTAGTTTTATCTAGTGACACATTCCACAAAGCCCTTCTGTCAGCTTCATACTGCTAGATCAGCTAAACTATCATCTGTCCTGATCCTCCTGGACCTGTCAGCTGCATTTGACACAGTGAACCACAAGATTCTATTAATTATTCCTAAAAGCCTTGAAATCTGTGGAACAGCGTGGCAATGGTTTGCTTCCTACCGAGAAGATTGTATGAGCTGACATGGATGGGATCCACATTCACATGCCCAATGCAGAGTCTCTACTGGTGTCCCACAGAGTTTGTTACTTGGTCCACTTCAGTTGTCCCTGTTTACCTGGTCTCTTGGTAAAGTCATATCATACAGTAGCATTCCTTTTCATACCATTGTTATGCAGATGACATGCAACTTATTATTTCCTCTCCTCCCTCACACACTCAGATTTCCACCCAGATCCCATCCTGGATGGCAGCTCATCAGCTGAAGCTCAATCTGAGTAAAACCGAACTGCTGTTCATCTTTGGTGATTCATCCCCCGGTCAAGACCTTGAGATCTCCCTGGACAACGATCAGATCATTCCTTAATCTTGTGGTAACTGTGAACAATCAACTGTCATTTTCCCTACATATTGCTAAACTTATTAGCTCTTGTTGATTTCTTCTTTACACCATCAAACGAATACGCCCATTTTTTTCTTCACAGGCTACTCAGGTGCTTGTTCAGTCCCTTGTTATTTCAAGACTGGACTACTGCAACTCACTCCTCTGTCCACCATTCGTCCTCTACAGCTGATCCAGAATGCAGCGGCACATCCTGTTTTTAACCATCCCAAGTTCTCCCACAGACCCCACTTCTCCACTCCCTAAACTGGCTTCCTGTCGATGCCCGCATCAAATTGACGAATTTGTTTCTTAAGTACTTGGACTAAAAAAAGGACTCCCTTCCCAACTTTGTTTGACTGATGCCAGTTAGTAACCTACTGTAAGTAATCCAGTGTAAGTATCTATCCAATGACGGAAACTTCAAAGGACTTTTTGTAAGTCACTCTAGATTAGAGCGACTGCCAAATGCCTAAATGTAAATGTTATCTTCATGGTGTAGTGTTAATAAAGAAAAATATGCCATATCTGACCTTAATATATATTATATTTACAAAGCTCATTCATACTTGTGATTCATAAAGTTTTGTTAATACATTTTGGATTTTAATCGGTCAGGATGTCTTGATTAGGTTACTATAAAGTGGTGCAGCTTCAAATCCCAGGTTATTTTAATGCACTTATTCAAATTTGTTATTGTTTCTATTGCTAAGCACATAAACAGATGATCAAATTTGTGTTATTTTTGCTATTTTCTAAGAATGCTTTTATTTAACATTCATGGAAGGAGTCTCCAGTGTGAGTGCATTGAGATAAAATTATACAAAAATCTCAGAACAAAAAGCCAAATATTTTTTTCTATATTTATAACTATAAACAGAGAAAGAGTATGCTGTGTTATTTATTTACATAATAAAAAGGTGTAGCGCAAAAGTTGTAACACTGCTTCATCACACCATCCTGGTGTTGATTATTTTCCCATAAGCGCCTGACACATAATGGTTTATTCCTATTCAAGCCATTGATTTTTCTAATCATGTAAGCAGAATTTGCTAAAAGATTCCTAATTCTTCAAAGAATGTTTCATTTATATAGTCTATCAGCCATATAAGCACACTCCTACAATGTAGTATTAAATATTTATCAGGATAAAAAAATGTTTGTGAGAAAGATTTATTTCAACACTATAGCTGTTAATGTTAACATTATATGATGCTATTTAACCCTGTCTATTAGTTCAACACTGAAAGCATCCATTAGCAGCCGAAATTGTGTTCACTCAAGGTCTACAGCACTTTTGAAGGATATATCAGAAATGCTGAGTTTGACATCAAAGAAAAGACTGCATATGGGTGAAGCATGCAAAAAATAAAAATGCACGGGTGAATGGAAGCTAATTAGAAAGAGGTCTGTAAGATCTAATTTACTTCATGCTAATTGGCCCCTAACTGTCTTTCCTTCATTATTAACAACATTTAAGCCTGAGTATCTCTTTAAGATATAAAAGTGAATATGAAATAACATGGATTCTATAATAAAAGGAGGAAGAGGAAGCAAAGTCTGGTGTGCTCTGCGTGGCATCGCAGGTCAACAGCAGCCGCAGGGTTTCTGCTTAATTACATCAAAAACACGCTGCTTGAAGGGCAAATGAAAAAAAAAATCACTTCATGTCCCGCCCGCGGTGCAGCTGGATATCATGTTCACGCTGGTATTTCCTGAGTGGAGGCTGGGCGGAAAAGATAAAAACAAGAAGGAAGACGTAGCACATTGTATATGAGTGAAGTGCAGCGAGATCTACAAAAAGTTGCATCAAAGACACACAAAAAAAATCCCACCAATAAATCTGTACAGTTAGCCATGCTAACAATGCTAAGATCATGCTAATCAGAATCTACTGTACCAATTTGCAACATGCTAACATAAAATGCTTTGTTACATGGACTGAGCAGAACGTCATCACATGAACATTTAAAGGATACACGAGATTCTACCATCAGATCATTTGCAGGTCATTTCTGGTCATTAGATGATCATCTCAATATTGTGCCAATGCAGTTTAACCACCATGTCTTTTTCAGTCAGTAGCAGGTCAGATCATTTGAGTTTGCTGTTGGGTTATCTCTGGTTGTTTCTGGTCATTTGTAGATCAGTTCTGGTCATTATGGAGATGATGTAAAGAGCACAGCTATCCGAGTACAACACTATGCCACTTTAGGTCACACACATGCCATTTGAGGTCAAATGAAGTTCACTGGAATGTCCCATGTAATTTTAGATAATGCAAGTTTCATTTCAGATCTCTGGAATGGCATTTCCTATCATCAAAAGTTTAGCCAATATGTTTAATAATTATTTCAGGTTGTTAAAATATAACTTCAGGTCATCTGAAAGTGAAGTTAAAGTCATGAGCATGTGACAGGTCATTTCAGGTTATTTGACTTTTTGTTTTAGACCACTAGCAGATGATTTTTGGTCATAGTTAAGAGTCCCATCTCCCCCCCCCCCCCCCCCCTTCAAATTTTTTGAATAAGATATTTATGATCGAAGAAATGTCAGGTCATTTCAACATCATTTGGAAGTCTTTGAAGGTTGTTTAAATAAGCCAAGGTTTAAATGACATAAATTTAAACCATTTAAATGACCATTTGTAGGTTATTTCAGCAATATCACACTAATAGGAGAGCTGTTGTGGTGAATATCAGCATGGCTGTAATGCATAGACCTGAGGGCATAGATACTGTATCACAGTAATGCTGATATTCAGCATGACATCGAGTGTGATGTTGCTTTTATACAACAATTCTACAAACAGCATATTGTCAACTTTTTAATTATCAACAGATTTGTTTGTTTTAAATAGTTAGCAGTACTATGTAGCCAAAATGGTGATGATAATAAACCATGGAGGTGGTTGACTACCCTGAGAAACTTACTAGATTTACTTTATATTTTCACTTGTGGCTTTTGAATATCACCTCCGTTAACATCCAGGTTCTGGGGTTAAATCCCAAATAGCGTTAAATGGCTAGTGCACTATGTAGGGTGTACAATCCCTTGTTCCACACACCAAGTAGTGCCCTTGATCAGTGATTAGTGAGGGATTTGGGATTCAGCTACTTAGCTATGCCGCTGCAAATAAAAGAATATGGACGGATCAGAGGCGATTCAGAATGAGTTAGAAGTGATTACTGCAGAGACAGCGTGTAGTTTAAGATGACATAAAGTTATCAGATGTGTGTTCTTACTGAAAGTGCTTCTGTGACTGGTTGTGAATGTGTGTTTTGTCAGGCAGCTGCTCTCTCCTCAGTACTGCGGACCGTACAGACCTACTCTCACCCACGCTGAGACACACAGTTAGTATGACTAACAATTGTAGGTCACCTTAGATGGATTATATAGTTAAATGTCCTAGTAATGTTATTATCAGCACTTGTGGAATACCTCTCATTAAATTAGACTCAGTCTGAACTGAATGTTGTATAATTCACTGAAAAAAAATGACTTTTACTTCAGGTCATTTGACGATCTCCTTTCCCTAATTTGTGCAGATTCAAATAAAACATTAAAACAGGAGACCAGGGAGGGTTAAAATCTTCTTATCTGACTCTTCTACTCATTTTTCACAGCTGTAAGGAAGAAGACACATACAGTTTGTCTGTCTTAACATCATACCAGATCTGCTTAAAAGATTATTCATTCATTCATTCATTCATCTTCTATGCCGCTTAATCCTGAGTTCAGGGTCGCGGGGGACCTGGAGCCTATCCCAGGAGACTTCGGGCACTAGGCGGGGTACACCCTGGACAGGGTGCCAATCCATCGCAGGGCACACACACATACACACACCCAATCACACACTACGGGCAATTTAGGAACTCCAATTAGCCTAACCTGCATATCTTTGGACTGTGGGAGGAAACCGGAGTACCCGGAGGAAACCCACCAAGCACGGGGAGAACATGCAAACTCCATGCACACAGAGACGGGAATCGAGCCTGGCCGGGGAATCGAACCCAGACCCTGGAGGTGCAAGGCGACAGTGCTAACCACTACACCACCGCGCCGCCCGCTTAAAAGATTAATGAACTAATTAATAGCCATACCTTTTTTATTTAAATCCCTCCGTGCATGCATGCTTTTGGGTTTGTATGATCAACAACAGCACGCAGATTTTAGATACACTGTCACTACCTGATATACAGTGGTGTGAAAAACTATTTGCCCCCCTCCTGATTTCTTATTCTTTTGCATGTTTGTCACACAAAATGTTTCTGATCATCAAACACATTTAACTATTAGTCAAAGATAACACAAGTAAACACAAAATGCAGTTTTTAAATGAGGGGTTTTATTATTTAGGGAGGAAAAAAAATCCAAACCTACATGGCCCTGTGTGAACAAGTAATTGCCCCCTGAACCTAACAACTGGTTGGGCCACCCTTAGCAGCAATAACTGCAATCAAGCGTTTGCGATAACTTGCAACGAGTCTTTTACAGCGCTCTGGAGGAATTTTGGCCCACTCATCTTTGCAGAATTGTTGTAATTCAGCTTTATTTGAGGGTTTTCTAGCATGAACCGCCTTTTTAAGGTCATGCCACAACATCTCAATAGGATTCAGGTCAGGACCTTGACTAGGCCACTCCAAAGTCTTCATTTTGTTTTTCTTCAGCCATTCAGAGGTGGATTTGCTGGTGTGTTTTGGGTCATTGTCCTGCTGCAGCACCCAAGATCGCTTCAGCTTGAGTTGACGAACAGATGCCCGGACATTCTCCTTCAGGATTTTTTGGTAAACAGTAGAATTCATGGCTCCATCTATCACAGCAAACCTTCCAGGTCCTGAAGCAGCAAAACAACCCCAGACCATCACACTACCTCCACCATATTTTACTGTTGGTATGATGTTCTTTTTCTGAAATGCTGTGTTACTTTTACGCCAGATGTAACGGGACACGCACCTTCCAAAAAGTTCAACTTTTGTCTCGTCGGTCCACAAGGTATTTTCCCAAAAGTCTTGGCAATCATTGAGATGTTTTTTAGCAAAATTGAGACGAGCCTTAATGTTCTTTTTGCTTAAAATTTGTTTGCCTTGGAAATCTGCCATGCAGGCCGTTTTTGCCCAGTCTCTTTCTCATGGTGGAGTCGTGAACACTGACCTTAATTGAGGCAAGTGAGGCCTGCAGTTCTTTAGATGTTGTCCTGGGGTCTTTTGTGGCCTCTCGGATGAGTTGTCTCTGCGCTCTTGGGGTAATTTTGGTCGGCCGGCCACTCCTGGGAAGGTTCACCACTGTTCCATGTTTTTGCCATGTGTGGATAATGGCTCTCACTGTGGTTCGCTGGAGTCCCAAAGCTTTAGAAATGGCTTTATAACCTTTTCCAGACTGATAGATCTCAATTAACTTTTGTTCTCATTTGTTCCTGAATTTCTTTGGATCTTGGCATGATGTCTAACTTTTGAGGTGCTTTTGGTCTACTTCTCTGTGTCAGGTAGCTCCTATTTAAGTGATTTCTTGATTGAAACAGGTGTGGCAGTAATCAGGCCTGGGGGTGACTACAGAAATTGAACTCAGGTGTGATAAACCACAGTTAAGTTATTTTTTAACAAGGGGGGCAATCACTTTTTCACACAGGGCCATGTAGATTTGGAGTTTTTTTTCTCCCTTAATAACATAAACCTTCATTTAAAAACTGCATTTTGTGTTCAATTATGTTATCTTTGACTAATAGTTAACGGTTTTTGATGAGCAGAAACATTTAAGTGTGACAAACATGCAAAAGAATAAGAAATCAGGAAGGGGGCAAATAGTTTTTCACACCACTGTATGTTTTTACTATTCCATTTACACCTTTAGTACCTAAAGAGTCTCGTTAATCTTGCAACATTGCTTGCAGAGTGAGACACGCATCATAAAAAGTATGCCGCAAAAATAAACAGATTTAAATGAGAGGTGTTAATGTGAGTCTGCTGATCTGATACAGTATGTACATGATGATGTATGGCGATAATTAGGAAAATGTTAAATTACTTAGAAAAAAATGTTGATAACCGAAGTACATATGAAGAAACTAGATGCTAATGCAGCAAAATACTGTAAGACTCAGTTTTGGATCAAGTGCTGTTCTACAGTTTGTGCTGAATAATGAGTGTTGAAGCAATTTATTTAACTAAATTAGTGATTAATGTGCTCCTTACTTGGTACTATAGTAGCATTGGGGTTAGCACAGTCACCTACCACCTCCAAGTTGCTCAGTGTTCTGTTATTCTTCCTCAAGGTTTGATTCCTGCCTCAGGTGTGTGCATGACGTTGTATTTCCTCCAGGTACTCTACTCCTATGGCGCTTTTCCACTGCATAGTACGACACGACACGGTTCAGTTCTACTCACTTTTGGGGGGTTTTCCACTGGGGACAGTACATAGTACCTGGCACTTTTTCAGTATCACCTCAGCCGAGGTTCCAAGCGCGCCGAACCATTACCAAAACGTGACGTGTAAACACGCTAGTCACTAATTAGCCGGAGAAAATCGTCATTACTGCGTCACCGAACTTGCGACACGAGACACAACAGAACCGATATATTTAGAAACAGCCAGAGAAGGATCGCACGCACCTCTTTGTATTAACCGTCGGCCTCTTTTGAAACAAACTCCTTCGTCTCGCTGTTAAAAACATCCACATGCCGAGAATGAAGAACACCATGCCGTCGATATGCTCCATTGTTGTGTGCGTGTGTGTTTGTGGCGCGCTTACGATGACGTCACGGCAGTAGCGGCGCCCCGCACGTGTGAGTTATCCCGCCCACGCTAAAGCGTTACTACACTGCAGTGGAAGAGCAAACCGAGCCAAACTGCGCCGAACCGAAGTGAGTTGAACTGAACCGTGTTGTGCCGTTCTATGCAGTGGAAAAGAGGCACTACACTATTTCCTCTCACAGTCCAAAGACATGCAGATTAGGTGTGTGTGAGTGTGTGTGCCCTGCAATGGATTGGCACCCCATCAATGGTGTACCATGACTTGTGCCCCGAGTCTTCTGGGATAGACTTAAGGCCTCCCACGACCCTGTAGAGAGTTCAGTAAGTGCTGTAGAGCATGAGTGAGTGTTTGAGTGAGTGATCATTACTCTAGAACTGTACACACAAGAATATGTGTTAAACATAATTGATTTCTATAAGGTTTATTTCAAAGCTTGTTTTTTTATTTAGATTTTTACTTTTAAGTGTTTAATATTACATTTCTTCTTTTTTTTCCCTTTTCCTCCTTTTTTTTTTGCCTTTAACACAGATTTATATATGCTGTTAAAAATCCTCATCACTTTTAATTGAAATAATTAGGCAAGGCTACAGATATCTATCTGAATATGCAGCTCAGAAACTGCATGTGTAACCCGACTCTGAACACCATAAACTTTCCCCCCTTTTAGATTCCGCTGCTTTGATTTGAAAATAGAAAGAATTATTTTATTGACTTAGACATAACCTTGTGTATGTACAGTATACTGTATGTTTCCATATTTCATCAACTGAATTTCATGATATGTTTCATACTGTTAAAGCAGAACATGAATAAAACATGTGATTCCTGGCTGTATTGCTATGATCATCTTTTTCCGTTTGAATTATGCCTCAGATTTTGATACCGCTGCCCTTTTTCCCCCTGCATTCAGAGATTTATAAGTGATTGAGACAGCGTTCTCTGACTCATTAACTCGGCACGCTTTCAGCAATGCTAAATTTCCAAAGGATTAAGTGCACGGCTCTTTCTCTCATTTTTTAGGTCTTCGGCTTGAAAATCGGCTCAAGCAGGGAGCCTAATGAAGCGAGCGATGTTTAATGGATCAGCTTGGTTTAATGTGTAAATCAAAAGGCTCGAGCAATTATACTGGAAACGCATAGGCCATTCGATAATCTGTTACATTCCATTGGTGTTGCTTCTTTCTTTCTTTGTTTATCTCTCGATTTGTTGGTTTGAATCCAACTAACATCCTCCACTGGACAGCGATTTGACTTTCAAAGTATCTGACTCCTGAATCGACGCTGGCTCTTGATTCAGTCCATATGCTCTTTCTGGATGGGATTAATTTCCCAGGTACACAATTTTTTTAAGTGAGATAAATATTGAATAAAACACTCTGGGTCCTGATGTTATAGTAAAATAATCAATGACAAGGTGCCCATAAGAAAGTGTTTTATTTCTCTAATACCACAAAAATTATCCAACAACGACAATTATTTATCTATTTAAGGTTGACACATCACAATTTTAATCCATTTTGATTCCGTTCATTCATTCTCTACACTGCTAACATCTGTGCAATGTCATGAGAGGCCTATCCTAAAAGACTTTAGGCAGGAGGTGGCGTACACACTGGTGCTAATTCACATCACAAGGCACACATACTCACACACATACACTACACCAATTGGAACATCAATCTGCTTGTCTTTGGACTGTGGAAGGAACCCGGAGAAAACCAACTGAGCATGGGGAGAATATGCAAACCATACACAAATCAAACCCTTGACTCTGGAGGTACTATCAATTCATCAACATTCCGTATCAATTTTATTTACAGTTAACTCTATGGAACTTCTATGAAACTACTCCTTGTTCTTGCTTATGCTTAAGCAGCTATAAATAATCATTCCTTCACCAGCTTATTTCTATTTCTGATAGCAAATTTTTTTTTCAATGACACAGAAAAGAAACTATAAAGTGTAAACTGTTCTGTCCTGAAAATGTCATGAAGTAAGTTACTTCTTCATAAAATACTGTATCTACCAAAAAATTCCAACCACCTGTTTACTCTCTCTCTCTTTCTCTCTCTCTCTCTCTGTGTAATAAACAAAGTGATTATGGGCCGGTATTGGAACAGTTCATTTCCCCTGACAGTGCTACTCTACTGGTTCCTGAGTGAGATTATATAACACACCTATTAAAGGCCATTTTATAGCTAAACATTAATCGTTAAATCTTCAGCTGGTCCCTGATCCTTGGTTCATGATCTCATCCGTGGGTTCACGCTGCGTGTGATTGATGCAGCAGGAGTTGAGCCAAAAGCCTGCAATTAAAGTGAACTCGAGTGCTATTCTTATTTCCCCTTTGTTATGAATTGCATATTTCCTTTTCAACATCCTGCAATTATTTTGATGAACTTGCTCTTAAAACCAAGAGAAATGTACTGCATGATGTGATGTGGAATTGCTCTTCTCACATTATTGGAAATACATTGTACAAGAAAGGGCTCATACTTGTATGAATGGGTGCTAACAGTTTTCATGACCAGTGTTAGGGTCACTCACTACAGATGAGACATGTTAGTGTAACCTCCTTTAAGCTGAAATTGTCCTCAATATGAATACTTCATAAAAATGGCTATATATAAAGATCTCATTATTTAAATATTCATAAATATCTCGTATGTTACCCACAATGCTGTTTAACTACAGTACCTGCTAATTTACATTTTAGGCATTTGGCAGATGCCCTTATCCAGAGCAACAGATTTTTTTGAGGGTTGAGGGTTAAGGGCCTCGCTCAAGGGATCAACAGGGACAACTTAGCATGGGATTTGGGAACCTAGGACCTTCCAAACTGTATGAAACTATCACTGTTGTCAAACTCCCGTCACTGCAGAGAACTGCGTGTTTATTACTAGACCACTAGGGGACATGATGATGATGATGATGATGAAGAGATGCATGGCATAAGATACACATGCTGTGTGTGAGAAGCTGTTGTGTCTGTCCTAATCTACAATTGTAAACTTTGTTAGGAACGTGGACCAAGGAGGTGCTTGTGTGAATGGATGATAATTGGTATAAAGCCTCCAAATAAAGGTTACAATTTTGTTGTTTTTAGGTTGTGACTTTCAAAAGCAAAGTTGTCCTGATGGTGAACATTATCACGGAATCATTACAACTACAGTCTACTGCAACACAATAAAATAATAAAATAAAAAATATAATAGCAGAGGTGGAAAGAGTAATAAAATTTTGTACTCAAGTACAAGTACTGTTACTTCAGTGAAATTTTACTTAAGTACAAGTAAAGTTACTATTATAAAAATCTACTCAAGAAAAATAAAAAGTAGCTCATTAAAAAATTTACTCAGAGTAAAAGTTACCGACCTACTTTTTTATTTTTTTAACAGCGGGGTGGGATGAGGCATTCTAGCGTAGTTCAAAAAAGATGAGCAGATATAAATCTCAAACTAGTTGTTTTTAACTGAAGGAACACTTTTGCATAATAAAGCTGTTGTCTTTCTTGTGCTTGAAAATCAAAGTGGTCACTTAAATATGGTGTTACGTCCCAGTCTAGGGCCATACAGCAAAAGAATGGTTCAGGGTTCTGGTAAATGGTGGTATATGGCAGAAAGAACTAGATCCAATCATTAACTGATGAAATAATGAGGTTTGTATACACACACACACACACACACACACCAGGGGTCTGTTCTTCGTACATCGCTTGACACATCCGAGATGAACTGATAGACCTGGCTAAGTTGGTTCTTCGAGTACACCTGTTGTTGATGATTAGTATGGCCGGATTGAGTTGTCTAGGATTATTGCGCGTTCGTGTGTTGGTTTAAAAGGCGATATGCATTGACAGTAGAAACACTGATTACAAGCCCTTTGATTGGTTGACGAAATGACAAAAGAACAAGCTCAATATTTTTTGTAACACCAGTTATGCGCTGAAATGCCCCCCCCCCCCACGTGTTATGCGCTGAAATGCTTCCCTGCCATGGATCCCCCCCTCCCCACACACATAATCGCTATCAAATATTATATTAGAACATAATACTGTATGCGCATATGTTTTACAAATTACATGAGACAAAAACATGTTTTCAAAAACATGTATACTTTTATATTGTTTACTTTATAACAAAATTAGTTTTGTCCAATTTTTCATTATAAAAAATATTTTTACTATATATATAAATATTTATTTGCATATTCATAACAAACCCCTGAAAAATAAATGTGTTACAAAATAAACATTATACAAGAATTTGAATTAATGGTCTTGAGGGCTGTGTCATGCCTAGAGTTTATTATAATAATTAAAAACCTATGAATTTATGTTCTAATATAATATTTGATAGCAATTATATATATATGCAAGATACTTTTCTTTCACCACGTGAGTCAGTCCACGTCAGCGCTCTTTAACCAATCAGATGTGACCTCACCATTTCAACCAATCATAACCCGGCAGGAGCGCAACCTTAATCCTGTTTACATGAAATAAACCTGCTACCGAGCAGGTTCAAGCTTACGGACATGTTGCTATGACAGCAAATGCAAGATGAGCATCGAAGAACGAAACAATCCAAGATCAGGACAAATCCACAACAATCAAATCCGGCTAACTGAGTTAGCGACGTACGAAGAACGGACCCCAGGAGGATCAGATTCAGGATGGACCCAGGCCAAAATAATAAACAAAATGGTATTTATATTTAGTAGCTAGATTACCTGCAAAAAAAAAAAAAAACACAAACAAAAATACAGGTACCTTCCCAGACTCCCTAAACCAAAAACAATGAAATTATCTACAAATATATACAAAGACCAACCAAACCAAAGGGACAAAGCAATAATCAAAGTCAATTGGAGGCAAAAAGTCAAACCAGAATACACAACCAAATATCAAAACGCCAAAATCACAACCTCTTTCATCTTTCCCGTGTCTCTCTCCGGTTTATATATGTTCGCGCTAGTCGATGACGTCACTCTCAAGGCGGAAGCGACCGTGTGGAAGGTCAGGAAGATGCCGATGTCAGAAAACCTGGAGTGGAGTCTGGAGCGGCGTGTGAGCAGGACATGATACACACACGCGGCGCAACGGAGCATTTATACAAAGCATAATATTTTTATTATTTTATCATTTTCATTAATTTTTTTTTTACTCAGTAGCGAACATGATTTAAAATGTAGCGAATTACAATACTTCAAACAAAACATACTTAAGTAAAAGTAAAATTACAGAGTTTTAAAACTACTTTAAAAAGTAGAAATACACAAAATAGCTACTCAATTACAGTAACGCGAGTAAATGTAATTCGTTACTTTCCACCTCTGTATAATAGTTATATAATACATGTAGAAATATAGTTATATTTGTTAAAAAAAAGAAAAAAGAAACCAAACAATGTGGATTTAAAGAGTTTACACGTTATTATAAGTGCCTTTGAGTAAATGCAAAAAGAGAAATATGAGTTGTGAGTAATAGTAGTAGGATTAATATGGTAATAAATTGTGTCAGAATATACATTTATAAAATGAATCTAGTGGGATCTTTTTATGACTGGAAGCAGCTTAAAATATTGTTAAAGCATTTTATATATATATATAATTACAAAAGAAATATAACGTGTTTATTATAGATCTTAAATATGAATGTATTTGTTAGTGATTGTTCATCAACATTTATAGTTTTTACTTTTATAAAGTTAGAAGGTAAATAGTTTAAGGGAATAAAAAGATCTAGAAATAAAACAGGGCTGGGGAGTTTTGAGGATTTTATTGGGTTGTAAAATATGTAGAATGAATAAATCTAAATGCCTTAGTGACTTAAGTGCTCAAAAGGTGTTCAAAGAATGATTGGAGTTATTGTAATAACAGAAATAGGGCAGCGAGTATGACCACTCTGGCCAGACGTCACAGAATATCAATCACAGGCCAGAAACGTCTCGGTTACAAAGTGCGATCTTCTCCACTTATAACCCGAGGAATAAAAACTCTGTGGTGAGATGTCCAGCGTGCATATTCAAATATACATTTACTGCCTGATGCAACGTGCTGCAAGATGACACAATGAGAAATCCTCCTTCGGTTAAAAAAGGAGGGGGGTGGGGGGGATGCAGTTAGGGGTCCACAGCAATTAGTGGCAAATCTTAGCAATTACCATTATTATCATCGTTGGAAGGAAAGTGTTTGTAAGAAACCAAGTGCACATTAACTGATATTACGCTCAGTTCCTTATTAAAATTAAAAGGGAACATGTTATATCATATAACGATAAAAGAGGGCTAAGCTGTCTCTCAGAGCCTTCCAAAAATCAAATATCAGACGCCTTATTTTTTTTATTCCCAGTTGTTATATTTTTTTCTCTTTTCTTAAAATGGTCCTGTCATGCTCAAGATCCGTGTGACAAAGCCAGCGTCAGTCCCATTACGCCGAAAAAACGCCACGTTGAAATACGTCTTCCCGTACAGTCACGGACAACCCTGATGCCGAGTTGTAAAAAAATATATATATTTCTGGATCGAGGTCGAGGCTGTGATCTTCTCATCATGAATGCTTTTTCAAAACAAAACAAAACATCAGTATGAAAAAAAGCTCATTTTAATAATTCAAGAGTAGCCTCTTAACAAAAGCTGGAGGTCAGGGGCCTCCTGTTCGTTTCCCGAGCGCTGGCGGGAAATCAGCGTGTTCTCAGGTATGCAAATTGGTAAGAAATCACACTGGTGTGTGGAGAGTTATGAAAGGTTACAGCAGCGCTGAGCGTTTCGTCTTAAGCCATTAAAATAAAATATGTTGAAAAGGAAATTATTTGGTGTTTTTACTGCTTCATAAAAATGACAGAAGAGCACTCATTATGTATTAAATAAGGAATAAATCACTCTGTGTGGTTCTGTTATAGAGAAATAATCAACAAGAGGGTGCTGCAATGAAACACGAGTTACTGTTACCGGCTATACCAACATGCTTCATTTCTCTTATACTACAGCATCGTATGAAAGCTTTCCATGAGATGTTTATTTAACACATGTGAAAGGAGTTTGTAACAGTCTTTTCCAATTTTAAACAAGTCAAGTGACATCATATAAGAAAACGCCCTTCCACCAGCTTGTTGCTCTGCTCTGGTGGGTGTGGCTCAGCAGAAGCTCATTTACACAGACACTGAAACAGCATGTTCAGAGAAGCTGTAAATTAAATAGAGTTCCAGTATAGGTAGGAAAAATGGTTATCAGAGGGGTATTTCAGCTGCACATGAGACCTGTGTGAACTTCTTAAAAAGATATACTATAATATAGTACCTTTAAGTTTTCTAACATCTTCAGGATGGAAGAGTTTACACTTTCATGTAATTTCGTGGGAACAAGAACAACATGATGGGATTTTTTAAAAATATATAATCGAAGAAGGAAAAAAGTTACTGGGACATACGTGAGAAAATGGACTCATATTTCACCGATATTCTGCAACGTGGTTGGGATAAAACATTTGACATCTTCACACGTATAGGCAGGACTTTTGATTGTACAGAAGAATAACAGAGTAAAAACTCCCTTTAGCGGCAGTGGTTAGGTGTATCCCGGGAGCCAGAGCACCGGACATAGCAGGTAATCTTAGGGCTTTAGGACAGCACAGGTTCTCTAAGATAGTGGTACATGCTGGAGCTAACGATATATGCCTTCGTCAGTCAGAGGTTAGTAAGAGTAACTTTACAGAGGTGTTTAAATTAGCGAAGGCAATGTCCGATGAAGTAGTATGCTCTGGTCCCATCCCAATGAGACGTGGCGACATAGCTTACAGCAGGTTATGGTCGCTAAACCGCTGGATGTCCAGGTGGTGCTCCCAAAATAATGTGGGCTTCATAGGCAATTGGAAGACCTTTGAGGGCAAAGCTGGCCTGTTAGGGCGGGACGGTGTCCATCCCACTCGTGAAGGTGCTGCTCTCATTTCCTGTAGTATAGCTCATAGTCTCAGTAGAGGTCTAGTTAATCGGTGACAATCCAGAGCCCAGGCCAGGGAGCAGACAGACAGGCTAAACCAACCGTCTGCTAGCTGCATAGAGTCGTCAATCAGGGTTCACCTTATTGAGACTGTGTCTGTTCCCCGATCTAAGCAGAAATGTAGAAAGACTCAGAAAGTCTGTTTTAATAATTTAATTAACATAAAGACCACAAACTCGGATCTCACTGAATGCGCAGCCGGCACCTCTGATCTGAAGCTAGGACTGTTAAATATTAGATCTCTCGCATCAAAAGCAGTTATTGTTAATGAAATTATCACAGATCAGGAGTTTGATATACAGTACTCTGTTTAACTGAAACCTGCATTGAACAGGATGAGTATCTAGCTTTAAATGAAGCTAGTCCTCCTGGGTACAGCTACATACACCAGCCTCGGCTAACTGGTAGAGGAGGAGGCGTCGCAGTTATTCATAATGATAATCTGTCTATCGTACAAAAACAGGGACACAAATTTAATTCATTCGAAATCGTTATATTACTATAAAGTGTATTTAAGCATATTAAGTGAGCTCAGTCGATTCCACTAATTATAATTTACAGACCTTCTGGGCCGTATTCTGAATTTCTTAGTGAATTTGCAGATTTCATCTCAAACCTAGTCATTTCTGTAGACTTTAATATTCATTTTGAGAATCCAGAAGACCCTCTGAGAACGTCTCGGGTTACTTTGCTGTAACCCTGTTCCCTGAAACGCTATGGGAACTATCTTGTCGCATTGCCGGCTGTGAAGCATGTGTGCAAAAACGCCATTATCTGGCTATATATAACTTCAGTCAGGTGACGTCATCTGATTAGATCCAGGTGGAGGTTATAAATTCCGGTGAGCCGGCAACGACCTTCAGATTATTTGTCTGAATGGACGTCTGGTCACGTGGTAGTGTGGCATTCGGACGCAGCATCTCGTTCCCGCCTTTCAGGGAACAGGGTTACAGCAAAGTAACCCGAGATGTTCCCTTTCAAGGCTATACTTCGATGCTGCGTGAAACGCTATGGGAACGAGAATACCAACGCCGCCGCACTACAGGTGTCTGGACCCCAAGGTTGTGTAGCGTGTGCGCACAAGACCGAGAAGGTCTCAGATTCATGTCTGGGAAGCTGACTCGAGGACTCGTGAGCCCGGAGTGGAATGGACATCCAGACTATAAAATCTTACAAAAGTGTGCGGAGTGGACCAACCCGCCGCGTCACACACTTGTTGCAGGGGAGTACCTCTTGCAAGAGCAATAGATGAAGTGACCCGTCTGGTTGAATGAGCCCTGACTCCTAGAGGTGAGGTGAGTCCACGCGCCTCATAGGAGAGGGCAATAGCATCTCTCACCCAGTGTGACAGAGTATGTGTGGTGGCGGCCGCCCCCCGGTTGCGGCCTCCATAACATATAAAGAGTTGCTCCGACTTACGCCACTGGCTGGTTTCGGTGGACATAAGCCTGAAGAGCACGTACTAGGCACAGTAGGTGAAGTTTCTCCTGCTCCGAATCCGCAAAAGGCGGAAGACAGAAGGCTTCCAGGACGACAGGATGCATGGTTGAGAAAGGAACTTTCGGTAGATAGTTTGGGTGAGGATGCAGAATGGCCTTGACTAGCCCAGGGGCAAAGTCCAGGCAAGATGGGGAGACTGACAATGCACGCAGGTCTCCGATCCTCTTTAGAGAGGTAATGGCCATAAGAAGAACCATCTTGAGAGTCAGAAGCTTGTCGGGCGCTGACTCTAGCGGTTCAAAAGGAGTGTCGATTAGACCTTTGAGCACGATAGATAAATCCCACGAGGGAGCCGTGACTCTAGTGGGTGGCCTCAACCGTTTAGCTCCACGAATGAAACGGACAACTAAAGGGTGATTTCCCACAGTAACTCCTTCAGTCAGGACGTGGCAGGCTGAAATAGCGGCCACGTACGTTCTGAGGGTACTAGGGCACAAGCCCGAGGACAATTTCTCTTGCAGGAATCCAGCACTGAAACGATTTGACAGTAGACTGGGTCCACCTGCTTTGCCATGCACCAGCTCTCGAATACCTTCCATTTGAAGGCATAAATCCTTCTAGTGGAGGCAGCCCTAGCACTTAGGATGGTGTCAATTACGCCGGCTGAAAGGCCGGCTTGGCTCAATTGGTCCCGTTCAGGGGCCAAGCGTGAAGGTTCCAGAGCTCGGGCCGGGGATGAAATATTGTCCCCTGCGCCTGAGATAGAAGATCCCTCCTCACTGGAATCATCCAAGGTGAACCGTCAAGGAGCGATATTATCTCTGAGAACCATACTCGGGCCGGCCAACGGGGCGCTATCAATAAGAGGCACAAACCGTGTTGACGGATCCTCGCCAGGACTCCCGGGAGCAGAGTTACCGGAGGGTACGCATAGAGGCGTAAATTGGGCCACGTATGGGCCATTGCGTCCAGACCCAGGGGAGCTGGATGAGTCAGAGAGTAGTAGAGGGGACATTGTGCAGTCTCCTGTGAGGCAAAGAGGTCCACCTCTGCTGTAGAGAATCTCTCCCAGATTTGAGTGACTACTTCGGGGTGGAGTTTCCTGGAATGTGAATCGCCCTGAGGGACAGGAACTTGTCCTGAGCCCAGAGCAGAACCTTATGTGCTAGCTGGTTCAAGCGTCGCGAACGCAGGCCGCCCTGGCGATTTATGTAGGAGACTACCGATGTGCTGTCCACCCGCACTAGGACATGGTAGCCTCTCAGCTGCTGGAGGAAATGCTGTAGAGCTAAAAATAGAGCCATCATTTCGAGGCAATTGATGTGCCATGCGAAAAGGTGGCCTCTCCAGACCCCTTGGGCTGGACGGCCATCCAAGACCACGCCCCAGCCGGTAAGGGAAGCGTCTGTCGTTAGCATTTTGCGACGACAAGACGGACCTAGAGTGGGACCCAAGGTGAGAAACCGGGGCCTGAACCACATAGAAAGGGTACGAAGTCCTTTGCGCGTAACCCTTATCCGCCTTCGTGGATTTGTTCTCGTGTGAACTCCCCTGGCTCTTAAATACAGCTGAAAAGCTCTCATGTGCAGGAGACCCAAAGGTATCACTGTGGATGCAGCTGCCATGAAGCCTAAACATTTTTGTAAGTGATGTACAGTCACTTCTTGGTCCAGTCTGATTTCCTTCAGAGCGTTGTTTATGGATTCGACGCGAGCAGGAGACAGATGTGCCTGCATAGCGATCGAATTCCACCTGACGCCCAAGTAGGTTGTCACCTGTGCCGGAAAGAGAACGCTTTTCGTGGCGTTGAGTCTCAATCCCAGCGAATGAAGATGACCTAGGACGACATCCCGGTGTCGAAGTGCTAGCTGCTGAGACTGGGCCAGGATTAGCCAGTCATCTATGTAATTCAGAATGCGGATGCCCTGGAGTCTCAAGGGAGCCAGGACTGCATCCATGCATTTTGTGTATGTGCGGGGTGATAAGGCTAGATCGAATGGAAGAACCCGAAATTGGTAGGCTTTTCCCCCAAAAGCGAACCTCAGGAACTTTATGTGCTGTGGCAAAATTTCTATGTGGAAATATGCGTCCTTTAAATCTACTGTCACAAACCAATCCTGTGGTTGGATTTGTGAAACAATATTTTTTATGGTCAACATTTTGAAGTTGCATTTTTTGAGATAGCGGTTCAAACCGCGAAGATCCAGAATTGGACGCAGACCCCTGTCCTTTTTGGGGACCAGGAATTACCGACTGTAGTAACCTGACTCCATATCTGGAGGAGGAACCTGTACTATGGCTCCCTTCTGCAGTAATTTCTGGAGTTCGGAACTCAGAAAATGCGCCCTTTCCGGTATCACGGAAGTGGAGACCACGCCGTTGAAACGCGGAGGGCGATATGCAAACTGGATCCTGTATCCTTTCTCTACAGTCTTTAAAACCCAGGGGGATATGCCTGGCAGTAGCTTCCACGCTGCCAGCTTCTCTGAAAGGGGTGCAAGTACTTCTACTGGGCTGGAGTGTGTTAGTGGTTCGGTGTCCTGGAATATAGCAGGATCCGACCGAAGGACTAACGTGTCGTTGGAGACTGGTGTTGTCCGAAACACCAAAGGTGGCGGAAACTGAACATCGATCTCCTGGGGGTGCCCAGGGGGGGGGGGATGCTCCTATATGCCCGTCCCGAGGGGGGGTCACCCCCACGGTCCTGAGCTCTGCTCTCAGGAACGCTTCTTCGCAAAGAATAGAGCGGTCTATTTTTTTGGGGGCGGCCTGAGGAGGGCGCCGAGCCGTACCCCAGTCTTTACGGGGGGGTGCGTGGCTACTGACGCTTTCCTTCTGCGCCTCTCGTCTAGCGAGATTCACGGCGTGGGAGAAATTTCCCAAAAGCTTGTTCATAGAGACTGGCCTCTCTAAATCTGGTGGCGACAGTATTAACTGCTTCGCCAAATAGGCCTGAGGGTGAGATGTGAGCATCGAGAAGGAATGCCCGATCTTTGTACTTAATGCCAGTTAGATTTAGCCAGAGGTGCCTCTCTGCAGACACCAGGGAGGCCATAGAATGGCCAATAGCATGGGCAGTCTGTTTCGTCGCACGCAGGGACAGATCAGTAGCCCGGCGTAATTCTATGAACGCTTCCTGATTCATATTGCCGCTCGTGCTCAGATCATTCAGCAGGTCAGCCTGATACGCCTGCAAAACCGCCATGGTGTGCAAGGAAGCGCCGGCCTGACCAGCTGCTTGGAACACCTTCCCTATCAGGGTAGAAGAAGTTCTACATGCCTTGGAGGGAAGGGTTGGCTTTTTTTAGTGAGGATGATGTTCCAGGAGCGAGATAGCCCGCGAGTGTCTCCTCAATCTGGGGCATCATCACATAACCTCGTGCCTTTGCATCAACGATGTTCGAATAAAACGAAGTCGAAGGTACAAAAATATGGGAAGAAAAAGGACGTCTCCATGAACGAGATAACTCGTTGTGGAGATCATCAAAAAAAGGGAGAGAGCGGCATTGTGGCGCCATCTCCTGGCCACCCGACAGAAATCTGTCATCTAGTTTGGAGCGTTTTGGGTGAGCTTTCTCCTGTGGCCAGTCAATGTGTAAACGTTCGACTGCACGTGTTATAACCTCAATTAACTCCTCATACTCTTTATCATCCCTAGAGGATCGTTCGGAGGTAGCTACATCCATATCAAAAGAAGCAAGAGAGTGAGTCTCTCCCAAACACTCCCGAGAAGCACCGAAGTGCGCTCGCGAAGTGGAGGGAGAGAGAGCGTGATCCGGGGAGGAGGCGAGAGAAAGGAGGGGCTCCGTCTCTCGTGCCTCAGCCAAATCAACCTGTGAGACCCAGGAGTGCAGAGCGGCTCGTGGCTCCCTAAAGAACGCAAGATGCGCTCGTAGCACCCTCATCTGGAGATTATCACAGTGCTCACTCTCTCCTTCAAGTCCAAGGAGAGCGTGGCTTTCACCCAAACATTCAAAACAGAGGCTATGACTATCGTCTTGAGAAAGACGGTTACCACACGGGCATGAAACACTAAACTCAGCCATATCTGGTGAGTTTTATTGTTTTTTTCTTTTTTTCTCTCTGTTTAGAATGGCTTTTTTTTTTTAAATGCTTGCTGCGCACACGCGATCACAAGTCAGCATGAAGACAAATGATCTGAAGGTCGTTGCCGGCTCACCGGAATTTATAACCTCCACCTGGATCTAATCAGATGACGTCACCTGACCGAGGTTATACCTGTATATAGCCAGATAATGGCGTTTTTGCACACATGCTTCACAGCCGGCAATGCGACAAGATAGTTCCCATAGCGTTTCACGCAGCATCGAAGTGTAGCCTTGTAGTAGGACCCACTCATAAAGCAGGTCACACTTTAGATTTAATATTTTTCGGATTAAGTATAAAAAATCTATTCACAATTCCACTGTCTGAAGTTATATCAGATCACTATCTTGTCTCAATTAAAGTGTGCCATAGTGATAATGTACGCACAGCCCCGCGCTACCGTATTAAATGTACATTCACATCAACTACCACACAGAGTTTTACCAGTAATCTCCCAGAGCTATCAACTTTGATTGGATCACCGTCTGACCCCACAGAATTCGATCAGGCGACTGAATATTTAGAGTCGACGTTCCGTTATACCCTAGATAATGTAGCTCCAATTAAAAGAAAAATTATCAGAGATAAGAAACTCGCTCCCTGGTATAACAACCACACGCGCACTTTAAAACAGACTGCTCGAAAATTAGAACTTAAATGGCGTCAAACTAAATAGATAGTATTTCAAATAGCATGGAAGGAGAGCATCCAGAAATATAGAAAAGCTCTTAGTGTAGCTAGATCAACATATCTCTCCACTCTAACATTACCAGGATAGCATTCTTTCACCTCAGAAATATTGCCAAGATAAGAAATATACTGTCGCTAAACGATGCAGATAAACTAGTTTATTACTACTGTAATGCCTTACTGTCTTGTTGTTCCGCTAGGTGCATAAACAAGCTTCAGTTAGTCCAGAATGCAGCAGCGAGAGTCCTCACTAGAATCAGAAGATATGAGCACATCACACCTATCTTATCTGCACTTCATTGGCTCCCCGTAAAATTCCGCATTGATTTTAAAATACGACTTTTGACATATAAAGCATTAAATGGTCTCGCGCCGCAGTATCTGAGTGAATTGCTAGTTTTCTACGATCCGCCACGCCTACTTCGATGGATGTAGGGCTGCTTGTTAGTACCGTGTATTATGAAAACTACAGCTGGGGGCAGAGCATTTTCTTACAAATCCCCAAAATTATGGAATAGTCTTCCAATTAATGTTCGGAAAACCTATTTATTTAGCCAAGCATTTTCATAAATAGATTAGCCTTAGGTAAAGGAGCAGATCTGGGGGACTCATGGACGTAGAGTATTATGGTGAACTGGTATGTTTAGATGCTGTCTTCCTCACTCTCATTAATCACTCAGGTTTGTTGACTGTGAGGTGATTGTTTGCTTTACACTTCAGGGAGCCCTCATGTTTGTGTTTCCTTCTTGCTCTCCCTTTTAGTTATGCTGTCATAGTTAGTCCTGCCGGAGTCTCTGCTTGCACTCTACAGTTAATATACATTCACATTATACATCGTATGACTGTGACCATACCTAATTGCCATCTATCCTCTTCTTCTCTTCCTCCCCCTCTTTCTCTTCCCTCTTTCCCCCTGTCTCCCCCTTTCTCTCTCTCTCTCTCTCTGTCGAGCTACACATGTCATCCCTGAGCTGCCAGTGATCCAGACTCCCTCTGCCCTCCGGACCTGTCTGACCCATCCTGGTGAATGGCTTCTGCTTGGAGATTTCGTCACATGGATGCCCTGTGTGTCTCTTTGGTATGCGTCTGGTGCCTGGGGATGATTCTCTCTACCTAGACGATGGTTCTGGCCTCGACTGGTTTTGGCAACTGTTTCTCTGGGGACTTGACAGTCCGATAGTTCAGGACTGGAATTTCCTACAAGTCTACCTGAGTCTCCAATAACTACATGGACTCCATATTAACATCAACTAACATCAACTGTTATAGCTGACCTGCCTGCCACCTAACACACAGTATAAATGCAGATAATTTCATGCAGATAATTTTTCACCCAGATGAGGATGGGTTCCCTGTTGAGTCTGGTTCCTCTCAAGGTTTCTTCCTATCAACATCTCAGGGAGTTTTTCCTTGCCACTGTCGCCCTCGGCTTGCTCACCAGGGACAAACTGACCATTTTGATTCATACACATTCACATTCCATACAAACTTAAATAATTCTTTTGATTGTGTAAAGCTGCTTTGAGGCAATGTCAATTGCTAAAAGCGCTATCCAAATAAAATTGAATTGAATTGAACTTTGTTTCTCTATGTAATCCCCTGCTACAATGCACTTATCCCAGCCTTTCACTAGTGCTTGACTACTATCAAGGTACCATCAAGGAGCAATGTTCCGGTTGTTTGCTTCACGTCTGCAAACCTGACCTCCCAGGATCTCCTTTCATGGCCCACACATGTCGAGTGAGGTCAGGACTGTGAGGGGGGCATGGCAATAACTTCCAGCCGAGTTCTTGTAACGTGCAAGTGGTGTTGGTGAATGATTGTGTGTACAGTTCACACAGACAGATGCATCTCTTCGACAGGTTGGTGACAAGTTATCTGACGATTTTTATGGAAAGATCAAGCGTTCCACTTGCTACATGTTCACGGGAATGACCACAGTGTGCACCTCGACCCGGGATCGTCATTCACAGACGTTTGGTTTTCTTTAAAATGTACTGCGGCCTTGAGTCTCATCTCCGCACAGTGCTTGAGGTTTTCTGTAAATGTCAATCACTTTTACACCTTTATTGATCAGAAATTTTTATCAAAATCCTCGTATTAAATAGCATGTTGTTACTCTTGAGAAATCGCTGTGGTATAAGATGGATTTAAACACTAAACTCAGTCATGCTATAATAAAATACAAAAATTAACCAGCTCTGGAGAGGTAACAGTAATGCCATTTCATGTTGATTGGTTGAGCCAGTGGAAATTTTGTGATGAACTCTATATGAACAGAAAAGCATGAAAGCATTATCATTAGCAATGAAACATGAATTAACTGAAAACTGAGACTGGATAAGTATCAACCGCTCATATTTGATCCTTCACTCAGTCTTCTTTGTCTTTCGGCTGTTCCCTTTCAGGGGTCGCCACAGCGAATCATCTGCCTCCATCTAACCCTATCCTCTGCATCCTCTTCTCTCACACCAACTAACTCTCTCACTGCATCCATAAATCTCCTCTTTGGTCTTCCTCTAGACATCCTGCCTGGCAATTCCAACCTCAGCATCCTTCTACCGATATATTCACACTCTCTCCTCTGAATATGTCCAAACCACCTCAATCTGGCCTCTCTGACTTTATCTCCAAAACATCTAACATGGGTTGTCCCTCTGATGAACTCATTCTTGATCCTATCCATCCTTGTCACTCCCAAAGAGAACCTCAACATCTTCAGCTCTGCTACCTCTAGCTCTGCCTCCTGTCTTTTCTTCAGTGCCACTGTCTCTAAGCCATAGAGCATTGCTGGTCTCACCACTGTCCTGTACACCTTTCCTTTCATTCTCGCTGATTCTCTTTTATCGCACAACACACCTGACAGTTTTCTCCACCCATTCCAACCTGCCTGTACTCGTCTCTTCACCTCCTTTGAACACTCTCCATTGCTCTCGAACATTGACCCTAAGTACTTAAAATCCTGCACCTTCTTTACCTCTGCTCCCTGTAGCTTCACTGTTCCTCTTGGGTCCCTCTCATTCACACACATGTATTCAGTCTTGCTGCGGCTAACCTTCATTCCTCTGCTTTCCAGAGCGTTCCTCCACCTGTTCCCTGCTCTGGCTACAAAGCCCAATGTCATCTGCAAACATCATAGTCCATGGAGACTCCTGTATAACTTCATCTGTCATCCTGTCCATCACTATAGCAAACAAAAAGGGGCTTATAGCCGATCCTTAATGCAGACCCACATCCACCTTGAACTCTTCTGTCACACCTACAGCACATCTTACCACTGTCTTACAGCTCTCATACATGTCCTGCACCACTCTAACATACTTCTCTGCCACTCCAGACTTCCTCATACAACACCACAGCTCCTCTCTCGTCACCCTGTTGTATGCTTTCTCTAAATCTACAAAGACACAATGCAACTCTTTATTACCTTCTCTGTACTTCTCCACCAGCATCCTCAAACCAAATACTGCATCTGATGTACTCTTTCTAGGCATAAAACCATATTGCTGCTCACAAGTTCTCAACTCTGCCCTTAACCTAGCTTCCACTACTCTTTCCCACAGCTTCATTGTATGGCTCATTAGCTTTATACCTCTGTAATTGCCACAGCTCTGCACATCTCCCTTGTTCTTAAAAATCGGCACCAATACACTTCTCCTCCATTCCTCTGGAATCCTCTCACTCTCCAAGATCTCGTTAAACAAACTAGAAACTAGAAACTAGAAACTCAGAAACTCTACTGCCACCTCTCCTAAGCACTTCCATACTTCCACAGGTATGTCATCAGGACCAACAGCCTTTCCACTCTTCATCCTCTTCAACGCCCTTCACACCTCACTTTTACTAATATTTGCTACTTCCTGCTGCACAACAGTCACCTCTTCTATTCTTTGTTCTCTTTTGTTTTCCTCATTCATCAACTCCTCAAAGTACTCCTTCCATCTTCCCATAACCCTCCTGGCATCTGTCAGTGCATTTCCATCTCTATCTTTAATCACTCTAACCTGCTGCACATCCTTCCCATTTCTATCTCTTTGCCTCGCCAACCTGTACAGATCCACCTCTCCCTCCTTACTGTCCAGCCTAGCATACAAGTCCTCATATGCTCTTTGTTTGGCCTTTGCCACTTCTACCTTCACCTTACGGTGCATCTCCCTGTACTCCGGTCTACTCTCTTCAGTTCTCTCAGTGTCCCACTTCTTCTTAGCTAGCCCCTTTCCCTGTATACACTCCTGGACTTCCTCATTCCACAATCAAGTCTCCTTGTCCACTTTTTCCTTACTTGATAATACACCAAGTACCCTCTTACCTGTCTCCCTGATCACATTGGCTGTAGTTGTCCAGTCAACTGAAAGCACCTACTGACCACCCATAGCTTGTCTCAACTCCCTAAAGACTACACAACATTCTTCCTTTCTCAGCTTCCACCACTTTGTCCTCTGCTCTGCCTTTGTCCTCTTCACCTTCCTCACCACTAGGGTTATTTTACACACCACCATTCTGTGTTGTCTGGCTACACTCTCCCCTACCAACACCTTGCAGTCACTGATTTCTTTCAGATTACAACGTCGACACAAGATGTAGTCCAGCTGAGTGCTTCTGCCTCCGCTCTTATATGTCACCCTATGTTCCAGCCTCTTCTGGAAGAAAGTATATACTACTGCCATTTCCATCCTCTTTGCAAAGTCCACCACCATCTGTTCTTCTACATCCCTGTCCTGAAGACCAAACCTTCCCATCACATTTTCATCCCCTCTGTTCCCTTCCCCAACATGTCCATTGAAGTCTGCACCAATCACAACTCTCTCACCTCTGGGGATGCTCTGCATCACTTCATCTAACTCACTCCAGAATTTCTCCTTCTCTTCTAACTCACATCCTACCTGTGGGGCATAACCACTAACAACATTGAACATCACACCATCAATTTCCAGATTCAGACTCATCACCCTATCTGATACTCTCTTCACCTCTAGGACATTCCTTACAAACTCCTCTTTCAGAATAACTTCTACTCCATTTCTTTTCCTATCCACACCATGGTAAATCAATTTGAACCCTCAGCCTAAGCTTCTAGCTTTGCTACCTTTCCACCTGGTCTCCTGGACACACAGTATATCCACTTTCCTTCTATGCATCATATCAACCAACTCTCTTCCCTTCCCTGTCATGGTCCCAACATTCAAGGTCCCTACTTTCACTCCTAAACTCTTGCCTTTCCTCTTCTCTCTCTGCTTTCGAACATGCCTTCCTCCTCTCCTTCTTCGACCAACAGTAGAGCAATTTCCACTGCCACCCTGTAAGTCAACAGCACCAGTGGCGGTCATTGTTAACCCAGGCCACGGCCGATCCGGTATGGAAATGATATTTCTGATTCGCATCATTGATTTGGCAAATGTTTCACGTCGGATGCCCTTCCTGACACAACCCTCTGCATTTATCCAGACTTGGGACTGGCACAAGAAGACACTGGATTGCGCCCCCCCCCCCACCCCCATGGTTGCATTATTTGATCCTTCACTCAGTCGATCTTAAAATTCTAGTAAATTCTTTCTAGATGTCAGCCGTCTTGGAAACCGAAAGTTGGAAAGTTCTTTGTTGTTATATGAGAACAAGCATGAGGAGAAATAACCAACAAAGCAAGTTTACTTAAAGGGCGGGGCTTATGTAAACCACCCACCATGTTGATCGTTATAGTCTGCACTATTCGTCTTGACCTCTCTACACTCATGATGCTCTAGATGTGAATACCTGTGTATATATATATATATATATATATATATATATATATATATATATATATATAGATATAGTTATTTCTCCGTCTTTATGTATGTAGCGTTCCCTCTGGTTTACAGTGCTCTCAACGGGACGCCATTTGGATTTACGATTTAAGAATCATCTGCAAAATAGAAGACCCGAGAATGACAGCGTGCAATGTTTCGGCATGAATGGGAATTGATGCGATGCCACCCTGTGCAATCGAGTACCAAATTCCTTTCCCATATTTTTCACTAATTGGTTTTTTTTTTCCCGCCATTTTTTTTTTTTTTTTTGCAAAAGCCAGAGCTCCATGCAGAGCAAAAATCAATTTGCCATCTCGGATTGTCATATTCCCCCTCACCTACCCGCCCGCCTGCAATTATTGTCTCCCAGGCACTTCTTGCTGAGAAAGGCTCCCCTGAGTGGCAATCCATTTTTTATAAGCAGAGAAAACCCCTCCTTTCATAGACACACACACACACACTCATGTGGAGTAGAAGATTAGAGTCAGCTCCTGGTGACCCCGACTTATCAAACACCGAACCAGCTGTCGTCTCCTCCTACGAAGAAGGGACAATGGACGGAGGCGTGTGAGGACAAGTGAGAAGATGAAGGTCCAGAAGTACAGAACATGTTCACCTTTTATTTTGCAAACGCACGCAGGTCATGTCAGGTCAGGTCATCGCGGTAATACCACACGTGCACCCTCTCTATAAGTTGTACATCATCGGAATGACGCACTGGTTTGGTCTGACGTTTTTATTCAATTATTTACAATAAAAAATAATCACGGCAGGGCCTCGACTGTTAAACAAGTAAATAAATCACAGCCGTAATTGAATTGTGGCATACCTCGCGTTAACTCTCGCGCCATCGTGTAATCCCAGGAGGTTCTGAACAAACGAGAGCTAGATTTCATCAGTGTAGAGTTCATCTCTCTGAGGATACGCACGGTGCATTCTCATTTTGTTTCTGATTGACTTCTGATAAAGACAACATGACGGAGTAGATCAAAAATCTAGTTCCATGAGGTTTCTTTGATGTTTCTTCTAAATGGCTAGTTTTACAGTAACACTACTGTATGTTAATGCAGAATTATTCTGCTTTTAACTAATATGTCGAACTAGTCAGTTCAATTAGCCTCACAGCTCGAGCGCTAAACTCAAACATCGAGCAGAAGGTGTCTTGTCTAATTGACTGTGTTCAGGATGATGTGAGATCATTTCTATCTATTTATAAGTTGAAGTTTTCAACAAGGATCAGATCAGCATGAATCCGATGCTGCACAAAAATCTACAGATCACCACAGTGCTGCTTTTAACTTTCAGGAAGTTTACATTAGCTTCACTGTTTCTGCACCATGTCTGTATGTCAATCTTGTTTTTTTGTTTTTTTTGTAACTATTGTGAAGAACTTCTACAAACCAGCATGAACAAAACCTCACAACCTTCTCTTCACATTCCTGCATTTTATTTTTGGTTCTTCTGAAGTTTTCAAAGCTTCACGCCTCCTGCAGTTCGCATGATCAGGCTGAAAACACCACGCTTGCATTATGAGGATGAAAAGTTATGTCAGATGTGTTTGCATGTACTCGTGGAGACATATTTATATCGAGAAGTGATCTTTGTCAGCATCTTCATTTAGAGCGACTGCTGTGCATTTCAGACGCTCAAGAAGCTCACACGGTATTTTTCTCGTTCGGGTCTCAGATTCACGCATTCGTCCGGTTCTTGAACTTGAAAGCGAGAGAAGGGCATCTTGGAGTTTGCTCTGGAGCCGACATGGGGAATCCCACTGGTATCTGATAGCATGTGTGCTTATCGTATCGCTGCACTCTCCTATAGTAACCCCCCCTCGATCGCCTGAACCTTTTCTAGCCTCTACCTTACATTTATCCTTATTTGAAATTCAGGATGTGAGCTATTGAATTTTATTAGAGGCTGTTATTATTAAAGATACGTGTTTAAGCAGGAGGGAGAAAAAAGTAGGACATTAAAATCATTGTCTGAGAAAAAAGCACGGCGTGATTAAAAGGCAGAAGAGAGCAGGAAGAATCCTCATTGTGTCACCGCTTGGACATAATTACTAATCAAAATTCAGGCTTCTGTCACTTTTCTCCCTTTATCCTCCTCATTCACCCCCTACGCACTTCCTCCCGCCTCATGCAGATATGTCAATCTTTCAGGTTCCCCAGCGACGTTCCCTCCGACGCCTTACAGAGATGTTTAACTCTGGACATCCACGCCACATTAGCATAGAGTCTGTCAGCGGAAAGAGAAGAGCCGGGCCAAGTTCTGCAGTTAGTACTGGAACACCTCGGTGTTCATTAGTGTTTCATCACAGAAGCTCTAACAGTAGTGCAGCAGCAAAGCATAAGTTTATCATACATATCATAAATTATCATACACACACACACACACACACACACACATATATTGTACATATATAGATCAGGACTATACGGAGGACACTTTAACACCTTGACAGTGTGTGCAGAAGTATGCGGATGTGCATCCTTTTCAATAAACATCTCACTGTAACGAGCTCTGTTGAATATTTAACCTTTTTCCTGATGATGTTCCAATACTTCTGGCCCTTGAGAATCCCAGAAAAAAACTGTAAGGGATGTTTCTGTTCCAGACGCTGCCGTTTACTCTCAGACTCATAATGATGAATTTGTGTCTCGTCACCAGTACTGATTCTCTTTAAGAAACTTTCACCTTTCTTACCATATTGTTCCATATTTGATTTCTTTAATGCAAATCATTTTTGCTCGAACAGCAGTTACAAATAAACTGAAACAAAACAAACAAAATCAAATCTGATTTCCAAAATGTTGATGTCCTTACTTAATGTGTGTGGAAGGAGTCTCCAGTATCAAGGCTTTTTTAAACAGTCAGAGGTAAAGCTCTATGTAGTTTACAGCCCTTACAGTGCAAGTTATAATATGTTTGCTGAACATTAGATTGTAATTGCTGGCAAATTTCTGTGGTATAAGAGGAATAAAACCCTTGACATATGGTCTTTTAGGAAAACAAAAAACCTTGCTCGGTCTCTGATTTTCAAAATGTGAGATGGATCTGTTGAAAGTTTTTTTTTCATTTGACACCGTGGACCAAAATGGACACCATGGACCAAGAACGGGCAGGTAAATTTTTTATGTCCATATCTATCCAGTACATAAACCCTCCGTTGTTGTGATGTAACTTTCGGTTTCGATCACACCACCATCATGCTTCTACTATAACATCGTGGTGGGTTTATGATTTCAGTGAGATGATATTATCATCACTGGTGTGTCGTGTGCAGAACGAGCGAAGCTCCAAGGTAATGCAGCCAGGCAGAAAATGGACACCGTGGACCAAGAACGGGCAGGTAAATTTTTTATGTCCATATCTATCCAGTATCGTGTCTCCCTCACTCTCTCTTTCTGTCTCTCTGTGCAATCTCAGCTGTCCAATTTCTGTTCATCAGGTTTTGATGGATTCCGACTTGCTCTTGAGAAGAAGACCACATTTTGTGTGTGTGTGTGTTTGTGTGTGGTCAGTTAAGTGCAGAGTTTTGACAGGATCCATCTGCAATCAATTGGTGCCGCAAAGCAGATGTAGCGAGAGACGGATAAATAATACACTTCTGTAGAGATGGAGTTTCTCGGTTATTGAGATCAGCTTCCTCGTTCTATATGACTTACTCTCTTTTTCTCTTTCTGTGTCTCTATTAATATTTGAAAAGGCCCTGAGTGGATTTTACACTGAATGGGAGTTACTTCAGTATTAGTAATTCAATATATATATTGAAAGAGAGAGAGAGAGAGAGAGAGAGAGAGAAATGCATGCATATTGTAAATATCTTTGTGTTTATTGAGTGTATCCGTACACGCAAGTACTTCTTTGGAGTATTTCTACCCATGCACTCCGTCACCGCTCTACAACTTTTAGATTGTATCCCCCCTCCTTGAACCTGAGAGAGAGAGAGAGAGATTTCCCTGTGACTCACGGCTCTATCCCTGACTGCAAACATCAAGCTGAGACTTTAATCAAAAGCCATTTCAGTAAACAGAACACTGGCTCGGCCCTGAGCACAACAGACAGGAAGCAAGTACTTGAGGGGAGGGGGGGGGAAACGGAAAACACAAAACACAAACAGCACACACACACACACACACACACAAAACAGCACACAAACACACAAAACAGCACACACACACAGTGTGTTCTGACCTTTTTTTTTATATCAGTTGTCAAATGAGTTTCTCAAATAAAGCACCATGTGATAGATTGTCACTTTTAGTTTAACATACGGCGTACAATACAGAGGTGCAAATACATAAGCGATAAGCCATTCACTAATTTGTGAAGCCATTATACTTTAATTTTTTACCCTGCAGCACACTCCCTGGATGTAATTTATAGGAACACACAATGAAGCATTCCTGTTCAAATGAGAAAAAGTTAAAATGCAGAGATATGATTAGACAAGAGTGTAATCATGCATGACACATTACTAGTTCAGACAGGACTAGATAAAGCAAGTATGGTAAATTAGATTTATTTAGACTTGTATGAATAGGATAGATGAAAATAAAATCAATATAGAACTAAAGAAAAATATTAAAATAACTGAAATTGGGTTCAGAACTGTCCAACACATTATTAAATCCTCAAGCGCATGACGCGAAGCACCCATACGCATAGTCTGTACAAGCCTCTGGAGACAATGTTATGATCTGGGGTTGATCAGTTACTCAGGTCTAGACTCAGCAACGTTATGTGGAAATGAAATGAAGTCAGCTGACCAACTAAATGTACTGAATCACCAGGTTATCACATCTATGGAGGTTTTCATCCCTGATGGAGCAGGGACTCAGAGTGTGAAAGAGCAGTTCAAATAATACTTTTCACACATGAATTGGCCTCCATATTGCTCAATGTATTCAAAGCTAAGACTGTGAGAATTTTTTTATTTTTTTTTGTCCAGGTGCTGTGCAACATGACAAGACAATATGATATTGTCATAAGACAAAAAAAGAAGACAAAATGACAAAATGAGTGGAATGGAGTCTAAACAAAAGGACTAATAATAATGACAAAACCAAAGTAGAAAAGACCAGTCTCCACAAGATACAAAGATTAGATAAAGCAAGTACAGTGAAACCGTGGATTACGAGTAGCGCGGTTTACGAGCAAACCACAAGACGAGCAAAGATTTACTCTTAATTCATTCATTCATTCATTCGTTCATTTTCCAAGTTGAAAATAAATTTCGACTTAGAAAATGAACAAGTCTTGGTTTACGAGTACCATGTATCATGCATGTGCTTCTTGTTTTGATGCCGAGTGTCACGTGATCACAACTGAGCCAACGGTTTTTCTCTCTCTTGCGCTGCGGAATTGTGGGTAATCGTGTCCCCTGCTGGGTCTTAATGCGCGTCTCTTACTGGTATAATCAACATCCGTGCACGCGTGTACTGTTTACTATGACACTGTGACCATGTGTATGTGCGTGAAAAAATATATTTTTTATTTTGTGTCTGTATGCGTGTGTACAGTGTGCGTGATAAATAAAGCAAAAGTAAGTCTCATTAGAGAGGTTAAAGATCCAGGCTCAGCCTGCTCTGTGTCTCTGTGTGCGCGTATTATTCGACACCGTGCCACACACACACACACACACACACACACACACACACACATTCTTTCTCTCTGCTCTACACAGAAACACTGCTCTGTTGCGATTCTTTTCAAAGGTAAAGTGCAGATTAATTTGTTTTATTTTTAATTTGCAGTAGTGATTCTGTTAGTGTGTCGCTCAATCAAGTATCATTGGACAGATTTCTTGTTTATTTTTACGATAAAACAGTGTTTCCATTGTGTATGCGCGTGCGTGTGAAAAGAGTGTAGGAAGGGTAACTGTGTAAGACGATAAAGGAGAGAGGGGAGCTTACTTTAGCTTCATACACACACACACACACACACACACAGCGTCTGCGCGCACAAATGGAAACACTTATCTGTCGGGATTTATTTTTTCTTTTTCTTTTAAAGATAAAGTGCAGGTTAATTTGTTTTATTTTTATTTAATATTTAGTTTTTTTATTAATTATTTTTATGTATTTACAGTATGTATGTACTTTTTGGGTTGTGGAACGAATAATTTGAGTTTCCATTATTTCTTTTGGGAAAATTTTATTTGGTTTACGAGTTTTTGGAATACAAGCCCACTTCCATTGTTCCATTGAATGAATTGTGCTCATAATGCAAGGTTTCCCTGTATAGCCAAGATGAGATTTGACTAGACAAGACTAAAATGGAAAAATGTAAGACATGAGCAAGACAAGAGAAAATTTAATTAAATAACATTAAAGGTTAAACGATGACAAGACTAAAAAACTACAAAAGACCAGACTAGGTAGGACACAATGAGATTGTAGTAGATGACAAAACTAGAATTAATTAGACATGATTTGAAAAAAAAAAAAAACTAAACGGAACAAGGCAAGCTTAGTCAGGACCAGACTACACAAAATAACTACCTGATAAGACTGGACAGGATGATGAGACAAACCCAGTAACAGACAACAGTACACAAGATCAGACAAGATAAAAATACCATGAGATCAGACTACACAAGACAGGAAAATAAAAGAATAAGCAGAAGACTAGAGAAAGTAAGACTAGATGTGATGAGTAGGGAAGATGAGATAATACTAGAAAACACAGGACAGGATAAGAATAGCTAAAACTATGTGAAGCAATACTGGAAAAGAAAACATAATACTAGAAAAGACAAAGACAAGATGTTTATTTGTCTCTGTCTCAGTAGTCCAGCATTTTCAGACCTTATCATTGTGTCTCGTCTTGTCTTCTCTAGTCCCTTGTTTAATCTCTTCTTGTCCTGTGGTTTCTTAAATAATCTTGTCTTCTCTTGTCCAGTCGTGAAAAGCCAAGACAAACTAAACAAAATGATAATACTGGAAGCGGCTAGACAAGATATCAATCCAACATGACTTGAATGGACTAGACTGTTCAAGGTGACAAAGTGACAGTCATGGCACAAGACTAGACAACAAGGTTAAAGACAAGACAAAACAAAGCTACAGGACCATACAAATGACCAGACTACACAAGAGGGGGGGAAAAAAAAGAAAAGAAAAAGGCTAGACAAGCCTAGACAAGACAGAGCCAGACAAGAGCCGATGACTGGCAAGGAGTAGACAAGACTAAACAAGATGAAAAGACCAGACAAGACAAAAACAACGAGGTGAGACTAGAAAAGTAGCCAAGACAAGATAAGAAAAATAGACAAGATGACAAAACAAGTCTAGAATAAGAAAGACAGAAGCGGAATTTATTCACGCCTGCCTGGAATTTGGAATAAAGCTAGGAATCAAACGAATCGGGAACGTCGATCCGCTACGAATCATGCGGTTTATTTTTGACAGGTTGAATACCGGACGGAGAAAATGAGCATATTTGATGAAGTTGCAAAATGTAAAAACAAGCGAATTGAATAAACGTTTTCAGGCATTTATTGCGCTCTTATGATCGATCGCTGCTGTCACCTGCGACTAATAAAATTTACAGAAACTGCGTAATAACACAGAGCAAACTGAGCAGCCTCATATTTACAGTATTACCTTATAGACATATGGATTATAGTAGATTCATTGATAAATTATTAATGTTATGCAATGAATGTCACAAGACTAAATTATATTTTTAAAGTGAAAGAACTTATGTACTTATCTACAGTGGTGGCCAAAAGTTTAAGTACAACACATGGCATGCATTATAGTTACTCATTAGTTCGAGCTGAGCTAATGAACTGAATAAATGAGTGAAAGCCCGACAATGTGGCAATGGTGGTCGACTTCTGAAACCGCAGTACCCGGAGGAAACCCACCAAGCACGGAGAGAACATGCAAACTCCATGCACACAGAGACAGGAATCGAGCCTGGCCAGGAATTGAACCCGGACCCTGGAGGTGCAAGGCGACAGTGCTAACCACTACACCACCGTGCCGCCCTTAGCTACAGATAGGATTGTGTTATTATGGAGCACTAAAGGTTAATTTAAAGGATAATGTAATTTTTCATAGTATATCTGATAAGTTATATTACAATGACTTGGCTTCTTGCTTCTTTGAATAAATCGCATAATAACTGATAAAACTCCAAGCATTTGTCTTAGACATGTCTATACTTGAAATAGTAGTTATTTTGCTTGAAACTTCCTGGAAAAGTCCTGTTTATATTTAAGGATGGCATCTCAACACCCTAAACTCATCCTTGTGTAAGTGTTGGTCTTCTGGGTTTGTCCTGATTGAATGATGTATACTTTTTTTTTAGGATTATTCTCAGTTTGATTATTCCACATCCTAACACTTGGTGGAGCCATTAAGTTACCGCTTAAGCTCAGCGAAAGTGTGTGAGCGTACGAGTGTGAGAGTGTATGCATGTGTGAGTGTATGAGCGTGTGTGAATACCTCAACAGGACCAGATCTGAGCTGATGTGAGAGCGTTAAACAATGTTTCAAGGTGAGTGTGATGCTGATGACAGTTAAAGTGCAATAATCAGTGCATCACTCTGACGTCCAATCTCAGGCATGACAGGAAAAAAAACCTGGTGATCATCCCTGTTTTACATTACTATAACTTGCCTAGAATGTCATACTGCCATTTAACGCTTTGTGAAGGCTTAGAGTTTGGCTTCCTTGTGTGTGTGTGTGTGTGTGTGTGTGTGTGTGTGTGGTTTTAAAACCAAAATAGAGTGAGCTTTAAAACAAATGGATGCGGAAGATTTTTTTTTTTTACCTGCAGTATTAAAGAGACGTACCTGTACACAGAGTGAGAGATGAGGTGTCAAAATGACAACGTCGTATTCAGTGCTTTGTAGCATCAGGATTGTCATAGGTGTGAAATGTTGAAAACATCTAAAAGGCCAATGTGTCGTTTAGAACTCGTGTTAAATCTGTTCTCTTCTGCTTTTCTCCTCATCCAACACTAATGATATCATTTGGAATCGGAAGGAATTACAACATAGCGTTTGTTGGATTAAATGTGATGAAGATATAATTAAGGTAGGGAAGAATCTTTACAGAAGCTAAAAAACATTGGCACAGCATTACTGTACATGCAACACAGAAGAGAAAGAACCAGAGGAGCTAGTACTGGGAGAGAGAAGACAAGATCCCACTCCCACCTCATGCTCATGGTCTGATCATTTTTACCAGTTATCACACAAATGTTTCAAACAAAGGACTGAGTGATGGACTGCCACTTTTGTTCTAACATTTGTCGTTTGCCAAAAGATAACATGGCTAAACAAATTTAGACTCCACATTACAAGACCAGACAAGACAAGCAAAAAGACAAAACACAAGATGAACTATGAGTAGACGAAACCAGTTTAGACGGGACATGTCAATACACATGTCCACTAGAACAAACCAAAACAGAATGGATGAGAAAAGACAAGACGGGACTATGCAAAATAAGACTGGATAAGAATACAAAACATACAACACCAAATGCAGACAAGACAACCAGATGATACTGACCAAGATGACTAGAAAGGAATCCATCCATCTAGCCCTGATCGAACTAAAGAAGATGACCAAACTAGAGAAGATTACATATGTAGTGACCAGACTAGCCTGAACAAGACTACCAGACTAGACAAGACTACATCCATCCACACCAGACTAGACAGACTACAGTACATTCATCAAAATTACAAATGTCAAGACCAGACCAAACTGAGGAAGACCACCAGACTCCATCCTTCTAGACCAGAATATGCTGGAACATGATGACCAGACTAGACATGCCTGCATCCATCTAGTCCAGACTAGACTGAAGGTGATGACCAGACCAGACAAGATTACTTCCACCTATACCAGACTAGACTGAAGAAAATGACTGGACTAGACATGACTACACCCATCTAGACCAGACTACATTCATCTAGACTAGACTAGGTTGAATATAATGACTAGACCAGACAAGTTTACATTCATCTAACCCAGACTAGACTGAAGATGACTGATCTTAGATCCATCTGATGACAGGACTTACAAACATCTAGAGATGGAGAGGACTAGACAAACTTACATCCATCTACTGTAGACCTGAGCATACTGAAGAATATGACCAGACTAGACAAGATTACATATGTCTTGACTAGAGTAGACTGAAATAGATGACCCGAATAGACAATCATCCATCCATCTACACCAGAATAGACTGACGAAGATGTGAATAAACACGATGATGCTACTACAATACTTGGAGAAAGAAAGATTCACAAGCAAGATGATGCAACTCTATATGCAAGACTACAGCCAAGCATTGGGCATGACAAGGCAATGCAAGAAAAACCTACACTACACAAGGAAAGACAAGGCCAGGCTAGATAAGAGCACACTAGCCCGAAAAAGATGAAACTAAACTACAAGTTGTAACAAAAATCTAATAAAAGCAGAATAGACCAGACAAAAAAACAAGACAATTTCAGGGTAGACTAAACAGCAGTTCAAGCCGGGGCCTCTACAAGCATAAACTTAGATAGTACAAAACAACAAAAAACTCCCAGACCAGGTGATGAGACAACACTGTTTTTTGCTGAAACAGAAGCACCAGAACTTAAAGTGTGCGCTAATGTTGTCAGCGTCTCTCCTCTACTTTAACCTCCACCACCAACACGAGTGAGATCATTTGGGAGGGAATTGTACAGAACACTGTGGGAATAGAAACAGGATGGAAATAAAACTTAAGAATGATTAAAAAAAAAAGTGATGAAAGTAGTGCCTGGGATATGAGTGGCAGTGGAAGTGCACATAGGAGGCACATCCGCCATGCTGAGCACGGCTCATGATCCTCTTCAGTTCTGCAGGAAATTATAATACTTCATTACCCAGCAGGCAATTAGAAGAGGGAAAAGCAGCTTTGAAATGTCTCACCTACACACAGCTTTCTGCTCACGTCTGACAACAAAGGATTAAGCTCAGCTTCATGAATCCAGCATGATAAATCCATAATGTGTTCGAAACCCAGTTTCCTTCTGCAGCTTTGAGAAATGAGACAAGATGTGGAACAAAAAAAAAAGAAACAAAAAAAAGACACGATTATTTTTTCTGGGAAAAAAAAAACACGGAACGAGAAATTAGTCGAAAATTCATCCAAAACTCTGATTAGATTGTAGAAACGGGTGGCCAAATTTATCCTACATCTCTCTGGCCGTGTGAGATGTACTTCATTTTAACCGACACATATCGAACACCTGCTAATTTAATGGCGCAAAACAGGAAGGTGAAAGTGTGAAAACGTGCTTGCTTTCAGTTCCTTTATTTTTAGCCTCACTGCCAAAACGCCTAATTGAGCTTTTGGCAGAATAACAGGTGTTCCAAATTGACAAATACATAACGAGCTCTAAGAAGGTCAGACGTAGATTAACGATCAGCGCTTTGATTCTAAATGCCCTCACACCGTTATATTTAGCCACAAGACTACCAGATCAAGCATGCACTGTAAAAACAGGGTGAGAGGAAAAAGTCTAATGATCTCGTGATTCTCATTTGGTTGCAATTCGACGATCGTGGATTCAATAGAATTGACGCATTCATGAATACATCTTTGAAAATAAACTATAGCAGATATAATTATATAGCACTATAAAGCATGTTTAGATGGCAAAGCAAAACCAACTGTCCAAATATTAACCAAAATCCTGCTTTAGTCTCTTAGAATGATGTCCATCACTGATGAAATTTACCCCACTATTAATAAAAATGCCATCATATTATATGATTTACAATTGTAAAATTGGATTATTTAGCATCCATTCTGCCTAACATTAGGATCATGTTTGCCAACATGTACAGTATATGCATGTATATCTGACATAGGATTTTCTTTCAGATAATGTCAGATATACACAATATCTATAAGAATGGACATGTTAACAATCTGCATTTCTAAGGAGACATCTTTTATCCCAAGTTGTACCTAAATACTGAGCTGCTTTCTTACTGATAGCCAATTATTGCATTTCAGAAATATACACCTCTGAACCTCTGTAGTCTTAAGCTTAACAACCCCAAACAGAATGGCCACAAGTGCTTGGTTTCTTCTGAGGACGTATCTTCTGTTCCTAACCTTACAAATCTAATAATATTCGTTAATAAAAAAAAATTAATTTGTTAATAATAAAACATTAATATTCAAACATTTACTGTACCACACATTTCTCTATGTCTTTAAGAAAAAAAGAGTACATTTATTTTATCTTTTTAATGACAAAAATACAACACAACACGTGTAGACAATGGAGTGTTATTATCATGTGACTATATATTTATAGCTTTAAGTCTAGCTAGGCAAAACATTACACGATCATTGAGTGAGTCTCAGATTTAGCACAAAGTCAGATTTGCACTTCTGTATTAAATATTCACTATAGAGCAGAAAATATCCACCATCAAGCCTTAAAGACATGTTTGGTTTCTGAGAATTGGGCCCAAAGAAAGCAAGAATTGGAGTTGAAAGTTCTATTCAAGTTTGAACTCAAGTTTGTACAAACATCATAAAAAAAAATATGATTTTCCTTTTTTTTTTTTTTTTAATAAAAATAAAATATCTGAGCGGCGCGGTGGTGTAGTGGTTAGCACTGTCGCCTTGCACCTCCAGGGTCTGGGTTCGATTCCCCGGCCAGGCTCGATTCCCGTCTCTGTGTGCATGGAGTTTGCATGTTCTCCCCGTGCTTGGTGGGTTTCCTCTGGGTACTCCGGTTTCCTCCCACAGTCCAAAGATATGCAGGTTAGGCTAATTGGCGTTCCCAAATTGCCCGTAGTGTGTGAATGGGTGTGTGAGTGTGTGTATGTGTGTGCCCTGCGATGGATTGGCACCCTGTCCAGGGTGTACCCCGCCTAGTGCCCAAAGTCTCCTGGGATAGGCTCCAGGTCCCCCGCGACCCTGAACACAGGATTAAGCGGTATAGAAAATTAATGAATGAATGAATAAAATATCTGTTGTTTAAGTAAGAGGAAAAAATTGCTTGAAGTGCCTTGATAAATTATTGGCTGGCACTTACGTGCTTGACTGGCAGGACACACACACACACACCACACACAAATACTGTATATATATACAGTGGTGTGAAAAACTATTTGCCCCCTCCTGATTTCTTATTCTTTTGCATGGTTGTCACAATTAAATGTTTCTGATCATCAAACACATTTAACTATTAGTCAAAGATAACACAAGTAAACACAAAATGCAGTTTTTAAATGAGGGGTTTTATTATTTATGGAGAAAAAAATCCAAACCTACATGGCCCTCTGTGAAAAAGTATTTGCCCCTGAACCTAATAACTGGTTGGGCCACCCTTAGCAGCAATAACTGCAATCAAGCGTTTGCGATAACTTGCAACGAGTCTTTTACAGCACTCTGGAGGAATTTTGGCCCACTCATCTTTGCAGAATTGTTGTAATTCAGCTTTATTTGAGGGTTTTCTAGCATGAACCGCCTTTTTAAGGTCATGCCACAACATCTCAATAGGATTCAGGTCAGGACTTTGACTAGGCCACTCCAAAGTCTTCATTTTGTTTTTCTTCAGCCATTCAGAGGTGGATTTGCTGGTGTGTTTTGGGTCATTGTCCTGCTGCAGCACCCAAGATCGCTTCAGCTTGAGTTGACGAACAGATGGCCGGACATTCTCCTTCAGGATTTTTTGGTAGACGGTAGAATTCATGGTTCCATCTATCACAGCAAGCCTTCCAGGTCCTGAAGCAGCAAAACAACCCCAGACCATCACACTACCACCACCATATTTTACTGTTGGTATGATGTTCTTTTTCTGAAATGCTGTGTTACTTTTACGCCAGATGTAACGGGACACGCACCTTCCAAAAAGTTAAACTTTTGTCTCGTCGGTCCACAAGGTATTTTCCCAAAAGTCTTGGCAATCATTGAGATGTTTTTTAGCAAAATTGAGACGATCCTTAATGTTCTTTTTGCTTAAAAGTGGTTTGCGCCTTGGAAATCTGCCATGCAGGCCGTTTTTGCCCAGTCTCTTTCTTATGGTGGAGTCGTGAACACTGACCTTAATTGAGGCAAGTGAGGCCTGCAGTTCTTTAGATGTTGTCCTGAGGTCTTTTGTGGCCTCTCGGATGAGTTGTCTCTGCGCTCCTGGGGTAATTTTGGTCGGCCGGCCACTCCTGGGAAGGTTCACCACTGTTCCATGTTTTTGCCATTTGTGGATAATGGCTCTCACTGTGGTTCGCTGGAGTCCCAAAGCTTTAGAAATGGCTTTATAACCTTTACCAGACTGATAGATCTCAATTACTTTTGTTCTCATTTGTTCCTGAATTTCTTTGGATCTTGGCATGATGTCTAGCTTTTGAGGTGCTTTTGGTCTACTTCTCTGTGTCAGGTAGCTCCTATTTAAGTGATTTCTTGATTGAAACAGGTGTGGCAGTAATCAGGCCTGGGGGTGACTACAGAAATTGAACTCAGGTGTGATAAACCACAGTTAAGTTATTTTTTAACATGGGGGGCAATCACTTTTTCACACAGGGCCATGTAGATTTTTAGTTTTTTTCTCCCTTAATAACGTAAACCATCATTTAAAAACTGCATTTTGTGTTCAATTATGTCATCTTTGACTAATAGTTAACGGTTTTTGATGAGCAGTATGTTAAGTGTGACAAACATACAAAAGAATAAGAAATCAGGAAGGGGGCAAATAGTTTTTCACACCACTGTATATATATATATATATATATATATATATATATATATATATATAGAGAGAGAGAGAGAGAGAGAGAGATAGTGTAGCAGCATCTGAATGTTATCTCTGGTTTATTCACAGAACAAGAGCACTAACCCATTTCATGAATCTACTACATTAAAGCCAGTCACATGCTCCAGGGAAACAAAATGGTTCTGTTTATAGGTTGTATCAGCATATAAGGAATGAGGAAGTACAAGAAGGGGTCTGTTTTATAGATATGTAATGTATAATGTCAAAAAATCCTAATGATTCAGATGTGAGTCCATGTGAGTTAGGCTAAATGTAACATAATAATAAACCTGGATTGCTTTTGAATCGTGATACAGTGGGGGAAATAAGTATTTGATCCCCTACATATTTTCTAAGTTTGCCCACTTACATAGAAATGAAGGGTCTATAATATCATAGGTTTATGGTAAAAGATTGAGACAGAATTTCAACCAAAAATCCAGAAAAAAGCACATGATACAAATGTTATGAATTACGTTGCATTTCAATGAGGGAAATAAGTATTTGATCCCCAAGCAAAAGATGACTTAATACTTGAGAATACATGAGAAACTCTTGCTGGAAAGCACAGTGGGAAAATGTTTCATGTAGTTGTTTACCAGATTTGCACACATCTTGGGATGCATTTTGATCCACTATTCTTTACAGATTTTATCTAAATGTCATTATTTCCCCCACTGTATATACTGTATGTTGATCAAAATCTATGATGTTGTATATGGAGTACTAGCTATAAAATGTACAAACCGGATTCCAAAAAAGTTGCAACACTAAACAAATTGTGAATAAAAACTGAATGCAATGATGTGGAGATGGCAAATGTCAATATTTTATTCAGAATAGAACATAGGTGACAGATCAAAAGTTTAATCCGAGAAAATGTATAATTTTAAAGGAAAAATATGTTGATTCCAAATTTCACGGTGTCAACAAATCCCAAAAAAGTTGGGACAAGTAGCAATAAGAGGCTGGAAAAAGTAAATTTGAGCATAACGAAGAGCTGGAAGACCAATTAACAGTAATTAGGTTAATTGGCAACATGATTGGGTATAAAAAGAGCTTCTCAGAGTGGCAGTGTCTCTCAGAAGCCAAGATGGGTAGAGGATTACCAATTCCCACAATGTTGCGCAGAAAGATAGTGGAGCAATATCAGAAAGGTGTTACCCAGCGAAAAATTGCAAAGACTTTGCAGTTATCATCATCAACTGTGCATATCATCCGAAGATTCAGAGAATCTGGAACAATCTCTGTGCATAAGGGTCAAGGGCGTAAAACCATACTGGATGCCCGTGATCTCCGGGCCCTTAAATGACACTGCACCACAAACAGGAATCCTACTGTAAAGGAAATCACAGAATGGGCTCAGGAATACTTCCAGAAACCATTGTCAGTGAACACAATCCACCGTGATATCCGCTGTTGCCAGCTGAAACTCTACAGTGCGAAGAAGAAGCCATTTCTAAGCAAGATCCACAAGCACAGGCGTTTTCATTGGGCCAGGGATCATTTAAAATGGAGTGTGGCTGAATGGAAGACTGTTCTGTGGTCAGACGAGTCACGATTCGAAGTTCTTGTTGGAAATGTGGGACGCCATGTCATCCGGACAAAAGAGGACAAGGACAATCCAAGTTGTTATCAATGCTCAGTTCAGAAGCCTGCATCTCTGATGGTATGGGGTTGCATGAGTGCTTGTGGCATGGGCAGCTTGCATGTCTGGAAAGGCACCATCAATGCAGAAAAATATATTCAGGTTCTAGAACAACATATGCTCCCATCCAGACATAATCTCTTTCAGGGACGACCCTGCATTTTTCAACAAGATAATGCCAGACCACATTCTGCATCAATCACAACATCATGGCTGCGTAGGAGAAGGATCGGGGTACTGAAATGGCCAGTCTGCAGTCCAGATCTTTCCCCTATAGAGAACATTTGGCGCATCATAAAGAGGAAGGTGCGACAAAGAAGGCCCAAGACGATTGAACAGTTAGAGGCCTGTATTAGACAAGAAGGGGAGAGCATTCCTATTTCTAAACTTGAGAAACTGGTCTCCTCGGTCTCCAGACATCTGTTGAGTGTTGTAAGAAGAAGGGGAGATACCACACAGTGGTGAAAATGGCCTTGTCCCAACTTTTTTGGGATTTGTTGACACCATGACATTTTGATTCACCATATTTTTCCCTTAAAATGATACATTTTCTCAGTTTAAACTTTTGTTCCGTGATTTATGTTCTATTCTGAATAAAATATTGACATTTGCCATCTCCACATCATTGCATTCAGTTTTTATTCACAATTTGTTTAGTGTCCCAACTTTTTTGGAATCCGGTTTGTAATTGAATAACTAAATAAAAAAATATTGTATGTCGCTTTAGCATTTAGCACACTCAAGGACGCGCTATTTCACCTCTTGATCGGACTAGCTGTGTACTTTGCCTTTTATGGGGTTTGTGGGTGTGGCTAAATGTCATCAGCTGGAACAGTTTTTGGAAACTTTTTGAATTATTCAGTTTCGTAAAAACAACATTTCCACATGAATAAATAAAAAAGGTCACTAGATTGAAGCATGTATATGATGCTTTAGAACATAAAAAATAAATTGAATTAAATTAATTAATGCATTGGTTGTTATTTCCATTGGCGGTGTTGGAAGAAAGGGCTTGAGAAACATCTGAACAAACTTTTTAATGCTAGTTACTAACACATATGGTGATGTTGTAAATCTTCAGTGAGACCTTGTCGAAGTGGACTTTCACCCAAAGCTGTAAAGTGTAAAGCAGCAGCCTCGTTATGCGTTCAAAGTGAGTTACAGCGACTCCATCAGCATGACGTCTAATCCTGAACCGTACTGCAGTTAGACTGAACCCTGACTGTCAATATTTCTGTCCTCTCTGATGTGCTTCCAATAAAACCAGCAGCGTCGAAAGGGATTTGCATCCCAATTGACATATACATTTATGCATGTGTGTGTGTGTGTGTGTGTGTGTGTGTGTGTGTGTGCACTGGGGAGAATTTTGAGCTTTGAAAGCCATCCAGTGTGAGATACATACAAGTTTAGGCAAAAAGAGAAATGGGAAAGGAGAGGGGATGGGGTTGCTCTCGTTGTGCTGTGGTGCATCCAAAGTAATTTTTTTTCTTTTTTATATGTAGTCAATGTTTTTGTCTTTATAAGGTTTCTCAAACTTATCCTTAGGCATTGGAAATGTTACTTTCCGTTCCTCCAGATCAAAGCGGGTTTGATTTTGAGTTATCACGTCAAGAAAAAAAGCCCTGTGGGGATGCACATACATTTGAAGCATGGTCTGATTGAAAGCAGCCGAGTCAAGGGTCGCGGTTTGGCTTTGGAAGGTAAAAAAAAAAAAAAAAGAGAGAGAGAGAGAGAGGCAATAAAGAAAATCAAAGCAGTCAGTCGCATGTCAATGTGCAAATGAATCTGAGTTCTTTTGTCCGAGCAATCTAGCTAAGAGCAGTTCATGGTTTATTGAGAACCCCCACCTTTCATACATGCAAAACAGAAGCTGTGGTTCAGTGGCGGCTCTGAAAAACACTTAAGTTTTAATGGACGGCACGAGAATTGGCGAAAGATGAAAGAGCCTGGCGAGTGGCCAGAGCCAGCTGAATAAACGACAGCAGATCACAGAGGAGTAAACATACGGAGAGAGGGAGATCTGAATCAGACTCAGTTCACAACAAGCGAGCAGGATGTGTGCACTTTGTACATGAGGATGAATTTTGTAGTGGCTTTGTGTATGTGTGTGTGAGTGAGTGACTGAGTGTGAGAGTGGAGAAAAAAATAGAGTAATGAAAAAGAGGAAGAGAAAGGATGATGCTCAGATGCACAGATCACTACACGATCAAATCAGTCATCTCACAATCTCTGTTCTTTAATGGGTCCAACAAACAAATCATGTACCTGGAAACAGCAAAGTAACCTGCATCTATCATCTCATCAGAGTTTATTTAAATAGTGATTGTTTTGACCGTAAAAATTCAACTACGCTCAAATCTTCTTCTTCTTTGTCTTTCGGCTGTTCCCTTTCAGAGGTCGCCACAGCGAATCATCTGCCTCCATCTAACCCTATCCTCTGCATCCTCTTCTCTCACATCAACTAACTTCATGTCCTCTCTCACTGCATCCATAAATCTCCTCTTTGGTCTTCCTCTAGACCTCCTGCCTGGCAATTCCAACCTCAGCATCCTTCTACCGATATATTCACATTCTCTCCTCTGAAAATGTCCAAACCACCTCAATCTGGCCTCTCTGACTTTATCTCCAAAACATCTGTCATGGGTTGTCCCTCTGATGAACTGATTCTTGATCCTATCCATCCTTGTCACTCCCAAAGAGAACCTCAACATCTTCAGCTCTGTTACCTCTAGCTCTGCCTCCTGTCTTTTCTTCAGTGCCACTGTCTCTAAGACGTAGAGCATTGCTGGTCTCACCACTGTGCTGTACACCTTTCCTTTCATTCTCGCTGATCCTCTTTTATCGCACAACACACCTGACACTTTTCTCCACCCATTCCAACCTGCCTGTACTCGTCTCTTCACCTCCTTTGAACACTCTCCATTGCTCTCAACCGTTGACCCTAAGTACTTAAAATCCTGCACCTTCTTTACCTCTGCTCCCTGTAGCCTCACTGTTCCTCTTGGGTTCCTCTCATTCACACACATGTATTCCATCTTGCTGCGGCTAACCTTCATTCCTCTGCTTTCCAGAGCATACCTCCACCTCTCCAAATTTTCCTCCACCTGTTCCCTGCTCTCGATACAAAGTACAATGTCATCTGCAAACATCATAGACCATGGAGACTCCTGTCTAACTTCATCTGTCATCCTGTCCATCACTAAAGCAAACAAAAAGGGGCTTAGAGCCGATCCTTGATGCAGACCCACCTCCACCTTGAACTCTTCTGTCACACCTACAGCACATCTCACCACTGTCTTACAACTCTCATACATGTCCTGCACCACTCTAACATACTTCTCTGCCACTCCAGACTTCCTCATACAACACCACAGCTCCTCTCTTGGCACCCTGTCGTACGCTTTCTCTAAATCTACAAAGACACAATGCAACTCTTTATTACCTTCTCTGTACTTCTCCACCAGCATCCTCAAACCAAATACTGCATCTGATGTACTCTTTCTAGGCATAAAACCATATTGCTGCTCACAAGTTCTCAACTCTGCCCTTAACCTAGCTTCCACTACTCTTTCCCACAGCTTCATTGTATGGCTCATTAGCTTTATACCTCTGTAATTGCCACAGCTCTGCACATCTCCCTTGTTCTTAAAAATCGGCACCAATACACTTCTCCTCCATTCCTCTGGAATCCTCTCACTCTCCAAGATCTCGTTAAACAAACTAGTCAGAAACTCTACTGCCACCTCTCCTAAGCACTTCCATACCTCCACTGGTATGTCATCAGGACCAACAGCCTTTCCACTCTTCATCGTCTTCAACGCCCTTCTCACCTCACTTTTACTAATATTTGCTACTTCCTGCTCCACAACAGTCACCTCTTCTACTCTTTGTTCTGTTTCGTTTTCCTCATTCATCAACTCCTCAAAGTACTCCTTTCATCTTCCCATCACCCTCCTGGCATCTGTCAGTACATTTCCATCTCTATCTTTAATCACTCTAACCTGCTGCACATCCTTCCGAACTCTATCTCTTTGTCTCGCCAACCTGTACAGATCCACCTCTCCCTCCTTGCTGTCTAGCCTAGCATACAAGTCCTCATATGCTCTTTGTTTGGCCTTTACCAATTCAACCTTCACCTTACGCTGCATCTCCCTGTACTCCTGTCTACTCTCTTCAATCGTCTCAGTGTCCCACTTCTTCTTAGCTAGCCTCTTTCCCTGTATACACTCCTGGACTTCCTCATTCCACCACCAAGTCTCCTTGTCCCCTTTTCCCTTACCTGATGATACACCAAGTACCCTCTTACCTGTCTCCCTGATCACATTGGCTGTAGTTGTCCAGTCAACTGAAAGCACCTCCTGACCACGATAGCTTGTCTCAACTCCTCCCTGAAGACTACACAACATTCTTCCTTTCTCAGCTTCCACCACTTTGTCCTCTGCTCTGCCTTTGTCCTCTTCACCTTCCTCACCACCAGGGTTATTTTGCACACCACCATTCTGTGTTGTCTGGCTACACTCTCCCCTACCAACACTTTGCAGTCACTAATCTCTTTCAGATTACAACGTCGACACAAGATGTAGTCCACCTGAGTGCTTCTGCCTCCGCTCTTATATGTTACCCTATGTTCCAGCCTCTTCTGAAAGAAAGTTTTTACTACTGCCATTTCCATCCTCTTTGCAAAGTCCACCACCATCTGTTCTTCTACATTCCTGTCCTGAAGACCAAACCTGCCCATCACATTTTCATCCCCTCTGTTCCCTTCCCCAACATGTCCATTGAAGTCTGCTCCAATCACAACTCTCTCACCTCTGGGGATGCTCTGCATCACTTCATCTAACTCACTCCAGAATTTCTCCTTCTCTTCTCACACACATCCTACCTGTGGAGCATAACCACTAACAACATTGAACATCACACCATCAATTTCCAGCTTCAGACTCATCACCCTATCTGATACTCTCTTCACCTCTAGGACATTCCTTACAAACTCCTCTTTCAGGATAACTCCTACTCCATTTCTTTTCCTATCCACACCATGGTAAAACAATTTGAACCCTGATCCTAAGCTTCTAGCTTTGCTACCTTTCCACCTGGTCTCCTGGACACACAGTATATCCACTTTCCTTCTCTGCATCACATCAACCAACTCTCTTCCCTTCCCTGTCATGGTCCCAACATTCAAGGTCCCTACTTTCACTCCTAAACTCTTGCCTTTCCTCTTCTCTCTCTGCTTTCGAACACGCCTTCCTCCTCTCCTTCTTCGACCAACAGTAGAGCAATTTCCACCGGCACCCTGTAAGTCAACAGCACCAGTGGCGGTCGTTGTTAACCCGGGCCACGACCGATCCGGTATGGAAATTATATTTCTGACTCGCATCATTGATTTGGCAAATGTTTTACGTCAGATGCCCTTCTTGACACAACCCTATGCATTTATTCAGACTTGGGACTGGCACAAGAAGACACTGGATTGCGCCCCCCCCATGGTTGCATTCAACTATGCTCAAATAAACTCATAATTATGAGTTTATTTCAACTACGCTCAAATAAACTCATAATTATTCTATCGAGCTCTAACAAATTCAATGAACTCAACTAAACTCAGCCGCACTAAAATACAAAACTCAAATAGACATAAGTACATGTTAATAAACCCTAACCGTTACTCAAATACTTTCGTAAAGGCAAATTAACTCAAATGCAGTTCAATGAATAAATATATCATAAATAGATTTGAGTGTAACATTACACAATCATCAAGTGAATCTCTGATTTAGCAAAAAGTCAGCTGTGTAAGTCATTGTATTAAGTCACTATACAGCAGGAGAAACGTTCACCATCAACAAACAAAAATTCTGATTAAGCGAACTCAAATTTGCACAAGATAACTCAAACGTGCTCCTAAAAAGCAGAAATACATGTTGTTATCCTTAAATGTCCTTAAATCTAATTAAATAAAGTTCACATGACCTATAACTCAAATGCACTCGAACAAACTCAAATGTTCAATCATGAAATCAAATGTATTCTAACTCAGATCCTTGCACAATCCATAATTTATTATCATTTCACTAATGTATATTCCAATCATATTTATTCTGTACATACTGTACTATAGACATCCACATACAGTAAGTACTGTACATACATTCACCTTCTACTTCCGGGGCGAACGCTGGCGCTATTAGCAGACGCTGCTCCATGGAAGGTTTTAGATCTCTGATTTTAATTAATTTTTTATTTATGTTGAGCGAGTTTTATGCTGCTATCTTGTGACTGTACGCGACATCGCACAAACTTGGTTGGACTAACACCGGTTTGGATATCGCCGCTAGCTGGATTCCTCTCGGCTGTGGCTATGGTGATTCTCTCTCCAACTCTTCGCCCGGTGTCATCTTTGCATCAGTACTCGGCAGCGGAACTGTTGCAGTTACGTGTCCATTACAGCCAACCTCCACCAGCACTGTATCTTCACAAGGAAATTATTTATTTACCTTGCCGCAAATATGCCCACCGTGGATCACGCCGGAGGTTTCAGTTCGACCAATTGCATCTTTTTGGGCTTCAAATCCACATCCTCGAAGGAAACACACTTGTACTGCTGATACTAGTCTGCTAGTAAGACTCACCAAGGTGACTTCCACAAATACCGGTAAGAACGATCTGAAGAACGGACAAAAGAATGACCTGCTGACGGATCGTAAGTTCGATTTCCTTTGTTTAACTGAGACCTGGCAACAAAGCAATGACTTTTTTCATTGAAATCATTCCACTCCTCCTGGATATGTATTTACTAGTAAACCACGAACTGTTGGCCGGGGCAGGGGGATTGCAATATTGCATAAGGCGGAATGGAAAGTTGCCTTTCCTGAAATCGAATACACATCATTTGAATCGGCCGCAGTGCAAATTAATGGAGTTGTTCCTACCATTCTTGCTGTGGTGTACAGACTAAAGGCCAATCCAGCATTTCTACAGGAATTTTCTACATTTTTAACTTCTCTTTGCTCTCTGTCCCCTAATGTGGTGTTGGTTGGTGATTTCAATATCCATGTACTGTAGATGATTCAGAAAGCTTGGATGTTTGGATAGTTTGGGACTGCAGCAATTTATCAAAGTGCCTACTCACTCAAAAGGTCATACTTTGGACTTGGTCTGCTGCTCTGGCGTCATCCCCGATAATCTTACTACTCCTACAGTAATTTTCACTGTCTGATTCAATTCAATTCAATTCAGTTTTATTTGTATAGCGCTTTTAACAATTGACATTGTCTCAAAACAGCTTTACACAATCAAAAGAATTATTTAAGTTTGTATGGAATGTGAATGTGTATGAATCAAAATATTCAGATAGTCCCTGGTGAGCAAGCCCGAGGGCGACAGTGGCAAGGAAAAACTCCCTGAGATGGTAATAGGAAAAAACCTTGAGAGGAACCAGACTCAACAGGGAACCCATCCTCATCTGGGTGAAACAGATAGCAGGAAATTATCTGGATTTATACAGTGTTAAGTGTTACAGTAGGTTCAGCTATAATAGTTGATGTTAATTGATGTTATAATAGTTGATGTAAAATGGAGTCCAGTAGTTATTGGAGACTCAGATAGACTTGTAGAAAGTTCCAGTCCTGAACTATCGAATTGTCAAGTCCTCAGAGAAACAGCTGACAACACCAGTCGAGGCCAGAACCATCTTCTAAGTAGATAGAATCATCCCCAGTCACCAGACGCATCCCATAGAGACACACGGGGCATCCATGCGACGAGACCTCCAACCAGAAACGGGGCACCAGGATGGATCAAACAGGTCCGGAGGGCAGAGGGAGTCTGGATCACTGGCAGCTCAGGAACGACATGTGTAGCTCGACAGAGAGAGAGAGAGAAAGAGTGAAAGGGGAGACAGGGGGAGAGAGGAAAGAGAAAGAGGGGAGAAAGAGAAGAGGAGGAGAGATTGCAATTAGGTATGGTCACAGTCACAATGTATAATGTGAATGTATATTTACTGTAGAGTGCAAGCAGGGACTCCGGCAGGACTAACTATGACAGCATAACTAAAAGGGAGAGCCAGAAGGAAACACAAACATGAGGGCTCCCTGAGATGTAAAGCAAACAATCACCTCACCGTCAACAAACCTGAGTGATCAAATGAGACTGAGGAAGACAGCATCTAAACATACCAGTTCACCATAATACTCTATGTCCATGAGTCCCCCAGATCTGCTCCTTTACCTTATGGCAAATCTATTTATAAAAATGCTTGGCTGGTTTTTAGCCTAGACTTAAACACTGAGACTGTGTCTGAGTCCCGAACACTATTTGGAAGACTATTCCATAATTTTGGGGCTTTGTAAGAAAAAGCTCTGCCCCCAGCTGTAGTTTTCATAATACGCGGTACTGATAAGCAGCCTGCATCCTTTGACCGAAGTAGGCGTGGCGGATCGTAAGACACTAGCAGTTCGCTCAGATACTGCGGCGCGATACCATTTAATGCTTTATAAGTCAAGAGTAGTATTTTAAAATCAATGCGAAATTTCACAGTTAGCCAGTCCAGTGAAGATAGGATAGGGGTGATGTGCTGATCACATGTTGGTGTCTTTTAATGTTGTTCTATCTATATTCAAGCCCAATTTGAACCGTACCATGACTTTTCGCAATATTAAGAACATTGATGTTTCAGTTCTCTCAGAACGTTAATCTACACTTCCATCTATCAACTACCCTTCGACTCCCAATGATTTAGTTCAGCACTACAATGATGATTTAAAAATCAACCTTGATGTTTGTGCTCCATTGAAAACCAGGAAGGTCTCATTTGTCAACTCTGCCCCCTGGTTTACTTGTGAACTTTGCCATCTTAAGGTCAAGAGTCGTCATTTGGAACGACTATGTACTAAGACTGGACTTGCTGTTCATAAATATTTGTATGCTGATCATATAAAAACTTACAACATTGCACTTTCCACTGCAAGAATGAACTACTATGCTGGTCTTATAGGATCTGATGCGCGAAACACTAAATCACTCTTCTCTGTTATTATCAATATCTCAAAGCCTATTGAGCTTTCAAAATCGCATACTCCTTCTATTGAATTATGTGACGATTTTATGCTCTTTTTTAATAAGAAAATTGAACTGATCCACCAGCAAATGGTTCCACCCAGCTCTGATCTTAATATTTCCTCTGGTCAAATGCTACAGGCTGACTATACCTTTTCTACTTTTCTACTACCAACTGAGGAAGAAGTTTGTTATATTATACAAAAATCCAAATCTGTTACATGTCAACTGGACCCTCTACTGACCCACTTAGTTAAAGCTGGTTTACCTTTCTTATCTTCCTTAATTATAGACATCATGCATGCATCACTTCTTTCTGGTATTGTTCCCATCGGTTTTAAAGTGGACATACAGTCTCAATTTTTGCATAGGTTAATATGATTCTTTAGGGTCCTAATGAAAAGTTTGTAATATACTTTAATTAAAAAATCTCAATTGTTGTGTAAAAAAACATTACTTTTACCTGGTAAAAAGTAGCTCTGTTCTCAGCAACCTGTTTCAGTACATGCTCCTTTAAATGTTAATGACCTCTACTGAACCCGCCCCCCAGTTCTGTGGGGCGTGTCTTCACAATACAAGTGGGGTATAGCTTTGACAACAGTTAAAAATATTTAAAAAACAGTTAAAAATAATTTTACATGATGTTAGAATTATTTTATATATAAAGGAGTTATTTCTACTCTCTTGCTCTCTTCCTCATAGATCTGATATTAACGTGTTAAATCTTCCCTGCTGCTATCTTCCTGTCTCCTCTTGCATCTGTTCATTCATGCTCACCTTCCCATACTCTGTCTCTCTCTCCCTCTCTCTCTCTCTCTCTGTCTCTCTTCCTCTCCTTTGATTCAAATTCTAATTTTATTTGTCACATACACAGTCATACACAGTATGATATGCAGTGAAATGCTTATACGACAGTCAGTGACCTTAAAAATTAAATAAATGAGTAAGGAATAAATATCAATAAAAAGAAATACTTTTAATAAATAAATAAAATAAAATAAATAAATAAAAATTTTTACATGTGAATCTGGTTGTAAAACTTTTTTGACTTCCCAGACCGGGAATCGAACTCGGGCCGCTGCGCTGAGAGCGCCGTATCCTAACCACTAGACCACGGAGGATTAATGGCTGCCACTTGGAAATGCCGGCTATTCAACCCGCGACCTTATACACGCGAAGCATTGTTTTTTTCGGGATCTCACCAGGACATTTAAAATGGTTCATTTGTAGTAACATATGTCTATAGCACAGGCGTTTAGTCAAACATATTTATACCGATCTTTTGCTGTTAATAAACAGAGACCTTTCTGACAAACAACGTGTGTGTGTGTGTCTGTGTGTGTGAATGAGGCATATAGATGTCGGGAATAGGACAACATACACGCGAAGCATTGTGTGTGTGTGTGTGTGTGTGTGTGACTGAGTCTCTCCTTATGTCAGAAAAGCTTATCGAAGCATAGCGCACTCGCCTCGTTACTAAACGAACATTAGAAAAACTTTATAAATATGTAGTGCAAAAAAAGCATGTACCTTAAGCAGGAATCAAACCCGGGTCTCCCACATGAAAGCACCGAATCCTAACCACTAGACCACCACACTACTGCAAGGCTGCTGCAACAAACAGCCATTTTGCTCCCGTGTAGAATAACAATGGCCGACGGCTCTTTTTTTCACTCGGGGCGGGTCTTTGCTAAAACACCAGTGTCAATCAACTGTAGTAGGAGCGGCCTCTGTCGGTGTGAGTTCACACCGACAGGCTTTTGAAAACGGGCTGATTTCAGAAGGGGCATCTTATATTATTAAATTAAAAGAAAATCGCTGGGCGGCTCTTTATCACTGTAGAGTGGTTGTGTACACCCTCTCCTAACACACAATGCAGTCCAAACAGCTTGAAAAAGTCCATGTAGCACTGTAGGTGCCCTTTAAAACTGCAGTGCTGTCACGCCGGGGGGGTGAAGTTGAAGGATCCAAGTGCAGAGAGAGGTGTTTATAGTTTCTTGAGGAGCCCCGTGGTGAGAGCGTAGTAGTGCAGGACCGGCGAGTGCCTGTACAGCGCGTTCAGCGCTTTTAGTCAATGAGCTCTGGGAATGCGGAAGTGCCGTGAGCGCTTGCCGTTTTTCTGAATGAACTCTAGTGAGCGCGTAGTAGTGCAGGCAGAGATCTGAACTGAAGAAACGAGTCCGTGATCCAAATTCGTGGTTGAAAAACAAGTCCAATAGTCGGCAACAGTAAATCCGAGAAGGCAGGAAATCCGTAACGTGAAGCAAGGTCGAGATCGTGAAAAACAGAGCCTGGTCAAGATCCGTAAGGTCAAAGTAGAATGAAACGCTGGAATACTGGGCATGGATAGCACACAATAATCTGGCAGAGAGCTGATGTCTGATGGCGTGTTAAATAGAGAGTTGTGATGATCTGGGATTGAGGACAGGTGTGTTTGGAGCGATGAATGAGGCGGTGAACAGCAAGGAGCGGGACGGAATCTGGAGCAGGAGTCAGCAGGTAATCATGCCTTAGCTTGAGATGCGTGTGTGACCTGGCGTGCCGTGACAGTACCCCCCCCCTTTACGGACGCCACCTGGCGTTCTTGAGGGTGCCTCTGGGTGGATATCGTGAAACTCAGTGATCAATGAGCGACCCAAAATGAACCTGACTGGCACCCAACTTCTCTCCTCAGGTCCATAACCCTCCCAGTCCACCAGATACTGGAGGCCATGCCCACGGCGGCGGGACTTAAGGAGTTTACATACGGGAAAGGCTTCACCACCATCTATAAGTTGAGGTGGTGGAGGGGGACGAGGAAGTGGAGACAAGGGACATGGGACCAGTTGGCGAACCTCCGAGACGTGGAACATGGGGTTAATTCGGCTCATGAACAATGGCAGGGCCAGTCTGATAGCGCCTGGGTTGATGACTCGAGAGATTGTGAACGGGCCTATGAACTTAGGCGAGAGTTTCTGCGATGTTGTCTTGAGCGGGAAGTTACGTGTGGAGAGCATAACTCTTTGTCCGACGCAGTAAGCTGGGGCAGCTGAGCGGTGGCCATTAGCTTTGCGCTGAAAGATGACCATGGTTTGTCGTAGTTGAGCGCGAGCCCGTTGCCATGTTCTCTTGCAGCGACGGATGAAGGCTTGGGCTGAGGGGACAGCAGATTCACTCTCCTGGGTGGGAAACAGTGGAGGTTGATAGCCAAGACAGCACTGGAATGGTGACATGCCGGTGGACGAGGTGGGGAGTGAGTTGTGGGCGTACTCGATCCAAGGGAGAAAACGGCTCCAAGAGGCAGCGTCTCGTGAGGTCATGCACCTTAGAGATTTCTCTAAATCCTGATTCATGCGCTCAGTCTGGCCATTGCTCTGAGGGTGGAACCCCGATGAGAGACTGGGAGTGGCGCCAATGAGGCCACAAAAGGCTTTCCAAAACTGCGCAGAAAACTGAGGGCCACTGTCAGAGACTATATCTGATGGGAGGCCGTGGAGCCTGAAGACATGGGAGATGAGGAGTTCAGCTGTTTCTTTTGCTGACGGAAGCTTGGGTAGAGGGATGAAATGGGCAGACTTCGAGAACCGGTCGACCACTGTCAGAATGCAAGTGTTATTGTCAGAAGGTGGCAATCCAGTTATGAAATCAACTGAGATATGGGACCAGGGGCGATGGGGATGGGCCTTAGGAGTTCCTCGGGGGGAAGGTTCGATGTTTTGTTCCTGACACAAACATCGCAGGACGCCACAAAGTTCTTAATGTCCTCCTTGATGGTTGGCCACCAAAAGCGTTGATTAAGCATGGCGAGGGTGCGAGTTGCCCCTGGGTGACAAGCAAGTCTAGAGTTGTGGCCCCATTCTAGGACATGGGGGCGAACAGAATCCGGCACAAAAAGTAGCCCAGGCGGGACATTGCTGGGGCTCGGTTCCTGTTCCAGGGATCGCAGAACCAGGTTTTCCACGTCCAGCCGGGTTACAGTTACAAGGCACTGAGGTGGGAGGATGGTTTTTCTAGTGGGTATATCGTGAGGGGCGGGGAACTGTCGGGAGAGTGCGTCATTCATAGTATTCTTGGATCCAGGACGGTAAGAAAGCGTGAAGTTGAATCGTGAAAAAAATAATGACCAGCGTGCTTGGCGTGAGTTAAGTCTTTTGGCTGACTTGAGATATTCCAGGTTTTTATGATCAGTCGAAACAAGAAATGGACGATCAGCTCCCTCCAACCAGTGTCTCCATTCTTCAAGGGCTAGTTTTACTGCGAGCAACTCACGATCCCCGATGTCACAGTTACGTTCAGGGGGCATCAGCCGACGGGAAAAGAAGGAGCACAGGTGGAGTTTGTTGTTCTTCTGTGTTCGTTGGGAGAGTACGGCTCCCACTCCTGTGTCGGAAGCATCGATTTCAATGATAAATTGGAGGGAAGGATCAGGGAAAGTGAGGATGGGTGCTGTGGTGAAGAGTCGCTTGAGTCTGTTGAATGCCTCCTCAGCTCGGGAGTTCCATCGGAAGGGGACCTTGGTGGATGTAAGAGATGTAAGTGGGGCCGCTACTGTGCTAAAGTCACGGATAAAGCGGTGATAGAAATTGGCGAAACCCAAAAAGTGTTGAAGTTCCCGTCTTGACAAAGATGTTGGCCAATCTGTGACGGCCCTTACCTTGACTGGATCCATCTGGATGCCTAATGGTGAGATGGCATACCCCAGAAAGGAGGTGGATTCACGGTGAAACTCGCACTTCTCTGCCTTGACGTAGAGTTTATTTTCCAGCAGATGTTGAAGGACCTGATGTACATGGAGTTTATCTTCCTCTAGTGAGAAGAAGAGGATGTCGTCAAGGTAGGCGAACACGAAGACATTGAGAAAGTCTCTCAGGACGTCATTAATGAGCGCCTGGAAGACCGCTGGTGCATTGGTTAAACCAAACGGAACTACCAGGTACTCATAATGACCAGTGGGGGTGTTGAATGCGGTCTTCCAATCGTCACCTTCTCTTATCCGAACCAGGTGGTAGGCATTTCTTAGATCTAACTTGGAAAAGATACGGGCATCCTGGAATAACTCAAAAGCTGAGGACATGAGTGGGAGAGGATAGCGGTTCTTGACCGTGATCTCATTAAGCCCCCTATAATCGATGCATGGTCTGAATGACTTGTCCTTCTTCTCCACGAAGAAAAAACCTGCCCCTGCGGGAGAAGAGGAAGGGCGAATGATTCCAGCTGAAAGGGACTCCGAGATGTATTGTTACATGGCTTCTCTCTCAGGACATGAGAGAGAGTAGAGTCGCCCTTTAGGTGGAGTAGTGCCAGGAAGGAGTTCAATGGCACAGTCGTATGGGCGATGAGGAGGTAAAGAGATGGCTTGTGACTTACTGAACACCTGGCGAAGGTCATGATACTCCACGGGAACTTTAGATAGGTTAGGGATCTCCTCCAGAGAGATGGGCAAGGTCCTTCTGGTGGCGGCAGAATGAAGACATGATGAATGGCAAGTAGGACTCCAGTCCAGGATGCTTCTCCTCGACCAATCGATGTGAGGATTATGCAATTTTAACCAAGGGAGACCCAGGACTACGGGTGCATGAGCGCTTTTCATGATAAGGAACGTGGTGGTTTCAACATGATTGCCAGGAAACTGTAGGTTGATTGGAACTGTTCGGTGGGTGATGGAGGAGAGCTTACTGCCATCCAGAGCCTGTACATTGAATGATTGGTTCAGTGGTGTGTGCGGAATCTTGAGTTCCGAAACTAAAGCAGAGGAGATTAAATTCTGGTCCGCTCCAGAGTGTACTAGGGCATGTGTGGCGTGGGGATGATTGTCATGTATCAGGGTCACTGGGAAGCGGGAGCGGGGGTCGGGGGATGGGTAGTGTCTAGGGCCCCCCTGTAACCCCAGAACTACCGGGGGGCCTGACCTTTTAACGGACAGGTTTGTACAACATGGCCAACCTGACCACAGTAGAAACAGGCTCCGGCGTCCTTCCGACGCTGGTGTTCCTTGAGTGAGATGTGGGTGCGGTCGATCTGCATAGGTTCTGAGGGGAGCTCAGGTGGGGCCGGGTTATGAGCAGGCACGTTGATAACCTGACAATGCTCCTTCTGTCAGGTTCGTTTGCGTGCGTCAGTGCTCGTTGCCAGGTCAATGAGTCGCTGAAGGTTGGACAGGAGCTCTCGGGCTGCTAATTCGTCCTTAACTGGGTCACAGAGGCCATGAAGGAATGTGTCGAGAAGCGCCTGATCATTCCATCCACAAGAGGGAGCCAAAGTGCGGAAATCAATGGCATAGTCAGAAACAGATCGAGATCCCTGGCGTAATTCCAGTAGTTGAGCTGCTGCCTTGCGCCCTGTGAATGAACGATCAAACACCCTTCTCATCTTGTCCGTGAAGGTCTTGTAAGTGTAACAGCAGGGTACCTGGGCGTCCCATAGGGCCGTTCCCCATTCTCTCGCTTTTCCAGAGAGGAGGGTGATTATGTAGGCGACCTTGGAGCGTTCTGTGGGTAAAGAGGAGGCCTGCAGCTCAAGCACAAGAGAGCACTGAGACAGGAATGAGCGGCAGGTGGACGGGTTTCAGTCGTAAGTGGGCGGTGCTGGGAGGCGTGGTTCATGGCTGACAGAATGCACAGGAGGAGGAGCCTGGGGAATGGGAGCTGGAGCTGGTTGAGTCTGCTTTACTTGTGCAGTGAGAGCAGCTAAGGCCTATGTAACGTTATGGAGGGTGTTTGTGATCTGCTGTATATCCTGCTGGTGAGTACCCAGGAGTGCGCCCTGTTTCTCCAGCGCCCCTCTTAGTTGTGCAGCCTCTGCTGGATCCATTAATGGCCAGATTATACTGTCACGCCGGGGGGGTGAAGTTGTAGGATCCAAGTGCAGAGAGAGGTGTTTATAGTTTCTGAAGGAGCCCTGTGGTGAGCGCGTAGTAGTGCAGGACCGGCAAGTGCCTGTACAGCGCGTTCAGCGCTTTTAATCAATGAGCTCCGGGAATGCGGAAGTGCCGTGAGCGCTGGCCGTTTTTCTGAATGAACTTCAGTGAGCACGTAGTAGTGCAGGACCGGTGAGTGCATGTACAGCGCGTTCAGCGCTCTTAGTCAATGAGCTCCGGGGATGCGGAAGTGCCGTGAGCGCTTGCCGTTTTTCTGAATGAACTCCAGTGAGCGCGTAGTAGTGCAGGCAGAGATCTGAATTGAAGAAACGAGTCCGTGATCCAAATTCATGGTCGAAAAACAAGTCCAATAGTCGGCAACAGTAAATCCGAGAAGGCAGGAAATCCATAACGTGAAGCAAGGTCGAGGTCGTGAAAAACAGAGCGTGGTCAAGATCCGTAAGGTCAAAGTAGAATGGAACGCTGGAATACTGGGCATGGATAGCACACAATAATCTGCCAGAGAGCTGATGTCTGATGGCGTGTTAAATAGAGAGTTGTGATGATCTGGGATTGAAGACAGGTGTGTTTGGAGTGGTGAATGAGGCGGTGAACAGCAAGGAGCGGGACGGAATCTGGAGCAGGAGTGAGTAGGTAATCATGCCTTAGCTTGAGATGCGTGCGTGACCTGGTGTGCCGTGACAAGTGCTAACTCCAATCCTTAAGAAACCAGGCTTTGACTCAAGTAAATTCGACAATTATCATCCTATTTCAAATGTGTCATTCTTGGTTAAAACTCTTGAAAGGATTGTTACTTCCCAGCTCTGTGATTATCTTTCCAGTAATAGCCTTTTTGAAAGGTTCCAATCTGGGTTCCGTTCTCAACATGAGAGTGTTGAGACCGCACTTGTAAAGATATCAAATGACTTTTTGATTATTGGCTGCTGATTCTGGACTTTTATCGATTCTTATACTCCTTGATCTTAGTGCCGCTTTTGAAACTGTCTCACACACCATACTATTGAACAGATTGGAATCTATCGGTATTACTGGTATAGCCCTTTCTTGGTTTCATTCCTATTTTTCTGATCGCATGAAATTTGTACAAATTAAACAGTTTCAATCAACCACTACTCCAGTTGTCACTGGTGTCCCTCAGGGCTCCGTGCTAGGACCTCTCCTGTTTCTTATCTATCTTCTTCCAATAGGGAGCATATTTAGGAAATATGGCATTCAATTTCACTGTTATGCAGACGATACCCAACTCTATCTCTCCTCTAAACCTTCCATGATATCTCTCCCTTCTGCTCTTGTTGAGTGCCTTAAAGAGTTAAAGGTTTGGTTTTCAAGCAATTTTCTCAAATTGAACAATAGTAAAACTGAAATTCTTCTTGTGAGCACAAAATCAACATTAGGAAAGGCAAACATTTCTTCTGTTTTAATTGACAATCTTAATGTTCCTCTATCCAACCAGGTCAAAAGCTTGGGAGTCATCTTTGATCAAACACTGTCATTCGAAGCCCATATTAATAGTGTCACCCGCTCTGCATTCTTCCGTATTAGGAATATCAACCGTGTGCCTGCTCTTGTTACATCTAGAATTGATTATTGCAATGCTTTATTTTATTGGCTTCCTTCAAAAATACTTCATAAATTACAGTTAGTACAAAAGGCTGCTGCTCGGGTTATACCCAAAACTTCTAGTTTTCAACACATCATTCCCGTTTTGCAAAATCTGCACTGGCTCTTGCCAAAGCCATTGACGATGCAAGCCCCCTAGTTGAATGGGCCCTAACTCTTAGAGGTGAAGTCTGACTACGTGCATCGTAGGCTAGGGTAATAGCATCCCTCACCCAATGTGCGGCCCCCATAGTATATAAAAAGCTGCTACAACTTACGCCATTGGTTAGTGCGGTGGACGTAAATCTGCAGAGCATGGTATCTGCATGGTAATTCGGGTGAGGATCCAGAATAGCTTTGACCAGCCCAGGGGCAAAAAATCTAGGCAGGATGGCGAGACTGACAGAGCCTGCAAATCCCCAATTTTCTTCAGAGAAGTAATGAACAGTAGAAAAAACATCTTAAGGTTCAGAAACCTAACAGGCGCTGACTCTAGTGGTTCGAAAGGGGTATCAATTACACCCTGGAGCACAATAGCTAAGTCCCATGAAGGGACTCTCACTCTAGTGAGCGGCCTCAAGCATTTAGCTACACGAATAAAGCAGGCAACTAAAGGGTGCTTTCCCACAGAAACCCCATCAATCAGAACATGGCAAGTCAAAATACCGGCCACATACCACATACGTTCTAAGAGTGCTAGGACATAAGACATAAAAGCATAAGTTTCTCCTGCAAAAACTCCAGCACTGAAGCAATCTGGCAGTGGACTGGGTCTACATGGTTTGCCATACACCAACTTTCAGAACCATTCCATCTGAGGGCATAAGTTCCTCTAGTAGAGTGAGCCCTAGCACTTAGAATAGTTTCTATTACATTGGCTGGAAGACCAGCATCTCTTAGTTTGCCCCACTCAGGAAGGTTGAGGGTTCCAGGAGGTTCCAGAGCTCGAGCCTGGGATGAAATATTGCCCCCTGCACCTAATCCATCCTGACCGGAATCGTCCATGGTGAGCCGTCAAGATTAGATCTGAGAACCACACTCTGGTCGGCCAACAGGGCACTATCAATAAGAAGTGAAACAGAGGCGAGAACAGAGCATTTTTATAAATAGATTTGCCATAGGTAAAGGAGCAGATCTGGGGGACTCATGGAAGTAGAGTATTAAGGTGAACTGGTATGTTTAGATGCTGTCTTCCTCACTCTCATTTGATCACTCAGGTTTGTTGACGGTGAGGTGATTGTTTGCTTTACATCTCAGGGAGCCCTCATGTTTGTGTTTCCTTCTGGCTCTCCCTTTTAGTTATGCTGTCATAGTTAGTCCTGCCGGAGTCCCTGCTTGCACTCTACAGTAAATATACATTCACATTATACATTATGTGGCTGTGACCATACCTAACTGCCATCTCTCCTCTTCTTCTCTTTCTCCCCCTCTTTCTCTTTCCTCTCTCCCCCTGTCTCCCCTTTTCACTCTTTCTCTCTCTCTGTCGCGCTACACATGTCATTCCTGAGCTGCCAGTGATCCAGACTCCCTCTGCCCTCTGGACCTGTCTGATCCATCCTGGTGCCCCGTTTCTGGTTGGAGGTCTCGTCGCATGGATGCCCCATGTGTCTCTTTGGGATGCGTCTGGTGTCTGGGGATGATTCTATCTACTTAGATGATGGTTCTGGCCTCGACTGGTGTTGTCAGCTGTTTCTCTGAGGACTTGACAATTCGATAGTTCAGGACTGGAACTTTATACAAGTCTATCTGAGTCTCCAATAACTACTGGACTCCATTTTACATCAACTATTATAACATCAATTAACATCAACTATTATAGCTGAACCTAACACTTAACACTGTATAAATGCAGATCATTTCCTGCTGTCTGTTTCACCCAGATGAGGATGGGTTCCCTGTTTAGTCTGGTTCCTCTCAAGGTTTCTTCCTATTACCATCTCAGGGAGTTTTTCCTTTCCACTGTCGCCCTCAGCTTGCTCACCAGGGACTATCTGAACATTTTGATTCATACACATTCACATTCCATACAGACTTAAATAATTCTTTTGATTGTGTAAAGCTGTTTTGAGACAATGTCAATTGTTAAAAGGGCTATACAAATAAAATTGAATTGAACAGAGCAGAGCTATCGGAGGAAATGCGTAAAGACGTCTGACAGTCTGGGACACGTGTGGGCCATAGCATCCAGACCCAGGGGAGCTGGAGGAATCCGAGTGTAGTAAAGGGGACATTGTGCTGTCTCCTGCGAGGCAAAGAGGTCCACCCCTGCTACATAAAATCTCTCCCAGCTTTGATTGACTACTTCGGGTGGAGTTTACATTCCCCATGTCTCACAGCTTGCCTGATGCGTATCGCCCTGAGGGGTCTGAGTCTGCCCTGGCGATTTATGTAAAAGACTACTGTGTGTTGTCTACCCCTATTTGCCTCTGGGATTGGCCCTTGGATGAAATCCCCTGGCTCTCAGCCACAACTGAAATGGCCTCATGTGCAGAAGACCTAGGATTTTCTGAAAGTAACAAACAGTCACTTTCTGGCCTAGCTTGATCTTCCTTACGGTACTTAGAATGGATTCGATACGTGCAGGAGACAGCTGTCCATACGACCCCCAAATATGTTGTCATCTGAGCAGGAGAGAGAATGCTTTTCTTGGCATTGAGTCTCAACCCTAGAGATTTGAGATGAGCTAGGACGACATCCCATTGTCGAAGCGCTAGCTCATGTGGTGGAAATTCTGAAAACAATATACAGTAAAGACAAGTAATTCATACACTGGGTAAGAGCAAAGTAACAAAGGTTTTATTTCAAACTTCTGCAGAAGGACCAGTCTCATACAGCAAACAGTTGCAGCATAGAGAAAAGGTGATCTCTTTCTCTAGCTGACCTATTTTATACACAAACATCTCTGTTAACATAATCAACGCCCCGTACGTGAAGTTCCTACATTCAAACTCATGACTCTTTATCTGCCCCAGACTAGATGTCCATACCTTATCATTTATTCAGGGACAACTACAATCAGGTTGTTTCTATTCTGTTCTCGGCCTTGTGTCTCTAAGCTTCGACAACCAAGTTCAAACTTCTAACGTCTACGTGACACACTTACGTCAAGGATCAGAATTAATACATAATTAAAATATGATTTTTCCATTACACTCCTGAGCCAAAATCAGCCAGTCATCTATGTAATTCAAAATACGGATTCCCTAGAGCTGTAGAGGAGCCAGAGCTTCATTCATGTATTTTGTATATGTGCGGGGTGACAGGGCTAGGCCAAATGGAAGGACCTGATACTGGTTGCTTCGCCTCCGAAAGCGAACCTCCTTCAGATTGATTGTCACAAACCAATCTTATGGTTGGATTTGAGAAAAAATCATCTTGACGGTCAACATTTTGAACTTGTATTTAGCGGCTCAACCTGCAAAGATCTAGAATTGGATGCAACCCCCCTCTTTCTTGGGAACCAAAAAATACAGACCGGTTGTGTGCAATTCTTGTGTCAACAGATGCGCTTGTGCGGGTTTCACGGAAGTGGAGACCATGCCGTTGAAACGCGGAGGACGATGTGCAAACTGAATTCTGTAGCCTCTCTCTTCAGTCCTTTGAACCCAAGGAGATACACTTGGCAGTAGCTTCCACACTGCCAGTTTCTCTGAAAGGGGCACAAGTTTTGACAATTCGATTAGATGGGGGGATGTTAGAGGTTCAGCCTCCTGAAACATCGCAGGAGGCGACCGAACACTTAACATTTCACTTGAGACCACTACTCCTTGAAACACCAGTGGTGGCGGAGATTGGAAAACGGCCTCCTGAAGGTGCATAGAAGGAGTTCTTATTCTCTGTTGGAATTTTACATACCCCTACCTGGATTGAGATACCCCCATGGTCCTGGGCGCACCAGCCTCAGCGATTCTTTTTAGAGGAGATGATGTTCCTCAGGTCCGGTCTCCTTGAGACAGGTTGTGAAGCAAGGTGAGCCGCACCCAGCATCTCTTCAATCTGGGGCATCATCATATAGCCCCGTGCCTTTGCAACAACGATAGTCGAATAAATCAACGTCGATGGCACAAAGACACGGGACGAATAAGGATTACTGCATGAACGAGTCACCTCACCAAAGAAGGGGAGAGACCGTTGCTGAGGCCCTTCCCTCCAGCCACCTGACAGAAACCTGTCGTCTAGTCTTAAGCGTTCGACTGCCCTATTTACCACCTCGAGTAACTCCTCGTACGCTCGCTAATGTGAGGAGTGTTCTGAGGTGGCACTTTCCATCTCATCCGAAAGTAAGAGAAGAGGTCTCTTCCACCTGATCAGAAGAGGTGCTAGAGAAGTGGACGTAAGAGCCTCCCGATCTGGCGAGAACACGAGAGAAAGGGACGAATCCGTTTCACACGCTTCTGCCAGATCAACACGATCCCCAGGAGGGAGCCGCAGCTCACAATATCTCTTTAAAGAAAGCAAGCCGGCGCAAAGCGTTCTCATTGGGAGGAGATCGCAGTGCTCGCATTCTCCCTCGAGTTCGAGGATAGAGTCTTCTTCCCCCAAACACTCAAAGCAGAAAACATGGCAATCATCATCAGATAGAAGTCTCTAAAATGGAGACAAACATCTCCTTTCTAACTCCGCCATTGAAAGTAATATTCCTTTTACTTTCACTTTCTGCTTCTTTTCTTTTTTAACTGCTGCGCAGTATTCACACAGATTTTGCACACACGCACACACAATGCAGTCCTTGAAGACAAAAAGACCTGAATATTTTTCCGGTTCATGTCTATTTATAACCTCCAGGTGCACATAATCAAATGACGTCACCTGACCGAGGTTATACAAGCCAAATTTTGGTGTGTTTGACATACATGCTTCGACAACCGGTCAAACAAAGAACGTTCCCAATAGCGTTTTCACACAGCATCGAGTGTAGGAAGGGAACTTTTGAAAGGGAACTCAAAATACCTATCAATAAATCAAATGACCTGTAATTCAAATGCTCTCAAGTAAACTCAAAAATTACAATAATTACAGTAAATCAAAAGTTATAAACTCAGATGGTCTCAAATTAACTCAAATGCACTCAAAAAACTCAAATGTATTCTGAACTCAATTGCACTTTAATGAACTGAAATGTATTGTAATAAACTCACAGCTTAAAGGCTTACCGATGAATTCATTCCAAAATTCAAATGGTAATAAACTAAAACTCAAATAGACCCCAGTGTAAACAAACAAACACATTCAAATACAGTGTAGATGCGGTTGGCTTATTTCACTAGTTTTGACGCGTAGCTAATGTCTTAAAGTTTCACTCACATGACAGAAGTCCGATCTCTTTGTCTTTTGTCGTTTATTTGTCAGCATCAAAGAATCAACACTTCATACAGTCGTCTTGAGTAAATCCACTGTTATTACAGACACCAGTTGCTGCATCTTGCAAATCTCTGAGTTTTACAACAACCTGTTTGCTGTATCTTGTAGATTACAATCTTGGCTTGGGTATCTAACAACACTCTTGTTGTTTCTTACTTTCCCAGCTTACGTTAGCTTACGGTTACAACAACCTCGTTGCTGTATTTTACATTTCTAGCTTACCGAGAGCTCTCATTAGCTGACGGTCTAAAGCTTGTGTTTCCGTAGCCTTCCAAATCTATACTGAGCTTTCTAGCATATCACAGTCACACAAATGCATGTAATAGTAGAATGACATCACAGACCAACCTACGATTATCAACTTATGATGCATAACTAAGAAATTTAAAGCTTATGGCTTATGTAACAAACTTAATGCTTAATGCTTTACTAATGAATAGAACAAGGTAGAATAAATGAAATAACAGCAAGTAAAATAAAATAAAATAAACACAACAACAAATTCATAAAAAGTGCGATATGGCACTTACATACAGAAATAAACACACACACACACACACACACACACACACACAAATTCACTATATTCAACTTAAGTGTCCTGTAATAAATTCAAATGCACCCTCATTAACTCAATCACACTTTAATAAACTAAAATTTACTCAGATAAACTCGAATGTATGCTAACTCAAATGAACGAAATTAGAACTCAAATATACTCAGAATACATAAATAAAAACTCAAATACATATCAATAAATCAAATGACGTGTAATTCAAATGCACAGTTAAACTCAATTGCATTCGAGTAAACTTGAAAGTACAATAATTAAATCAAAAGTTCTAAACTCTAATGGTTTCAAATTAACTCAAATGCACTCTGAAAAACTCAAATCTACTCTAAGTCAATTGCATTTTAATGAACTTAAATGTACTGTAATAAACCCACAGCTTAAAGGCATACCAATTAATGCATTCCAAAACTCAAACGGTAATAAACACAAACTTACATAGACCCCAGTGTAAACAAGCAAACAGACAAACAAACAAAAACCAAACATTAAAATACACTAATAAACACACACACACACACACACACACACACACACACACACACACACACACACACACACACATTATAATAAACCTCCAGTTTATGCAATTTTTTCAATACTCCATGACTGTTGACATGGATGTAGGTCCTGGCTGGAATTTTGGACCTGACTCTGCCTCTGTGATTTGTGTTGATGAAGGAGGAGGGACATTTGGACTAAGAGATTGTGATTAAAATCCTTTTATTTATTAATTTATGTTTTGCAGTGTCTGGTGGCATTCACCACATCACCATGGCAACCTGGAGAGTGTCTATGCTCCCTCAGTATCTTGTGTCTGTGTGTGGCCTTAATTTTGGCCAGCATCATGGCACATGCTATCATGAATCCTCATACACACGCACACAAACACATACACACACTGACACAAAAACACAAAAACACACATAACAATAGGAGATTCACTGAAGGGCTTTGAAATGAGCAGTGACTTAGTGAGGTGAAGATGCCAGTGTGTGTGTGTGTGTGTGTGTGTGTGTGTGTGTGTGTGTGTGTGTGTGTGTGTGTGTGTGTGAACCCAAGAGGAGAGCAAGATGAAGAGAAAAACATAATGCACATAGAAGCTGATGAACATTTTGGCTCCATCATTTTTTTTATTATTATTATTATTATTATTTCCCCAATTTTCCCCCTAATTTAGTTGTGTCCAGTTCCTCCCTGTCACTAGGGGGTGTGGTGGTGTTTAATGTGATGCAGAGACTGTTATTGTGAAGTGATGCTGGAGGGGTAAAACGTAAACATTCTTCCGGGTATGTATGGTGGAAAAATAAAGCAGTTCGGTGTTACTTGATATCTGCGCCGTGAATCCTTACGCATAACACGACATGGTGTCAGAAGTGTGGCGGGAGTACAAGTAAGCGCAACGAAGTTGTACCGTGAGAGCGAAAAAAAAACAAAAAAACTTTTTTTTCTTTTCCGAAAGATGGACGAGGACGGCGCTAGCATGCCAGTCATGCAGCCTCACCAGCTAACAGCTAACGCACCACCGAATGCCACATTCACTATTCAGCCTCCCGAACCGTTTGACTTCACAAAGCCACAAGATTAGGAAAGGTGGATACGGAGGTTTGAACGATTCCGTTTAGCTAGCAATCTCCACATAAGCTCCGAAGCTAACCAAGTGAACACATTGATTTACTGCATGGGAGATGAAGCAGACGACATACTGCGAGGTCAAGCTCTGTCTGAGGCAGAAAGACAACAGTATAAGACGGTAAAGTATACTTTGTGCCACGGAAGAACGTTATATATGAGAGGGCAAGGTTTAATCAAAGAGTACAACAAGCAAGCGAAACTGTAGACTCATTTATTACTGCCCTGTACGCTCTGGCTGAAAACTGCAGGTATGGTGCACTCCACGACGAGTTAATTAGAGATCGGCTAGTTGTAGGACTAATAGACCCAAGTCTATCCGAAAGAATGCAGCTGGATAAAGACTTAACTCTCCAAAAAGCAGTCAACATGGCGAGACAGTCTGAAAATATAAAAAGACAGCAAACTGATCTCAGAGGAGAATTAAAAAAAGACATTGATGCAGTGACAACAAGGAACAAAGTGCAAAAAAATAGCACATACAAGACATCACGTCAAACAAAATATACAGCCAAGAGTAAAACATCACCGGATCGACAGACATGCTACAGATGTGGGAAATCTCCAATCCACAACAGAGCACAGTGTCCAGCTAAGGAGGTGACATGCCACACATGCAGGAAAATAGGTCATTACAGCAAAATGTGCAAATCAGCAAGGACTGTACATGTGGTGGAAACAAATAACCCCGATTGCGACACTCCCCTGTTTTTAGGCTCAGTCAGTGCAGGAGCTGATCCCTGGTATGCAGATTTGACCATCAGAAGTCACAAAGTGAGATTCAAGATCGACACAGGTGCTGATGTCACAGTAATTTCCGCACAGACCTATGGCACTATAGCGGACAAAAATATCCATCTGGCTAAAGCAGACAGATTACTATTAGGCCCAGGTGGTACTCCACTGTCAGTTATAGGTGCATACACAGAGAGGTTATGCAGAGGACAATTGAAAATTAATGAAAAAGTCTATGTCATAAAAGACTTGCACACAGCTCTTCTTAGCAGACCTGCCAGTGTTAAGCTCAAGTTAGTAGCTAGAGCAGAATGCATAGAGAAAACGGTACTCGAAAGGTCATACCCAAAGTTGTGTCAGGGCTTAGGGTTGTTTCAACAGCCATACACTATCAAATTAAAGCCAAACGCGATTCCTTTTTCCCTTGCAACGCCAAGACGGGTTCCTATCCCTTTACTAGGAAGAGTGAAGGCAGAACTAGAGAAGATGGAGAGACTCGAGGTCATCTCCAAAATCGAAGAGCCGACCGATTGGTGTTCCGGCATGGTTCAGGTACCAGCCAAAAATGGTTCATTGCGTATTTGCGTAGACCTTACACACCTCAACGAAGCAGTGTGCAGAGAGAAATACAGACTCTTGGCTCTCTTGCGGGTGCTCAGGTCTTCAGCAAATTAGATGCAAACAGAGGGTTCTGGCAGATTCCCCTGTCTCCGGAGTCAGCAAAATATACAACGTTTATAACCCCTTTTGGACGCTATTTCTTTCACAGATTGCCCTTCGGCATAGCGTCAGCCCCTGCGCATTTTCAGAGACGGATGTCCATGATCCTGGAAGGACTACAGGGAGTAGTATGTCACATGGATGATATTCTGGTTTGGGGAAAAGACAAACAACAGCATGACGAGATACTTCACACTGTGCTGAACAAGCTCCAGGAGGCAGTTGTCACTTTGAATAGGGAAAAGTGTGAACTGGAAAAGCGAGAAATCAAGTTTCTTGGACATATCGTATCTGCGGATGGAGTGAAACCAGACCCAGGCAAGACTGAGGCTGTCCGAGAAATGAAAGCACCATCGAACACAGGCGAGGTTCGCAGCTTCCTTGGGATTGTTAATCAGTGAAGTACCAGTGAAGTACCAGAGAGACCTTGGCAGAATGTAGGTGCAGATTTGTTCACACTTCATAACAGCGTCTACCTACTCGTAGTAGACTATTACTCGAGATTTGTAGAGATAGCAAAGCTAACACCAAGCCGATCAGTAGATGTACAGTAACTGTGCATCTGAAATCAATCTTCTCACGGCATGGTATTCCTGAACTGTTCTATAGCGATAACGGTCCTCAGTTCTCAAGCCAGCAGTTCACGGAATTTGCAGCAGCCTACGGGTTCAAACACATCACCAGTAGCCCAAGATTTCCGCAGAGCAATGGTGAGGCTGAGTGCCAAGTGCAGACTGTGAAACTGATGCTGAAAAAAACTCAAGACCCTTACCACTTTTAGCTTATCGAGCTACTCCTTTATCCAACGGCTATAGTCCAGCGCAACTCCTCATGGGACGGAGACTTCGCACGCCACTCCCGCAGCATCCATCACTGCTCACCCCAGATCTTCCTGGTCGTCAACAGCAAAGAAAGGGAGAGACGGCTACGGGACACTTCTGACTTCAATAGGAGACATCGTGTGAAGGAGTTAAATCCTCTGGAGCCAGGACAACCGGTGTGAGTTTCAACTGATAAGTTCTCAGGCACAGTGGTTTCGACACATACCACACCACGTTCGTATCTTGTGAACAGCCCAACAGGCACTATCAGGAGGAACAGACGCCATCTTATTCCTTTGTCAGAGACTTCAAACTCTACACCGTCACCATGTATACAGTCTCAGCCAGCAGAGCCATCTGTGGGTGACCCAGTTGCTCACAAGTCCCAAGAAAAGTTGCAAGAGTGTGTTTCACCTATTCCTGTTAGAACTAGGTTTGGCAGACTGGTATGCAAACCAAAGAGACTGGATTTGTGAAAGGTGGGAAGAGGGGAGTTTCAGTTCATTGAAGTTAAAATGTTTAATTTGGTCATATAAAGACTTATTTAGTTATTTAGTAAATGCAAGCTGTGAAGCTAAAGAAGGGAGATGTGGTGGTGTTATTGTGAAGTGGTGCTGGAGGGGTAAAACGTTAACATTCTTCCGGGTATGTATGGTGGAAAAATAAAGCAGTTCGGTGTTACTTGATATCTGCGCCGTGAATCCTTACGCATAACACGACAGGGGGCTCCCATATTAAGGTTAGTATTAAGGTCCCATATAAGGTCACTAGCTCTCTCTAGACCTCCAGCTGCGAGAGTTTACAGCATCACCCGGGAATGTTTTGTGTTTGCGTGTATGTGTGTGTAAACCAGCAAAAATAAGAAAGTGTTTAACTAACCGATATGGCGAGTTTCAAGCGAGATGTGACCCTCCGTGTGATGAATTCATCTCGGAGGGCGATCTCCACACTTACTGTTTCGATTAAAGTGCTAAAGTGAAGCCGAGGTGCATTCCTGGGGCTTACCCGTGGATCTGGCAGATGTGCCCGAGAAGGTTTTCCCCTCTTTTCTCTCGCGCTCTCGCCAGATTGGGAAATTCCTCGGGAAATTGTCAGGTGGCCAGAGGGCGGAGCCTCAATGACGCTCTCTGCCTTTCCTTAGCGACCGCCATGACTAGTTAACTCTTTCATGGAGTAAGCTATATTTACCCCGTGTTTTCGTGCCATCAACTTATTTATTTAAATATAGTTGATGTGGAAGCGCAGGGTTATATTACTGTATGACACCCCAGATAGAACAGACGCTTCCAGGCTATCTCTCTCCTGGGACATCATCCTCCCTGAAAACACTTCCTTCCAAGCTGTGTAGACTTTCATCTTCCCTGGAGAGAAAAGCGTCTCTCAGCAGGCTGCCCTGCTGAGAGACTTGAGCACTGGCGGGGTTATTGAAGATAGAGCGTTCTTGGAATTACGCCGGGCCACAGACTTGTCTCTTCGTGCAACAAAGCAGACGGCTCGTGCTATCGACCATTCTATGGCTGCGACGGAGAGGCACTTTCATTTGGGTGTCACATGGGATTCGATCGTAGGACAGCTGTCTCCCGCTCATGTTGAATCCATCCAACATCATGCAATAGTGAGGACTTCATGAACTTTTTTAATAATAAAATTGTAAATATCAGGCATAAAATTGAGGCTTTGAAACCGAACAATGTAATTGATAAAGATATTAACCTAGCCATGTCAGATCGGAACCTAGAATACTTTACTCCCCTTGAAGAGCAAATTCATCAACCGGTATATTAGATCCTATACCGACACATTTTCTTAAATAGGTAGTACCAGTAATAACAGAACCGCTGTTCGAGAATAACTAATTCCTCACTCAGCATTGGTTATGTTCCAAAATCTTTTAAATTAGCAGTTATCAAACCAATAATTAAGAAACCTGACCTCGACACCTGTCAGCTGTCCAATTACAGGCCAATATCAAACCTCCCCTTTATCTCTAAGATTCTGGAAAAGATAGTAGCGGAGCAGCTATGCTCATATCTACATAGAAATGGCATACATGAACTGTATCAGTCAGGATTTAGGCCTCATCACAGCACAGAAACAGCACTCGTTAAAGTAGTAAATGACCTCCTATTGGCCTCTGATCAGGGTTGTGTAAATATGCTTGTATTACTCGACCTCAGTGCAGCTTTTGACACCATTGATCACGCTATTCTTCTTCACAGATTAGAAAATGTAGTAGGAATTAAGGGTACAGCCCTCTCCTAGCTCAGATCCTATTTGACCGATCGTTATCAGTATGTAGACTTAAATGGTGATTATTCTGCATGTTCTCTAGTAGAGTTTGCCATTCCGCAGGGTTCAGTTTTAGGCCCACTGCTTTTTTCCCTTTACATGCTTCCTCTGGGCAACATAATCCGTAAGCATGGTATTAGTTTTCATTGTTATGCTGACGACACACAGTTATACGTCTCAGCAAAACCTGATGAGAAAAACCATCTTACTAAAGTTGAGCAATGTGTGCAGGACATAAGGAATTGGATGCTAATTAACTTCCTTCTGCTTAATCCTGATAAGACAGAAGTTCTGGTCATAGGACCGCATACAGCTAGAAGTAAAATCTTAGATCACACCGTAACTTTAGATGGCCTTTCTGTTCCATCAAGTGCAACAGTAAAAGACCTCGGCGTGATTATACATTCCAGTCTTTCATTTGAAGCTCATGTAGATAATATTACCAGGATAGCATTCTTTCACCTCAGAAATATTGCCAAGATAAGGAATATATTGTCTCTAAATGATGCGGAAAAACTAGTTCATGCTTTTATCACTTCTAGGTTGGACTATTGTAATGCCTTACTGTCTGGTTGTTCAGTTAGGTGCATAAACAAGCTTTAGCTAGTCCAGAATGCAGCAGCGAGAGTCCTCACTAGAACCAGAAGATATGAGCACATCAAAGCACAGAAAGTAAAAACCCAAGAATTGGTGAGTACTCACAGTTTTGAAGGCAGACAATCTGAACCGACATGGGCCGAAACTCAATGACTGAGCGTTGTACTGAGGTTTGTTTACTCCTCTTATACTTCCTGGTTCACGACCGCATTACTTCCGGGTCCTAGTGCAGGTCGCGTATTTGGTGTCTATGACAGAAAACTACAGCTGGGGGCAGAGCTTTTTCTTACAAAGCCCCAAAATTATGGAATAGGCTTCCAAATAGTGTTCAGGACTCAGACACAGTCTCAGTATTTAAGTCTAGGCTAAAAACCTATTTATTTAGCCAAGCATTTTTATAAATAGATTTGTCTTAGGTAAAGGAGCAGATCTGGGGGACTCATGGACGTAGAGTATTATGGTGAACTGGTATGTTTAGATGCTGTCTTCCTCACGCTCATTTGATCACTCAGGTTTGTTGACGGTGAGGTGATTGTTTGCTTTACATCTCAGGGAGCCCTCTTGTTTGTGTTTCCTTCTGGCTCTCCCTTTTAGTTATGCTGTCATAGTTAGTCCTGCCGGAGTCCCTGCTTGCACTCTACAGTAAATATACATTCACATTATACATTATGTGACTGTGACCATACCTAACTGCCATCTCTCCTCTTCTTCTCTTTCTCCCCCTCTTTCTCTTTCCTCTCTCCCCCTGTCTCCCCTTTTCACTCTTTCTCTCTCTCTGTCGAGCTACACATGTCATTCCTGAGCTGCCAGTGATCCAGACTCCCTCTGCCCTCCGGACCTGTTTGATCCATCCTGGTGCCCCGTTTCTGGTTGGAGGTCTCGTCGCATGGATGCCCCATGTGTCTCTTTGGGATGCGTCTGGTGTCTTGGGATGATTCTATCTACTTAGAAGATGGTTCTGGCCTCGACTGGTGTTGTCAGTACAATTCGATAGTTCAGGACTGGAACTTTCTACAAGTCTATCTGAGTCTCCAATAACTACTGGACTCCATTTTACATCAACTATTATAACATCAATTAACATCAACTATTATAGCTGAACCTAACACTTAACACTGTATAAATCCAGATAATTTCCTGCTATCTGTTTCACCCAGGTTCTGCTTTGCACAGGACAAGTTCCTGACCCTCAGGGCGATTTACATTCCAGGGCATATGAAAGTGGGAGCAGATTTGCTGTCCAGTCAAGGTCTGACACATGGGGAATGGAAACTCCACCCCAAAGTAGTCCGTCAATCTGGAAGAGATTTCATGTAGCAGAGGTGGACCTCTTTGCCTTGCAAGAAACAGGAAATGTCTCCTTTACTACTCTCTGACTCTTGGGGTCTGGACGCCTTGGCCCATACGTGGCACAGATTACACCTTTATGCGTTTTCCCTGATAGCTCTGTTCCCGGGAGTCCTGGCGAGGGTCGTCAACAGGGTTTGCACCTCTTACTGATAGCGCCCCATTGAGACCAGAGTGTGGTTCTCAGATCTAATATATCATTGTCGGTGATTCCAGTGAGGAGGAATCTTCTGTCTCAGGTGCAGGGGACAATATTTCATCCCCGGCCCGAACTCTGGACCCTTCACGTCTGGCCCCTGATTGGGACCAATTAAGAGATACTGGTCTTAATTAGCCAGTGTAATTGAAACTATTTTAAGTGCTAGGGCTCCCTCCTCTAGAAGAACTTATGCCCTCAAATGGAGTGTATTTGAAAGTTGGTGCATGGCAAAACATGTAGACCCAGTCTACTGGAGTTGTCCTCGGGCTTATGCCCTACTTCTCTCAGAACGTACGTAGCCGCTATTTCGGCTTGTCATGTTCTGACTGACGGAGTTTCTGTGGGAAAACTCCCTTTAGTTGCCCATTTTATTCGTGGATCTGCAGGCTTTGTCGGTCTCTCCATCCTGTCTAGACTTTTCCCCTGGGCTGGTCAAAGCTATTCTGCATCCTCACCCGAACTGTCTTCCAAAAGTTCCATTCTCAACCATGCACCCAGTTGTTCTCGAAGCATTCTGTCCTCTGCCTTTTACAGCTCCGGAGCTGGAAAGACTTCACTTACTGTGCCCAGTACGTGCACTTCAGATATAATTCCACCACACTAGCCACAATGGCATAAGTCAAAGCAGCTTTTCAGATGCTACGGGGAACGCAACCGGGGGGGGGCCGCCACTACATAAACGTTGTCACATTGGGTGAGAGATGCTATTGCCCTAGCCTATGAGGCGCGTGGTCTCACTTCGCCTCTAGGAATCAGGGTTCATTCGACCAGGGGGATTGCCTCATTTATTGCGCTGGCAAGAGGTGTCCCCCTGCAGAAAGTGTATGATGCGACAGGTTGGTCCTCTCCACACACATTTGTCAGATTTTATATTCTGGATTTCCATGCTACTCCGGGCTCACGGGTCCTCAAGTAAGCCTCCCAGAGCTAGCTCTGAGACCTCCTTGGCCTTTGTACGCACACGTTACACAACCCTGGGAATCCAGACACTTGCAGTGCGGTGGCGTTGGTATTCTCGTTCCCATAGAATTTTCATGCAGCATCGAGTGTAGCTTTTGAAAGGGAACGTCTCGGGTTACTTTGCTGTAATCCTGTTCCCTGAAAAAGTGGGATTGAGATGCTGCGCTCCAATGCCGCACTGCTTGCGTGACTGGACGTCCTTTCAGACAAAATTGATCTGAGGAATGTTTCCGGTTCACTCCTATTTATAACCTGCAGGTTATATATGCTAAAATTTGGCGTGTTTGATACACACATGCTTCACAACCGGCAACACAGAAAGATGTTCCTAGCGTTTTCACGCAGCATCTCGTTCTCGCTTTTTCAGGGAACAGGGTTACAATTGCCTGGGACCCCGCATTTTGAGGGAGCTCTGACAGCTGACCCTTTGAACATTCTGAAATGTCATTATTAAAAACATACACGCAACATGGAGCAATATATCCGCATCCCCCCTAGAGGGCTCCCTCTCGCGTTACGCTGGATGTGCTTGCTTTTTCTTTGGGATGCGTCAGCCGCGGTTTTCGGCTGGCACAGCAGCACTTATTACTAGGCTTTTTTAAATAAAAAGGACATCCATCTGGCAGCCAAAAGTGGGGGGGAAAAAACAAGAAGAGGAGGAAAAGAGGAAACATGACAGCGGTAAGTTAAGTGATGGAGATAATGATCATTGATGACTTAATGATAATTATATGACAAACCAGTGTTTTTGTTGTTCCAGCTTATTTTCGCTTAATAATTTTCTAGATTGTCTAATTTCTAATAGGGTTAGTAACTAGGGTTACACGTACTGTAGCAGCAGCATGTATTTTATGCAGGTATTAATAGGCTGCAATAGGTGATAATGTTAATGAGGTGAACATCACAACTTGGCAAGTTTTGCTGTTAGTGGAGCGCTCACAAAACAATTTAAATAAATAAATTGCTCTTCTACATTAAAATAGTTGAGTTAACATAATTAGTTGTCAACTAACAATGAACTAATAGTTAATAAACTGTAAATTAAATTAAAATGATTAAATTAAAATGCTAATCATATATTTCTGCATTTCTGCTATATATATATATATATATATATATATATATATATATATATATATAATCATTCCTTAAGTTCCTGTCACCACCACCACCTCAGGGAGATACCCCAGTCCATCCTTCTGACAGTGAAAATGGTAAGCTCAGCATGTTAAATATAGTGTTACTATATCAATATATTTACTTTACAACTCTAGAAAATTAGTTAACATAGCCAGTTGATAAACTAATAATAAATAATAAATTAAGATGATTACCATATATTTCTATAAATAGGAGCATTGCTTAAATCCCTATCACCACTGCCTCAGACAGAAGTTACCCTTGACAGCATTTGCTGTAGCTAAGGCTCGTTAGCACCATTTTTAAGGTGACAATCCATTACTGTAAATAAGAAGGTTGTTCTGTATCTTTAAGATTTTAGATTAATATTTTGTCAAAGAATATGCACTTTGTTTAAACTATTTATGTTATATTATGTGTTTTGACTACTTTTTATGTTGTATAAATGTATATTTAGGTAACAAACATATATTAATGAAATAACCTTTTAGACGGCGGCGCGGTGGTGTAGTGGTTAGCACTGTCGCCTTGCACCTCCAGGGTCTGGGTTCGATTCCCCGGCCAGGCTCGATTCCCGTCTCTGTGTGCATGGAGTTTGCATGTTCTCCCCGTGCTTGGTGGGTTTCCTCCGGGTACTCCGGTTTCCTCCCACAGTCCAAAGATATGCAGGTTAGGCTAATTGGCGTTCCCAAATTGCCCGTAGTGTGTGATTGGGTGTGTGAGTGTGTGTATGTGTGTGTGCCCTGCGATGGATTGGCACCCTGTCCAGGGTGTACCCCGCCTAGTGCCCGAAGTCTCCTGGGATAGGCTCCAGGCCCCCCGCGACCCTGAATAGAAGGATAAAGCGGTATAGAAGATGAATGAATGAATGATAACCTTTTAGAAGTGCCTCATCTATTAATTTTGCCTGGGGCCCCCACTTCACCTGGGGCCCCCACTTCACCTTGGTTCGCCTCTACAGCAAAGTAACGTTTTTATACACTAGGCTCAGTAGTCAGCAGATATAGTGCTCACCAGCATTTGCAACAAACAAGGAAGGTTTAATTTGACATTTAACCTGGGTTAGGATATGCCGATCCTGACGTCTGCGTGCTACCATTATCTGTAAATGGAGTGTGCGGTCACCTTGCCGCCACTCCTCTACTGCGTCTACCATTACTGTTACAAGGCCTGTGACACATTCACAGAATGGCATAAAAGCTGATAATGATGCTATACCTACCCATACTACCACAGAGTAACACGTCTATGACATGCCTGTAATGGAACTACAGTACCAGCAAACACATCGCCAATGCCCACTGCCCCTTTCCACCATATGCGTCGTTGCTGTAGAGTCTCTGCAGTCTGATCTGGGCTTTTGGTTTGCCATGAGCTCGGCCTGATGTGCATGGTTTTACTGTAAACGATGCTGCAAACAATGCTGCTGTGCTGTTACTACCTCCTACTGTCACTGTAGACTCTCATATCTCATACCTCCAGTATTTTCATAGAATGTACAAAAATAATACATTTAACATAAAACACTGAACTAGAAGTTCACTGGTGAATATAGAATACTGCTGGACTGCTGGAAGTGGGCTAGCTAAAAACTGTCAACGCATTAAAACTGTCAACACCCAAATTTCTCTCATATGTTATACATTTTTTTTTATAAATATTTTTTTAAATAAAAAAAAAAAAAAGCAGGAAATTACTTCAGGATTTGTAAATCTCTTCCTCCAACCCATTTTCTCCCCCAGAGCAGATTTGATGAGTGATTAGGCACATGAGTTGTATATTTGATTGCTCTTAGCTCTCTGTGCCTCAAGCGATGATATGAACATTAGAGCATCGGTGCGGATCAGCCACCGCTCGCGCCTGCACCTTTTCACGGCCCCTGTAATTACAGACTCTCTCTATAATTAAGCTCTATAAACGAGCAAACATAATTATCATGACGATATGCCGAATAAATGGGAGTGAACAGGTGAATGTATTCAGCTCTTTGATGGGGAACGAAAGGTGTATGCTAATGTGCTATCTGAACTAAAGAGAATAAAGTTAATTAGATATCACCTAAATATTTTGCCATTTTTGCAGGGTTGTGTGTGTGTGTATGTGTGTAGTGCGCTATATAGCTGAATGAGCAGAAATGCTGATATGCAAGAATGCTCATGGCCTACAAGTTCAAGCTAATTTGACCATCGCACAAAGTCAGTTTTCATAAAACACAGGCAACAAATCATTTCTAGTGCCTTTATTGTTCACCGGATTATATCAACATGGAGGAGGTTTTTCCTTTCATTCTTCCAAACAAGTCCACCATCAGGATGAAATGGATGAGTTATTACCACACCGCTGCTGATTACTCGTATCTATTTGGTCACAATTTTATATTAAAGCTCTCGCTCTAATATGTTATCATTTATAATAACAGCTCATTTACAGGGACTTGGACGGCAGATGCGCCGTGCAAATGGAATAAAAAATGTGTAAGCGTTGACATGGTGGTTTTCTGTAAGGAAATGCTTACTTAACATTTATGGAAGGAATCTCCACTATCAGCATTTCATAAGAGACAGAGATAAAGTTCTAACTTTAAGTAACTCTAATTCTGCAAAAAATGTTAAGACAAGCTGGGGTTTTCACCCAGGAAATGTCTAAAATGACCGGCTTAAGGCAGGTTTGAAAAAAAATTGAGTATTCCAAACATCATGAACATCTGCGCAGTGATTAGCAAGTGTGTAACATATGATCAAGACAGCACTCACTCACTCACTGACTGATTTATCCTATGTTCAGGGTTGCGGGGGGTTTGGAGCCTAGAGCACGACGTGGGGTACACCCGGTACAGGGTGAAAATCCATCGCACACTCATTCACACACCACGGGCAACTTGGGAGGAAACCCACCAAGTCCAAGGAAAACATGCACACAGACCTCGAGGCAAGAATTAAACCCAGACCCTGGAGGTGTAAGGTGACTGTGCTAACCAATATGCTACTGTGAGCAAAACAGCAGAGGAATTTAAATGGACCCTAATATTTCACTATTAATATGAATAATAGTCCAATCAGAATAATAATGCATAATGCAAACACCTTAATCAGGAAAATCTGACCCGATCCAGCCCAATCAGTAACAATTTTAGTCAGTAAATTTTACCCATGTAAACACTTTATCTGATCATTATTCTCTTGCTGGAAATTCTTTGTGTGTGTGTGTGTGTGTGTGTGTGTGTGTGTGTGTGTGTGTGTGTGTGTGCATATTTTCCCTACAGTACATGAAGGTAACAATAGGAAAGATGACAGGTTTCCAGGAGTAAAGTTTATTGCTTTTGCACCTGTTTAAAAAGTGCATAAAGACAATGAAGGGAAGAAATGCTACTGTTGTTCTGATGACAGGATGTAGGTCCATTTTGATCATCATCTTCCATTAAATAAATAAAAATTTCACACTGGCAAAATCCTGCCAAGGCAGTGCTAAAAAGATCCCTAGTCTGAGTAAAAACAAAGCCATATTAGTACTAGGACTCATACTGTAGCTCATACCCATATGGAAAAAAAAAATACCCAGTTGGGCAGAGAACCACCCAATCTGTCAACACAGTGCTCAAACATCATTCTTCTGTTTGCAGCAGATTAATCGCTTCACAGCAGGCAGAACCACTTGGTCCAGGTCACAATACAGTTATATTCGTATTAAATGGATTGAGTTTTAATCATCATTGCAATCAGCTTGACTAAATATTGTGCATGTAATGTGTAAATAAAGTGAATCTAATGACTCAGTATCGTCTTTCTCAGAGGAGAGGGGAAAAAATGAGAATGCCAAAAATATACATACAGTACTTCTACTTCCTGTTGATGTCATTCTTTTTGAAGGACAGGGTGCAAAAATGCCCTCCGTCTGTTTGGAGTTCTCATCACCTAGAAACCACTTTCTCATGCTGACCATGAACCCATATGGACCATATGAGATTACTGTGAATGGAACCATTTAGAATCCATGAAGATGGCTTTGGACTGCCATTGATCCAAATTGTTTTGTTGCAATTACTAAGATTGCTTTAGGACTGAAATTGCCACAAACAGTCGACATCAGTCAACAGTCATTAACTTCATGTTATTTCCCAGTTATAAAATTGCACTTTTTGATTTTATAGCACACAGATATAGAAGGGAATGATTTATATTTGTCCTATCTGGTATCATCTAGATGTTGACGGGTGCCTTTTTTTAATTCAATTCCTCTTCAGGTTTCTTCCTGATGTTATCCAGGGAGTTTCACTCACCACGGTCGACTTTGCCTTGCTCATTAGAAATACATTTATTAATGGAAAATTTATATACCAGCATTATATATTTAATATATTGTAAAGTGAATTCAATTAAATCCTCTTACACTCTTCAAGTGTTCTTTAAGGATCTTTGGATAGCTCCTTTTTAGGGTAAACTATTCAGGTGTCAGGATTTACCCTGAACCTTAATGGTACCTCTAATTGTCATTTTAAATAACCGATATGGGGAAAGCATACCAAATTCTTAGACAAATCCCAAATCATTTTAATATGTTTATTCATGCATATTAACATACATATTTACGTGTCCTAGTTGTTCAAAACAGTGCATATGTACAGTAGAAGCAGAATGGGATCATAGGAAAGGGAAATGGGGGTCATAAATATATACAAGTCAAGTTCAGTGATGAAACAGTGCAAACGTTTATAGAATGCTGTACATCCGTGAATGAAGATCCCGACTGCATGGCTCGCACCCCACTGCTGTCATTCCCTTCAATATTTAACAAGTGGAGCAGCTGATCCTTGGAAATCGATGGATAACTGGCTGAAGAGACGCATCTGTCTGTGGGTACTGTAAACAGAATCACTCACCAACACCACTAGCACATTATAGGAATTCGGCTGGGAGTTATTGCCACATCAGCGTACAGTCCTGACCTCGTTTTAAGACATTTCCACATGTTTGGGCTGTTAAAGGAGTTCCTGGGAGGCCGGCATTTCAGACATAAAGAAGGCAGTCTGATCATGGCTGCAGCGCAGTGAGAGAACTTTCTACCTTGATGGTGTCTAAGCACTAGTGAAACACTGGGATAAGTGCATTAGTGTAGCAGGGGATTACAGTATATAGAGGAATAAAGGGAGTTTTTTCTCTCAGAACAATGTTCTGTTATTTTGCACAATCAAAAGTCCTGGGTTGAATTGAACACCCCTTGAGTCTTTTCCACCAACACAAGTATGGAACTAGAGAAGCAATACTGTAGAAAATCCACCATCTTAAAATTAAACTTATGACATTTCACAGTCAGTCGATCCATTTTCTTTGAGAATGACAGAAATTTTGCTCGTACATCAACCCCATTCTGAGCCACAATGAGGTCAAACAAGTTGATTGCAGTCTGTGCCGAAGCTTCATTGACGTTCCTTCTGAAACCTGCAATTTGTCAGATGACGTCTAGCACTTGATGGAATGGCCTTATAAAATCAGATCTGCACACGGTGGAGGTGTGTAATTTGGCATTTTGAGACCAATTGCACACACAATCAGAAAAGAAAAAGTCGTACTGCTGTGAACAAAACTAATTCCCAGGAGGTCGCAGAGAGCATCGATAACAAGAAACGAGTGTTTGCTGACTGAGTTACGACGTCCTCCTTGACAATGCTTGATATACAGCACACATAAATCTTCCTCAGACTTGTGCAGCAATCTTACGTACGCATGCACCAACATGCAGGCAATCTGAAAGTAAGCAAGTTTTTTTTTCTCCTTTCTTCTCAGGATTGCCAGTTACAAGGGTTTAAACAGCCTTGTAATATTGCTAATTAAAAATAAATAAATAAATAACACGAGACCATCAATGCTCGGAGCTCATTTTTCTCCTGCGTAAAGCACATAGGATAATTGAATATATGAAAAATGCAGGAAAAACACACAGGGAGGCTTAATGAAAGAGAGATCAAATGATTGCTTAATATTCAACAGTGTTATTCAATACGATGCTGATGGTAAGCAAACAGCATATTTACTGAAGTCCTTAAAGAATACCGGTATGAAAAAATCACACAAAGGTTCAAACATTAACAGCTACACACACCTTGTACTTTAATTAAAGTATTATTGCAGATTTTCTTTGGCCATCCTAACACCCACAAGCATGTTCTTATCCAGATTCTCCTCTGCTCTTCTACAGCCCACAAGCACCTGCCCCATCCAAATCCAAGTTTCGCCATTTGGATGCTACTGAAACCCGAAGGCCTACAAACCTCATCTCCAATCCAGACGCTGTTCCTGCCAATTTGAGGCCTGAAAATGCCTGCTCCCATCCAAATTCTGCTCCTGCCATCTAGGTTCTATTCCGACCCATCTTGTGGTTCAGGGCTTCTCCTCCCATCCAAATTCTGCTGCAGCCATCTAGGTGATGTTCCTGCCAACCTGGGTCCCACAAATTCCTGCTCCCTTCCAACTCCTGTTCCTGCCATCTGGGTACTACTCCTACCATCCTGAGGCCCATGGGTTATTGCTTGTATTCAAATGTTCGGTTTGCTCTTGCTCTGTCCCTCCTTTTTTACAAACCTACAGTATAATGCATAAGTTCCTCCTACAAACCTGAGTTAAAAGTTCCTACCTCATCCCGATCCTTGTCTTGCCATCTGGATCCTAGTCCTGCAACCATGAAAATGAAGAAGCAATGAGCACCTGCCCTCTAGCCTTGATTTCCTAACACATTCAGCCCTATAAATTCCTCCTACTCTCTTTAGACTAAAGGTTAACGAAAGTTTCTTCCCACATCCAGGTCCAACTTATGCTCTATGGATCCAATTCCTGCCAACCTGAGCCCAGAGAGTCCCAACTCCAATCTCTTACCATCCTGAGGCCTACACCTAAAAGTTACTTCTTTATCCTTAAACTGTTATTCTGAGGCCTACAATATAACTCCTACTATCTTACTTCTGTCATCTTTAAACCAATAATCTTCTTCTTCCGTCCTGATCTTAGACATGCCAAGTGGATCTTACACCAGCTAATCTGAGGCCTACAATTTCTTAAAGTAATCAGGATACCATTAATTGATCAGGCATGAGCATGAACACCATGGACAAGAATTATTTTTCCATTTATTAACTAATTTATTTATTGACTTTTATTGAACATGTCATGGTTCTCTCTCCCAGACCAGAGTCTATCAGACATCTTTTACTGCATACATAAATGCATGGGATTGGTCCTACTGTACCAAGCGATCTGTCACAGACACTTGATGATCCACAGCCATTTCTTTGTTGTTGTTGATGTCATAGGGTAGAATTGTCATAGGGTAGAATTCATACAGTATGTTATGATGTAACTATTACTTGTGAGGCCTTTACTACATTGCAGGGGGTTGGCCCCTGAGTTTATCTCTACCACTGCAATTAATGTCCAAGGGGAAGGTATCAGTATTTCTGTGTCACTGCTTTTACATAAAATTCTTTTATAAATATCGACTCACAAAACCTAAACTAGAGAAATTCCAGGGAAGTGACGTACTGTAGGAAACTTTATCTCATCAGGAACTCGTCTTGATTTGAGCAGCAGGTATGATACTGAAGTGCAAAGTGGCTCAAAGGCATTAGCAGTAGTAGCAGGTGCTTTAGCTCAGGTGCTCCAGGGAGTGCCACCTCCTGACCTTCGATTTAGACACCATGACCTCAATATCACTCCCTCATCGCCAGTTCACCATCCAAATCTAGTTACATTATTGAACACCATCGCAAGCTCTAAAAATTTCTCTTTCAAGTTCTCTTGATCTGTCTCTCTCTTTGTCTGTCTGTCTCGCATCTGTTTCTTTTATTGAACACCACTGCTAGTTCTGTACTGTAACTGTCTTTCCTTCTCCCAGTTGCTTTATCTGTCTGTCTCTATGCATCTCTAATTACATTATTGACAAGCACTGCTAGCTCCGTACCTGCCCTCTCTCTTTCTGTCTCTCCCTCTCCTTTTTTTTTACACTATCTGGTTACATTATTGAGAATCAAGTGCTACTTCTGCATGTATAAGGGCTATATTTCAGAGTTGGCGAACATGCCTTTTCCTGAGAGACGAACTATATTTTATACATGAGTGATCCTCTGGGGATATTTAGATAGTTCATAGCTCTTTGCTTTCTGAAAGAGATCTACCTGCTACCCTCTGTGAAAGAAAAAACATGTTACTGTATATGGCTTTATAGGGAATAACTAAAAGTTCATCCAAATGAACAAGCCAATGGACAATAGCAATCTGTCTCTCATTCTGTTCACTCCCTCTCTTGCGCTCTCTATGTATTGTACAGTAATAAGAGGAATAAACACCACCTGTACATCGGTATGCAGGTTTCTACACAGACACGACCCTTGAGCATTGCCCATCCTTTCAAATGTATAAATACACGAATAACTAACTTACTAACTAATACAGATAAATAAATAAATAAACAAAAAACCAACAACACAATATTCTGTCATACAAAACATGGAATTGCATCTGAAATCACATTAAAACGCAATAGGAGTGAAATTGCTTTGGGACACAAAAGACACATTTCATGTGTTCAATTATTCAGTTTAATTCTTTATGGACCAAAGTGAACGCACATCCGTTATTGCATATGTTTTTAAAAAATAAAAGTGAGATGCAATCAATGTAGTTCATTAAATATTTGTAAACATCAAAGAAAAAAAGGAAAAAACAAACACCCTACCTTTGTTCTCTCCACTTTGATTCTTTGCAAATGGGAATTAATCAGAACAATAAAAATGATATGAAATAATAATGAAATAATGATGAAAGTTTTCAGTGAGTGAGAGAGAGGGGGGGGAGTTTTAATAATATGCTGTATGAGAGACACGTATTATTTAGTGTAGCTTTAATGTGCTAATAAACTTCAATTCTGTCCTAAATTAGCAAGCAGCGAGTCAAGAAGCTGAAGAGTTTCCCTGTATATAATGCTACTACTGCTAATAATAATAATAATAATAATAATAATAATAATAATAATTGTACTACTACTACTAATAATAATAATAATCATTCATTCATTCTCTATAGTGCTTATGCTGTACAAGATTGTGAGGAGCCTTGAGCGTATTCCAGGAGACTCAGGGCACGAGGCGAGGTAGACCCTGGACAGGTTGCCAGTCCATGATATGTGAAAAGTGTTTTACAATCATGTCACAGCGCAGTAATGTACATGTGGCAAATAATAAAATTTTAAATCCTATTTCTGCCATGATGTTTGACTCTTTAAGCAAACTATAAAAGGCTATAAGAGGCTGGTGAATAAATTACTGTTTATAGCTGTTTATTGACAACAGAAACTCATTAATTTCTGTAATATTTCTCTGTCATCCCTATATTTTACTATAGCAGCGTGACATTAAAGGTTGCCTCCCTATGTACCAAGTATCACAATCAACATATTACAGTATCAACTTCTCTGGCTTTGTCCAACCCAAAACATTAAATATAATTGAATTATGATGAATTATCTGGATATATTGAGTCCAGATATATACACTGTACGTAAATACTAATTGATGGTAGTGGGAAAACTGTGACAGGTTATTATTTGAGTTCATGTAGCATAAAGAGTATTGTTTAATGTGCTATTGTGGTTTCTGTGGAGGAAGAAAGGGAGGGAGAGAGAAAGAGAGAGGCACTCAGGCAGTAGGTCATACTCTTACGGTCTCTTCAGTTGGACAGCCACTTGGCTCATTGCGAAATTCCATTTTTAATCGGGCATAAAAGAGGACAGAGGGCTCGGGGGCCTCGGAACGGTGACAAAATCAATTGGCTAGAACTGACATCTGCCAGGATCTGCCTCGAGAGCCTTTTGAGGTTGCCTAAATGAAATCAGGGCCCCTAATTGTGGGCTGATTTATTCACTTGTCCAAGGGCATGAGGATGGGACCTCACTAGCCCCTGGCCTTCAATCACTGGTCATACATAAAGCATTCATATTACATCTGTCTCTGTAGCTATCTCTTGTTTCCTCTTTCTGCACCACTGGTAAAAAAAAAATCCTCCATTTCCATTCATTTTGTTTTGTTGTTCTTTTCACCAAGGATGAAATGAAATAGAGGCTAAACGAACTGTCACTTGGCTCGAGTAAGATAAATATATCGACGGCCTGCAGTAGACTGGGACACATCTGGGTTTTCTAAGCTATCCAAATGAAAATAAAGACGTCCACCCCGTCCTCCCTGCCACCTCGACTACTATCTCTCCCTGACACAGACACGGATATGGAACAGGAATTGCCATCCGATCAGCATGCATTCCTGTCTCTGATCCTCCATGAGGAGCCAATGGTTCGTCACCCTGATATTTCAACCAAGGGAATTACATGGGAGGTGGCCTGGGGAAACTTTAACCTGCCGAACCCTTGAATAAAACATTATACAATGCCCGCTAAAGCAGAGCCCAGTCTGAGCGGCATTAAACATACACAATACCTGAGGAGCAGCCAGTGAGCCATTAAACATTGATGCACCTCTTGGGTCACATGAGGAAACGCATCTGAGCCAAGTGTGCCTCTACAGAGGGAACCAGGGAATAAAAAAAAAAATCCAAGAAGAAATATTTCTGATCGAAACTGATCTGAGGATCTGGAAGAGTCACAGAGCTAGGAGAGAAGAAAAAGATGAGAACAGACTAGCTTCTTCAGTAACTCTTCAGTAACTTCAGTAAGGTTATGGACTGTAAAAAAGAGAAAAAAAGAATGTTCAAGAACTTCTAAGAGTAGAGAACACTCCTAAAGTTTGGACTGTAGTTCAACAACTGATAGATACGGCTCTGGAATGGTTTTGCTAGGCAGTTGGAGAGCTAATGTCATGGTTCATTAAGATGGAAAGTGCTAGCACTACAGATAAGGATGTGTTTAGTTTTCTATACTTATTTACAGAATTTATTCCTTGGATGAAAAATCTAAATTATATTTTTTATAATAGTGTAATGTAATTACATAAACTAGCTGAAAAAGAAAAGAATATCAGGGAGCCAGGTTCAGGTTGAAGTCTCAGCATTAGTACATTTTATTATGGCTTAATTCCCCTGGATAAACTCTCCCTTACTCATCGTCTATTCTGCTTTATCCTGTAGACCAAGCACTGGGAGAACATGCAAACTTCATGCACACAGAACCATGGTGGTAATCAAACCCCCGACCCTGGAAGTGTGAGGCCACGGTGCTAATCACTGTTAGCTGCTGCTCTCCATGCAGATTAGGCTAATTGATGTTCTCAAATTGCCTGTAGTGTGTGAATCACTATGTGTGTGTGTGTGTGTGTGTGTGTGTGTGTGTGTGTGTGTGTGTGTGTGTGTATGCCCTGTGATGGCATGGGACCCTGTCGAGGGTGTATCCTGCCTTGTGCCAGAAGTCTCCTGAGATTGGCTCCACGTCTCCCACGACCCTGTATAGGATAAGCGCTATAAAAAAAGAATGACTACACGAATTACAGTTATATGGTTCTACATACTCTATATGCTTACAGGAATGTGTTTTGTAAAGAGCAAAAAAACTGAAGAATCTTTTGGGTATTTTAAAGATGTATTGCTAGTTATAATGTCTTTTTATACATATAACTGTTTTTCAAGCATTATTTTGATATTGTTGGGGTTCTTAGCTGCCTAAGAGTGTTTAACTGTACAACTTCTTTTTAAGGGACAACCAAAAAAAGAAAAAGAAGTTTTGGATCCTCCAAAAGGAAAACGATAATAGTCAGGACAATACTGTGTTAAAAGAAGGGGTTCTCTGCTTGTTAAAGTTGTTCAAATTGATCCTTTCCTAGTATGGTTTCCAAACAAATGTTACCCTTAACAAACAACCCCATGGTTATGAGGTTGTTCATCCCTATAATAAAGATGATGCATTAAAAATGGTTTCTCAAACATTCCTCAAGAGGTTCTACTGATCTGCAACTAGTTGTACACTGCTACATAGAACTTTTATAAGCTTCTCTGCAGGGACAATATAATGAGTGTTCTATAAATGTGCTAGTTTTAACCATTGTTTGAAATTACCATCCATTATAGTGCTATTAATTTGCTCTTTTATCCTCTTCCTGTCCATCACATCAAGACATGATGAGTGATTTGAGTAGTCTGCTCTTTGTTAAACTGATTTAGCTGAGTAAATTATGTTCTCAGGGCCTTTATAAAAGAGTCCTAGAATTGGCAAATGCATTCCATTTCTTTTTTTTTTTTTTTCAAACCCATTTTACTGCCTTTCTCTGTACAGTGTGTAAGAAGCTCCATTTCAGATGACTACAAAGCCCCTAAAACCTGAATCTGTGATCAGGCTGGCGGCTTTCACCTTCTCCGACTCAATCCAGCTGCGCCAGCATGAAAGAGAGGAGATCATTTCACAAGGTTCGGCACACATTTTCATTCTTTTCATGCTACAAGAGGTTTGTGTGTACGTGTGTGACATGGATGGCTGAGAGGACGGTGTTAGTCAAACCTGAACTTCCTGCCATATCTTTTACTTTGTTTTGCCGAAGGATTTTTCCTACGGAGAAGGATGAAAATCATCACCTGCGATCATGGTTTGATTTGAACCACAGATAGATGAGTTTCAAAGCATTCTCCGGTCTCCTTTTATCAAATCTCAGGATGTCACACCATAACATATGGCTATCCTGCAGCCACAAACAGGAGCTCAGTGCATTACAAAGAGCGTGCACTCTTAGATCGGTGAGATTGTTTTCCACTTATTTTTACCCAATTCTATAATGCTTCACTTCTGGGAAACTCATCTCAAGACAGAAAGGCGTGTTTTAGTGGCCAAGTTGCCAAAGGTGATGTTTCCGGTGCATAATAGATCTATTTGCTGGAAAGAAAACACCATTCCTCTGTTGTAATGACTCCGTGAGACCCAGGTGCTCTTTGTGGGCTAGAATTTCCCTCTCCTCAGGATTAACTCAATAATGTGCCCTTCGTTTTCTGAGCCGTATCTGGTGTTGGCTGACATTTTCAGCTCTCTGCAGGTCTTGGAGACGTGCCTCCTTTACCTCAGACTGTAAACAGGGTCAAACAATCCTACTGCGGATCGATATGGCCTGGAGAGCAATGGACCACTGGACTCAGCTTGGTCAAATAGTGCCATAGATTTTTACACACACTCTTGAGTTTCTTAGCCCCAGTTCCACTTTTGACGGTAAATAAAACTCAGCAGGGTGTCCATGACATGAACAGCAGAGTAAACTGTGCTGTTTGTCTCATATCGCTAGATTTAACCCTCATAGCTGTGCCCAACTTCCAATGACTAGCTGTTGCATGACTAGTCATTTCAACAACAACAACAACAACAAAAATTTACTACTCATCTTTTTCAAAGTACAAACGTAGAGGAAAAACAATCAAAAAGTAAAATTATTTTAAACCTTTTTCATCTGACCAGTTAGATGCTGATTAACAGCCACAAACAAACTACATTTCCTTTTGGGATACACTGTAATAAAAATAAATACATTATATCATATTATTTAAGAATGTAACATCACTTTGCCAGTGTGGAGGCCATCAAAACAACCCTTCTTGTGCTTGCTTCCAGACTTTGTTTGGAATAGAAATGCAGTGTCTAGAGAAGTATGAAAAGTTCCAACAAGTTCAAATCTTCTTATTTGTAAGCAGACATCCTCTGATATTTAATAGTCAAGTGGAATTTTGTAGTCATGTGCAACTCACAGAGGTAGGAGGTACAACTGAGTACATGAACTTCATTACTGTACTTAACTACATATGTCAGGTATCTGTACTTTATTTGAGTATATGTACTGTATGAGAGGATATTTTAACTGTTACTGTTTTAAAAAGACCAGAAAATATCTGTACTTCTACTTACCTACATTTTTGCATGACATTGCGTTATGTAACCACAATGGTGGGTAGTGTTTGAAGGGGCAATTTCACCACCTGCTGACTATGTGTAACTCCACGACTTATCTTTCCTTTGAGACATGCCTAATATTAATAACATAGCAGATGTTTAAAATCCAAAGCAGGTAGGCAGATAGTGATGAAAACAGCACATTCACAATTATGAAGGAGAGAGCAAGAGAGAGAGATTTCAACAATGAAAAAGGCTGCTATGAGTTACAGATCTGGGGCCTCATGTATCAACGCTGTGTACGCACAAAAACTTTGCTTACGCCAGTTTTCACGCTCATGGTCTGATTTACTAACAGTGCAATTAACGTGAGAATGTGCGTTCTTCCATGCCAACTTCATGTCTGGCGTACGTGTATTTCTTGTGTGTGTTTGTTTTATTTTGGCGTCTCCTAGAGGCAATTATGTTAAATTGCACACTACAAAACACGTGAAAAACATTGCTATTAATTTATAATTGATAAAATGGGTTAATTGACACAATATTTTTCTACCAATTATGTGATGTAGAACATATAAAAGCATTTGCAAATGTATACAACCCTTAGTCTATGGCAATGGCAGTGTTGGCCTTATTAGAGGACATTGTCAATGGCCGAATCCGAAGGGAACGCGTTTTTAGGGATCACAATGATTTTCTGGCCCACAATGATGACTGGCTTATTAGCCGTTTCAGCTGTGCTGAGTTGGTCCAAATTTGGAAAGAGAGACAGCGAGGAGCCACGCATTACCCGTTCCCTTACAGGTGCTGACAACGCTTGGTTTCCTGGCAACTGATTCTTTCCAAAGGGAACTGGCAGACCTCTCAGGGTTAAGCCTCAGGGTCTTTGAGCCGTGCAATGCCAGCTGTATGGGACGCGATCACCCGCATGTCTAGCAGGCATATAAGGTTACCATACCATGCAGTTGACCAGCCATTAAAACATTAAAGTGCAATTTGCAGCGATCGTCGGATTTCATAATGTAATCGGAGCGATCGACTGCACGCACATTGCTATAAATTCGCCATCTGAAGACGAATTTGCATACGTGAATCGTATTTCCATTCAATAAATGTGCAAATATGTGATGCTCAAATAGGGCCGGTTCTTAGGGGGGGGGGGGCAAATAAATGTCTTGCCCCCTCAAATAAAAAATTTTAAATGTTGAGAAAGCACATAATACGGTATTAGATTTCACAGCCACCCCCCCGTCGCATGATCTGACCATGCGCACATCCCCTGCCCCCCCATCGCATGATCTGACCCCGCGCATATCCCCCCCAACCCCCCCCCCCCTCCCCGGCCCGTTGCATGATCTGACCGCGCACAGCCATTGCTTTTTCGTTTGGTTTTCCCAAAGTGGAGTCATTACCATATCTATACGGGGGAGGAGGCAGGGAGGGGTTTTGCGCTCAATTTCACGTTAATTCGGATGTACAAAGAGAATATGCATGGGATTCCGCGTCATTCATCATTCATCATTCATTTCATTCATCAGATTTTTTTTACTGCGTACGCACATTTACAGCTTTGTCCGTACGCAATGTTTTAGAATGAATTCAACGCAAGTCTTTGTACATGAGGCTCCTGGCCATTAAGAATGCACGTTTCGAGAAAAGGGATCACGCGGCAAGCTGTGAAAATGTCCTACATTACCTGTAGGGGGCAGTCCTGTTTCAATCTGAAGTATTGTGTGTCTACTGAAACCGAAAATGTGTTATCTCTCTTAGGCGCCCATTGACAGCAAGCGACAGAGTTCATAAGTGTGTCGAGCTCACACTGTAAATACTGATATATATTTATTCTTCATTTTCTTCTCTCCTGTAATGACGATACTTCTTTGACTGCGCTTTCTCCATTCAGTATTATTATTATTAGTAGTAGTGATCCGTACTTATTATTATTGTAACGCACCCGCGAGTGTGCAAAAAGACGAAGTACAACAAAGAATACAAAAATTAAGGATATCTTAGCCTAAAACATTAATGTTTTATTGTGTTTATAGACCAAACAATAAACACTGCGTCCTGCAAAGTGAAAGTGAGTTGCGCGTGTGGATTTTTGATCAAAAGCCTGATAAAGGCGTGGACAGAGATATGAGCAGATTTATCGAGAAAACTACAGACATGAAATGCAACAAGCACAAAAATATATGCTTCTTGCTGAATACAACGCGACAGCAGGCAGAATGCCCAGGCTTTGCCTGCGCTTTCTCCATTCATTAGTAGTAGTACTATTAGTAGGTTTCTGTAAACACATCGTTGGGTTGTTTATGCTGGGTCAAAATTCTGTGTCATTTCGGGTACTTTAATCAGACTGTTGGGTTGCTTTTGCTATGAATACTAAAACTCAATGCAAAAAACGGAAAAAGAAATGTCTCTGTTTCCTCCCTAGACCTTTTGTTCCGGTGTTTATGCAGTAAACAAGCCATACACTTGTTATACTGTACTTCAAGGCGAGCACTTCTGTACTCTTATTCAATTACACAAGTAACTGGAGGACTTCTACTTTTACTTCCGTAACATTTGCCCTGGGGAATCTCAACTTTGACTCAAGTACAGAATTTGTGTACTTTACCCACCTCCCTGGCAACTTGTGGTTCGTAACACACTCTTTCATATACAATTATTATAATATTCTATTAAAGCAAATAAAAAAACACAGTGAAACTGCTGCGTCAGGGTCATCGGAGTATATTCAGCTTTATTTCTTTCCCAACTGCTTTGCTGTGGTTTTCTTTCCAGGCAACACTTCTTTTATTTTAAAATCCTGTTACATACCTTAAAGTCTACTAAGCTAGCCTCTTAAAAGTAAACTGTACTAAAAGTTTGAACTCGCATGTAAGCTTTCCTAAGGCATAATCCAGGATACAACCTAAAGGTCAAAACCATGTACAAACGGGAAACTGTAGAACATGTTGGACTCGATATAAACAATCAATGCTCAATAGACAGGCCGTCCGGCTACCAGATAAAGGTCGATGCACGGATAAACAGGTTTGACTACAGAGGAATAAACAAGGCTCGGAAACCGGAGAGACTCTGCACTTGAAGAATTGATGAGTCTATATTATGGAACAGAAAAAGAAAATAAAGTGTGAGCAGAAAGCCAAGGAAGTTAAATCTCAGGATTTTGGCATTGATTAACATCAGACCCTTTTTGCATTGATCAGCATGTATGTGGATATTATTATTATTTATTTATTTATTATTATTATTATTATTATTGTTGTTGTTGTAAAACAAAATAAGCTCCACAGCAAGTTGTGCAGATAACTGTCATAACTTGCAACTACAGTAAGTATAGATTGTAGATTATAGATTATATAAAAAAATTTAAATTATATTAAAAATGCCAGTGTGCTTGAATTGCTCCTAGACAAAGACATCAACTAAAAAAATTCTAAATTCTAAAATAAAATTTTATTTGTCACATACACAGTATGATATGAAGTGAAATGCTTAGGAAGGAAAGGAACTGCATCTCTGGGTGCATTTTAATTTGCTCTTACAGTATTAAAAAAGAAGAAACAAAGTAGGGTTGAAATGTAAAGTACATTCAGTTATTTCAAGGTATTGAATATGGTAACTAAACAAGTCAACGAAAGCTTTATCGAGTTACTAAAATGCCTCAAGGGAAGATAATGTGGAACTTTCTATATATCAGTTACTGTATATAAATAATTACTACTAATAATAAGCTTTTGTCAAAAAGCAGCCCAGGACAATGCTTCTCCACACCAGCAGAGGTCACCTTGAGCCGAGGTGATCTCTACTGTATCTATGTTGATCACTTCCTTTTCTTGTTCCTGGTCAATAACTTCATAACCAGACAATACCTCTAGATCTGTGAATTCTTGGCACAGATTGATAGTTCTGATTTCATGTTATTCCTTCTGCTTCATCCGTGCTATGCTAATGCCTCTTTGCTAACTCTCATCACTACACTCAACACTATGTCTGGTTTTGATCTTTTGTTGTGTATGCTAATTTTTTTTACCAGGATCATGAATGTTTTTTAATAACGTGAAGCCTATCCTGAGTCTGGTTTGTTAAACAGCGGCGTATAAACTGGCCGGCCTCGCACCACCCGAGAGCATGGCGAGAGATTACTATACGGCCATTAGCCGGGCTATGACAATCCCGCGCCAATTCTGTCACCCAAAATTAGAGTGGAGCCAGTAACTCTCGCACATTTTTTGTCAGTCTTGTTTGGAGAGGGAACGGCCTGTCAATAAGTGCACCATAATAGTGTGGAAGTACTGCCAGTTTCAATAAAGCAACAGAGAGATCAACCGAATGAAAGGTGACCTTGCTGTAATTGAGATTCATCACAGGCGAGGCAGGCGGCAGAGGGGAGAAACAAGTGAAAGAGACGGGGAAAATAGCCTGAATTTTTTAAACATGGTATGAATATACATTTAGAATTTTATGGGAGAACGGCCAACTGTTGTTCGATTGCTAGCTCCGAATGTCAATTTCAGGGTTTAAAGCTAACGGGTTCTCTCTGCTTTTTTGTTTGTTTGTAGCTCCATCTGTTATATTTTTTTCCTCTTTATTGCGCTGGACAGCGTATTCAGAGAGACAAATTGGATCCCACTCCCCCCCCCCTGTCCTTCCACCCGAGAGTGATGTGAAATCTAAAAGAAAGTATAACAAAGCCTCGCGTTCCAGCAGCCAAGCCAAAGATTTTGGTTAATACACCAACGGTAGCCACATTATTACCTCATATTTAGCATTCAGAAGGAATCGACACGCGATCCGGCACCAAGCTGTGTGTCTGTGTTTGAATGGGACTCAGTGGGGCTTGGCACACACACGGTGATAGATTATATTGCCTTTTCATCGTCGCACAATGAGCAGGTTTGCATTTCAGCTGGATCCTAGAGAAGGGCCGAAAAAGAAGGCCCAGTTCCCCAGAGTACCGCTGTGCCACAACACACACAATAAACTCTCTGAAACGCTTCTGTGAAAACACACCATAGCCCAGCTGGATGCTTTCAGATAAATGAGTGAAAAGAGGAATCACACACACTGAAAGCCATGTACACACACGTACACACACGTACACACTGGCACAAACACAGGTTTAATTTGGAGCAAGTCTCATTCACACATTCTGAATTCCGATTGGTCTGTTAATTTAGTTTCTATAACAGAAACGTCTGAATGTGTCCGCATTTCTATAGATTTATGGAATGAGTCTCCAGTGTCAGAGGTAAAGTTGTTTAGGTTTTCTGATTTTTCAGGATGTTATGTGGTTTCTGTGGAAAATGATAAGCAGCTTTTATGTTTTATTTTTGGCTTGGAAAAGAGAGGAACAAAAAGAGGCTGGTGAGGGAATGTGCGTGTGTGTTTGTCTGTGTACAGTAGCTGCTATAGCATAAGCGAGAACAGGAAGATGATTCATGGATATTAAATGTAACTATAAATGGAATAAATGTATGGTGTTTAGTTTGTTAATTAACAAATATTGTAATTGTTGGCATTTGGCAGGTAAGGAACCTCACAGGTTGTTAGTCCTAATTTAATTTCCAAAGTAAAAGAAAAAAAAAAAAAAAAAAAAAAATATATATATATATATATATATATATATATATACAGTATGTATATATATATATATATATATATATATATATATATATATATATATATATAAATATCTGTTTTCCACCAGCTAGTATTGGTTACTGTATATAATTGTCATAAAAAGTATGAAAGCAAGAAATTTGAGTGCTTTTTCTTATCAAGATTATTATTCTACATGGGATTTTATTTCTCAGTGAGACTTTGCGAGGGTCTTTAATCTAACAAGCCTATTCATGAACAAAGTGGAATCCAAACAGAATAAAAAATGTTTACTTTCTCCGCACACAGTAATGTCTCTGATCAACTGGAATGAAAGAAAAAGAAAAAAAAACTAATTAAGCAGCATTTCATTAGCCTTTACGGTGTGAAGAAAATTGTAAAAGACAGAGCAATTAAAGGGGTCATTATTCAATCAGGGTTTGGGTGGAATACCTGGCAGGTTGTTGTCTTCATAGGACTGTACTGTAAATCTGCAATAAACAGAACGGGTGAAGAAGTAGAAGCACACACAGTTGTCTAGACTGTCTCTGTGAGCTCTAGCATTACAGTTTAGTGGAAATACTGTAAGAGGAACTACACAAACTCGCATATAGCATTTCAACGCCCCTGTGAGATCCACAAAGCCAGTTCCAAAAGACATGGTGCGTTAAGGATACAGTATATTGGAGTGGAAGAACTCGAGTGTCCTGCACAGAGCCCCACTGAACCATCACCTTTGGGATGAACTGGAGCTCGAACCTCCTCGACACCCTGACATCAGTGCCTGAGCTTAATAATGCTCTTCTAGTTGATCTGAATATACACAAATCCATACAGACACCTTCCAACACCTAGTGTTAAACCTTTACAGAAGATAAGAGTGGAGTTTATTACAAGATCAAAGAGTATAAATGGGAATAAATCTGGATTGGGACATATGGGTATGAGTGTCAGGGGTGCACATATGCATGTCAATGGATCCAGATTTACTCTAATACTCATATTGCCATGTTCAACACCAACCTAATGTCAGCTCTACTTTGCTATATGAAAAAGATCGATGCGGAATCAATAATTTAAACTCTTTGTGTAATGTAAGGATTTTACCACCTACTGGAGTAACACACATTGATCTTATATAATAGAGTGATAGAGGTGAGCATAGTTAAACTTGACTGGAGCAGAGTGTGGTGTGCAAAGCAATCAACTATTGCAAAGCATATTCTTTCTCTGAGATCAAGATGTAAAAAAAAAAGAAAGAAAAAATATAGAAATATACAGTATACTGTACTTTAGACCATGTGTTTGTGCAAACACACAGCTACTCCTTACACAATCTAAACTAAAGCTTACTGTATGTCTGATTATCACTATGATGGAATAAATATGAACATTAATAAATTCTGTAAAATGTGGAAGATTATAGGGCACCTATTATGCCAAATTTACCTTTTAGGCATGGCTAGATATTTAGAAGGATATCCAGAGGTGGAAAGAGTAATAAAATTTTGTACTCAAGTACAAGTACTGTTACTTCAGTGAAATTTTACTTAAGTACAAGTAAAGTTACCATTATAAAAATCTACTCAAGTAAAAGTAAAAAGTAGCTCATTAAAAAATGTACTCAGAGTAAAAGTTACAGAGTTACTTTTTTATTTAAATTTTTTTAACAGCGGGGGTGGGGTGAGGCATTCTAGCGTAGTTCAAAAAAGATGAGCAGATATAAAATCTCAAACTAGTTGTTTTTTAACTGAAGGAACACTTTTGCGTAATAAAGCTGTTGTCTTTCTTGTGCTTGAAAATCAAAGTGGTCACTTAAATATGGTGTTACGTCCCAGTCTAGGGTCATACAGCAAAAGAATGGTTCAGGGTTCTATTTTAAACTGTATGGAAATGGTGGTATATGGCAGAAAGAACTAGATCCAATCATTAACTGATGAAAAAATGAGGTTTGTATATACTGTACAAACACACACACACACACACACACACACACACACACACACACACACACACACACACACAACAGGAGGAGGATCAGATTCAGGATGGACCCAGGCCAAAAGAATAAACAAAATGGTATTTATATTTAGTAGCTAGATTACCTGCAAAAAAAAAAAAAAAAAACACAAACAAAAATACAGGTACCTTCCCGGACTCCCTAAACCTATATCAACTATATAAAATATAAACCTAAGCTAAACTATATAAAATATCTGGCTCAAAAAAGTCTCACAGTCTAATATTTCATTGGATTGTTTTAGCTATGATTAAGCTGTGGGGCTGCTTTGATAAAAATATATACATAATATATATAAGGTAAATATATTCCCAATAAATTCCCTCTTCCAAAAATAAATGGCAGCCACGCCCCTGCTACTAGTGAGTGCACAGACATACAGTGAAATTATCTACAAATATATACAAAGACCAACCAAACCAAAGGGACAAAGCAATAATCAAAGTCAATTGGAGGCAAAAAGTCAAACCAGAATACACAACCAAATGTCAAAACGCCAAAATCACAACCTCTTTCATCTTTCGCGCGTCTCTCTCCAGTCGCGCTAGTCGATGACGTCACTCAGGGCGGAAGCGACCGTGTGGAAAGTCAGGAAGATGCCGATGTCAGAAAACCTGGAGTGGAGTCTGGAGCGGCGCGCGACCAGGACATGATACACACACGCGAGCGCAACGGAGCATTTATAAAGCATAATATTTTTATTGTTTTAGCATTTTCATTCATTTATTTTTTACTCAGTAGCGAATATGATTTAAAATGTAGCGAATTACAATACTTCAAACAAAACGTACTTAAGTAAAAGTAAAATTACAGATTTTTAAAACTACTTTAAAAAGTAGAAATACACAAAAAAGCTACTCAATTACAGTAACGCGAGTAAATGTAATCCGTTACTTTCCACCTCTGAGGATATCTAATGTGCAAACAAAATGTGGGGAAAAAACATGACCTTTTATCTATTTTTTTCATAGTTTTATCTTTGATTTTCCCTCTAATCTTTGATTTTCCCTCTACCCTAGCTTGTTGCTCAGCTCTGATCTGTTATTTTGTGGGTGTGGCTCTACAGTAGTTCATTTACATAGACACTGAAAGAGTGCATTTGCAGAAGGAGTAAAATAATCTTTTTTCAAAGTATCAGTATCGGTTTTAGTTTTTAGTTTTCAGTTGGGCTTTTAACACATACACACACATGCACATGCACGTACACAGTCTGTAGTGAAATATGGAACTTTTAACGAAGTAATTTTTTTTCCTGGTCAAGCCTCCTTCCTGCACTGGTTGGTTTTGTCCCGGTCATGGTTAATGAGACTAATTTAAATGAATCTTAATAAACTTTCCCATCATACAACTGGTGTTTATGTAAATAAGTTGACAACCCCAGTGAAAAAAAAAATACACTTTAGTGTATTATAAATATATTGAAATCCTTGATAGTACATTGCAAATATACTAACAAAAAAATTGTACCATCAGTTAATATATAAAAAGTATACTAACCTCATGCTTTTACCAAATTTTGGAAGTATACTATAAATATACTTCAAAATAATTGTATTATAGTACACTTCCAAAAATATATTATTGGAAAATATACTTTAAGTGAACGGTTGGTTTTATTTCCAAAGTATACTTTTTTTTTTAAACTTATTTTTCAATGTATTTTTGGTATATAAAAAAAAAATATGCTCAAAATAATCATTGTGCAAATGTACAGAAAGTATACATTATGTACATTATTGTACGTAGTTTATTTTGTCAGCATCAAAGAATCAACACTTCATACAGTCGTCTTGAGTAAATCCACTGTGATTACAACACCAGTTGCTGTATCTTATAAATTTCTTACGCATATAACAACACCTTTGTTGTATAGCTGCTTACGGGTAGCTTACGCATATAACAACACTTTTGTTGTATATATCTGCTTAGGGGTAGCTTAAGGCCAAAAGCTTGTGTTTCCGTAGCCTTCCGCATCTAAACTGACTTTTCTATCATGCGATAGTCATACAAATACATGTCATAGTGGAATGACATCACAGACCAACTTTCAATTGTCAAAATGGATGCTTAACTAACACATTCAGAGCTTATGGCTTATGTAATAAACTTAATGCTTAATTCTTAACAAATGAATAGAATAAGGTAGAATGAAATGAATTAAAACAAATAAAATAAAATAAACACAACAACAAATTCATAACAAGTGCGATATGGCACTTACAGCCACTTTATTCGTAAAATCACTATATGGCTCTTACACATTAGAATACATTTTTTAATATAGGGTAGTCTCAGTATATTATCAGTTAAATTTACGTAAATATACTGTACTTATTCATATGTATTTATATTTAGTGCACTACTCTCTCGTGCGCGCGCGTTTTTGACGTGTTTAGACTCGTTTTTGCACACTGAAGCTCTCTCTCTCCCACGTGTGCCCTCAAACTCGTTTTTGCACTCTGAAAATCACTTTTGCCCATTCAAGATAATTTCTGTGTTTAAACTTTCTTCTGTCCGCTCACTGTCATAAAGCGACATGTGCACGAACTGCAGCAGTGTTATAGCTCATTAACTATTCAGCCAACCAGAGACTAGAATCAGCGCGACACCAGCCAATCAGAAGCGGGAGGCGGGCAGATTTAGACTGTCTGATTGGCTCCCCTGGCCTCCGCTTCTAGTTTGAAATTCACGGCTGAAGCTGCATCGTTGCCTGCGTTCGTTGGTATCGGTATTATTTTATTTTCATTGAAATAAGGTAAATTTAATGGTTTTTGTTAGGTAATTTGTCATTAAGTACATACTTTAAGCTATAGAATGTATTGTGTAATGAGTTGTTGATAAATCTTATGTACTTATGTGCTTGTGGTATAATGGCTCCGTATCTCTCGGCCTGTTTTCAGTCTCTGTGTAACAGAATCAACACACCAGGTTTAAACTAATACTGTACCTGTAGATTCTAATACTAATGTCTGTCTGTGTTCACACAACAGTTTATATTTTAGTTTGTGTGTTTGTAAGACAACCTGACTTTTGTTAAACACAAATAAACTATAGTAGTGCTTTTTTGTAACCTTGTGCAGATTAAATCGGTTGAACTCATGAATAAAATCTGCCTCATAATTACTGATGTAATGTGTTTCAAAAACATGTTATAGTGTAGAAAATACATTTAGCATTTGTAAATTATCCTAAACACCTTTAGTGTACTGGTAACACATTTGCAATACTGTAGTATAGAAGGTTGTATGTATTGTATGATACAATAAAGTATATTTGAATTAACCACAAAGTGTACTTTTTTGGTATTTGTAATCGTCCAGAATTATAACAGCATGCTACTGCTGCAATAAGAAGATACTCATAGTATATTAATCATGTATTTGTAATACAGTAAAAAAAATATCTGTAATGTACTTACAGTGGTGTGAAAAACTATTTGCCCCCCTCCTGATTTCTTATTCTTTTGCATGTTTGTCACACAAAATGTTTCTGATCATCAAACACATTTAACTATTAGTCAAAGATAACACAAGTAAACACAAAATGCAGTTTTTAAATGAGGGGATTTTATTATTTAGGGAGAAAAAAAATCCAAACCTACATGGCCCTGTGTGAAAAAGTAATTGCCCCCTGAACCTAATAACTGGTTGGGCCACCCTTAGCAGCAATAACTGCAATCAAGCGTTTGCGATAACTTGCAGTGAGTCTTTCACAGCGCTCTGGAGGAATTTTGGCCCACTCATCTTTGCAGAATTGTTGTAATTCAGCTTTATTTGAGGGTTTTCTAGCATGAACCGCCTTTTTAAGGTCATGACACAACATCTCAATAGGATTCAGGTCAGGACTTTGACTAGGCCACACCAAAGCCTTCATTTTGTTTTTCTTCAGCCATTCAGAGGTGGATTTGCTGGTGTGTTTTGGGTCATTGTCCTGCTGCAGCACCCAAGATCGCTTCAGCTTGACTTGAGGAACAGATGGCCGGACATTCTCCTTCAGGATTTTTTGGTAGACAGTAGAATTCATGGTTCCATCTATCACAGCAAGCCATCCAGGTCCTGAAGCAGCAAAACAACCCCAGACCATCACACTACCACCACCATATTTTACTGTTGTTATGATGTTCTTTTTCTGAAATGCTGTGTTACTTTTATGCCAGATGTAACGGGACACGCACCTTCCAAAAAGTTCAATTTTTGTCTCGTCGGTCCACAAGGTATTTTCCCAAAAGTCTTGGCAATCATTGAGATGTTTTTTTTTTTTTAGCAAAATTGAGATGAGTCTTAATGTTCTTTTTGCTTAAAAGTGGTTTGCACCTTGGAAATCTGCCATGCAGGCCATTTTTGCCCAGTCTCTTTCTTATGGTGGAGTCGTGAACACTGACCTTAATTGAGGCAAGTGAGGCCTGCAGTTCTTTAGATGTTGTCCTGGGGTCTTTTGTGGCCTCTCGGATGAGTTGTCTCTGCGCTCTTGGGGTAATTTTGGTCAGCTGGCCACTCCTGGGAAGGTTCACCACTGTTCCATGTTTTTGCCATTTGTGGATAATGGCTCTCACTGTAGTTCGCTGGAGTCCCAAAGCTTTAGAAATGGCTTTATAACCTTTACCAGACTGATAGATCTCAATTACTTTTGTTCTCATTTGTTCCTGAATTTCTTTGGATCTTGGCATGATGTCTAGCTTTTGAGGTGCTTTTGGTCTACTTCTCTGTGTCAGGTAGCTCCTATTTACTGTAAGTGATTTCTACAGAAATTTAACTCAGGTGTGATAAACCACAGTTAAGTTATTTTTTAACAAGGGGGGCAATCACTTTTTCACACAGGGCCATGTAGATTTGGAGTTTTTTTTCTCCCTTAATAACGTAAACCTTCATTTAAAACCTCCTTTTGTGTTCAATTATGTTATCTTTGACTAATAGTTAACGGTTTTTGATGAGCAGAAACATTTAAGTGTGACAAACATGCAAAAGAATAAGAAATTAGGAAGGGGGCAAATAGTTTTTCACACCACTGTATAATACAGTAAATACAGTATATACTTAAATTGTATTAATGTCAGGTATGTACATTAGTACACACACAGCCATATACTTTAAGTGTACTAAGTATACTTAAAGTTGTTCCACTTTAGCACACAAATGTATACTTAATACACTTAAAATTGTGCTTTTGTACAATTTAATTACAACTTAAATCCACTTAGTACAAAATTAGTTGTTCCAAAATAGCAAACTTCAAGTATACTAGTCATTAGTCTGACTGCAAGTACATTTAAGTATGCTTTGGCATGCTAGGATTTAATATACTTAGCATATATATATATATATATATATATATTTTTTTTTACTAGGGAAGCTGTGGTCTCTTCTTTCTGAAAAATAATAAAAATAAATAAAACCAACACTAAAGTGCATCTTAATCTCTCCGCAGGAAGTCAAGTCTTTTCTTCACATTCTTGGTGGTGAGAAACAGCCCTCGTTGTTTTCCAGCAGCTGCCTTAGCAACCGAGCGCGAGAAGTCTCAAAGGCAGAGCACGGATCCCACTGTGATAAAATGTACAAACATCAAAACCAGAAATTTTAACGAGTGGAAAAGGTGAAGACACACACAAACACACACATGCAGCATGGACATCACCTGAGCTAAGTAGGATGCTCTGTGATTAAACTAATTGGAAAAAAAAACGCAGTTTCCGGGTTGTAAATAAATCTCGATTATGATCATAATGACGATATGGTCACATTCGCATCAGTGGCGTGAAATGTGATCAGAAAGTCTCGTCAGATTTTTCTCCGACTCAGGTGCGAGATTTTTGGAAACCCCCACCACCCGCTATAAGCATGGAATAAGGTCAGAGCAGCCTGTCATATCCGATTTACCTCTCTCTCTCTCTCTCTCTCTCTCTCTCTCTCTCTCCTTGCTTTCTCTCAGTCTTTTGCATCCTGCATCAGCGCCGTACCCTGATGCTATCAGACGTATGGATGGATGGATGGCTGCGAGTTTCCCCAGGTGTGCGCGCGATGTCTAATCTTCCTCAGGTGTCCCTAATTACCCATCATTTAGTATTTATTTCCTCAGGCATCCATCACACGATGTCTCTCTGCCACCGGGAGCGAGCGAGACCTCTGCTTTTTAGTTTACGCTCCCCAAAAGCCGTAAACACAAGATGGAGAAGATGGACGAGGTTCTGTCAGTGCGGGATCCTGCTGAGAGTCTGTGCAAATTTAGAGAAATGCTGCAGAGTGAGAGGGGATTATTTTAGAATTTATTACGAATAAAGTGGCTGTAAGTGCCATATCGCACTTGTTATGAATTTGTTGTTCTGTTTGTTTTATTTTATTTGCTGTTATTTCATTTATTCTACCTTGTTCTATTCATTAGTAATTCATTAAGCATTAAGTTTGTTACATAAGCCATAAGCTTTATATTTCTTAGTCATGCATCCATTTTGACACTCGTAAGTTGGTCTGTGATGTCATTCTACTATTACATGCATTTGTATGACTGTCATATGTTAGAGATTTCAGTTTAGATACGGAAGGCTACGGAAACGCAAGCTTTTGAACGTCAGCTAACGTGAGCTCCCGGTAAGCTAAGAATGTAAGATACAGCAACTAGGTTGTTGTAACCGTAAGCTCCCGTAAGTGGATATATACAGCAAGAGTGTTGTTATATTCGTAAGCTAAGACTGTAATTTACAAGATACAGCAAACAGGTTGTTGTAAAAGTCAGAGATTTGCAAGATGCAGCAACTGGTGTCTGTAATCACAGTGGATTTACTCAAGACGACTGTATGAAGTGTTCATTCTTTGATGCTGACAAAATAAACTACAAGAGACAAAGAGATCGGACTTCTGTCGTGTGAGTGAAACTTTAAGACAAAGCTACGCGTCAAAACTGGTGAAATAATATGACCGCATCTACATAAAGTCAAAAGCTTTCCGCTGTTTGAACGAAAACAAGTGACTGTTGAAATCGAAATGGAAGAGGATTTGAGTGCTCCGTGCATCACTACTGCCGACGGCGAGATGAATCCAGCCACAGCCGGGTCTGAGCGTGAGACGGCGCTCATTGACAAGGATTCGAAAATAAAGCTTCAGAAAATGAAAGAAACCAGAAGCGAAAAGTGGAGTCAATTGACTGCACTATCCGAAGAAATACAGCTGCTCATGTACAATGCATGCAATGTGTATGAAGTTGAAACTAAGTATTATACCGACTTTATAGGGCTGCAAAAGGAATGTGTTGAAAGCAATAGACAGGTGCGATTGTGCCTAAACGAAGAAGAACGCCAGCATGACCTGCAAAACTGGTATAAGTTTAAAATGCTGAGCTGCACAGAATTCAGGAAAAAAGTAGAGTTGTGGATCGAGGAAACTAAGAGCCGCTTCATGATGTCTCAAACGGACGATGATGGAATTATGCCAGATGACAGCGTGTCAATGGTGGAGTTTAAGACGTCCGCCTCTAGTAGGCACGGAAGCGTAGCGACGGCAGCATCCAAAAGGTCTGTAACTTCTACATCATCCTCAGCCCGAATAAAGAAAGCGGAAGCCAACAGAGCAGCCTTATTGATTAAAGTGGCAGCCTTAGCAGAATGGCGGGCGTTAGAACAGAAGGAAGCAGAACTAAAGGCTGAGGAAGAGCAACTGAAAACACGATTAAAGAACAAGGAAGCAGAATTAAAGGCTGATAAAGAAAGGTTGGAATTAGAAACTGCGCTCGCAATTGTCAACGCTGAATTACAGGCTTATCAGGGTTGTGAAACACGACAGCCTGCATCAAAGAGCGGAGTCATCGACCCGAGCTGCACGCGCTCGAGCAGCCCGCCTTGGACGGTCCGCAAACCTGAATATGACAGCCGCCGTAGGCCGGTAAGAGAGAGCACATTCAACGAACCAAGTAGCGCACGCGCTCCCAAACTGGAATACAACGAACTTTACGAGAGCAGCGCATCGACAGAAGACCTCGGACTGCCATCACGTCTCAAGACAGCCCATCCAAGTGTACCAGTAAGTTTTGAACCAAAATTGAAAAGTACTTTAAATGAAGGGTCTACCCAAGTCAATAAATACACCCGCCATGACATTGATACTTTAGAATCACAGAGCATGATGCAACAGCAGGCTGACATCACAGCAATGCTCATGAAATGCCAAAGCAATCATTTTTACCTCAGCGCAATGTTCCTGTGTTTCATGGTGACCCTCTTGAGTTTACGTCCTTCATGAAAGCATTTAAACTTGTTATTGTTGACAAAACCGATAGTGATGCAGATAAGCTGTTTTATCTTGAGCAGTTCACTAAGGAAGAGGCTAGAGACCTCGTTATGAGCTGTCAGCTTATGCCAGATCAGTGTGGTTATGCAGAGGCAATGAGACTGTTGCAGGACAGATTTGGAAATAAACGAAAAATTGCAAACACGCTGATGCAAAAGGTAGCCAATTGGCCGGAAATAAAGTCAGAGGATGGAAAGTCGTTAAGTGCCTTCTCCGTGTTTCTAGCATCATGTCAAGCATCGACCACATGGAGGAGCTACAGTGGTTACAAAATTGGAATGGCGATCTCGCCGCGTATACCGCCGTTTAAAGGCAACAGCGGCCAAAATAAATCAGTTGCATTTCAAAGTCATTCGTAAAATGGCCGCCAGGTGGCGCAAAGTGACATTTTCATTCATTGCAGTAAATACAACAGTGATGGTAATTTCCACAACAAACATGAAAAATCTGAACCAGAGCTATTAATGTGTACTGTACAATAATGAGTAAAAAAAAAATTATAGTAGATTTATTAACTGAAATAAATGACCATATTTTTCAAGAGAATTTTCAAGCCCCACTCATCAAACAAAATTATAACGAAATCGGCCAAGTTTACTATTTATTTAAATATAAATTTATAAACCAATAAGATCAAATAACACCAAGTTATTATTATAACAGGCTTACTTCGTCACTTATCCAGAGCTTGCTTTATTAACCTTGCCTTATTTAACGTTACTTGGGTGCATCGTCTTTAAGTGCTCGCTTGGTGTAGCGGTTAGAGCCCTTGGTCAGTGATACATTAAGCGCCAGTTCGAATCCCGAGGGATGATGTTTTAAATTTTTTTATTTTAATTATAGCAAAATTAAAATAAAAAAAATTGTTGTATTTTGATTTTGCTTCAGCATACTATAGAAAAAACAGCAAACTCGCACGCAACCAGTTTGTATTCTTTAAATTTAGGGGAGTGACGGCTCGGTCTGCTGCTGCTGCTGCTGCGTGTGTGTGTGTGTCATTATACTGATGAAAAGTGGTGGCCATCTGCAGTACCGGGAGTTTTGATTTACGACAGCTGTTTACGGCAGTGTAGTCCAGTGCGGGAGATGCATTGTGGGTAATGAAGTCCGGTGTTACATCTGTTACATTTTTGATAACAATAGTTTTTTTACAAACATTTCTAAACCAATAAGATCAAATGACACCAAGTTTAAAACAGATAAAATACACGTGCAAATAGTATAATTGTATAACAGGCTTACTTCGTTACTTATTTAACGCTTGCTTTCAAAGAAGTCGAGTGGCTTATTAACGCCACGGAGGTGTGTTGTCTCCTAGTGCCTGGTTGATGTAGCGGTTAGAGCGCTCGGTCAGGGATTTACAAAGCATTGGTTCGAATCCTGGATAATGCTGTTTTAAAAAATTGTTCTATTTTAATTTTACTCAGCAAACAAACAGCAAACAAAAAAAATTATTATTCAGAGCACGATATACAACCGTAATGAGTCCCATGTGACCAACGTATTTAACCGTGATGAGTCCATAAAATCAGTAGCAGCTAATAATTACTAATTACTTTAGTTAATGCTGCTACTGATTTTATTCCAGCTTACCTGTTCAGGTTGATTGCGATTCTTTTTAAAATATTGTCTCAGTTTTATATGTTGTTCGTCTTGATGTTTGTCTTCTTTTCACTTGGCAACACTCAAATGCAAATTATTCACCGTGAATCAGCTGTTCTCACCTATCCATTCAGAGAAACTGAATGAGCTGAAATGAGCCTTTGTTTCACGACCGCGACACCCCTCTCTCTCACGCACATACAGTACAGAGTAGACCAAATCATTACAGTACATACTTTATCCAACGAACATGAAAAATATCCACATAATGATGAGTTAAGAAGCATTGCTTAATTTTCGTTTAGACAGACTGTTTGTATCTGATTATTGGTATTATTAAAGAACAGCAGCACAAACAACAACACAAGGGCTTGTACAGCAAAGAGTTAAATTTGTAACAGTAAAAGGCATCCGAATTTAAATATATAAATTACTAGAAACAAATTGAGCACACTATCAGAATAAAAAATAGAACAAATCAAATGTTTTTTACACATACACAAGGAGGATAATGATACCGAGTTTATATTAAAATATCAAATATTGTAATATTGTTTTTGTGTTATTATAAATAATGAAATGCAGTAGGCTGTTATGGTCATCATCAAAAGAAAATATATTAAGTAACAGATAATATTAGGTTTATATTTCAAATTAGATAAAATGCTGATTTTCCAGCAGTAAAATTATTGTATCTCTACAGTTTACAAAACCTCCGCTGCGTGTATTCATTCACAGTCTCCAGAGCACGCACAGAGAAATAGGAGACTGTGGTTTAGGAGTGGATTGGAGAGAAGAGAGCTGTTCAGTTACTATAAAAAAAAAATCAAAAAAATATATATAAAACATAATATGATCTTTTTGAGTTATGAGGTTTTTTTTATTATACATAAGACAACCTTTCAGTTTTGTAAATATTCTAGTTATAGTGTGTTAAGTTTTTCTTTAGGTTAAACGGTTTTGAGAATTAGACCATCCAGCTAAGATCAATATTATGTCGTTGATTGATAAAATCTGGATTAAGGATATTTTATTTTGTTTTATTTATTTAATTTGTATTTTTCATCTTCCCCCCCCTGAGGGATTGCCACCTTATTGTGGTCAGGGGATTTGCGTGCCTCAGTGCTTGGATGTTTACCGAGGGCTCAAGGGAGGTGTGTCTGTGTGTGTGTGTGTGTGTGTCTGTGTGTGTGCGCGCGTGCGCTGTAGCCTGTGCTTTTTTCAGCGGATTTTTCCGCTACCGCAGATCAGTTTATCAACTTGTAATATATAAATTTTAGGAATATATTAACATGTGGAAACATCATTATATGTTGAATGGAACTTGTAAGCCTTTGAATGGTGTTAAAAATACTTGCAAAACAAGTATTGCAGCCATACATTGGAGGGAACTTCTGAGGTGGTCAGTGATTGATGGCACGGTCGGTCGGAGGGGGTTGTGATCACACCTATAGATCTTTTGTTCTAGGCTATCGGTCAAATATCTCTCCACTTGGAAGCAAAAACATGCAAGGGATTTCAGCATCTCGACGCACATACTAAGCTGTTTATAAAGTAGACACTGTTTGTTTTTTCATTTTGTAATCTTTCCCGTGTTTACCGTGTACTGTACAATGTATATTCATTTTTTAATGAATTACTGTAAATACTACACATTCCGTTGATTTACCAGAAATGACTTTTCTGTTTTTTGTGTGTGCTAAACTAAACTTCAGGGTCAAAGTAATAGCGATTTTATTTGAAAAGTATTATATATTTACAATGCTGATAAGTTCAAGCTTAGATTCATATATAAACTGCTTCAAAGTCTTTCCACCCTGTGACCGCTGAAATCCGACAGACGCAGGGCTCAAGGGAGGTGTGTCTGTGTGTGTGTGTGTGTGTGTGTGTGCGCGCGTGTGTATGTGTGTGTGTGCGTGTGCGCTGCAGCCTGTCATTTTCAGCGGATTTTTCCGCTACCGCAGATCAGTTTATCAACTTGTAATATATACATTTTAGGAATATATTAACATGTGCAGACATTTAAGGGTGCGCTGCCCTCTCTTGCCCCTGCGTAGAGCCTACACACACACACACACACACACCTATCTATCTATCTATCTATCTATCTATCTATCTATCTATCTATCTATCTATTATATAAATACACATTTGGAATCTGCATCTACATTTTCTGTTACAAGTATAGAATTAGGTTCAGCTGAGACTCATGATCAATGGTGTTAGGGTACTTATGTAGTGATAATTAGTTTCAGCCAAATCATTAAAACTAACAATGGACTATGACACTCTTGTTTTACACACATTGTTTTAGCGATAGTTTCACGGAAGCGAGTTCAGAACTAATCTAACCAAACCAAGAAAAAAAAAAAACATCCGAAGCTTCAAATAGAATGAACGAACTAATGAAATTGATATATATGTAATTGATATACTGTATATACAGACGTGTGTGTGTCATTTTAATTCAAATGAACATTTTAATGCTTTCTGATACACTTATCAACTTATCGACATACACTTATCAACACAAACTCTCCGTGCACGCACACACACAATCTCTAAAAAATTAATATTAATAACATACATATACAAATAAACAAAAATATAAACGTCTATATTGAAGTCTACGGTGAACGCAGAGTCGGCTAAGCACACGTGATGACGCGCGCGCCCTCACCTCTGTTACGGCTGCCTACAGTATTTGGCCAAAAGAATTATAATAATTGAACGATATGCCTGGTCCTGGAAAGAGACATCAACAGTCCGGCGCTGAGAAACGAAAGAACCGAAAGAAAAAAAAGCCTAAGATGAAGCCCGTGCATCAATTCCAGAAATAAAACTTTACTTTATTCTGTCGACGTTAATAATGTAATAACGTAACATTAACGTAAAATAACGCAAATTTCATTTAACAGCAGGGGGGACAATAAATATATATTTTTATAAATTTATTGCATTGTTTATGTTGTTTACAGTCAAGCCATCAACATACAATAAAATGTAAACATGAGATCTAAACTAAAAACTGTGCTCCCTGTGCTGGTGCTGGCAATATCATCTCTTTGTTCTGCTGTCTCCGGCTCCCTCCCTGGTCCTGAATCTGCCCACTTCCTCTACTCTCACTGTCTCAGAACAGACTGACTCCTGAAGCAGAAAAAAAATGCAGGAAATTATGTTTTCTAACATGCGTTAGATAGTTTTTTTTTTATCACTCTATACACAATACTTTGCTATTTTTATAGATGTTGAGCATCGTGAGCAAGCCCGAGATCATATTAACGTTAATTATCACCAGCCGGCATTAATAGCACACGAGTAACGTGAGTTGGACGCACACCAATCGATTCGACTATGGTTAATCGCTCACTCCGTAGGCTCCCTGAATAGGCGGGAAAGGGATGGAACCGCGCATTCGTCCCGGCAGGAAAAAAAAAACTAAACAGATCTAACAGATGAGGACTCAGATTAATGTGCAAAAAATATATAATAAAACTATATAAGTCTACATAGCCTTTATAAGACTCTACCTTAAGCGCACTTAAAATATTTTAGTTAGTTTTAAAATAAAACAATTTTAAAACATCACTCGGGATTCGAACTGGCACTTTGCGCCGCGCCGCGCGGCGGCCGGGGATTCTTTAGCTAAAACTCCCTAAACGCTTTCCCATTCATTTTCAATGGTAGTGCAAAACCACTACGGATGTAATATATTCTCGGCCTCTGGTGGCCGCTGCGGAGCCCGCCGGCGCCGTTCCGCGCGCTGATTGGTCAATGCGCCGTAGAAAAAAACCCTAAACCGTTTCCCGTTCATTTCCAATGGTAGTGCGGTTCCGCGCGCTGATTGGTCGATCTGCCGTAGAAAAAACCCTAAACCGTTTCCTATTCATTTTCAATGGTAGTGCTAAAACCACTACGGATGTAATATGCTTTCGGCCGCTGTGCGCCCGCCCCGCTGGCGTCGTTCTGCGCGCTGATTGGTTGAGCCTGAACCTGAGTGAGAGACGGACAGTGTGCGTTTGGACTACACAGAGACCCCCGCTGATCATCGGTAAGTTTATTTTTTATTATTAATTATTATTAATTTCAAGTTAAACACGACAAGAACAGATGAATAGATGTTATCTCAGCTCTTCCGCTGTAATCTGTTTGCTTTTGCAGAGTTTATCGTCTGCGTTAATCTTCATCATTCACTGACTGCTTGTGTTCATGTCTAAACACTCTGTACACATTCATTCATTTAGTTAAAGGTCATTTAGATGAAGTAGCAACGAGACAAAACGATAAATTTCATTAAAAAAGAAAAAACGCTACATTTCATTCTGTTACATCTAACACTAATGTGTTTATGTCATAAGGAATGTAATTATTGTAAACTGTAGTATATTTATCCACTTTGGGTGAATTTCCTGGTACTTATTGTGTACCACAAGTGGTTATTAAAGTTCAGCAGGTCTCTAATATGGTATTTTTGTTCATACTGTACCACAGTAGATATGTTAGTACACAATACTGGTGTGGTAAAGCACAGGCATTATCATATTAAATGAAGTTACTGTGTAAATATTTCTATTGCTATCGTACATAAACATGTGGAACGTATTTTCTATGGTATCTCCATCCATGTTCCACACAAGGGTGTGTACTAAAGTATGTGACATGGCAGAATCATGTACCGTAGTGTAGTACATGTTCTATATCAGTGAATAAGTCGAAAAAATTATATGCTACATGCCATCGTAAATTTCCTTATGTGTTGTGTTTTCATTCAATGTTATGTTAACTGTATTCATTGGATTTTAAGATATTTCAGTGTTCTGTTTGTGCACTGTAAGTAAAACCTTATTTTGCAAAATGTACAGTATAGTTTTTGTGATAGTTCCCATGTATCCGAGGGATTTCATGCCAGTGTCAGGCCTTTGCCAGCATTACAGATAATGTGTGTTTGTTTAATTTGGGCAGAAGGAAACATAGACAGTTAGAATTAGACAGTGCAGACAGTAAAAGTACCAGTGCTGATATTTAAACTTCATAATCCTTGTTGCCCACTGAACATTTATCAACATATTTTATAAAAACTATGCTTGTCTGTGATGCTTAATTAAAGAAAATATTTGTTCTTTTTAACAGGTAAAATGCAGGTTTTTCAGGACCTGAAAGAGCTGTCTAACCAAAAGTCCTCCTGCACCGGGACCACAAAGTGTTTTCCCAAACTGAATCTTCACTTAAATCTTTCCTTCTCAACCCAAACAGCCAACTCGTACACAGGGGTTACCATAGAATGGTTGGGAAGTAGATTACTGACCTGCAAAGGTATTTTTTTTTGTACAAGGATATTTAGAAGCATGGAGAAGGAAGGATTTTTCAGGATTTTACATTTAATGAGATGAAAAGACAAAGATGGGAAAAGATAATGTAAGAAAGAGGGAGACTGACAGTGGTTTCTCAAGTGTGTATTTTTTTTGTTCTTGTTCTTTATAGTTTTTTATACAAACCGGATTCCAAAAAAGTTGGGACACTAAACAAATTGTGAATAAAAACTGAATGCAATGATGTGGAGATGGCAAATGTCAATATTTTATTCAGAATAGAACATAGATGACAGATCAAAAGTTTAATCCGAGAAAATTTATAATTTTAAAGGAAAAATATGTTGATTCCAAATTTCACGGTGTCAACAAATCCCAAAAAAGTTGGGACAAGTAGCAATAAGACGCTGTAAAAAGTAAATTTGAGCATAACGAAGAGCTGGAAGACCAATTAACAGTAATTAGGTTAATTGGCAACATGATTGGGTATAAAAAGAGCTTCTCAGAGTGGCAGTGTCTCTCAGGAGCCAAGATGGGTAGAGGATCACCAATTCCCACAATGTTGCGCAGAAAGATAGTGGAGCAATATCAGAAAGGTGTTACCCAGCGAAAAATTGCTGGCTATCATCATCAACTGTGCATAATATCATCCGAAGATTCAGAGAATCTGGAACAATCTCTGTGCGTAAGGGTCAAGGGCGTAAAACCATACTGGATGCCCGTGATCTCCGGGCCCTTAAACGACACTGCACCACAAACAGGAATGCTACTGTAAAGGAAATCATAGAATGTGCTCAGGAATACTTCCAGAAACCATCGTCAGTGAACACAATCCACCGTGCCATCCGCCGTTGCCAGCTGAAACTCTATAGTGCAAAGAAGAAGCCATTTCTAAGCAAGATCCACAAGTACAGGCGTTTTCATTGGGCCAGAGATCATTTAAAATGGAGTGTGGCAAAATGGAAGACTGTTCTGTGGTCAGACGAGTCACGATTCGAAGTTCTTGTTGGAAATGTGGGACGCCATGTCATCCGGACCAAAGAGGACAAGGACAACCCAAGTTGTTATCAACGCTCAGTTCAGAAGCCTGCATCTCTGATGGTATGGGGTTGCATGAGTGCGTGTGGCATGGGCAGCTTGCATGTCTGGAAAGGCACCATCAATGCAGAAAAATATATTCAGGTTCTAGAACAACATCTAGTCATCTCTTTCAGTGAAGACCCTGCATTTTTCAACAAGATAATGCCAGACCACATTCTGCATCAATCACAACATCATGGCTGCGTAGGAGAAGGATCCGGGTACTGAAATGGTCAGTCTGCAGTCCAGATCTTTCCCCTATAGAGAACATTTGGCGCATCATAAAGAGGAAGGTGCGACAAAGAAGGCCCAAGACGATTGAACAGTTAGAGGCCTGTATTAGACAAGAATGGGAGAGCATTCCTATTTCTAAACTTGAGAAACTGGTCTCCTCGGTCCCCAGACGTCTGTTGAGTGTTGTAAGAAGAAGGGGAGATGCTACACAGTGGTGAAAATGGCCTTGTCCCAACTTTTTTGGGATTTGTTGACACCATGACATTTTGATTCACCATATTTTTCCCTTAAAATGATACATTTTCTCAGTTTAAACTTTTGTTCCATGATTTATGTTCTATTCTGAATAAAATATTGACATTTGCCATCTCCACATCATTGCATTCAGTTTTTATTCACAATTTGTTTAGTGTCCCAACTTTTTTGGAATCCGGTTTGTAATTTTTTTCACTAATGCTGCCCTTTGTCAAAAAAGAACCATTAGAAATGTCCACTCATCTGATTATTATTACTATTATTTTTGTATCCATGTGTATATTTATCTCTTTTATCTTTCTGTTGAAATCTGTAAGACACTCTGGTGGCCCCATTCATTTTAAACATTCATTCTTCCGTAAAAGGAGAAGGCAATTTTTTTCTTGTATATATGATTAGCATTAATTTTTAGCATTTAGCATTCAGGTTTTTGCTATGTTATTGTTGGCAAGAATTTTTTCGATGTTTGTTTAAAATATAATAATTTCTGCATGCTTTATTAAGAAACGTGAATAATGTATAGTGAGAAGTAAATTAAGTTAATGAGTGTAGAGATTGTAACAATTAATTGCAATTTCAATTAAAAGTGTTTCAGCTGAATAATTGAAGTCAGTCTTATTATTTAATAGCCACAAACCAAGTTTTTGGATATAACCATGCCATTACATTATCCAGTTATGCTTCAGTACTAAACACATGTTTGCAATTGAGATTTTTTTTCTTAAGCTATGAAACACATTAAAATTAGCATTGACCTCACAGTTGCTATAATTTAATGATAATCATAAGCAAAAAGTGTAAAACAAAGGATTCACATTTATTACATTTTCACCGAGAGCGGGATTCGAACCGGTGTCTGGATGATTTTATGCTATTATTTAAGCAGCGTCAGACCACGTGGAAAATGCTTCAATTTCATTGGCTGTCACTGAATGCCAGCTATTCACGGCTTGCCGTAGATCACTGGCCGAGTGTTCTAACCGCTACACCAAGCGGCCACTTAGACACAATGCACACCAGAGACGTTAATAAGCCACTCGACTTCTTTGAACGCAAGCGTACGTCTTTGATAAGTGACGAAGTAAGCCTGTTATAATAATAACTTGGTGTTATTTGATCTTATTGGTTTAGAAATTTATATTTAAATAAAACCCTACACACTTCTTTTCTAATTACACGTGATAAAATCTAAAGGCTCACTGTGTTAATATTTATTGTGCTTAAATTTGATCTTAATAAGATTTGATTTAATTTGAATTCTACATTTGTACTGTAATTATAGTACTGTGATTATGAATTCGGTCAACTACAGTGTTTCACTTGATGTTATCGGCTATTACGTGTATTATTGAGGCAGAGAATGAACTAAGGCATGAGGCGTCAGTCTGTAGTTATATAGCGCCACTCAGTGGTAAAAGCCAGCAAATGCACATCCCGTAATGCGGCAGCGACGTTACATACGACGCTCCGATTTTGTAACCACTGTAGATAACGCTACCAACATGCAGATTATTACTTCAAAACTGCCCTACGAATTGCGTAAGAGATGGAGGGACCAGGTATACAAGCTTGAAGAGCTTAGTCAGACAAGACCCAAATTTAAGCAGCTAGCGGAGTTCGTAGACCAACGAGCTAAAGTAATCTCAAACCCAATCTTCGGAAACCTGAACGCCTCAACCAGCGACAAAGGACACTTTAACAAATTCCCGCAAGTCAAGTCAAGAAGAGAAGGGAAGGCCAGGGTAAGCTTCGCAACCGACGTCAGACAGGTTGGTAAAATTCACAAAGACTCGATTACAATGAAGAATGGCGGTACATTAGCTGTTAGCGCTTTCACTAAGCCGTGTGCATTTTGTAAAAAGGGCCATATCTTAGACGAGTGCGCAAAATTTAACGATCAGACCCACAAAGACAAAGTAGAATTCTTAAAAAGAAACGGACTCTGTTTCGGATGTTTAAGAAAGGGTCATTTGTGGAAAGACTGTACCAGAAAAATTGTATGTTCATTGTGTTCAAAGCCACATCCGCGCATGTTACACAGCGCAGTGCAAGACACGGCGCAGCCAGTTACACGCGCTGACGAGAACGAAACCGAAAGTGACACAAAAAATACACCATTTGTAGTGAGTCGCGAATTAAATGCGCTCACTGGGGCTGGAGGTAATTGCATCCTCCCCATAGTACCTGTCAAAATAAAGTCCAAGAAAGGTGACAAAATTGCAGCAGTGTATGCATTTATAGACCAAGGCAGTTCCGGCACATTCTGTACAGAGTCATTAGCAAGGCGACTAAATGCACGAGGCAGAAGAGTTAAGATACGGCTGAGCACCATGTACTCCACAAAACTAGTAGAAAGCTACATGCTCAATGATTTGGAGATCAGTAGCTTGGAAGAAACCAATTTTATTAAACTTCCCAACGTCTTCACACAAAAGACTATGCCAGCTACAGTGGGAAACATTCCACAACAGCATGACATCGATAAGTGGCCATATCTTAGTGACGTAAAACTGCCCCAGATTAGCGCTGGAATCGAAATTCTCATAGGAAATAAAGAGCACGAACTCACAGAACCTCAGCGAATAATCAATAGCAGGCATGGAGGGCCATACGCGATGCAGAGTGCTCTCGGATGGACTGTGACCGGGGCTCTCCGAGAACCCGACAAACTAGTGACCGTTACAGTTAACCGAACCTGCATTGAAAGTGTAGAACAAATGTGTAATAACTCCTTGCAGTACACAGATAATCACTCCTACATCGGCCTCCCACTTAAGAAAGCATCCTTTCAAATGCCCAACAACCGAAATGCAGACAGCAGCGCGCGTCCAAGCAGTGCACGCCTAAGCAGCGCGCCCTCTCACCTTTCAAACTCAAAAGGCAATAGCCGTGCCCTACTGACTGTCATTCCCGAGAGCAAAATGATCAAAGACATGAGAGACTCAGACTCGAGTAAAGATGCACTGCCCATTGAGAGAGCTCTGGGGGTGCTGTGGTGCATTAACTCAGACATGTTCAAGTTTAAGATTAGTTTGAAGGAACGACCTGCGACAAGAAGAGGAATTCTGTCAATCACTAGCTCAACATACGACCCGTTAGGCTTTCTCCCACCTGCCATACTGCCAGCTACAATCCCAATGCAACAGTTATGTAAAGAAAAACTAGCCTGGGATGATGACATTCCCGAGCAGTTTGCAACAGCATGGAAAACCTGGCTGCAAGAGCTGCACCGAATGTCCGAGTTCAGCTGGTTTCGGAATTACAGCTACAGCTCAGCTCCACCACTTCTCGGCATCTACAGTGGGAGCCACACGAAATAGCCGCGACCGTGTGGCTGAAGTGTGAATGGCGTGTGAATGGCCTTTGCACGCCATAATCCCCCCTCCCTTTTCTGCCAGAAAGGCGTGTCAAGATTTCACAGTAAACACGCCCATTCACGCCCTATTTATTCATTGACCTGGTGCCACCACTAGATGGCGCTTCGTTCTCAAGAACACGTTAAAACAAGCCAGCTGCGCTGAGTTGCAATCACGTGATTTTAACAACCCGCCTCCACCCCCGCCGTACTGACGCTGCCAAACTACAGAGATGAAGATGGCGGCCTAACGGACTATTCGTGGTAAGTGATGTTTTATTTTATAAAATGTGTTTGGGGTAGTTTACAGTTTATTTCCCAGTGTAGTTTTGTATTGCCCGTTTTAAATATCACTGGCAGCACCAGCAGCGGTCAGATGTGACTTTAGAGAACTTAATGGTCTGTTTACCAAGTCTGGAGTTAATATTACAGCTTACTGTCAGTGTCACAAACTCACAATGTCACTCCACTTTAACTCAAAAACATGCTCAAGCTTCGACAATACTATTAATGTCCCTATTACAAGAGCTGCACTACCCAATGAAGAGTGTTTGTGTTCTCTGTAAATACTGAGAGAATCTCACTGCGTGTTGTCTGGATAAATTCAGCGGTTATTTATTCTTTGGTTAAGAGTTAATCTGCAGGTTATTTCTGTGACTGTAGTATAATGTGATGCAGTTGATGAGGGACACAGACTGAGGGTAGCTGTACAGGAGCTAGTAACGCTCATAACCGGGTTTATATTTTATACACTTTGTCCGGGACTTTCTGCGGTAGCGCGAGCGGTTAGTTAACGAGCTGAATAACAACACTGAAGTGTTTATCAGTTAAGGAGGAGGAGGGGGAGGTGTGTGTGGGGGGGATGGGTATGAGGGGCTTCAGTAAGTTATAGTTTGGCCTCAGGGATGAACTAATGCTCATATACGAGTGTTATATCGCTTAACTTATTTGTATGAGAAGCGCATTAAGTAAATTCTCGGTTAATTTAATTCAGACAATAATACAGTCACTGGTTAACACTAACACTGTTCACTGGTTAACACTAACACTGTTCACTGGTTAACATTAGCACAGGCAGTTTATTTACATTCCAGAATGCCCAAAACAGTATTTTACACACTCTGTGGTAAATAGGTTTATTAATATATTTAATTTTTATTAGAAGTAGATGTTCTGTAAAGTTTATTTATCTTTTTCTTGACTAAATTCTCCTGTTGTCTTTAAGCAGAGCTCCGCTGTGGAGGATTGGGGGGTCAGACGGCTGACGGCTGGACTTTTGGAGCTACAGCTTAGAGGAGCCTGAACAAGCTGTTGAGGGAGCTGTAGGAGGGATGACGTCACAGTCCGACAGCTTTAGAATGATGTTTGATCAGGTCTACTGTATATTCTGAACATAGAACTGCAAAATGACTGGTACAGTACTTTGGGGGAAACAAAGACTTAAACTCTTCCATGTTTAATAGTTTTGATATTTGAAAAATTTATATTTTAATATAAAAGGACTATAGATAGAGACTTATAAGCAGCTGGTGTATCCGGGTTGTTTAATGAACTTTAAGCTAAAAGACAACATGTATTCACCTGTTTTATATAAATTACTGTTTTAACTTTGACTAGTTTTGGAAGAATAAATTGAATTGTTAAAGTCATGTTTGCGTGTTTTAATTTTGGGGGATTGTTTGGGTATTTAAAAACCGTTTAATTGAACCAACAACTTCAATGGGCAAAAAATGGGACACAACTTTGTTTTAAATAGTCAAAGAGTTGGGCTGAAAATCATAATAATAATTATTGGTCATAGAAACAAATGAAACCAGTTAAACACTTGATTATATGTATTTGTGTTTGTGATTATGTGACCCATAATAATTTTTTCTCAGTATAAATAAATCTTTTGAGTTTTAAGAACTCCAAAAGAGCAACAACAAACTTAGTATTCTCCATTGAGGTTTCTCACCTTCCACTCCTGAGTATGACATGGTGTTAATTGCTCTCTGTGTGTGTGTTTTTGGCGGGGGGATGGGTGTGTGTGTGTTTTCGGCTGTTCAGCAGTTCTAAACACAAGCACAGTTTTTGTCCTTAACTAAAATACTTCAATACGTTAATAATAAATTTATTTTGCTGAATAAGGTAATAAGCGATATTTAAACCAAACCAGTAAGTTAAGTAAGTGTTCCATACATTAAAGTCCTGTGTATAACGAAGTGCCCTAGCAAACACAGTTACAGTTTACAGTACAAACAGAGTGTGTGCGCTGGGGGGATTGGAAGGTGAGTGAGAATACTCATTTACAAGACAAAAGACGGTCAGAGGCAGGGACGTTCTAGACCATGGGGGAGGGGGGCAGTCAGAAATGTGAAGGGGGCATCATGTTCGAGCACTGTTTTTCCCTGGGCTTATAGTAACAGTATTGTCCTTGCTGAATTGTGTTGAGGCACGCAAACCCCCTGACCACAATAAGGTGGCAATCCCTCAGGGGGAAAGTAAAAAATTTTAATTAAAGAAATAAAATAAAATATCCTTAATCCAGATTTTATCAATCAATGACATAACATTTATCTAAGCTGGATGGTCAAATTCTCAAAAACGTTTAACCTAAAGTAAGACTTAACACACTATAACTAAAATATTTACAAAACTGAAAGGTTGTCTTATGAATAATAAAAAATACAAATTAAATTAAAACAGATGGGCTATTGAACAGATCATAATATGTTTTATGGTTTCTGATTATAAATGATAGATGGGTTGATTTTAGAAAGGCTAAATGAAATAGCTAGTTTTGGTCATGTCAGTCCAGTAACTACTATGTAAAAGTAATTATAATATGAATTAATTAAGGGCAGGACCTAACCTAATGTTAATAATTTACACCATGATAACATTAGTATTCATGTTTTTTGTATATATTTTTAAATGTTCAAAGGAACGTTTCAGAGTATATAATTTGTCGTGTCATCTGTGATTGAGACCCATGAGTTAAATTTAAATAATGTTTTTAGGTAGTAAGCCAGGTTTTAGTAACCTTGGACAAATCACCATGTAAGCCCCCTCTCGCGCACGCGCTCTCACGCTATCTCTCGCACTCACACACGCACACTGTACACTCACACACACACTGTACACACAGACACACACAAATAACACATGAAATCGCGTAAAACCAAATGAAACTAGGATAAAAAAATATGAGCAGTAAAAATACAGTAGTATCCTGTAGGTGATTCCTGTCCTGTGATACCAGGCACTAACACTCTAGAACTGTTTAGTTCTGTTAGTTTTGTTTTCAAGTGTGAATGTTTATGGGGATTAAATCTGTCTCTGCTGCTGCATCTATACACAGTTGTGATAAGTGATTTATGCCCCATCAGATCTTTGATGTAGGACATTATACTGGTTAAATGCTGGAAATACTGATCCGTATGGATTGGTTGTGTGAGTGTGTGTATGTGTGTGTGCCCTGCGATGGATTGGCACCCTGTCCAGGGTGTACCCCGCCTAGTGCCCGAAGTCTCCTGGTCCCCCGCGACCCTGAACACAGGATTAAGTGGTATAGAAAATTAATGAATGAATGATCCGTATGGACAGATATTTGTTCCAGATATTATGCGCCATTAATCAATTTGTTATGCCAATTTGACTTTCAGCGAAAACATCAAAAATATAACGAAAACAAACCCAAGCAGAAGTTACATTTTAAGCTTTACTTTCAAATAAAAATTTGATTTGTCACATACACAGTGCGATATGCAGTAAAATACTTTGGATGCTTTAGGTGAGACTCGAACTCGGCATTGCTTCACCTGGACCGCCTTATAAGTGTCACGCGCTGACCGATTGCGCCACGGGAGCCACACGGAATCTGGTCTTGTCAGAGTATCCTCTCTCTGTCGCGTGCACACACACACACCAAATTGCGTAAAACCAAACGAAATATAAGCAGTAAAAAATCAGTAAAATACATTAGTATAACAGGCGCTAACCCTCTGGAACTTTTTTACTATTGTTTCCAAGTGTTTATGGGGATTTAATGTGTCTCTGCTGCCGCATCAATTCACAGTTGTGATAAGTGATTAATGCCCCATCAGATCTTTTGACGGGGGAGCATTATGAATGATTAAATGACAAAAGAAATACTGATCCATATGGGCAGATATTTGTTCCAGGTTGCATGCGGCATTAATTGCCTTTCTTATGCCACTTGTAGACTATCAGTGAAAAAAAAACATCATCAAAAATATAACGAAAACAATCCCAAGCAGGTGTTACATTTTGAGCTTTACTTTGCAGCAAAATATTATCTATCAGTATATTAAATGGAACGAGGTAAAATACACTGTAATATAAAATACTGTACATAGCCCGCGTTTTTATTCCGTACCTACAATGATCGGTATAGACAAATTACAGACGTTACCGTGTCTTTAAGGATCATTTCAGGATGTCTTAAAAAATATTTCACTAACTAGTTTTATTAAGTCATTATTAAATAATAAATAGCATAATCATCATGGGTTGTGTATTGAGTGATTTAACAAATCTGTTTTATTAATCGGTTTGTTGTTGTTTTTTACCACGTCATCTATTTATGAAACTATGTTGAAAATACAAGAACTGTCTGTATATTAAAGATACGGTATTGGGCTTCCTGGACACTGCAGTTAACTGTGTCAGTCAATGCTCCATCTGGCGGAATTATACGGCATTGCAACCATTTTTTTAGAAAGCGCATGGGGGCGTTTATGGGGCGGGGCATTGTTAACTGCGTCATCGCGGGGGATCACATTTCGTGCACGAAGCCTGCATTAACCCTTCATGGACCTGCCATGAATCCATCATGCTCCAGGCGGCTGTTTGACGTGGCTCCCACTGTAAGTGAAATGGGTGAGATGTCAGTGAGATGCTGACAAAATAAACTACAAGAGACAAAGAGATCGGACTTCTGTCATGTGAGTGAAACTTTAAGACAAAGCTACGCGTCAAAACTGGTGAAATAATATGACCGCATGTACAGTGGCAACTTTAGGAAACATTTCAAGTAAGTATTCTTCTAAACACAGATTATTTTGTGGATTCGTCCTTAAATGTGCCTGAGAATTATAAAAAATTTTAGTGAGAAATATAAAAAAGTACTCTTACACACTCTGAGTCCTGGAATATGCTCCGTGCCATCAGGGAGGAAGAAAAACTCCATAGATGTGATAACCTGATTATTCAGTACATTCAGGTGGTCAGCTGACTTAATTTTATTGCCCATAACGTTGCTGAGTCTAGACCTGAGTAACTGAAGCAACCCCAGATCATAACATTGTCTCCAGAGGCTTGTACAGTGGACACTATGCATGATGGGTGCATCGCTTCATGTGCTTCCCTTCTTACCCTGACACGCCCATCACTCTGGAATAGGATCCATCTGGACTCATCAGGTCACATGACCTTTTTCCATCACTCCAAAGTCCAGTCTTTATGCTCTCTAGTCAACTAAAGCCTTTTTTTCTGATGACTCTCCTTAACAAGTGGTTTTCTTATGAACACACAGCTGTTTATTTCCAATCCTGTGAGTTCTCATCACACTGTATGCATGTGTGGACATTCTCTTATTTTTATCATTAAACAAAGCTCTGATTTCTACTGGACATTTTTTACCATGTGACATCACCAAGCATTTAAATGATCTCCCATCACACTCAGAGTTCAGCACTACTGTATGTTTCCAGTGTATGATTGTGTGTTGAACAGTTCATACCTTAATTCTGGTGTACTCATGTTGTTTTTTCTTGTTGCAGCACAATAATATGACCCCACTGAAACATCTTTTCCACGTCGAGGGGATGAGAAGCTCCTCAGTGCATCAGTTAGTGTTAAAGCTATAAACATATTAATCACTGCACTGATTATACAATCAAAAGCTCTTAGGTGTTTCCTTATTTAAATCGCAACTGTGAACTACTTTTTTATTTTAAATTTTTGACCAGGCGCTGTATTTACTCATCAGGATAATTTTCTCTTAATTACTGACACAAATCACCTCTGACACTCAGGAATCCCAAACCTTATGTGAGAACATTAAATTTAATATGAAGTTCATAAAAATAATGACGTGGAGGCAGAGACAGTCTTACAGCTGGCACGCAATCTGGAATCTCACATAATATACAGAATTAAAAGACACATTTCCATCAAACTCGCTTATATAAATGTACATGCTAATCACTAAACACACACTCACGATTACAGCAATTCAGCCTAAAAATCTTGACTGTATTACATAATTAATCACAAGTCAATACGCACAAAAGGTTATTCGTGTTTGTTATTCATAGCCACAGGACTTGGGATCATATATCAAAGATGGAACAGATGATGAATGTGTGTAGAAAAGAAAAGAGAGGAGAAGAAGAAAAGGTTTGTTTCCTGTGATTGCTTTTGTGGAAACGGTGAAGTCGTTCTGTAAACCTCGCCTGATTGAACGGGTTCGACATCGCGGTCCTGTGGTTCTTTCGCAATTATGACTAAATCATTTATTAACAGCACCAAACACTTTAAAAATTTTCTAAATTGACTTTTGCTGTCACACCAAATGGAATATTTCATAATTAATTAGAGTACCTTTGAATTTCTTGTTAATTAAATCGGTGTCTATTTCATTCAAGACTTAAAAAAAAATTCATTCCTCCTAAAAGACGTCGTCTGTTCAGGATTTGATTCTACACACTTTTTAAAAAGAAAAAATTCTATTAATTTGCAGATGTGCTTCTTCTAAGAGATGATTGATTTATTATTAGTTTTATTATTGTTGTTATTATTATTATCATTACGGAAAGGGGTTTCTAAAAGGCGTATGATGATTGGTTCCCATCTGTAGCTCGGCCTGAAGGAGAGAACAAGTCCATCGCAGCTGGTGCCTATGAAGAACACAATTAATGAGCTGCTTCATTTGGACGTCTTTCTTACGAGTCTCTTTTCACATTATTTTCTCGGCCTAATTGCGTGCCAAAGAAACCGAGCCTCGATGTTAAAAGGCAGACATCTGGAGATATTCAATAACACACACACACACACACACACACACACACACACTTCTCTGGAAATATTATATGATGCTCTAAGAAATGGAAGTGTATGTGTTGAATTTACAGTCAGTACTCATGCTCGGCTGAGATCATTCATTATCCTAGTCAGGGTGCCAGTGGATCCAGAGTCTTTCCCAGGAACACCGGGTGCGAGTTGGGAATACACTCTGAATAGGATGCCAGTCTAGAACATGACAGCACACACACTTTTATGACTAGAGGCAATTTAACTCAGAGAATCAACCTGCAGGTTTATGGGGAGAAGTTTGTGAGATCATGTGGAATATGCCATCATCCTAGATTGATGAGAGTATCATCCATGGCTTTGGACGTGTTTATGCTTAATAAGGCAAAATAACCATATTTGGTAACTGTGTCAGACCCACTATCAGTAACTAAAGCAATCTATATAAATAAAAGAAATGTTTTGTCTGTACAATCGCCAGAACTCGCTCTTGCAATGATATCTTTAAGTTTTATAGACTGGAGGACCTGATGCCTGTCTTAGAATAATCTTTGTCTGTCTGTATGCATGACTGTCTGAAGTTACACCTACGCCATGAATGGAATCAAAATGTTGAGTAGACATGAAGTTATGAGCAGTTATGTGCCAGATTTTGTCAAAGCATCTAATGTGTGTTTTTTTTTTTTTTTTACTCATTTAGCACTTTTCCCTCAAGGCATGGTTATACATGTCAGTCAACGGAGCCAATCAACGCGATAGTTCACCATGTATACAGGAATACAGGGTCATGTATATAAGTTTTTACAGCAGGATTAAAACAGCATATTCTGGTCTGTAGCTGCAACTTAAATGAATTAGCTGATAATGAGGAACCAAAGTGGGAGCTCGAAATAAATGTAATAGCAATAACTGCTCATTATATTATTTTATTTCATGTTTATACAGTCTTTAGTAATGAACTCTCATTTGGTGAAGTCACCTTGATAAATAACACAGTCACTTTCTCCTAATTTCATTAGCCGTAAGATTTTTCACAGCTTTATCTGTTCAGAAAAAAAACACAAACAAGAGCAGCTCTGATGCCTCGGGGAAGGACGTTTTGTAGCTCCGCTCTTAATTCAGAAAGCCATCTTACAGCTGCTTTCATACAGACTCAAGAGGCGTCCTGACACTGAGAATACATCAGTGATTTCTGATTTGATCTCCAAAGTAGTTGAGAGACTGGAGGAAACGAACAAACTGAGAGGAAACTCACACAAATGCTGGGAGAACCTGAAGTTCAGGAGTAAGGAACAGGCTTTTCTAGGATGAAAAAATTTGCTTCAAAATAAGAGAAAACAAACAAACAAACAAAAAGAATTTAACAAAAAACATAAACTAAACAAACAAACAAAAAACAGTGTTAGAGATTTTAACAGGTTCAGGGTGTAAACATTTTGTTTTATTTAAAATTGACTCATCTGAAGATCGCTGGTTCTATTCCCGGTTGATGCTGTAAGCTCTCGCTGCCGGAGGCGTAGAGAGAGCTGATTGGTCGAGCTCTCTCAGTGGGCTGGGATGGGAGGCACTTAGTGCTCTCACATTAATCACAGCTCTACAGCCAATCAAGGGAGTCTGTGAGCTCGCGCAAGCGGAAGGAGCGGATAGCGCTGTCCTCTGAGGGTGTTACAACGCCCCCAATAGTGTGTGAATAAGCAGTTCGGAAAGATGCAATCGGTTGATGCGAATGCATGGTTTGGAGGAAACACATAGTAGTCTTGGCCCTCCCGACTGAATGGTCATAGTAGCCTTAAGGTGGAGCCCACTAGTGACGCGGAGGAATTGAATACGACTAAATTAGGTGAGAAAATCGGGGGGAAATCCCCCCACGAAAAATAGAAAATAATACATAAAAATTATTATTAGTATTATAGTATTATAAAATTAAACACTGAGCTAGCTATGCATTCTTGAGCCAGATTTTAAAGAATTGACATCATATTAATAAAATTTTAATATTTTTCAATTAATAATCATCCAAAAATTCTAATGTTTAGAGAAAAAAAATCATTGCATTTAGATGAAAGCATGTTGAAAGAAACAGGATTTTGTGAACAAATGAAAAAAAACCTGCTTAAACTATATATATGCTCTTTTTTAAGCATTTATATATAGTTTTTGTTCAAGAAAAATTTGTATAAATGTAAATCTATGGCAATACAACAAAGTATTTTTTTTATCAACTTAACTATCTGTATTTTAGAAACTTTAATTGATTACCAAAATTTTAAATTTCTTTTTGATAAAAAAATTGAAAGAGGAGTTTAAGACATTTTCTTACTTCTAAAGTAAAGGATGTAGATTTGATCTTTTTCTGAAAATTATATGTATCAGATTTATAGCCTGTATTTTGTGTTTTTTCAATCCTTAATATCTACTTCTCTGTAGTGCACTTTAACAGTGGAGATGACGGTATTCATCTGTTCTTTTGTTCGTTTAAAAATCAAACTTTCCTATTAAACTTCATACTTCACTTCGGCTGTAATTCTGTCTTCAAAGAAAGAAAATAGACACAAGCTTTAGAGCAACAGAGGTCTTTTCTCCTTGGTATTGTGCTGGCAATATGCAGCTCCATCCAAAAAAAGCTTCAATTACATGCTTTGGTAGACATGCGCTTCTGGAGTTCTCGTGTCAACAACTGAAGTACATAATTAAGTTAATATCGGCAGTCTGAGGCAGCTGAGCTGAAGGGTTTTGGGCGGAGGAGAAACGGGACGCAGATGAGAAAAAAAAAACTAAACGAGAAAAAATACACCAGGAGCTGAGAGACGATTGTGGGTAAATATGTGTTGCTCAGAGAACATATGAAGTGCTATAGATGTGCAAGTTTCTGTTTCTGTGAGATCGGTTTCATTTCACTGTATCCAGAATGCGAGGTCAGACCATGAGGAGTCCCCTGAGCCACCTCACACAATCGTCTTAATTCCTTCTTGAGAAGAACTTCTCTTCTTGTCCACTTCCTGCGTAAAATTATTCCCTTTACACCAACTGTCACATAAGCGATGTGACAAATCCGTGACGCTTAATGTCACCGATAACCAGCTCTACATTATCACCTTGCCCGCCTTGTTTCCATCAACGTACTTTAGATCATGTCAAAGCCGAACTTTGCGTAAACAAGTCACATTGTATGTGTTAATTGTGTGTCTGGAAGAGCTGTGCTATCCGTGGTGTACGCCATCTCGGGATAAAAGTTAGAACAGGTGACAGGTGTAGGGCTGTATTTAAGCCTTAGTGTTCAGTGAGGAAATTCACAGTTCAGAATTCAGATGTGTTTGCACACACACACACACACACACACACACGGACGGACGGACGGACATGCACGCACGCACGCATGCACACACACAGATCACCCATAACATTATGATCACCTGCCTAATATTGAGTAGGTCCCCCACCAAAAGAGTAATGATCTGTGAGTTCTAAGCAGAGGTGGAAAGAGTAATAACATTTTGTACTCAAGTACAAGTACTGTTACTTCAGTGAAATTTTACTTAAGTACAAGTAAAGTTACCATTATAAAAATCTACTCAAGTAAAAGGAAAAAGTAGCTCATTAAAAAATTTACTCAGAGTAAAAGTTAACGAGTTACTTTTTAATTTTATTAACAGCGGGGTGGGATGAGGCATTCTAGTGTAGTTTAAAAAAGATGAGCAGATATAAATCTCAAACTAGTTGTTTTTAACTGAAGGAACACCATTGCATAATAAAGCTGTTGTCTTTCTTGTGCTTGAAAATCAAAGTGGTCACTTAAATATGGTGTTACAGCCCAGTCTAGGGTCATACAGCAAAAGAATGGTTCAGGGTTCTATTTTAAACTGTATGGAAATTGTGGTATATGGCAGAAAGAACTAGATCCAATCATTAACTGATGAAATAATGAGGTTTGTATATACAAAAAAAAATAAAAATACACACACACACCAGGAGGAGGATCAGATTCAGGGTGGACCCAGGCCAAAATAATAAACAAAATGGTATTTATATTTAGTAGCTAGATTACCTGCAAAAAAAACAAAAACACACAAACAAAAATACAGGTACCTTCCCGGACTCCCAAACCAAAAACAGTGAAATTATCTACAAATATATACAAAGACCAACCAAACCAAAGGGACAAAGCAATAATCAAAGTCAATGGGAGGCAAAAAGTCAAAACCAGAATACACAACCAAATATCAAAACGCCAAAATTACAACCTCTTTCCTCTTTCCTGCGTCTCTCTCCGGTTTATATATGAAAGCGACCATTTGGAAGGTCAGGTACAGTGGGAGCCACGTCAAACAGCCGCCTGGAGCATGACGGCTCCATGGCAGGTTCATGAAGGGTTAATGGACGCTTCGTGCATGGAATATGATCCCCTGCAATGACGCAGTTAACAATGCCCCGCCCCATAAACGCCCCCATGCGCTTTCTAAAAAGATGGTTGCAATGCCGTATATTTCCGCCAGATGGAGCATTGACTGGCACAGTTAACTGCAGTGTCCAGGAAGCCCAATACTGTATCTTTAATATACAGACAGTTCTTGTATTGTCAACATAGTTTCATAAATAGATGACGTGGTGAAAAACAACAACAACAAACCGATTAATAAAACAGATTTGTTAAATCACTCAATACACAACCCATGATGATTATGCTATTTATTATTTAATAATGACTTAATAAAATTAGTTAGTGAAATATTTTTTAAGACATCCTGAAATGATCCTTAAAGACACGGTAACGTCTGTAATTTGTCTATACCGATCATTGTAGGTACGGAATACACACGCGGGCTATGTACAGTATTTTACATTACGGTGTATTTTACCTAGTTCCATTTAATATACTGATAGATAATATTTTGCTGCAAAATAAAGCTCAAAATGTAATGTCTGCTTGGGATTGTTTTCGTTATATTTTTGATGATGTTTTCGCTGATTTTTTTTTTCACTGATAGTCTACAAGTGGCATAAGAAAGGCAATTAATGGCGCATGCAACCTGGAACAAATATCTGCCCATATGGATCAGTATTTCTTTAGTCATTTAATCATGCATAATGCTCCCCCGTCAAAAAATCTGATGGGGCATTAATCACTTATCACAACTGTGAATGCATGCGGCAGCAGAGACACATTAAATCCCCATAAACACTTGGAAACAATAGTAAAAAAGTTCCAGAGGGTTAGCGCCTGTTATACTAATGTATTTTTACTGTTTTTTTACTGCTTATATTTCGTTTGGTTTTACGCAATTTCATGTTTGTGTGTGTGTGTGTGTGTGTGTGTGTGTGTGTGTGTGTGTGTGTGTGTGTGTGCGCGAGAGAGAGAGGATACTCTTACAAGACCAACTTCCGTGTGGCTCCAGTGGCGCAATCGGTGGTTAGCGCGTGACACTTATAAAGCCGTCCAGGTGAAGCAATGCCGAGTTCGAGCCTCACCTAAAGCACCCAAAGCATTTTACTGCATATCGCACTGTGTATGTGACAAATCAAATGTTTATTTGAAAGTAAAGCTTAAAATTTAACTTCTGCTTTGGTTTGTTTTCGTTATATTTTTGATGTTTTCGCTGATAGTCAAATTGGCATAACAAATTGATTAATGGCGCATAATATCTGGAACAAATATCTGTCCATACGGATCAGTATTTCTTTAGTCATTTAACCAGCATAACGTCCCACATCAAAGATCTGATGGGGCATGAATCACTTATCACAACTGTGTATAGATGCGGCAGCAGAGACAGATTTAATCCTCATAAACATTCACACTTGAAAACAAAACTAACAGAACTAAACAGTTCTAGAGTGTTAGTGCCTGTTATCACAGGACAGGAATCACCTACAGGATACTACTGTATTTTTACTGCTCATATTTTTTACCCTAGTTTCATTTGGTTTTACACGATTTCATGTGTTATTTGTGTGTGTACAGTGTGTGTGTGTTTCTCACCTTCCACTCCTAAGTTTCTCGTTGCTCTTTTGGAGTTCTTAAAACCCAAAACATTTATTTATACTGAGAAAAAATTATTATGGGTCACATAATCACAAACACATATGATCAAGTGTTTAACTGTTTTAATTTGTTTCTATGACCAATAATTATTATTATTATGAGTTTCAGCCCAACTCTTTGACTATTTAAAACAAAGTTGTGTCCCATTTTTTGCCCATTGAAGTTGTTGGTTCAACTAAACGTTTTTTAAATACCCAAACAGTCCCCCAAAATGAAAACACGCAAACATGACTTTACCAATTCAATTTATTCTTCCAAAACTAGTCAAAGTTAAAACAGTAATTTGTATAAAACAGGTGAATACATGTTGTCTTTTTGCTTAAAGTTCATTAAACTACCCGGATACACCAGCTGCTTATAAGTCTCTATCTATAGGTCTTTTATATTAAAATATCAATTTTTCAAATATCAAAACTATTAAACATGGAACAGTTGAAGTCTTTGTTTCCCCAAAGTACTGTATCAGACATTTAGCAATTCTATGTTCAGAATATACAGTAGACCTGACCAAACATCATTCTAAAGCTGTCGGACTGTGACGTCATCCCTCCTACAGCTCCCTCAACGTGTGAGTGCGAGAGATAGCATGTGAGTGCGAGAGATAGAGAGATAGCGTGAGAGCGCGTGCGCGAGAGAGGGCTTACATGGTGATTTGTCCAAGGTTACTAAAACCTGGCTTACTACCTATAAACATTATTTCAATTTAACTCATGGGTCTCAATCACAGATGACACGACAAATTATATACTCTGAAACGTTCATTTGAACATTTAAAAATATATACAAAAACATAAATACTAATGTTATCATGGTGTAAATTATTAACATTAGGTTAGGTCCTGCCCTTAATTAATTCATATTATAATTACTTTTACATAGTATAGTTACTGGACTGACATGACCAAAACTAGCTATTTCATTTAGCCTTTCTAAAATCAATCCATCTATCATTTATAATCAGAAAACATAAAACATATTATGATCTGTTCAATAGCCCATCTGTTTTAATTTAGTTTGTATTTATTATTCATAAGACAACCTTTCAGTTTTGTAAATATTTTAGTTATAGTGTGTTAAGTCTTACTTTAGGTTAAACGTTTTTGAGAATTTGACCATCCAGCTTAGATAAATGTTATGTCATTGATTGATAAAATCTGGATTGAGGATATTTTATTTTATTTCTTTAATTTTTATTTTTTAGTTTCTCCCCTGAGGGATTGCCACCTTATTGTGGTCAGGGGGTTTGCGTGCCTCAACACAATTCAGCAAGGACAATACTGTTACTATAAGCCCAGGGAAAAACAGTGCTCGAACATGATGCCCCCTTCACATTTCTGACTGCGCCCCTCCCCCCCTGGTCTAGAACGGCCCTGCCGTATTCTCAGTCACCTTCCAATCCCCCCAGCGCACACACTCTGTTTGTTTGTCCTGTAAACTGTAACTTTGTTTGCTAGGGCACTTGGTTATACACAGTACTTTAATGTATGGAACACTTAACTTACTGGTTTGGTTTAAATATCGCTTATTACCTTATTCAGCAAAATAAATTCATTATTAACATATTGAAGTATTTAGTTAAGGACAAAAACAGACCCTGTGCTTGTGTTTAGAACTGCTGAACAGCCGTGTTCATAGGTTTAATCAATGATGGATGAATGGAGAGGTGTGTGTGTGTATATACACGCGCGCGCGCTCTCCTGAATTTCTCCATTGGCTTTAACACGCACACCCATCCCCCCGCTAAAAACACACACACAGAGCAATTAACACCATGTCATACTCAGTACCCAGATAGCAGAACAACATTGAATCATCGTTGAATCAACATTAAAGCATCAACCAACTTGTTATTGAATCAATGTTGAAATTTCAATGTTAAATGTTGATTTTTCATCAGGTTTGCACCTTGAAATAATGTTATTTCAATGATGAAAAATAGATCAAGATGGGCATAAAATCAATGTTTGTTCAACGTAAATTCAATCACTTATTTTACATTGAATCAACATTGAATCAACATTGAAACAATTATAGTTTAGTCTTGCTTTATGAACAGCAAGATTCTATGACAGTAAATCATGTCTGTTTTGATTTATTTCTTTAAATCAGAGACCATGTAGGGCTGAAAAGCTTTTTTTTTTTTTTTAAACAAAAAGTCAGTAACTCAACATCCTTCAGTTTACATGTAAACATATTTATTTATTTATGCTCCATACCCATTTAAACAGGAAGTAACATCACAATTACAATAAAACAACTATATAATAAAACACACTACAACTTACATACAAATTATTATAAACTGGATGACAATATGACTTTTTAGAAGTGAACTATTAGAAGAGATTGTTAATTCTGAATTCATAAAACAGAATCTAACTGCCAAGAGAAGAGACTGGAAAACCATAATATAAAAATGGCAGCCTGCCTCAGCAAAATTCAGTCCAATGCAAATAGAAACAACCAAGTCAGAAACACAACAGATGACTGAAACATTATTCGTAAGTTGAAATGTATTTACTCAGCAAAACAGATAATAAGACATGAGTCTGAACTTATGGTTTTCCACCACGAGCAATTCCCCCCAGCCGTTCTGGGGCATAACGAAGCCATTTCTGAACTGTTGAAGCAAAGAAACTCTGTGGCCTCCTTTTCTTCAGCTTTCAGCTGTTGTTGTTGTAGTGCATCTAAAGAATGAAAAACAAACAAAAGGTTAGAACTATACAATGCTCTAAAAACTTGGAGTGGTAGTTGTTTATGAATGACAGAAGGTGGGTCCTAAATTTTTGGAAATGTGACTTTTACAAATGTACAGATATGCAACATATGTTTTGAAATGTCCTACAATCTTCCATAGATACAATGCACACATTAGATTTTTTTTAATATACAGGTCCTTCTCAAAAAATTAGCATATTGTGATAAAGTTCATTATTTTCTGTAATGTACTCATAAACATTAGACTTTCATATATTTTAGATTCATTACACACAACTGAAGTAGTTCAAGCCTTTTATTGTTTTAATATTGATGATTGTGGCATACAGCTCATGAAAACCCAAAATCCCTATCTCAAAAAATTTGCATATTTCATCCGACCAATAAAAGAAAAGTGTTTTTAATACAAAAATAGTCAACCTTCATATAATTATGTTCAGTTCTGCACTCAATACTTGGTCGGGAATCCTTTTGCAGGTACTTGTGTCTTGTGTCTCAACTTTCTCTTCACAATATCCCACAGATTCTCTATGGGGTTCAGGTCAGGAGAGTTGGCAGGCCAATTGAGCACAGTAATACCATGGTCAGTAAACCATTTACCAGTGGTTTTGGCACTGTGAGCAGGTGCCCGGTCGTGCTGAAAAATGAAATCTTCATCTCCATAAAGCTTTTCAGCAGATGGAAGCATGAAGTGCTCCAAAATCTCCTGATAGCTAGCTGCATTGACCCTGCCCTTGATAAAACACAGTGGACCAACACCAGCAGCTGACATGGCACCCCAGACCATCACTGACTGTGGGTACTTGACACTGGACTTCAGGCATTTTGGCATTTCCCTCTCCCCAGTCTTCCTCCAGACTCTAGCACCTTGATTTCCGAATGACATGCACAATTTGCAACCTGTAGCCCATTTCCTGCACACGCCTGTACACGGTGGCTCTGGATGTTTCTACTCCAGACTCAGTCCACTGCTTCCGCAGGTCCCCCAAGGTCTGGAATCGGTCCTTCTCCACAATCTTCCTCAGGGCCCGGTCACCTCTTCTCGTTGTGCAGCGTTTTCTGCCACACTTTTTCCTTCCCACAGACTTCCCACTGAGGTGCCTTGATACAGCACTCTGGGAACAGCCTATTCGTTCAGAAATGTCTGTGTCTTACCCTCTTGCTTGAGGGTGTCAATGATGGCCTTCTGGACAGCACTCAGGTCGGCAGTCTTACCCATGATTGCGGTTTTGAGTAATGAACCAGGCTGGGAGTTTTTAAAAGTCTCAGGAATCTTTTGTAGGTGTTTATAGATAATTAGTTGATTCAGATGATTAGGTTAATAGCTCATTTAGAGGACCTTTTCATGATATGCTAATTTTTTGAGATAGGGATTTTGGGTTTTCATGAGCTGTATGCCACAATCATCAATATTAAAACAATAAAAGGCTTGAACTACTTCAGTTGTGTGTAATGAATCTAAAATATATGAAAGTCTAATGTTTATGAGTACATTACAGAAAATAATGAACTTTATCACAATATGCTAATTTTTTGAGAAGGACCTGTATGTGTTATTTCACAATCTGCAAATGTTGTCCTACAATGTACATATTCAATGCTATGAAAACAAATATACTTAATGTAGCAATGTAGTCTTTTATGTGCAAAAAAAAAAAAAAAAAAAAAACCTGTAGGACCAAATAAATAAATAAAAAAAAAATAAAAAATCAATCCGTGGCGACGGTTTTGCAATTTGTCCCCCGCACTCACAAATACTTAAACTGTTCCCTCAGTTTAACAAATCATGGCCACGGATTAACAAACTGTATGCACAAATTTCCAATCCGTACGCTCAGATACCGTACTGTTTGCGTATTTATTCTTAACATGAAGACTTATTTTGGTGATTTTATTATAAGCTTTTTACCCAGAGTTAGATGCATGCTGCACTGTTAATGTTATTATTAAATAACGCCTATTATTACATTGCATTTAGTTTGAGAGCAAAGTAATGACAACATAAACTGTACATTATTTGTTTTGCATTGCTTTTTACCTTCTCCTCAAACTCACACTGCATGATTTTCAAAGTCATCGGATCACCATTGTTTTCACATTGTACTATCTGTGGTAGCATTTAGTTGCTGCTGTGTTCACACTGCACAATGAATTGGCGACAGGAGATTACACACTGCATGACTTTACAATAGGATGAATCGCCAACAACTCTGTCTGGTGTGCAAGCTACAGCCAAACGCACACAAGAAGTGATAAGGAAACAACGCAAGATCATGCTGACATTGTGGTCTATAATTCCTCCCCGAACAAACAATAATTAAAAAAAGATGACATCCTTGTTTAAGATCCCATATGGTCAAAACTGAAATTTCATGGCTTTTTTCATGGTAACTGAGGTCTAGGGGCTATGTAACTACCATATAAGTTTCAAAACAGTCAATCCATAATAGAATGCACACAGCTTGCATAAAGTAGCTCTGCCTTTTCACGAGCTGCTGTGATGTCCAATCTACTCAGTCACCGCTTTCAGTCACCATCAACCACCATCCCACCCTTCTTTTGCCAAAACATCACGTCCATGCCATTGCTGAACAACAATAACATGAAAACAAGTCGAAAAAACGCTGTTCAGTCGATAGATGTCGAAACTACATCATTACACAGGCTTCCGAACAACATTAATATAAAAGACCAGTGGCACGTCAGCTTCAGCATCTTTCACACAGCCATTCCATTAAACTTTAAAAATTTACATTTAAAATTTTATTTAGTTAATAGAAGTTAATTGATAAAGAAAATCTATTTATGACATTATTTTTGACAGCATTATGATTATTTATTAAAACTTCAGACAACAACAATTAGTGCCACGAGGTTATTTGCAACACTATATGTTCTACAAAATAGAGGATTACACAACTTACAGCGCAATATAATGTGGCTTTAGAAGAGGAAAGGTAGGATTAAGAAGTGAGCAAGTGATGAATTAGTATTATAGGTCCCAAGCAGATACAGTAACAATAATGGGTGCTCTACCTTATGCAGTCTCCATTGATGGCTAATAAACATTGATACAAGTAGGTTATGGTTAAAGTTGTGAACTTATAAAGTCTTAAATGTTTTGTTTTCCCTTCTCAACGCATTATGCATTTACTCACCAATAATGGCTACCTTTTTAATTTGGTCAAGTCTCCAAGTCGAAGGTGCCCAGCAGCAGATTCCGTACCATGACAGTAGCAGAGGTGGCAAGGCGGGCTGCTCTCCACGCTTCTGCCTGGCAAAACACCCCAGAGCCCTTTATAACTTCAATCTGAAAAATTATTTCACATCACAATATTAATTTATTGGCAACTTTTAGAAACTTTTCATGTTTCATACTGATTCTTATGTTTAGCTTCCCAATAGTTAATAGGATTTTATGTATAAATGCAGATTAATGATAATCTGGACATTCTGGACATTTGTTTACATGCAGGGTAAAACTGCAACAGGAACAGTACAAAATAAAAACGGAAAAAAGACGGACATTCAGAGTAAAACAGTGCAAGATAAAAAAAAAAAACTGTACAAAACATACATGCAGGGTAAGCATTGGTGGGAGCAATGTCCAAGCAGTGTAGAGAAATATTTCTGTACGACTTCATTGTTTTGTGCTGTGTAGTATAGTATTGTAATAGCTGATCAGAGTGATCAACTCCCCATGTGCTGGTTGTACGCAGTCACAGGACATGGAAATGTCTTTGTAGTCCATGTACCTTGTAATTTCACCCTCATCTTCACCGCGTCTACTGTAAAGCAGAATGGATGGTAGAACAGGTAGATACTTCTCGTGTGTCCATCCACTTCACAAATGCAAGAGGTCCATCTGAACGGAGCTTGCGTGTCCTGATGTGAGGGGCTGGTGAAGGCAAGGGTGATGCAGACACATTCCTAAAAACAAATAATAAAAAAAAATGTTAACCTATACTGTTCAGAGTAAATGGATGTGCAATTAATATGGATGCACAATATATACAGTACAGAGATGACCAAAAATGTATCCACACTTCAACATGAAAAATATACACCTCTCTTCTGTAGGTCACATGACAGCATCAATGATGGTGATAGATAATACTACACACTGCAGCCATAATTCAATTTGACTTTTAAAAAACACCATCCATTGGACATTACACACATATTGAACACATTCTAAACAATTACATCAGGTATTTCTAAATACACGCTAAACAAAAGGGATTATATACATTTACACCAAAGAAATATTCATAAGCATCACTTAGCTACATAAGGCAGTATTTTAGCCACATGCAACTTGCTTGTTTGTGCTAAATAACATTACTGATAGCAGTGTTATAAGCTAACCAAAATGGAGCCAAATACACATTAGCAACCATAATCTAAAGCTATCCAAAACAAGGTGAATATAAACATCTGTAAACTCCATAAGGCATTAGCTTAGCCACCGGGAAATATCATGTTTGTGCTACATGAGGCAGCATGCTAGCATGATTTACCTAAACTATATAAATGGCATTGAAAGCGAATGTGTCACACAAGCTGACAAGAGCTAGCTGTAGTGAGGAAAATATTTACTAATATTAGTTTAATATTATCAGAATACGAGTTATATAAGACTTAATAACTTACCCAGTGTAGCATGGGTCTATTCTCTGTTCAAAATGCTCCCGTTCGTCGTCGGAGTCACACAGTCTTCTTCTGAGGTAAATGTAAACTTTCCAGAACATTCTGAAGAGTTTCCTCGGATGTGTAAGCGCGTGCCATCTTCCAAAACGTGCTGAAAACTCACTGAATCTGAGTATTTTCAAGCCTGTATGTGTGTGTGTATGTATGTGTGTGTGTGTATGTATGGGTGTGTGTGTATGTATGGGGTGTGTGTGTGTTTGTGTATGGGGTGTGTGTGTGTATGTATGGGGTGTGTGTGTGTATGTATGGGGGGTGTGTGTGTATGTATGGGGGGGGGGGGGTGTGTGTGTGTGTATGGGGTGTGTGTATGTATGTGGTGTGTGTGTGTATGTATGGGGGTGTGTACATGCATACACATTTTTATAGAAATGCACTTAGTTAATTTAATTTGCCTTACATTGTTGAATGGAATGGGTTCCACAACCAAAAATCAACATTGATTCAATGTTTGTCTTTTCAACACTGAAAAGCATTGAATTATCAACATTGATTCAACATTATTTAGCATTGAAAAATCAACCTCAACCAAAATGATGATTCTGATGAAATTTCAACATTGAATCAATGTCAATTGCTATCTGGGTATTCTCCATTGAGGTTTCTCACCTTCCACTCCTAAGTTTCTCGTTGCTCTTTTGGAGTTCTTAAAACCCAAAACATTTATTTATACTGAGAAAAAATTATTATGGGTCACATAATCACAAACACATATGATCAAGTGTTTAACTGTTTTAATTTGTTTCTATGACCAATAATTATTATTATTATGAGTTTCAGCCCAACTCTTTGACTATTTAAAACAAAGTTGTGTCCCATTTTTTGCCCATTGAAGTTGTTGGTTCAACTAAACGTTTTTTAAATACCCAAACAGTCCCCCAAAATGAAAACACGCAAACATGACTTTACCAATTCAATTTATTCTTCCAAAACTAGTCAAAGTTAAAACAGTAATTTGTATAAAACAGGTGAATACATGTTGTCTTTTTGCTTAAAGTTCATTAAACTACCCGGATACACCAGCTGCTTATAAGTCTCTATCTATAGGTCTTTTATATTAAAATATCAATTTTTCAAATATCAAAACTATTAAACATGGAACAGTTGAAGTCTTTGTTTCCCCAAAGTACTGTATCAGACATTTAGCAATTCTATGTTCAGAATATACAGTAGACCTGACCAAACATCATTCTAAAGCTGTCGGACTGTGACGTCATCCCTCCTACAGCTCCCTCAACAGCTTGTTCAGGCTCCTCCAGTCCTGTAGCTCCAAAAGTCCAGCTGTCAGCCGTCTGACCCCCCAATCCTCCACAGCGGGGCTCTGCTTAACGACAACAGGATAATTTAGTGAAGACAAAGATAAATAAACTTCACAGAACATATAGTTCTAATAAAAATAATATATATTAATAAACCTATTTACCACAGAGGGTGTAAAATACTGTTTTGGGGATTCTGGAATGTAAATAAACTGCCTGTGCTAATGTTAACCAGTGAACAGTGTTCGTGTTAACCAGTGACTGTCTGTATTATCGTCTGAATTAAATTAACCGAGAATTTACTTAATGCGCTTCTCATACAAATAAGTTAAGTGATATAACACTCGTATACAGTATGAGCATTAGTTCATCCCTGAGGCCAAACTATAACTTACTGAAGCCCCTCATACCACACACACACACCTCCCCTCACACCCCCCCCCCACGCACACATACACACACACACACACACACACACACACACACACACCTCCCCCTCCTCCTCCTTAACTGATAAACACTTCAGTGTTGTTATTCAGCTCGTTAACTAAGCGCTCGCGCTACCGCGGAAAGTCCCGGACAAAGTGTCTCAAGTCTCAAGTCTCATTTATTTATATAGCCCTTTATGCTACAACGTAGGCCAAATGACTGAACATCAGAGAAACTATGAAATATAATAAAATATAATAAAATAAAATACAATACATAAACATAACATATAAAACAAAGTCAAGAATTAGAATCAACAGAGTATAAATACGTTTTAAGACGCGATTTAAAAACCTCAACTGATGATGCAGATCTAACATCAGGGGGGAGCGCATTCCACAGCCTAGGACCAACAACTGAAAAGGCTCGATCCCCTTTTGTTTTAAGGCGAGTTCTCGGTACAAACAGCTGAAAACTATTGGAATACCTTTGTGCTCTACAAGAGTTCGTACGCACCAGGTCCTTAATATATTCCGGGGCCAGCTCATGAACAGCTTTGTAAACGTACAACAACACCTTGTACTGAATCCGTTGTTTCACAGGAAGCCAATGAAGCCTTTCTAGAACCGGAGTAATGTGCTCCCTTTTCTTGACAGTGTGTAAAATATAAACCGGGTTATGAGCGTTACTAGCTCCTGTACAGCTCCCCTCAGTCTGTGTCCCTCATCAACTCCATCACATTATATTACAGTCACAGAAATAACCTGCAGATTAACTCTTAACCAGAGAATAAATAACCGCTGAATTTATCCAGACAACACGCGGTGAGATTCTCTCAGTATTTACAGAGAACACAAACACTCTTCATCTGGTATGCAGCTCTTGTAATAGGGACATTAATAGTATTGTCAAAGCTTGAGCATGTTTTTGAGTTAAAGTGGAGTGACATTGTGAGTGTGTGACACTGACAGTAAGCTGTAATGTTAACTCCAGACTTGGTAAACAGATCATTAAGTTCTCTAAAGTCACATCTGACCGCTGCTGGTGCTGCCAGTGATATTTAAAACGGCCAATAAAAACTAAACTGGGAAATAAACTGTAAACTACCCCAAACACATTTTATAAAATAAAACATCACTTACCACGAACAGTCCGTTAAGCCGCCATCTTCATCTCTGTAGTTTGGTAGCGTCAGTTCGGTGGCGGTGGAGGCGGTTTGTTAAAATCACGTGATTGCAACTCAGCGCAGCTGGCTTGTTTTAACGTGTTCTTGAGAACGAAGCGCCATCTAGTGGTGGCACCAGGTCAATGAATAAATAGGGCTTGAATGGGCGTGTTTACTGTGAAATCTTGACACGCCTTTCTGGCAGAAAAGGGAGGGGGGATTACGGCGTGCAAAGGCCATTCACACGCCATTCACACTTCAGCCACACGGTCGCGGCTATTTGGCGTGGCTCCCACTGTAGATGCCGATGTCAGAAAACCTGGAGTGGAGTCTGGAGCGGCACGCGACCAGGACATGATACACACACGCGAGCGCAAAAGCATAATATTTTTATTATTTTAGCATTTTCATTCATTTATTTTTTACTCAGTAGCGAATATGATTTAAAATGTAGCGAATTACAATACTTCATACAAAACGTACTTAAGTAAAAGTAAAATTACAGATTTTAAAAACTACTTTAAAAAGCAGAAATACACAAAAAAAACTACTCAATTACAGTAACGTGAGTAAATGTAATTCGTTACTTTCCACCTCTGGTTCTAAGACTTTTCTATTGAAACCAACAATATCCTTTTCTTCTATTTCATCCACAGCTCTTCTACTGAATCAGACTACAGGGGCCAGCCTTTACACCCCATGTGCATCCGTGAATCTTGGAGTTGCTCTGACCCAGTCCTCATCACAATCTTTCCCTTCCCACAGTAGATACATTTTCAATATCTCATTACAATGGTGGCTGGAAGTACCTAATCTACAGAATTAGGCAGCAAGTAAACCATTTCTTTTTTTCCCCTGACGTTGATGTGTTGACAGCAGAAAAATGGGCAAGCATAAGGATTTGAGAGCCTTTGATATGGGCCAAATTATGATGTCTAGAGGATTAGAGGAACTCCAAAACTGCAGCTCTTGTGGGATGTTCCTGGTCTGCAGCAGTCAGGACATAACAGAAGTGATCCAAGGAAGGAAAATGGGTGAACTGGCAACAGAGTCAGCCAAGGCTCACTGATGCACATGAGGAGTGAAGGCTGGCCCGTGTAGTCTGATCCAATATAAGCACTAGTGTAGATTAAATTGATGAAAAGATTAATGCCATTTTCAAAAGAGTAAGAAGGACACATTACTGTTTTGGGGGGCAAAGGTGGGACCTACTCCATATTAAGTGGATGGTGTTATGTTATAGTGTGTGTGTGTGTGTTGGTGTGTGTGTGTGTGTGTGTGTGTGTGTGTGTGTGTGTTTACTGTGAAAGTTTGTACACCCCTTCTAATTCCAAGATCATTCCTGATTTTTATCTCTCTACACTGTAACACAATACAGAAGGCATTTATACATAATACACAATAATCTCCTTTGAACAGTTGATATTGAGATGTATATCTGCTACTTCTGCTCTGTAAAGCTTCATAACGGCTCTAATCTGAGGTGCTGTTTGCTAATTGGTGATTTCCGAGGCTGGTGAACTAAATGAACTTCTCCTCTGCAGTAGAGGTCAGTTTTGGTGTTGCTTTCCTGGGAAGGTCTTCATTAGAGACAGTTTCATCATGGAGCTTGATGGGGTTTACAAACACACTCGCCACAATACTGTTCTTTAATTTGTTATTTAATATTTTTGAAAAAAGGATTATCTTAGAATGTACAAAATAAATCACAAAAAAGCAAACAAACAAACAAAAAACTTGTATTAAAAGTGATGTCCAAACTTTAGCCTTGCACAATACTGCACTGTAAAAAATAAATAGTACATTTCACAGTAAAAAACTGGCAACTGTGGTTGCCAGAATTCTACCGTAAAAAATAATAAAGCGAGATGGAACATATGGGTGCAGCAATTCCACCAGATAGGCAGGGGCAAGACCATTTAAACACTTAAATACAAATAAAAGAATTTTAAAACGGATCCAAAAATACACTGGAAGCCAGGGAAGCCAAGATTGGGGTAATATGCTCCCGTCTGCCTGTACCAGTTAAAAAACGAGCTCATTCATCATCTATACAAGGGGGGGGTGACTAGTACCTGGAGGAAACCCACCAAGCACAGGGAGAACATACAAACTCCATGCACACAGAGACAGGAATCAAGCCTGGTCGGGAATCGAACCCGGACCCTGGTGGTGGAAGGCGACAGTGCTAACCACTACACTACCATGCTTGCTACACAATTGCTGTCGTTGTTGTTGGACTATTTGTTTTATTATGAATAACCACAGTGAATTCATTCAGCAATTCTGTGAAAGCATCATTTTATCACACTAGCTGGGAGCTAAAAGAGATAGAAGTTACATTGCTAAGCATTCGGATTTTACTGTTAAGAAACTATTAAGAGTACTAATTGATGAATACAAACCTACAGTAAATCAAATCATCAAAACCCATCAAAAGTTATTCAAGACTCGGACATCAGCATGGCACCATGTATTTTTTAATAAAGACAGCAAAACAATATTTAAATTCTCAAAATCAAATATACAAATGTCAGGGTGGACATTTTTTTGGGCAGACAATCTAAGTATGACGGTGGCGGCGGGCAAAGTGCCGCGTGCTAGCGGCTGTCCACAGTGATCAAAGGGTGGAATACCATTCACAAATTTGAAGTCCTTAGTTAATGTAAATTAGACGGCTATAAACCGTAGAAAAAATTATTAATATCCGTAAAATATACAGTATAATGAGTGCAATCCCGTACAAATAACAGTGTTGCTACCATATTTTATTACTGTAAATTTCTGGCAACCACAGTAAAAAAATTACTTCTCTGAGAGTTTCCTTTTTATAAATACAGTATATTATAAATTTTACTGCAATAAACCATATTTTCATATGTTTTTAACTGTTAAATTTAAGGTCTTACTCTGTAAAACTAATTACAGTTTTTCACAAATTCTACGGTTATCCCAAGTTTTGTGAAATACCGTTTTATTCTGTAGCATTTATACGGCATTTTACTGTTAGAATTACGAACATTTTTTACAGTGTGTATATATGTCAGCACACGTGTATTTGCTTGTAAAATCTATAATGCTTGCTGTTATGTGGCTTGCTTCTTGCTAACCAATGATGAAAATTCGTTATCTCTCTCTCTCTCTCTGTCTCTCTCAGCTCTAGAGTGGAGAGTTCGGCTCTGTTTATCGCTGCCAGCCTGTTTGATTACCAGCTGCTGCTTTTGCCTCGAGCTAAAACCAACAAACACCTCACTGAGAAACACACTGAGATACCACCAAGCGAGATCCTAAAAGTCAGATCCTACTGCTTTTGTTTCATCACTTACTGGAATAGTACTTTAAACCTCAGTAATAACTATGTAATGACATATTACTAGCATAGTAATACATTTTATAATATGATTTAATATACAAATTATTTTACTGTTCATTATTTGATTATGCAATTGTGAAATTAAAACATAAAAATTTAAAGCATAAAAAATTGCCCCCCCCTCCCCCCAATCTATATTTATTTATAAAACTCAAAAAAATGATTCTGTGGCCTTTTTACTTTACTTTTTATAAAAGGGACTAACCCCCCCCCCCCCCCCACACACACACACACAAAAAATACCCTCTTCCCAATTGTGTTGGACTAATGGCACTTTGTTATTAACCTAGTTAACCCAGTGTAAGTATGTATCCAGTGATGTAAACTTTAAAGCACTTTTTGTAAGTCGCTCTGGATAAGAGCATCTGCCAAATGCCTAAATGTAAATGTTATCATACATGATTGAGTTAGACAAATCAAAATAAATGCCTTAAAATTTTGATTTGTCTAACTCAAAAATATAAAAAAATATTAAGTGCATGTTAAAATATAATTTTAACATGCACTTAATATTATTGTCACGCTCTCAGTGCCTTCGCGCTGATCAAAGACCCTTGGCATTTCCTTTCCCACGCTGTCAGGGACTCATCACGTGACCATGTTTTCCCACGCTGTCATCGCCCCTCCCGGACCCCCCCGCTGGCACACCGGTTTCTCATCCAGCGCTGATTTCTTTCGGCTTATAAGGAGGCGCAGCGCACAAGCTCGCCGCTGGATTATTGTGTGTGTTTTTGCCACTGTTTTCTCGCGTCTCAGGTCATGATTTTTTCCATGTTGCCGACCTTGTTTTGTTTCTCGTCTCTTCCTCTCGCCTCACATTTTTGGATTTGTCTCTGCATTCGGATTTAATGGCTCTTGACCTAATGCGCGCTCTCTCGACTACGGCTTATCTTCACGTCTCAGCACAGACGCCCCGCTGACGGATTTCACGGTTCTCGACCCAACGCGCTCTCTCCTCTACTACGACTCAGCTCCACGTTCACGGCGCGCTTCCAGCCCCCGCGGATTTCCCGGCGCTGCGCGCACACATTCATTCCTTTAAGAACAAGTCAACGTCTCGTTCCTGCACCTGCATCTGGATCCACCTCTGCGACTCGACGGACGCCACGCCCCCCCCAGCCTCGTGACAGAATAATCCTGCCATACTATGGATCTAGCAGGATTAGACAGGATGAGACAGGCGCTGGAGAATCAAGGTGCTCTCCTTGGTAACCATCAAGAGGAGCTGGTCACCACCAGGCAGACGCTCGCTGACGTCACCGCCCAAGTGCAGCGCCTCCAGATGCCTACTGCACGCTCCACACTCACGGATCCCCCGCGAGAGCCACGCCTCCCAGCCCCTCCTATGGCGGAGAACCAGGTACTTCCTGTCTCAATGTTCCCTGATTTTTGAACTTCAGGCCTCCGCCTTCTCTTCTGAAAGATCCAGGGTAGCCTACATTATCACTCTTCTTACGGGTAGGGCCCGGGAGTGGAGCACGGCCCTCTGGGACACAGATGACCCATGTTGTGACAGTTTCGCAGACTTCTCTAGAGAAATGAAGAGGATTTTTGACCGATCTCATGTCGGCAGAGAGGCCGGAACCAAGCTACTACACCTTCGCCAGTGGTCGCGTTCCGCTTATGACTATGCCATCGAGTTTCGGACCCTAGCTGCCTCGGGTGGATGGAATGCTAGATCCCAAGCCGACGTCTTCCTGGAAGGGCTGTCGGAGGCCCTTAAGGACGAGTTAGTCTCCCGCGAACTCCCCTCTGACCTCCACGAACTCATGGATCTCGCTGCGAGGATCGACTCGCGCCTTCGTTCAAGGCAACCAAGCCGGAAGTCACCTGCCAGAAGATCTTCACCCCACCCCTCCACTCCTCACACGCAGAGCAATCAGGAGGAGCCCATACAGTTTGGGCAGAACCCGCATCTCCGACGAGGAGAGACGCCGACGCCGCCTAGGAGGAGCCTGCTTCTACTGCGGGGGCTCAGGTCACATGCTGAGAGACTCCCCATTAAAAGGGAGACGACCTCTAGTCAGACTAGGAGCCCTAGAGGGCGCTCCCCCCGATAAACCTCCAGAACCTCGCCCACTACTCCCTGTAACACTGGTTATCAGCGGTCGACCTCACCCTATCCAGGCGCTCATTGACTCCGGCTCCGATCGGAATCTGATTAGCTCCGCTATGGCCAAAGCGCTGTGAGTCCCCTGCACTCCACTGGATCATCCACTGTCCGTCCGAGATGGAAGTCCTCTTCCAGCTATCACTCACAGAACCCTTCCACTCACTCTAAGAACATCCACTTGAGAAGATGGAGAACATCCACTTATTTATTATCAATAAGTCTCACGCCTCCTTGGTCCTCGGTCTTCCATGGTTAGCTCTTCACGGTCCCCAAATTGACTGGATCAAACATGAGATCACGGGTTGGAGCCCCTCTTGTGCCACATCATGCCTTCACTCTGCACTCCCCACGCTCCCCTCTACAGCCATGACTGAGCACACTCCGGATATCTCCAACGTCCCCGCTCATTATCACGATCTCCAGCAGGTTTTCAGCAAAACCCGAGCCATGTCACTTCCTCCTCATCACCCATACGACTGTCCCATCAACCTGCTCTCGGGCACCTCCCCGCCCAAGGGCCGACTGTACTCCTTATCTCGCCAGGAGAGAGAATCCATGAACACCTACATCACAGAGGCCCTTGCCGCCGGAATCATTCGCCCATCCTCCTCCCCTGGGCGTAAAAAAAAGGACGGGTCCCTTCGCCCATGCATTGATTACAGGGGCCTCAACGAAATCACCGTCAGGAACCGCTATCCACTTCCACTCATGGCGACCGCCTTCAAGATGCTCCAAGGGGCCGACACGTTCACAAAACTCGACTTACGAAATGCTTATCACCTTGTCCGTATCCGTGAGGGAGACGAGTGGAAGACAGCCTTTAACACCCCTACGGGACATTATGAATATTTGGTGGTTCCCTTTGGTCTCACCAACGCCCCCGCCGTCTTCCAATCCCTCATTAACGATGTTCTCCGTGACTTCCTCAATTCATTTGTATTCGTTTACCTGGACGACATTGTAATCTTCTCTCAAGGATTGGAGGAACACCGTCACCATGTTCGTCAGGTTCTCCAAAGACTCTTGGAGAACAACCTCTACGTCAAAGCAGAGAAATGTGAGTTCCACACTTCCTCCACCACCTTCCTGGGCTTTGTCGTCTCTCCGTCCATGCTGAAGATGGAACGAGCCAAGGTCCAGGCTGTCACTAGCTGGCCCATACCAGCCTCGCGGCGAGACCTCCAACGGTTCCTGGGTTTTGCCAACTTTTACCGCCGCTTCATACGATGGTACAGCTCCATCGCCGCCCCCCTGACCTCGCTAACCTACGCCAAGACCCGGTTTTGCTGGGGGAAGGAAGCGGACCAAGCCTTCGCTAACCTTAAACGTAGATTTACCACTGCTCCCATCCTCACTATCCCTGACCCATCTCATCAGTTCGTAGTGGAGGTCGACACCTCCAATACCGGGGTTGGTGGCATCCTCTCCCAGAGGTCCACCCAGGACAACAATATGCACCCATGTCGCCTAACCCCAGAGGAACTATGACGTGGGGGACCGAGAACTCTTGGCCATCAAGCTAGCCCTGGAGGAGTGGAGACACTGGCTTGAGGGGACTGAGCTCCCGTTTCTAGTATGGACCGACCATAGGAATCTAGAGTACCTACGCACTGCCAAGAGACTCAATGCTCGTCAAGCCAGATGCTCATTATTCTTCTCCAGGTTTAATTTCACCCTGTCCTACCGGCCAGGCTCAAGGAATTCCAAGCCAGATGCCCTCTCACACCAGTTTTCACCCTCCCAGGAGCCTACATCACTTGACACCATCCTCCTGCCCCACTGCCTCGTCGCTGCCATGGAACTGGACATAGAGAGCAAGGTTCGGCAGGCCCTGGCCCAGGAGCCCGGACCTAGTGATGTTCCACCTAACCGTCTCTTCATTCCCCCTGCGCTCACAAGATCTGGAGTGGGCCCATGGATCCAAGCTGTCCTGTCACCCAGGCACTGCCCAGACTTGCTTTATCATCCAGCAACGGTTCTGGTGGTCCACGTTGGGGGAGGACGTGCCCAGATTCGTGGCAGCTTGCGACATCTGCACCCGTTGCAAGAATGACAACCGACCTACTGCTGGTCTTTTCAGGCCCCTGCCAGTTCCTCGCCCTTGGTCCCACATTGCGGTTGATTTTGTCACTGGCCTACCCTCGGCCGATGGCAACAATTGCATTATGACCATCGTTGACCGCTTTTCCAAATCAGTGCACCTTGTGCCCCTCCCTAAGCTTCCATCTGCCAAGGAAACCGCAGAACTACTCGTCCTCCATGTATTTCGGCTCCATGGCCTCCCCATGGACATTGTGTCAGACCGGGGTCCTCAGTTCACCTCTCGGTTTTGGGGCGCGTTCTGCAGGCTCGTCGGGGCCACGCCCAGTCTATCATCAGGCTTCCATCCCCAGTCCAATGGGCAAACCGAACGTATGAACCAAGCACTAGAGGTCTCGCTCCGCTGCATGACGACCCGGGACTACACCACTTGGAGCAAGTTTCTCCCTTGGGTTGAATATGCCCACAACTCTCTGCCATCCGCGTCGACAGGCCTTTCCCCATTCCAGTGCTGCTTAGGCTACCAACCCCCACTCTTCCCAGTCCAAGAAGAGGTGGAGACTCCGTCAGCCCAACACTTCGTCCGCCGCTGCAAGCAAACATGGCTACGCGCTAGGCGAACGCTGCTACGAACCATCTCCTCTTACAAGAAACAGGCGGACCGTCATCGCACCAAAGCCCCCAGATACCGGGTGGGAGATCGAGTCATGCTCACCACGAAGGACATTCCCTTGAAGACGCTATCACGCAAGCTCTCCCCTCGTTTCATCGGACCTTTTACTATAACTAGGATAATCAACCCATCCGCTGTCAGACTTCTACTCCCCTCGTCCATGCGACGGATCCACCCCACGTTCCACGTGTCCCAGCTCCAACACGTCATAAGTTGTCCATTAAATTCTGGTGTAAAAGGAGAGATTTAACACCGAGCAGCGTGCACGTGCATGTCCGCGTTTCCTTCGGGTTTCTCTGTGTAACCGGCCGCGGTTGTGATGCAATATTTGAATTTCTCCCGCCAAATGCGGTGATTTTGTGGTGCCATGTGTTTTCTTTAATGCTGAGTGTAATAAAAATGTTTGAAAATAAGTAAATAAGAGTGTGTCGGTATCTGTCAGATCAGATTTCCATAACGTAATTGCCGTGTAACACAAACACCTCAGACATCATCGGCATGGCGAGGGCGAACGCTTCACACAGCCTTCATTACAGAAATCAGTTTAGCGTCCTGTGAGAATAGCTGAAGCCTTGTGCAGCACTTCAGGATGATCTCAGATGATATGAAATCCGTGATCAAACGCAGGACTCGTCTCTGGTGAAGGACACGCTGAGAGGACTCCAGCCGTAAAGTGTACCATGTCTCAGAACAGTTAAGTGTTCTGTTTTCTGTGAAGGGAAAGAAAAAAAATGCATCCAGCTCGGAGTTCCGTGTTGTCTGCGCTCGCAGTTTTTTTGTGCTGACCTTTTCAGTGTGATTTTGTGCAATAATTACCTCGTTTCAGAGGCCATTGTGCCCCTCTAATGATACAACTCCTCATCTCGGTTTCTCTTTAATTGGGCTACTGTGAGCTGAGCCGTAATCAAAATGTAATCTCACCATGACTGGGGTGGAAGAATATGACACGGAATAAATATATATATAAAAATAATATGTATTAATAAGGTTAATTGGCATATAGCTCTCGGATTCTTCTGCAAAAAATCTATATACGCGTCTATTTATTTCATCATTTATTTTTTAGTTGTCATCTTTTTGCACGGATAACAACTGCTAAAATTAGCCAAACATAGCAAATTGTTGACGTGTTGTCTTGTCTGTGCTCTGGATCTCAGTGCTGTTATGGATTGAAAAAAAAAGGACATTCCACATCTGACTAACGTTTTTTATAAAATAAAGTGCAATAAGATGTAATGGCTTTGTGCTTTATGAAGCAGCTCGGTATAACCAAAAGAATAAAATGCTTTTTTTTGGCAGTTTCTGTAACACATGTACATGTTTAAATACGTATTAGCAAACGCAAATAGAGACTTTCTGTATTTTATTGTCATAGCTTCTAAACTGGAAGATATTCGTATTCTAATTGATCAGCAGGTGTTGATTAGTTTTCTCTAACAGCAGTCTGACAGATGTGCAGGTTTATATTAATGTACTTACTATAGTACAAGCTCATTTACAGAAACTTGTAGAAATGGTATCACTGAAGAAAGAAGTTATTTCTTCCTGTAACATTTGTGCGAAACTTATGGACATTATGGCTATTTGGGGAAAATAACTTCATTTCATCTTAACATCATTCCACTGTTGATTATTTTTCTAGAACAACACCATACATGCAGTGTTTTAATGCTTAATTTAAATGTTGAAGAACCGACAGACAGACAGATATCAGGTTAGGTAACACTAACTCCGCCCATATCCTCACCCTCCTAAAACCCAGATTTCATATCTTCTCTTAGGATTAAAAAGTTTAAAAGCTTTAAAAAGTTTGCTCCAGAAGAAGACAAAAAAAAATCCCTTTGATATGACTCCATCCTGACTTGCAGACTAACTCGCCTTCAGCAGCATGATGTGCATCTGACGGCTTCGCAGATAAATTCACAAAACACAATTCCCACCATCCCCAGACATTTCATGATACGTTAAGTCCGACTAATTCCTTCAGGGTACCTGGGGATTTCAGTGAAAAAGAAATAAATCACAGAGTGATGAAAATAGAAACACTTTTTTTTTTTTTAAGGGGAGGAAAGGAAAGCTGGAGAAAGCTCATAAGCTTTTGGGCGTAACGTGAGAGAATATCAGCGCTTGTGATGGATTTGCATAATAAGAATCTGTCGAATGATATGTTTTGACATGCAACCCTTTTGTCCTGTTTGTCCTGCCTTCATTTGTTGGCACTAGAAAGCAAATCAACACCGAGGTGACCTCACAAATTCCCTCAGAATCCCGCACTGATGAAATATTCAATAATTTTCCTCCCATCTTTTTGCTGTGACCCTTTTTTGACTGACTGTTTCTAAATTACGACATATTCAGGGTCGGAGGTGGAGAGAAAGGGTCCAGTGTTCATACGGCTGTAACGGATTTTCATTCTGGATTTTAAGTGATGTGGTGTGAACTCTTACAAAAGAAGACACTTGCTATTCAACTGTAATCTCTGAATAAATAATAATACATAAAAAAAAGAGCTGCTCCAGTGGTCATCTAAATCAGCATTAACCTCACACTCCTGATTACCATAATAAAAAAAATAAATAAAAGAAGTTGTTATTCAACTGCAGAGTCAGGAAACTGCTGACCAGGTGAGAATAATTACACAAAGTAGGTCGAATTAAAAATGGATCAGGAATATTTTTAACAAAAATGCCTAAGGATACAAAGAGATGAAAAAAGATGTTTGTTTTGTCTTCGCATACTTCGAGTAATGGAGTTAGACTGCTGAGTTCGACAAAGTAAAATACTGAACAGAAGTATAATATGTACTGCAAAGGTGCAGTTCAGGACTCTGATTGGTCAGTATGCGTTTATTATTTTTCAAATCAGCATCAGGTCTAATCACAGGTCTACATTAAGGCGCTTGTTGGTTTTACAGTATATACATGTACAACTGATGCTGAAATATCCAGTTGTAAGTTAAAGGAAGAATAACATGTTTGAATCCTATGGCTTTCCTTTTTAAATTCTAGTTAATTTTTAAATTTAAGTACTTGATCAAAAATGGTTTACATTATTTTTACTTGAACTTACTTCTTAGTTATGTTCAGATATCCAGATTGTTCTCCAGTATGCATGTACAAGCAAAAAACAAAAACAAACAAAAAACATTTCTTACTTTTCTATTGGCAGAGGTTTAAACGAGCCAATTAGCCGTGACTTCATATAAGGACGATCCCTTATATAGACCTGAAATGGTGTATGTGAAATAGAAGTGAAAGAGGGAGTTTGAGGTTAAAGAATGCATTATCTGAGGGTATTTCAGTTAGAGCATTTTACACACACACACACACACACACACACACACACACACACACACACACACACTTACTTTGCGGGAGCTCTGAGACCTGTGTTAACTGGGTAAAGAAATAGTAACATATGGGACCTTTAAAATAACATGAGTAAACATGAAATAGGATGAAATATCTGGGGATAAGGTAACTCCCTCAGCAATAAACAGACAGCAAACATGCGTCCGTATCCGGAGAAAGTCCAGATTAACATACATACAATTCTACATAATTTTTAAAGCTTACATTTTCAAGTATTCATGTGAATAACTTGTAACAAGTGAACTTGAAATGTTCTACATCTCTTCTTGTATTCACAGAGAAACCAAACACAATAAGAATGTCCAACCTCGAGCAAACATCGAACCAAAACCATTTAAAGGAAATTGAACTGTCTTTAGAAAATGTAAATGTCACTCAGCTGCATTGTGGAACGTCTCTCGTGTCCTAATATCATTGTGCATTAATATTATAACCTGGAGGCTTTAATAGATATGGAGCAGCCGGAGAACGTCGGTTTGACGTGGCTGTAATGGGAAACTTTATTCCTCTTTCTCAGGAGACTTTGAAACCCTATTTGCTTTAGCAATAAAGATTACAGGCAGCATTCTCACATGATACAGAAAGATTTGTGTACTGGTGGCCGAGATCTCAAGATTTGGCTTTGTCTACATGCAAACTTGGAGGCGAGTCACAGTAAACAGTTAAATCCCGGAATAACTCCCGTATCAACTGAACACCATATGGAACGATCTCCGGATGCCAAAGAATCCGGATGAAGTGATTTTGCAGTGAGCATTCGAAATGGACGTCCAGATTTTTCACAAACGGCTGAGGTCAGCGTAATGCGATTAGACAAACTCTGTACAAAATCTTAGCGAGGAAACACATTGCTTCACATACATAGTGTGTGGTGTGTTGGAACAGAGTGTGGTCTTGAACTTGGAGCTAAGACAGAAATCATGTGATGTCCTGATGTCCCAGAGCATCTGGACGAGGTGGTCTCAATCATTTCTGATTAAAATATAGTCTGAAAGTGGAAAAACAAACCCCCAAAGCTTATATAGTTCTGAAATTCTTCATAGAGTTTTCATACTCGACTGCATGAAGTGTCGGAAAGGCGTCATGTGATCTTATGTACTGTAAAGTGCTTGAGTGAAACTAAAAATAAGAAAATGACTTGGTCATTAAAGTCTTAAAGTATCTGATATTTACTGCACTTGTGCATTAACAGTAATGTTCTGATATTAAATGTACTTAAGTATTGGAAATAAGAGTAAAAGTGAGCAGTTACAATTTTGATTATATTAGAACTTTACTGTGGTGTCCTTATAGGGTTAGGGTTAGCTATAACCTAACCCTAGGTTATAGGGTTAATATAAATATTTCAGTGACTTTCAGTAGCATAACCTTTGGGAACACTCCTTGAGATTTTCATGAAGATTACATGCTGGTGTTGACAAAAGACACATATCACCATATGGTGCTGGTCGTCATATCACCAACTCAAATCGGTGCAGTAACTAATAATGAAGATGCTTAGACGAAATGTTTTGGAGTAAAAGTACACATTTTATTCAGGAAATGTAAGGAATTTAGCCAGAAATAGAAATAATGTAAAGCACATTATACTGTACATTACAGTAAAGAAGTATTTGTAATTCTTTAAAAGACAACAGTGGATTGTATGTAGTGCTGCAGGATTCAGAATTGTCACTGTGTATTAAAATACAATGACATTTATTTTGCAGTTGCTCAGATACTGCAAAAAAAAAAAAAAAAAAATCTAATAAAATGATATTTACTATATACCCTCCCTGGCCAAAAATGTAAAAACTCATATTGCATTTTGCTTTGCATTGTTTCAATAAGTTTATGCATTGTTATAACATTTATTTCTACCCAGAGTCGCATTCATTTATCTCCAAGATCTTGTATACTGTAGATGAGTCTGTAAGCATGGTGTCTAATGCTCTGATATCACAATACCGACTGTAGGTGCTAATTCCATTTGTACAGTATAGCGATTCTAAAAATATCATAATTTTATAAATATCCAGATTCAAATATGCAGTACTTAAACATTCCGGCCCAAGTTTGGTGAGGATGTTTTTCAGCTCCACAAACTTCTCAAGCAACATTTGGGTTTTGCTTTACGGGTTTCTTTAACCAAACCACCAAATTCACATGAACCAACATTATCAGTTTTACTCTGAACTGGATTCATGCTCGTGAGATCATCAAGATGAATAAAACATTTCGGGTCCGAGTAGCGACTCGGGCTTCGAGTATAGAGATTTTTAAAATTGAAAAGGAGCGGCGCAGATCTGCAGTCAAACTCTGTCCCAGTTAGCTAGTGATGAGAAAAGCAGAGTAAGAAGCAGCCATCACTCAATGTGCCTGTAGCTGTTATTTCGATGATCATGTGGGTCACATTCCGGCATTTAAGTGGATATATGCAGCAGTCTTTAAATCACATGCATTTAGCAGTTCGGCTAACACTGGGAGAATGATCAATCATCTTTTAAAGAAGTGATCATGTCCATGCCCCACCCCCCTCCCCCTTTCCCGTTTAGGGTAAAGCTTCAAGAGGCAGCACGTGATCCATGTTGATGCCTCGCACTTTCGTTGTCTAATCTGCAGCTGTCAAAGAACACGGACTCTCATAGTTATGCATTCAATCACCAGCCTCTTTCAAAAGCGCCTGTCCTTTCTCTTCCAGCGGTTAAATGTCTTTCAGCCGCAATATGGATAAAACAACCACGCTGACTTTGATCATAAGGTTGAAGTAGAGTACAAACTATAATCCTTCCTAACTCATAGAACTGAATATACTGAGTGCTGAAAAAGTAAAAAAAATAAATTCAACTACAGCGATGATAAAGTCTGGATTCTGATTGGTCAGTGTTACGACCCCCGGTCTAGGGTCAAGGGACGCAACAAAGAAAATAATAAATTTATGATAAATAAATGAATCTTTCAACCAAGAATTCAGTGCGTGAGTTTTTATTGTTATACACACGCACTCACACATACAGGAAGCTCTGGGCTTCAGGATTGAGCCAGGCCAAAACAATAAACAAAACCCCCCCTCTATCTCCACCCTCAAGCTAACTAAACTACCAAAAGAAACGAATGTAAATTAAAATACAGCAACTAAACTAACTACCTAACTATCCACAAAAACAGGAGAAAACAGGGGACAACAAAAATGGCACTCAACCCCTACTGCTTCCTTGCATCTATGTACAAACACAAAAAAGAACAAAACAATATATATATACAATATTTACAATGAAAGAAAACTATATACAATAGCGGGTGGAACACTTCCATCCACGCTAACACAAACAAACAAAAAGAAAACCCAAAACAACAAACAGGAAGGAGAGAGGCAAGGCGCGACACACAGGCTCTCTCTCCAACCAAACAAACAAAAACACACACACACACACAGTCACTCAAAACAAGTACAAAATAACAAACAAATACACAGTCACACAGTCACACTCCAACACTTCAACATACAGTCAATCACTCAATCAATCAATCAATCAATCAATCAATCAACCACACAATCCAACAATCACAGTTCAACAATCCAACAATCCAACAATTCACCAATCAACAACAGAGCACGGAAGTCACACACAAGGTATAAGTCGCGCATTGTCTGCTTCCACTCGTGAGCTTAAGAAGGCGTGCAGATCCACAGCCAGCCAATCACGGCGCACGTCACGGCACGTTCCATCGAGGCGGGGCTTCCTGCGAAAAGGAGAGCGGGAGAGAGACAGGGGGGAGAGATCGCGCATGCGCCGCCGTCGCGCATGCGCACATACCCGCGCTACACACACACACATACGTGCACTACTTCTGCACGTAACAGTCAGAATTAAAAAACATTACTGACTAGCCCTCAGATAGTCTGTATGAGGTCTTTAATCCTTTAAAGAGAAGAGCATCCCCCCCCCCCCTGTATTTTATTTCTTTTGAAGCATGCAATATAGAGGGGCGTATACTTGTTTCAGCACAATCTAGACAACATGACAAATTTAATTTTTATTTTAACTATATAAACATGACTGAGCAAAGAAAAACCTCAAAATATTTAAAATGCAATAGATTTTTTTATATATGTTGTCAAACACACACAAAATTGTTTTTTTTTTACAGTTTCCAATTATATAAGTATAGTTTTAGTTCTACATCTTTGTGATGTAATTCCCACATTCCGATAGCAGTAACATTTACATGACTCAATAGTAACAATAACTTTGATCTCATGACGTGATCTGAACTCCTAAACAAATAGTTTGACATCTGAAGCACACATGTCCATTTAAGGAGAATTGTCTTTTTTTTCCCCAGTCATATTAGAGCAGCTCTAGATTTAAGGTGTTAAAGCTATGTGGAGATCTTTAGGTTTAGGGTGAAGATTTTAGGAAGTTATTCCTGGAGATGTCCCCATAAGGTCACCAGGCAGGCATTACTTTATTTAATGAGAATTTTATTTATTTAGTTTATTTGTCTTATAATGATAAAAAGAATGAAAAGGCTGGCAAGGGAATGACAGTTTGTACAGTAGCTGCCATAACAGGGGTAGATGTAGATAGGTAGATAGATAGTAAAAAAAATCTTAGCAAGTGTAACAATTTGGAATTTAGCCGAACCTTTACATCTTAATTTCTTAAAATAACAATATTGTATAATAATAAAATATAATACTATATAATAAAAAAACTAAATGTTTTTTTTGGTTTGTTTTACAAATATAAGATTATTAACATTATTTCTAGTGAAATTTTCTTGTTCTATTCCCAGAGAATTTCGTTCCTTTAAAGAAATACATTCCTAAAAACTTGCAACATTATCTGAAAATAGACAAAAATGTTATTGCTTAAATTTGTAGCATAAGTTACACCCTAAAATTATAATTTTTTAAAATGTAGATAAAATTTTCACTTGATATTTTCACTTGCTAATATATAATTTTGATAGATAGATAGATAGAGATGTCGCCATTAAAAACGCACGTTTCGAGAAAAGGGATCCCGTGACTTGCCGCGGCTTTGCGCGGCTGCTTGTGGGAAGCTGTGAACATGCCCTTCATTACCTGTAGGGGGCAGTCGTGTTTCAGTCTGAAGTATTGTGTGTCTACTGAAGCTGAAAATGTGTCCAAATTAAACCGTGCATGCGTGTTTGGAGACGCTGTGCCCGCGCTGTGGATCAGTCGGTTGGGGATCATCACGGAGGTACTACACGGCGTGGCTGCAGCTGGAGTTTGTCGTGTTCGAGGTAAGTTTACCTTTCTGTTTTGGATGTGATTCTTGCTTTCATGACTCCCAATTAATGTTCATCTTAATCTCAGGACGTAGAATTAACAATATTTCAGTTTTTAATCGTGTGGATATTCACAAAACACCGTTTTCGTGTAAAAACCTGATATATAAAAATGAATAAATCCGAGCGTGCGGATTAATAAACCGAGATGTGTGTTTCTTACCCCCACCCCTCGTGAAAACAGCGTGTTCAGAGAAAGGCTCACCAGTGAGATGCCATTTCTGAACAAACTGAGTCGTGTGTGTTAAAGCATTAAATGGTAAAAGAGCACTAGCAATAAACATTTTTTTCTGAATCCGAATTTTATTAATAAGTTACAAGTTAAATTTCAACTGTAAAGAACCTGTACATATGTTCATACAGTATTGACAGCAGCTCTAATTTGTCTAAATCGCATTGCAGACAAGAAAAAGAAGTAGAGTCATCCTGTGACCTTGCATGCTTAATCTTTCCACACATGATTCTTGCTTCTCACTTTTTCCTTAATCTCCGGTTCGGTTCTGGTTTCGGTCTGTTCTCATGAGTTGTGAAGCGAGAGGAACAAAGTATAAATATTGTTAATTTGCTAAATTAAGTATCGTGAATTTTAATTGAATATCTATCTCTGTATTTTTTCACAGCAGTTTGTGACTGAAAGTGTGTCTGCATCTGACTTCAGGAGTTTCCTGACCAACGTATCTAACGGTCATATTTAAAAATCATAACGTACAAAACGTTTCTGTTGGTGTTTAGTTTTGTTTCTATGATTAATACTTATTTGTGGTTTATGTTTTGTACATTTTTCAAATTGAGACCTCATTTGTAAGTTACTGTTATCTCGTTTTCTCGTTTTTGTATAAATTAATCAAATGTTTGCTTGTTATTAAATGCATTTTTTATAAAAAATAAACAAATCTGTTTCATTATCAGCTGAGAGTGTGGTTTATTTATTTATTATCATATTTGGTCATTGTAACATGCATTAGGGAGCATTATCTCTGCGACGTGTGTGTGCTATCTGGGAATGAATTATCTTTACTTGATTATTTTAAATAAATCTAATTTGTGCATTAAATATAATTATGTATCTTTTACTTGATTTCTTTGATTGTTAATTTAATTATTAAGTAGATTTTACCTGACAATTATGGGTGAGTTTTACTTAATATTGGAGCAATAAAATTTACTTAAAATCTATGTGTGCAAATTGTTAAGAGGATTTTATCAAGTAAAATCTTACAAGTTCTTTTTTTCAGTGCATGGGTGAACACGATGATTTAAGAATTTAATTAAGCACGTGTATCTATATATATATATATATATATGTATCTATATATATATATATATATATATATATATATATATATATACAGTGGTGTCAAAAGTATTCACATTCATTACTTGAGTAGAAGTGTAGATACTAGGGTTCAAAAATACTTCTTTAGAAGTTGAAGTATCAACCCAAGCTTTTTACTTAAGTAAAAGTTTAAAAGTACTGGTTTCAAAACTACTTAAAGTATAAAAGTACCATGAGGGGTGACAAAAGCATTAAGGTCTCGCTTTCTGATCATGCGATGGGATGGGGGGGGGGGATTGTGCGTTGTGCGCGTTCTTATCATGCGACCGGGGGGGTGGGGCGGGCGTTGTGCGCGTTCTTATCATGCGGCCGGGAGGGGCGGGTGTTGTGCGCGTTCTTATCATGCGGCCGGGAGGGGCGGGCGTTGTGCGCGTTCTTATCATGCGACCGGGGGGCGGGTGTTGTGCGCGTTCTTATCATGCGACCGGGGGGGACTGCGCGTTCTGATCATAAAAATAGAGTAACGAGGGGTAGAAAGTACAGATAATTGCTTAAAAATTTAAGGAGTAGAAGTAAAAAGTCGGCTGAAAAATAATTACTCCAGTAAAGTATATTGTAGATACCCAAAATTTTTACTTAAGTAAGGTGTAGCGCGGCCACATAAAGGGGCGGTTAAACTGCAGGGGAAAAGGGAAGGAGCTAATGTTGCTCACCTGCACACACAAACTGACCCCTTTCGGTTATTTTCGTCCCCATGGCAACGGTGCCTTGGTTCCGGGGTTAAGCTCTCGCGCGCATGCGCAGCTGTGCCGCGAGGGAACCCTGATGACCTATCAGGTCACGTGTGCCGGTATAAAGCCGGAACCGGCACAACAGTCAACACGGGGAGATGAAGCAAGCAGCGCTGTGTATGGAGAGAGAGAGTGAGCTAGTTGGACATTGCCATTGGATTATTCTTTTCCTGGACGTCAACTATACCCCTCTGATTCCGTTTCTCGAGCTCCCGGACTTACCATCTGTCACTGGTGAGCTCGAGCCGTCTCCCCATTTCACCATCCCATTCATTTTCAATAACACGGACTTGGACATTCATACATACGCACTCACACACTCGCACACACTACTGACATTATATATATTTGTTTATATGTTGTATATATTGTTTTTTTGTTGCACTTCATTCATTTGTTTGTCTTTTGTATATAATACACTTGGGTTTGGTTTTGGAAGTTGTTGTTGTGTCCGTCTTTCCTTGCTCCGCGAAGGTTGCGCAATACCGGAAGTGAGTGTAATCAACCCGTTTATAGATCTTAGACCCCGATTTAGTGTAATTAGCTCAAATAATAAATCTGAGCGTTACATATTGGTGGCCCGTACAGGGAGTCTAATTATTAGGGTAATTTTCCGGTGTTGTGTGAATTCGTGGAGCAAAATAGACGCTAACATGGCTAATGCTAAAGCTAACCTGCTTGCTAATGCTATTAGGACCGGGAGGGCCAACTATGTTGCCGGTAGTAAAACACTGGATGAGGAATGTGCTTTTGTGACAAGGCGTAAATCATTGCTTAGTCCGTTGTATGTATCAGATAGACATGATAACATTGAGGAGTTTATGTCTAATATGTCTGATAGTTTAAAAACAATGCATTCTGAACTTAAGCAATGTAAAGGGGATGTAGTGGCTATGACTGAAAAACTGGGTGTGTTGGAGAGGAATTTCAGAGATTCCATGGACAGCAGCTTAAACCGTGAACTCAGTTTTCGACAGGCAGTAGACACCAAGCTAGATGAGCTGGAGCGCTACTGCCGAGAGTCGCTAGGGAAACTGGAGAAAGCAGTAGCGGACTGTTTCCTGCGCCGTGATATCGTCTGGGAGAAACAGATGAAGAAGCTGCGCCTCTTTAACACGCCCACCACCCTCAGATCTGTAGCACACACCGCGGCGTCTTCACCACCTCCAGCTCTACAGTCAGCTGATCCTCCAACACCTGAGAAGGACAACCAGGAGAATGAGAAGAAAGGAGCTCCACTGCCCACTTCTACTCTGGACCAAGCTGGACCGTCCAACGCCCAGCCCCTCTCTGCACCCTCTCAGCTCTACTACGCCGTGCCAACCAAAGCCGAACCTCCTCAATCTACCTCGGAGCGGTCAGCCGCCCCTCCCAGAGACCTCGCAGAGGTGGAACCGCCACAGCGGGAAGGTCTCCAGGTGGCGCTAATAGCCACGGTGGTCGATGTCGGAGCGACCCAGAACCAGGGTGTCTCTTTCGAACACCACCAGGGGGCGTTACACCGTAGAGTTCCGAGGAAGAAGGGAGGAGCACTCCAGCTGGTAGTCCCACCTACAAACGTCCAGACGTACCTACAAGACTTTCACCAAAAGCCGTCGGGTGGCCACCGGGGGGGCTAAAAACCCTACTAAGCCTCCTAGACGTCGCCTGGTGGCCCACCATCCGCAAGGACGTCTGGCGGTACGTGGGTGCGTGCGAGGTCTGCCAGAACACCCAGAGTGAGGCTAAGCGAACCAGGGGCCGCTGGAGCAGCCTACCACCCAACAACACTCCACAGACCCAGCCACTGACACAGAACCTACCGACACCAAGATCACAGCGGAGGAAGAGACAACACCATCAACAGGTCAGCATGCCAAAGAAGCCAGCTACCACAGTTACCGGCAGCTCGAGGTGCCAGAGCCACCGGGCGGGCTGGTTTGGCGATGGACTCCATCTCTTTCCTCTGCCCATCAAAGAATTGTCAGGTGAGCTAGTGCCCAGTGGGAGGGTCCTGCTAAAAGACTCTAAAAAGAACCAATGGACTGACACTAGATCTGGGGGCAACCCACTAAGCCGAGAAAGGGGAACTAAAAAAGCGCTAGTGCGGTCCTCTCCTCACACGCCGGAGGCTGGGGGGGGGTCTATGTAGCGCGGCCACATAAAGGGGCGGTTAAACCGGCACAACAGTCAACACGGGGAGATGAAGCAAGCAGCGCTGTGTATGGAGAGAGAGAGTGAGCTAGTTGGACATTGCCATTGGATTATTCTTTTCCTGGACGTCAACTATACCCCTCTGATTCCGTTTCTCGAGCTCCCGGACTTGCCATCTGTCACCGGTGAGCTCGAGCCGTCTCCCCATTTCACCATCCCATTCATTTTCAATAACACGGACTTGGACATTCATACATACGCACTCACACACTCGCACACACTACTGACATTATATACAGTGGGAGCCACGTCAAACAGCCGCCTGGAGCATGACGGCTCCGTGGCAGGTTAATGCAGGCTTCGTGCATGGAATGTGATCCCCCGCGATGACGCAGTTAACGATGCCCCGCCCCATAAACGCCCCCATGCGCTTTCTAAAAAGATGGTTGCAATGCCGTATAATTCCGCCAGATGGAGCATTGACTGGCACAGTTAACTGCAGTGTCCAGGAAGCCCAATACCGTATCTTTAATATACAGACAGTTCTTGCATTGTCAACATAGTTTCATAAATAGATGAAAAAACAACAACAACAAACCGATTAATAAAACAGATTTGTTAAATCACTCAATACACAACCCATGATGATTATGCTATTTATTATTTAATAATGAATTAATAAAATTAGTTAGTGAAATATTTTTAAGACATCCTGAAATGATCCTTAAAGACACGGTAGCGGCTGTAATTTGTCTATACCGATCATTGTAGGTACGGAATAAAAACGCAGGCTATGTACAGTATTTTACATTACGGTGTATTTTACCTAGTTCCATTTAATATACTGATAGATAATATTTTGCTGCAAAGTAAAGCTCAAAATTTAACGTCTGCTTGGGTTTGTTTTCGTTATATTTTTGATGATGTTTTCGCTGATTTTTTCACTGATTTTTATGCCACTGATAAGTGGCATAAGAAAGGCAATTAATGCCGCATGCAACCTGGAATAAATATCTGCCCATATGGATCAGTATTTCTTTAGTCATTTAATCATGCATAATGCTCCCCCGTCAAAAAATCTGATGGGGCATTAATCACTTATCACAACTGTGAATGGATGCGGCAGCAGAGACAGATTAAATCCCCATAAACACTTGGAAACAATAGTAAAAAAGTTCCAGAGGGTTAGCGCCTGTTATACTAATGTATTTTTACTGATTTTTTTTTTTACTGCTTATATTTCGTTGGGTTTTACGCAATTTCATGTGTGTGTGTGTGTGCACGAGAGAGAGGATACTCTGACAAGACCAACTTCAATGTGGCTCCCGTGGCGCAATCGGTTAGCGCGTGACACTTATAAAGCGGTCCAGGTGAAGCAGTGCCGAGTTCGAGTCTCACCTAAAGCAACCAAAGCATTTTACTGCATATCGTACTGTGTATGTGACAAATCAAATTTTAATTTGAAAGTAAAACTTAAAATGTAACTTCTGCTTTGGGTTGTTTTCGTTATATTTTTGATGTTTTCGCTGAAAGTCAAACTGGCATAACAAATTGATTAATGGCGCATAATATCTGGAACAAATATCTGTCCATACGGATCAGTGTGTCATTAGTCATTTAACCAGCATAATGTCCCACATTAAAGATCTGATGGGGCATCAATCACTTATCACAACGGTGTATAGATGCAGCAGCAGAGACAGATTTAATCCCCATAAACATTCACACTTGAAAACAAAACTAACAGAAGTAAACAGTTCTAGAGTGTTAGTGCCTGTTATCACAGGACAGGAATCACCTACAGGATACTACTGTATTTTACTGCTCATATTTTTTACCCTAGTTTCATTTGGTTTTACGCGATTTCATGTATTATTTGTGTGCGTCTGTGTGTGTACAGTGTGTGTGTGTGTGAGTGCGAGAGACAGCGTGAGAGCGCGTGCGCGAGAGAGGGCTTTCATGCTGATTTATCCAAGGTTACTAAAACCTGGCTTACTACCTATAAAAAATATTTCAATTTAACTCATGGGTCTCAATCACAGATGACACGACAAATTATATACTCTGAAACGTTCATTTGAACATTTAAAAATATATACAAAAACATGAATACTAATGTTATCATGGTGTAAATTATTAACATTAGGTTAGGTCCTGCCCTTAATTAATTCATATTATAATTACTTTTACATAGTATAGTTACTGGACTGACATGACCAAAACTAGCTATTTCATTTAGCCTTTCTAAAATCAACCCATATATCATTTATAATCAGAAAACATATTATGATCTGTTCAACAGCCCATCTGTTTTAATTTAGTTTGTATTTTTTACAGAGGTGTCAAGTAACGAAGTACAAATACTTCGTTACCTTACTTAAGTAGAAATTTTGGGTATCTATACTTTACTGGAGTAATTATTTTTCAGCCGATTTTTACTTCTACTCCTTACATTTTTAAGCAATTATCTGTACTTTCTACTCCTTACATTTTAAAAACAGCCTCGTTACTCTATTTTTATGATCAGAACGCGCAACACCCCCCCCCCCGTCACATGATCAGAACGCGCACAACGCCCCCCCGTCACATGATCAGAACGCGCACAACGCCCCCCCCCCCGTCACATGATCAGAACGCGCACAACGCCCCTCCCGTCACATGATCAGAACGCGCACAACGCCCCCCCTCCCCCATCACATGATCAGAACGCGCACAACGCCTCCTCCCCCCCCCCCCCCCCCGTTGCATGATCAGAAAGCGAGACCTTAATGCTTTTTTTCCCCCTCACGGTACTTTTACTTTTATACTTTAAGTAGTTTTGAAACCAGTACTTTTAAACTTTTACTTAAGTAAAAAGCTTGGGTTGATACTTCAACTTCTAAAGAAGTATTTTTGAACCCTAGTATCTATACTTCTACTCAAGTAATGAATGTGAATACTTTTGACACCACTGATTTTTTATTATTCATAAGACAACCTTTCAGTTTTGTAAATATTGTAGTTATAGTGTGTTAAGTCTCACTTTAGGTTAAACGTTTTTGAGAATTTGACCATCCAGCTTAGATAAATGTTATGTCATTGATTGATAAAATCTGGATTAAGGATATTATATAATTATATATATTATATAATTATATATATATATATATATATATATATATATATATATATATATATAGGCGGCACGGTGGTGTAGTGGTTAGCACCGTCGCCTTGCACCTCCAGGGTCTGGGTTCGATTCCCCGGCCAGGCTCGATTCCCGTCTCTGTGTGCATGGAGTTTGCATGTTCTCCCCGTGCTTGGTGGGTTTCCTCCGGGTACTCCGGTTTCCTCCCACAGTCCAAAGATATGCAGGTTAGGCTAATTGGCGTTCCCAAATTGACCGTAGTGTGTGAATGAGTGTGTGAATGTGCGTATGTGTGTGTGCCCTGCGATGGATTGGCACCCTGTCCAGGGTGTACCCCGCCTAGTGCCCGAAGTCTCCTGGGATAGGCTCCAGGTCCCCCGCGACCCTGAATAGAGGATAAAGCGGTACAGAAGATGAATGAATGAATATATATATATATATATATATATATATATTTTTTTTTTTTTGTTTTTTTTTTGTTTCCCCCTGAGGGATTGCCACCTTATTGTGGTCAGGGGGTTTGCGTGCCTCAACACAATTCAGCAAATACAATACTGTTACTATACAGTAAGGCCAGGTAAAAACAGTGCTCGAACATGATGCCCCCCTCCCCCCACCCCGTGTTGTCTGGTCTAGAACGTCCCTGCCTCTGACCGTCTTTTGTCTTGTAAATGAGTATTCTCATTCACCTTCCAATCCCCCCAGCGCACACACTCTGTTTGTACTGTAAACTGTACTGTAACTGTGTTTGCTAGGGCACTTGGTTATACACAGTACTTTAATGTATGGAACACTTACTTAACTTACTGGTTTGGTTTAAACATCGCTTATTACCTTATTCAACAAAATAAATTCATTATTAACGTATTGAAGTACTGTATTTTAGTTAAGGACAAAAACTGCTGAACAGCCGAAAACACACACACACACACACAGACCCATCCCCCCGCCAAAAACACACACACACAGAGCAATTAACACCATGTCCTACTCAGGAGTGTAAGGTGAGAAACCTCAATGGAGAATACCAAGTTTGTCGTTGCTCTTTTGGAGTTCTTAAAACCCAAAACATTTATTTATACTGAGAAAAAATTATGGGTCACAATCACAAATACATATAATCAAGTGTTTAACTGGTTTCATTTGTTTCTATGATCAATAATTATTATTATTTTCAGCCCAACTCTTTGACTATTTAAAACAAAGTTGTGTCCCATTTTTTGCCCATTGAAGTTGTTGGTTCAACTAAACAATTTTTAAATACCCAAACAATCCCCCAAAATTAAAACACGCAAAACATGATTTTAACAATTCAATTTATTCTTCCAAAACTAGTCAAAGTTAAAACAGTAATTTATATAAAACAGATGAATACATGTTGTCTTTTTGCTTAAAGTTCATTAAACTACCCGGATACACCAGCTGCTTATAAGTCTCTATCTATAGTCCTTTTACATTAAAATGTTAATTTTTCAAATATCAAAACTATTAAACATGGAACAGTTGAAGTCTTTGTTTCCCCCAAAGTACTGTATCAGACATTTTGCAGTTCTATGTTCAGAATATACAGTAGACCTGATCAAACATCATTCTAAAGCTGTCGGACTGTGACGTCATCCCTCCTTTACAGCTCCCTCAACAGCTTGTTCAGGCTCCTCCAGTCCTGTAGCTCCAAAAGTCCAGCCGTCAGCCGTCTGACCCCCCAATCCTCCACAGCGGAGCTCTGCTTAAAGACAACAGGAGAATTTAGTCAAGACAAAGATAAATAAACTTCACAGAACATATAGTTCTAATAAAAATAAAATATATTAATAAACCTATTTACCACAGAGTGTGTAAAATACTGTTTTGGGGATTCTGTAATGTAAATAATCTGCCTGTGCTAATGTTAACCAGAGAACAGTGTTAGTGTTAACCAGTGAACAGTGTTAGTGTTAACCAGTGAACAGTGTTAGTGTTAACCAGTGAACAGTGTTAACCAGTGACTGTCTGTATTATCGTCTGCATTAAATTAACCCAGACTTTACTTAATGCGCTTCTCATACAAATAAGTTAAGCCATATAACACTCGTATATGAGCATTAGTTCATCCCTGAAGCCAAACTATAACTTACTGAAGCCCCTCACACACACACACACACACACACACCTCCCCCCCCTCCTCCTCCTTAACTGATAAACACTTCAGTGTTGTTATTCAGCTCGTTAACTAAGCGCTAACTACCGCGGAAAGTCCCGGACAAAGTGTATAAAATATAAACTGGGTTATGAGCGTTACTAGCTCCTGTACAGCTCCCCTCAGTCTGTGTCCCTCATCAACTGCATCACATTATATTCCAGTCACAGAAATAACCTGCAGATTAACTCTTAACCAGAGAATAAATAACCGCTGAATTTATCCAGACAACACGCGGTGAGATTCTCTCAGTATTTACAGAGAACACAAACACTCTTCATCGGGTAGTGCAGCTCTTGTAATAGGGACATTAATAGTATTGTCGAAGCTTGAGCATGTTTTTGAGTTAAAGTGGAGTGACATTGTGAGTGTGTGACACTGACAGTAAGCTGTAATATTAACTCCAGACTTGGTAAACAGAACATTAAGTTCTCTAAAGTCACATCTGACCGCTGCTGCTGCTGCCAGTGATATTTAAAACGGCCAATAAAAAACTAAACTGGGAAATAAACTGTAAACTACCCCAAACACATTTTATAAAATAAAACATCACTTACCACGAACAGTCCGTTAAGCCGCCATCTTCATCTCTGTAGTTTGGCAGCGTCAGTTCGGCGGGGGTGGAGGCGGGTTGTTAAAATCACGTGATTGCAACTCAGCGCAGCTGGCTTGTTTTAACGTGTTCTTGAGAACGAAGCGCCATCTAGTGGTGGCACCAGGTAAATGAATAAATTGGGCTTGAATGGGCGTGTTTACTGTGAAATCTTGACACGCCTTTCAGCCAGAAAAGGGAGGGGGGATTACGGCGTGCAAAGGCCATTCACACGCCATTCACACTTCAGCCACACGGTCGCGGCTATTTGGCGTGGCTCCCACTGTATATTTGTTTATATGTTGTATATATTGTTTTTTTGTTGCACTTCATTCATTTGTTTGTCTTTTGTATATAATACACTTGGGTTTGGTTTTGGAAGTTGTTGTTGTGTCCGTCTTTCCTTGCTCCGCGAAGGTTGCGCAATACCGGAAGTGAGTGTAATCAACCCGTTTATAGATCTTAGACCCCGATTTAGTGTAATTAGCTCAAATAATAATTCTGAGCGTTACAAAGGTTACGAAGTATTTGTACTTCGTTACTTGACACCTCTATATATGAATATATATATATGAATATATGCGTGTTTACCATATAAACTTTTTTCTATGTACAGGTACAATTAGAAAAATTTAACCAGAAAACAGCATATAACTTTAAACTTACATTGATTAGCAATATAAACAACACACCTATGAGGCTGGACAATGGAATAAACTGTGTGGGTGCCAATAATATTAAATATTTCTCTGTTAATTCTTTGACAATACTGCTGCTATTTGTTGGAAACTGGCAGACATAAAATATATGAAAAATCCTTTAAATAAATATAAAGGGGATGATGGGCTAAAGCCCCCATAAAAATGGCCTAGCGATGCCCGTGTATATATAATGAAAATATTATGTGTAAAGAAAATATAATTTATATATTCGTGTTTAATTACAAAAAAATAACATTTTAATGGTTAGTGGATTGGCTTGTACAGGCTACTATACGCTCATCAGCAGTCGGCGCCCCACTGTAACCAGCAGATCAAAGGAGCAGTTAGCGGCTGACACGTAGCCATCTGAGTTTGGAGACCCACAGAACCCCCACTGTAATGCCTCTTCTCACCTTTCATTCATGATTTCGCTGATGGGGGAATTCGTAGAATTGGGGGTTTTAAAAACAATTAACAAGGCCGAGTAGACGTCTCTGCCTAAAATGTTTTTCACCAGCAAAACACCTCTCTCTCTCTCTCTCTCTCTCTCTCTCTCTCTCTCTCTCTCTCTATATATATATATATATATATATATATACTGTATATATATATATATAAATAAACAATATATATATATATATATATAAATTCACAATCACATTCCAGCTCTTATTCCCAGCCGTGGTCAAATGATGGATGAAATAATTATTCAATGCTGGACACAAACAGCAAAATTGTCAAAATTCATCAATTGTCAAAAAATCATGTTTTTTTGCTGTTTGTGTCCAGCATATATATATATATATATATATATATATATATATATATATATAGTTAATTCATGTCTATTTATGATCTAAAAAATATATAAAAACATATGATCTTTTTGAGTTATGAGTTGTTGTTTTTTATTATTCATAAGACAACCTTTCAGTTTTGTAAATATTCTAGTTATAGTGTGTTAAGTCTTTCTTAAACAGTTTTGAGAATTAGACCATGCAGCTAAGATCAATATTATTAACATTAAACATTTTATTTCTATTTACTCTATGTTTGAGAAATACATTTTAGGCAGAGATGTCTCGGTCTTGTTAAATAGTTTTAAACCCCTCAATTGTGCCAATTCCCCCATCCGAAACCGGTTTGATAACTTCACACCAAAGGTGAGAAGAGGGACTGAGCTGTAACTGAGCGCGCTTTCATGTTGTATATACTGTACACACACACACACACGCACATATACAGGCACGTGCAGAGGGGGGAGGGCGGCGGGTGCTTGAGCCCGCCCCTTTCCTCCAGGATGCCTCAAGTGCCCTTTTTTCTGTGTATGTGTGTATGGAGCCCTGTCTTTGCCCCTCAACAATAAAATGTAACTATTAATCTCAATTTTGCTAAATAAAAGGATCTGGCTTGCATCAGTCACATGCCTGCCATTAACAAATGCTCGCCCTTGAGGGCAGAGCGGGCTCGTTACGAGCCGGGTACGAGCACGCAAAGTGTTGACTGTAGCAAAACAGTAAATAGGGTGTACAGCGCACACTATAGTCTATAACAACAAATGAATTGAAATAAATGAGCGTGCTGTTTGTGCAACAGCGCGACAAACATTACCTGTCCTTTTATGAACTGCACAAGTAGTGGTGGTCATTAACTGCTAGCTAACTGGGTAAGGGTGTTACAGGGGGGTCTGTAGCACTGTCCACCATTTTAGGGAACATGTTTAGTTTTAAAGTAAGTTACAGTTTTATTTCACTAAAAGCCATCTAATATGGATATCCACATAATTATGGATTATTATATCTATGATATAAAAAAAACACTGTTTTTAAAGAAAATATATTAAGTAACAGATAATATTAGGTTTATATTTCAAATGAGATAAAATGCTGATTTTACAGCAGTAAAATGATTGTATCTCTACAGTTTAAACATTTAATAAGCACTGCCTGTGCATGTTTGTGTGTTTTATGTGTATAGATTCTTAAAAATTATTACTAATAATATAATAATCAACAGCAACATTGTACGCCATCAGGTAAAACATAGGCTACGTTTGCTTTGCATTGTCCCGACCTGATGACAGTCATACAGTATGATGCAATTCCATATTAGATTCGTTATGAATGTGAGTTGTTGTTATTCAGCATGTTCTATCTTTTTTAACTTTGAGCACACGCCCCTTTAAACGTCTCTGCACGGCCCTGCACACACACACACACACACACATATATATATATATATACATATATATATATATATATATATATATATATATATATATTGTTCATTCATGTCTTCTGATGATGGCGACACATAGTTAACACTATCAGACAGCCTACTATCAGGAAATTAAATTAATTTCAAGACCATTTAAACCGAGGCATTGTCATGTCTTTCATTGTTTTGTAATGAATCTTTTTTCAAAATACAACTGACAACACAAAATAACCAGAGCTGCGCCGTCTATGCGAGAACGGATGGGATTCTGGAAACTAAAACAAAAAACTAAAGATGCTCTCGGGACTTATGGCTTTACTGAGGATTTATAGGAAGAGAGAGAGTAGAGTTTGTGCTTTGTGCACTTTAACCCGAGAGCGCGCGCTAAACTGATGCGTGTCTCCCTCACTTTCTCTCCGGTGTCTTAGACAGACAGAGGCTTAGGCTTTGCTTTTGTCTTCTCCAGCGCGCTTTGTCTTTGGCACTGACACCTTTCACTGGTGCGACCGAATGATCACATGGAGTGTCGCGGTATCACGACCCAGCCCGTTCTGAACAGCTTATGCGCAGCTCCGCCCCTCGCGCGAGCTGCGTCATTACATACAAATACTTTAACAACATACACACTTATCATGAATTGCATTTTATATGAATGTTACATATGAGACACGCACACAAACACATACTTATATAATATATGCACATACAAACACATACACATTGTTAATTCATGTCTTCTGATGATGTTGACTCATTTTTACGTTTTAAATAAGATGAATAATGTTGGCATATTCACGAATCAGGACATTTGCATAGTTAACACGATCAGATAGCCTACTATCAGGAAATTAAATTAATTTCAAGACCATTTAAACCGCGGCATGGCCATGTCTTTCATTCTTTTGTACCTGACATTACAAAAACTATATAAGAAACTTTTAAAGCACGAATTTGGGCATCTCATTTCATCATTATGAAAATAACATGAAGCACATATACACACGTTCATTATGAAATATCTGTTGTAAAACAAAATAAAATTCCTGTTTGCTACAGCATTGGAAACAATATTGTTTTAGGTTAACGGTTAACCTTATACACAATTCATTTGTACTTGGTCCGGCTTTTAGATAAAGTCCTTCCATGCGCCATCTGGCGGATATTCAGTGAAGCACAACACATTTATTTTAAATTCCTGAATGTTGCCTCCGGCAAGTTGCGGTACGCCGCGCGCTAAATTGCAGCCTCTCGCGGGAAAACACGCACAGTCTTAAAGGCGACATCTGTAGATAGATAGTAAAACAAGCATGTAGATGTGGTCATGTTATTTCACTAGTTTTGACGCGTAGCTTTGGTTCAAAGTTTCACTCACACAACAGAAGTCCGATCTCTTTGTCTCCTGTAGTTTATTTTGTCAGCATCAAAGAATCAACACTTCATACAGTCGTCTTGAGTAAATCCACTGTGGTTACAGACACCAGTTGCTGTATCTTGCAAATTTCTGACTTTTACAACAACCTATTTGCTGTATCTTACGCATATAACAACACTTTTGTTGTATATATCTGCTTATGGGTAGCTTATGGCTACAACAACCTAGTTGTTGTATCTTACATTATAGGCTTACGGTCAAAAGCTTGTGTTTCCGTAGCCTTCCGCATCTAAACTGACTTTTCTATCATGCGATAGTCATACAAATACATGTCATAGTGGAATGACCTCACAGACCAACTTACGATTGTCAAAATGGATGCTTAACTAACACATTCAGAGCTTATGGCTTATGTAATAAACTTAATGCTTACTTCTTAACTAATGTATAGAACAAGGTAGAATAAATGAAATAATAACAAATAAAATAAACACAACAACAAATTCATAACAAGTACGATATGGCTCTTACAAAGCAACTTCATGATGACAGATTATGACAGTGATCGATTCATTACACCTGTCTGTTTTTAAGATAAGAAGTATACATTATTTATTGATTTTCTTATGACACTACATGTACTGTGTTTTTTTTTACTTTCTTTTTAACATATTCCACATAATCAGTTGTCTTTTTGTGTTCAGAAAAAGATAGTAATACATTGTTTGACCTTTTTTTTTTTATTTATATATATATATATATATATATATATATATATATATATATATATATATATATATATAAAGGAATTTCTTGATTGCTTTCCAACACCACATCATATAGTTTTTTTCATGATAAAACAAACAATATTAATTCAACAAAAGCCACTCCCTAAAAAATTGTTAATTCTTATTTCATTCAGTATATTTTAGTTGCTATGCAAATTTACACACATGTAAATCTTTTAGAAGAGACAAACACAATCTGGTAACCTGTAGTGTTTTGCCTCGATGGGATCATTCATTTGATTTTAACTTATTGTATAACAATAATAATAAAAATTAAAAAAATAGAAAAAAAAATCATACAATTACTTTACTTTTTAAAAGTCCATGTCACATGAAGAAACTAGTTTTTATTTGTGTGTTTTAATTTAATCTAATTGTGCCCAATGACCTTGTTAATTGTTTCTTTCACCAAACAATTGTACAAGTTGGAAAACTAAACCTTAAAACACTTGCATGGTTCAGAAATTAAAAAGTGTAGTGCTGGGGGGAAGTGGAGCAGGGCATTACATTTTCTGGATGTGATGTGTAATCAGCCGAAGAAAACAATCAAGCAACTCGTTCTTAAAATAATAAATAAAAAAACTGAAGGGTTCTCTTTCTCTCTGACGTTTCACCCTAGAACAAGTTCCCTAAACTCTTTACACTAACACACTACGTCATACACACACCACACATCATACACAAACCACACGTCATACTGTACACACACCATACACACACAGCAAGTCATAGACACAGCACAAGTCATAAACACACCACACTTAATACACACACCATACACACATCACGAGTCATCACAAGGATCATTCCGATCACATTCACCTGTATTCCCAGACACTCCTGTTTGAGATGTTTAAAAATTCCAAACCTGATGCGAGCAGCAGTGATGCAGTGAAGTTCCTCTGACAGAACGACAACAAAAGTCAAATAAAAAAAAAAAAAATCTTAAATTATTTATTTATTCAGTTTCTCTAAAACCTGCATGCCACAGCTTTACTCAATACACATAGATGTTTTTCCGCACACGTTTCTCATCCAATATTGCACGACAAACTCCCCATCGACTCACCTTCTCATTTCAGCGGATCGATGCACCTGGACAAATTGTTCTTAATATGAATCGAAAGGAAGATTTTCACACACAGCCAGAGAGAAGCAGAAGAGCCGCCTTGGGCCTCGCTCGCCGACTAATCTTTCCCTAGATTGATCTGTGAATGAATGCGCACCATCCAAAACCGATTCGAGTATATTTATTTCTTTTTTATATTAAAAAAAACATCATACCAGTATTTGCCTTAGAAATTCTATCCGTCATTTATGATTTGTCTTTGAATAAACAATAAATTAAAGAAAAAAAAGTTTCTGCATTTTTGTTGTTGTTGTTGTTAAATCCCAGAGGTTAAAGAAAAAAGTTCAGCCTTGAACCAAGTCGATTTATTTTGTTTTGAATGCATTATTAAGGTTTGAGCCGATGTCCCATTTCCAGTCTATTCTGGAAGGATTTATCAAACCCATGCCGCCTGTGTATTCTACAGCAGTATAAATTTCGAAGAAGGCCGAAAGATCATGACTAGGTGGTAGACTGAACTGTAATTCACCATCCACTGCAGTAATAGGCTTTTCATTTTTCCCATTAACTTCAAACAGGCCATGTCAGAGTAAACTCATCATGAGCGCGCGGCCGTCAGCCGCCACATCTGCCCGCTAACAATGAGCACTTGTGACAAATACCAGGATTCAGTGGAGCTTCAAGGAAAATAACAAAGCCACTTTCAACTCCATTAGGCCCTTTGTCTTCACCCATTGAAGCAAGCAAAAGCCTGGCGTGCTCTCAATGACCTCACTCGTCTCGCCAAATTGTAGTGCGGCACCCAAAATGTGAAACTAATCCCCGATTCACGAGATTAAAGAAATTTCCCTATAATGTGTTCGCAAAAAAAATAAATAAAAAATATAATAATAATCTAGTCATTTCCTTTTTTTAGTTTTCTCTCCTTGAACGAAGATATGCAGATTAGCCCCGATTTGCATAATCTTTCCCAGAAAATGAAAAACAGATAATCAAATACCATCACGTCCCATTTATATTCAATTAGCCATTATTTATGCAAAGTCACACCGTCAAAAGAATTTGTAATTGCAAGAAGAATAACAAGTCGTGTGAAGTGACATCTTTTCAAAGAGAAAGATCACCAAGGAGGCTCATGTTCCTGTGCAGCAGGCTCGAAGTCCATGTTTCAAAGATGAGCCGTGGATTTTTAACCTTTTTAAAAAACCATAGCTGCCGAAGTTGAAGGGAGACATCGGAGGGAGAATGCGGATCACAACAGCGATTTAAAAAAAAATGGAAAATAGCGTAAGTCTAAGCGAAGATCATCACATCACACTCTTAAAGAGCAAATTAGGAAACACGACATAATAAGGTAATGTAAATTGACAACATAATCTGAAACATGGCAACAGATTTACATTAGCAAATTTAAAAACAATGCTAGAAAATTCTGAAAAAAAAACAACAAATTGAAAAACTTTAAAAACAGCAATTTTGAAACACAACAGGCAACAGCCAAAACAGGACAAAGATGTAAACATTACAAAAAAATTGAAATTTCAATAACAAAGACAGCAATACAACAACTTTGGAAACATTACAGCAAATCCATAAAAACAATCACAAATTCATGATGAAAAAATTACAAACTTCACAATAAAAATCTAAAATATATAACATTCAACATTTAGTGACTTGTATCACTCCAAAAAATAACTTGTTGAATGAACATAATTAAATTATGGAAAGAATTTCCACCTGAGTTAATGGCTTTCGTTCAGCATTAAGCAATTTTGTTGGCCCAACTTAATGTTCTTAGGTTCCGTCAAAGTAATATGTTATTAGGTTCATTTAACGTATTTACTACAGCTGCGTCCAACATAATTTAATACTGTTAACATGAATAGGGTTGGTACAACAAATTTTTCAGTTGTAAATTAAGTTGATCCAACTCAAGTAAATTTAAATTTCAAGCCCTGGTCAACAGAATTCTGTGAAGGAAGGAAACAGACAAACAGGATAAAACGGAGATTTTTATTTTACACCAGGAGCAACTTACAAATGTGGTACAAAAAGATGTACAAAACATAAAACACCACAAATAAGTATTAATAAAAAAAAATTATTAACCACCAACAGAAACGTTTTGTACTTTATAACTGTACGTTATGACTTTTAAATATGACCGTTAGATCCGGTTGGTCAGGAAACTCCTGAAGTCAGATGCAGACACGACACTTTCAGTCACAAACTCCTGTGAAAAAATATAGAGATAGATATTCAATTAAAATTCATGATACTTAATTTAGCAAATGAACAATATTTATACTTTGTTCCTCTCGCTTCACAACTCATGAGAACAGACCGAAACCAGAACCGAACCGCAAGCATGCGCATACACGTCTGTATTTTAAGTGTGATTAAAAATATAAGAAATAGCTTAAACTAAAATAATGTGACGAAACATCACTAAACAGCAGGTGACATTTATGTTCAGTATTGCGTTTCTATTGAGAAAGATGGGAATTAATTCCTCTTACCTTTTCCATACGACTGCCAAACGCTTGTCTTCTCAACAAACTGTTCTCTTCTCGCGATATTTCCGGTTTTGCTATTTCCGGTTTTCATAGTGACAAGATCTCGTTGGTTTATCTCAACATGATTGAATCTAGTACATGTTAAGTTGTTGAATTTCATGCAAATACAACATAACTTATTCATGTTTAGCTTGGAAACATGAAATTATTATGTACAAAACACATTACATTTTAGTACATGTAACAGGTAGCCATGTTAAGTTTTTTGAGTGAACACAACAAAAACTAAAAAAAATTTAACCACAAGATCTAAGTCTGAAACAGGTCAACAAAATCAAAAGCATGACAAAATCAGTAATCATGAAATGTTTTGTAAGATAGGCACTGACATATTAATGACCCCTAAGTCTAACCCCTGATTTTAACCAGCTTCAGTTTGCCACAAGATCCACTGATGATGGCATTTCACTAGCACTTCATACAACACTCGCTAACCTAGAAAAGTACTTATGTGAGGATGCTACTGCTGATTTTAGTCTGGCCTTTAATTCTATCAGGCCAGACAAATTGTTCTGTGGATGCTAAAGTGTTAAGGCTCTGGGATACTTAAGAAGGTCAAGTACCGTATCATGGTTGACCCCCAAGCTGGTACTGTATATGCGAAAAAAATTTTTTTACTGTGCAAGTTTAAAAGTTTACAGTATATGACAAATAAAAGCTTATCCTCCTTCTGTCTGTGGATCTAGAATTTCTTGACAAACAGACCAGGTGTGTCAGGGCAGGCCATTACACATCATCCATGGTTATCCTTACCACAGGGGTACCCCAAGGCTGTGTCCTCAGACCACTCCTGTACTCCTTCTACACTAGTGACTGTACTTCCATGCACAGTTCAAAAACTGTTATTAAATCTGCAGATGACGCAGCCATAGTGGGTCTCAAAGCCAAAAACAATGAAATGGCCTACAGAAGGAGGCTCACACTTTAACTATGTGATGCAAGGACAGCAAAAGAAAACAAAAGAACTTAAAGAAAAATAAATCTACGGACTCACACCTGTACATCAATGGAGGAGTGTGTTTCCAGCTTCAAGTACTGGAGAGTACAGTACATGTAACAGAGTACCTGACCTAGATCGTGAACACCTTTTACTTTGTAAAAATTAAAAGCCCGGAACTGTCTTTTTTCCCCCCCTAAGGACCCTCAAATACAACAGGCTCCCTCAAGAGTTGCTCATAGACTTCTACCAGTGCATGATCGATACATTGTACTGCTGCACAGTTTGGTTTGCAAACTGTCTCAAGTTGTAGTGGAAAAAAGACCTGCAGTGAGGAGTAAAAACAGCTCAGTGGATTGTTGGTTCCTCTTCCCCAAACCTGAGTGACAAACACACAACACCTGGTATCTACGGTGGCCCAGAAGGGCAAATCATCTTTCCCATTTTTGTGTATGTTTTTTCTCTTGAAAATGTTTTTTTTTCCTTGAAAAATTTTTTTTTTCTTGAAAATGTTTTTGGTTTTCCTTGAAAAAAAAATATTTTCTTGAAAAAGTGTTTTTTCCCTTGTAAGTGTGTGCTTTTTCCCGTTTGTGCGCAACTGCTTTTCCCCGTCTGAGAACTTTCTTTCTCCCGTATTTTGCAAGCTAAATGCTAAAGCTAACGCGCAAAGGACGGTCAAAACGCAACTGAACACGGAAGCTTTCCGGATATCAGCTCCAGGACAACACGATGGAATATACAGTGAATTATAGCGTGATAACATTATAATTTTCCCTAATTTTTCAACTGAACACATTTACCAGGTAATGTTTAATATATAAAATTAATTAGATGTTACTGTTTTAGGCACTAATGATAACTTTGTAGCAGTGTTAATACTATTGGAGTGTTTGGGGGAAATGCCGAGCCGAGTGTAAATGTAAGTGACTAAAAGGAAGATAATCTCATTTAGACCATTAAACACTGACATAAACCATCAGCTCCATGGCGTTTCTGTAATATACATCCACATATGGATTTATAAGCAAGCTAATATCACTATGATAACCGCTAGCACTTAGCATGGGGAAACTAGCACGTTCATTAACATATATTAATTTAATAGTGTATTTGGACACATATACGTGATGTAAACAGTTAGCTCCATTGTTTCTGTAAAACACCTGTCCAAATATTGATCTATAAGCAAGTTAATATCATTATGCTAAGCACTAGTTTACTAAAAGAGCTACGATAGCAGACTACTAACTGTTGTCTGTCAACTATTGCTAATTATCCCTGAGCTAATTCTCATATTATTAATTAATAGCTGCTCCTGTTATGGGTTAAATGTTACAGATGGTTAATCAATTGTTATATGCAGTTTATTGGAGCTCATGAGTGCCATATAGTGTATAATACTGCAGTGTAATGTAGTGGAATTAGCATAGCTAGAGATCGTCTGAGTAGTTAGCTATGTGATTACACAATGTATGTAACAGTCAAGGGCTTTTGTTCGGGTTCTATCTATTCTATTATAAAGTCATTAAATATGTGTTTATACTCCTTATAACATGTATGCTTGTGTGTTTTCCTTATCACAGTGAACTGTATGTAAATCATCAACTGCCTGTGTATCAGCTGATTTCTACACCAGATGTACATCCTAAGCAGAAGGTGAGTGTTCAGAAGTATTCACCTCTCTTTTCAATAACACCACTGAGCACATCTTAATCTGGGGACAGGGGCAAATTTCTCTTCATGGACATGATGTGTGTTAACGAATGGTGTACAAACCGGATTCCAAAAAAGTTGGGACACTAAACAAATTGTGAATAAAAACTGAATGCAATGATGTGGAGATGGCAAATGTCAATATTTTATTCAGAATAGAACATAAATCACGGAACAAAAGTTTAAACTGAGAAAATGTATCATTTTAAGGGAAAAATATGGTGAATCAAAATGTCATGGTGTCAACAAATCCCAAAAAAGTTGGGACAAGGCCATTTCCACCACTGTGTGGCATCTCCCCTTCTTCTTACAACACTCAACAGACGTCTGGGGACCGAGGAGACCAGTTTCTCAAGTTTAGAAATAGGAATGCTCTCCCATTCTTGTCTAATACAGGCCTCTAACTGTTCAATCGTCTTGGGCCTTCTTTGTCGCACCTTCCTCTTTATGATGTGCCAAATGTTCTCTATAGGGGAAAGATCTGGACTGCAGACTGGCCATTTCAGTACCCGGATCCTTCTCCTACGCAGCCATGATGTTGTGATTGATGCAGAATGTGGTCTGGCATTATCTTGTTGAAAAATGCAGGGTCTTCCCTGAAAGAGATGACTAGATGTTGTTCTAGAACCTGAATATATTTTTCTGCATTGGTGGTGCCTTTCCAGACATGCAAGCTGCCCATGCCACACGCACTCATGCAACCCCATACCATCAGAGATGCAGGCTTCTGAACTGAGCGTTGATAACAACTTGGGTTGTCCTTGTCCTCTTTGGTCCGGATGACATGGCGTCCCACATTTCCAACAAGAACTTCGAATCGTGACTTGTCTGACCACAGAACAGTCTTCCATTTTGCCACACTCCATTTTAAATGATCCCTGGCCCAATGAAAAACGCCTGTGCTTGTGGATCTTGCTTAGAAATGGCTTCTTCTTTGCACTGTAGAGTTTCAGCTGGCAACGGCAGATGGCACGGTGGATTGTGTTCACTGACAATGGTTTCTGGAAGTATTCCTGAGCCCATTCTGTGATTTCCTTTACAGTAGCATTCCTGTTTGTGGTGCAGTGTCGTTTAAGGGCCCGGAGATCACGGGCATCCAGTATGGTTTTACGCCCTTGACCCTTACGCACAGAGATTGTTCCAGATTCTCTGAATCTTCGGATGATATTATGCACAATTGATGATGATAACTGCAAAGTCTTTGCAATTTTTCACTGGGTAACACCTTTCTGATATTGCTCCACTATCTTTCTGCGCAACATTGTGGGAATTGGTGATCCTCTACCCATCTTGGCTTCTGAGAGACACTGCCACTCTGAGAAGCTCTTTTTATACCCAATCATGTTGCCAATTAACCTAATTACTGTTAATTGGTCTTCCAGCTCTTTGTTATGCTCAAATTAACTTTTTCCAGCCTCTTATTGCTACTTGTCCCAACTTTTTTGGGATTTGTTGACACCGTGAAATTTGGAATCAACATATTTTTCCTTTAAAATTATACATTTTCTCGGATTAAACTTTTGATCTGACATATATGTTCTATTCTGAATAAAATATTGATATTTGCCATCTCCACATCATTGCATTCAGTTTTTATTCACAATTTGTTTAGGGTCCCAACTTGTTTGGAATCCGGTTTGTAGATGGGGCCAAATTCTGCAGCAATCCTTAATAACAAAACCCAATAATTGTACACAGCATTACTAAAAGCTTGCGTTCTATGAAATATATAAAATTTTGTGTGCGTGCCTGCCTGCATGCGTGTGTGTCAACCTGCATAGTAACATCATGAAGTCTTTTTACTAGACACCTGTTGTAGATTGTCATGGAGAAGACAGACCCTTGATGATCTGCCTTCTTGCACCACCAATACATGCATGTATTTAATTCATTTTTAAATAAAGGGTTTAATATAATTTATAGTTGAGTATTTATTTCCAGTTTGCTTATTCTTTAGCAAAACGGTTAAAGCGCATGTAAAGCATTGCTGCAAATGACATTGAATAGAATCAGATGTTACTCCACTCTGTGTAAGGGTACAGACTTATATAAAGTATGTTATTTTAGCATCATTAATGTTGTTCTGCTAACTTATACATGCTGCCTTGGAGATATTAGTGACATCTCTGTTTAAGTTCGAACAACATATTCCATAATATTTATGAATAAATTAATCCCATATGTTAAGCAGTTAAAACAGAGGCTCTTTGCATTTCCAAAAATTCATTTTTATGTTATTCAAAAAGTAAAACTTTTTGGTTTCATTTAAATGATTACTGCTTACACCTCCATGAAAATCAAAAATCCAGTATGTCAAAATATTAGAATATTTCACTGCCATCATGGGGAAGACTGCTGACCAAACAAGTTGTCCAGAAGATGATCATCTACACCTTCCAGAAGGAGTGTAAGCCCCCTAATGTCAAACACTACCACCAATTATTTTGCTGACCATTTAGTTGCCTGATTGGCCAGCCATCTCACCTGACCTGACGGTTCATGAGCTGAAATCTGGGATAAATTTACAAGCTGAATGCTTCAAGTGTTATCTGCACATTCATGCACACTTTTGCATTATATATTTATATTTCCATTTATGGACCACTGCCCAAATCACTTTAATAATAAGACACTTTAAGAAGTGCACACCCCAGTCATTTCTACATTTTTAATTTGGACAAATTTCTATTTTCTTCTTTTATGTTTCTATATTGTTATATTGATATTTTGTTCGTATTTGTACAGTATATTTTACTAGTTAATTTCATTTTCTACCGTATATTATGGTGGCCCAGAAGGGCAAATCATCTTTTCCGTATGTGTATGTTTTTTCCCTTGTAAGTAAGTGTGTCCCCCCACCCCATAATTTTTATAATTTAAACACTTTTGCATGATATTCAAATTTTTTGAGATAAACTGTATTTCAAATGTCACACTCATTGTTTACATGTGTATTTTAATTATTTGGCAATTTATGATACTTTTATTCTTGAACATTTCATTCACAGTACATATATATAACTACTATTCATAAGCCTACATGTTTTTATGCAACCCATTGCATTAAGCTGTTAAACATGACACCCTGGTTATGTTTCAAATTCAAAAATTTAAATTTAATTTGTCACGTACACAGTCATACACAGTACGATATGCAGTGAAATGCTTATACGACTGCACCCACACGGAAATAACCTATATAAACATATATGTTTCAATATAGGTTTTGATATAGGTTTTTAATATATTATATGTACATATATATTATATGTACATATATGTACATATATGCGTGCATATATGCGTGCATATATATACTGTATATATAGACATACAGTGGTATGAAAAACTATTTTCCCCCTTCCTGATTTCTTATTCTTTTGCATGTTTGTCACACTTAAATGTTTCTGCTCATCAAAAACCGTTAACTATTAGTCAAAGATAACATAATTGAACACAAAATGCAGTTTTTAAATGAAGGTTTACGTTATTAAGGGAGAATAAAACTCCAAATCTACATGGCCCTGTGTGAAAAAGTGATTGCCCCCCTTGTTAAAAAATAACTTGACTGTGGTTTATCACACCTGAGTTCAATTTCTGTAGTCACCCCCAGGCCTGATTACTGCCACACCTGTTTCAATCAAGAAATCACTTAAATAGGAGATACCTGACCCAGAGAAGTAGACCAAAAGCACCTCAAAAGCTAGACATCATGCCAAGATCCAAAGAAATTCAGGAACAAATGAGAACAAAAGTAATTGAGATCTATCAGTCTGGTAAAGGTTATAAAGCCATTTCTAAAGCTTTGGGACTCCAGCGAACCACAGTGAGAGCCATTATCCACAAATGGCAAAAACATGGAACAGTGGTGAACCTTCCCAGGAGTGGCCGGCTGACCAAAATTACCCCAAGAGCGCAGAGACAACTCATCTGAGAGGCCACAAAAGACCCCAGGACAACATCTAAAGAACTGCAGGCCTCACTTGCCTCAATTAAGGTCAGTGTTCACGACTCCACCATAAGAAAGAGACTGGGCAAAAACGGTCTGCATGGCAGATTTCCAAGGCGCAAACCACTTTTAAGCAAAAAGAACATTAAGGCTCATCTCAATTTTGCTAAAAAATCTCAATGATTGCCAAGACTTTTGGGAAAATACCTTGTGGACCGACGAGACGAAAGTTTAACTTTTTGGAAGGTGCGTGTCCCGTTACATCTGGCATAAAAGTAACAGCATTTCAGAAAAAGAACACCATACCAACAGTAAAATATGGTGGTGGTAGTGTGATGGTCTGGGGTTGTTTTGCTGCTTCAGGACCTGGAAGGCTTGCTGTGATAGATGGAACCATGAATTCTACTGTCTACCAAAAAATCCTGAAGGAGAATGTCCGGCCATCTGTCCGTCAACTCAAGCTGAAGCGATCTTGGGTGCTGCAGCAGGACAATGACCCAAAAACACACCAGCATATCCACCTCTGAATGGCTGAAGAAAAACAAAATGAAGGCTTTGGTGTGGCCTAGTCAAAGTCCTGACCTGAATCCTATTGAGATGTTGTGGCATGACCTTAAAATGGCGGTTCATGCTAGAAAACCCTCAAATAAAGCTGAATTACAACAATTCTGCAAAGATGAGTGGGCCAAAATTCCTCCAGAGCGCTGTAAAAGACTCGTTGCAAGTTATCGCAAACACTTGATTCCAGTTATTGCTGCTAAGGGTGGCCCCCAACCAGTTATTATGTTCAGGGGGCAATTACTTTTTCACACAGGGCCATGTAGGTTTGGATTTTTTTTCTCCCTAAATAATAAAACCCGTCATTTAAAAACTGCATTTTGTGTTTACTTGTGTTATCTTTGACTAATAGTTAAATGTGTTTGATGATCAGAAACATTTTGTGTGACAAACATGCAAAAGAATAAGAAATCAGGAGGGGGGCAAATAGTTTTTCACACCACTGTATATGCACCTCAACGTTGCCTATATGTGGCATATATACGCATATATGCAGCATATATATTATCATATATATGCATATACAGTATACTGCATATAGGTTTCATATATGCGCATACTGTATATCCTCATACAGTATAGGTGACGATATATGCGCATATATTCTGCATATAGGTTTCATATATGCGCATATATCCTCATATAGGTTCTTTCCATGTGGGCAAGTGAACTTAAAAATAAAAGCTTAAACTTAAGAAATAAATATGAATAAAACAAATGTTAGAAAATAAAATTTACTGTATAAATAAAATATACTGTAATAGAAATACGGTAGAAAATGAAATTAACTAGTAAAATATACTGTACAAATACGAATTAAATATCAATATAACAATATAGAAATATAAAAGAGGAAAATATAAATTTGTCCAAATTAGAAATGTAGAAATGACTGGGGTGTGCAAATATGCATAAAAGTGACTTCTTAAAGTGTCTTATTATTAAAGTGATTTGTGCAGTGATCCATAAATGGAAATATAAATACAGGTCCTTCTCAAAAAAATTGCATATTGTGATAAAGTTCGTTATTTTCTGTAATGTACTGATAAACATTAGACTTTCATATATTTTAGATTCATTACACACAACTGAAGTAGTTCAAGCCTTTTATTGTTTTAATATTGATGATTGTGGCATACAGCTCATGAAAACCCAAAATCCCTATCTCAAAAAATTAGCATATTTCATCCGACCAATAAAAGAAAAGTGTTTTTAATACAAAAAAAGTAAACCTTCAAATAATTATGTTCAGTTATGCACTCAATACTTGGTCGGGAATCATTTTGCAGATTCTTGTGTCTCTCAACTTTCTCTTCACAATATCCCACAGATTCTCTATGGGGTTCAGGTCAGGAGAGTTGGCAGGCCAATTGAGCACAGTAATACCATGGTCAGTAAACCATTTACCGGTGATTTTGGCACTGTGAGCAAGTGCCAGGTCGTGCTGAAAAATGAAATCTTCATCTCCATAAAGCTTTTCAGCAGATGGAAGCATGAAGTGCTCCAAAATCTCCTGATAGCTAGCTACATTGACCCTGCCCTTGATAAAACACAGTGGACCAACACCAGCAGCTGACATGGCACCCCAGACCATCACTGACTGTGGGTACTTGACACTGGACTTCAGGCATTTTGGCATTTCCCTCTCCCCAGTCTTCCTCCAGACTCTGGCACCTTGATTTCCGAATGACATGCAAAATTTGCAACCTGTAGCCCATTTCCTGCACACGCCTGTACACTGTGGCTCTGGATGTTTCTACTCCAGACTCAGTCCACTGCTTCTGCAGGTCCCCCAAGGTCTGGAATCGGTCCTTCTCCACAATCTTCCTCACGGCCCGGTCACCACTTCTTGTTGTGCAGCGTTGTCTGCCAAACTTTTTCCTTCCCACAGACTTCCCACTGAGGTGCCTTGATACAGCACTCTGGGAACAGCCTATTCGTTCAGAAATTTCTGTGTCTCTTACCCTCTTGCTTGAGGGTGTCAATGATGGCCTTCTGGACAGCAGTCAGTTCGGCAGTCTTACCCATGATTGCGGTTTTGAGTAATGAACCAGGCTGGGAGTTTTTAAAAGCCTCAGGAATCTTTTGCAGGTGTTTAGAGTTAATTAGTTAATTCAGATGATTAGGTTAATAGCTCGTTTAGAGAACCTTTTCATGATATGCAAATTTTTTGGGATTTTGGGTTTTCATGAGCTGTATGCCACAATCATCAATATTAATACAATAAAATGCTTGAACTACTTCAGTTGTGTGTAATGAATCTAAAATATATGAAAGTCTAATGTTTATCAGTACAGAAAATAATGAACATCACAATATGCAAATTTTTTTTAGAAGGACCTGTATATAGTGCAAAAGTGTGCATGAATGTGCAGATAACACTTGAAGCATTCAGCTTGTAAATTTATCCCAGATTTCAGCTCATGAACCGTTAGGTCAGGTGAGATGGCTGGCCAATCAAGCAACTAAATGGTCAGCAAAATAGTTGGTGGTAGTGTTTGACATTAGGGGGCTTACACTCCTTCTGCAAGGTGTAGATGATCATCTTCTGGACAACTTGTTTGGTCAGCAGTCTTCCCCATGATCGCAGTGAAATATTCTAATATTTTGACATGGATTTTTGATTTTCATGGAGGTGTGAGCAGTAATCATCATGTTTTAACTGCTGAACATATGGGATTAATTTATTCATAAATATTATGGAATATGTTGTTCGAACTGAAACAGAGATGTCACTAATATCTCCAAGGCAGCATGTATAAGTTAGCAGAACAACATTAATGATGCTAAAATCACATACTTTATATAAGCCTGGACCCTTACACAGAGTGGAGTAACATCAGATTCTATTCAATGTCATTTGCAGCAATGCTTTACATGCGCTCTAACTGTTTTGCTAAAGAATAAGCAAACTGGAAATAAATACTCAACTATAAATTACATTAAACCCTTTATTTACAAATTAATTAAATACATGCATGTATTGGTGCAAGAAGGCAGATTATCAAGGGTCTGTCTTCTCCACGACAATCTACAACAGGGGAGAAATAAAGACATGTTAATGTAAGTGTCTAGTAAAAAGACTTCATGATGTTACTATGCAGGTTGACACATGCATGCAGGCAGGCACGCACACAAAATGTTATATATTTCATAGAACACAAGCTTTTAGTAATGCTGTGTACAATTATTGGGTTTTGTTATTAAGGATTGCTGCAGAATTTGGCCCCATCTACACCATTCATTAACACACATCATGTCCATGAAGAGAAATTTGCCCCTGTCCCCAGATTAAGATGTGCTCAGTGGTGTTCTTGAAAAGAGAGGTGAATATGTCTGAACACTCACCTTCTGCTCAGGATGTACACCTGGTGTAGAAATCAGCTGATACACAGGCAGTTGATGATTTACATACAGTTCACTGTGAAAAGGAAAACACACAATCATACATATTATAAGGAGTATGAACACATATTTAATGACTTTATAATAGAATAGATAGAACCCGAACAAAAGCCCCTTTTCTTGACAGTTACATACATTGTGTAATCACATAGCTAACTACTCAGAAGATCTCTAGCTATGCTAATACCACTACATTACACTGCAGTGCTATACACTATATGGCACTCATGAGCTCCAATAAACTGCATACAACAATTGATTAACCATCTGTAACATTTAACTCACAACAGGAGAAGCTAAGAATTAGCTCAGGGATAATTAGCAATAGTTGACAGACAACAGTTGATAGTCTGCTATCTTACTGTAGCTCTTTTAGTAAACTAGTGCTTAGCATAATGATATTAACTTGCTTATAGATCCATATTTGGACAGGTGTTTTACAGAAACAATGGAGCTAACTGTTTACATCACGTATATGTGTCCAAATACACTATTAAATTAATATATGTTAATGAACATGCTAGTTTCCCATGCTAGCGGTTAGCATAGTGATATTAGCTTGCTTATAAATACATATGTGGATGTATATTACAGAGATGCCATGGAGCTGATGGTTTATATCAGTGTTTAATGGTCTAAATGAGATTATCTTCCTTTTAATCACTGACATTTACACTCGGCTCGGCATTTCCCCCAAACACTCCAATAGTATTAACACTGCTACAAAGTTATCATTAGTGCCTAAAACAGTAACATCTAATTAATTTTATATATTAACCATTACCTGGTAAATGTGTCCAGTTGAAACATTTGGGAAAATTATAACGTTATCACGCTATAATTCACTGTATATTCCATCGTGTTGTCTTGGAGCTGATATCCGGAAAGCTTCCGTGTTCAGTTGCGTTTTGACCTCACTCCCATAGTCCTTTGCGCGTTAGCTTTAGCATTTAGCTTGCAAAATACGGGAGAGAGTTCCCACACGGGAAAAAGCACACACTTACAAGGGAAAAAACACACATTTTCAAGAAATGTTTTTTTTTTAAGGAAAACAAAATACATTTTCAAGAAAAAAAAATTCAAGGTAAAAAAAAAACATTTTCAAGAGGAAAAGTACACATTTTCTAGAATTGTTATTTTCAAGGAACACAAAAAAAAACATTTTCAAGAAAAAAAAATTTTCAAGGAAAAAACATTTTCAAGAGAAATAGCACACATTTTCAAGAAAAAACATTTTTTTCAAGGGAAATTTTTTTTTCAAGGGAAAAACTTTCAAGAGAAAAAGCACAAATGTTCAAGAAAAAAATTTCAAGGGGGAAAAAACATTTTCAAGAGAAAAAGCACACATTTTCAAGAAAAAAAACTTTTTTCAAGAAAAAAAAAACATACACATATATGGGAAAGATGATTTGCCCTTCTGGGCCACCGTAGGTATCATGAGAAGACTATTCACATCCTGGATCCTTCCTGTTCACTATCCTCCCTTTCCCCTTTCAGGTTGAGAACCAAACAGGCTTGGATCCACACACTAAGAGACAACTGTGGACAGACTGCTATGTCATCGCCCCACTTAGCATGGACTAATAAATGTAATGCTGACGAAATCACTGTGATCGTTGCAACTTTATTACCAGTTTTATATAGAAGTTTTAATTATGATTAAAAGCATTTAAAGAATTTAATTTATTCTCCTAGTGCTGTTCAGGGCCCTGTCACACTGTGACGTAGACCATGACGTTCCATCATGCACAAGATCACACATTAACCAGGTCCAATGAGATCAAACTGAGTTACAACTAAAGCCCTATTCGGACGGGACTAGTTTTCCAAACGACGTTTGTGTTAGAATTTTTTCTAGTTAGTCTGTCATTTAATGTATGCATTCGGACTGGACTAACATCTCCGTGTTTATTACGGAGGTACTGTAGGAGTGTCTGTGTTTTACATGTGGGCATTGCACAAGACCACATGTCCACATCTACATCCATTATTGGCGCGCAAACTTGAATTCCGGCACGCTAGTGATGGTACGGTAGCTCACGTTGACCAAAACACAAAAGAAAACACGTTTTGGAAAAAAAAAATTGGCAATCACAGACATTCGCATTCGGATGGGATTAGATTTCTCAGAGGACCTCCGAGTTTGCTGAAAAACAGTAGGTAATTTGCTCTGGAATTTTTTACAGAGGTCGTGTGAGAGAAAGACAGACATGGCAGATTCGGATGGGATTAAAATCACAAAGTACGTCTGTGAAACTGAAATTTCTCTAACGACCCCCTGTAAAACTAGTCCCATCCGAATCGGGCTTATGTCTGATCACACAGCACTCTCACAAGGGGCACAATGGTCTTCTACAATGTCCTGTCTTTCCCATCTGCACCATGTTGGTATTATATGTTAGTTACAGTTTCATTAACTGATCAAAGCCATTGTTGCTACAAACTAATTAAGTTCTTTGTATGTCTTGCTCCGACCACATCCTCAGCTACATTGCATTCCTGACAAGTTGTACAAGATGTTACTGCTGATGTAAGGAGTGTGTGTGTGTGGGGGGGGGGGGGGGGGTTGGCTCAGTGTGATGGGGGATGAAGGGGTGGCTTTTGGGATATCTGCGAGGTGATGTCTTGTGTTTTATGATGCAGTGACAAAGCATCCATCCATCTTCTAAATCCTCTCCTTTTCTGTTTGACTTGATGTGTTCCTGGTTTTAGTTCTGGGAAATTCTGGGATTTGTGTTTTTTTTCCAAAGTGAGAGGTGGGAAACCAGTGCATGTGCTGAAGAGTAGAGTTTAGTAATCTGTGAATGAGTAAAAGGTAAATATACTGATTACTACACCAGGAAGTATATGTAATAATTCTTTAAAAACTAGATGTTAAAACAATTCAAGGTTTGAATACAATCGACTCGGCCGAACTGCACCGAGAGAAACACTCGTTTTACAAATAACTAATGTCTGTATGTCACTCTGATATGTGAGTGTGTACAATGCTATCCATGTACTGTAAAGAATTCCCAAAACACAAAGAAACAGACCAATGACAAGACAGGGGTGAGAGAAAAGCATGTGGGACTTGTTGCCATGGCAGCCAAGACAGGAAGAGAAAAGGCCAAGCTCGTGACTTTATTAATAATGTTTGAAATACCTTTACTACTTGAAAAAATAACAAAACAGTAAAAAAAAAACACGCAAATAAAAAAAATGTCATTTTAATTATTGTCTTAAGTCTAAAACAGGGCATAAAATAAATGTATAATAACTTTCAAAACACTTATCATGTGCAGTTACATTTCCCTCCTCAATTCCAGCTTGTGTTGAATTGTTTGATTATTTGCTTTTCTTTTTTTTAATTATGCAGTGTAAAATCCATGTCCACATGTTTGGGCCATTAAAGGAGTTCCTGGGAGGCCAGTGTTTCAGATGTGAATCAGACAGACAGTCCAATCATGAAGGTGTACTGAGAATCATGCGGTGTTTCTACCTTAATGGTGTCCAAGCACTAGTGAAACACTGGGATAAGTGCATTAGTGTAGCAGGAGATTTTATAGAGAAATAAAGGCAGTTTTTACTCAGAGATTTGTGTTCTGCACAATCAAAAATCCTTCTTTGACTTGAACACACCCATGGTGTAGATGCGGTCATATTATTTCACCAGTTTTGATGCGTAGCTCTGGTTTAAAGTTTCACTCACATGACAGAAGTCCAATCTCTTTGTCTCTTGTAGTTTATTTTGTCAGCATCAAAGAATCAACACTTCATACAGTCGTCTTGAGTAAATCCACTGTGATTATAACACCAGTTGCTGCATCTTGCAAATCTCTGACTTTTACAACAACCTATTTGCTGTATCTTATAAATTATAGTCTTAGCTTACGTATATAACAACACTCTTGTTGTATATATCTACTTATGGGAGCTTACGTATATAACAACACTCTTGTTGTATATATCTACTTACTGGAGCTTACGGTCAAAAGCTTGTGTTTCCGTAGCCTTCCGCATCTAAAACTGAATTTTCTATCATGCGATAGTCATACAAATACATGTCATAGTGGAATGACATCACAGACCAACTTACGATTGTCAAAATGGATGCTTAACTAAGAAGTTTAAAGCTTATGGCTTATGTAACAAACTTAATGCTTAATGCTTTACTAATGAATAGAACAAGGTAGAATAAATGAAATAACAAATAAAATAAAATAAACACAACAACAAATTCATAACAAGTACGATATGGCTCTTACACTTGGTATGAGAGGATGTTCTGAGCGCTCTAAGTTGCTGACAGCTCCTAGTTGTCCTCATCAACACTAAATATGGAGTTCTGCATTCTTGGGAATCTACAATCTATTATGAAGATCATCACTTGGGTGTTGATAGGTTTTGCGACACACTGTACTGAACTCAGACCAAATTCCTTACAAAGGCCCTTTGGTTTTGTACAATCTCAGCATTGCAGCACTTTGGGATCAAATTCAGGAACGTGAGACATTTCATTATACCTCCTGAAATTCATTATTTTCCCATCACTTCACATCCCAATGGTTTGCTGTCTGACACCCCAGCAACTTGCCAACGATTACCAGATTTTTTTGTAAATTATTGAACAACCCCACCACAGAATGTTTTTGTAGCATTATTTAGAAACCATAATCTGTTGACTCTTCATAAAGTAAGCTTCATTTCTGACTACGACAAGGCGTATGTAAGTTATGGAGACACCTTCCATAACTTCCATAGTTAGTCCTGCCAGAGTCCCTGCTTGCACTCTACAGTAAATATACATTCACATTAGACATTGTGACTGTGACCATACCTAATTGCAATCTCTCCTCCTCTTCTCTTCCTCCCCCTCTTTCTCTTTCCTCTCTCCCCCTGTCTCCCCCTTTCACTCTTTCTCTCTCTCTCTGTCGAGCTACACATGTGGTTCCTGAGCTGCCAGTGATCCAGACTCCCTCTGCCCTCCGGACCTGTCTGATCCATCCTGGTGCCCCGTTTCTGGTTGGAGGTCTCGTCGCATGGATGCCCCGTGTGTCTCTTTAGGATGCGCCTGGTGTCTGGGGATGATTCTATCTACTTAGAAGATGGTTCTGGCCTCGACTGCTGTTGTCAGCTGTTTCTCGATAGTTCAGGACTGGAACTTTCTACAAGTCTATCTGAGTCTCGAATAATTACTGGACTCCATTTTACATCAACTATTATAACATCAATTAACATCAACTATTATAGCTGAACCTAACACTTAACACTGTATAAATGCAGATCATTTCCTGCTATCTGTTTCACCCAGATGAGGATGGGTTCCCTGTCGAGCCTGGTTCCTCTCAAGGTTTCTTCCTATTACCATCTCAGGGAGTTTTTCCTTGCCACTGTCGCCCTCGGGCTTGCTCACCAGGGACTATCTGAACATTTTGATTCATACACATTCACATTCCATACAAACTTAAATAATTCTTTTGATTGTGTAAAGCTGTTTTGAGACAATGTCAATTGTTAAAAGCGCTATACAAATAAAACTGAATTGAATTGAAATTGAATAACTGTTACATTATTAGTGTGAGCACAGTAGTATAAACTGGTGATGTACTGAGAATTTAATTCAAGGTTTTTTTCAAGGACAGTCATTGACAAAGTATAAACCATTAGCATTATACTGTATTATACTAACAAACATAATTCAATATTTTTTTACTGATTTAACAAGTTGAGTTTCTACAATTGACCTTTAAACGTAGCTAAAAGTTTTATGACTTTATTTTCATGGCTCTCGCTCAAACGCCGTATCTAGGTTAACATTAAACTTAAAACCACGTCTTTTGAACACATCATGAAACCTTTGAGACCTGGCAGAGCTTATAAAAGAAACCCGTCTAAATCGTGGGAAGTCTTTCCAGCTCCTCTTTTTTTCCTCTTTTGCTTCTCCATCACGTTTCTTTTTTTTTTCCTGAAATAACATCATCCTCAAACAAACATTTCACTTTTAATCATTGTATTTTTACTCTATACAATGCTCTGTGGTGTTGTGGGCCCCGTTTGAAGCTGTGCTTTTTTCCCCCTTGTGTCAGTAGGGAATTGTTCCCCGGTGGTTTGTGGGCTTACACTAAAGCTCCTCTTTCAAACCGAGCTTTGCAAGCTGGGGAAAAGAAAAAAAAAACTCTCTCAAAGCAGAATGGAGTGAATAAGAGTTGTGAAACAGCTCACTTTGGCACACACCTGACCAGAATTGCAGAGTACTCCGCTGTGTGTGTGTGTATATATGAGCATAAAACATCCATATCCAGCCACCTACAGATGGTCACTTCTCAAGACAACCAGCTGTCTGGCAAAATAAGCAGATAAACACTTCAGGCTGTGTATTGGTTTCCTACACCAGCACACCACTCAGGTTTGTACTCTTCTTATAACACAATTTGCCATTTATTATACTTTTTTATATCAGTTTACACGTACACTCCATGTTCTGGAATGTTTTCTCTTTCAGTTTGTCCTGTTTTTCAGGAAGTGTAAACAACTCTTTCCTGAAGATATCAAAAAACTTTAGTTTACAGCTTCACAAGTGCTGACACTGGAGACTCCTTTCATATAGTACATAAATAAACCTCTTCTTCATTAGATCAAGAGTGTTCTCTGTTCTGTACAAGAGTGTTTTTTTTTTCACATGATGTATGATTGATATGTACGGGGCTCAGGAACGATCGCCCCCCACTCTCCCTCTCCACTTTCCTGCTGACCAGCGTTCACAGTTTTATTCCTCTCGGTTCTTGGGTATGCTTGTGTATTTACATTTTCAGACAGGTGGCAATATGCACCTAGTTGTTTTGCAAGCCACCATTAAACACAAGAATAGAAGAGAACAAGGAAGTGCCTAATATTATTGATATTTAGATAATGTAGGGTGTCTACAGTATGATCCATGCTTCTGTTACTAGGAAACAATAAGATATTAGAGAGGGCATGATTTGCTGATGCACTCCTGTCAGAGCTGCTGATATGGAAAACAAATTAACAGGAAACTTCTGACCAATCAGAATCCCGAAATCAGTAGTGCTGTGGAACGATTTTCCTTCAGGACTGCAGAGTTTAAAAAAAGACAAGCTATTCTTATGTATTTAATTTACATCTAATTAACTTTAAGAGAGAAATAAAAGAGAGAGAGGCTGTTAAGTGAATAAGTGTTTATAGCTTTGGTAACGTAAATGAGAACAGGTTCAGATCCAGAACATTAAATGCAGTTGTAATTGTACTTTTTCATAATAATAATAATAATAATAATAAGAAGAAGACGACGAATTGTTGGGTAACTGCTGTGATGTACGAGCAATAAAACACTCTAGGATGTTCTGTAAGAGGAAAATTATCACCTTTTGTAGATGACAGTAAGTCCACTTAATCATGCCACACTGTCGCTGGTTAGTTTTCCATGACAGCGTGACAAAATGGCCAAGAGTTATTTAATGTTGCTGTAAAACAAAACGGTCACATGGTCATTCGCTCAGTGCTGATTTGGACTCCGTTTTAACAAGCAAGAAAAAATAATTAAATAAAAACTACCAAGCAAAGACCATCTTTCCAGTGGATCAGACGAGACACATTTGATTTAGCTGTTTAAACTCTGCACTGTTCTTCAATGATCTGAAACGACAACAAGAAATTGCCTCCGTAATGTGAACAAATGGGTGCAATTATTCCTAATACGTTTCTAATGGAGTGGTTTTTCGCTAAAGTCAAAAATAGTAAACTGCATTTGAAGATCCGCGGATCATCAACGTGGACAATATGAAGTTACCGGAGATCACGTGCTTTACGTCTGAGTCTGAGCTGTGGTTCATATCTGAGAGAGCCATTGATGGAAAGTTTGGAGCTTTATATTATTTCAGATGTTGACTCTTAAATTATTCATCGTCATTCGCTTCGAGCGTTAACTTGATTGTGTGTGGGGTTTTTTTTCCGGAATTAATGGAACAATGAAGCCTGCATGAGCTAAAGATAATGACGCGGATGTAATCGTGCAAACTAGAGGTATAACGATTATTTCAGATAAAAGAATCTCACATCTGCACTCTCTTTTTTCTTGTCCAGATCCGAATATTTCATGAACAATAGGAATGTTTTGAAGGCTGACAGAGAAATAGAGAGAGCGAGAAAACACTCTTCAGCTTTTAACCTACAGGACAGCGTAAGTAGCGACCGAACACTGAGTCTGAGGTTATGATTTATGGACCAGAAAACCTATGTAGTTGTTGTTGTTCAACTCTGAGCCGCGCGGGCCTATAACCGTGAGTACAACAGCGAGATTAGCTCTGTGATTAGAACCATTGGGAGGTGTGTGTGTGTGTAGCTCGGCACTGTAACAACAACAACAAAGCATTGATAATACTGTAGAGCACGGTTCACATGATCACAAAAAAGATAAGAAACATAATTTTTTCTGTATGCTCAGCTCAGGATTAACCTCTGACCTGAAGGATTAAAGCCCACACACACACACACACACACACACAGAGAGACAGACATACTGTATGGATATTCTTTAAAGCAATATTTTTTCTGTGTTTTGGCCTTCTGCCCATATAATTATAGCATCAGAGCCAGTGTGAAGAGCCTGACTGAGTGCAACCTGCACTACTGCATTGGTTGCAATGATTAAACACAACTAATCCCCATGATCCAATCACTGATCACAATTAAGCCCAGTGATCACTCACTCAACACTTAACGATTCGACCAATTAATGGTTCCCTGCAAGATAGCTATTATTACTTATTCATTTAAAACCATATATTTTTATTTTGTGATGGATTTTATTGATCGGTTGATTGAGTTATTTGTTTATACTGTATAAACATTATTAAATGTGTAATGCCACAATAACTCTAAGCACAGTTAGTCCAAGTCAGATATGGCGAATAACGTGCTATCTGTACTTTACATGTGATCCGTTTTACTTAATCTCGGTACATTTCTTTCTAAAAAAAAAAAACCCTGTACTTTTACTCCCTAAATTTTAAATAGAGACTCGTTACTCTTCAGCTCACTAACACACCAAGGCTCATTGACTTTCTAATCTAAACCAAAGTGTTCATGCTGTCACTCATGTATACCCTGATCTAAGCTCCTCCCTGTGTGAGAATGACATGAACAAAACAGTTCCACCAGTCCTACTTTACAGAAATGTCAGTTCATTATAAGATTCAGATATAAGATATCTGAAGATATGCAGATTCGTTAGCGCACCAAAGTGATTGACGGTTACCTTGTCAACAGATCCTGCCCACTTGGTCTCTGGGCTGCGGATTGTTCTGGCTCCTTTTTCAAGCATCTCGAACAGGCGAACTTTAGTGATTAGAAGTGATCCATCCAAATACTTAACGTACTGAGAAAAAGAGTTGTGAACTCGTATGCATTTGGTTTATTCATGGCAGTCTTCTTTCTTCTTTGTCTTTCAGCTGTTTTCTATCAGGGGTCACGACAGTGAGTCATCTGCCTCCATCTAACCCTATCCTCTGCATCCTCTTCTCTCACACCAACTAACTTCATGTCCTCTCTCACTGCATCCATAAATCTCCTCTTTGGTCTTCGTCTAGACCTCCTGCCTGGCAGTTCCAACCCCAGCATGCTTCTACCAATATATTCACAATCTCTCCTCTGAACATGTCAATATGATGTCATGTCATGATCCTATCCATCCTAGTCACTCTTAAAGAGAACCTCAACATCTTCAAGTCTGCTCCTCCAACTCTGCCTCCTGTGTTTTCTTCAGTGCCACTGTCTCTAAGCCGTAGAGCATCACTGGTCTCACCACTGTCCTGTACACCTTTCCTTTCATTTACTCTTACTCACTCATACTCTTTTATCACACGACACACCTGACACTTTTCTCCACCCATTCCAACCTGCCTGTACCCGTGTCTTCACTTCCTTCCCACACTGTCCGTTGCTCTGGCCCGTTGACCTTAAGTACTTAAAGTCTTGCACCTTCTTTACCTCTGCTCCCTGTGGCCTCACCATTCCACTTAGGTTCCTCTCATTCACACACATGTACAGTACTGTATTCCCATCTTGCTGCGGCTGACCTTCATTCCTTTGATTTCCAGAGCATACCTCCACTTCTCCAAATTTTCCTCCACCGGTTCCCTGCTCTCGCTAATAATAATAATGTCATCTGCAAACATCATAGCCCATGGAGACTCCTGTCTAACCTCATCTGTCATCCTGTCCATCACCAGAGCCAACGAAAAGGGGCTTAGAGCCGATCCTTGATGTAGACCCACCTCCACCTTGAACTCTTCTGTCACACCTACAGCACATCTCACCACTGTCTTACAGCTCTCAAACATGTCTTACACCACTCTAGCATACTGTACTTCTCTGCCACTCCAGACTTCCTCATACAGCACCACAGCCCCTCTCTCTGCACCCTGTCGTACGCTTTCTCTAAATCTACAAAGACACAATGCAACTCTTTATTACATTCTTTGTACTTCTCCATCAGCATCCTCAAAGCAAAGACTGCATCTGTTGTGCTCTTTCTAGGAATTAAATCATATTGCTGCTCACAAATGCTCACCTCTGCCCTTAACTTGCCAGGCCACAGTTGTAAATAAGAAACCTGTTCTTAATCTGTCTTGCTTGGTTAAATAAAGGTAAATAAAATAAAAAAAAACTAAAAAAAACTTAGCTTCCACTACTCTTTCCCACAGCTTCATTGTATGGCTCTTTACCTTTATGCCTCTGTAATTGCCACAGCTCTGCACATCTCCCTTGTTCTTAAAAATGGGCACCAATACACTTCTCCTCCATTCCTCTAGAATCCTCTCATTCTTCAAGATCTTATTAAACAAACTAGTCAGAAACTCTACTGCCACCTCTCCTAAGCACTTCCATACCTCCACAAGCATGTCATCAGGACCGACAGCCTTTCCACTCTTCATCCTCTTCAATGCCTTTCGTATATTCAGTTATTGGTTTATTCATGCCAATAACCTCTTATAAAAAAGGTATTTTTATAACAAGCTTATAATGTTTTGTTGCATCCTAATTTATTTTTTTTAATGTATATGAACATTAGATGATGTGTGATGCTATGCCTGCATCTATTTCAGTATACAGATAACCTTCTGAACTCTGTATTCCTTGTTATGGATTTATGATCCAAATGAAGCCTGTAGATAAATAAAGATGAAGAAAAAAAATCATGCAATACATTCACACAGTGAATCGTTGCTCACATAAGGCAATCTATTTTTCTCCTCTCCGCGTTCTTTCATCAGGCCATTCTAAGGGCTAACCACAGCTGACATCTGATTAGCGTGCAGCAGCATGTGGCTCTTTTTCCTCCACTAAGCTTCATTTCGCCACATAATTCCCAAAGTAAGCTAGTTGGTGCTCTATTGAGTAAATATGACCACCCAAATTGAAGCTGACAAAGCTACATTACAATCCATCACAGATTATTAGACACTCCGAATCTTTTGGAATTAAGCATTAATAAGCACACAATGAGGCTTTCGATGAGACGGATGAAACCTCAAGAAGACAACAAACCGAAGTCACAGTGAATAAAACTGGAGTGCTCAGCGAGTGCTCAGCGAGTGCCCGTGCCACACCCAACATCCAGCCACAATCTTCATTCTTTCTAATTATAAAAGGTTTATTGGATTTGTCTTGGTTTTCTTCCTGCAAAGTTTCAAAGTTCACTTCAGGAGTAAGCCTGCTTGTGTAGCAGGTGTTAGACATCAAAAATACAAATACGCCATCAATCCTGGACATTTCACCGTTCACAGATGGTTATTATCAAAATGATCATGACCATTACTTTTATTAATGAACCCAGAGCCATATTGTTGCCGATTTCCCCTGCCTGCTGTAGCTCACCTGTTACTATAGGTGTGTGAATGAACCGAGAGGAGAAGGCGTGAAAAATGAGACCCGAGCTCACTGAGAAAGTCCCTTGGACAACATTACATCCCTGTACAAAGCATTTTTCAGAGAGCAGCCTGTTCCTTCTGCAGTCACACGGATCCCTGAACAATAAAACTCACAGTAAACTGGGGCTGTAAAAAGTTATGCAGATGATCTCCAAATATATACAGCAATGATCTTTTATCATACTGAGGAGACCTTCATTTTTTTTTTTTTTTAGCTTTTAACATATAAATGTAACTTACTTTTGTTCTGTGGATATGAAATGCTGCAGTTCACCTTTTGCTGGAGGTCAGGATTTTTATTCTCCAGTGTACATTCTCCAGACACTTCAGTATTCTTTACACTTCAATATTCTACCCATTCTGCTATTCCTGACACTACACTTCAGCATCCTTTACACTTTGACATTCTCTGTACTTCTGGAATCCTTACATTTCAAGAATCATTTCATTCAAGGAAGCTTTGCACTTCAGATTTACCTACTCTCAAGTATTTCTTACGCTTGGGCATTCTTGCATCAATGCTTCAACATTCCCTATACTTCGACATTCTGTACACTTCAGCAATCCTTACACTGGCTCACGTTACACTTTAGCATTCTCTTTACATCAGTATTAATAACACCTCTGCATTACACGTCAGTATTCTCTTCGTGTCAGTATTCGTCAGCATTCCATACACTTCAGAATTTGTTACACTTCAGAAATCCTTTCAATTCAGAAACCCCTACACTTTGGCATTCCATACATTTTCATGTTCTCCACACTTTGGCATTTCATTTCATACACTTCAGGAATCACTACACTTTGGCATTTCTGCACTATTTCATACACCTCTCTATACTTCATTATTTTCCGCAGTCCAGCATTCCTCGCAGTTTAGTGGATGTAAATCAGATCTTTGGTTTCTGGAGGGTGGAGTCTCAAGGTGAATATGAAACAAAACAAAACATATCGGGTTTAACAGGTAACTGCTTGTGGCTACTCAGATGATTTCCGTTCCAGTCGCTAAGTCGTATTGCTACATGACAACATCAACAACAAAAACACATTATAGAACATATTGACAAAATCTCATTATATTTTTTCTGAATGCATTCTGTTTTAAAGCTGCTGCTTTGAAGCTTAAGGGATTAGGAGCAGATCGACCCTGGGTGGCAGATTTTGATCGGCTCAGACGGGACGGATCGGTGGCATTTATCTGCTGCTCTTGTGTGATGGTGGTGATAGGGTGGAAAAAAAAGAAATGCACTGACCCTCCACTTGGGATGTAGAACATTATTTATCCTATTGATCCAGAGTCAGAGATAACACCTCAAAACCTGGGCTGATTAAAGAAATGATTAAAGATCGGTCCTTAAGGACATTGGAGGGAAAATGTTTTTCTCAAACTCACAAGAGCACAATGTGAATGTTAATAACACATGGCATCAAGACATTGTCATTTATCTTTAATACTACAAGTACAGTACATGAATGAAAATTTGATATCTACTAGATTGATAAGTGAAATGAATAAAAGTCAGATCGATACAGAGAGCTGTGGTGAGTGACATTAATATTTTCTGTGGGTAAAGTTCCTGGTATTCAGAGTTGGGATACCCCCCGCCCCCCCAATAATAATAATAATAATAATAATAATAATAAAATCACACCACTAAAGTTACCAGATGTTTTATGAACTGATGCATCCAGTTTGGGGATTTTTAATATCCATATCAAACATATGCATAGATCAATGCCTTTAATAAATGCAGGGGTCAGAGGGGGATGTGGGATTCAGCCTTGTGTTAGAATGTTAGCTCATGTTATAGCTCATGTTAGCCATGAACAGAACAACACGGACGGTTCAGAAGCGATTCAGAACGACTTAGAAATGATTATTGCAGAGACGGCGTGTTGTTTAAGACGACGTAACGTTATCAGATGTGTGTTCTTACTGAACGTGCTTCTGTGACTGGTTGTGAATGTGGGGGACTGTTAATGGTATTCCTGTTTATTCAAATCTCACAATCTCACTATTCTTCTTGCTGTTTATTGAAACATTCCTTTACATTACTTTATTCGTTTATTTATCTTTTTTTTCCTGCTCCATTGTGGCTCAGTTGTTTGGGGAATTCCTGTTGATGATGGCTCTCCAAAATTTATTCCAGACAGCTGCACCTCTGACAGCTTATCATTAGCAGCGAATCCTCGAGTGATGTGTTGTTCCCCTATGACGGAAAACAGGTTGTGGAATATTTAGAAATTACACGACATAATTAAGGATTAACTTTGACGAAGAGCCATGTTCTCTGTGACAGAAGAGGGAAAGCTACGTCATTTATTTATTTTTTTTTGCTCCAGATGCTATCCATCAACTGAAGAAAACCTCTGAGTACAAACTTGCACAATTCAGCAAAGGCCCTTTGTTCATTCATATACTAATTTGCTGTAGCGCTCATCCTCTATACAGTACAGGGTCACGGGAGGCCTGGAGCCTATCCCAAGAGAATCGTGGCACAAGGTGGTGTACGCCATGAATGCAAACACACACTTACACACTACGGGAAATTAGCATAATCTACATGTAGATGGAAAGCATAATCTATGGAAGGAAGGAAAGTACCTGGAGAAAAACAGGTGGGATTTAAACCCTTGACCACAGAGGTGTGAGGCTACAGGGCTAACAACTATACCATCATGCCACCAACCCCATTCGCACATAGCTAAAAATAATAATAACAGTAATAATAATGAAAAAAAAATTATATACAAGTATATATAATTATATAATTTATTAAATTAGTGAACTACACATATAAAATTTTCAGGATGTCCTTGACATTTCCTCAAAAGTGGTACAGATAATCTTTTGTTATTTATTTATTTTTTTTGCTAATCCAAGAAACAATGCAAATAAATGATGTTCTCTAAATAAAACAGTATACTCATTGACAAATTGTGTCATATAAGAGTAACAAAACACAGGAAGTGCTGTTATTAGAAAATAATTAGCTTGTAATAAGGTGGTAAAAGTAAGTGCAGCCTAAATGTACAGTGGTACCTTGGCATACGTCAAGTACAGTGGAACATAAGGTCCTGCCTTGAGAATGTTTGCCTTAAGAAGAAAATTTTTTGCAAGAAATTTGCCTCGGCATACGAATCGTTCTCAGCTACGAGTGACCAAACCGGTTGTGCGTATTTTCAGTAGCTGATCAAAACGTTTGCATCAGTGGAAAGCCAATCAAAATGAGTTTAAGATTTAGTGAAGACACAGCACTATGTGTCCCAAAAATGTTAGTAAGGGTGGTAGCGAGAAGAAAAGAATGTCAGTTTGGTTTTTAAAGCAGTCAGTGCCAAGAGGAATCATAAATTAAGGTTAAGTGAGGTTTAATATCTATTTGTGTCATATTTTACCCCATTTGCATGTCCTTTCTAAAGGTTTTGATTGTTTTTATATAAAGAATATGATTATAGTGTTGGAAATTGGGAATATTAGTAATATTTCTGGGTGACTAAAATGGATAATCTGCATGTACATTGTTTCCTATGGGGAAATGAGTTTCACAATACAAAATTAATTTGTAAGCAGAAGTACTGCTGTAATTATTTTTCTAAACATCTACGTCATGAAGTGTTTTCTTCCTCCTCTACCACTGCACCTAGCAGTTTATTCCCTGAATACTCAACATCCAAGTCTTACACGGTGTTGAACGAGACACACTATCCTACACTACATGATGTTAAAAGCATTAAAAAAATCTTCATTAAAAAAACATGCAGTGAAAAAGACCTAAGTTTTCACTTAAATTATAAAATTTTCAAGTTTACGATTAAATGTGAGAAAAAAAAAAAACACTCTCCATATATTTGATTCATAATCGCACATGGATCACACGTCTGAATATTAACCTGCCGTCTTCTATGAGGTGCAAAACACGCAATTTCAGCTAGCCTAAAATAAGCTTGGTCGAAAAAAAAAAATAAGCTCAAAAGGATGGGTTATGAAGAGATCAGTGGACAGAGAGAGCCGGGCTGGAGGAGATTCACTTCCCATCACAACTTTAAATTGCATTTGAAAGTGTCTCTCGGCAGGCTTCTAGTCTAGCGCACGCACTCCAGTGAAAAAGAGACCATTAGCATGGGGACCAAGGGAACGAGAACACATTAGAGGAGTCTCCAGGGACACAAGCTCTCTGGTCCAAGGGCCTTAGAGCACCGTATTGGAGGAATAATGATGAGGAAAACCCCAGAAATCCAGTGCTAAGTAGCACTCACATGCTACGGGACATTGCTTTTAAAGGCCGGCTCGGAAACGGCGCTAGGCAGATGGCGAAAGAACTGAGCATCCGGTGGGGAAAAAATTAAACCGGCGATGTTCTTCATGACTTGTAATTAACAAACAAATGCACACTCTGCAGCTAGTGATAGGAAACGCTTCACAGATGATAAATTCTGGTGTCTGCTCGTGGAATCTTGGAGCTAAATCCAGGAGCAGGGACAGATTGCAGGACAGTGCTGTGCTGGTGTAGCGTTTTAATGCTAATATGCTAATCACAATTTACATTTAAACTCAAAGAGGAAATCTAATTTAAGGATGATTTGGATGTATGTAATGCTACCCAAGTTACATATAAAATAATGTGGAATGTGGAAGATTGTTATCACCCCATTGCTGGTACAGTACAGTAAGTCATAAAATGTTTTATTCCTTTTATACATTCACACTTTGTCAGAAATTACAATTTTATATGAATATAAGACACACCTTATCATGCTTCTGTGAGCCGGAATAAATAATCCTCAGGCTAACTGTTAATCCTGTTCCTTTCTTTTCTTCAATACATCTTTTATCATCTACGAGTACTAATAACTAGCAAGCTGCAATCATCCGTTCTCTCTGTCATTTTAACACTGATTTATTCACTGAGGACAGAATGCTCCTGAAATAAACATCGTCTTTATACTGCATCAGCAAATTCTCTCCATCACAATGTTCCATGGAAAATAACAGGAAAAGAGAACGAGTGAATGAGGATGAGCGAGAGACTGGGCAGGAAATTTTGTGAGAGTCTGAGGGAGAAAACTACAGAGCAAGAGACAGAGCGAGAGACTGATGAGTGAGATACAGACAGAGACTGAAAGACTGATAAAAATGAAAGCCCAATGCAGTAAAACGCTGAGTGAGATATGGACAAAGAGATAGAGAGAAACAGAGACTGATAGCAAGAAACAGACAGAGAAAGTGAAAGACAGATGATGGACAAGCGACAAAAGAGTGAGAATGAAGTGACACAAGGAGTGAGAGAGAAAGAAAGCGGAAGAGAGAGATGGAGTGAAATTCAGACAGGGCAAGAGACAGACAGAGGGAGGGAGATCGGCTAAGTGAGAGACAGACAGAGTGGGATAGACCAACAGAGAGAGGGACAGGCGGAGCGAGAGACAGATGGAGCATATAGAAATAAGTCATTAGGTTTTCTGTTCCTCCAATGAAGACTCAACTGCTTTTTTGTTTGTTTGTTTTGTTTTTTGTTTAAAATGTCTTGCATGACACCAGAGTGGTACAGTAAGTGTTTACGTTATTCACACATCAGAAGTTTGTGCCCTCATGGTGGCCAGGATTCCTCAGGAGCACAGCAGAACCTCTCGTCCTGGTCAGTCACAGCTACACTTACGAAGGAGGAAGTGGACGGACGGCGTTACAGAGTTTTACATATCTTACTGATTGGTTAATTAATTGAAGCTTGTAATTGTAAGAACTACTAATTAATATTGAATGCCATTGTTTTTATTTGCAATCATTTATTTTCATGCTTCATGCTATTACAGTAGTCAGAGATGGCCAGGTAATGAAGCGTGTTTTTTTTTTTTTTTGGCTTGAGTTGAGACTGAGCGAGAGACTGATAGAACAAGGAACATACGGTGAGAGATAAAGCAAAAGACAGCGCAAGAGACAGAGCGAGAGACAGAATGAAAGACAGAGTGAGAGACAGAGTGAGCGAGAGATGGACAGAGCAAGGAGCAGACGGTGGGAGAGATGAAACAGTAAGAGACAGTAAGTAAGAGACAGATGGAGAGAGACACAGAGAGTGAGATACTGAGCAGGACACATTTAGAGCGAGAGACAGAGTGAGAGACAGATGAAGCAAAAAACTGAGCAAGATACAGTATGGAGCCAAGAGACTGAGTGAGAAAGAGAGCAAGAGAAAGAGTGAGAGACAGAGGACAGAGGAGAAAGAGAGACTGGACAAGGGACAGAGATGGAAAAAGTGAGAGACAAACAGAGTATGATAAAGATGTTGATGGCGTGAGAGGGAGCAAAAAAAACTGACAGGGGGTTGAGATACAGACTGAGTGAGAGAGTTTTTCTCAAGCTCAGGGAAATTGCTCCTTGATATTTATTGTATTATTACATTATTATTTTTATTTAACGGTACTAGTCTAAATGTTTGCAATTTGAGCAATAATACAGTAAAACAGAATAACTACCTAACTAAACATATTATAAAATATGTAAACATTAATGTGCTTAATTATAATAATTAATAATAATTACAGCACTTTTATTTTCTAATTGGAGCTCGACGCTCTACACAGACGGCGTTTGTTTGACTCATGAATGCTTTTTGTCACATGCCATTAGTCACTTTGAGAAACGCCCAGGTAATGGACTGTTCCTTTTTTTCGCGGCTCAGGAGAATTTATCCGTGATTGATGCTCGATCATTCCGAACTGCTTGACAGAACTTTCTGTTGGAGCTGAAGGAAATTGCTCTTTTTCCTCCACATGCTCTTTCTCCAACCACAAGCTCAGACTGCGCTCGGCCGTAGCGCCGAGTCCAACAATAAAAGCGTGATTGATATTACTTCTCACGAGCGGCCGATTTCTTTTTCACCCCTAATGGGATGGAAATTGCTGAAATGAAAAAGGTAAGCTCTTACTGTACTTCGATACAGGTAACTATGACAACAGCAGGCTCGAATAAAGAAACACAATCTGTTTATTTATCAAAATGTCAACTGTTTGGCCTAATGGCGTGTTATTGATTAGTCAGCGTGTCTTTTTTTATTTCGAAAGGATCGTTTTCTCGCGACTTATTTTCAATTATCTGGAGCGGAAACGGCTCCCGGATGCTAAAATTAAACGAGACACTCTGTGATCGACTGATTCTCCTGAGAGCTAATAGAGCGCTCAGAGAAAAAGACTACAGCGCTAAAAATGAGATGAGTCAGTGTTGATGTCATGCTAGCATTCCAGGTCACTACTCTAACATTTCTTATAGATGTAAGCTATAACACAGATGTCTCAGAATAGGCTAATAATAAATGCTACAAACACTAATATTAAATGAAGAATGAGTTAATGCATTTTTACATTCATATTTAGCTTCAATTTCTTTATAATATAAGGCATACGCATCACAATATTACTGATAATAAGAACTACAAGCAAGGAGTTAAGTTAGCTTTAATACTCTGTAAAGTAGAGAAATATATCCAAGGCACTGAGAATGGCTAATACAGCTAATATCCTAACTTGTTGTTGGTCTTTCGGCTGCTCCCGACAAGGGGTCGCCACAGCGGAATATCCAGTCGGCACTACAACTTGGCACAGGTTTTACGCCGGATGCCCTTCCTGACGCAACCTTCCCATTTTATCCGGACTTGGGACCGGCACTGCATCCAGTGGCTGGGGTTTGGGCACTGGCTGGAATACAGCTAATATGCTAACACGTATAATAAATTACTGAAGATTACCAAAGGTAAAGGTAGCTACATAAAAGGGTAACACTGCTAATACAGATAAATGCTAGAAGGTAGGCAGTTGCCTTGCTAGCCTACATCTCATACTGTATATATTTTCTTCTGTTTTTACCCACACTTGATACATAATGTTAATAAGTAAAATTCAATAAAACCCCAACATTCAAGTCATGTTACCATAAAACTCCCAACAGTTATCCCGCACAGTTTTCCGCTTTGCTACAGAAAAAAGATTAGCAGAAACATTTGCATTAATTTCCTATTCATTTTGGATGATGTTATTTTGGAATATTTTAAGACAGAGAAATTTACAGTGCTAACTTTGTTATCGATTAGCATCCATACCCCACTGATACTACGTGCATCATGAAAGGTAATCAGCACTTGTTAGCATACAGTACATGTAATGCTAAATGGCCAGTTATGTTATTCATGTTTAGATACACTGGACTGTGAGACACTGCCTAGTGTCAATAAATTAATATGTTATAAATTGTACAAGATTAGCATTGATAATACATGGAGTGTAGCTATGCTAAAAATTCTTAAACAAAAAACAAAGAAGAGAGTAATAGATTAGTTTAATATATAATAATACTAATGCTAAGTTAAATGTAGCATGGTCAATAACTACATATGCCCTGATCATGTTAATTATTAGTTTTTATTTATTTACAACCTTGCTATGGTGCCTTGGTGCTTGGAAGGTGATGATATTGGCTAATAAAGGAAGAAAAGTAAGGATGAGTAGAGGGCAGTTAGCAATAAGGCCATGCTAGCAATTATACAGTAAAAATACAGTAAAAAAAATACAGTAAAAAAAGCAATATCACACTCGAGATTGTGCTGTAGTGCTGAATATCAGCATGGTTGGCACAGCTCAAGTGCTGAACATATCACAGACGTCCTGATATTCAGTACAACAACATGGCCTCAAGTGTGATATTGCTTCTATACAGCGGTTCAACAAACACAGCTAATAAACTGATTATGATTTGTTTCATGTAACCAGCTATTTTGCTAAGTAGGGTGTAAAATCCTTTGTTCCACACACCAAGTAGTGTCCTTGGTCAGGGGTTAGAGAGGGATTCGGAATTCAGCCTTGTGTTAGATGCTAGTTAGCTTGTAGCTTATGTTTTCCATGGAGAGAACAACATGGATAGTTCAGAGGCGGTTCAGGAGACTGCACATAGTTTAAGATGATATAATGTTATGTGTGCCCGTGCTTCTGTGACTGGATTTGAATGCATTTTCTTTTTCAGGCATCTGCTCTCTCCTCAGTCGTGCGGAACATACAGACGTACAGTACAGACCTACTTTTACCCATGCTGTCACTGTACAACACTGAGGACGCAGAGTGATACTGTACATATAGTTAAACGTCCCTGCACTGTTACTGTTTATCATCACCACTCCTGGAACGGCGCTCATCCAATCAGATTACTCAGTCAGAAGTAACTGTGGTATAATTGTGTTTAACTAGATAATACCGATATACGCATTTCTCATCAGGAAATATGAAGAAATGCAGGACAGACCACTCTCTCAAACAATAACTATATTTACATGAGCCATTACTACTGTACCTTGGACATAAATATAGAGTTTGTTACATGCTATGATACAGTAACTGTTCTTTTGTTTCTTATGTTTATAAAACTCTAATTTATATATAAGATATAGATAATTAATATAATGTATATATTTTTTGTTAAATTTTTGTTTTCTTCACTATTTATTTGTTAAATAATTTTTTTATTATAAACAGATATTTTCCCTCTTTCCCTGCAAAAGAATATTGATCAGTGAAACTCGTTCACACTCCACTGTAATGCTAATGTTCTGGTTGGCTTCTCTGGTTTCTTTGTCGCCTTCTAGGAATATTCCCAGAATTCCTCTGCAGGCTCATCGCAGAACACAATCTGGTTCCATTTACGAGCTAGATTTCATGACTGAAAAGAATTGATCCATTACAGCCCGGCTGGGATCATGAGAATACATATTTTACATCCCTCGCCTCTGGAAGCGTTGCATGTTTTGGGAATTTGTCATTGTATCAAACATATTTAAACGCAGTGAAGAGAGAAGAACAATTACTTCGAGTCTCCATGGAGGATCAATGTGAAGCCCAAACTTTTATCCTCACAACAAATGGAAATCATGTGAATAGAACATAATCAGCCACGTGTGAGATTAGCCCTGTACCGCTAATATCTCCACATAATAACTTACTACACTTGAATAAACACCTAGAAACATCTGCATAATTTTTTTTAAGTTACAGCCATTTCTTTTTCAAGGTGATGTTCATATGCAAGTTGGAAAAAAACTTTATCTTTTAGAAAAATACCTACCTACATAAGCTATTCCTAAAATTTAAGGCTTATTCCAACTTGCATTAGCGCTCATAAATGGTAATTTGTACCATTTGTAGTTCAGAGTTTAAGAAGTTAGTTAATATGAGGATGCGTTATAACACTTGCCTTTAGAATGTCACCTAAACACATGACTAAGTGTACTTCTGACATTTCAGCATTACATTTGCTTCCAATAGGCTTTGTGCTTAGGATGTATTACACCGTCATTCGTGCTAATATTAATTTGAATATGAATAATGCAAGTATACGAATAATGTTTCTAAGCAATGTATTATAATCATTTTATGTTCTCTTCAATTAAACATTGTACAAAATATAACAGCTGTGCCATTATTTTAGTTTAACAATGAGTCTGAGAAGGCTATACATTATGGTTATTTAAACAATATTCACACTCGAGGTCATGCCACTGTACTGAATATTTTGTTTTGATATTGCTTTTATATACCATTTATCCATCATCAGGTTATAATTAGTTTCTTGTTTTAACCAGTTACTTTGCTCTGCTCAAACAGCTGGCGGAACTGGTGACTAGCATTTAGTGTAATTAACAGGGGTTAAAGTAGCGTTAAACTCTTCCTGCTATGTAGCCAAAATGTGACGAGAATAAACCATGGAGGTTGTTGACAGTCCTGAAAAACAGGGGTTAAAGAGAAATTTGGGATTAAGTCTTAGATTTGAGTCTTGTGATTTAGTGTTAACAGAACACCACGGACAGAAGTGATTGAGAACAACTTAAAAGCGATTACAAAAAGCACAGCGTGTTGTTAGGATGGGATAATGTTATCACATGAATGTGGGTTTTGGCAGACAGCAACTCTCTCCTCAGGACAGTGGACCATATATACCTACTTTTAAACCATACTGTGGTCAACAGTTAGTGTCACATTTAGAAAACTACTGACACATAGTGATGCATATAATTTATGTCCCAGAGCTGTTATGCAACAGCACTCGTGAAGTTCTTCTCATCAGTTAGTGAGGGGTTTTAGCATGCAACACTGTTCTAAAGCAGGTTTTTTCATGTCTGTGTTATGAGCAAATGGCTTTATACACAGTTGAAGAGGAGTATGTCAGATGTCATGACAGGCTTATGGAAGTGTCATGTAGCTCTACAGTATGAATGCTGCTGCTTGTAAAGTCCTGTAGCTGCAACGTAAATCATTCAGAATACAAACCAGAACTCAAACACAAGTGTGCGCTGTATCCCTGATGTAAACGCAGACAGTCTGATGTGATCATTTGTGTCCTGACTCAAATCATCTGAGGGCTTTTTTTTATGTCCGAGTCTTTTATAGGAGAGAATTATGGAGACGTCTTCAGTTAAGCATGTGTCCTTTGTTTTGAAGCACAGAGAGTTATTTCCCTGGAATATCCAGTGGGAAGTGGCACTTGCCTGCAGCCATCTCCAGGCTCTTTAGGATGCGTATCATTTTCAAAAGCGTGGCTTCCCTCAGGAGACGCGGCTAAACAAATAGACCAGAGACGGAATGTCCTTGAAAGCTGGGTGGCTTTTTCACTAGCGATTTGATTCCACTTGCGACAACTTCCCTCATTCCTCACTGTTTGGTTGTGCGCTCGGTTGTTTTTTTCTCCTCGCATGTTTAACACTCTGTTCGATTATTTTTTTTGTTCTCTCTGCAGGCTTAATGATTAGATTGATCTCTGGCGATCAATTCTTTTAATTGTATTACAGTTTAGGACTTGATGTAGATCATAAGGGCAAAGTGAAAAAAAAAATATGGCATAATAAAAATTAAAAAAAGCTCTGAGCAAGGTACACCCAGCCATTATTTCACAAGGACAAAGACAGTAATTAAAATCCATTAACGATTTCCAGCCAATGTTCTCTCTTGCTTCCAGGGAAGTGCATTTAACTTAATAAAGTGAGGTTTTAATACAAATAAGCGATGCGTCATCTTAAATACTTTGGCGAGGATTGCAAATTAAAGGCCTCGCTTCTAGTCTAGTTTGCTTTCATTAAAAGCGTGCAAGTGCTCAGGTCCTTATTGACGTTGCATGGTGATAACCTCTGTCGTCATGGTTCAGAAGAAAAAGTCGTTCAACTTTTTCGGGTTTAATCACTTTCCAAAGACAGATACAAGCTCTGTACGTGATCGTTATCTTATTCAGGCTTACTCTCTCACAATGTCTTAAACATATAACAATGTGATGTTGAAAAGTCTTGTACACGTTCAGGAGAAGAAGGAAGAGTGAAGCTGAGATCGGACAAACCCCTGGATCAGGAAAGCAGTGTGTCACAGCGTGTGCGCCGCTGTGTGCCTGATTATCACTGACAGTGATCCAGATTTTAAATGTGCATAGGAGATTTGCATTATTCATATCATAATTTTTTTTTTTTTGTAAGAACACTATTTTTGGCAGCATGCAATCCTTGTCGGAATCATTAACTAAGCAAACGCGTTGTCTCTGACTCGCCGGAGCTCCACGCTGGGCTCAGGGATCAGAAGTCAGACTCTGAGCGGTGCCATTTTGCTCCGCCACATTATGCATTCGAACGCAGCACATTTTAATGGGCTCCCGGGGACTTTCTCCATTACCATGAATTCTGCAGCAACTTCTACAATGCCTTGCTAACCTTTCGCAGCCTGATGAATAACCATGAAAAGAATAAGATCATTTGAATTACATATATGTTTGTTTTCCGTTTGTTTTACTTCCCTCCAGTGCTACGTATTTTGTTTGAATATTTACTTTGCTGATGGTTGCCCTCCCTCCTCTTTCATTCCTCTGTAGATAAAAATCAAGCTGAAGTACAAAGTAAAAATACGCAACTTTTTCAGCTTTTATTTCATTCTTTTCCTTTTTTTTTTTTTTAGCTCAACTTGAATTTGATGCAGGTGCACAGTTGAAGAGAGCTTAAGGTGGACCTTTCATCATCATAATGAGTCACTTGATAGAAAACCAGGTGCGTGGCAGCTCTGCCGAAATGCTGAGGCAATAAAACTTGCTCCTTTGATACACTGGAATATTAAATGAAAGGGAAAAAAAAACTAACATGAATGAAAAAAAAGCTGTATACACACGACGGAGCAGCAGCGAGTATGCTAATACAGTCTATCCTTGGTACGTTAATGGAGAAAAGTAAAATTCGCCTTCGACTGGTTTTGTGATGAACGTATTCAGGCGTACGGTTTCAGAGCAGCAGCTTAACTTCAAGTCAGGGAGGAAAGTAAAGACGTGAGCTTCAGATACCTCGAGCTAGAACAAGGATTTATTACCTCCAACATCATTTGCATAATTATATGCGTCTCACGAACACGGTGCCCGCATGGATGATCAGGTCGTATCTTAAATCTGTGTTGAAAAAAAGATAATGTTGCACAAAAGAGGTAATCTCAATTCTTGCTGCACATGCCAGATTATTTAGGATCTAATATTTAAAAGTGGTACAGAAAGTCTCAGGAACCGAAGAGAGGAATGGTACTTCAAAGGTTAAAGTTGAAACCTATGAGGCTAAGAGAGATAAAGAATAATAGAGGTCTATGCAGATGACCTGCTAGTGCAATTTAGGACAATGTGATGTGTAGTGTGATCTATAAAAAGAAAGTAAAGTCCATCATATGACTAGCCTCATGGGGAAAGAGGCAATTTCTTAGGGGGTTAAAGTGAAAATGTTTGCATTTTCCCCTAATTCCTACAAAATATGCTGATGACCTGCTAGGACAGGTGTATAGACTCTCTCTGTATGCACCATCATTAATATGTTCCTGAAAACTAAGGTGAACTAAACCAACCCTTATCCAGCATGACAATGGCCCTGTGAGATCCACAAAGTCAGCTCCATGAAGACGTGATATGATAAGGAGTGAAAGAACTCGAGTATCCAACATAGAGACCTGACTGACCTCTACCCCACTGAACTATCGTTTTTGGGATGAACAGGAGACTCCTCTACATCCCTACATCAGCAACAACTAATGTAAAATCATAACAGAATTCTTTAGACTTCTATCCTAAAATCAGACTGGTGTTTATTTTACCACACTATTATTCATTCATTCATTCATTCATCTTCTATACCACTTTATCCTGTATTAGAGTCGCGGGGACCTGGAGCCTATCCTAGGAGACTCTGGGCACAAGGCAGGGTACACCCTGGACAGCGTGCCAATCTATTGCAGAGCACACACACACTCATTCACACACTATGGTCAATTTGGGAACACCAATTAGCCTAATCTGCATGTCTTTGGACTGTGGGAGGAAACCGGAGAACCCGGAGGAAACCCACCAAGCATGGGGAGAACATGCAAACTCCATGCACCCAGAGACGGGAATCGAACCCAGACCCTGGAGGTGCAAGGCGACAGTGCTAACCACTACACCACCGTGCCGCCCCCACACTATTATGTGATTTCTTAATTTCCCAAAGCTGTTTTTATAATGAAGGTTGTACAAAACTTGCAATGCACTTATCTCAATGTTTCACTAGTCCTCGGATACCATCCTTTAATGCCCCAAAACATGCGGAAATCACTTGGATCGAGGTCAGAACTGTGCGGGCATGTGGCGATCCAAGTGCAAGTGGTGTTGGTGAATGAGTGTGTGTAAAGTTCCCACAGACAGATGCATCTTATCCACATGTTGGTGGAAAGTATCAGGCATTACACTCACTATGTTCACTGGAACAGCTGAGGTGGGCTCCGAGCCACCTCAGCCTGGATCGTCACTCTTCTTTAAAACATTTGCACCATTCAAAAGTTTTGCTGCAGTTAGGATTCTCATCACCATACTGTGCTTGAAGTCTTCTGTAAATACCAATCACTTTTATGCCTTCATTCACCTTGCCCCTTGTCATTGTTGATGGTGTTGTGTAGCCTTATGAACACTGTAAGTAAAAGTTTAAACAAAATATGACGCTTTTTAAAGCTCACATCTATAACCTACAAATACATTTATAAAATGTTATAGCACACTTATGAGCTTTTTTGTGTACTTTAGTATAATCATTTTGGGAAGCAAAACATTAACAAAAACATTATGAATTATTTTCCTAGCTGACTAGGTCTCTGTTATTCCAGTTTCAATCTGTATTTATATAGTGCACTTATGACAGATGTTAAGGTGTAATAAGTAAATGTAGTGATTGTATTCGTACAGTAGTATAGTAGGTCTTTAATGCATTCAAGCTCATATGCATTTGTAGAATTCAATAGAGATTTAACTATTACAAAAGTGTTAGGCCGAATAATCTGCTAACATTATTTATAGATTTATCCTCGTTTTAGAGACGTTAACAAGTTATATGAGAGAAACATAAATAAAGAGCTGTTTATTCTCCCATCTCTTTATGTAAGTTATTCAAAGTTTGGTCCAAGTTTAGTATTTTCTGTTCAGAAAAAATTCCCACAGTGATGAGTGCTGTGCTGTGAATCTCCCAGGACGAGGGATGAGAAAGAGGCAGGGTTTTGGTCCAGAGACCACCAGTTAGATGACTTCACAAAGCTTCCCTGCCCTTTTATTTCTCAGAAATTATTAAACCACTCGCCACCTTATGAAGGCCCAATTGAGGGAGCACTGCTGGGTCTGTTTTCCCACCGACTGTGCCGAACCTGCAGTGTGCGGGTGGGGGGCGGTTTAAAGGTCTGAGGCAGTTAGAGAAGCTTCCGGAGCAGTAGGGAGATAAGAGCGTTTGGGGATGCGTATCAACACAACAGAGCAGTTTACATTCGCTGTCTGGTGCTCGGACGTCATGCGGCAGTGTTTTAAACAGGCTTGGCTTTTGTTTGCTATTGTGTCATGGCTGCCCTTTCTGCAGCCTTTAGAGCTTCTCTGATGCTATTTGGGATTTTATTTTGCTCACCATCGCATGCCGACAAACTCAGCATGCGACCTTAAAACAGCTGAGTGAAAGACAACTGGGAACATCATGCACAACATCTACATATAATTTACAAATCCGGTGAATAAAAGGTGCATAATTATGAACTAATTGCATCATAATCGCAACCTAATGAGTGACACGGGACAGAATACATGCAAAATTTTGTCTGATTAGCATGAAATTTAATGTGCTTTTTTGGGGTTTTGTAAGTCCCAAGCTTATTGCTTAGTATATCACCCAGTGATGCAAGCAATAAACACGGCGTTTACAGAAGATTAGTTTTATTATGGAGACGGAAATGAACATGATAGCGCAAGCGTTTTTGCTGGAGAGGTTTTAACTTTATCTGGATGCCTGCGTGTGTGGGACCAGGACCTGAATTTTCTTCTTTTTTCCTGCTGATATTTTTTCTATGCAGTCTGCTGAATGTGTCGAGAATTTTCTTCAAGCCTCGCTTCACAGTTTCAGAAAAGGAACTCCAAGATCCGGCACTTTTTTTTGTAGACAAACTAGCAAAACCTTCCTGAGAAGCACATCCTTGTGGGCTAATATTTATTTGACTTTGCTTTGCTTCTGCATTTAAACAGTGCGAATGAGTAAACCTGCAAGAATAATTCCTCTTATACTGTATTTACAGTGGTTTATAGGTTTGCTTTCAGTACTGTTTCTTCCAAAAAATATAATACATATAAAATTGCTCACTGGAAATTATAATCTCAGTAAAAGTAAGAATGTGATAATTGTAATGGACATAATTCACATTTCTATAATGTAATCTGTACTGCTCAAATGTCACAAAAATCCTCAGCATTCACCCTAGTTTCCCAATCTGACAAGTGCTATTTAGCTGCATGCGCCTTTGATTTGGTATCAGTCCTGTCTCCAGCCATGTCTCCTCATTGATTTGTTGCCTGTTCTGAATTTTGTCAGTAGATTATACAACAACCGTGTAATGCTAACCGAGTCATTTGAAACAATGATGCTATGATATCCGTCATACTGCATCACCAGTGTACTACTAACTGTTACAGTAATTACACCAAATGTCGTTCACAGCTTGGGTAACAGTAGGTCTGTACGGTCCACAGTACTGAGGAGAGAGTCACAGAAGCACTTTCAACAAGAACACACATTAGATATCGTTATCATATACATCATCTTAAACAACATGCTGTCTGCTTTTATTAACTGCTTCTAAGTCCGAACTAATGCAAGCTACAAAGATAACTAGCTTCTAACACAAGGCTGAATCCCAAATCCCTCTCTAACCCCTGATCAAGGGCACTACTCGCTCTGTTGAACAAGGGATTGAATATCCTAGCACACTAGATTTCCATTTTACACTATTTAAGATTTAAACTCAGAACCTCGGAGTTAACTCATATTCTAAAGCAGTCATGCTGTTGTCCTGAAAATAAACATGCCTGTTATATCTTCATTCAGTCTTATTATGCTGCCGTGCAATGTCCTGAGTTTTATTTACTTAACTTTTTAATTTCTTTGTTTCAGCCCTAACCTGGTTTCCCACAGTGTTTCTCCACATTACAGACCATGATTTTGAGATCTGCCCTGTTGAAACTCGTATAAATATGCGAGTTAGGTCAATGGATGAAATCTTTTGAAATCCTTTGGAACTTCTCACAGACCTACAGTCTGTCTGTGGAGCTTGCAAGTTTCCTCTGTGTTGGGAGGTTTCCTCTTGTCTTGGGTTCTCTTCAGTTTCTCCTCACACACAATGTAGACTGACTGGTGTTTCCAAATTGCCCAGAGTGTATGATTGTGTATGTGTTTGAGCGCTACCCAGTGTAAGTGGCATAAAAAGCAAAGCAGCTTTACAGATTACTGTACTGTACCTAATGAACAAGCCAAAGGTAACAGCAGCAATGAAAACCTTCCTGATATGACCTGAGAAAAAAATAGTCTTTAAAAAGAGCCTGTGCTCCTCTGAGTGACTTCATTAGACACCATTATTCATTGGAGTTACTTCAGAGGGTTCAAAGTCGGGTTATACACATGTTTCCGTCAGTGTTTCTGGTGCACTGTTCAAGTTTTACAAATCACCTACACTGCAAAGTCGCCAGATCATTCAGAATTTTATCCATAAATAAGTTGGCCTTTGAGATAAGAAGTGTCTCTGACTAAAATGCTGTCTGGACTTTCAATAGAAGATTTAAGTAATATCATATGAGATGGAAACCTTCAATACTCAGACTGGGCCCTATTGCCTAAGACCACATCACAGCTGTGCTGATATTCAGTACAGCATCATGACCTAAAGTGTTATACAACATTCCACAAACACATTTTATTATAAACAGCTTATGATAATTTATGATTATCAACAGCTTAGCCAGTTAATTTGCTCTGGCAACACATCCTTCTGCATACTAACCATGACTGGCAGAGCTGGTGACCGACAGTTTTAATCATAATTAATAGGGGTTAAAGCAGTTTTAGATTTTTATCAGTACTATGTAGCCAAGAGGTTGTGGAGAATAAACCATGCACTGTAGGTGGTGAATAGTTCTGAGAAACTTACATTTACCTTTTAGAATTAGAAGTTAGGGGTTAGATTTTGGATTAAGCCTTGTGTTAGTGGTTTGTTAGCTTTTCGGCTTGTGTTTTCTGTGAACAGAACAATATACAGTAGATGCAATTCAGAATGAGTAAGAATGTTGTTTAAGATGATATAACATTCTCAGATGTGTTCTTGCTTTCTGTGACTGGTTGTGAAGGTGTAGCAAATATGGGTAGCTCAGTGGTTAAGGCATTGGACTACGGTTCAGAAGATCTCAGGTTCCAAACCCACCACCACCAAGTTGCCATTGTTGGGCCCTTAACCCTCAACTGCTCAAATGTACAGTATAATGAGATAAAGAAAAGTAAGTCGATCTGGATAAGAGTGTCTGCCAAATGCCTAAATGTAAATAGCGTTATTAATGATTGTAGAACACCTGGAACGCTAAATGATACATATAGTTAAATATTGAATTAGGGCAGCAGCACTTAGGCGAGCATGTGAGATTACTGACTATTAATGTATTTGGTAGATCTGGAGTATGATATGAGCCTGAGCACTAAGGTCTTTCAGGCTCTTTGTGATCTTTCCCTGCTACTTGCGTTATTTATTTAATTAAATTTTTGTACTGCCTTCAGTCCAGTTCTCCTTCAAGTCAACCTACAGTATAATGCACAAGGCATCCACAGAGGCTCAAGTTACACAGTCCTTTTCTCTGGGCCTTGCTCCCAGCCATGGCGGTTCTCACTGGGGAGATCCTGATGCTCATCCTTCTTTTGAAAGCCTCAAGCAATGTTCTCCATCAGTACACTACACTGAGTTGCTCTTCTAAGACATTGAATTTCTGACATTGGATTGCAATCCTGTAGAATTACTCCACTTGCGATTCAGTTGACTCGCATCTCATCCATAATGAAAAGCCGCTTCTCCCAGATGTATCGTTGAGACTCCCAAGTCCCTGTGCAACGACTGAATATAGTTCCTACATAATGTGATCTATGTATTGCGAGTAAACAAAAAGAAAGATTCACTCCGGCACAATCACACAGCGTGACCTCCTTTAAGCCTCAGCAGGAGCTCGAGGACTCATCCCTGATCGCTCTGCCCTAGAAGTAAAGTGCACACTTTCTGCTGAATTTACTGGATTTTTTTGTTTATGCAGGCCGGATTGTAGCGCTCGAGCCATTAGTGGACGTTTCATCGCTTGCTACAGTGCTTAAACCGGGTCAGGATGATCGTCAGCCTGAAACAGCCAACTCAAATAACAGCATTACAGCATGCGGATGAAGAGTTAAAGCTGTAAATGTCATACAAAGTCCTGCAATATCAAGCCTTCACGGATATAAAATATATCTATAGCTGTACATCCTTATAATGCATTGCTCCGAGAGTAAAAATTAAGAAGGAAAGAGAATGGTAAAATCATGTTAATGTTCTTTAGAGAGTGCACACAATGCAAAAACAAAAACAACAACAAACTCTATCTTTTGGTTTCTAACTGTGACTGAGAAGCTTGAAAAATTATTTCTTTCCATTTTAATTTAATGGTTTTTGGTGTATTTTAGAATAACTTACAAAAAGTTTAACTTTCCCTTTATTCCTACTTTACTAGTCAGTGAGTAAACAAAGAAATAAATATAGGAATTATTTTCTCTTTCTTTCTTTCAAAGCTTTAATAATATCCTCATTATTTCCCATATAAAATATTGCATGTGTTTTCATCTGCCACACCACTGCGCACAAAAAAAAAAAAGACATCACATCATAATTACAGCTCTGTGTCTGAATTGGAGTTCTGAATAAACATTAATGAAACTTTTGTGGCGTGCTGTTATAGGAAAATAATAATTTAAGACGGTGTTGTTACAAATGAAAAAGGAGTTACTGCTATCACCATCACAATAAAGTTGATTATTTTCCTGTAGCAGCACATTCTGAAGTGTTTTATTCCCCTTATACCACAGCAAATTGAGTGGTACTATTTAGCCAAAAAGGTGAGGAGAATAAACCATGGAGGTGGTGGACAGTCCTGAGAGACTTACCATATTTACTTTACATTGCCATTTATTCCACTTTAGAATATCAACTCTGTTAACTTCCGTATTCTGGGGTCGAATTCCAAATGACATTTAATGGAAAGCTAGTGAACTATGTAGGGTGTACTTTCCCTTGTTCCACACACCAAGCAGTGCATGCTGAGACCCACAGTTAGTGTCATAACCCACTGGACAAAACCTGGGACGGCGAGTGATACATATAGTTACACATCTCAGTGCTGTTACTGTCTATTATCACCATTCGTGGAATAACGTCTTTAATCCAATCAGATCGCTCAGGCGGTTGTATAAGATGATAACTCCTAATACCTATAATCATCTTCTTAGAAAGAGTGACTGTCTTCACTAATTTAATAACGCAAACTTTCTCCATATATTAACCTTTAATTATTAAAACATACATTACTTGCCTAAAAATATTTATTTAAAAAATAATAGTGTTACTGGAAATTGGTTACTTGTAAGAAGGTGACGGTCAAAGTTTAGGACCTGGACCGAAACCCGAGTCTGAGGATGAAAAGGAAGTCACGCAGGCACAGAGAATGCGTGGAACAGCAGGAATCTGAGAGCGTGATGCTGTATTCTGTGTGTTCACAGTAGAGGAAGATCTCTGCACCACATCGCTGGCTTCTTCTGGTCTGTAGGTAAAGTGATTAAATCTGAAACCAACGTGTTAAACACTACACGAGCTTGACGAATAACGACCAGGGACACTCTCTCGCAGTGCTCGCTTCATTCCTCAGATTCACACTTCACCAAAGGAAACCTTGACAAAGTGCACAACCAGCTAGAAGCGAGTCCTTCCATCTGCTCTGTCCATTACTGGTGCACAGTGGGCAATAATTTATAGATCGATCCGAGAGTCACGGTCCAGATTTCCATATTGCATTTTATTAAACTTTGGCTCTGCATGCTGACTTTATCGTAATTCTCATACATCTTCATCATGACGGTGTGCATTACTCAGTTAGGTATTTCTCCATGTGTAGGTGTTTGAGGTGCAACATGGGTTCCTTATGAGTTTATAAATTAATTTTCTAAAGACGTTTGAATTCTTTTGTATAAGAGATATAAGATATAAGATGGATCTTATCTAAAATCCTAAAGGATTATTTGAAAACTGCTTTTTTTTTTTTTTTGCATTTGGAGAGGTTCGAAATTGTTTAAGGATCCTAAAACCCTCTTAGAACCTTTCATAGTCACTTAAAAGCAGCATGACAAACTATTTTTTTAAGTGTAGAGTTATTCATTGCAGTTTATTTATTGATGCATTTATTTGGCTTGTTGTCATACATTGGGGTAAATAAAGGCCAAAACCCTTGAACCATAGAACCATTAATTTTCCCTTTAATGGTTTTCCATCACAGTTTATTAAAAAAAAAAAAAAAAAAACACACAGATTGTCAGAGAAACTCCTCAATTCTAAACAGAGCCTAAAGTTACTTAAAAACTGTTATTAAGCCCTGACACTGGAGACTCCATCCATAAACATCACACAAACACATTTTTCTTTATCTGTTTTTTAAAAATCTGTTTATACTGTATGCATCATACTCCGTACTCCCTGTGAATGAGATGGTACTATAGAAACGATAATGTATTCATATAGACATGTGATTTGATCTGAATTCAATGCCACTCTAGTATTACTCAGTTTATCTGTTGCTGGGTGTCAAAATCCCAAGTATGTTAAAAGTATACTCCTCTCTGTTAGCATTACACTCCTGTCTGTGATCTCAGCACAAGCGGTAACTTCGGGGCGAGCTGAGACTTGTGACATTTAAAGAAGGAATTTGGTTCTAAATTAATTTTCACCTTGCCATTCCAAAGTTTTTTTTTCCTTCCCTGGAGCTGTGGGCATGTCTGTGTGTGTGTGTGTGTGTGTGTGTGTGTGTGTGTGTGTGTGTGTGTGTGTGTGTGCGCGGTGTGTGTGTGCATGTGTGTGTGTGTGCGCGGTGTGTGTGTGCATGTGTGTGTGTGTGCGCGGTGTGTGTGTGCATGTGTGTGTGTGTGTGTGTGTGTGTGTGTGTGTGTGTGTGCGCGTGCGTGTGTTCAATATGTCCTCATGTTTCACCATTCAATAGAAATCTCAACAAAATAATCAGTCTTTCTATCAGCAATGACCGTCAAACCTCTCACACACACACACACACACACACACACACACACTGCCACATACCCACACACTCACACACATAGCTGCAGGACGAGGACAGGACAGCATCACCGTGAACAACGTCCATCGTTATCGCTTGTGAATTCATCCATTTTAGTTTAATGAGATTTCTTTTTTTTCACTCTAGGAAAGAACGCGGGAACAAAAGGAACCCGTTCATATTCATCTCCGAACAGAAAGTCAATTAAGAGCTCTTAAATGTGGCCTTTAATGAACCAAGCTACAACGAACCTTCACAATTCCCTCATAATGGCCTGGAAGATTATAAATATTTCAGCTAATTTTTTCCCCCTTTTCCATTCTCTAAGCAGCTCAGTGCAAATTAATATTTAAAACTTTTAAATCTATCTAATTTATCACTTTAATCCCTGATCCTGAAGACTGATACATCTGTCTAGAGCAGGTGCAATTTTGAGTCCATGCATCATATACCCATGATTGTCTGTATACAGAAGGATCCGGAAGACCGTCTACTACAACTAGCAGTTTTACAGAGGGAAAATTTTTTTATTTTGTCCAATGATATTTCTCGAACATGAGCTCATCACTCTTCAATAATGTAGGCCAAAAACAGGCTTCCTTTAGCAAAGTTGAAAGCCCGGGTTCGATTCCCAGCCAGTGCCCAAACCCCCCAGTCACTGGATGCAGCTCCCAAGCCGTCAGGAAGGGCATCCGGCGTAAAACCTGTCCCAAGTTGTTGTGCGGACTGGATATCCACTGTGGCGACCCCTTGCTGAGAGCAGCCGAAAGACCAACAACCAGTCAAAATCCCAATCCTAGATTATTATAATGTTGATGGCTACAATTTTATACAAGTTAATATATGTTACATAAATTCCATTTTGCAGACATTTACTTATTTTATCAAATTAGTTTCCTCAGACACAGTAACTTGTCTATAACCAAGATGATAACCAATCAAGATGTCTGTACTTTATCATAACCTTATGGCAGTGGTTCTGAACCATGGTTCTAGAGGACTACTGCCTTGCACATTTTAATGCATTCTCAGCTTCTAGCAAACTTGATTAAACTAATCAACTCAATTGAAGCAAAAGCAGGGAAAACTCTCAAATATGCAGGACCGTCACTGATAAAACAGCCCTTATTACTGTAGGTGTAAGGGACTGCCCCTAGAGGGAGGGCACTGTGGTTGTGTTTTGTGTCTTGTAGTTTTTTGTTAGAAGACCCAGTTTCCCAGAAGGCACCTTGGTCAGTTTCACCTGTGCCGAGGTGGCTCATTAGTGATCTTATAAAAAGCTGTTAGCTCTTGGAAACTGGGTCGAGCATTAATATTGTCTAGTGGGCTTTAGTTTTGTTTTTTGTTTATTTATGTTAAACTGGCTCTGTAGGCATATTGTCTAGGTCTAGACACGGGTGTGTCTGCATGAAGGCCATTGAGGTATGTGTGTGGGTATGGAGTGCATAGGTATGTGTATGAAATGCATAGTCGCAGGTATGTGTGTATGGAGTGCATAGGGGTAGGTAGGTATGTGTGTATGGAGTGCATAAGGGTAGGTAGGTATGTGTGTATGGAGTACATAGGGGTAGGTATGTGTGTGTGTATGGAGTGCATAGGGGTAGGTATGTGTGTGTGTATGGAGTGCATAGGGGTAGGTATGTGTGTGTGTATGGAGTGCATAGGGGTAGGGATGTGTGTGTGTGTATGGAGTGCATAGGGGTAGGGATGTGAGTATGTAGTGCATAGGTGTACAGTAGGTATGTGTGTGCCTGGAGTGGAGAGTGTATGAGGTGCACCAGGTGTGAGAGTGTATGAGGTGCACCAGGTGTGAGAGTGTATGAGGTGCACCAGGTGTGAGAGTGTATGAGGTGCACCAGGTGTGAGAGTGTATGAGGTGCACCAGGTGTGAGAGTGTATGAGGTGCACCAGGTGTCAGTGTGTGTACGATGTGCATAGAGGTGTGAGTGTGTGTACCATGTGCATAGAGGTGTGAGTGTGTGTACGATGTGCATAGAGGTGTGAGTGTGTGTACGATGTGCATAGGAGGTGTGAGTGTGTGTACGATGTGCATAGAGGTGTGAGTGTGTGTACGATGTGCATAGAGGTGTGAGTGTGTGTACGATGTGCATAGAGGTGTGAGTGTGTGTACGATGTGCATAGAGGTGTGAGTGTGTGTACGATGTGCATAGAGGTGTGAGTGTGTGTACGATGTGCATAGAGGTGTGAGTGTGTGTACGATGTGCATAGAGGTGTGAGTGTGTGTACGATGTGCATAGAGGTGTGAGTGTGTGTACGATGTGCATAGAGGTGAGTGTGTTCTTAGGTGAGTCTGTGTATGTCTGTGTGAGTCTAGCTCCCTGGAGCGCGTGTGTGTGTATCGCCTGTAGAAGCATAGGTTTTACTATATCTCGAAGAGCTCAAGTAATATGTTCAATGTCTTAGCACCTGTATATCCTAAGACGAGTATCACAACACAGAGCATTTGTTAAGTGTTCCAGGTATTAGAGCCTGAATGTCTTGTAGCCTGTGTCACAACACAGAGCGTTTATTAACTGTCCCAGGTATTAGAGCCTGAATGTTTTGTAGCCTGTGTCACAACACAGAGCGTTTAAGTGTCCCAGGTATTAGAGCCTGTGCGTCTTGTAGCCTGTGTTGCAACCTCGAGCTCTTGTACGGTGTTATGGTTCTCCGCACTATGTTCTTAGTGTTTCTGTACCGTGTGTTCTGTTTGAATAACCAGTGTGTATGCTAAGCTAAACGAGCCAGTGCCTTGTTTATTTGGTTTGAGTTTGGTTTATTTGTTTTAAATAAAAACTCCCTACTTGAAAAAGAACCCTCTGCGTTTATGCCTGCCCTTTGTAAGCCCACGACGATAACATCAGCCCGTTACACCTGCAAACGTGACAGTAGGTGCATCCCTGCGATAAGGTGCTGTGATCATCAAACTGCTTAAGTGAAATTGAGACCCCTTCTCAATTTCACTTAAGCTGATAATGCTGCAAACTGAACATTGTTTATGTATAGCTTATACAGTGGTGTGAAAAACTATTTGCCCCCTTCCTGATTTCTTATTCTTTTGCATGTTTGTCACACTTAAATGTTTCTGCTCATCAAAAACCGTTAACTATTAGTCAAAGATAACATAATTGAACACAAAATGCAGTTTTTAAATGAAAGTTTACGTTATTAAGGTAGAAAAAAAACTCCAAAATTACATGGCCCTGTGTGAAAAAGTGATTGCCCCCCTTGTTAAAAAATAACTTAACTGTGGTTTATCACACCTGAGTTCAATTTCTGTAGTCAGCCCCAGGCCTGATTACTGCCACACCTGTTTCAATCAAGAAATCACTTAAATAGGAGCTACCTGACACAGAGAAGTAGACCAAAAGCACCTCAAAAGCTAGACATCATGCCAAGATCCAAAGACATTCAGGAACAAATGAGAACAAAAGTAATTGAGATCTATCAGTCTGGTAAAGGTTATAAAGCCATTTCTAAAGCTTTGGGACTCCAGCGAACCACAGTGAGAGCCATTATCCACAAATGGCAAAAACATGGAACAGTGGTGAACCTTCCCAGGAGTGGCCAGCCGACCAAAATTACCCCAAGAGCGCAGAGACAACTCATCCGAGAGGCCACAAAAGACCCAGGAGAACATCTAAAGAACTGCAGGCCTCACTTGCCTCCATTAAGGTTGTTCACGTGTTCACGACTCCACCATAAGAAAGAGACTGGGCAAAAACGGCCTGCATGGCAGATTTCGCAACCACTTTTAAGCAAAAAGAACATTAAGGCTCGTCTCAATTTTGCTAAAAAACATCTCAATGATTGCCAAGACTTTTGGGAAAATACCTTGTGGACCGACGAGATAAAAGTTTAACTTTTTGGAAGGTGCGTGTCCCGTTACATCTGGCGTAAAAGTAACACAGCATTTCAGAAAAAGAACACCATACCAACAGTAAAATATGGTGGTGGTAGTGTGATGGTCTGGGGTTGTTTTGCTGCTTCAGGACCTGGAAGGCTTGCTGTGATAGATGGAACCATGAATTCTACTGTCTACCAAAAAATCCTGAAGGAGAATGTCCGGCCATCTGTTTGTTGACTCAAGCTGAAGCGATCTTGGGTGCTGCAGCAGGACAATGACCCAAAACACACCATCAAATCCACCTCTGAATGGCTGAAGAAAAGCAAAATGAAGCCTTTGGAGTGGCCTAGTCAAAGTCCTGACCTGAATCCTATTGAGATGTTGTGGCATGACCATAAAAAGGCGGTTCATGCTAGAAAACCCTCAAATAAAGCTGATTTACAACAATTCTGCAAAGATGAGTGGGCCAAAATTCCTCCAGAGCGCTGTAAAAGACTCGTTGCAAGTTATCGCAAACGCTTGATTGCAGTTATTGCTGCTAAGGGTGGCCCAACCAGTTATTAGGTTCAGGGGGCAATTACTTTTTCTCACAGGGCCATGTAGGTTTGGATTTTTTTTCTCCCTAAATAATTAAACCCCTCATTTAAAAACTGCATTTTGTGTTTACTTGTGAATACTTTGACTAATAGTTAAATGTGTTTGATGATCAGAAACATTTTGTGTGACAAACATGCAAAAGAATAAGAAATCAGGAGTGGGGCAAATAGTTTTTCACACCACTGTATCTCTCATGATTTAAAAGGTTTTATTTGTAAAAAAACAACTCTTTTCACCTTGATTCTGTCAGTAACTCACTATAAAACACACACAACCAAAGAATGAGTTTGCTAATTGCAGCTCAACCTACATATACTGTATATCATTGACACTTTATTGTATATAACATTGATACAAAGACAACTATGAGAGGACACAATAGTGTTTTGCAAAATTACAATAAATTCACACTGATATGTTAGGTTTTAATATGTCCCGCTTCCCCTCAGAATAATTAGTATATAATAGGGATGTAACGGTATTGTAAATACCGTCATACCTCAATAACAATTTATTTCGATAATCCAGTGGTCGCATGATGATAAAATGATTTATCATTTTATCTGTAGCGACAACAGACCGCAAAGGATGATGGTCACGCCTGGGCTGATGGGAATTGTAGTTCCCGCTACCTCCCGTTCGCTCCATTCCACTGAGCAAACTTTTCTCAGAAGACCTATAGTTTTATTGAGTCATTTCGGTTTCTCTCTGAAAAGAAACGAGAAAGGGAAAAAAAATCCTGTCTCTGTCTGAATAAGTGAGTGAATGAGGTGAGTGTCTCAAATACTCATTCAGCACATGGGCCAGCTGCAATAAGTAGGCTGCTATTTTTATTTTTTGAGTTTTCAAGAATACTAATTTGAAACTTTTTTTTTACCTGGTTTAATTTAAGTTTCTGTTTGAAAGTTTACAGATAGATGGCTAATTTGTATGCCATTGATATGTTCAGTGTTCGTGTATACTGTTTAATAAACACTTTTGGCACTTTTTTTGAGTCTCTTCATTAGTTTTGTTTTTTCCTGTAAATGATTCAATAAATACTGTACCTTGCCATTCATACCGAGGTATTACCATACAGTGAAGTTTTGATACCGTTACATCCCTAGTATATAATATTAAATAATATTTCCCTAATGTGTATTTTGTTGCATTTAATTTTTAACCTCCGGAAACTCAAAATCCTTGTTACAGATACGGTATTCTGCCTGTTATGCATTAATGCATGAATTCTTCTTTCTGATTGATCAGAAGGTGACCATTGTTCTCTAACAGCATCTGTGGTAAAACTAGCACAGGTTTATATTAATATGCACTATAGATTAACATGAATATTAGACACAACTAAAGCCTAAGATGTCCTTAAATTAATTCAATGCTGAGGTATAAGAGGAATGAAACAGTTTGAAGATGTTCTGTCCAGTATGGTGACAGTACCCCGGCTTCATCACAACACCCAGACATTGATTATTTTTCCTCTAAAAGCACAAACGTGTTTATATCAGCCTCATGTTGCACTTCATGCTCTTGACCCATTCTTCCCCTGCTGAACCTGAGCTACTTATTCCTTTTTTTCTCTCTCTCTCTTATCTCCAGGAAACAAAATGAGACCTTGACAGCTGGTGAGAAGAGTGTGTAAGAAAGAGAGCGCACAGCCTATTTTAGCGACGGAGTCTTTAGCGGCTTTGATGGTGATGGTCTGATAGTCTCCAAGGGCATGTGTGCGGTCGTTAGTGCTGAGGATCACCTTATTCCCCAGAAAAAGACAGACCAGGCCAATAAGTTATTCCGCCCACTACCAGGCGAGATGCTAATGGTCTTTCTCACTCTCTACTTTGCCTGAGGAGGAACGCTTGCCTAGTGATGAGTCTCCTCTATCACTTTATCAATCCTCCTCCTCATCCTCCAATTTCTCAGCTCGTTCAACTTTATGACCTCGCTGATGATGAAGGCCGGTTTTCCAGGAGCATACAGAGATTCCAAGAGAGATCTTGACTTGAGTGTCATTTATAATCACATAATGATCTGAATGTATTGTAATAGCACATACATGTGGATTTCAACATGGTTTCTACAGAGCCACATGGGTCAGTGATGTGTAGCCAGGGGTCTGTCATAGTACAGTATGTTAAAATTTATTTTGGCTACTGTTATTATACTATTTTACAAAACTAAGAAATATTAAGTACTACATATGTTGGAAATAAATCATTCTACCCCGGCCATATGCTTCTCATTTCTATATTGATACATAAAAGAAAGCAAGCAAACTATCTACAACACTACACCATATACTGTACATTAAAGTCAAACTTGCACTAGTGATGAAATTTACTGTGACTAAAACCGTACCAGTGATTGACATTTACAAAAGATTTCAAGCACAGTACAGTAATGAGACTCTTAATCGCATTAGAACATTTGAACGTTTTAAAGAAGACCATGTGTTCGTGAAAGACGATTCTGGCCAAGGTGGCTCAGAGGCCACTGTAGTCTTGAACATTGTGAACAAGCAGTGAATGCAACGCATGCTCAGTGAAACTCTATAGATAACTTGTTGCCGACTTGCAGAAATACTGAGAAAATGTTCTACCTTGATAGTGTCCAAGCACTAGTGAAACACTGGGATAAATTAATGTATCAGAGGATTATATAGAGAAATAAATGGAGTTTTTACTCTCACAACTGTGTTCTGTACAACCAAAAGTCCCAGTTTGACTTGAACACCCATTATCACACTGTTGCTGACAAAAATCCTATTATATTCCTGTACTATTTTTTAAAATACTTATTACATTGTACTTTTTGAAAATGTAGGTCTAATTTAATTATAACTATATTTTGAGTGTTAATTTCATTTGCTGTGTAAGTTCTATTTTCTTTAACATAATTAACATAAATTTTAATGTGTAATTATATTTCAGTTGTTTTTGATTTTATGAACTAAGCAGTTAACTCCATGCCAGAGATAACGGTGCATAGTTGTGTATTTGACAAATAACATGTAGAACATGATTTTCATTTTCATAATAATCCAGATCATTTATACTTTAAGATATTTTATATGCTACTACATCATCATCAGCATCATCATCGAATATATAAATATTAAAACATATTTAAATATTTTTATTTTTTATAAATAATGTCAGCTTAAGTCTAATAGCAACATCCATAAAAAATAATTGTGTGTGTGTGTGTCTTGGCTTGAGGGGGGCATTATAGCATTAATAAACAACACAAAATGTAATTGTCCATGTTTTAATCATGTTTTAATCATGTTTCTAATATTATATTATATGTAATATGAAGTGTTGATTTTCTTTTCTCAATTGTTGCTAAAAAATCAAAGACAAAGCAACTTGATGTTAATGCAAACGAAACTGCAATCAAGCATCGAGCAGATAGATAGATGGTAAATTAATAAACTTTTCTGCCCTACTGTAACCTTTACTTCTGACAAAGCTCTGGTACTGGTGACTCCCTCCTTAAAAGTTACATGAATACATATGGTGATGCTTTCTGTATAGAGATATCAACAATCACATAGATTTACAACAGCACATGAGTCACAAACTTTCATGACGGCCAGTGAGCTGGTTACGAGAATCATACGTCCATATGAAAAGATCGCATAAACAAAGTGAAAAGTCTAATCCTGCTTGTCCTCGTCTCCTGACCGCATGTCCTTCATTAGTTCTTTTCTATTTTTTTTGGTCTTTCTAATGATGTTTGAATAAAGATTCTCGTTAATGATCTCATTTCAGCTCCAGGACCCAAACCGAGACACGGCAGGAGAGTGTCCCTCAGACCGGCAGCTTTTTAAAAATAAATCACTTAAAATAAGCATCTTTGCACAGCTCTCCGGTCCACCCAGCTCCCACCAACCCCCCACCCTCAGTACGATGCACCACACATGGCCAAGGCCTGTTAATAAAACGTCTCTTTATGAAAATCTTTTTAAGGTCCTGGGTTTTGAGAAAGTAATCCAGCGAAGCTATGGTGTGTAAAATTGGATTTTGTGGCGCAGTTGTGTTGAGGAACATCTGTCGATAGATGTTATACCCTGTCTGTTCCAATCTTATTACACTATTTGGAGATCTATAAGGCTGTTCTATAAGCCAAATGAGTTTTCATTACGCCTAACACGCTTTACCACGTGCATCGGTAATAAAAACGCTGAGAGCATCAATTACAGCCCGTTCTAATAATTCTGCAATGATGAGGCTCACATATTCTTTGTTGAACAAGCAAAGTGCCTCGGAGAGGAACGCTTCGGACGAATGTTGGAGAAAATGTTGTGCTATAGTGCATTAATATATTTATTTATACACTGACCCAGCAGAGTTTCCAGTTGTAGCTCAGTATTGATTTTGCTAGCTTGCATTATATCGAGTTTGCAAACAGCATGGTTAGCTAATCCTCTTTTTTTCTTTTTGCTATTCTGGGACAGAGGGAAATGATACATAAAGACTGAAGATTTGATTTTAATTGTTGGAAGCGGCAGAACAACGTTAATCTATTAAATGCTTTAATTCAGGTTTTTTTATCTCTTCGTGTAATGAGGTGGATCCTGCTGATTCGGAGACTCGTTTGGATAACGAGGCCAGTGCTACCGATGTCCTTCCTTGTATAAATATATATATTAAAAGAAATATATATATTAAAAAAAAAAGAAGAAACCTGCAGTATTAACTAGATCGTGACCTCAGGGGTTATGCGGAAGTTAAGTAATTGGTCCGAGTCTAGAGGGATTAAAGAGCAAAACAAACCTGGAGTAATGGAGCCGGGTCAGACTGCTGCTCTCAGCTCTTCTTCTTGCCCTTTTTGGTGCTACGTCCAACACTCTTGCCCTAATTGGTCTCACGGTGTTAATCCAGCCTCTTTGCACAAAATGAAAAGGAGAACAATAAAACAATGCAATAAATCCGTGGAAAATATGCATGGGTGGCAACTAATACCCACAAAACTGCACAATAGTCATTAAGCAACACACAAAAAAATACAAACCGTAAAAAAAAAATATTTTTCAAGAATTGAGATGGATTCAGAGTTAATGAAAGAAAAGAGCTTTTCTTTGAGTCTGCAACTTAATCCCGAAGAAGGTTTTTTTTCTCTTTGTAAAATTTCAACCCCCCCCCCCCCCCAAAAAAAAAGGCTAAGATAATATGTGAAAATGACAAGCACTAAAATAAATTTCTAACAGGCAAGGTGAATTTATTTATAGTGCATATGTTTTATACACTAAAATTATTTATTTAAAATGCTTTACAGGTAATTTTATGTCATTCTATTATTATTACTGTATTATTTAATATAAATGCTTCTTTTAACAAGCACACATTTGGGATCCTCTGAAAGTTGTTACTAGTCTAGCATTTGTGTGTAATATAAAAGTTAAATGTTACCAGGTACTGTATAAATCAGGTATACTTCGGATTTCAGGGCTTAAACCTACTGTAGAAACTAAGAGATGTACAGGACTAGGTTTATAAGTAAATGCATTCTAGGTCTAATTCATTCACTGCTTAAAAATAAATAAATAATTCAGTTCAGTATAAGTTTAAAAATCTTTGCGTGGAAGTGATTCTGGTTAAAACGTTACATGAATGAGTTATGAATGAGTTTTAGCTGTACAGGTCCTTCTCAAAAAATTAGCATATTGTGATGAAGTTCATTATTTTCTGTAATGTACTGATAAACATTAGACTTTCACATATTTTAGATTCATTACACACAAACTGAAGTAGTTCAAGCCTTTTATTGTTTTAATATTGATGGCGTACAGCTCATGAAAACCCAAAATCCCTATCTCAAAAAATTAGCATATAATTAAAAGGTTCGCTAAACGAGCTATTAACCTAATCATCTGAATCAACTAATTAACTCTAAACACCTGCAAAAGATTCCTGAGGCTTTTAAAAACTCCCAGCCTGGTTCATTACTCAAAACCGCAATCATGGGTAAGACTGCCGACCTGACTGCTGTCCAGAAGGCCATCATTGACACCTTCAAGCAAGAGGGTAAGACACAAAGAAATTTCTGAACGAATAGGCTGTTCCCAGAGTGCTGCATCAAGGCACCTCAGTGGGAAGTCTGTGGGAAGGAAAAAGTGTGGCAGAAAACGCTGCACAACGAGAAGAGGTGACCGGGCCCTGAGGAAGATTGTGGAGAAGGACCGATTCCAGACCTTGAGGGACCTGCAGAAGCAGTGGACTGAGTCTGGAGTAGAAACATCCAGAGCCACCGTGTACAGGCGTGTGCAGGAAATGGGCTACAGGTTGCAAATTTTGCATGTCATTCAGAAATCAAGGTGCCAGAGTCTGGAGGAAGACTGGGGAGAGGGAAATGCCAAAATGCCTGAAGTCCAGTGTCAAGTACCCACAGTCAGTGATGGTCTGGGGTGCCATGTCAGCTGCTGGTGTTGGTCCACTGTGTTTTATCAAGGGCAGGGTCAATGCAGCTAGCTATCAGAAGATTTTGGAGCACTTCATGCTTCCATCTGTTGAAAAGCTTTATGGAGATGAAGATTTCATTTTTCAGCACGACCTGGCACCTGCTCACAGTGCCAAAACCACTGGTAAATGGTTTACTGACCATGGTATTACTGTGCTCAATTGGCCTGCCAACTCTCCTGACCTGAACGCCATAGAGAATCTGTGGGATATTGTGAAGAGAAAGTTGAGAGACACAAGACACAAGAATCTGCAAAAGGATTCCCGACCAAGTATTGAGTGCATAACTGAACATAATTATTTGAAGGTTGACTTTTTTTGTATTAAAAACACTTTTCATTTAGTGGTCGGATGAAATATGCAAATTTTTTGAGATAGGGATTTTGGGTTTTCATGAGCTGTATGCCACAATCATCAATATTAAAACAATAAAATGCTTGAACTACTTCAGTTTGTGTGTAATGCATCTAAAATATATGAAAGTCTAATTTTTATCAGTACATTACAGAAAATAATGAACTTCATCACAATATGCAAATTTTTTGAGAAGGACCTGTATATCCTTTTGGTTAGTCTACTGAAGTCTGGTCTAGAAGTCTAATATATAGCAAATGTATGGATGAAAATATAAATAATCCTAGCTGTAGTAATCAATAGCACACAGAAAAGCACTCGACCCAGTGCAGATTTTGTATTTGAGGAAGACTGAGGTGTCCAGGAAACAAGCTGAATTTCAGCATGAAGAGAAGACAATAAGAATATATGGAAGGACTTCACATGATCTTGCTAATGAAATGACTTGTTGTGAATTTATGTCATTGCATTTACATTCATTCATCTTCTATACCGCTTTATCCTGTATTTAGGAGACTCTGGGCACAAGGCAGGGTACACCCTGGACAGCGTAGAGCACACACACACACACTCATTCACACACTATGGTCAATTTTGGGAACGCCAATTAGCTTAATCTGCATGTCTTTGGACTGTGGGAGGAAGCCGGAGAACCCAGAGGAAAAACTCCATGCAAACTCCATGCACACAGAGACGGGAATCAAGCCTGGCCGGGAATTCAATCACCTTCATCTTTATAACAGCACACCACGTGGTGTCCAGTTCATGTGTGCAAATGATGTCTCATGCATACGGTCCTTCACACCCTCCCTCTCACACACAGTCTTGGAAAACGGTGTGTGCCATCAGGGAAGAAGAAAAACTCCATAGATGTGATACTCTGTTGATTCAGTACATTCAGGTGGTCAGCTGACTTCATTTTATTGGCCCATAATGTTGCCGAGTCTAGACTTGAGTAACTGATCAACCCCAGATCATAACACTGTCTCCAGAGGCTTGTACAGTGGACACTATGCATGATGCGTGCATCGCTTCATGAGCTTCCCTTCTTACCCTGACACACCCATCACTCTGGAATAGGATCAATCTGGACTCATCAGGTCACATGACCCTCTTCCTTTGCTCCAAAGTCCAATCTTTATCCTCCCTAACAAACTGAAGCCTTTTTTTTGCTCTTACTTTTACTAATAAACATGGCTCTGATTTCTACTGGGCATTTTTACCATGTGACTTCACCAAGTGTTTAAGTGTTCCCTTTCAAAGGCTTTCTCTCGATGCTGCGTGAAAACGCTATGGGAACCATTTGTCCTGTTGCCGGTTGTGAAGCATGTGTGCAAACACGCCAAATTTTTTGGCTATATATAACCTCGGTCAGGTGACGTCATCTGATTAGACGCAGCCGCAAGTTATAAATACTAGTGAGCCGGCGACAAACCTCAGAACATTTGTCTTCAGCCTTGTTTTGAGCGTGTCTGTGTTTAAACCAGCAAAATAAGAAAGTGTTTAACTCACCAATATGGCGGAGTTTAAACTAGATATCCCTCCGTGTGTGATAATCCATATCGGAGTGCGATCAGCTTGGTGCTCCACTGCACACCAGGGCGGTTTTGCAGGCCTACCAGGCTGACCTGCTGAGAGACTTGAGTACTCGCAGGGCTCTTCAAGATAAGGCGTATTGGAATTATGCCGAGCTGCAGACTTGTCTCTTCGTGCAACAAAGCAGATGGCTCGTGTTATCGGCCGTTTTATGGCTGCTATGGTTTTCGCAGGAGGCACCTGTGGCTAAATCTCAGGCGCATCAAGGATAGGATTGTGCATTCCTCCTTAATGCCCCTATCTCGCCTTCCGGCCTGTTTAGCGATGTCGTTAACTCAGTTAACCCACTAGGTTCTGGGGCGAAGTTATACGAACAAGCTTTTGGGAAATTCCCTCCCCGCCGTGCTCAAGAGTCGGGATTGTCAGTCACCCAGTCTCGACCGGGTCTGACTCTTGCGAGGCGTAAAACACAAGGAGGGTGTTTTTTTTGGACCCGGGCACCTCCTCGTAAAGATCGGGAGGTCAGACTGATTATAAATAAAATAAAATAAATGGGGGTGCCCCCCCCCCCAATAGGGAGAGGCATCCACAATTCCTTTCAAACGAATGAAGTGTTCTCCCTGGCACCCCCAGGAGGTCGGTGTTCTTGCTCCGCCACCACTGGTGTTTCGGGCAACAACAGTCTCCAATAGGCTGTTAGTTCTTCGGTTTTTCCTGCCATGTTTCAAGATGCGGAACATCTAACATCCCCCCCCGTTGAACCAATCCCGCCGAAACTTTTGCCCTTTTCTGAGAAACTGGCAGCGTGGAAGCTACTGTACTGCCAAGTATATCTCCTTGGGTACTAAGCACTGGAGAGAGAAACTACAGGATTCAGTTCTCTGTGTTTTCAATGGCGTGGTCTCCACTTCCATGAAACCGGAAAGTGACAAAGCTGACAAAGCTGCTGGGGAAGGGGGCCATGGAACATATTCCCCCACCAGACAGTGAGTCAGGCTACTACAGTCGGTATTCTTGGTTCCCAAGAGGAACGGGGGCTGCGTCCAATTTTTCAGATTTTGCGGGCTCTTCCGCTATCTGAAAATCAATAAATACAGTTCAAATGTTGACTGTCAAAGTGATTGCTCTCAAATCCTACCAAGTGATTGATTTCTGACAATAGATTCAAGGACACTTAGTTTCATACAGAAACATTGCCACAACACAGGAAGATCCTGAGGTTCGCTTTCGGGGGCGAAGCTTACCAGTATCAGGTCCTTCCATTGGTCTAGCTCACCCGCACATATACAAAATGCATGGATTTAGCCCTGGCTCTTACGGGAGTCCCAGGGCATCCGGTGGCTAGTGCTTCGACAGCATGTCGTCCTAGCTCATCTCTGTTCTCAGGATTGAGACCCAATGCCATGAAAGAGTGTTCTTTCCTGTTCAGAGAACAACACATTGGGTGCCATATGGGATTCGATCGTAAGCGGGCACAGCTGTCTCCCGCTCGTGTCGAACCCATTCTCAACACCCTCAAGGAAAACAAGCTAGACCAGAAAGTGACCATCACTTTCAGACATCCTAGCTCTCATGGCAGCTGTATCCACGGTGACACCTTTGGGCCTTCTGCACATGAGAGCATTCCAAGTTGTGGCTAAGAACCAGGGGATTTCACTAGGGCCAATCCCCAATAAGGGTTACGCGCCAGGTGCTTCGTACCCTTTCTATGTGGTTCAGACCCCGGTCTCTACTCTGGGTCCCACTCTAAGTTCATCTTGTCGTCACTGAGGCTAAGGACAGATGCTTCCCTCATAGACTGGGGTGCGGTCTCAGATGACCGTCCAGCCCAAGGGAGCTGGAGAGGCCATCTTCTCGCACGGCACATCAATTGCCTCGAGATGATGGCTCTATTTCTGGCCCTAAAGCACTTCCTCCAGCAGTTGAGAGGCTGCCATGTCCTAGTGCGGGTGGACAACACTATGGCAGCCTCATATATTATCGCCAGGGCGGACTGTGCTTGCGCCGCTAATAGCTAGCGCACCAGGTTCCTGTCCCTCAGGGCGATTTACATTCCAGCATTGATGCGGGAGCAGTAGTACTGTCCCTCTGACACACAGGGAATGGAAACCCCACTCCGAAGTAGTCAGGGAGAGATTTCATGTAGCAAGGTGGACCTCTTGCCTTGCAAGATATGCTTCGCCTTTTACTGCTCTTCAGATTTACGTCCACCGCATCAGCTAGTGGCGTAGGTCAGAGCAGCTTCTACATGTTTTGGATGAGAGATGCTATTGCCCTCTCCTATGAGGCGCGTGGGCTCACTAGGAATCAGGGCTCTTTCAACCAAGGGAATTGCCTCATCTATTGCACTAGCAAGAGGTATTCCCCTGCAGCAAGTGTCTGCTAAGCAGGTAAACCCAGTCCACTGCCGAATTGTTTCAGTGCTGGAGTTTCCGTCCTCAGGTTTCTGCCCTAGTACTCTCAGGACGTACGTAACTGCATCCTCTCTCAACTATCTTCCGAAAGCTCTATAAACCTATTGCTTTTGAAGCCTTCTGTCCTCCGCGCTTACAGCTTCGGAGCAGGAGAGACTTCACTTGCTGTATCCAGCTTGTCCTCTTCAGATCTATGTCCACCACATCGGCTAGTGGCGTAGGTCAGAGCAGCTTCTACATGTTCTGGATGAGAGATGCTATTGCCCTCTCCTATGGGGTGTGTGGGCTCACTTTGCCTCTAGGAATCAGGGCTCATTCAACCAGGGGATCGCCTCATCTATTGCACTAGCAAGGGGTATTCCCCTGCAGCAAGTATTGCTAAGCAGGTAGACCCAGTCCACTGCCGGATTGCTTCAGTGCTGGAGTTTCTGCAGGATGCACCTAAAATCATTGTTTGAAGTCTTCTGTCCTCTGCCTTTTACAGCCTCGGAGCAGGAGAAACTTCACTTACTGTCCAGTATGTGCTCTTCAGATTCACGTCCACCGCATCAGCTAGTGGCGTAAGTCAGAGCACCACTATACTGGGTGAGAGATGCATATTGCCCTCTCCTATGAGGCGCGTCGGTTCACTTCGCCTCTGGGAAGCAGGGCTCACCCAACCAGGGTGATCGTCCCAGTCTGCTCCAGCATGAGGTATCCCCTGCAGCAATTGTGTGGCGCGAAGGGTTGGCCCTCCCCGCACACATTTCTTACATGTATAATCTGGATGTTCATGCTACTCCGGGCTCACTGTCCCCAAGTTAGCTGCCCAGGCATAGTTCTGAGACCTTCTTGGCTTTGTGCGCACACGCTACACAACCTTAGGGTCCAGACACTTGTAGTGTGGCGGCGTTCGTATTCTTGTTCCCATAGCGTTTTCACGCAGCATCAAGAGAAAGGCTTTGAAAGGGAACGTAACCCTGTTCCCTGAGAAGGCGGGAACGAGATGCTGTGTCCTAATGCCGCACTACCACGTGACCGGACGTCCGTTCAGACAAATTAATCTGAGGTTTGTCGCCGGCTCACTAGTATTTATAACCTGCGGCTGCGTCTAATCAGATGACGTCACCTGACCGAGGTTATATATAGCCAAAAAATTTGGCGTCTTTGCACACATGCTTCACAACTGGCAACAGGACAAATGGTTCCCATAGCGTTTTCACGCAGCATCTCGTTCCCGCCTTCTCAGGGAACAGGGTTACAGCACAGTAACCCGAGACGATCTCCCATCACACTCAGAGTGTTTTATCTGACCACATTTCTTCTTTGATGTTGAGGTTTCATCACTATCCTTCCAGCGTTTAATAATGTGATCTGATATTTCTTACCCTAGTTCTAGTACTTTAAGGTTTTCTTTGATTGATGCAGGACAATAATAATGTTACCCTTCTGAAATTGTGGATTCTTTTAAACCAGATAGCGTATACACAGTCATTATACAATATATACATAAAAGGGGAATAGGAGATGAAAAGCAAAAGTTTTAGTTATGTAAAGAGTTACAGAATTCTGTTTTGTGCATGTAAGAATTTTCTATTTAAAATGAAATTAAGAGAGAGAGAGAGAGAGAGAGAGAGAAGAAAGTTGCAGTGGAAGTCAAGAGGATGTTTATATCTTTGCCTGTCCACTTTATCACGGAAGAAGAAAAATTGTGGTGGCGTTAATGAAGACATCGGCAAGCCACCAATTATCCATTTCATTATCCTGTGTTTACATTGCAGACCAACTCATTAGGAAGCAATCACAGATTTCACTTAGCTGAGATTTTACAGATAAACGCAGCTTCTCCCTGAGTGCTTTAAGAATAATAAAGCAGTTTTATTATTCTTTTTTTTAATCCAGGTGATCTATTAATCTCGTTAAAAAACCCATACCACATGACCAAGCTGCAGAAACCAGTCCACAGCGAAGAAATCTCGAGTTTCCAGCACATTTTAGAAACCTGAAGGAAGTCGACTTTTCTTTAGTTTGACACTTCTCCATATCCCCATAGGCGCCAGCTAAACGTCAGACCGTCTCTCCGAGGAGACGGGAGTTTTAATTGGTGTGAAGACATAAATAGCAGAGTGGAGGTGAAAAATGTTGGCTTTGAAACATTGTCTCATTGCGAGACTTGCCGAGTGGTCTTCCTTCACTTCTCTGTTTGCTCAATCATTTTCCATTTTTCCCCCCTTGTGCCTCAGTGATGTCTTTCTTTCTCCATCTCAGTAATATGTTGGCCTGCGAATTATGCAGGATGAACTTTTACATGACACTAAAATGTCAAAAAAGTAATGTTATCAATCTTCAGGTGGTACTTAAAATGTAAATGAGATGGGGAACAGCGGATGGATGGACGTGCGAGCTCGTATGGTCGGTAATTCTTGAGAAATTTTAGAAAATTTTCCTGACCTGCACAGATAGAGTTAATATTTTGCAGCCTTTTTCCAGATGAGTACCTAATATAATAATTTTATGAAATGGATTTTTTTTTGCCTGCAATCAGCTAATAATCAGTTCTGTTGAAAAGTCTCAAACCCCCCAAAAAGAAACAGGAACAAATGTTTTAAGTGCCTAAAGATGCATCATAAACTGTCTGTTTTTAAATTATAACAACCTCATCAGCGACCTCATTTCCCCTCTCGTCTGTTCCAACCACTCACCATTCAGCATCAGCAGTATACTAATCACCGGCCTGATCATGTGTCATCATCTGCACCTGTTTCTCACTGGATCATGCCTTAAGTTAGATGTTTTTTATGCTTGAATATTTCAGAGGTCAGTTTGTGGCTTATTAATCAAAAACATTCCTCTGGAACTGCTCAGGTACAGCGACTGGAGTGAACATGAGGGGCAAAAAAGCCCTTCAGGAAGCCTGTAGAACTATTCCTCAAAACTACATTAAAAAATAAAAGACTGTCAGGAGATTTTGAAGCAAAATATAAAAAAATGAGGGGGGTCAAGACTGTATAATGCTTGTGTAAGCTCAACTGTAACATGCTCATGTGCTAGAGAGATTATGGTAGCCCTGCTAATCGGTATTTTACCAGCTTCAGTTGATTTCATGGTGTTTTTTTTCCTTCTACTGCACCTGCATGGTTTATGTACTGTAATACTTCATCCTTAAGATATGAAAAAATGTCAATCACACTCATGAGAGTCCAGTAGATGGCGATAGTGTGTGTTGAACTGTTAAACCTTAATAATAATAACAGTAAGTGCTTGTAAAAAAAAAAAAAAAAAAAGACAATTGTGTTAAACAATAAAACAGACATAAAATGTGACAAACACAGAGTTATACTACCTTTAAAGGTCACATATTTTACTATTTCTTTAACAAGTTAACACAGGGCTCAGTGATTGTGTGTGTGTTTGTGTGTGTTTGTTACTGCTCCAGCTGAAATATGTACATGAAATACTGCTGAGCCACACCCTCGGAGAACAGATCAACAGAACAACAAGCTAGGGGAGGGGCTCGTCTTATATGACATCACACTGGGCAGAAATCTATTTGGTTTGTTCAAACCTCAGCCAGTGTTTTTAACGACTGTGGAATCTTTTCACCTTGGAATCATACAGGGATGATGGCATATCTGAACCTAGGGTTATATATATATATATATATAAAACATCAGAGATGTTCAACTTCACTTCCATGTTCATCAAACCACTCTGTCACTAGTCTTGCTGTGTATTGATACATTATCATCCTGATACATGGCACCGCCTTCAGGATACAATGTTTGACCCATTTGGTGCACATGGTCCTCCAGAATGGTTTGGTAGTCTTTGGCAGTGACGCGCCCATCTAGCACAAGTATTGGGCCTAAGGAATGACATGATATTGCAGCCCAAACGATCACTTATCTACCCCCATGCTTCACAGTGGCATGCAACAGTCTGGGTGGTACATTTCTTTGGGGTTTCTCCACACCGTACTGTAACTCTCCCAAATATGGGAAAGACAGTGAAGGTGGACTCATCAGAGAAGAATACATGTTTCTCATTGTCCACAGCCCAAGATTTTCACTGCTGGCACCATTGAAACCGATGTTCGGCTATATTGACCCTGTGGAGCTCCCGATGAACAGTTTTGGTGGAAACAGGAATAATTCATTCATTCATCTTCTATACCGCTTTATCCTGTATTTAGGGTCGCGGGGACCTGAAGCCTATCCCAGGAGACTCAGCGCACGAGGCAGGGTACACCCTGGACAGCGTGCCAATCCATCGCAGAGCACACACACACACACACACACACACACACACACACACTCATTCACACACTATGGTCAATTTGGGAACGCCAATTAGCCTAATCTGCATGTCTTTGGACTGTGGGAGGAAACCGGAGTACCCGGAGGAAACCCACCAAGCACGGGGAGAACATGCAAACTCCATGCACACAGAGACGGGAATCGAGCCTGGCAGGGAATCGAACCCGGACCCTGGAGGTGCAAGGCAACTGTGCTAACCATACGCCACCGTGCCGCCGGAAACAGGAATAAGACATTTAATTCTGCAGTGAGTTGGGCAGCTGTGGTTTTATGTTTTTTTGCATACAATCCGGGTTAGCACCTGGAAATCCCTATCCCTATATATCTGAAAGGAGTCTAAGACTTCTAATTCTCTAAAATTATAAAAAATCTTGTGAAAATTTCAACATCTAATGAGTGGTTTTAGATGAATGTTAAACACAAGCTTTTGAAAATTATGATTTGGTGAAGAGTGAGAATAATTTATTTTTTTATCAACAAAAAAGGGCTTTTCAGAAAAAAAAAAAATACACTAAAAAGATATGTTGAGTTACAGTATGTTCGTCTTTGCTTAGCAATCCTCAGACTCGAAATGTCAGCATGTACAAAGCAGCGCTTGTCCTGGTTTGTTATGAAATGTCAACGCAGATTTTATTTACTTATCTGTTCCTCAGTGATGGAGGAACGTGGAACATAACACAAGTGTTTGTCAAAAAAAAAAAGACTAAGATATGGATATTTCCCTACAGAATGGAGATTAGTTTTTTTTGTTGAGAATTTCCTGTTCTTCTTTTTCCCCTCAGCCTGTCTGATCATCACAAAACCGTCCGTTTCTAAAGAAACATGAAGGTGACCAGATTCGCTTTATAAATATTCATAGACGAGAATTTCTTGCTAAAAAATAATAAAATTGCTCTGCTGTAAATAATTAATCATTTGTTTATTATGATTTACCAGTGCAAGACAGGAGAAATTTAATTTCTTGAATAGAAAAAAAATCCGTTCTGTTAGGATAATTTCAGTCTTGATGTGAAATCGACTGATCGGCTGTCAGAAAAGCTTTCGTCTCCGCACGTCCTCTTCGTATCAGTCAGAAGGGTAATTATCCCCTAATATGCTTCCTTAGTAGCAGGTCACAAACTGAACCAATTAGTGCACTCCTGAGCAATATACACGCCTCTGATTCTCACACAAATACACACGGTTCTTTGTCCGCCATTCAGAAAATCATCCAACATCTAATCAATCGAATCAATCAGAGGTTCTGTATTCAGTCATCCTTTTTGTACTGTGGTCCACGAATGCGAAAAACAATAACACACCAAACACTCAAAACACTCACAACCAGCTACAAGGGCAACAATAACAGCAGAAACTCAACACTCATTAATCTAAAACAATTTAACAACCAACCAATCGAACGCAGTTCAGTTTTGTCTTCAGTTAAACGTTCCAGTTCTTAACCTCAAGTTGCGTTGATTCTACATTTTAGTTCATTATCAGTTCTGCAGCATTTGAGTGAATCTGATCAGATCGGACTGTAGAGCTTTACACACTTCACAATTCATCCTGCTCCTTCTACCAGCAGTCACGTCATCAATACACACCAGTGAGCCGGTTCCATTAGCAGCCGCACACACACACACACACACACACACACACACACACACACACACACACACCCGTGTTGTAACACTGTCTCCACCGTGTTCAATAATGATAATGTCGTATTCCTTAGATCATGAGCTCCATATTCTTTTCTTCACTTTATTCTCCTACAAGCTAATTCTGTATCATATAACTGAATAGGCTTTTGAAGGTTATTAAACAAACTCTAATCTTGCTTTCTGCTCCTGAGTGCTCGCTGTGATTTACATCCTGGGCATTTATTTACATTCGTGAATGCGCCTCTTGATTGTAGGCTTTAACAATGAGTCTGGAGGAAGCAGGAGTGTGTTCTTGACTCGGCTAGATGGTGTGAAGAGGTTTTTCTTCACAGAGGAAACAATTCCATGATCATTCACTTTAGTGCTTTTCCAGGTTTGTTGGTGTTGCTGAGCTCACCGGTGCAGTTCTTCTCTTTAGGAAAGTACCAGGTTGTTGATTTGGTCTCTAATCAGGACATCTTTAGACTGCATGTTGAGAGTCTCCATGAAAACCTAACCAATTTAACATTTAACACTGGAAATCATCTCCAGTCCTTTTATCTCCTAAATCGGTAGGTGTGGGCATGGCCTGAGAGATCGAAAATGTTCACAGTAATCCCTAATAAACCAAATTTTCTCATAAACCTAATTAATATCAAGGATATACATATGATTTAAAATATTCTGTCGATTCTGTCGTCTTTTTTTTTTTCATGAAGCACGTTCTCATTCTCTTATAAACGGACAGCAGCTCAGATGCCGACCTGGACAATAAACTTCCTGAGGGTTGCTGAATTCCCTCGGACCGCGTGTGTGTTTATTGGTTTTTGAGCCGGCCCTGTAAAGAGAGTTATTGGCTCGACCGGTATGAAAAGCACTCGAGAGCTATTTTGATTCCTCTCTTGGTTATGTGTTGTCTGCCCGGCTGTTATTAAGGACACCAGGTTATTGGATTTATCTGCACACAAGATCACATTTGGTTAAAGGCCAAGCCGATCACAAACAGCAGCCGGTTTACCGGAATACCGACTGTCAGTGCAATTGACCTCGCTTCCTGAGGACCGGATCTCACATACATCTCACCCCCCCCCCCCCTCTCTCTCTGTTTGTGAGAAAATACTCTGGAGTTTAAATGCATTCACAGATCTGTATGTGATCAGATTGTAAAATCTGTGCTTTTAATGTTTTATAGTAAATAAAATTGTTGCAAATGTTTTCAAAAATAATTAAAAGTATTTTATTTTATTATTTTATAAATGTTTACCTTGTAGATTTTGTTTTGCTTTGGTTATTTTTGTTTATTTTTTTATTAGTTTTTTAATTTTCATTTTAATAGTTGTGCTATTGCATTTTTTTATCTTTATATTGTTTTTTGTAAATTGTATTTAGATTTTTTATTTGATTTAATTGCATTTTATTTTTTAGCATAATTGTTGTGGTTCTTCCTTCTTTTCTTCCCTTCTTTCTTTTGTTTTGTTTCATTGTATTTTATGTTTTGCTGCTAAAAATTTTACCAAAAGAAAATTTTTGTTTTAGCTTTGATCTGAACAGAAAAAAAACATTGCAATTTAAAACCTTGCCGTATGCATGTTGACGGGGCCTGAAGCCTCTTAAACTGCTGCCTGATCCATGAGTGACACCCAGTTGCTGAAGCTCTTGTTCATGTTTTATTATTTTTCATCTTGTTGCCAAGGGCCACAAGAGCAGACCAAAAGCCTTTCGTGACCTCAAAGAAAACACAGCATCTGTCTGAGTGCCAGAAAGAGACGAGTTCACTTGACCAAACTGAACTGAGCTGCGCCCTCACTGCTTCTTCCAATACACACGCTGGTTTTGTGGCGCGATCCAAAAGGACTCGGGGAATTCCGTCGGCTGACGAAAAAAAGAAGAGGAGCTTGGCTTATCATGTACGGTTGGCTGGATGCTTGGCTTGGCGTGTACGAATCTCGTCCTCTCCTCTCAAAAACAGAGCTGTCAGTCTGTCTAAAAAAACTCCACCCTGAATGAGTTATACTCTATTATTGACATCTTTAACTGCGTCCAGCATTTCTTTTAATATGGGGTTTTCTAAGGTATCTACAATGCTGTTTGACTACCTGCCTACAGTGGTGCAGAGAGATTTAACTCTTAATTCATCTTTGTTTAAAGAGAGAAATAGTACAGCAGCACTTTTTTCCAGTTTCCAAATTATGTAAATTGCTAAATTACTAAAACTCAAAGTCTTAACTGTGTTTTTAACCCATTGAATTTGCGGTGTCCAAAGTTTGCTTCGTTGCCTCCCGTACTTCTCCTACACTGATAAAATGCTGAGAAACATTTTCTTTGTTTTAAGAAACAATCCTTCCAAGAAACAACCACTAGCTTCTCAATGCAACAAAGAAAATATAAAAAAAATTCTTGCCAGTGCATCACAAGGCTTACAATATAAACCAGTTACATGCGTTTCATCACAGACTTCTCCTTCAAATATCTGACACACGGCATCAGATCAGAGCGACAACTTGTTGCAAATTAACATAGAATAGAGAGAAATAAAAATCCAATCCCACCCCCTTAAAAATCCTTTTCAGCCATTCGTGTTTTGCATTAGCGATGAAGGCCAACAGCAAGCTAAAGAGAGACATCAGTGCCATGCAGCTCTCAAGGCCGAGGGTTTCATGCACAATAAAAGACAAACAGCAATGGATCATGTCCTTCTCTTTCTCTGTTGAAAGTAAGTGGACAAAGCTGTGAAGTCTCACGCAGCGGGACGCAAAAGGGTAAAACATTTTTTTTTTATTGCAGGATTGTTCCTTTGCAGTGCATATAAATTGAGTTATATGGATTTTATTTAAAAGAAAGAAAGGAAAAAACTTCATTACAGATGGCAGCTTAACACAATGTATAATTACACATCAATTATGTCTAGAGTTAACATAAATTGCCAATTAAATTCCAGACATGGAAAAAAGGAAAGTTGAACAAAAGAGATTGACCAGGCTGTTTCTTATTAATGACATCCCCTCACACACTCCTTATGCATTTTTAAGCATGGAAGGAAAGAAGCAAAGGGAAGTGATTTAACCCTAGGGCCAGGGGTAGCTCAGTGGTTAAGGCGTTAGACTACGGTTCGGAAGATCCCAGGTTCAAACCTCACAACCACCAAGTTGCCACTGTTGGGCCCTTGAGCAAGGCTCAACCCTCAACTGCTCAGATGTGTAATGAGATACAAATGTAAGTCGCTCTGGATGCCGCCTAATGTCTAAATGTAAACCCTATTGCCCTTCTTTCTAAAAAAGATCTATAAGTGAGGTTTGTGTGCTTGTGGTTTAGACTCGGACTCTCGTTCACCAGAATATGTTGCAATTTCTAATTACAATGTAGGGCTGAGTGACAGACACTGAGCGCATCCTTGAAAATGAAAGGCCACATCAGCGGAGGTAATATCTCTGAGCCAATCCATAAAGGCAGGCTGATGTGTGGGGGGACGACACACCCACATTCAGCTTTTAAAAATAAATAAATGAATAAAAATCCATGGGTATGGAAACCCCGATGCGTGCCAATAACGTCCTCCGTCTCATTACCTGGTATTCACAAGGGCTGGACCTAATTACTTAATGATAGGAAACAATAATCTGTGAATACGCGAGACCTTGGTTGATTTAATTAAATCTGTATTTAGTAATTAACTCAACTCTGCCTTATGTGGCTTGTTGAACTGTGTGTGTGTCGACATGTACTGTACGTTAATATTATACTGTACATTCTTAACATTATACGAGATATTCTTTAAGTCTATGCTGTGTGGCGTCGCTTACTTCAGAAAATACAGCGCAGCAAATCAGCACACTGTAGAGACAATAAGTAGTGTAAACTTTACAGGGCTGGCAATTTGAGTTGACTTTGAACTACTGCGCATATACATGCAAATTCAAATCAAATTAAAATTTTATTTGTCACATACACAGTCATACACAGTATGAAATGCAGTGAAATGCTTATACGACCGCCAGTGACCTTAAAAATGTAAAATAAAAAATAAAAACTTATGCGTAAGGAATAAATATGAATAAAAAGAAGTACTAAAGAAAATAACTAACTATTAAAATAAACTGTACAAATAAGGGCATGAAATATTACAAAATATAGAAATATTGAAATATAGAAATATTTGAAAGTGGCAGTGGTTGTGCAAATATGCATAAAAAGTGACTTATTAAAGTGTCTTGTGCAATGGTCCAGATATATAAATATGTAGTGCAAGTGTGTATGAATGTGTCCATGATTGTCCCATCAATGATGGAAGTTTAAAAAGATGTTGTTAATCCTGTGCGGTGGTGTGATTGAGAGACCTTATTGCCTGCGGGAAGAAGCTCCTCTTCAGTCTCTATGTATTGGCCTTCAGGGAGCGGAATTGCTTCCCAGACCGCAACAGATAAAACAGTCCATTGTTGGGATGGCTGAGGTCCTTCACTACAGTATCTTCCTGGCTTTGGCCCAACACCGCTTGCTGAAGATCGAGTGCAGGTCAGGGAGCTCGGTGCGGATGATGCGCTCAGCTGATCGCAGCACCCTCTGTAGAGCTCGTCTGTTCTGCATGGTGCTGTTTCCAAACCAGATTGTGATGTTACCCGTCAGGATGCTCTCTATGGTACAGGAGTAGAAATTCCTGAGCACCTTAGAGGGCAGTCTGAAGTCCTCAAGCGTCTGAGGTGGTAGAGACGCTGTCGGGCCTTTTTCACCACGGTGTTGATGTGACAGGACCATGACAGGTCCTGCTTGATGTGAACACCGATGTATCGGAAGCTGTCCACTCTCTCCACTGGGCTGTCATTGATGATGGGGGTCTGGTAGTTCCTCTCCTGCTTAGTGCTGAAGTCCACTATCAACTTCTTTGTCTTACTGACGTTTAGAAGGAGGTTGTTCCTCTGGCACCAGTTCTCCAGAATCAATATCAGCCTTGATCTGGTGGATGTTAGACACCTTGTGCTTCTCCACCTTCCGTTTGAGGATGCCCCACAGATGCTCAATAGGGTTTAGGTCTGGAGACATGCTTGGATAGTCCAGCACCTTTACCCTCAGTTTCTTCAGTAAGGCAGTGGTTGTCCTGGAAGTGTGTTTGGGGTTATCATCATGTTGTAATACTGCTTTACGGCCCAGTTTCCGAAGGCAGGGCTCATGCTCTTCTTCAGTATGGCACAGTACATGTTGGCATTCATGATTCCCTCAATGAACTGTAGTTCCCCAGTGCCGGCAGCACTCATGCAGCCCCAAACCATCACACGCCCACCACCATGCTTGACTGTACAGTAGGCAAGACACATTTGTCTTTGTACTCCTCACCTGGTCGCCGCCACACACGCTTGACACCATCTGAACCAAATAAGTTAATCTTGGTCTCATCAGACCACAGGATGTGGTTCCAGTATTCCATGTCTTTAGTCTGCTTGTCTTCAGCAAACTGTTTGCGGGCTTTCTTGTGCACCATCTTTAGAAGAGGCTTTCTTCTGGGACGACAGCCATGCAGACCAATTTGATGCAGTGTGCGGCATATGGTTTGAGCACTGACAGGTTGGCTCCCCATCCCTTCAACCTCTGCAGCAATGCTGGCAGCACTCACACGTCTATTTTCAAAAGCCAACCTCTGGACATGACGCTGAGCACGTGCACCCTTCTTCTTCTTTGGTCTACCATGGTGGGGCCTGTTCTGAGTGGAACCTGTCCTTTTAAACCGCTGTATGGTCTTAGCCACCGTGTTGCAGCTCGGTTTCAGGGTGTTAGCAATCTTCTTATACCCGAGGCCATCTTTGTGTAGAGCAATAATTCTTTCTTTCAGATCCTCAGAGAATTCTTTGCCATGAGGTGCCATGTTAAACGTCTAGTGACCAATATGAGAGTATGAGAGCGATAACACCAAATTTAACACACCTGCTCGGACACCTGAGATCTTGTAACACTAACGAGTGACATGACAACGGGAAGGGAAAAGGGCTAATTGGGCACAATTTGGGCATTTTCATGTAGGGGTGTACTCACTTTTGTTGCCAGCAGTTCAGACATTAATGGCTGTGTGTTGAGTTATTTTGAGGGGGCATCAACTTTACACCATTATACAAACTGTACACTGATTACTTTACATTCTATCAGAGTTTCATATCTTTAGCGTTATCCCTTGAAAATATATAAAATATTTATTAAAATGTGAGGGGTGTACTCACTTTTGTTAGACGCAGGGGTAGCAGTTCAGTTTCCTAATTCTTTTTCCCCCCCAGTTTTATATTTTGTTAAAATTCTAAACAAGCATGGCAATTAATTCACTCCTACCCTCACAGGATTCTGTGCTGCCTGCTTGTGTGAATAATTTAGAAAGCACATGTACTGTAGGATAACTGAGGAACTGCAACATTTTATCAACATTTTTATATAAATTAAAACTAATTTTAAAACAGTACATTTTGGAAAAAGTGTGACTGAATAATTTACTTTCAATTCTAAGTCAATCATAATCTATTTAAATAATAGAAAGTTTTTGTCTGTACATTTGTCAGAACTCGTTCAATGATATCTTTAAGTTTCATACATTGGACGACCAGAAAAATGTTCTGTCTGTACTGTATGTCCAGACAGATTATGTCACAGCATCACGCAAAACTGTCTCGACAGAATTTAATGGATCGTCTGCAGTCCTTAGATATCTGCCTTAAGTTTAACCTGCACCATAAGTGAAATCTAAATGTTGAGTAAAAGTGACGTTATAAACAGTTGTGTGTGGGATTTAATAATCTACTTTAAAATAATCTATTAATGCGCTACTGTCTCAATGTAAACAAACACCTGCACCAATAGATATTAATTAGAAAAGACAAACTGAAAATTTTCCTGGGATTAGATCATATTTTCATTTTGGCTGAAATAACAGCGCTGAAGTGATTTAAGTGAATTTTAACACACTGGAGTCGTTTTAAGACAAAACTTCATCTTTATTCAATCTTCTTTTTCCATTTCTCATCTGTGATTCACTCTCCGATTACCGAACAGGGAGTGTATTTGTCTGACGGTGAAAAATGTATAGATGCAAGTTTACCATTTTTTTCATGACTTTTTAAAAGATTATCCTTACATTATCACTTACATGTAGGCTATAGTATCTGCTTCATGCCTTCAAAGAATGTGAAGAGAATTTAGGAGACTGATACTTATCAAAAATATATATATTTTTGTTTTTATGACATTTGTTCTGAAATATCACCATGTCAATCTAGCCATCAGCTTTCTTAATGCATGCCTGCATATTCTGACACAAGGATAATGTATTTGCTGTGTAGCTTTTTTAAAGCAGCGCTTTAAGTTACATTTTGATATTTAGCTTGTACTGTATGAGGGGAACTACTGGTGTTCTTTTTGTACCAATAACATTAGCAAAAACTCCACGAACTCTCCGCTTAACTGTCACAGCCAATCAGCATCAGGAGGCGGATATATTCTAATTACCGCTTCATTACTGGCGCATTTAAATAAGCGCACGAGTGAGGGCGGGACCTGATGCGGAATACGCCTACATTTATTGCTCAGGTACAGATGTAACGTGATATGAACCAGCCAATGGGAAACAGGCGCCCTTAAATATTTAGCGTCCCAGAGGTGGTCTGACTCAGCAGCCGGTAAACGGTTGTGTGTGTGAGTGAAGACACGCTGGTGAGCTACAGGTGAGAAGGAAAGCAGTCTCTGAGGGACAGAGGAGACTCTGAAATGCCACATCGTGTTTAAGTGGGAGAAAAAATACCTGCAAGCTCAAGAGACAATGACGGTAAGAGATTTTTTATTGTTATTTTAATTCTTATTGTTGCTGCTGTAAACAAATCTCAATATCTTAATGTGTTCTTTTCTTCTCTCTTCCAATTCACACTAATGCACCAACGATCCAGTTCTTAACTGCCTGTTTGGAAGAGGATCTTTCTTAGATACACTGGACCGTCCATTTTGGTGTGTTTTAGATTTTACTTACTTGCATTAAGGCATTAGGATTCTGAACCTAAAGTTAAAGTTTGTACACATACATTATATAAGAACTATAGAGTTAAAAAAAAAAGGGACCACATTGTACTTTATTTGTAATAAAGTTTCCAATTCAACTTTAATTGGAAAATTGGGAATCTTGTTTGAAATTGTTCATTTCTTCATAGGTTGTTAGCCAAGGATATTTAACAGCAATGTTTAAGTTTGTGAGAAAATGTTCCACTGTTCTAGCACAATAGTCTAAATATTTCATTTAGTTTTTTATTTTAGGATTTTACTGTAATGCTATAAAACTGAACTCCTTTTTATTGTATTTTGCATCATACCTGTACTATACTGTGTCACAGTTCTACAGGCTATTTTACAAATATTGTCATCTTGAGTTTGTGTTAACACTTTAGTGAACATGTGTGTTGATAGGAATTTATTTAAAAAAAATTGTTAAATATCAGGGTTTTTGTGTTATTGCTTTATTTGAAGATGTTTAATCTTCAATTTAGGAAAAATCTGTAAATAACAGTGTTTCCCTGCTAAATGTCTAATGCTTTTGCTTTATTGAAGGTGTTTGATTGTAATAATTTTGTAAAACACTGTAAAATAAAAACATTTTGCTGGTACACGTCTAGTGCTGTTTTAATGAATGTGTTAAATCGTATAAATTTCGGGAAAAATCTGTAAAATAACGGTGTTTCACTGCTAAACTTCTAGTGCTGTTTGTTTAGTGAAGGTGTTTAATTGTATAAATTTAGGAAAAATCTATAAAATAACAGTGTTTCTCTGTACAAGATAAAATAATTTCTGTAAATTTAATGTTTTTGAGCATAATATGAACTAGAGTATTTTACCTTAATTTTACGGTTTTGCCAGTCATTTGACCGTTTTTTTTTTTTTTTTTTTTACGATTTTTTTTTACAGTGTGCTGTAAAACCTGAAATAATAATATCACTGATTACATTAAAGATCAGGAGATTATTTTTAACTTTAACCTTTAAACTCTTTCTACAAACTCTATTAACCATCAGCGATGCATACTTATGCTAGTAGTTACTAAAGATTAAAAAACTTTTAAAACACAGCAGAACGCTGTGAAATTCTGTATTGTGATTGGACAGAACGTAGTGTCTAATCACACATTTATATGATTACATTTTTGTTGTAAAAAAAAAATTATGGTTTCTATAGCAACAGCTCATTCACTTCGTCTTTTACGGCACTAGTAAGAATCAGATGTTTTTTTTCTTTATTATTGTTAATATGGTGAAATCTCGTTAAAATGAAGAGGACATGTTCATGTAATGTATATGGAAGGAGTCTCCAGTGCCGGTGCTTTCTCACAGACTGAGGTAAAACTGTAACTTTACATTTTCAGACTAGAGGAATGTTTACACTTTAGGAAAGTGAAGGAAAGAGAGACTGGTGAGGTAATGAGCATTTATAATTTTTGGAAACCTCTGTTTCATGATGCCGCTGCATCACTTATTATTTTATTCACACACAGAGTTGAATTCCTCTGATGGTAACCTTATAGACACTCTTCATTCTTTACACTGAGATGGAAGTGTAAAGGAAACTCTGAGCATATCATTGCTAATGTCTTCTTTTTCAGAAGTGTAGCATCTCTATGTAATATAAACATGGTACATATTGCTGCCAAGCTCAGCTCTCTGCCATTTTGCCCTTTTCTTTTCTTCTTTCTTTTCCTTTTTGTTATTGATGAGTAATCGGGCTTTATCAGCCGCTGCTGCATTCCTGTGCATTTCAGCGCTGTTGCTCAGTCTCACGCTGCATTCTGATCCTGCTATTTCTTCAACAGACACATTTAACTGTCCTCAAACACATATTTGTTTCTGAAAAGCAGCACTCGACTCTCAGACGAGCCGGTCCTGATGACTGCAGGCTGAGCGTCAGTACTCCGCCTATTGATTTAACAATAAGGAGGTTTTTTTTCTTCTTTTTTTCACATTAAAAAGCAAAATAGCCTTTTCACAGTCTGCTTTTCACCAGGACATATCTCACATCCATTTATATCATACTAAAGGGTAAACATTGGTTATAATTATACATTAAAACACCTTTAAATTATATCCAAGATCTTCTGGGTTGTTTTTTCAAAATGGTCACAATCATTATTTTACATGTGAGTTACAAGAGACGGAACAATGATCGATAAAACTAAACCATCCACGAATTCAAAAACAAGCAGATATACAATCAGATAAACTGATAAATACCTGCTGTTAGCTTAAGCGAGGTTGCTCTGAACAAGCTTAGTTAGTGTTACAACCAAAGACTTTTCAAGGCTTAACATTAAAAAGCTAGCTTTTTACTATCTGTACGATTCCACAATTACATTCCTTATAGCACTTGTGAACTTATTCATATAATTTTGCAACAATGCAGTTAAGATAACATGCAACAAACAATAAAAAAAAATAATTAACTGTCCAAAATTCTCATACTTAGAGTATGAGGGTTTTTTGGCTGACACTTTGCTCTTAAATGTGTAACAGGGTTGAGTTTTGTTGTAAAATTGGCAAATAATGATAAAATAAATGTTAAAAACTTGCATCAATGTTTATATGTCATACAAACATTAATTAACGTATCATTAACAAACAAACAAGAGATCTTACTTTGAGCTTCATGAAATTCTGATGATGTAACTTCCTGTTGAACATGTGACTTGTGTGGAATGATCCAAATATTCACAAGGGGTGCATGTGTTCAGCTAATGGTGTGCAAACATAAAATTAAAAAAACAGGAAAATTAAAATACTATTTTTTTTTGTGATTATGTCATTTTTGTCCATAATATTAATTACTTTATTTTTTATGGTATGTTGAGCACATGATTTATTAATTTATTCTTTCTTTTTTTAATGCTTTCATAGTACTGTATGTTTATTCATATCTTCTTAATTTGTTTTTGTCAAGTGTTTTATTTAATTTCTCATTACATTTGTTTAAAAGATTTTTTTCCTGATTCATCTGATGCCCAGTTCATTTATTTTAACGTTTTATAATAAATGCTCATTTATTTTATAACTGTATTCCCATTCGCTTTTCATCATATGCCATGTTTCGAATAATTCTATTTCCACATGATTTTTAAACCATTTGTAACTTTTTTCCCCATCTCATGTGATCACTATTCAAGGCACATGCAGCTTTAACACTCAGGAAGCAAAAGCTTGATGCATTCTGGGTAATTTGCATGTCTTGTAAATTGGAACAGTGCTCCAATTTTCTCACACACGGTCATGTGAATCATATGATACTGTGATAAAATATGCATGAAAGATAAAACAACAGCATGACTCTGCATAAGAGCCTATCAAACACACACACACACATACACACACACACACACACACACACACAATACAGCTTAGGAACGATGCCGAGCATCATGGAAGATCTGAATTATTTAGTGCACCATGTGGAGCGTGATCTCGTCTGGGCCTCGAGGTTTATTTTTACACAGGCGAACCACTCAGAGAAACGCCTCGACTTCACCGCACACTCCTTTACTCGAACACAAATGAATTAAAGTGATCTTCACATGACCTTGGTTGTTTCTCTTTCTGTATAAAGTAGTATCTCTTCCAAGCTCTTGACTTTTTTCCCAGGTTCCTCTTCTTCTCTTTTCCTCAGTTTGGGATCGGATGTGACTCTTTGCCACTAGGTGTAGCTCAAGCACTCAGGTACCAGCACCATCCTCAGTGACACACACACACACACACACACACACTCACTAAACACCACACAGGGTTATAAAGAATGAGAAAGTACACAATGAAATGGTTCCCAGTTCTTTTTATTTAAGAGCCACCGAACAGCATGAGGAAGCCGCATGAAGATGGAAACTTTTTAATTAAAAAAAAAAAATAAAAAAGGGTCAATAAGGCTAAATCTTGAAATAAAATCTTTTTTTATGATATTTATCACATGATATCACATGGAATTTCAGGGTATAATGTAAAGAAACTTAATGCTACACTCAGAAGCAGTGGCTCAGTATTTATTTGAGGAAAGTTCCTGGTCTCCAGAATCAGGTTACACACACACATAAATGGATTTGAAGAGTTCCATGCTTAGATAATTATCACTTGAAAAGTGTGTATATATATATATATATATATATATATATATATATATATATATACACACACACACACACACACACACACACACACAACATTGTGCAGTGATGAATTATGACGAACAGAAGACTTTCTTTCAACTTTGGATTTTTGCATGGAACAAGGTTGTGGAATTCACTTCAGACAAGAAGAAATTAATAACAACAAGATCCATCCTAATGTTTTTATATGCACTTCAATTAGATTTAAAAACCTGAATGATACCTTAAAGAAGAAGAAGAAGACTATTCAATTACTTGTCACAGGTACTTTACAGTACAGTGAAATTTCTTCTTCGCATATCCCAATTAGGAAACTGGGGTCAGAGTGCAGGGTCAGCCAGCTTACAGCACCCCTGGAGCAGATAGGGTTAAGGGCCTTGCTCAATGGCTTATTTCATAGTTTTGGCAATGCTGGGCTCGAACCCCCGACCTTCTGATCAGTAACCCAGTAACACACAGCCTAAACACTAGAAGGGCGAGCACAGTCATTTTGACCGCAATGGGTGAAAAAATAAATAAATACTTCACACTCTATCAAATTCCAGGACCCTCCTTTCATGACTTTTCCTAGATCTGTGAGCTTAATCACCCAGCATGCTTATATTTTCAAAATCGCACCAAAAAAGCCAGTATAAAGGTATTTTGCTCTTATTTACATACAGTCCTAAATTATATATCTTTGTATTGCACAGCTGTTCTTATTTTCTTATTTACCATATTTTTCATATTTTTTCATATATGTTTCTTATATTGTATATTTGGTCCTGTGCAGTACAGCTATCTCTTATTTTTCTATATTTTTCATGTCTCTTTTATTGCATTTTTTGTACTGTACAGCTATGTTATTTTATTTTAATTCTATATTTTATTTTATTTTATTCTTTCTTAGTTAAATTTACCTTCTGTTTTCCTTTACATATTTATTTTCTATTTCATAGTCTTTTATTTTAAGGTCACGGGCAGTTGTCCAAGCATTTCACTGCATATCGTATTGTGTATGACTGTATGTGACAAATAAAATCTTTATTTATTTACGACTGAGCCACCACTGGCTTAAAGTAGAATCATCTGAGATTTACTTTTTTGTTAGTATATAGTGTAGATCACTGGATAAAAATCATGTATGTAACATGCTTATACCAATATATAACATATACCAATATGACTGATCTGAATGAAACAGTGAGGGCTGAAATAACAGTATAATAATACTGGTGTACCAGTAAAAAAAAAAAAAAAAAAGAAGGGGGTGAGACCAAAAGTGCGTTTGCTTAGTGTTTATTTACAAAATGTGAATAAGCAAATCCCCAAAAGTTGGCTGTAAGCTTCAGGAGCCGACAAGGCCAAAACAATAAACAAAATTACCTCTATCTAGTACCAAAGTGAAACAACTAACCTGCACCGAAAATAAAGAAACAGAAATACACAATTCTTCCCTTACTCCTTAACTAACCAGAAAACAAGAAAAACAAAAGGGCAAACAAAATGGCGTTGACTCCTTACTAAGCCACTCAATAACTAATTAAATACAAATATATACAAAAGTACATTGGTCACCTAATCGGAGCGTCGTATTTACCGTCGCCGCCGCATTTCGGCATGTGCATTTGCTGACTTTGACCACTGAGTGGCGCTATATAACTACAGACTGACGCCTCATGCCTTAGTTCATTCTCTGCCACATTAATGAGACGCGTTCCATTAAATAATACACGTAGTAGCCGATAACATCAAGTGAAACACTATAGTTGACCGAATTCATAATCACAGTACTAAAATTACAGTACAAATGTAGAATTCAAATTAAATTAAATCTTATTAAGATCAAATTTAAGCACAATAAATATTAACACAGTAAGCCTTTAGATTTTATCACGTGTAATTAGAAAAGAAGTGTGTAGGGTTTTATTTAAATATAAATTTCTAAACCAATAAGATCAAATAACACCAAGTTATTATTATAACAGGCTTACTTCATCACTTACCTAGAGCTTGCTTTCAAAGAAGTCGAGTGACTTATTAACGTCTCTGGGGTGCATTGTCTCTAAGTCCCCGCTTGGTGTAGCAGTTAGAGCACTCGGCCAGAGATCTACAAAGTGCTGGTTCGAATCCCGAGTGATGATGTTTTAAAATTGTTTTATTTTAATTATAGCAAAATAAAATAAAACAAAATAAAATTTTGATTTTGATTTTGCTTCAGCATACTATAGGAAAAACAGCAAACTCGCACGCAACCAGTTTGTATTCTTTAAATTTAGGGGAGTGACGACTCTGTGTGTGTGTGTGTGTCATTATACTGATTGTGTGTGGTGGATTATTCAGTGAAACAAGGCTCAGCTGAAAGATGTTAGGCACATCAGTCACTTAACCCCAAATAAAAGGTATTTCTTTTCTATTATGAAACCATAATATTGCATCTCTTTCCTAATCATATGGAGGAGTGCGCGGGCGCCGCCGACAAAGAGCGTGTTGTTGCAGGAGAGAGAGAGAGGTTGATTTTACGACAGCTGTTTACGGGAGTGTAGTCCAGTGCGGGAGATGCATTGTGGGTAATGTGGTCCGGTGTGTGAAGTTGGACGCGAGATGAGTATCTGGGATATAGAGTCTGAGTTTTGTATTCTTTTCACTCGTTTTTAAATCAAATCACTTTTATTGTCACGTCACGTTACTGGTACACTGGTACAGTACACGTGAGTGAAATTCTTATGTGCAAGCTACACAAGCAATAGTGGTGTACAATTATAAGAATAAATACGTATGCATATCAATAGTACAGTATAAGAATAGTATAAACTAAAATAATATAAATAAAAAAATTGTAAAAATTGTGAATGCAAGTATACATAATATATATATATATATATATATATATATATATATATATATATATATACACATATACTGCATTTACATCTACATATATCTATATATACATACATACATCTACATATACACATATATGCATACATGTATATACACATACACACACGTTTGTGAGAGTATGTCTACTTGTGTATAACGTATAAGAATGTCCGCAATGAATGTTGTGCAAAAAGGCAATTATGTGCAGTATGGAGTGGAAAGTGGCTTAGTGACTATAAAGTGACAGTGTAAAGTGACCGTGTAGTGTCTATGAAGACCTATTGGTCAGTGTTCAGCAGTCTGATGGCCTGATGATAGAAGCTGTCCCTCAGCCTGCTGGTTCGGGACCGGATACTGCCATACCTCCTGCCTGACGGGAGCAGTTTAAATATGTTGTTGCTGGGGTGACTGGAGTCTTTGATGATCCTCCTCGCTTTCCTCAGGCACCGCTTCCTGTAGATGTCCTGGAGGGAGGGAAGCTCACCTCCAATTATCCTCTCGGAACACCGCACCACTCTCTGCAGAGCTTTGCGGTTGTAGGCGGTGCTGTTGCCGTACCAGGTTGTGATTGATCCAGTGAGGATGCTCTCGATGGCACAGCGGTAGAAGGTCCTGAGGATGCGGGGGCTCATGCCAAATCTCTTCAGTCTTCTGAGAAAGAAGAGTCGCTGCTGCGCCTTCTTCACTGTTTTGTTAATGTGAACTGACCAAGTGAGATCCTCTTTAGTTTGATTTAATAGCAGGATCTACCCGAAAGTTTGTACTATAACCTGACAATATGCAGCAAAATAAAGAACGGACCTCGACAAGTTTGTCCATCTTATCATTACATGAATTAACGGGCTGTTACACTGCCGCGAGCAACATCAAAAACAAAGCAGAGAAGCTAACTGTGTTTGTTACTGCGCATGCGCATGTTTCGCTCCCTCTATATATCCCTCCATGCAGCGAAGTTGTTTGAGCAAATTAATAATTTCAATGAATGAAATGGAGGAAGAAGAAAAGGTGGAGCTGAAAAGTACACGAAAATAAGAAAAAGCTTTTGAGGCAAATGCAGTGAAATGCTTCAAATGAACAGATTCTGCCTTTTAAAAAGAGGAAGAAGAATACACTGGCTCATTAAAGTGGAGATTATTTTTTTAAAACCACATACTAGTATAGAAATATAACAAACAAAAATGTAAATAAAAAGTATCACTGAACATATATTGGGTCATATTTGTAAAAAAAAAAAAAAAAAAAAAGAAAGAAAGGAAAGAACAATAAGTTCATTATTCAAAGTTATTCAGATCAGTGTAATGTTAGTGTGATTTTAAAAGTGCTTTAACTCCACCTGGCACAGTGTCATCCTAGTGGAACAATCTGACTACATGTGCAGTGCCATGGAAAAGTAGTTGCCCCTTCCTGATTTTTTTCTTTGCATATTTGCAAAGGGTGGAATTTGACCTGAACACTTTATGAGGAAAAGACAAATTTGCCTTTTTGTTTGTGAGATATCATGAACATTTGGCAGGGGGTATCATCGTGATGCAGTGTAAGATCTACCACTCATCAGTGTAAACTGTAAGTGCAGCAGGTCAGTGATGATGAACCAGTGCCTGCTGATGATGACCAACACGTCTCCCCTGATCTACCAGAGCCAAGTGAAAAGAATCACAATCAAACTGAACAGGTAAGCTGGAATAAAATCAGTAGCAGCATTACAGTTGTTACAAAATCGTAGCGTCGTATGTAACGTCGCCGCCGCATTACGGGATGTGCATTTGCTGTGCATTTGCTGGCTTTTACCACTGAGTGGCGCTATATAACTACAGACTGACGCCTCATGCCTTAGTTCATTCTCTGCCTCAATAATACACGTAATAGCCGATAACATCAAGTGAAACACTGTAGTTGACCGAATTCATAATCACAGTACTACACTGTAAAAAATAAATCCTGAAAATAGTTGTTGGAACAAAGAAATATATGTTGGGCTAATATAATGCTGGTGTCAAAAAAGAAAAATATGTTTTCTCAATGATTGTATAAATTTCATTACTCAACTACGAAAGTTTCATCGAGGCAACGAATAAAACTGTGTTCATGAAACATTTAACTGCACACAAACAATTTTATGTTGGACGAACAAGAGGGACCTCTGCGCATGCGCAAAAGCGTTCTTCCAGAATTTTCGAACTTCCCGCTATTTCCTCCCGAAATGGTGAGTACTTCATGGAAACTAACTGTCCTGCAAAGTAATTAGCAATTTTAGCTTTATAACATATATATTATCCAGCAGCAAGCTTTAGAACATTATATTTTCGAGTGTTTATGTATATAATTTGGAGTGTTACAGTAGTTATCTGACAATGCACTCGTTTCAGCTCCTAACGCATTTTTTTTTCAGATGGTATGTACATTGATATTAATGTTAATCTATGAAACCGCTAAAGTTTAATTACGTTACATACATTTTATTCATTTTAATGACTGATAATTTCAAAGGCTATTTGAAAAAGACGTGCCGTTAGTGCGGCACTGAGGAAGCTTAATGTTCTCACTCCTTCATCATTCATTAACCTTATAGTGTCTGAAAACGGTTATAATGGCTAAACGGACATTTTTTTGTCTAGGATTTTTAATGGTTTTGAACTACAAACGGTTACTTAATTAGTTATTCATATATTTTTCTTTTTGTATTTCAGGTATTAGGGAGAATATCTGGGAAACAGTGCTTACTGCATCTGCAAACAATCTTGGAGCTTGGCAAAATTATTTCACAACATTTTTTTTTTATATCTTAAACCATTTCTGAGTTAAAGCAGATATTTTATTTTCAAATAAGCCACTGCACGTTTTTACTGAGAAATATCAGTATGTTTTGTTCCTCAAAGCAGAAGTCTATTTATCCAGTATACTGTTTTGACTGAGTGTGATATTAGTAAGCTTTGTAACATGAATGTTAAGGGCACAGTTTCATTCTTGCATTTTGGAATGTTATTTGCATATTTTGTTATAACAATGCAGCATTTGTTTATTTGTTGAAAGAGTAGCTGGATTGCACTTAATCAATGTTGATAGTCTTTAACAGGTGTTTAAAGTTTACATTAAAAAAATATTCAAATTTAGAAGAATGTGTCATGTTATTTGAAATGTGGCCACAGTGAATAACCTACTCAAGTAAACTTTAAGATGTTAATTTTATAATTATGCAAGCATAATTTCCAATTCAAAATATACCTTTCAGTCAACTTGGAACATTTAATTGACACAACATTATATTTCAATTTGAGACTGCTTGTTGGCCTAACTAGGCATGTTTATTCAGCATAGAACATTTAGTTGACAGAATGTTTTATTTCAATTTGTGTGTACATTTAGAGGTAATCAGCACAGCAAAAACAAAATAGTTTATACAACTTAAATTGAGCCAACTAAAAATTTTAGATGCAACAGGTCACTAGAAATTTTTTAGTTGGAGTAGCAAGAATTTTTTTACAGTGTATAATTACAGTACAAATGTAGAATTCAAATTAAATCAAATCTTATTAAGATCAAATTTAAGCACAATAAATATTAACACAGTGAGCCTTTAGATTTTATCACGTGTAATTAGAAAAGAAGTGTGTAGGGTTTTATTTAAATATAAATTTCTAAACCAATAAGATCAAATAACACCAAGTTATTATTATAACAGGCTTACTTCGTCACTTATCAAAGAAGTACACTTGCTTTCAAAGAAGTCGAGTGGCTTATTAACGTCTCTGGGGTGCATTGTCTCTAAGTGGCCGCTTGGTGTAGCGGTTAGAACGCTCGACCAGTGATCTACAAAGCGCCGGTTCGAATCCTGAGTGATGTTTTAAAATTGTTTTATTTTAAAACTAAATAAAATGTTTTAAGTGCGCTTAAGGTAGAGTCTTATAAAGGCTATGTAGACTTATATAGTTTTATTATATATTTTTTGCACATTAATCTGAGTCCTCATCTGTTAGATCTGTTTAGTTTTTTTTTTCCTGCCGGGACGAATGCGCGGTTCCATCCCTTTCCCGCCTATTCAGGGAGCCTACGGAGTGAGCGATTAACCATAGTCGAATCGATTGGTGTGCTCCCAACTCACGTTACTCGTGTGCTATTAATGCCGGCTGGTGATAATTAACGTTAATATGATCTCGGGCTTGCTCACGATGCTCAACATCTATAAAAATAGCAAAGTACTGTGTATAGAGTGATAAAAAAAAACTATCTAACGCATGTTAGAAAACATAATTTCCTGCATTTTTTTTTCTGCTTCAGGAGTCAGTCTGTTCTGAGACAGTGAGAGTAGAGGAAGGGGCAGATTCAGGACCAGGGAGGGAGCCGGAGACAGCAGAACAAAGAGATGATATTGCCAGCACCAGCACAGGGAGCACAGTTTTTAGTTTAGATCTCATGTTTACATTTTATTGTATGTTGATGGCTGCAATACTTGTTTTGCAAGTATTTTTTTGTTTATTTGTATACAGTGGTGTGAAAAACTATTTGCCCCCTTCCTGATTTCTTATTCTTTTGCATGTTTGTCACACTTAAATGTTTCTGCTCATCAAAAACCGTTAACTATTAGTCAAAGATAACATAATTGAACACAAAATGCAGTTTTTAAATGAAGGTTTATGTTATTAAGGGAGAAAAAAAACTCCAAATCTACATGGCCCTGTGTGAAAAAGTGATTGCCCCCCTTGTTAAAAAATAACTTAACTGTGGTTTATCACACCTGAGTTCAATTTCTGTAGTCACCCCCAGGCCTGATTACTGCCACACCTGTTTCAATCAAGAAATCACTTAAATAGGAGCTACCTGACACAGAGAAGTAGACCAAAAGCACCTCAAAAGTTAGACATCATGCCAAGATCCAAAGAAATTCAGGAACAAATGAGAACAAAAGTTAATTGAGATCTATCAGTCTGGAAAAGGTTATAAAGCCATTTCTAAAGCTTTGGGACTCCAGCGAACCACAGTGAGAGCCATTATCCACACATGGCAAAAACATGGAACAGTGGTGAACCTTCCCAGGAGTGGCCGGCCGACCAAAATTACCCCAAGAGCGCAGAGACAACTCATCCGAGAGGCCACAAAAGACCCCAGGACAACATCTAAAGAACTGCAGGCCTCACTTGCCTCAATTAAGGTCAGTGTTCACGACTCCACCATGAGAAAGAGACTGGGCAAAAACGGCCTGCATGGCAGATTTCCAAGGCAAACAAATTTTAAGCAAAAAGAACATTAAGGCTCGTCTCAATTTTGCTAAAAAACATCTCAATGATTGCCAAGACTTTTGGGAAAATACCTTGTGGACCGACGAGACAAAAGTTGAACTTTTTGGAAGGTGCGTGTCCCGTTACATCTGGCGTAAAAGTAACACAGCATTTCAGAAAAAGAACATCATACCAACAGTAAAATATGGTGGAGGTAGTGTGATGGTCTGGGGTTGTTTTGCTGCTTCAGGACCTGGAAGGTTTGCTGTGATAGATGGAGCCATGAATTCTACTGTTTACCAAAAAATCCTGAAGGAGAATGTCCGGGCATCTGTTCGTCAACTCAAGCTGAAGCGATCTTGGGTGCTGCAGCAGGACAATGACCCAAAACACACCAGCAAATCCACCTCTGAATGGCTGAAGAAAAACAAAATGAAGACTTTGGAGTGGCCTAGTCAAAGTCCTGACCTGAATCCTATTGAGATGTTGTGGCATGACCTTAAAAAGGCGGTTCATGCTAGAAAACCCTCAAATAAAGCTGAATTACAACAATTCTGCAAAGATGAGTGGGCCAAAATTCCTCCAGAGCGCTGTAAAAGACTCGTTGCAAGTTATCGCAAACGCTTGATTGCAGTTATTGCTGCTAAGGGTGGCCCAACCAGTTGTTAGGTTCAGGGGGCAATTACTTGTTCACACAGGGCCATGTAGGTTTGGATTTTTTTTCCTCCCTAAATAATAAAACCCCTCATTTAAAAACTGCATTTTGTGTTTACTTGTGTTATCTTTGACTAATAGTTAAATGTGTTTGATGATCAGAAACATTTTGTGTGACAAACATGCAAAAGAATAAGAAATCAGGAGGGGGGCAAATAGTTTTTCACACCACTGTATGTATGTTATTAATATTAATTTTTTAGAGATTGTGTGTGCGTGCACGGAGAGTTTGTGTTGATAAGTGTATGTGGATAAGTTGATAAGTGTATCAGAAAGCATTAAAATGTTCATTTGAATTAAAATGACACACACGTCTGTATATACAGTATATCAATTACATATATATCAATTTCATTAGTTCGTTCATTCTATTTGAAGCTTCGGATGTTTTTTTTTTTTTTGGTTTGGTTAGATTAGTTCTGAACTCGCTTCCGTGAAACTATCGCTAAAACAATGTACTGAGCCCTCCTGAGGATATAAAGCTTTATTATTGTGTTTGAATAAATATTCAGATCTTCCACAGCAGATAATAAACTATGGTGTGTCATAACCGAAGCAAACACCACGATTATGCCTCGTTTCGTTTGACAGGAACGTGGTTCACTTGGCCGCGGTGTATTATAAACCTGTGGAATGTTTCACTGTTTATGTTCACATAAGAGTAATAAAAGCGAGGGAAATGTGGAAATGATGTGTGGCAACTCAATGAGAACTAAAGCAATGATTTCGGTAACTCCACTGAGTGTAACATCTGCATAGTGACACTGAACATCTTCACTTTTCCGTTTACCTCTGAAAAAAAAGCTGTATTTAGTTTGTTTATATTTAGAGTTTTTATAACAGTAGAAGAAGTACGCGCGCGCACGCACGCACACACATAGACACACACACACACACAGACACACCTCCCTTGAGCCCTGCGTCTGTCGGATTTCAGCTGTCACGGGGTGGAAAGACTTTGAAGCAGTTTATATATGAATCTAAGCTTGAACTTATCAGCATTGTAAATATATAATACTTTTCAAATAAAATCGCTATTACTTTGACCCTGAAGTTTAGTTTAGCACACACAAAAAACAGAAAAGTCATTTCTGGTAAATCAACGGAATGTGTAGTATTTACAGTAATTCATTAAAAAATGAATATACATTGTACAGTACACGGTAAACACGGGAAAGATTACAAAATGAAAAAACAAACAGTGTCTACTTTATAAACAGCTTAGTATGTGCGTCGAGATGCTGAAATCCCTTGCATGTTTTTGCTTCCAAGTGGAGAGATATTTGACCGATAGCCTAGAACAAAAGATCTATAGGTGTGATGACAACCCCCTCCGACCGACCGTGCCATCAATCACTGACCACCTCAGAAGTTCCCTCCAATGTATGGCTGCAATACTTGTTTTGCAAGTATTTTTAACACCATTCAAAGGCTTACAAGTTCCATTCAACATATAATGATGTCTCCACATGTTAATATATTCCTAAAATTTATATATTACAAGTTGATAAACTGATCTGCGGTAGCGGAAAAATCCGCTGAAAAAATGACAGGCTACAGCGCACACGCACTCACACACAGACACACACACACACACAGACACACCTCCCTTGAGCCCTCGGTAAACATCCAAGCACTGAGGCACGCAAATCCCCTGACCACAATAAGGTGGCATTCCCTCAGGGGGGAAGATGAAAAATACAAATTAAATAAATAAAACAAAACAAAATATCCTTAATCCAGATTTTATCAATCAACGACATAATATTGATCTTAGCTGGATGGTCTAATTCTCAAAACCGTTTAACCTAAAGAAAAACTTAACACACTATAACTAGAATATTTACAAAACTGAAAGGTTGTCTTATGTATAATAAAAAAACCTCATAACTCAAAAAGATCATATTATGTTTTTATATATTTTTTTAGATTTTTTTTTTATAGTAACTGAACAGCTCTCTTCTCTCCAATCCACTCCTAAACCACAGTCTCCTATTTCTCTGTGCGTGCTCTGGAGACTGTGAATGAATACACGCAGCGGAGGTTTTGTAAACTGTAGAGATACAATAATTTTACTGCTGGAAAATCAGCATTTTATCTAATTTGAAATATAAACCTAATATTATCTGTTACTTAATATATTTTCTTTTGATGATGACCATAACAGCCTACTGCATTTCATTATTTATAATAACACAAAAACAATATTACAATATTTGATATTTTAATATAAACTCGGTATCATTATCCTCCTTGTGTATGTGTAAAAAACATTTGATTTGTTCTATTTTTTATTCTGATAGTGTGCTCAATTTGTTTCTAGTAATTTATATATTTAAATTCGGATGCCTTTTACTGTTACAAATTTAACTCTTTGCAAAATAATAAAAATGTGTCTTGCTGTACAAGCCCTTGTGTTGTTGTTTGTGCTGCTGTTCTTTAATAACACCAATAATCAGATACAAACAGTCTGTCTAAACGAAAATTAAGCAATGCTTCTCAACTCATCATTATGTGGATATTTTTCATGTTCGTTGGATAAAGTATGTACTGTAATGATTTGGTCTACTCTGTACTGTATGTGCGTGAGAGAGAGGGGTGTCGCGGTCGTGAAACAAAGGCTCATTTCAGCTCATTCAGTTTCTCTGAATGGATAGGTGAGAACAGCTGATTCACAGTGAATAATTTGCATTTGAGTGTTGCCAAGTGAAAAGAAGACAAACATCAAGACGAACAACATATAAAACTGAGACAATATTTTAAAAAGAATCGCAATCAACCTGAACAGGTAAGCTGGAATAAAATCAGTAGCAGCATTAACTAAAGTAATTAGTAATTATTAGCTGCTACTGATTTTATGGACTCATCACGGTTAAATACGTTGGTCACATGCCAGCTGTATAAGCCGGTTAAGGGACTCATTACGGTTGTATATCGTGCTCTGAATAATAAATTTTTTTGTTTGCTGTTTGTTTGCTGAGTAAAATTAAAATAGAAAAAATTTTTAAAACAGCATTATCCAGGATTCGAACCGACGCTTTGTAAATTCCTGACCGAGCGCTCTAACCACTACACCAACCAGGCACTAATAGACAACACCCCTCCGTGACGTTAATAAGCCACTCGACTTCTTTGAAAGCAAGCGTTAAATAAGTAACAAAGTAAGCCTGTTATACAATTATACTATTTGCACGTGTATTTTATCTGTTTTAAACTTGGTGTCATTTGATCTTATTAGTTTAGAAATGTTTGTAAAAAAACTATTGTTATCAAAAATGTAACAGATGTAACACCGGACCTCATTACCCACAATGCATCTCCCGCACTGGACTACACTGCCGTAAACAGCTGTCGTAAATCAAAACTCCCGGTACTACAGATGGCCACCACTTTTCATCAGTATAATGACACACACACACACAGCAGCAGCAGCAGACCGAGCCGTCACTCCCCTAAATTTAAAGAATACAAACTGGTTGCGTGCGAGTTTGCTGTTTTTTCTATAGTATGCTGAAGCAAAATCAAAATACAACAATTTTTTTATTTTAATTTAGCTATAATTAAAATAAAAAATTTTTAAATATCATACCTCGGAATTCAAACCGGCACTTTATGCATCACTGACCATGGGCTCTAACCACTACACCAAGCGAGCACTTAAAGACGATGCACCCAAGTAACGTTAAATAAGGCAAGGTTAATAAAGCAAGCTCTGGATAAGTGACGAAGTAAGCCTGTTATAATAATAACTTGGTGTTATTTGATCTCATTGGTTTATAAATTTATATTTAAATAAATAGTAAACTTGGCCAATTTCGTTATAATTTTGTTTGATGAGTGGGGCTTGAAAATTCTCTTGAAAAATATGGTCATTTATTTCAGTTAATAAATCTACTATAATTTTTTTTAAACTCATTATTGTACAGTACACATTAATAGCTCTGGTTCAGATTTTTCATGTTTGTTGTGGAAATTACCATCACTGTTGTATTTACTGCGATGAATGAAAATGTCACTTTGCGCCACCTGGCGGCCATTTTACGAATGACTTTGAAATGCAACTGATTTATTTTGGCCGCTGTTGCCTTTAAACGGCGGTATACGCGGCGAGATCGCCATTCCAATTTTGTAACCACTGTACCTCCTGCTAGTAATTATTATGGTAGACAATATTAATTAAAAAGTAATGCTGCTACTGATTTTATTTCAGCTTACCTGTTCAGTTTTATTGCCATTCTTTTTAAAATATTGTCTTCATAGATTTATATGTAGTTTGTCTTGATGTTCTTTCCTTTGTTTCTTTGTTTCACTAATATGACCCAATATGTTCAGTGATGCTTCAAATAATATGTTTAAATAGCATTGCTTTCTGTATTGTGTTATCTTTTTTATACTAGTAACTGGTGTTAAAATATATCTCTACATTAATGAGCCAGTGTATTATGATGTGGGCTGCTGTGGGCCAGAAAGTCCAGGGCCACTTTTTGGTCCCAGTCCGCCCCTGACTGAAAGTCTGAGGCATAAGAGCCCCAGATTGGGGAAGTGGTGAGAGGTCCTGAATGTATAGGGGGAGGGTGAAAATTTTGCATTTGAATGTTGTCTGGCATTGTAAAGCACACACAGGACCAGGAACCAGCAGTGGTTCTCAAACATTTTCTGTTATTCCCCACTTAAGGGAGTGGGATAATTTTCAAGCGCCACTTGTCAAAAAATTAGAACGAAATCGGCCAAGTTTACTATTTATTGAAATATACATTTCTAAACCAATAAGATCAAATAACACCAAGTTGAAAACATATAGAATACACGTGCAATTATTATAACAGGCTTAAATATTACAACAAAACTTCTCTGCGCTCTGGAAAACTTTATTAAACTATGTAGGAAAATAAAAAGGAGGATAACGATACCGGCTTTATATTAAATTAACAAATATTGTATTTGTAAATCATCAGCACTCGTGTTTTTGCGTTTTTATAAATAATCAAATGCAGTGGGCTGTTATGGTCATTATAATTTTCTTTAATAATGATTCATTCTATTTTTTTTTTATTCTGATAGTTTACTCAATTTGCTTTTTGGTTATTTATATATTTAAATTGGGATGCCTTCTACTGTTACAAATTTAACTCTTGTCAAAATAATAAAAATGTTTCTTACAAGCCCTTGTGTTGTTGTTTGTGCTGTTGTTCTTTAATAATACAAATAATCAGATACAAACAGTCTTTCTAAACGAAAACAGCAAACAAACAAAATAAATCATCGTGCCTGGTATAGGTTTAATATTCAGTGCGCACCGTTTGTACATCTGTTATTTTACAACTATATAAGAACACTCAGAAATACCTTTTATTTGGGGTTAAGTGACTGATGTGCCTAACATCTTTCAGCTGAGCCTTGTTTCACTGAATAATCCACCACACACAATCAGTATAATGACACACACACACACACACACAGAGTCGTCACTCCCATAAATTTAAATAATACAAACTGGTTGCGTGCGAGTTTGCTGTTTTTCCTATAGTATGCTGAAGCAAAATCAAAATAAAAATTTTATTTTGTTTTATTTTTATTTTGCTATAATTAAAATAAAACAATTTTAAAACATCATCACTCGGGATTCGAACCAGCACTTTGTAGATCTCTGGCCAAGCGCTGTAACCACTACACCAAGCGGGCACTTAGAGATAATGCACCCCTGAGACGTTAATAAGCCACTCGACTTCTTTGAAAGCAAGCTCTAGACGAAGTAAGCCTGTAAGTCTCTACTTTGACGAAGTAAGCTTGTTATAATAATAACTTGGTGTTATTTGATCTTATTGGTTTAGAAATTTATATTTAAATAAATAGTAAACTTGGCCGATTTCGTTATAATTTTGTTTGATGAGTGAGGCTTGAAAATTCTCTTGAAAAATATGGTCATTTATTTCAGTTAATAAATGTACTATAATTTTTTTTTACTCATTATTGTACAGTACACATCAATAGCTCTGGTTCAGATTTTTCATGTTTGTTGTGGAAATTACCATCACTGTTGTGTTTACTGCGATGAATGAAAATGTCACTTTGCGCCACCTGGCGGTCATTTTACAAATGACTTTGAAATGCAACTGATTTATTTTGGCTGCTGTTGCCTTTAAACGGCGGTATGCGCGGCGGGATGGTTATTCCGATTGAGTAACCACTGTATGTACAAACCAAACTAACAAAACAAAGAGGGGCAAAGACAAGGGTCATACACGGAATAGGCAATCAAAACCAAGTAACTATCAAAAGGGGAAAATCCAAGAGTAGTCAGAAACGTAGCAAAGCATAACGTGCTGTTTGATAATTGGTGATTTCTGAGGCTGGTGACTCTAAATGAACTTCTCCTCTGCAGCAGAGGTCAGTTTTGGTCTTCCTTTCCTGGGTGGGTCTTCATGAGAGACAGTTTCATCATGTGTTTTGTAAATGTACTTGACTATAAAACTGTTCTTGCAAGAACTGTTCAAGAACAGCTGACTTTCATCTCTTAAAATAACAGCTGACTGTTGTTGTTGTTATTATGTAATTCCATATTCCATATGTGTTATTTCCTAGTTTTGAAATCCCTGGTACTGTTGTAGAATGTAGAAAATAAATCACTAAACAAAAACACAGAAATTTGCAAGTGATTCCAAACTTTTGAGCTGTCGTATATATCCAGCTCTGACAGTCACTTGAGTGAAACTTTATGGCTCCACAAGACTCTAAATCAAGGTGATGCAATTGGAAATGCGAATCCATTCGTTGTTTTGAATTGTCACATGAATAAAATAGTGTTTGTGTAATCTCGTGTCCATGAAAGATAATCTGACTGAGAGCTCATCTGCTACATGATATCATTAATGTGTGTAAAATCTCTCTCTCTCTCTCTCTCTCTCACTCTCTCTGTCAAGCTACACATGCTGCTCCTGAGTTCCCATTGATTCTGACCCCCTCTGGCCTCCAGACCGGCCTGATCCATCTTGATGCCCTACTGCCCTACTTCTGGTTAGAGTTTCATCACGTGGAGAGACTCACTACTGCTAAGGATGGTCCCATATGGTCTGCTTAAACATACATGCAACTGCTAAGGATGGTTTCACCTAAAGATGAAGATGGCTTTGGACAGTCTCTCTATGACGGCTTGTATCTGCAGTCACTCTAATAGTTTTAGGACTGAAACAGTTTTGTTCACAGCGAACAACTGGTAATTTCAACAAGGAGGACTTCATCTTGGGATTGAAGTAAGATCATACTATCTGGTATCACCCAAATTAACATGGGTTGCCTTTTGAATTTGGTTCCTATAAAGGTTTCTTCCTCATGTCATCTCAGCACTGTTACCTCCAGCTTGTTCATTAGGGACAAACTGATTAAGTTGTGATTTCCACATTTCTTTCATTTCATTTTACATTTATATCCAACATTTAAATTTCTATAAGGTGGTTTTGGGCCAATGTCCATATAAATAAAATAGAATTAAAATGATGGATGCTAGGGTGAGCAAAATGTTGAGCAAGCAGAGCTAAGAGTTTTGTCGTCTTTCCTTGCTGATGCATTATCTCAATGCTCCCTGACGTACGTAGAGGAGGAAGAGTTCGAGTGCGAGTGCATGTGCGTATAGTCATTACGAAGATGTCTCCGGTCAGACCTTCCATCATCCGCCGCTCTCTTTCTGCTTCTGACAATTATGAGCACGGAGGAGAAGGAGGCCAGGCACTTGACCTGATTTCTCATAGATCAGTGACCGCTCGTCCGTCTCGTGCATCCTCCGAATGCACGTAACGTAAAATGACACTCGCCCGAAGCTGCCTCCGAGCGCCTCGTTCTCCGTAACCACACATGACAAGCCAGGGCCGGAGTAACTCCAAAGGCTAGAGGCTGGTATTTCATTTAAAAAATAAATAAATAAATAAAACATCCATCTCATCTGTCTCATTTATGAATTGCCTGATCTCTCTCTCTCTCTCAGAAAGAAGAGCAAAACCTCCTGGGAAGCACTGAGCACAAGATGATTGCCTTCTGTCGGTTTGTGTGAGCGTGCCACCAGCTCAAAGGTGAAATTACCCACGGCTCAATAGTGCGAAAACGAACCTGCCTCCTCTCCCCATGACGCTGGTGCCCTTTTCCGATGCGATGAACGAGCACGGACGAATGAACGAAATATAACAACAACACACGGATAAAAACCATATGATTTTACTTGTCATTTGCTCCACCACTATATGACTAACATGGACATTATGACAGCTTCAGTTAATGATCGCAGCAGGACCTTTACTGCACATGACAAATCACATCATAAATAAAAACATGCGATTATTAGACATTTGTTTTTCTAAAATAAATATATAGTTTTTTTATATTCAAGTAATCATGTGATGAATGGTTCTCTTAAAAGGAACAACTCACGGGCTTGATCCTAAAAAAAAAAAAAAAGACAATTTGGTGTAAGAAGAAAGCAATTGGCCTCTATTTAATCTTTTATCATGACAGAAAATGGAGCTGCCTTTAAAATAGTTTCTTATTAAAGTTAAAGAAGGACGCATTGACAGAGCTGAATTGGTTCATTGGCTGTAGATCAGTTAAATGGACGGCTGAGGGCCTGAGGAACGATCCTGACGATTCACAAGACTCCTATTATACTTCAGCTTGGAGTGGATTTTATTAAAGGAAAAATATATTAGAGGAAATTTAGCTTTATCAGGTTTTAATTCAGGTTTATGCTCTAAGCTAAATTAGTTCAAGTGTTCATTTGACTTTTAATATGAAATGACACTTTTCAAGGAAAATGAGAAACAAACCACATGGTCTGGTTTTTCTTTGGAATATGTGAGCTATTTGTCTAAAATTCTTTATTAGAATAAAGGTTAAATAAGACCTGGACACACAATGTAACTTTTTGTTTTAGAAAACGTGTATACGACACTGGATTGGACCAATTTTGCCTTTAAAACTGCTTTGATTCTTGATGGCCTAGATTCAACAAGGTGCTTGAAACATTCCTCAGAGATGTTGCTCCATATTGATACAGGTATAAGAACATGATGCAGTTGCTGCAGATTTGTTGGAGGCACGTCCATGATGTGACTCTCCTGCTCCACAACGTGCGAAAGGTGCTCTATTGGCTTGAGGAACGGTGACTGTGGAGGCCGTGTGAATACAGTGACAGTGATTTTAGCTTTCTGGCATTATGTGTTATCCATGTGCTCATAAAGGGATGGACATGGTTAGCAACAATACTCAGGTTGTCTATAGTGTTTAAACCATGCTCAGTTGGTACTAAGAACATCTCTCCCCAGACCATTACATCACCACCTCCAACCTAAACCACTGTAAGGATGGATCCATGCTTTCAGAGAACTGAGTATTTTCTTTTTTTTTCACACCATTTTCTGCAAACCCTAGAAATGGTTGTGTGTAAAAATCCTATTATATCAGCAGTTTCAGAAATACTCAGACCAGCCCATCTTGCACTGACCATGCCACATTCAGAGACACTTAAATTAGAGACCTGGGCGGGACAGATTTTTCAGTCCCGCTCCCGCCCACTCCCGCAAGATTCTGTCCCACTCCCGCAAAAAATAGATTATTTTCTTCCGCTCCCGCCCGCAGTATTCAAGTTTTGTCCCGCTCCCGCCCACTAAATCCCGCCGGTAAACATATAAGTAGTTAGATTTTTACTGCTTCTTCCCACTACTCTGTTATTTGTTTCAATTGCTTCCCTTTTGAGTATATAAAAAAAGAAATGGAATGTTTCGTTGTATTTGAGTTTGATTAAATGGAATGATGACCATGGACACGAACGAGGAGCTTTTCAGAACATAGAAATACAATCAGAACTGTTAGAAATAGGCTAATAATTTTGCAATGAAACAATAATAATAAACGTTGATTTCTCAAGTGGTCAAACAGAAAAGCATTTGGCCTAATACTGCTTCAGAACGTTAGGCTTTTTTGCCTTCAGCAATGTCCAAACATTGAACATAAGTTATCCTTATTTCTCAATAAATAAAAATAAGTTCCGACCTCGCGCCTGTAAATTGTTTTCATTTTAATTAAGTCATTCTTGTTGCTTTTGTGCAGTAGATAAATAATATAGTATTTGTTTTCAATAAATTTATTTTAAGATAATTCCATTTTGCGGGAGTCCCGCGATTAATATTATTTTCCTGCAATCCGCACATACATGAGGACCTTACCGCCCGCACCCGCATTCACCCATCAAATCTTGTCCCGCGCTGCACTTCGTGCTCTGGGTCCCGCGGGAGTGCAGGTCTCCAACTTAAATCACCCTTTCCCCCATTCTGATGCTCAGGTTTGGGGAGATCATCATGACCATGTCTACATGCCTAAAAGCATAGATTTGCTGCCATGTGATTGGCTGATCAGTCATTTATGCAACAAGCCATTGAACAGGTTTCATGAAGTAGCCAGTGAGGGTATAATGAGGCCCATTAACTTACTGAAGGCTTTGACGGATAGATGACAGAGGCCATGTCAGATTGTTAATTTTCATAAAATTTCAAGTAGAGCATGAGGTCAATTTAAATTTATATTTTGCTCCAGTAAACATTTTGTTGACACTTTCATCCCATCCATTATCTGGAGCACTTATCCTGTGTAGGGTTGCAGGGGCCTGGACATTATGCCTGGGAGCTCTGCTCACAAGGCGGGGTACACCAAGGATAGAAGAACCAATCATAATGGGTTACAAGAATGCACTCACATACCTAATCATACTGTACACTTCACACAATTTGGAAACTCCAATCAGCATAATGTTCAACTGAGGAAAACCGAGCATTTGAATTAAACCCACCTGCATCCTTTATTTTACAGCTTATGTTGATTTCATATATTTCTTTTTTCTTATTGTTTGTCTTGTTTATTTGCTCTATAAAGCACTTTAGTCAACTTGTAGTTGATAATACATGCCATATAAATAAATGATTAATTGATTGATTGCATACGTCATGCAGACATACCCCCAACCTGTGTGAGATGAGAGTGTTACCCACTAAACCAATACACTGTCATAGACACTTTTATGAACTTTTAATGCACATTCAATATTATATTATGCACACTGACAGAAATAAGAGTTAATGCACAGAAACATAAAGCCTACATTTAATCACGGAGTCTGTACTCAGAATGACAGATTCTTCCTTTAACACCTAACAGCTGGAAGAATTTTCAGCTACATTAATTGTGCAGTAATATGAAGATTTGTTCACATCCGCAGGGTATTTCCCTGACAAAATAAATTCACACTATGGTGTTTGATGGATAAAACCGTCAAAAGAAGTGCTATCCATCCCCAGTTCCTTCTGAGAGCGAATGCTGAGTTGATAGTAAATAAAAAACAAAGTATTTTGTCATCAGCTCATGAACTGTTTGACAATAAAACACATCATTGTCACGCAGATTGGATTTAGAAATCCCGTCTCTTAATCCATAATTATTCAATGTCTCATACTGATGGACTTGATTTTAGGATTTTGAAGAAAAAAAAACCTTACAATTAGAAAAAAATAATTATATACTGTATCTGAGGGCAGTGGTGGCTCAGTCGGTTAAGGCTGTGGGTTACTGGGTTACTGATCGGAAGGTCGGGGGTTCGAACCCCAGCATCGCCAAGTTGCCACTGTTGAGCCCTTGAGCAAGGCCCTTAACCCTATCTGCTCCAGGGGCGCTGCTCCGTAAGCTGGCTGACCCTGCACTCTGACCCCAGTTTCCTAATTGGGATATGTGAAAATCGAGCAATTTCCCTCTGGGATTAATAAAGTTCTATAAAATAAAAAAAAAAAAAATAAATAAAAAAAAAATAAAAAAAATAAAAATAAATAAAAAAATCTCATTGTGTTTATTCAGTATAAAGTGAAGTTAGAAAAGGATCATGAGTCTGCATTGGTGTTAATGCAAATAAATTAAATGATGGATTACAGAGGAGTTACTGTTTCCACCCAGAGAACATTATTTTTCTATACTAGCACATCTGCTGGCATTTTATTCATCTTACATTATAGCAATTTACCAGCAGACACTCTGTTAAAAGATTAACTTTCAAGGGTTCTACCAGAAGACCAGGTTAAAGAACCCTCGTGGTGTGACTTTATACAGTACTGTATGTTACCTGCAAAAACGTGCTTTGTCTAGAAATCAACATATGGTATGAAACAGGTACTGTATGGGAAAGTTATTATGTCTTCACATTCTGAAGGACTTGGACCCTTTTGGACAGGGAAACATTGTTATAGGGTTCAACTAGAAGAACAAACCAAGAAACCCTTAGAAATTAAGAAGAAGACGACAGTTTAGGCATGTTATCTCAAAAAGTGTCTCTTTACATCCTACAGTAAGTGGGCTCTTATTGAACATTCCTCAACAGTGTTGGGGGATGTTACTTTTTAAAGAAACTAACTACATTACAAAATTACTGTCATTAAAAAGTAATCAGTTACATTACAGAGTTACGTTCTGATAAAAGTAACTAGTTCGAGTACTTTTCCATTGCAGGAAAAAAAACTCCTTTGTGATTCCTCATGCATGTTATTTTAGTCAAGACCTTTATAGTTATTCTACCATCATCACTCAGTGAAGTTTGGCCCATAATCTGTTAACTACTAATACCCCTATCTCACTATGTGGTTTCGTACAGTGGCCGTAACGGTTCATCATGATTGACCGCGAATTTTGGTGCTATGATTAGGTTTGCATCTGTCCGCACGTTGGTCCTCATGGAAGCTCGCAGACCTTGCACAACTTTGCTGAATGTTGTGCCGTCACTCAAAACCGTGAGTCAAACTGCATAGGTGAGATAGGGGTATAACAGCAGGAATAACAGAGGGAGACGGGTTATCGGGGACGGGACTTGTAATTTTATATAAACTATTTCAGATGAGAAGAACGTGCCAAATAAACTAAGGCCATTGATGATGCATTTCTCTAAATTGTTATATTCTATGATTTTAATCTAAACAAGTTCTTTCTGGACCTTCTTTGATAAGTAAAGCTTTTGTGGTATCGTCCCAATTAAGATTTTAAGTGTTTCATGATAGAAATAATTCAAGTAACCATTGAAGTACACTTGACTGCAGGTGTTTCCTGAAGAATTAAATTGGTTGGATGTTGATGTTGAGGTTTTCACAGGTGTTGAAGGCTTCCTCATGTGCTACTGTAAAGTGGTTTTCCTGGATTTAATTCCATAGGGAAACCATCTGATGTAGGGTTCTACCAGAGGAACAAGTTATAAAACTTTTAACAAGAAGAAGAAAAAGAAGAAGATGGTTTTGGCTAAAAAAAAAAAACTAATATTGTAGCAAACAGGGTTAATATGGATAAGACATATTTGAAGCTGCACTATGTCACTAAAAGTATGTTCACCCCTAACCCTTTAAAGACAAGCACTGGTGGTTGAATGGGTTGTACTGAAAAGCTCAGTGAGATTCTATGTGGCACCCCTATAGGAAGTCACCTTTACCAGAAAATCAGGTTAAGAAATATCTGCCCTGTTACATCTTCCCTAGTCAACTGTAAGTGCTATTATTGCAAAAGGGAAGATTCTAAAAGCAAACGCAGCTCATCCATGAAGGAACAAAACAAGCGCTGAAGCACATCACATATAAATATTGCCTATCCTCCGTTGCATCTCTAACTAAACTGCCTCTGGAAGCAAGATCAGGACATGAACTGTGCGGAGCAGCTACACACAAGCCTGGGATCACTATGCATAATGTCGAGCGGTATAAAGTGCATTCACAGCTCTTTATCTGTGCAAATTTGACTGCAATGTTCACCTATAATGTAATCCATCACTGGATGTAAAACAGTTTACTCATATTTCTCCTGATGCCAAAAGCTGGTGATATAATCTCCATTCAAACATAATTTACATTTGAACCACAATCCTGCGCCGTACCAATTCCAGGTTCAACGTGAACGTATTAAGAAAAATATGTTCCTAATGAGTTCCATACCCGCTACTGATAGACAAACCAAGCTCAAAGATTCAAGGCAGGTTTTGTGGCCAATGAGCCAGATCAGGCCCGCTATTCATATTCACCTGAGCTCATCGATACGTCATTGACTTTAGAGAAGAGCTTATTAATCCAAGGTCTTACAGACAAAAGGCAGAGAAAAAAGAATTCGCAATAAGATTTTTCTCCACTTTCTCTTTCTGTCTGCACTGCAGGTGACAATAATTAATCACGCTACCATTAAGTGAATAGGGTGCAGGGGTAATAGATCAATTGACAACTAGATGATAAGAATGGATGGGGCAGATCACCTTGGGCACGGCTGCGAGGATGGATGAAGGCCGGAGGAGCCGTTATCACTCCGCTCACTTTGTGGGGGAAAAAGGTAAAAAAAAAAAATCTAAAGTCTAAAAGTAGAATTGAAGGTTGAAGGACTTCTAAATTTACAGAAGTATGAAGTACTTATACTACATTCATTTCATGATTTGATTATTTTTTTACCTGGTACTTTCCTCTTTGGGTCCATCAATTTATAACATGATTGTGTCATGATAGCTGGATTGGTACTAGCCCAGTCATATGATTAATGGGTTGACCTGAAGTAACACTCCATTTGAAGAAAATAAACCTTTCTGCTAGTATATCTCAATTAATAAGATCATGAATACTTTCATTATACACTGATCAGCTACAACTACAACAACATGTCCAGGTGAATTGAATAACATTGATTATCAATTATATACCCAAACTTCATCTATGCATGTGGGGACCAAAGGCCAGTCTGGTCAGATTCCCTAGAAAAAGGTAATTCTCACCCCAACAGTAAGGTATCAAAACACCCAGGGCACCACAGCCTGCCACATATGGGGCTTAGCAGCCACAAAATCCAAGGTTGATTCAGGCCAGACAAACAAGTCTGATCCATGGATGCTCCATCCCACAACCCACAGAACCCAAAGGATTCTCCGACAACATCCTGGTGTGAGAAAACACAGTGCACCCCTAGTGGTTATGTGGAGTCTTGCACCAAAGGGCCAGAGCTGTCCCAGTGGCACAAGAGGAACCACCACTACTGCGCAAAGTGTTTTGTGTTTTAATGTTATGGCTGATCACTGTTAGCCTGGCGATGAGCCATATTGTGTTATAGAAAACAATCAACTCCACAGCGCTAAGAAAGCTCGTCCATCAATATGTCAATAGTTATACATTCATAACAACAGAAAGAGTTAAAAACCACCCACGCAAAAACAGAAAGAAACAGCAGAACCATCTTGACTGTGAAGTTCTCAAAATATCAACACGACGATGCTGACATTCGTGCCGCCCTCCATTCCGATCCTCATTCACATCAGATAAAGGAAGTGTTTTACAAACTCTTTTCCCATTTGCTTGCTTTAGTCTGTTATTTTTATTCTCCTTATCAAGTCACTCACTACACATTACTGTCTGCCGGATTTGAGCAGTAAATTGCATATACGAGTCTCCAAACACTGTCAGCTGAAACACAGATAAATAAGACAACACGTTTCAGTGATTTCTTTGAATCAGCGGCCTTCTGGCAAAAAAGTGGCTTTTTTTGTCTTAAATTAAACCCACTTTTGCACATTTGCCTGAAACGCTAAAAACCTAATTAGCTCGCCATATTGGATTTGACAAGGCAGTACAGCATTTGAATCATGGGTAAGTATGTAAAAATGTTCTTGTTCTTTCTTGAGAGCTGGAAAAAAAAAAGCAGTAGCATTAATTTGGCTGTAATATAATAAAGAATAATCCAATGGCTTTGGATCTATTGTACTGTAAGTCATTATGAGCTGAATAAATGGTGAAGAGAAAGGACGTACAGGTATAATTACCTGAATCTGTAGAAAGTATGTAGAGAGGCCGAGTGTGTGCAGGATGAGGCTGGGAGTGAGCAACTGGGCTTTGTAATGAGACCAGATCTCACGTCTATTATTTGATTGAGTGTCCATGATGATATCACACATGAGCAGAGCCAGGGAATTTAAATTCATAGCAAAATAAGTTAAAGTAAAATGATTTCAACATAAGGAGCAGGCAGGAAAGGTTTTAACCAGTAGATGTAGATGACACACACACACACACACACACACACACACACACACACACACACACACGCAAAAAGGAAATAGGAGGTGAAGAGCCATCACTTTCCAAAAGTGGTTTCATCGTAAATAATACTAAAAATAATGATGATGAAATAACTATTTTGTATTTTCAGTCATGTTTAGATGTTCAGGTGCGTCTCTAGTGTGTGTCTGAAACAAGCAAAAAAACAAAAAAGACACACCCTGTAAGAAGAGCCCCACCCATTGCGTAATGTTCTCTGGATGGGCGTGGTTAAGCGGTAGTTAATTTACATATTGTAAACACTGATATCATATGCTACTGTAGATACCATAGATCAGACTACAGATACAGTAACTTTTAGTACGTAGATCAGACCATGGTTATCAGACAATATAATATCAGACAATAAATATCTTATATAAAATAGATCAGCCCACAGATATCGTGGAATAAATAGAGGAGATCATCGATGACACATAAATCTAAAAAAAATTATTTATTTGGTGGTAGTAGCTGTCATTGGAAACAAATGAACATATTTACTTTTTAATCCCAGATCCCATCTAAAGGTAACCTAATTTATGATAGATTTGTAGTCATAATTAGGAGATTAAACCCCTGTATTTCTTAGCTCCAACACCAGTACTGTATCACTTGTCCCTAACATTTCTGTCTAAACTTTTGCATGTTGGTCTACAACGCAAGATATCATCTTTTGGCTTTCTAAACTTTATAATCATTAAAAAAGTGTAGGCTGCATAGCTATTCCAGTAACACCACTGTTACTAGATTAGCCACTGTTACTGGCTATTTAAAAGCACTAGACTATTTATGCATGTGGATTTTTTTTTTGTATGCAGAATTTGGCATCACTTCTGCTTTCCTGTTGCTGTCACTCCCCTAAACAATTTCAGCAAGTTTTCCACTCGGCCAAGCACCTCGTTTAATCGAAAAACCCTGGATATGGTTTGTAAAATCATTCTTTCTTTCTTTTTAGCCTTTTAAAGATTTTAACTTCATTAAGGACGCCGTCTCCCGAGGAGAGCTCCCAATAATTATCACCGTGTTTTATCTCTTACTCCAGTGGATTTGCTCGAGGCTAGCCTCTGAAGTCCAACAAGTGGTCACTCTGCGTCTCGCCAATCCATTTTGCAGTAAATGAGTCTAAAATACCCATTATCATTTAGCAGCATAAGAAGCCATTTTGAGCACATGGTACTAGCACAATTCAGTGTAATGGAGGCTGTGAGAGACGGAGGCTGAGACCTCGCAGACCCTACGCGTAAACAGTACAGAAATCTATTTGTGTTCCTGAGCATCCTTTAATAAATGCATTGTAACACCAGACTGAGTTAATACAAAACACAACATATACCGTATATCTGGTTTAATTCAGAATAATCCATTAAAAAAAATAGACAAAAAGATGACAACATTGACAGTTCATATTTTGTTTTAGTCCATTTTTATTTCTATCTGACATTCACGTCGTGAAACCTGCTACCCGAAACTGCTTCATGGTCATAACACAGACCGTTCTGCTTTTATAGGGAGAGATATTTTCCTGTAACAGCACTTTCAAACAGGATTTCAATCAATCGTTTATTCAAACACCACGGATGGGGTGCCACACACACACACACACACACACACACACACACACACACACACACACACACACACACAATTTGGAAATGAGAATCAGCTTACACCTCATGTCTTTTGACTCTAAGAGGACAACCAGGACAGAAAGAACATACAAACTCCTCAGACGCAGACCGGAGACAGGATTGGGTTCGAGGTTACAGTGCTGAACCATTTAAGGTATATTTAATCAGTTCCGTGATCTCACATACTGTACATACTTGATGTAAATAATAAACACCTTGTCACTTCTCAAACAAACCACAAAGCATGAGGCAGGGCAGAAATCTTAAAGTTGCTGCTTTATCTTTGTTACAAAGTGCTGATACTGGAGACTCCTTTCATAAACATTTAACACACATTTCCATACATAGCTTGAATGTAGTATTCATATTAGCCTGTCCATAAAACATCAATAATATGGCATAATACAGTATTATTACAGATGTACTGTAACATAGGGAACTCCTTTAACAATCCCAAGAACATATACATCTCTTTTATATAACAGTAAACGAAATGTTCTTGAAAATGCCAGATTGCGTTTTTATGTTTGTGTATTCTGATTTTGTTTCTTCAATCTCTACTCTTTCTTCATCCCCTTGTAAAGTTGATTGAAAAGCTGTTTGCTCATTAATTTGTAAACTCGTTGGAAGGCAGCGTTTCATGTTAAATCATGATCATTCTGTTCCCTCTAATTCATTTGCTGACTCAACAATTTAAGAAACATTTCAAAATCACAGTCTGTTGTCTTAATGAATGAATAGAATGTTGATGTCCTATAATTTAACCGTTGAAGTTTATCCAATGTGTAGTGAGTCCGAGTGGGGTTGTGCCAGGATACCCTCACTCATTGAATGCCCATGGAATGTCCAGTCAAAATTAATAATTTGCCTGGACCTTGTTGATTTATTCATTAATTTTATTTTAAAAGTAATAACTACAAGAATGCCATGCCAGTCTAACATGTGTATCTTTAGGCTGTGGGAGGAAAGCAGAGTACCCGGAGCAAACCCCTCTAGCATGGGGAGAACTCCATGCACACAGACCCAACACAGGAATAGAACCCTCAACCCTGGAGGTTCGAGGCCACAGTGCTAACCACTACACCCCCATGCCACCCCTAACTGTTGTTAAAGATGGAAAAATAATAATAAAGTGTGACAAAGGCTGTTTTAGCTAGCGTTAGCTGTCAAATTATGCTAGCACCCACTCTCAAAAATAGTACAACAAACATGCGCTCATGTCTATTCCGTTTCTATGGAGCATCAACAGCACACTGTACTGAATGAACTACCGATGGAGACGTGATAATATATTATAACAGGAGCATCCATATCGACCTGACATATACAGTATGTGATTTGGTGTTGCACTACTGTCAGAACTGCTGCTATAGAAAACTCATCAGTGCAGCTGGAGTAATTCAACAGCTGAGGACGGTTATTGCTTTAGCAGCATGGGGTTACAGTTACACCTTCAGAAGAACTGAAGCCTGTGTATCTTTAAAGGCAAGTGTTTAGTGTAGTGCTTAGAGTTTCTTTTTATTATTTGCTTTCTTGAAATCCAGCAAAATACCTCTCAGTAGTAAGTGCGGAAAGATCGGGTTGGGTTTTGAAGAGCGGGATGGCCCCCAGCTGCCTCCTTCGCGAGATTGAAATTGCTTGGGATGCCACTTTGTTGTTCTGAAATCCCCGACTGTGACTTTAAGGCGGGTTTTAAAAAGCGCTGCAGTTTTAATCTAGCCATAAGATCAATATGTCCGGCTGAAAACCAAGTAAACATAAATTGATTTTTTCCTCCCTAAACTCAACAGTGTCCCAGAATGACATGAGAGAGAGATCACTTCTAAAATAGCTGCTCTCTATTTAATCCAAACTGCTACAAAGCCGCGGTGTCCTCCAACAGCAAATGATGCGCTGATGCGATCCAGAATCTCAAGTCATTTTTCAGCTTCTGCTTTCTCATGATTTAGGCCGTGTTTGCAGGATTACGCCCCCTTTCCCTTTTCCCTGCGAGTCTCAGCGGAGACAATTAAATTGTGACAGCTCTTCATTTAACAAGAGCCGTTTTACCTTGTAGGGACGAACACATGGCAGTCTAATTATCGGAGAACGGCACGAGGCTTCCTTGCCGCTTTAGTGCTGTTCTCCGATGTGGCCTGACGCGCCTGACAGCCAAAGAACAGCGGGACTGAAATTACCAGGATTAATGCTTCCACTGATGAACTTCTCAAATGGGCCCGTGATGATGGGAAGATCCTACTGGGGAACTCTGATTGGTCTTACACAGAAATGCACAATCTCCTCACTCTCTGAGCTCTTACTCAGTCTGAAACCCCTGATGATCACCGTCTGTCACGGTGCACACGCCTGATTGCGCTCGAGCACGTTACGTTAGATGACTCAAGGAATGAGACAGATGACAGAACTGAGGTAAAGTGCCAAAAGAAATAGATATCTTCCATCTTCTGGGGTGGGGTTCTGAGGGGAGGGGTTGATGACACATGACATTCCTTGATAAAATAGTTTAAGACGTTCATAAAATGTAAAAAAAAATATTATACACCAGAATGAAACCAAACACTCATCAATTATTATATCCAATTCATAAAAATTATAAAAGCAACACATACTCTACACACTTTAATCAATCACAAGGGGGAAACTATTGTCACCCAATCTAGTTAGTTTGTACACAACCTTTTTTAATATCAATGTTTTTAAATGAAATCATTACATACACAGTTATAGATCCGTTATATTCAAAGTGTACACATGAAAGCTTTTATAAATCTGTAAAATAAGGTTTGCAAACAACCAACAGACCAAGTTACTGTTAGTTGTGTGTCTATAATCTAAATCTAGAATAGTGTAGAAACATAAAGTTCATGCATCAAATCAACTTTACTTTATATCTTTTGTGTTTTAAGTGTTGGATTCTGAATGGCCAGCAGCACATAGACAATGAAATGGTGCATTTGGAGGAGGAGTGAAACAAAGGGAGTATTTTACATTTACAGTTAGGCATTTGGTAAATGCTCCAAACCAGAGTGACTTACATAAGTGCTTGGAAGTTTCCATCATAAAGTATATTAAGTACATTATCCTTACACTGGTTTGTTAAGTTAGTAACTAGAAGTATCATGTTTTGTTTGGGTGTGAGGGTTATTAACACATTTAGGGGAGCTCCAAGACCTGTGTTCACTTGATGAAGAAACAGTACAATATGGGACCTTTATATTTCCAGGAAAGTTCAGAAATCATAACTAGAGAACAGAATGTTTTGAGCATTGTAGTATTAAATCTTTGTTTAAATTTCTTACAGAAGGCTAACAACAGGGTCATTATTTCAATGTTATCCCAATGACATGTAGCTTCTTTCTGGGACTTAATTAATAAACAAACATTGCATATGCAATTAATATATATTTCCACAATTGAATGTGAATACATATCACTGGATGAAATGTGACATGATCCTGGATTCTCATTAACCTGTTATCACCATCTGGTGTCATGACTGTGCACCAATACCTGGTTTAATTTGGTTCTAGTTCATTCCTTAATTTTGTATACGGTAGTATTATTGGCTGCATCTCCTGTTCTAAACCAGACCAGAAACTAAAATTATTTAAAACAATAAACATACGCAAAAAAAAACACAAACACCAGAGGAGCTGAGACCAGGTTGGAACAATAAATAAATCGTTTTTTCAACAGCGTGTCTGGTCTGACCTTTGGGAAGTGTCAACACTCTTCAGCCAAAGCAGAAACACAAACAGCTCGCGCGGCATTCTGTGTGATTTTCAACCCTGGAAGCTGCGAACACAACAAGAGCCGGAGAGAGCAGGTAGAAAAGACAAGAGGTTGGGAAAAGACAAAACAACATGATGATACGACACGTGGCAGAGATCTGGGTCGACACTGAGCTGCGTGTGGAAGAATAGAAGTGATTACCTGTCCAAAACAAATCTTAAAGGGAAAGAAAGCATGGATAAATCTTTCACCATAATCAAAACCTTCAACAGAAAAAGGGCAAATCATCAAATGCTAATTGTTGCCTATGCGCAATTATCTACTTTTAACAAAAAAAAACAACACAGGATCGGAAAAACTACCAGCATACTTTTTTCCACACGAGGACATGAAACAGAAACTCGGATATATATAAATATATTAAAGTCGTTGCGGTTGATTACTCAAAGCCGGAGTGACCTCGGGTTGATTTCGAAGACATTTTCTCAAAAGACGAATTGCAAATGAAATCATAGCACCAGTGGCGTAATGAAGGTTAACTGGAGTGCACAATCTAATAGACCAGTGCCCCTCTCAACCCCTCACTTAAGATATCGAGCAAAGGAAATAGAACATTGTTCAATGTCACAGCTCAAGCAAGGCCTGGAAACTCGATGTACTTTATATTAGAAATGCAAATCCGCTGCCAACGTCCTGATTTTACTCCATATTAAAGATTCCATGAATAATAATGATGCTTCCTGAAAACTGTACCGTTTTGGATGGATAAAGACATTTAAAGGCAGTTTAGTTTTAAATCCTACATCAGGTATGGAAGCAGGAGTCCATTATACTGTAGGAATAAAGTATAAAACAGGATGCAGGGTTACTGTTACCGCCTTGATGTGGATTATATTTCTTACGCTACATCAATCAAAACAAACTTTTTTTTTTTAACTCATTGAAGAACAGCTCATTGTTCTTTTTCACTCTTTATAGTCACAGTTAGGCAGCACGGTTCCTGAGCCCCAGTGAAAAAAAAAATACACTTCAGTGTATTACAAATATATTGAAATCTTCGATAGTACTGTACATTGCAAACATACTAACAAAAAGTTAAATAAATCAGTTAATATATAAAAAGTATACTAACATCATGCTTTTACCAAATTTTGGAATTAAACTTTAAACAAATTTCAAATTAATTGTATTATAGTACACTTTCCCAAAATATATTATAGGAAAATATACTTAAAATGAAAGGTTGGTCTAATTTCCAAAGCAAACTTTGTTTTTCAATTTATTTTTGGTATATTTTCAAAAAAATATGCTCGAAATCGTTGTAACAATGTAAAGAAAGCATACATTAGAATACAAATTTTAATATATGGAAGTCGCAGTATATTTTCAGTTGAATTTGAATGTACTTATTCATACGTACTTATTTATGTTTATATTTAGTGCACTACTCTCTCGTGCGTGCGAGAGAATCTCTCTCTCACGCATGCTCTCTCAACATCTTTTTTTGTGCTGAAAATCACTTTTGCCCATTCAAGATAATTTATGTTTGCACTCTCTCTCTCTTTTGTGCGCTCACTGTCATAAAGCTACACTTGCACAAACTCCAGCCAACCAAAGACTAGAATCGGCGTCACACCAGCCAATCTGAGACTGGAGGCGGGCAGATTCGGACTGTCTGTTTCCTGATTGGCTCCCCACTCCTCCACTTCTACAGTAGTTTGAATTAATGGCTGGAAGCTGTATCATTGCATGTGTTAGTTCATATCGTTATTATTTTATGGAAATCCTAATTTATGCAAATTACGGCGCTGCGCACACGCATTACGACCATTTACTTAGAGGCCTGTGGGTAATCTGCACATGCTCAGTAGGTATAGTATATAATAAACACGTACATGTGCACGTGCGTACAGTAGGACTGGCTGCCTTTACAGTGATGTAAATCTATTTATATTAAATGTGTGTTTAGTTAGATATTAACCTTTTTAAGGTTAAGTTAAAAATAAACTGAAACTGGAGGTGTCTAAAACAGTCACTTAACAGACCAGTAAAGTTGTCTAAAAAGGTAATTAAATTATTTTTAAATTAAGTTAAAGAGTGATAATGTCATGATTTCTTCGGCGTTTGTGTGTGCGTGGCATTAATGCAGGAGGCAAGCTGACGGTTCAAATAAGTTGTTTATTTTCAAAAGTAAATCACGCTCTTTGTTTTGAGCACTCACGATTCCTTCTTTATAATAAATAAACAAAAGAACACAAACCCGAAATATTATTAACACAACAAAAGCTTGACGCCTGACTGAAGTTCAACTGGGAACTGAAGTTTCAACTATAACCAAAAACTAACTACAACCCAAAAGTAAACGGGCGTTTTGGCGCCCTCTAGGGGATAACCCTTACAGTATCCCCCCTCAAAAAAATGCTCCTCCGGAGCATCCCCGGAGGTCCTGGACTCCCACCCCAATGTTCCACCATCCTCCTCCCATCTTGGAGGCTGGGCGACGGAGCTGGAGACGTGCTCGGCGGCTGCAGAGCTGGAGACGTGCTCGGCGGCTGCAGAGCTGGAGACATGCTCGGCGGCTGCAGAGCTGAAGAGACGCTCGACGGCAGCGGCGGAGCAAAAGAGACACTCGACGGCGGCGGCGGAGCTGAAGAGACGCTCGACGCCGGCGACAGAGCTGAAGAGATGCTCGACGGTGGCGGCAGAGCTGGAGCTAAGCTCGACGGCGGAGCTGAAGAGACGCTCGACGGCGGCGGCAGAGCTGAAGAGACACTCGACGGCGGCGGCGGAGCTGAAGAGACGCTCGACGGCGGCGGTGGAGCTGAAGAGACGCTAGACGGCGGCGGCGGAGCTGGAGCTGAGCTCGGCGGCGGAGCTGGAGCTGAGCTCGGCGGCGGAGCTGGAGCTGAGATCGACGGCGCCGGCGGAGCTGGAGCTGAGCTCGACGGCGCCGGTGGAGCTGAAGAGACGCTCGACGGTGGAGCTGGAACTTAGCTCGATGGCGGCGGCGGAGTTGGAGCTGAGCTCGACGGCTGCGGCGGAGCTGGCACTGAGCTCGACGGCGGCGGCGGAGCTGGCACTGAGCTCGACGGCGGCGGCGGAGCTGGCACTGAGTTCCACGGCGGCGGCGGAGCTGGCACTGAGTTCCACTGCGGCGGCGGAGCTGGTGCGAGGTTCGGCGGCTGCTGAAGAGCTGGCGCGCTGTCATCAAAGCCTGGAGGAGGCGAAAGGATTATGCTCTCCCAGTCGCTGTTCAGCGGCGCATAGTCCTCCGCGCTGAGCAGAGGCGGCAGGGGTGGAGGAAATGCGTCCGGCATGCTACCCAGCCACTGCTGGTAGTCCTCCGCGGCGAGTTCAGGCAGAGGCAGCGGAGGAAGTCAGCAGTGGCATATCATCCTCCGTGCAGCACAGGCAGTGGCGGGATGGGGAGCGCTTCGTCCAGGTCCAAGAGCGGAAGGACTTCCGGGACTACAGTTTGGTTCTCCTGAACCTGGACGAGCAGCTGCTGGAGCTGCACCACCTGCTCCCGCAGGTCCTGAATGCTCCGCGTTGTGCTCCGCCCACTGCCTGTAGAACTTTCCCGTTTCCTCCTCGGCTGCCACACCTCTCCACGGTGTGCGCCGAATGGCGAGCCTACAGCCTTCCCAGCTTTGCCGCGCCACTCTCTCTCGGTGCTCCACGCTGTCCTCCAGCAATTCCGCCGGCTCAGCGAGCCTGCAGTCATCCCATCACTGCCACACATGTCTCTCCCTGTGCTCCTCGCTGTCCTCCAGCAGTTGCCGCCAGCTCGTTGGAGATGGTGATCTCGCCCCCCCAAAAAATTCTCTAGGAGAGGGTCCTCCGCCATGCCACTTAAACGGTCTAGCTTTCTGACATGACTGCGTCGGGTGTGTGTGCATGGCATGAATGCAGAGGATGCGAGCTGGCGGTTCAATAAACAGTCTTTATTTTAAGATAACTGAACATAAACTAACCCAACACAAACTTAATCACATCAACAAAAGCTAGCCGCCTGACTGAAGTTCAGTCAGGCTATTTATAACCACTAAACATAATTATCTTCCCTTGGTTCAGGTGAGCTTCTACGTCACCTGACCGAGGTGCAAACTGGGAACTGAAGGTACTGTAAACAAAACAAACTACAAACCAAAAATGGGCGTTTGGCGCCGTCTAGGGGTTAACCCTCACAGATAACAATAATAAGAAATATTCATAAGCATCTCTTCGCTACATAAGGCATTATTTTAGCCAACTGGAGCTAGCTTGTTTGTGCTAAATAACATTACCGATAGCAGTGTCAGTGCCTAATATATATATTAACAACCATAATCTAAAGCTATCCAAAACGAGGTGAAATACATTAGAACATTTACAAACATCTATAAACTCCATAAAGCATTAGCTTAGCCACCGGGAAATACCATGTTTGTGCTAAGCTACATAAGGCAGCATGTTAGCATGATTTACCTAAACTATGCAAATGGCATTGAAAGCCAATGTGTCACATAAGCTGACAAAAGCTAGCTGTAGTGAGGAAAATATTTACTAATATTAGTTTATATAAGACTTATTAACATACCCATTGTCATAGCAGCTTGCATGAATGTCCTCTGCTGGATTTGTTATCCTCCCACAGTCCAGAACATTCTGAAGAGCTTCCTTGATTGTGTACCGCGTGCCATCTTCCAAACGTGCAGAAAAACTCATTGAATCTGTGTGTAAACTCTGTGTTTTCGCTGTGTGTGTGTGTGTGTGTGTTTTCATGCCGTTGTCTGGGGGCGTGGCCTTGTATGTAAATTACGCGGACTGTTTTCCGTGTGAATGGCGTGTGGGCGTGTCCTGCCTCGGGTCATTAGCATTAGCAATTATGTACCTCTCCTTGGTTTCGGATTACATACATCATACTGAGAATATTTGTTAAAGTAGACACTTTAAGCTTTCTATACTGTAGATATATTTCTCATGTGTGTCTGTGAAGTATTCGCAGAAGAGTTTCAGTTCATTTTAGTGACGTGTTTCAAAAAGATTTTCGCGGAGCCTGAGACGGCTGAAAACGCACCCTGTATATTTTCTTTATTTTACAAAAACACAATATTTTGTGGATATTGTGAGAATACATAAATAAAAGTAGACCCTTTACAGATTCAAATGATGTACTACACTTATGTGTATGATGAAAACATGATGAAGCATTTTAAAGTCTTTTCAAATCTCTTTTTACTAGAAAATAAATGCACGTGTGCCCGCTGGCGGGTCCTCCGACTCCTAAGGGTTAAAACAGCTAATTGTCGTGTTTTAATTATTTATGTTTTTGATGGAAATTCAAACTTTGGTCTTTAGTAATTGGGTACTGTCACGTTTTCATCACTAATCGCTGTCTTTTCTCCTCTTTTCCCACGCTGTCACGTCTTCTCCCTCACGTCCTCATGTTTTCCGTCCATCTGTCATGCCCTTACACACGCCCGCCCACTTTACAGACCGGCATCTCATTCACAAACTAATTTCTCCCGCCATTTAAGGAAGCGTTGAGCGCGGTCTCGTTGCCAGATTATTGCATGCCTTCAGAGCCCAGTTTTCTCGTGTTTCTTTTTCGTGCAAGTTGTTTCCGTTTTCGACCTCGCCTGTTCTCGGTTTTTGCTTCTAGTCTATCGTTTTTGGATCTCGTTCGCTGTTTGTTTCCGGCTGGTTTTGACCTTTCACTTCGGTTCATGGTTACGTCTCTGCTCGCTCCCCTTTCTGATTTTTTCGCCCCGCTGACTGACTCATTGGCTTTGAACTCTCGCACTGGCTCACGACAATGTCTCTGCTCGCTCCCTTTTTGATTCATGCACCGCGGACTGATTTTACTGGCTTTTCGACCTGTTTTTCCAGCTCTGTATTACAGTAAGTCATTGGGATTCCCCCCGAAACACGGAAGTGCTCGGCTGCCGGCGTGCCACACACTCCTCGTTCAAGTTCGCGTCTGAACCACGCCCCCTTTTGGCGCTATAATATGCACTTGGGTCCAGCTCCTCTTGCTCTCTTCATTATTCTGCGCGGCCTGACAGGTACTTTGTGTTAAATTATGTTTTTTATTTTTAAACGGTGGAATAAAACCCATAAGTGGTGTCATGGCGGATTTGTAGTCTTTTTCAATAACAACCTGGTTTGGAAACATCGTGTGGGAATTAGAAATGAACTAAATTTCCCATCTCTCCCAGATGTTTCCGGTGTTTTTGTGTGTTAGTGTTATTTATAAAAAATTATCGCGATGTTAGAATGACGTATGCTAGCGGACATGCTGATACAGTTTAGGATACGCTTGTAACAGGGTGAGTTAAAGTTCAGTAAACTCTTAAAACAGATTAAATATATTAAATTGTTTCCTGTACTTGGCATTCATTAATGTTTAATGTAACACATGTCGATTTAAATGGTTATTCCTCGTAATACAGTTAATATAAGGTGATAAACAACAGCGTGTTTGTGAAATAAGTCTATAGTGCAGAATTTGAGCTGTGAGTTGATTTTAAAGTTTGTGAGATGAAGCTCAGGGCTGGAGAAAAGCACCACAGCTCAGTAGTGCAGCTTATACTGGCCTTTTATTATCCATCTCTAAAGTGCTGGGGCTGGACTAGTGGAAATTACCTGAGATACACTGTGTTTAAGATCATGGTCAGCTGTTTTCTGTTTGTCAACGGGTTATACATAGAATATTCTCAAGGAACCTCAACATTTTCTTGTGAAAGTAAAATGTCACGAATGATCAGCCGTCTCACAGACGCCGTGCAGTGTGTAACTTCTCAGAGTGATGATACATCACAGCTGGAACACATCAGTCCAGATAAAGGTGTGTGTGAGCAGTGTGTGTTGATTCATGGGTCTCAGTCTGACTGATTTTTCCTTTCCTGAATCATCTCTTAATTTTCACATTTTGTTGTATTTTTTTATTTGGTTTTTAGAATCATAATTATGGTTCCTCCTTGGTTGTTTTAACATCAGGGTTGCAGTTAACAACCGTTTTGAAAGTCAAATAATCTGTTGATTAAAAAAATATATTATTGAGATTATGAATCATGAAGTGATTCTATAGCTATTTACATCTATGTACCATCAAGTTAATACTCAGCTTATGATTGTTTTACACATGAGCTTATTAACAATAGAGATAACCAACAATGAAGACAATACTTCATTCACAAATCTGTAATACTGTCCTGCTAATTTTAAAAAAATTAAGATTTTGGACCAATTTTCCAATAAAAAATTAATCAGTCCATATATTCAAGCACCACTGCTTGGTCACTTTTGGTTGCATCGGAAAACGAGACGCTGAAAACTTCTCCAAAATCTTAACTAATCCAAATGAATCATGCCCATTTAAAAAAAAAAAATTTAATTGCTCCCACCCCATTTGTGTCCTGAGTAAAGGGTGAAGTATTTTGCAAAAAAAAAAAAAAAACTTTGGTACCTCTCTCACCCATCCTCCTTCATTTTTGCACACACCACTCTAATCTGTGTCATAATGGAAAGGACCCCCGACTTCTAGAAAGTGAGAATGGAGCTGATTGGTCAGATTGTTATTAAAAGTTTGTTCTGGACCTGACACGAAATCGAAAATCTTATTGAAATGAATATATTTTACTAGTATTTTCAGAGTATTTTTCTAAAACCACAATTTTAAGAGTACATACACAAAGTTTAATATCTAGTGAGATTAAACATTCCCCTTGATGACAAAAAAAGCTAAGCTCTAGGACTAATGGTTCTCAAGACAGAATGCCTGGATTGACACAGTGCTTCTTATGTATTTTAATAGCGAGGGTAAGCTGTTGTATTAGGTGGCCATTCCACCTGGGCCAGAACACGCCAATCACCACACATACTTAAAGTCAAGCCAAATCTGCTGCATGGCCTGATCTTAGGCAAAAGCCTTAAACAGCTTGACCAGTGACCAACAAACATTGCAGCCTAGCATAATGCCTAAGCTAGAGGATAATGGCACCACATCAATGTCTCACTAACTAATCCTCACTGCTCCTCTAAAGGCACCTGTGTCTAACCTGGACATAATATATCCATTCTTACAATAAATGTTTCTTCTTATAAGGAATTGCACATTCTTGTGCTGCATGTTCCTCTTTTAGCATGCACTAAATGTCCTTAATTGTCCAATAAATTTACAGAATATGGAAGAGGACACTGCTAACTTCATCCAGAGGGGACAGCACCAACCACCAAAGTCTAAACATCTTGTGAACAGCAACAGTGCTACATCATCAGCAATTAAACAGGTAAATCTTCACCATCTTAGTAGTATTGTTTGTTACCTCATTTCCACTACACTGGGGCCTTTGCCAGGTGCCGGTTCTGGTGCTCGGCCGGTGCTGGACTGGGAACCATCGAGAACCAGCCCGCGTTTACACTAGACAGGAGCTCAGCGGGCATGATAATATGTCACAAGCCACGCCCACTAAACAGAAACGAACTTGCCCGAAGTCAGTTTACTGGTTATTCTCCAAACTATGAAAATGTATTTCAATATATCTCAATGAAATTATCACTGACAATAAGCTCGACATTTTTCTTCTCACTGAAACCTGACAAGCACCGGATGATTTTATTCAGTTAAATCTACTTGCACCTGATGGATACAAGTATCTCACCCGACCCCGACTGCATGTCAAAGGGGGTGATCTTGCTGTCATTTACCGAGACAATCTTCGTCTGAAACAACTTGCTTTTCACAATACAAACTCATTTGAATACATGGTTTTGAAAGCTGACTGTCTCACAATCATCCTACTCTACCGTCCTCCTAAAGCCCTGTCCAGCTTTTTTTCTGAACTCAGTGAACTATTAACCATTGCCTGCTCATTGTCAGTTCCTATGCTTCTGCTTGGCGACTTCAATATTCATGTTATACAGTCTGCCCCAACACCACCCAATTACTGTCTGTTTTCGAATGTTTTAATTTGACACAACAATGTACGCGCCACTCACTCTTCTCCTTGGTATACCCCTGAGCTCCGTATTCTTAAGGCTACCGGCAGACGACTTGAACGTCTTTACAGGAAAACCGGTCTTACTGTTCATTATTTGGCTTTTCTAGATCATCTTAAATGTTATAAATCCGCCCTCTTTTCAGCTCACTTGCAGCTTTATCTCTGCCACAATCAATATATCGAGCAACAGGCCAAAAGCATTATTTAACACGATAAATAAACTTACCAACTGCCCACCTCAGGATGCTCTAGTATCTAATGAGTTTTGCTGCTCTTTCTTGAATTATTTGCTTGAGAAGACTAATGCTGTCCACCAATGTTTCCCTACTGATACAGAGCTCAGCCATCCAACTCTATCCAATCAGCGTCTGTCTTGTTTCTCTCTGACTACCCCAGATTCTGTCTCTAAGCTAATCCTGAAATCCAACTCTTCATCCATTTCTTCACCTATTTCTCATTTCATCAACGCATCTCTTACCTCTGCTTCTTTTCCTCTGCCACTAAAAACTGCTGCAGTTACACCTGTGCTCAAGAAACCCAACCTTGACTCCTCAGTTTTATCTATCTATCGTCCCATCTCTAATTTATCTAATTTATAAGTACTGTTGCTGCCCAACTCCAGTCTTTTCTAGTCGATAATAATCTCTTTGACCCTTTTCAGTGTGGTTTTCGCCCCGTTCATAGTACTGAAACTGCACTTGTAAAGGTAGTAAATGATTTACTGCTTTCTGCTGATTCTGGCTCATTGTCTATACTCCTGCTACTTGATCTCAGCTCTGCCTTCGATACTGTCTCCCATGATTTGCTTATTTCACGTCTCTCTGGTCTGGGTATCTCTGGTACTGCTCTTGGTCTTGGTTTTCCTCCTATCTCTCAGATAGTCAATTTTATATTTCTGTTAAGGATTTTCGATTGCCCACCGTCCCCCTGAAGCGAGGTGTTCCCAGGGATCTGTTCTTGGCCCACTATTATTCTCAATTTACATAATCCCACTCTGTCTGATCCTTCAACGTCAATGTCTCAACTATCACTTTTATGCCGACGACATTCAACTTTATTCTATCTGTACACCTACTCCATCTGCCCAAATCGACAAAATCTCTGCTTGTGTGAAGGACATTAGAGACTGGCTTAGCTTAAACTTTCTGAAACTCAACATGGACAAAACTGAGATAATTTTCATTGGAACCCCAGCACTCACCAGCAACATTTCCACCGATTACACCTGCGAGATTGCTGGCTCTCACATCAAAACATCTTCTTCTGTCAGAAATTTAGGAGTAATCTTTGACTCCACACTCTCCTTTCAGCCTCACATTAAATCTGTCACTAAATCTGCTTTCTTTCATTTGCGCCGCATTGCCCAACTGCGTCCCTTCATCAGTACCAAAGATGCTGAAACAGTCATCCATGCATTCTTATCATCACGCATTGATTACTGTAATGCCCTTTTCATTGGTCTACCTGTTAGCTCCATCTCCAGATTACAATATATTCAAAACTCTACGGCTAGAATACTCACTCATACCAAACGTTCTGCTCATATAACCCTGATCTTGTCCGATCTACATTGGCTCCCAGTTGCCTACCGTATTAAATTAAATATTCTTCTCCTTGTCTTTAAATATATAAATGGCTTAGCTCCCAATTATCTTCTCAAACTGCTCTCCCCCTACATTCCAACACGTTCACTACGTTCCTCCGATTCTGGTTTTTTTACTGTCCCTCGGCACCGCCTCTCTTCAATGGGCGGCAGATCATTCAGTGTCATTGCACCTAAACTCTGGAACACTCTACCACACTCTCTCCGTTCTGTTAACAACGTCTCAGCATTTAAATCTTTACTCAAAACTCACTTGTTTTCCGAATGTTACACCTGAATCCATTTGTCCTCTGCATTTTTCGTTTTTGACCTAATTGTCTTCTACTTTAGTACTTAAATATCTGTTTTTATTCTTTTTTTGTTTGTTTTTGTTTTCACTCATTGTAAAGTGTCCTTGAGCTCTGGAAAGGCGCAATATAAATAAAACATTATTATTATTATTTCAGTATCCAAAAGAAGCTTATTCGACGTGTTATAACCGCTGAAAAAGATCGACATAGACAACTAGCTTATACACTATTTTGTCGGTTGATCGTGTGAAGCCTGCGACTATTACTGTAGTTCTTCTCTTATTTCCTCATACACTTTTTTTTCTTAAAGCATTTTCCAAAATCTGCTGAATCTCGGCGGATGTCCAAATTGTTAATAGCGCTTTAGTTTCTTCCTCGCTCCACATTAACGGACTTTGCGTCTCCGCCATTTTTTTTACGCTCCCTATAACTCCGCCCACCGCTCGTGACGACACGGGTTCTCGCGACTAGACCAGCAGAGTTTTTTCTGTGGAAAAGCGCGGCACTGGTTCCAAAATTGGGAACCGGCACGGGAACCAGAGCAGTCGAAAAGGGGTATGTTAGAGCAATGTTTCATCCCCTTAATCACCTACTGGGTCATGAACACCCCCTATAATGTCAGTGTACATGACAACAAATGTACATTTGTTTTTAAATGACATTTGAAGTGCCAACAGACTCTTCTTGGTGTTTCCATCTGGTCTGTTTATACTTTTTATATGGAGTCCCCATAAAGCAGGTTTGGCCAGGTGTTTGTGTGTCTGTGAGGAGGTCTTGTGATGGTTGAGTAGACCTGTATAACAGTGTCCCCTGAAGTACCTTGTACCTTGTTAAACTTTGAAATGATACATTAATTTCTCCAATAAATGACATATTTGTTTTGTGTTGAATGACATATTTGTTTTGTGTTGCATATTCCTCTTTAGCTTGCACTAAATGTTTTTAAACTGTCTTTTTATTTCCATCTGGTCTGTTAATAGTTTTTATACAATAAAACTAACTAAAGATAACTTCTTCATTCATACGTTATTACAGTACATTTGTTCTCCAGATATTAAAGTATGTTGTCCTTGTAATTATTTATATTTCTTGAATATTTCTAGGTCTATTTCTACTGTTGTTATTGTCTAAATTGCTGAAAGCAAATGTATCTAAGATTGGTAAACTGATGTTTATTCTTACGTTTAGGCAAAAGATCTGCCTCGAAAAAAGAGGAACTTGGATGAGGTCCATGTGATGGACAGACACATGAAACCTCCATTATGTCATGTTGTGTTTCAGGGAAGTGTAAAATTCTATGTCTACACCTGGATCTTTGCTTTTGAGAAAGGATTATTTCTTTCCTAGAAATATATCTTCTCTAAATTTTCGAGGTGGCCTTGTTCAGGCTTTGTTTATTAAGCGCCTGTGTTGTTGCAGTTTTTCCTTAAATTTAATTTATCTTATAATTATCTTAACATTGGCTAGTTTAAATGCACTGTCATCTTAGACACCCTGCTGTACCGCCTGCTGAGCATTTTTAACTAGAAAGAATATCAATGGTTTATACATTTTATACTCTCTTTTTTTCTAATGAAAGTTCTTGGGTTTCTTTAATGGCTATTCTAAAAGAAATAGAAAGCTACAACAAAATGATGGACAGAGGCTTTTCAGTTTACTTAAAGGGTTTGATTGCATTCTTTGAAAATAATGCAAAAATCTCAAATGCTATGAGTGAAAGTTCAGCTGTCAGTCCTATGCAAAACCAGAATTAAGAAACAATTATTTAGTCATAAGGAGCTTAAACCCATTGTAAGAGCCATATCGTACTTGGTATGAATTTGTTGTTGTGTTTATTTTATTTAATTTTATTTGTTGGTATTTCATTTATTCTACCTTGTTCTATTCATTAGTAAAGCATTAAGCATTAAGTTGTTACATAAGCCATAAGCTTTATATTTCTTAGTCATGCATCCATTTTGACAATCGTAGGTTGGTCTGTGATGTCATTCTACTATTACTGTACATGCATTTGTGTGACTGTCATATGATAGAGAGTTCAGTTTAGATGCGGAAGGCTACGGAAACACAAGCTTTTGACCGTCAGCTAACGTGAGCTCCCGGTAAGCTAAGAATGTAAGATACAGCAACTAGGTTGTTGTAACCGTAAGCTCCCGTAAGTAGAGATATACAACAAGAGTGCTGTTACAGTGGTGTGAAAAACTATTTGCCCCCTTCCTGATTTCTTATTCTTTTGCATGTTTGTCACACTTAAATGTTTCTGCTCATCAAAAACCGTTAACTAATAGTCAAAGATAACGTAATTGAACACAAAATGCAGTTTTTAAATGAAGGTTTACGTTATTAAGGGAGAAAAAAAACTCCAAATCTACATGGCCCTGTGTGAAAAAGTGATTGCCCCCCTTGTTAAAAAATAACTTAACTGTGGTTTATCACACCTGAGTTCAATTTCTGTAGTCACCCCCAGGCCTGATTACTGCCACACCTGTTTCAATCAAGAAATCACTTAAATAGGAGCTACCTGACACAGAGAAGTAGACCAAAAGCACCTCAAAAGCTAGACATCATGCCAAGATCCAAAGAAATTCAGGAACAAATGAGAACAAAAGTAATTGAGATCTATCAGTCTGGTAAAGGTTATAAAGCCATTTCTAAAGCTTTGGGACTCCAGCGAACCACAGTGAGAGCCATTATCCACAAATGGCAAAAACATGGAACAGTGGTGAACCTTCCCAGGAGTGGCCGGCCGACCGAAATTACCCCAAGAGCGCAGAGACAACTCATCCGAGAGGCCACAAAAGACCCCAGGACAACATCTAAAGAACTGCAGGCCTCACTTGCCTCAATTAAGGTCAGTGTTCACGACTCCACCATAAGAAAGAGACTGGGCAAAAACGGCCTGCATGGCAGATTTCCAAGGCGCAAACCACTTTTAAGCAAAAAGAACATTAAGGCTCGTCTCAATTTTGCTAAAAAACATCTCAATGATTGCCAAGACTTTTGGGAAAATACCTTGTGGACCGACGAGACAAAAGTTGAACTTTTTGTAAGGTGCGTGTCCCGTTACATCTGGCGTAAAAGTAACACAGCATTTCAGAAATAGAACATCATACCAACAGTAAAATATGGTGGTGGTAGTGTGATGGTCTGGAGTTGTTTTGCTGCTTCAGGACCTGGAAGGCTTGCTGTGATAGATGGAACCATGAATTCTACTGTCTACCAAAAAATCCTGAAGGAGAATGTCCGGCCATCTGTTCGCCAACTCAAGCTGAAGCGATCTTGGGTGCTGCAGCAGGACAATGACCCAAAACACACCAGCAAATCCACCTCTGAATGGCTGAAGAAGAACAAAATGAAGACTTTGGAGTGGCCTAGTCAACGTCCTGACCTGAATCCTATTGAGATGTTGTGGCATGACCTTAAAAAGGCGGTCCATGCTAGAAAACCCTCAAATAAAGCTGAATTACAACAATTCTGCAAAGATGAATGGGCCAAAATTCCTCCAGAGCGCTGTAAAAGACTCGTTGCAAGTTATCACAAACGCTTGATTGCAGTTATTGCTGCTAAGGGTGGCCCAACCAGTTATTAGGTTCAGGGGGCAATTACTTTTTCACACAGGGCCATGTAGGTTTGGATTTTTTTTCTCCCTAAATAATAAAACCCCTCATTTAAAAACTGCATTTTGTGTTTACTTGTGTTATCTTTGACTAATAGTTAAATGTGTTTGATGATCAGAAACATTTTGTGAGACAAACATGCAAAAGAATAAGAAATCAGGAGGGGGGCAAATAGTTTTTCACACCACTGTATATACGTAAGCTAAGACTGTAATTTACAAGATACAGCAAATAGGTTGTTGTAAAAGTCAGAGATTTGCAAGATGCAGCAACTGGTGTCTGTAATCACAATGGATTTACTCAAGACGACTGTATGAAGTGTTGATTCTTTGATGCTGACAAAATAAACTACAAGAGACAAAGAGATCGGACTTCTGTCGTGTGAGTGAAACTTTGAGACAAAGCTACGCGTCAAAACTAGTGAAATAAAATGACCGCATCTACACCCATAAAGGCCATGTGCTTTAAACAGTTTCTTAAATGTTTGACATGTTTAGTTTATAATTTTGCATGAATTATACAAGTTAAATGAACAGTTTGATGTTTGTTAAACCCATGTCCCCTTGATCTTATGTAATATACTGTACCTTATAAGTGTGTATGCAAGTTAATTATTTAGTGATGTCCCCACATCATCATTAACATCAGCTAAATGTGTGTATGCAAATTAGGTCACTAGCAATGTCCCCACAACTTTATGAAAACCAGTTAATTTTCTGTGTATGCAAATTTGGTCCCCACTAATGACTGGTTTTTGTTATGTCCACAAAAGTTGTTAAAAAACCAAGCATTGTTTTTTACTGTAAATCTGTAATTTGAAGTGATATTCGTGTTTTAATTTCATTGTACATGCCTGATTTTTATTACACCCATAGTATCACTGGAAAGGGTTGTCCCCAAAAGTGATGAGTGGGACTACTGTCCAAATAAAGCCCTAATTATAAGAGTGTGTGTGTGTGTGTGTGTGTGTGTGTGTGTGTGTGTGTGTGCATAAGTGTGTGTGTGTGTGTGTGTGTGTGTGCATAAGTGTGTCTATGATGTTGCCCTGCGATGGATTGGCACCCTGTTCTAGGTGTACTATACCCTGCCCACCCACCACGCCCCACCCCCTGTCCCCTGGAATAGACTCTGTGACCCTGTAAATGATAAGCGCTATAGAGTAAATTATATTTAATATTTAAAACATCCAAAGAAAACCCCAAAACAAGTTAGTTTTTGTTACTAATGTTATATCAGCATGTCTGTTTTGTCATGTCAGAAGGTTGGACACAATTGAAGATCTATTAACAATGGCAGAAAAAAAACCCTTGATGTTTGTAGAAATAACATCAATTCAGTTACAGTGCCTTGCAAAAGTAGTCATACTGTACTCCTTGAACATTTCCACATTATGTCACGTAATAGCCACAAACTTATATGTGTTTTAATCGGATTGTATGTGATGAACTAACACAAAGTGGCACATAACTATGAAGTGGAAGAAAAATGATAAATGTTTAAGATATTTATAAGACAAATTAATATCTAATATCACTGACCCCAGAATTATTATTTTTTTATTATTAGTTTTACATTTATAACAGCTTGCATTTGAGGTGGTAAAATGTTGACTACGTATTAAACTTATTATTATACTTTGTTTAAGCATAATTTTACAGGTAATTTTATATATATATATATATATATATATATATATATATATATATATATATAGAGAGAGAGAGAGAGAGAGAGAGAGAGAGATACATATATCAACTGGAATATTCATAAAATCAAAAAGTCAAATTTGTGCCTACATAGGTATCGTGATAATATCATATAGGGAGGTCCCTTTTGATCAGGCTTGTAAATCGTTACCATTAATTGTAAGGTCAGGCAATATGCAAACAGACACAACCTGAGCTGTAAGTCAATAATCAGTAAATAGAGACAAATACAGGGATATGACTCAAACTGAACAGGCTCGGTGAACAAACTGGTTATCACAGAGCACAGGACAGGAGACCTGATAATCCTTGTATACTGTGTGTGTAATACTGAGTCCAGGTGTGCTTGATCAGTAATCAGACGAACTCTGCACTGTGTGTGAGAACCGATTACGACATAGACCTGCCAACTACAACAAAAACCTGTTGTTTTCAGTCACGTTGGTTGTGTGATTGATGTGTTCTTACCTTCATAAAGAAGCTCATGGATGATAAAAACTGCACCAGGTTTCTATTCAAATGGATGAGAAATACAGAATGTTCCTGAAGTGTCTCCATATTAACAAGGGATTCAAGATGAACCATGTTTTGTAAGACCTTTAATTAAACAACACTTAAGAGTGTAGGACAGAGCTTTAAGCAACAGGCTGTAAAAGTTCATTGATCATTCGTTCTTTTATTGTTCCAGTCCATACAGTATTATTCTGGGTTTGATAGTTGATCCCGTGCTGCTGTCAATCATTCTAACTGAAGAACAACGCTATTAAAAATGCATTTCAAGTGTTTGTGTATTCTTCAACTCCTTTTTTTTTCTTTTAATCTTACTGAAATTGTTGAAAAAAAAGAGATCTACTATGAATAAAACAGAACTTTGTTTTAGCTGATTGCATCCTAATAAGGAGCCGAGAGTAGTAATGTTTACTTACGGTAATTCAGTAATATATGAACACGATAAGCATATTTGACAGCTGCAACTCCCTTTTCCCTTTTGTAATCACAATAAAAGGTCTCGGGTTAGAGCGCGGCTGGACTCCCTGCATCTCACTTAAGAGACTTTCGGAGTTTTTATGCTGATTATGCTTCCTCCTGCCATCCCTTGTCAGTCAGAGCTGAAAGCTTATGAGCATTTACCGGTGCAATCAATACACGGCCACACACGCTCGCTCGTGATTCAGGTGTGGTTAAGATGATATTAAAGAATATTGAGGCTGGGAGGTTTGACCTGTCAAGGGAACACACTTTCATTTAGCAAACTGCTTCAGTGTGAGTCACGAAACATTTCTTAGGTAATCAACAAACTCGAAATAAATGACCGGAGATTGACGTTAAACATCTGCAAAGGCAAGACCACGATCTGCATTCTGTCTCTAATCACAGTAGAGTTAGAAACGAAGCTATAAGTATACCTTCAAAAAAACAGATTTCTGTCGATGTTCTTCGCAAAAATAGCTTGGTGAAATTTAAGTTCTTATTCGGCAGAAAGTTTAAGTTTCGAATTCTCATTTACAGGGACGGTTACAACAGACACACCACAAAATGGGGTTAAACAAGGTTAAAAAATTAAATGTTCATCAATATTGCTTAGTTTTCTGTACTCAGATCTGTATTAAACATAATTCATGAAAGGAGTCTCCAGTGTAAATGTTTTAAAATGGATAGAGGAATTTTTAATCCCAGCAAAATCTTTTGGTCATCAAAAAAAAGTTGTTAAGATTTTGACTTTGCCTCATTACAGATGTTGGGACAATGCTGATATGAGGTTGTTTTTGAAAATTAGGATGACTTGATAGAATGACATCAGAAGAAAGCCGGCTACATGACAATGAGATAACATTGAAATAATGTCACTAACACAATGTTTGAAAAACTACTTCAAACACTATCAATATCCAACTGACAGGCAGAGCAGGCCTCACTATGCTGCGTGTTTACCACAGGACCACTAGGGGGCATGCTGATGTTGTTAGTAAATTGCTTAAATAACAATGAGTGCCACAACCAAATACTAGACAACAGCAATTTACCAAAATGTTATCATTAGCCTTTTGGCTGCTCTCGTCAAGGGGTCGCCACAGAGGACCATGCGATCTGCCCAGAATTTTGGCACAGGTTTTTATACCGGATGCCCTTCCTGCTGCAACCCTCCAATATTATCCAAGCTTGAGCCAGCACTGCATCCAGTGGCTGGGGTTTGCGCACTGGGTGAGAATCGAACCCAGGTCTTCGCATGGCAGACGAGAAACCTACCACTGAGCCACCAATTTACCAAAATATCACATTTTAATGTGGCCAAAAGAGTGGGAATAACCTGCTCAGCATCTCTGTTAAAGCGGAAAGGATGCAGTTTGGTTCTGTGAAACGTAACAGACCATAGTTGTGCTTGGATGTTTTTGTAAATGGATATTAACATGAGTAAAGCCTCAGAATAAAGGTCATAATTACTGTACATTGTTTTGAGGTTGTATTTGCAACAATTTTATTCTAATTTTGAAAAACAACACCATTCCGATGGTGGATATCGTTGCATCATTGTGACTATTGTATATTACAACGCCCCCTGCTGGGTTAACTCAAAGAGAGATCACACAGAGAGAGAGGCTGTTAAAGTAGCGAGCCTTTATAGTTGCTATTATGTAAGTAAGAACTGTAATGTTCTTCTGTTTTGAATGGGGGTGTCGTCCTTTAATAAATTAAAACATTATCATTCACATATTGCTGTAAGAGAAATAAAACACTTTCACAGGTTTCAGTTACTGAGACATCTTGACTTGTCCCTCTGACCAAGCTTAGGTAAAACAGTGTTGTTCTTTATTAGAGATTGTTTCAATGATGGTTTTATTGTCATTTACAGGGACATGTAGAGCTGACTCACCTCATAATTTAAAAACTAAATGAGTATTGATATTGTGAATTGATATTGTTTAGTTTTCTGTAATTTGACAACAACAGCTAAACTGTTCGAAGTAGTTCTTTGTCTGGGTGTACCATTTCATCCATGTCAGCCCCGTTAGAAAGAAGTTAGTGCTATAAAATTATATTAGGAAATCATTGCTTTTATCACCATAAGCTTCTATCAACTAATATGTGATTCAGTCACCGTCTGTTTTTATGACATTGTAAATACCAAAGCTAGAAATGATTGGATGCTCACTCTGAGTCTGTTTATTAAAGTATTTCTAAAATGCCATGGCTAAAATCTATAACAAATCTCAGAGCACCAGTGGGCCTGGCAATATAATAAGTCAAAAACATGGTAAACAAGCTCCATACCACATAAGCGTATAGCATTCTGACATTTTTTTCTGTCTGTAAGTTTCCTCTGTTGCTGTCGGGGATATGTTGTCCTTGTCAAGTGACCATGTTTTGGAAAGACTAAGCAGTGTTCATGCTGTTCCTTGTTTGCAGTCTCTTCTGTTCTTGACCTTGTTTATCTGTGTTTCTGTCTTTGAATTATGGAGATGCCTATGTCCTGCTGTGAGCTCAACCCTGCTTTGGGTTCTCGCTCTGGTCCGCTTCAATAAATATTCTCAACCAATTAGCTCTGGCTCTTGTGTCATTTTTATTTGCAGTACATATTGTATACATGGATGTAAGTAATGGTATGGATGATTTTGAAGGAGGGTTTCATGGCCATGGAGGTGACATTTGGTGAAATTTGGGTTTGTTGGCAGGTGAGAAGATCATTGTGAATTGTTGACTGATTTTCATCCAGAACTGTCTATGCAGAATGCACATGATTCTACCTTTCTTGTGTCATTTCAAATAGGCAGTAGTTAGTGCTGAATACGTAATGAATCCCACAATATTTACCCTTCTCTGTAAAGGGCGGTTCTTTTGGCAGATGTGAACAGATATCAGCTGGCCAGGTTTTGGAAAGAATAAGTTGGCTATGGACCAACAAAAATTTTTTATAAAACACACCAGTGGGCCACTATCAGGAGAATACAATTAAACCATGTTTCAACCCAAATACAATAAAGGACAAATAAATTAAAGACCTTTGCAAAAACAACTTTTTCCATCTGCAATCTAATAAAAAAATAAATCAGTAGCCACTCTATCCTGGTCAGGGTCATGGTGGCTCTACAGCCCCTCATTAGAACACTGGAACTGTTGCAACCCTTTTTGTTCGTCTCTCAAATCAAAGTAAGATCAGCCGTGTTTGGTGTCAGTGGGAAGTGAAGGTCATGAAATTAATCCAAAAGAACAGACACCAGATTCATTGTTTTGAATCCTTAATATTTTACACCCTCTATGGGACACCAGTCCATTTCAGAAACCTAACGTATCACAGGGCGTTCAATCACATCTAGTAGCAAATTATCTCAGCCAATTCACTTAAAAGAAGTGGAAGAACCTAGAGATCCTATATGGGTAGGTACGGGACACACAAAACTCCTAATACATAGTGATCCAAACTCAGGAACAAACCCTGTAGTTGTAAGGTAACTCCATGTGCCTCCATTCCACCAAATCTCCCACCTTTCCCACGAGTTTAACCATTACCAATTCCTAACCTGGCTTGTTCACCACAATCCCACCACAGCTCCTGATAACTAAGGTTAAAACGTCAAACCTTGTTTATTCGTTCAAATTGTTTTCCAAATTTTTTGGCTCTTGCACTTTCTTCTAACTAACCCTAGACCCAGCCATGTAATTCTGTATTGTACTGTACTGTATATCTCCATTAGTGCACTGAAACCTTGGAGTACACCATGCGGTAGCCTTTGTTTTCATCTTGTTTTCTTAAGGTAGTTTCTCAACTATTTACTTATGAGTTTGTAAACTTGTAGCATTGGTTCATTTTTATATCACTCAGGGTCTTGGTCTCTGTGTTTTGGTGTTTGCACCCAGGTGCAATTCCTGTGTTTTGCCAGACGAAACAAACCACACCAAGAGGAAAAACAAGCCAGAGTTCAACTTAAGTGGATTAAAGCCTGTACTGTAGGTGTGTAAGCACCCTCACTGCCCAGTTTTTCCAAAAGCATTATAAATCACCCGGGTTAAGGAGATACTCACTCAAACATTCAGCAATGTTGTATCTGTGCAGCCATACATCTCTGGTTCATTTTCAATTTGGTGCAGTTGGTTAACAGTTCAAGAAGAGTGTAAAGGAGTAAAGCTGAAAATTCTTCCATGTTTCGTTATTTATTGAAATAAGGGTCGAACAGTTTGATCTTCAATCAAACAACTCATGCAGCCTGAGAACAGCTGCCTCGACCGTTTGTTCTGGTCAACACCTAACCATGATTACTGTGTTCATACAGTACACTCCTAAATAATCCATCCTACATCTTGGGGGTAAATGCAACAGAGTTCAATTCAAACACAGAGCAAACTTGATAGAAACCATCAACAATCAAGTTTCAGCATTGCATTCTACCAGCATATTTGGGAACCAACAGTTATTTCCTAATTTGCTTATTTTCCGGTAACACTCTGCGCTTTACCAAAACAGTCCTAATGGCCCATTACCTCGCTTCGTCTGCCAAAGCCAGTGTGACTGTATACTTTCCAAATCTACTTTACTGCAGAGACGAACAGCGCAACAACCCGTGCAATGCATGCAGCCGCAAAAGTAAAGAAAATAAACCACACTTTTTTTTAGTTCAACTATAACAAAACGTATTTTACTCTTATACTGTTATGATGTACTTTAAAATAAAATGAATATGCTCTAGCATCCATTATACATAAAAAATAAAAAAAAAACAAGCTCTGCTATGTTCTTTATTTGTATGCATGCGTGTCTGGTGTCCACTTTCATCTGTACGTATTCATAATGCATAAACCGTTCTATGGTTGAATTTCAAATCATAACGTTTTCCGGACGCCCCAGCTCCACATGGCTCCTATTCGGATTTGCCTCGGTAAAGACGTAGCCCCATAAAGAGATTACATGCCAAAAAAGAAGAATGTTTCAGCGGGTGGCTGAGATCAGGCAAGCAAATGAGTTTAAAGAAAATTGCAACCAGAGCTGTAATACATAAATCTAGGATTTCTCCCAAGCTGGGAGTGGATGCCTGTAGGTGAGATCAAGGAGTTCGTCAGGTGCCTCTGCATCCTGGCGTTGAAGAGGGGAAAAGTTGCAGCTTTAGGCTTTTTTGCATATTTATGCCACTTATGGCTCCTCTGAGACTCACAATAGATCCAGAGACCTGCCGATGGGTGACAGCGAAAACCGGGATTTCTGCATCACGTGTCCCCGAGCCTGTCTCTTTCCTGATATATCTCTCAACACAACTTGCACAAATTGCCTCATCGATCAAAGCCTCCAGGTAGAGAAATGTAGATCTTGACAAGACACGAGACACGTTCCGAACACCATCTGCACGATCACGGGTTATGTCCTCGGAGACAGAATTTACATGCCGGCACTGAGTAACAACAATCAGAACGGCCATGATCTCCGCGTTCCTCTTTTGCACCCGCTCAGACTCACTTGGCAGATGATTGGACTGTATAGGTTTCATGTATATATTAGCATATTATGCAAAAGAAGGGTATGGGTATTTGGATTAATTTTATACTGTATAACAGCATTAATATTAATGCACTCATTTTAATACATTATTGTATCTGTGGTAAGAGCACATTCACGGTGGACGGTTACAGAATCAAAAACAACATGGTGTTTCTGTGTCGTTTGTCGTATGTTTCTGCTGTATGTACAGATGCTATGTCCTTTTTAATACATACGAAAGGAGTCTCCAGTGTGAGTTATGTGTAACAATGAGTAGCATGATCAGCTGCATTATTTTTGTCGAATGAATGCAACTAGAGAGTGAAGAAAGAGAAACTAAGGTCCAGTTATAGAAATATAACCTGGTTACAGTAACTCTGATTCATCGCGCCAGCCTGGTGTTGTCTATTTTCCTGTAACAGCACAACACACAGAAGTTCATTCTTTTCTGAAACCCTTGTAACATCTCGTGCATTGACATTCATACTTGCCGTCCATTCGTACTTGAAGGAAATTCCGTTCTAAAACAAATTAAAACAACAACTTAACGGACTACCCACCTGCTCCGTGGCAGAGACAAATCCGTGGAGGATTTACCCAGCAAGCCACAGCTGCTCATCGAAACACACAGCCAAAGTTTTCCAGCACGGTTTTAATCATTAATGAAAATCAGAGCACCTCGATTGAACAGATTAAAGCTGAGGCTTTTGCTTGCACTTTAGATAGAGGAGATGCCGTTTTAACAGCACTTTCTGAAGTCCTAATGGGCGAAAGCTCTTGATGAAATCGGCATCACGTGACCGGTTTACTATTAAGATAATCTTAAGTTTCTTTAATGGAGTGTAATCAGGGCTGCACGCTGTCAATACGGCCGCTACTCTCAGCAGAAATTACTGGTGCCGCAGGCGTCCCATTACATGAAATGCTATGATTAAATCTACATACTTTCACTTTGCACATAAACAGACACTCTCACCGGCGGCACAAAAGCACCAATACTCTCTCGCCGCATGACTCCGACCCCCTTCCGTACACTTTCATGAGTGTATTTTCCATATCTGTCTGCTTTTATGTAGCGAACTGATGTGGTGGTGAGAAGCAAAAACATGCAATCAATAGAGATTCAAATGTAACACCTAATTAGAGCCAGCGTGGATTTCATTCAGGAGGCACGTCTCATTCCTTTTTTTCTAAGAGCGATTTCCTTGGAAAAGAAAGAAAAGAGAGTCTCTCTCTCTCTCTCTCTCTCAGTGTGTGTGTGTGTGTTTGTGTGTGTGTGACAGTGATAGATCAGCATGTTCTTAGCATTTTTCCTCCACTGACTCCAGGTTCCTGGTGAAATCGGACCTCTCTGGGATAATGACTGCACTTTTAGCTGTGCCTTGGATGTCGTGTGACAGACTGGAGGCCTGACGCTCTCTGGAGATGTGTGAGTGGCCGACGCCAAGCCCGATTTAGGGCCTCGCTGCCACATGGCTTCCTTATTACCCATGATAGAGGACAGAGGGATCCTCAATATGTAGTCTGTTCTCATAAGCAGCTCAGCTCAAAATGCTTTTCCAACTCCATTATGGTGCACTGAGGATGAGGATGAAAATGTGTGTGTGTGTGTGTGTGTGTGTGTGTGTGTGTGTGTGTGTGTGTGTGTGTGTGTGTGTGTGTGTGTGTGTGTGTATGCGCATGCAACTTCTGTGGAATAAAAAGGAGGAAGATTAAACTGGGAGAATGAAAAAAACTGAATAAATGTGAAAGAAGGAAGAAAATAAGAAATAAGAAAGAGAGAGAGAGAGAGAGAGAGAGAGAGAGAGAGAGAGAGAATAATAAAAGTAAAAGTAGGAAGGCAAAATAAAGGAGCGGAAATGGTGACTTGAAAGAAAGAGCCAGGAAAATGGATGGAGTAAGGATGGATAAGAGGATTGAGTATGGAGGGGAAATGACAGTAATAAGAGACACAAAAAGAAATAATACTGTAGGGTTACAAAACAGAAAGAGGAAAAAAAGGAAACAAATAAATGCTGTATAAAGATATTAAAATACAAGAAAGAATAAAATATTTAATTTCTCAAATATAATTTCTCTCTCTCTCTCCTTCTTTATTTTAGAATTTGTGAATTCTGGGTAGAGGGTGAGAGAGAGTGGTGTGTGTGTGTATGTAGTTGAGAAAGAATCTTCAAAGTCTAGTTCTCAGCAGGTACAGAGAGAACAGCGTGTTCCTTTTTGAATGGAAATGATGGGAAAGCGCTCCTCCTCAGCAGCTCAAGAACAGATTAAAGCAACGCTTAAAAAGACACACTGATCTCCAGTGGGCATCGTAACAAGCCTCATCAGCAACCACCGCCATTATGAGCAAGAGAGAGAGAGAGACAGAGAGTGAGACAGAGTGAGAGTGAGAGAGAAAAAGAGAGTGAGACAGAGAGAGAGTGAGTGAGAGAGAAAAAGAGAGTGAGACAGAGAGAGAGTGAGAGAGACAGACAGGGAGAGAGAATAGAGAATATTGAATTTTAACTTTTAAAAAATCCTTAAAAATCCTCATAGCGTCAAATTTAATTATTATACACAAGTGAAAATACTAATTATCACACTATTAGACAAAATACTCTTTTTTCTTTAGTGTCGAAGATGAAGTGAGAGAAAAACACATCAAAACATCACCTAATGATGAAAACCGTCCAAGGTGAGGAAAAGCCGACTGCACCGCACAAAAACAAGGACTTCATTTCAAACCAAAAACATCAGCCTACACCCAGACTAATAAACACTCTGCGTCAACAGACGTCTAACCCAGACAGGGTCAGTCCATTCATCGACCTGTGTTGGCCTGAATTTAGACGTCTTGTGACGTGACCTCAGATCTCCAAACTTTACATGGGAGAGAGAACACATGACATCTTACCTTTAAAAGACATGTATGGGGTATGACATGTTATGCTACGTTCACATTACAAGCCCCGTTGTTTGATTCTGATGTTTTGGTCAGATCGGATTTGGATGTGCGCCATCTGGGTTAATTTACTAATTTGTTTCAAACTATGGATGCAATTTTAGCAAAACCATGTTTGGAGTTTTGCTCTGGAGGACAGCGAGCAGTTAGTCCCCTGTATTTATCGAGGTCTAGAAGAAGAAAATCAGATTGCCTTACCTGTTTTAGCAGCTGTTCCTACCACTGATATAAAATCCCCATGCTGCCAGAACGCACTGCGCACATGCAGAAGCAAAAACCTCACATGAATTCTGATATACCCGTATTCATGTCACATGACCAAGTATCAGATGTGTATCTGATCTAGGACCACATATGAAAAGGAGTCCGATCTGACAAACATCAGATTTGTGCTTTCAGACAGCCTTAAACCATAAGATCTGGGCCACATTAGGGTAAATAAATCTGATTTGTGTCAGTTGTTTTAGGCTGTTAATGTGAACGTAACCATAAATCAGAAGACTTTTGTAGCAAGACGTCTTTTTCATTAATGTCTCAGGAACTCATAAAGACATCTCGAATTACATTCAGAATTATAAATTTTTTTAATTCTATTTATATTAGTATTTCTCCATACTCCGTCTTCCGGTGATCAAATTACTGTAACTCTAATTCTCTGGCTAATGTTAACCTAACAATGATATTAATGTTTGCTGGTCCAACAGATGACTAAATAATTAATGCGGCTGTGCGTGTATCATAATTTTTTGCTTTATAAAAATAAGTTCAAAAATATTTTAAAAAATGTTCTTTTCAACTCTGTGAAGGAAAACAAAATTCATACTAGGCCATGCAGGTTTGAAAATCATGGCTTAAAAATTATTTCAATGTTCAAACTAAAATTCTGTAAATCACTGACAGTCTTTAGAACTTGTTATTTGCATTACAAAGAGAACAAAAGCCTGAATGTCTGATATACAGCTAGAAAGAAAGGTCTTTTGAACTAATTTAAAATGTAATTTAAAATGTAAATGAAACTTTAAGTTTAGTTTTTAATTTATGACCCGGCCTACTCCTGACCTTACATATCATACCTCCTTTGCCTGGTTACAAGAGTTCTCGTGTTGTTTCCAGAGACATTAGGATGGAGATGCACCCGATGTTGTTCCATGGATCTTGCTTTGTATAATATCCTCCATTGAAGGTCAACTGTCAGTTTTGTTAAGTAGACGTTTATACAGGGACTGCCAGCAGCCTTTAGAGGAAGAGTCAGTGCCAAACAACTTGATGGAACTCACTCTAAAATGTATGCATGGCACACCTTTCCACAGAGTGCTTTTATCCCAGCTGATTTAAAAGGACTGGGATCTGGAGTAGTAAAGCACACACTGCTTGTCCTCGTTCCATTCCTCCACTTCGGCTTGACATTCAGAACTAGAAAGTTCTAACGAAGTCCGGCTGTCCATTATGTACATGGAGACCATTCATTTCGGAAAAGTCAATAGTCTCCTGACAGCACCGTGTCTCCAGTGCGAACAGGTTTAAAAGATGCCCTGACGTGAACCAGCCACCCACGGCTTTTACAAAATGTAAAAGACACAAATGCAAATTAGCCAACAAGAAAAGCTTTTATTATGGAAAAGTTATTTAAAAATCCTCCACTAGCCACGTCCCAGCAGGTCTGCCAGATACACAGTATGGCCAAAAGTATGTGAACATGATAATCACACCATATGGTGCTCTTTCTCAAACTGTTACTACAAAGTTCTAAACACACAATTATCGAGAATAACTTCACATGCTGCAGAATGAGATTTCATCTGACAGGAGCTGAGAGACCTACTCCTGTTCTAGTATCACAATGCCCTGCTGCACAGATCGAGCTTCACAAAGACACATTTTCCCAAAATTGATTTGGACGAACTCCAGTGGCCCAAGCTCTGACCTCAACCTGCCTATGGGATAAACTAAAGTGCTGACTCCACACCAGGCCTCCTCGCTGGACATTAGTGCCTGACCTTGTACCTGAATGAACACAAATCTCAACAGCTACACTCCGAGATCTAGTGGAAAGCCTTCCCAAAAGAGTGGAGGCTGTTACATCAGCAAAATCTGCACCAAATCATTGTTCATGTGCAAGGATTTTTGAGATTGGGTTCATACTGTATCAGTGTGATGGTTTTGGTCCTTCTTTGATATACACCCACTCACAAAAGCGAGTACACCCCTCTAATTTCAGCAAATATTTTAGTACATCTTCTTAAAGGACAGTGCTATAGAACTGAAACTTGGATGTATTTTAGAGTAGTAGCTTGTATAACAGTATAGATTTACTCTCCTCTGAAAATAACTGAACATACAGCCATTATTGTCAAAATAGCTGGCAACAAAAGTGAGTACATCCTAAGTGATAACAGCTGTACATCTTTAACCATGCAAAGTCACATGTTAATATTCATCATGTGCATGTGTTTGTCAGTGGTCGAGTATGTCTCCAGATCTGAACCCTATTAAGCATCTGTGGGGCGTCCTCAAGGGAAGGTGCGCCATGCATCTGATATCCAGCAGCTCTGTGACATCATTATGGAAGAGTGGAAGAGGATCCCAGCAACAACATGTGCAGCTCTGGTGAAGTCCATGTCCATGAGGATTAAGGCCATGATAGATAACAATGATGCTCATGGACATGTTCACTCAGGGTGTACTCATTTTTGTTGCCAGTTATTTAGACAATAAAGTCTGCATGTTGAGTTATTGTTAGAGGACAGTGAATCTGTACTGCTTTACAAACTGCACATTGACTTCTCTAAAGTATATCCAAGTTTCATTTCTATAGTATTGTCTCCTAAGAACATATACAAAAAGTGGTCACTAAAATGTAAGGGGTGTACTCAATTTTGTGAGATACTGTACAGGTCCTTCTCAAAAAATTAGCATATTGTGATGAAGTTCGTTATTTCTGTAATGTACTGATAAACATTAGACTTTCATATATTTTAGATTCATTACACACAACTGAAGTAGTTCAAGCCTTTTATTGTTTTAATATTGATGATTGTGGCATACAGCTCACCTAAAAAAAATTGCATATCATGAAAAGGTTCGCTAAACGAGCTATTAACCTAATCATCTGAATCAACTAATTAACTCTAAACACCTGCAAAAGATTCCTGAGGCTTTTAAAAACTCCCAGCCTGGTTCATTACTCAAAACCGCAATCATGGGTAAGACTGCCGACCTGACTGCTGTCCAGAAGGCCATCATTGACACCCTCAAGCAAGAGGGTAAGACACAGAAAGAAATTTCTGAATTAATAGGCTGTTCCCAGAGTGCTGTATCAAGGCACCTCAGTGGGAAGTCTGTGGGAAGGAAAAAGTTTGGCAGAAAACTCTGCACAACGAGAAGAGGTGACCGGGCCCTGAGGAAGATTCTGGAGAAGGACCGATTCCAGACCTTGGGGGACCTGCAGAAGCAGTGGACTGAGTCTGGAGTAGAAACATCCAGAGCCACCGTGTACAGGCGTGTGCAGGAAATGGGCTACAGGTTGCAAATTTTGCATGTCATTCGGAAATCAAGGTGCCAGAGTCTGGAGGAAGACTGGGTAGAGGGAAATGCCAAAATGCCTGAAGTCCAGTGTCAAGTACACACAGTCAGTGATGGTCTGGGGTGACACGTCAGCTGCTGGTGTTGGTCCACTGTGTTTTATCAAGGGCAGGGTCAATGCAGCTAGCTATCAGGATATTTTGGAGCACTCCATCTGCTGAAAAGCTTTATGGAGATGAAGATTTAATTTTTCAGCATGACCTGGCACCTGCTCACAGTGCCAAAACCCCTGGTAAATGGTTTACTGACCATGGTATTACTGTGCTCAATTGGCCTGCCAACTCTCCCGACCTGAGCCCCATAGAGAATCTGTGGGATATTGTGAAGAAAAGTTGAGAGACACAAGACACAAGAATCTGCAAAAGGATTCAATTCAATTCAATTCAATTTTATTTATATAGCGCTTTTAACAATGGTGAATATGGAGCGATATCGCGGACAATATTCAAATGCAATTGCAAATTGCATTTGCCATTGCGTTTCCCATATGTAGACGCACAAAGTGTGCCATAATTCAAATGCAATTGCAAACTTTGCATTACCGTTTGCTGTTTCGCCTTTGTGAGCGCACACTGACTGCCAAATTTCAAATGAAAAAGAAAAGTCCATTTGCATTTGTATTTCCCAGGTCTTACACGTCATGAACCTGTCATATTTAAACAGCAAAATCAATCACCACGTTTGCTTTTTCACTTTCTCTGCGCTGCGCGTCAAGCCGGCCAAAATTCAAACGCAATCGCTAATCCATTTGCAATTGCATTTCCAACACGTTACACAGAAACCTGTCAATCAGCGTCAGGGGCGGGTCTATACTGTGGGGCGGGATTGTATAGGGAGTGACGTCACTCGCAGTCGCCGACCAAGAGGGGAATATTTGAGCACTGGAGGTGAACCGAGATTATCTCATTTGTTTATCAAGAAATAAACACACTAGAATGACAAATCGCATATTTTCTTGCTCCGGAGTGGACAGAGAAGTTTTTGCAAAAAAATATATTTTTAGATCTTCTCCTGTTACAGCCTGCTGGAGCTAAATCTTTCAGAAACGCTGCGTACCGGTGTTATGCACTAAAATGCCCCCTGCCACTGATTGCACCCCCACAAAATCTCTGTCAAATATATTAGGACATCACAATCAAATATTCATATTATTATTATCAAATATAATATATGAGTATTATCAAATATATTATTACTATTATAATTAACCCTAAGCACGTGACATGGAAATTAAGACACATTATACAAATTCTCATATAATGTTTCTTTTGTGGCACATTTATTTTGCAGGGGTTTGTCATGTAATACAAAAATGTTTACACTAAAATATTGTTTATGATGAAAAATTACACAAAGCAATTTTTATTATAAATAAGAAATATAAAAATATACATGTACAACCCCTGGCAAAAATTATGGAATCACTCTCAGATGTTCATTCAAATGTTTAATTGTGTAGAAAAAAAAACAAGCACATACATGCCACAAAACTATTTTCACTCAACAATCCAAACTTCTGGCTGTATAAAACACTTAAAAAAAAAAAAAAAAACAAAGAAAGATAACTATAGTCAATGACAACTGTTTTGACAACTCAAACAGAGGAAAAAAATATGGAATCACTCAAATCTGAGGAAAAAAATATGGAATCACCATGCACTTTGCATTTCTAAAACAAATACCTGTATCTGATTACAACTGCTAATTAGTCTACAGTTTTAAAAAGAGTGCTTGCACACAAGATGTGTTGAACCAAGATGATTGACATAACTCATAGCTCCAACATGAGAGATGTCAGTTGAAACAAAGGAGAGAATTATCAAACTTCTTGAAGAAGGTAAATCTTCATGGAATGTTGCAAAAGATGTTGGTTGTTCCCAGTCAGCCATGTCTAAAATCTGGACCAAGTACAAATCAAATGGAAAGGTTGTAAAAGGGAATCGTACTGGTAGATAAAGAAAGACATCAAAGCGCCAAGACAGAAAACTTAAAGCAATATGCCTTGAAAACAGAAAATACACAACAAAACAAATGAGGAACAAATGGGCAGAAAGTGGAGTCAATGTCTGTGACCGGACAGTAAGAAATCGCCTAAAAGAAATAGGATTTACATACAGAAAAGCCAAAAGAAAACCATCATTAACATCTAAACAGAAAAAAACAAGGGTTCAGTGGGCTAAAGAAAGACAATCTTGGACTGCGGATGACTGGATGAGAGTTAGATTCAGTGATGAATCACGAATCTGTATTGGGCAGGGTGATGATGCTGGAACTTTTGTTTGGTGCCGTTCCAATGAAATTAATAAAGACAACTGCCTGAAGAAAACATCCAAATTTCCACAATCATTATTGATATGGGGTTGTATGTCAGGTAAAGGTATGGGAGACATGACAGTCATTACATCTTCTATAAGTGCACAAATTTATGTTGAGATTTTGGACACTTTTCTTATTCCATCAATTGAAAGGATGTTTGGTGATGGTAGCATCATTTTTCAGGATGATAATGCATCGTGCCATAGGGCAAAATCTGTGAAAACATTCCTACAGGAAATACATATAATGTCAATGGCATGGCCTGCAAATAGTCCGGACCTTAATCCAGTTTAAAATCTGTGGTGGAAATTAAAGAAAATGGTCCACGACAAGGCTCCAACCTGAAATGCTGATCTGGCAACTGCAATAAGACAAAGCTGGAGACAGTCTGATGAAGTATACAGTTTGACATTAGTTAAATCCATGCCTCAGAGAATTCAAGCTGTTATAAAACCCAGAGGTGGTGCAACAAAGTACAAGTAGTGTTTTTATTTGGTGAGTCCATATTTTTTTCCTCTGTTTGAGTTTCTTTGTTTTTTTTTAAAGTGTTTTATACAGCCAGAAGTTTGGATTGTTGAGTGAAAATAGTTTTGTGGCATGTACTGTATGTGCTTGTTTTTTTTTCTACACAATTACACATTTGAATGAACATCTTCTGAGAGGGGTGATTCCATAATTTTTGCCAGGGGTTGTATATGAAAAAAAATATATAATTAATATATTTTCCCCCTATACTACATGTGTTTTTTTTTATATAGGTTATTTTATAATCAAATTCGTTTGGTGCAATTTGTAAATCATAAACCTATTAATTTATGTTGTAATATAATATTTGATAGAGGTTATGTTGGGGGGGCAATCCGTGGCAGGAAGGCATTTTAGCGCATAACACCGGTACGCAGCGTTTCTGAAAGATTTAGCTCCAGCAGGCTGTAACAGGAGAAGATCTAAAAATATTTTTATTTGTAAAAAACTTCTCTGTCCACTCCGGAGCAAGAAAATATGCGATTTGTCATTTTTGTGTGTTTATTTCTTGATAAACAAATGAGATAATCTCGGTTCACCTCCAGTGCTCAAATATCCCCCTCTTGGTCGGCGACTGCGAGTGACGTCACTCCCCATACAATCCCGCCCCACAGTATAGACCCGCCCCTGACGCTGATTGACAGGTTTCTGTGTAACGTGTTGGAAATGCAATTGCAAATGGATTAGCGATTGCGTTAGAATTTTGGCCGGCTTGACGCGCGGCGCAGAGAAAGTGAAAAAGCAAACGTGGTGATTTATTTTGCTGTTTAAATATTACAGGTTCATGACGTGTAAGACCTGGGAAATACAAATGCAAATGGACTTTTCTTTTTCATTTGAAATTTGGCAGTCAGTGTGCGCTCGCAAAGGCGAAACAGCAAACAGTAATGCAAAGTTTGCAATTGCATTTGAATTATGGCACACTTTGTGCGTCTACATATGGGAAACGCAATTGCAAATGCAATTTGCAATTGCATTTGAATATTGTCCGCGATATCGCTCCATAGGTGATTGTCTCAAAGCAGCTTCAATTCAATTCAATTCAATTCAATTTTATTTATATAGCGCTTTTAACAATGGTCATTGTCTCAAAGCAGCTTCACAAAAATTTAAGAAATTTAATTTAACAAAAAAAAAAAAAAAAAAAAAAAAAAAATTTATATATAGAATAATTATATATAAAGTAATAAGTAAATAAATAAAATTATAATAGAAAATAAATAAATAAAAACAAATAATAATAATAATTATAGAAAAGAAAATAATTGGAATTGTGGATGTGTGAGAAAAATGTGCAGATAATAATGAGATGAATGAATGAAATGTCTCTGATGAGCAAGCCAAGGGTGACGGCGACGGTGGCAAGGAAAAACTCCCTGAGATGGCATTAGGAAGAAACCTTGAGAGGAACCAGACTCAACAGGGAACCCATCCTCATTTGGGCGATAACAGATAGAAATGATATAACATCTTGTGTTGTGCAGGTGAAAAATCAATATGACAGAAATTATTTAAATGGTCATGAAGACCAGTTCAGCATAGGGACGAGTCAGTAGGTGCAGAGGGCAGATGAGGTCTGGATCACTGGAAGCACAGGAGCAGCATGTGTAGCTCCAACCATCATAAAGCTGAATCCAGTTGGAGCTGGTCCTTCTCTGGGTGCCTCAGGAACCTCGCAGGGTCGGCCTTTGTCTACTGAAGCTGGCAAAATCTCCCGATGCCTCGGGATGGGTAGAGAAATACAGAACAGATGGGGAGAATTAGCGTAGTTGCCATTCGGTATAGGTGTACTGGAGTATGAGTACTGGGATGAGTTATGTGTATGCCAGATTAAAAAGATGCGTCTTGAGTCTACTTTTGAACTGAGAAACCGTGTCTGCTCCCCGGACACTGTCTGGAAGGCTATTCCAAAGCTTTGGAGCTAAATATGAAAAAGCCCTACCCCCTTTTGTAGATTTTGAAATTCTGGGAACTACCAGAAGTCCGGAGTTTTGTGATCTTAAGGCGCGTGGTGGATTGTAGCGTATCAGAAGACTGGTTAGGTATGTGGGAGCTAAACCATTTAAGGCCTTGTATGTAAGTAATACTATTTTGTAATTTATTCTAAACTGAACAGGTAGCCAGTGCAGGGATGATAATATTGGGGTTATATGATCATATTTTCTGGATCTAGTGAGAACCCTGGCAGCTGCATTTTGGATTAACTGAAGCTTGTTTATTGAGGATGCAGGACAACCACCTAGTAATGCATTACAATAGTCCAGTCTGGAGGTCATGAATGCATGAACTAGTTTTTCTGCATCAGATACGGATAAGATGTTCCTAAGTTTAGCAATATTTCGAAGATGGAAAAAGGCTGTTTTTGTGATATTTGAAATGTGATTTTCAAAAGACAAGTTACTGTCTAATATTACTCCCAGATCTTTTACTGCTGAGCTGGTAATAACAGTACATCCTTCTAAGCGCAAGCTGAATTGTGAAAGCTGTTGTGTGCTGGTTTTTGGGCCAATAAGTAATATCTCTGTCTTATCTGAATTTAATAAAAGAAAGTTATTGGTCATCCAATCTTTTATGTCCTGGACACACTCAGTTAATCTAGACAACTTAGGTATTTCGTCTGGTTTAGTTGAGATATATAATTGGGTATCATCAGCATAACAATGGAAACTAATCCCATGTCTTCTAATGATGTTACCCAAGGGAAGCATGTATATTGAGAACAACAGAGGTCCTAAAACTGACCCTTGTGGGACCCCATATTTCACTGGCATTATACCAGACGGTTCTCCATTTAGATCTACAAAATGGTAGCGATCAGACAGGTAAGATCTAAACCATTTTAGTGCCTGTCCCTGAATGCCTATATAATTTTGTAAGCGATCTATGAGAATATTATGATCTATAGTGTCGAATGCAGCACTAAGATCGAGCAGGACTAGCAATGAGATGCAGCCTTGGTCTGAAGCTAAAAACAAGTCATTTGTAATCTTAACTAGTGCAGTTTCTGTGCTATGATGGGGCCTGAAACCTGACTGAAATTCTTCAAGGATGTTGTTATCCTGCAAGAATGTGCAAATTTGAGCTGATACTACTTTTTCTAGTATTTTTGATATGAACGGGAGGTTTGAGATCGGTCTGTAATTTTTTATTTCATTCGCGTCCAAATTAGATTTTTTAAGAAGCGGCTTAATAACTGCTAACTTGAAAGGTTTAGGGACGTGACCTAGATGTAATGAAGAATTAATAATGTTTAGGAGTGGCTCTCCAACCGTAAGCATCACTTCTTTTAAAAATCTGGTTGGGATTGGGTCTAACAGGCACGTTGTTGATTTAGCCGAGGTGATGAGTTTATACAGCTCTTCCTGTCCTATACCTGTAAAGCAGTGAAAATCTAAATGTGAAGCTATAGGCTGAACTGGATCGTGAGATACTATTAGAGGTTGAACCTCCATTATTTTCTTCCTGATATTATTGATTTTTTCATTAAAGAAGTCCATAAAGTCTTCACTTCTAAACTGTGATGGGATACTCTCTGCGGGCATCTTAGGTTTTGTTAAGCGAGCCACTGTACTAAATAAGAACCTGGGATTGTTTTGGTTTCTTGCTATCAGTTGGCTAAGATGCTCGGTCCTAGCAGTTTTTAGAGCCTGTCTATAGCTGCACATACTGTCTTTATACGCAATTCGAAAAACTTCTAATTTAGTTTTCCTCCATTTTCGCTCGAGGTTACGGGTTGCTCTCTTTAGGGCGCGAGTATGACTGTTGTACCACGGTGCCAATGTTTTATCTCTGACTTTTTTTAATCTGATGGGAGCAACAGTGTCTAATGTACTGGTAAAAATAGTGCCCATGCTGCTAGTCACTTCATCTAGATCATCTGCATTTAGGGGTCTAATAAGAAATTGGGACAGATCCGGCAGATTACTTGTGAATCTGTCTTTAGTGGTGGGATTCATATTTCTAACAGATTGATAGCGTGGGGAGACACAGCTAATCTGTTCTACGGGTAGAGTATATGTCAGGAGGTGATGATCTGTGATATCATCACTTTGAGGTATGATCTCTATATTAGAGACATCTATACCATGGGATATAATTAAATCTAGCGTATGATTAAAGCGGTGAGTTGCTCCAATTATATTTTGCTTAACCCCAAAGGAATTTAGTAAATCCATAAATGTGAGTGCTAAAGCGTCGTTAGCATCATCTACATGAATGTTAAAGTCTCCTACTATCAATACTTTGTCAGAGTTAACCAATAGGTCTGATAGCAGATGTCCAAATTCTTTAAGAAAATCGCCATATGGCCCCGGGGGTCTGTACACGGTGGCCAAGGTAAAATATAGCAAGGGTTTATTACGTATTTCATTTAGTGCAACATTAATGATAAGCACTTCAAATGAATTAAACCTGGGCCTTATTTTCTGGGTAACAGTGAGTACATCATTGTAGATAGTGGCGACACCACCGCCGCGACCAATTAGACGGGGCTCGTGCTTATAGAAATATCCTGACGGAGTAGACTCATTCAGACCAAAATATTCATTTGGTTTAAGCCAGGTTTCAGTGAGACAGAGTGCGTCAAGGCAATAATCTGAGATAATTTCATTAACAATAAGTGCTTTAGGCGCAAGGGATCTAATGTTGAGTAGTCCAAACTTTAGAGGTGGATTTTGACTACTTATTTTGCCTTTTTCTGGTTTTATGGTTATCAGATTGTTTCGGGCAAATTTAACAAATTTATTCTTTTTTCTCAGTATTCGGGGAACAGACACAGTTTCTATAGGACAAGCTATGTGTGTGCGTCTATCACTACGGTGAGTTGTGATGTGGCTAATATGTTTGGAATCTACAGTATGACTTACCGCCAGTCAGATGGTTCGTAGTGTCCTGGAGATGTTGTCAGAGAGGACCGCTGCTCCAGCTCTGCTAGGGTGTAGGCCATCGGTGTGATAGAGCCTAGGACGCTCCCAGAAAACATTCCAGTTATCAACAAAGCGTAATTTCTGTTGTTGACACCAAGATTGTAACCATTCATTAAAAGCAAATAATCTACTGAACTTCTCGATTCCTCGCTGAAATGTGGGAAGCGGTCCAGATACGATGATCATTGTCGTGGGTGATGTGCTGCGGACCTTCTCGACCAGGCTCCTGAAGTCCTTCTTTAGGATCTCCGTCTGCCTCAGCCTGGTGTCGTTCGTGCCGGCATGAAGAACCACAGCTCCAATGTTCCTCCTCAGGGCAGCAGGCACCTGTGCAGCAACATCAAGAACACGTGCACCAGGTAAACAGCGTGTGCGCACCTTACCTTTAGCCGTGGTAGCACGCACGTGACGAACGATGGAGTCTCCGATGACCAGGACGTCGTGTGCCGTCTCGCGGAGAGGAGCGAAGCGGTTTTGGGTCGAGATGTCGAAGACGGGTGGTGGTGGTGGAGAGGTCCTCGCCCGGGGCTTGGCGTGCTTCTTCCGCTGCTGCTGTATCCAGGGTCCGTGGTATCCCGGCGCCGGGGTGTAGGAACACTGGGCGGGATGCGTCCTTGGTGTGTTGGACCTGGGCAGAGAAACACGCGGGGTTGAGGTTGTAGGAGAATTCTCATGCCGAGAATTTACCTGGGACAGATGAGTGTCGGTCTGCGTCGATTCCAACGTGGCTTTCCGCTGCTGTAACCGGGCCAGCTTCACCTGTAGCTCACGGATCAGCTTCTCCACGGCCTCCACCTCCAAATCCACCGAGTGCAGCTCCAATGTCTCCTCACCTGCACTCAGAGGCAGAATCACAACCGACATGGTGTCTAAATACGGAAAATAATCGGTGTGAGGAAGCGAAAACAAACTTTAGAAACAAACAAACAAACGTGATAGCCGGGCTAGCGATGCTAATGCTAATTAGCGATGCTAATGCCGGCTAAAAGCGGTGTGCTGCAAAACAATTAAAACTTAACGATATAACACGCGTTTCGAGTAAATATATTATAAGATACTTATCCGTTTTATGTACACTCTTCGTAAGGGGACGAAAAAAGTTTAAAAGTTGGTCAGTATGGTGGAGCTCGGAAAAAAGCAGCTTCTCAGTGTCCTCGTACGGAGGAAGTGACCAGCTTCACAAAAATTAAAGAAAATTTACAAAAAAATAAAAAAAAATAAAAAAAATAAAGATTCCTGACCAAGTATTGAGTGCATAACTGAACATAATTATTTGAAGGTTGACTTTTTTTGTATTAAAAACTGTTTTCTTTTATTGGTCGGATGAAATATGATAATATTTTGAGATAGGGTTTTTGGGTTTTCATGAGCTGTATGCCACAATCATCAATATTAAAACAATAAAAGGCTTGAACTACTTCAGTTTGTGTGTAATGAATCTAAAATATATGAAAGTCTAATGTTTATCAGTACATTACAGAAAATAATGAACATCACAATATGCTAATTTTTTGAGAAGGACCTGTATATCCATGATCTCAAGAAATCCTTTCATTACTCAAACACTGACCAATTAAAAGGTGTGAGATCCACCAGCTCAGCTTCTTGCAGTTTTATTAGAAACAGATGCTTATCAAACCCCTTTCCAAGAGCTTTCCTCAATAATGAGCTCCCAGTTTGTTCCCAAGTGATAGACCTGTTTTAGAGCAGTCTCTGAGTATTTTGTAAATAAAAAAGGTCATTATTCTGAAACTGATATCCACTAGGCCCAGTTCCTCTTTCAGGGGCCATTCCTGGGTCCCCTGTGGAAGGTACAATATGACTGTTTGAACCCAGTGTTGGCTCAACCCAAAATAGTAACAATAAAAAAGTCACAATTGCTCTTAATACAAGTCCTGAATGTGGTTGTAGCACATTTATCTGTGCTGGAGAGTGAAAGCAACAAAATTATAAGAAGCTGAATCTCATCTGAGGTACCAATCATTCCCCCCCCCCCCCCCCCCCGCCCGTTTTGGTTTCTTCTGTTCCCCCTAAAATCATCGACCCCTCTTTTTCCCACCTTACATTCCCAGCTAAATTTAAACATCACACTACTTGAACATGCCAGGTCTATAAAACATACTTTATATTAAACACATATTCTGATAAATCTCGAAAGACTCAAATGATATTCTTACTGTATTTCGTCAGCATAATTAATAAAAACTGAAACATGAATGTCCTTGGAAACTGAAAAGATGCTAGTCTCCCAGGAGTTCAGTGACTATATAATGCAGCTGACCTGATACTCGACATCCTTGTCTGATTCCTCACTGGATGGTGATTGGCCAGTTAAGACCAGCTCTAGTTTATTACTTGCATGAAATACCTAACAGCAGCACCCAATCATGCCCATCGTCCCCAATCGAAAGATTGACTCCCAACCCCAGTTTCTCCTGCTGGCTCCAGCAGAAACCTCTTTTTAAAACCCCACTGTATAATGACACGTGTTCACTCTCAGCATCAGGATGCTCACTAAGCGTGGTAGCGGATATTTATTTATTCACTTGCAGAAGATTTGCTTATAATTATTTGTAAATGAGGCCACATAATTATGGATTACACTCATTACAATTACTGCAATTACTACTGTATGAGTAGCGATTTCCCCCGAAATTATAATAATTTTATTTATATTATTAAGAATTCATCTGAATAAAATATCAAGTAAAGTAGAGCATACGGCCGTAAGTCGTGTATAATATGTCATGTGTTAGTTTTTTTTATTTATTTAGGTTTCCCCATCTCTTTGAGTTCTTCCTCTATGAAGCTTCCCCTCTTTCCTTGTATTTCTTTAGAACATGCACATGGATCATGCCCTTTGGTGTAGTAGAGGACATTATGGTGCAGTAACCGTTATACATGACATGTGTATGTGCTCAGGGCATTCGACTAAGGACCCTTGTGAATAAAACAAAAAACTTCCAACACTCCTTCATGTATGTGTGATTGTATCTCACTTGAGCGACATTTATCAAATGTTAACCCTAACAATAATAAAATTACATTGACTAGATAGTGATGCGCAATTCTAATACAGAATTTTTATTTATTTATTTATAATTTTTAGGTTATTTAACAAAATACTTAACAAAAAGTTGCATCAACAAAGCTCAGATTCACTTTACTGAACGATACACATTTCACATTTCATGTACATTTTTGTTTCTCTGCTATTTTTCCAATAACTCATAATAAGTCACATGCATCCATAATTCACTTCCTTGTTTTCCTTCTTTTCATGGTGTGTTGAGTTATGAAGCGTGGAGTGTTAACCTGAGTGCCAGCAGCTGTAGAGAGAAAGGTCAGACGCAGATAATGAATTAGAATGAGTTATTTACCTGGTTCACAGGGTAAATGTGGCTTTGTTTTTTTTGTTTTTTTTAAAGATTTATATTCGTTAACTGAATGGTGTAGCAGCTTAAGGCTTTGATCGCTGGTGTGGTTTCTGTGTGTGGTTAAGACATTGGACTACGGTTCGGAAAATCCCAGGTTCAAACCCCACAACCACCAAGTTGCCACTGTTGGGCCCTTGAGCAAGGCCCTCAACTGCTCAGATGTATAATCTCTGGATAAGAGCGTCTGCCAAATGCCTAAATGTTTTGTCTCTGTTCTTGGTAGTTTTCCTTGGGATACTCTGGTTTCCTCCAACAATCCAGGTGTGTGTTTTAGGCTGAATAGAGTCTCTAAATTGTCCATAGTTTATAGTGTTGAGTGTGTGTGCACATGCCCTGGGTCCTGTACCTCATCCAGGGTGTACCACACCCCACTGTAATTGGCTCCAGGCCCCCTGCAACCCTGCACAGGATAAGACGAATTGAGATCCTGACAGGGATGCAGCAAGGAAGCAGTATGAATGTGATAAATGCACATATTTTGACTCCATCCTTGCTGGGTTCTTTGATATTTTTAGGATGCAGTGGAACTTCACAGTCAAAAAACACATACCTGTAACTGCTGTACTGTACACATTACTGTGAATAAAAGAAACAACACCATATCAGAGCATCCGTATAACCCTGTGATTTATGTCTCAAAGTTGTGCTGTTATAGGAAATGAATCAACACCCTCTGGTGTGCTATAAGGATATATATTATATTGAAATGAGCTGATACTGATGCTCTTACAATGGAAAAAAAAAGCTTTTCAATATTTTATTTATTATGTTCCTGCCAGGAGCGTTTTACGACGTGATTGATGGTCTCAATTGTTTCCTGAGAGCGAATGTCATGCCTTCCTTCCTTCAGATGCAGATGATGCCCTGGGAATAAGCTGAAAACCGCCGAGACTAAACAGCGTGCGCTCCTCCTTTCGCTCCAAACCAAATGTATCGGAACTTTCTTCCCAAGGCGTAAATATGCTAGTAAACTCGTCAAGTGATCGGTTACCACTTTCATTTCTCTTCATTTCCTATCTCACTTTTTTTTTTTTTTTTTTTTGTGAATGTGTGTCATGACAACTATCAGTGTGAAGCTCCGCCGCAGTCCCCTGTGGATTCCGCTTATTTTCTGTTGACATCCTTCTCATCTTCCGTTCAATTTCCGCTGAGCAGGGTTGAACACTTCACATTTCAACATGTTCATAACTCACGACAATTCTAAACATACAAATTAAAAATGAGGACAAATTGGGGAAAAAAATAACTCTAGTTCAAGGTAATATAAAGCGAGAAGTGGTGTGCTGCTTCAGATGGATAAATGGACGAAGAAATTATCAATGAATAGACCAGAAATAGACAAGTGAGTGAGTTAAAGAGGGAGAATAAATAAAATAAATTAGAAGGAAAGTAATTTATTTAAATAAGGAATATATGAAATGAAAGGAAAATAAAATGAAGGTTAAGAGAAAGAAAGAACTAAATAGAAAAATAAAACCAGATAGATAGATAGATAGATACTGTAGATACAGTAGATAGATAGATAGATAGATAGATAGATAGATAGATAGATAGATAGATAGATAGATAGATAGATAGATAATAAAATATTTAATGCAAAGAAAGCATAAATCACAAAGAAAACACAAGTATCCAAGAAAGAAAGAAAGGAAGTGGGATGACAGGGAAGGTCACGGCCTGTGCTGATTTGCACATTGTCCTTCAGAAACACAAATCTCTCTCCATCAGTTTAAGATGTTGTTCCAGTCGGTCGGGAGAAACGCACAGATCAATCACACCGCATTGGAATTTCATCAGGCTTTCTTCGGCCCTTCTCCAATATATGGAAGCTTATCCATCCATCATCCCGAGTTTTACACATCCATGTTTAAACAAATCTGGAAATGCATCGATTATTATCCACAGGTAGGAGAGTCGATGGATCTGTAACGCCACTGAATACTCATCCGTCTTTTTCTGGAGGTCTGACTCTGAACTCGAGCAAATCATATTTGTCTAACCTTCTTTATCTCATTATTCCCGATGATAATTCCAAGATATCCTTATTCCTAATGATGATTCCCAAAGTGTTATTTTTCCCAGTGACATTGTTGATATATCCATTAACCAAAAATATGATTGTGACATCTCAGCAATCCTGAGGGTTCATCCAGTGTCATCATTTCCATTAATAATTCTGACATAACATTATTACCAGTCATGATCCCAATATATCATTATTCCAAGTGATAATTCCAACATATCATTATTCCAAATTATGATTTCAACACGTCATTATCCCTGATGATAATTCTGACATACTGTTATTTCCAGTGAGGATTCTGGCATTGGGCCACTCTATTTCACTCTATTTTCCTAACTCCAGCATATCATTATTTCTTATTATCATTCCCAACTGTTATTTCCTATGATGATATGGCATATTATTATACCTAAAAATAATTTATACTTGACAATAATAATCCAAAATATCTTTATTTCAAAAAATGACTAACACATTATTCCCAAAGGTGACAATTCCAGAATTTCCTTATTCTTGAGACAGGCATGGTAATATTTGTGGCAATAATTTTAACAGTATTCCTGATGATGATACAGACATCTGCAGCCTCTCAATTATGGTGCAAGAAAGAAAGAAAAAAGGGAAATAAGTTAGAAAGAAAATTAATTACATTTTAAATTCAAAATTTCAATCCTTTCATTTATTTCTCTGTCTCTTCACACTCCTTTTTTTGTAATATCAGAAATTACATTTAGAATGTTTTTATTCTAATGAAATTTGGAGATTGATGAGTTTATCCTGTTTAATCAGAGACAAATTTCAGAGGAAGGATTTCGGTCCCACGCCCTGCATGTCAGGCTAATTGTGAAATTTTTAGCCTGTGTTGAAGAATGTGTTTTCACGCTGAGAGAAATTATGGTGATTTTGTTGTGCTTTTGTTTTGCTTGCTCCGGGTCTCCTTCCTGCGTCTCGTATGAAGCATGGCGTGTCGGCGTGTTTACTAATGACAGATAGGGGACGGCTCTCTGCTTTTTGGAGAGCGGGATGAGGAATCAGGTGCACAAAACTCTGGCACGGTTAAACCCAGGGGCCACCAGGAGAGGAAACGAGGAGAAGACCGGGCTACAAATTAATACGTTCACATGGGAGACGGAGAGACTGGAGTCATTTTTCCTGCCTGCTGTCGCATCGCGATGCACAAATCCCCAGCGTCCTCTTCACAGGAACGCTGCGGTGGAAGAGATGCCAGATGCACAGGAACAGAATCTCTCACTGCGCTACACCATGCTAGCAACAAAACACAGATTAGCTTAAAAAAATATCACTCCAAAAAATTCTTTCTCTAAAGATTCACCAGGAAAGATGCTAATACGGACTCCTGAGTTCATGTAGGAGTGTTTGTTCGATTTCCTGTCGAATACGAGTGTATATTACATCAGTAACTCAATTCAACTCTGGTAAAGTTATCTACAGATTACCAGACTTTTTGCTCTCCTTTCATGTTCTATCACAAAGAAAGACAGATTAATTCAGAAGAATAAAAGCTAAAAATGTTTTTTAATAAGAAATAGATGAATGAATTCATAAAATAGACAAAACTGAACAAAAAATAATACATATAAGAAAATAATGTTGCAGTTAAAATGAAAAAAGAAATAAAGGAAAAATATTCATTTAAAAGAAAAATGGTAAAACAACAAGTACGCTACAATAATTATAATAATTTAATAATCATTTTTAATAAACTAATGAATATATTAATCCATAAAATTAACATAAAATTAGCAAAAATAAATTAATGTAAGCAAATAATCCTGCAGAAAAAAAACAGAAAATAAATAAAAATAAGAAAGAAAGGATTATTTTAAAACAATATATAAAACAAATGATCCATAAATAAAAGCTAAAGTTATATATAATGTTATATTACTTTATTTCTTTTTTACACACACACACACACACACACACACACACACACACACACACACATATTAGGGATGTAACGGTATCATAACTTTCACGGTACGGTAATACCTCGGTATGAATGGCACGGTACGGTATTTATTGAACCATTTACAGGAAAAACATAACTAATGAAGAGACTCGAAAAAAGTGCCAGTAGTGTTTCTTAAACAGTATACATGAACACTGAACATATCAATGGCATAAAAATTAGATATCTATCTGTAAACCTAGAAACATAAACTTACATTTTTCAATTTTAATAATAAAAAATTATTAAACCATGTAAAAAAATAAAGTTTCAATTTAGTATTCTTGAAAACTCAGAAAAAAGATCCAGTAATGCGGAAATGGTGGGTGCTGCTACAGTATTAGCGGCGAAGGCAAAGACATGGAAAGAGTAACTAATCATTACGGAGTAAGCAGGTTTCAAATCGGTTGTGTGCATTACTGGATCTGTAGTGACAACAGACTTAAAAGGATGATGGCCACGCCTGGGCTGATGGGAATTGTAGTTCCCACTACCTCCCGCTCGCTCCATTCGCCTGAGCAAACTTTTCTCAGAAGACCTATCATTTTATCGTCATGCGACCACGCTATTATCGAAATAAATTGTTAGTGCGGTATGACGGTATTTACAATACCGTTACATCCCTAATATATACTCAGCAAAAAAAGAAACGTCCCTTTTTCAGGACTGTGTATTTCAACAATAATGTTGTAAAAATCCAAATAACTTTACAGATCTTCATTGTAAAGGGTTTAAACAATGTTTTCCATGCATGTTCAATTAACCATGATCAATTAATTAACATGCACCTGTGGAAACAGCTTACAGAAAGTAGGCATTTTAGGTCACAGTTCTAAAAACGCAGGACACTAAAGAGACTTGTCTACCGACTGTGGAAAAACACCCAAAGAAAGATGCCCAGGGTCCCTGCTCATCTGCGTGAACGTGCATTAGGCATGCTGCAGGGAGGCATGAGGACTGCTGATGTGGCTAGGCCAATAAATTGCCATGTCCGCACTGTGAGACGCCTAAGACAGCGCTACAGGGAGACAGGAAGGACAGCTGATCATCCTTGCAGTGGAAGACCACGTGTAACAACACCTGCACAGGATGGGTACATCCGGATATCACACCTGCATGACAGGTACAGGACGGCCACAACAACTGCCCGAGTCACACCAGGAACACACAATCCCTCCATCTCACAGCAAGAACTGACAAACCTGGCCCAGTCCATGAGGAGGAGATGCACTGCAGTACTTCAAGCAGCTGGTGGCCACACATTTTTAGTTTATGGTGTTGACTCTTTTAGTATTCATACAAATATTTACACATTAAGTTTACTGAAAGTAAAAACAGGACGTTTCTTTTCTTGCTGAGTATACTGTATATATATATATATATATATATATATATACAGAAAGAAACAAGAAAGAAAGAAAGAAAGAAAGAAGGTGGAGAAAGAAAGAGAGAGAAAGAGGGTGGAGTGATGTAACTGAGGTTGAGGAACTGTTTGTACTGCTCTCTGTTTTATTTTGTTTTTAATCAGTGCTACACCTACTGTACAGATCTGAATATTTGGAGCATTAAATAGTGTCAGGTTGAGAGTCGGTGACCTCTAATCGATACTTCAGCTGATTGTAGCAGGCGGTATATGAAGCTTGTGAGTTGAGAGAAGTGAGCCGATCTGCTTTGAGAGTGTATTTAAACACACTCCTGTTCACATCCATCTAAATGTCTAACTGTGAGTGAAACCATCAAAGCTTCTCTTTCACATCATATAATAAACACGCTGCATGTATGAAACTCATTTCCCGCGTATGCAGTGACACATCCGATCTAAAGATTAATGATAGGCAGATATTATTACAAACTCCAGCTCAGTTTCTTAATAAATGCAAAAATGACACGATCATTTCCAATCTAGAGCGGCCATTTATTTGGAGCCATAATGAACTTATAAATCATGAATCAGGAATATGATTTTCTCTCATCAGGGAATAAACATCCGAGATGGGAGGATGATTAATGGTGCAGGTTTTGGACCAGGATTGGAAAATTGCTTTCCATCGAGCGAGGAGATTTGGTTTTACCACACACTAGTTCTGCCTCTCTGGAGTATGAGTAAAGTTTCACAGGTTTAATACCAGCACTGTTTTTATTGCTCGTGGTTTTAAGTTGTTTGTCATTATCGTAAATGAAGAAAAGTCAAACTCAGTACTTAACGTTACTCACACGTTGACTATCTGAAATTTTTTAATTGTAGATGTTCCCTGGTGGGCTAGCGGGTAGCATGCAGCCAAAACATGGGCAAATATGCAGAGCCAGAGATCTAATGTGGTACGAATACTCATCACCTCCACCAAAAAGCAAAAGAAAGTAAAAGAAAAAAGGGGGTCTAAAAGGTGATTAGGTTGTTTTTCTTTTAAACTATAACACTATGTTCCAAACCCACAATGGGTAAAACTGACATGAACCACACGGCTCCGCGGACGGCGCCGTCTTCAGTTTAGCACAACAACATGCTGTATCACTCCCAAATTGTTTGCCACCTGTTTAATATTAAAAGGGAAGCAATTTTATTCCAAACTTTAATGTTTGTCTTGTTGAAAAATTTAATGTTTGTCCAAACATTTTCATATTTTTTTTTGTTGAACCAATGCAACCAATTGGTTAAGTGTTTTTGTTTTTGTTTATTTGCAGTTTTCTGACATTTACACTGGAGGAAAAACAGCCAAAAAAAAAGATATATTTTCTTTGGATATTTGGTTAAAAGCGAGAAAAAAAAAAGATAAATATATATTTTTCATCAGATTTATTGAATCATTAAAACTGAAAATAGACAAAAAACAAGGACGTAAATAACTTCCCTATTATTTTCTTGGTGGAAGTATTGAAACAACATCAGAAAGAACAACCTGTTACTGTTTACTTTTTTTTAATCAATAAAAATCTGTGGGGAAAAAATTTTGCACAGTATTGTGCAAATGTCTTCAGTCCCCCATTTCTTCAAATGAGAACATGGGTTTTACTATGACAGGCCGCAAAGTGCCTAACACTTTACAAACTGGGCCCGGTTTCTCGATAACGCACACTCTTAGCGCGTTAAGAAGACTCTTAAGATACAGTGGTGTGAAAAACTATTTGCCCCCCCTCCTGATTTCTTATTCTTTTGCATGTTTGTCACACAAAATGTTTCTGATCATCAAACACATTTAACTATTAGTCAAAGATAACACAAGTAAACACAAAATGCAGTTTTTAAATGAGGGGTTTTATTATTTAGGGAGAAAAAAAATCCAAACCTACATGGCCCTGTGTGAAAAAGTAATTGCCCCCTGAACCTAATAACTGATTGGGCCACCCTTAGCAGCAATAACTGCAATCAAGCGTTTGCGATAACTTGCAACGAGTCTTTTACAGCGCTCTGGAGGAATTTTGGCCCACTCATCTTTGCAGAATTGTTGTAATTCAGCTTTATTTGAGGGTTTTCTAGCATGAACCGCCTTTTTAAGGTCATGCCACAACATCTCAATAGGATTCAGGTCAGGACTTTGACTAGGCCACTCCAAAGTCTTCATTTTGTTTTTCTTCAGCCATTCAGAGGTGGATTTGCTGGTGTGTTCTGGGTCATTGTCCTGCTGCAGCACCCAAGATCACTTCAGCTTGAGTTGACGAACAGATGGCCGGACATTCTCCTTCAGGATTTTTTGGTAGACAGTAGAATTCATGGTTCCATCTATCACAGCAAGCCTTCCAGGTCCACAAGCAGCAAAACAACCCCAGACCATCACACTACCACCACCATATTTTACTGTTGGCATGATGTTCTTTTTCTGAAATGCTGTGTTACTTTTATGCCAGATGTAACGGGACACGCACCTTCCAAAAAGTTCAACTTTTGTCTCGTCGGTCCACAAGGTATTTTCCCAAAAGTCTTGGCAATCATTGAGATGTTTTTTAGCAAAATTGAGACGAGCCTTAATGTTCTTTTTGCTTAAAAGTGGTTTGCGCCTTGGAAATCTGCCATGCAGGCCGTTTTTGCCCAGTCTCTTTCTTATGGTGGAGTCGTGAACACTGACCTTAATTGAGGCAAGTGAGGCCTGCAGTTCTTTAGATGTTGTCCTGGGGTCTTTTGCGGCCTCTCGGATGAGTCGTCTCTGCGCTCTTGGGGTAATTTTGGTCGGCCGGCCACTCCTGGGAAGGTTCACCACTGTTCCATGTTTTTGCCATTTGTGGATAATGGCTCTCACTGTAGTTCGCTGGAGTCCCAAAGCTTTAGAAATGGCTTTATAACCTTTACCAGACTGATAGATCTCAATTACTTTTGTTCTCATTTGTTCCTGAATTTCTTTGGATCTTGGCATGATGTCTAGCTTTTGAGGTGCTTTTGGTCTACTTCTCTGTGTCAGGTAGCTCCTATTTAAGTGATTTCTTGATTGAAACAGGTGTGGCAGTAATCAGGCCTGGGGGTGACTATAGAAATTGAACTCAGGTGTGATAAACCACAGTTAAGTTATTTTTTAACAAGGGGGGCAATCACTTTTTCACACAGGGCCATGTAGATGTGGAGTTTTTTTTCTCCCTTAATAACGTAAACCTTCATTTAAAAACTGCATTTTGTGTTCAATTATGTTATCCTTGACTAATAGTTAATGGTTTTTGATGAGCAGAAACATTTAAGTGTGACAAACATGCAAAAGAATAAGAAACCAGGAAGGGGGCAAATAGTTTTTCACACCACTGTATATCTTATGTACTGTAAAGTGATTACTTTTCTAAGTGTATTTCTCGAACTGTCCCTTAGGACTCTTCTTAAGTCGCTGCCTCTTACGTCCGACGTTACAAGGCGCTGTCTACAGTGAAGGTTCTGAATTAGCTGACATCGGTTGCTCAGGAATCGATTTTTAACTCCTTTTGCATGACAGCATTTATTGGAAAACGTTTATTTCGTTTAAACGTTTATTTCAACATGGGTTCACTTATCGGTAGCATGCGATAATAGACAAATATATAAATTAAATCAACTGTCACTAATATTTTCATGTAACTTGTAGTGCCGGTGAAACGAACAGGGTATACAATCATAGTTGACTGACAAACAGCTAACAACACCCTTCGCCAGCTTCAGAAACAATGTGAAGTATGTCAGTTGTTGGGGTTGTATAGTGCACTATGGAATGAATATGATGAGATGCCAGAGTAGAGGTTTAATACCCCTATCTCACCTATGTGGTTTCGCGTGGTGGCCGTAAGTCAGGTTCATGACTCAGCACGGATTTTGGCACTGTGATTACGTTTCCATCATACCACGCAAATTTTTTTTACAAAAACTCTGTGAATCATGATGAACCCTACTTACGGCCACCTAGGTGAAATAGGGGTATAACACCGCATCTCACAGCTAGTCAAACCGCATACTGTAGGTGACATACTGTAGTGGTATAAAGCATTACAATCACTCAGAAAAATTTATGGATGAGGTGTTTGAAACTCCCAACTTTATTTTCTCATTTAACTAAATCAAATTTTATCATAAAATAAAACGTTTCAAAAGAAAAGTCCATCCAGTCATAAATGATGGCTAATTATCAATGAAACATATTTTAAACAAAAAGCAGCAAGCAGCTGGACATTAGGACGTGGAGTGTAAGTACGGCCTGGTAAGCGCAGGTCTAAGCAGGTCAAGAAACTCCATAATCTGTTGCCTCGGAAGGTGAAACCTTTTTTTTTTTTTTTTTAATATCCACCTCAGGCAAAATATGAAAAGGGCTGAAGCTTTGCCTAAAGGAAAAACTGACATGAACCACACAGCTCCAAGGATGGTGCCGTCTTCAGTTTAACACAATGGTTCTCAACCTGTGGCCCATGGGCCCGTCACAAATGCAAATGTGGCCCGCGATGCTGACCACGTAAAAAAAAAAAAATTCATTAATTAAAAATAAATAAAATAATAATAATAAATGGTTTTAAAATTTATTTTAAAAAATTTATTAAACAAATAAATGTATTAAACAAACTTTGAACTATATTTTTGTCACATAAAATCATTTTGGTGATCATGTTTTCAAATATGTACAGAACTAACGCAACTATGAACTGATGCAATTGCACAGTTAACGCGGAACGCGCTCACAATTACAAGCGTGCACGCTCTGACAGATTTAAAACAGTCATCAACTAACAAATTTGTTATTAGAGGAGAAAAAAGCCGAATTTCATCAAATTGGTCGGTTCTCGACAACATCAGGTGTCCCATTATTGATAAGTAGAATTATACTCTCTAATGATAATAATACATCTAATTGTAATAATTTTAGATGCATAATATCTGGTTATTGAGCGTTGATGACGTCATATGTAAATAATATGCGGCCCGTGAGACTTGAACTTGGACATAGTGCGGCCCACTGCTAAAAAAGGTTGAGAACCACTGGTTTAACACAACACGCTGTATCACTGCCAAATTGTTTGCCACCTGTTTAATATTAAAAGTGATTGCCAATTTTAATGCATTAGTCACCTTAGACAAATAAAAGTCACTCTATTAGTTCTGATATCAAATAAAATTAAATTCTTAAACAGGCCTACAGTATATTCCATCATTAATATGACTTTGATAACGTGCCATAATGTGTTTGCATACACCGCTGATTCATAAAGACTGCTGCTCAGTGGCGGCGACTAGCGTCTGGAGCTGAGAATACGCTAAGAATGAGTTAAGGTTGGTCCAGACCAACCTTAAGAACGTGTGACTTAATTAAGAGATACTTAGCGTACGAACGTTTCGGGAAATGGGCCATAACGTTAAGAGAGAGGTTAAGATACAACTTAAGAACGACTTAGAGATAAGAAGCTTTCGAGAAACCGGGCCCTGGTTGTTAATCTAATAACCTCAGCAGTGACCTCATTTTCCCTCGCGTCTGTTCCAACCACACAGCATTCAGCATCAGCAGTATACTAATCACCTCCTGATCGTTTGTCATCATCTGTACCTGTTTCTTACTAGTTCAGGCCGTACGTTAGATGTTTTTATGCTTAAATGATTTATAAGTCACTGTGTGGCTTAACAAACAAAAACATTCTTCTGAAACTGCTCAGATACAGGGTCTGGAGTGAAAATGGTGATTTCTTCATTTCAGCTGTTATATTTTATATTCTACTCCAAATACATGAAGTTCGTACATTTAAGGAACTGATTTTCTTTATCTGAACCATACCAGATGTCTTCACCTCATCATTAAGTAGCAACTACAATGAGTTTGTTTCTATTCTATCCTTGACCTTACATCTAACCATTAATACATGGTTCAGAATTAATAAATAATTAAAATGTGATTTTTCCATTACAAGAAACAGAAAAGTCCTTCAGGAAGCCTGAAGAACTATTCCCTAAAACAATACAAAAAACGTCTGCGTTTTTTGAAAAATAATAAGAAATAGTGTTGGGGAGGCTTTTGTACTGTATATTGATGTGTATCATGTGCATAAAGACAGGTGTGCATTTTTGTTTATTATATTTTTCCTCTACTGTACTGGGGAGCATATACAACACTGGTATAGTTTGTATGGATTTATGCATAGAACATGTCACACCTGTGCGTGATCCACAGCCAGAATCCTCTCATTGGCCGATGTTTGTAGCTACACAGCATGTCGACATGGCTCTCGCCATGTAAATACACACCTCCAGTCCCTGCTGATCGAGTCACGGCCAACTTGTGATCTTCAAACCAGAGGTGAAAAAAACATAAACTTCAAACCCCAAGGGGGAACTTTCAAAGTGTCCATTTTAGAAAATAACAGCCGTGAGGAAGAGTGAGCGCTGCTCGGTCTCGGGGGCTTCGGCGACCCTGAAATTGGTGCCAGTAGCAAGACGAGGTGGAGAGAGATACCAATATGAGAGCTTCACTCTGATAAAATGAAGAGAGAGAGAGAGAGAGAGAGAATATTCTATACATTTTCAGGCAGCCTGTGATATTTGATTTTCTGTTGATAGTCTGATATGAGATAAGACTGTGGTGGCAATATTGCTTCTAGCATAGAAAAGTAGGCAAGGTGGTGTGTAATTTTTTTTTTTTGTAAATATGTCAAGATTTAAAAACATTTTTTAAATGTTTTTAAAAAATAATAATTTAAGGAAATCAAATTTCAGATATAAAATCCTATTAACTACAGTAAGCCATAATATTCAGCATATTGTCTTTTATTCCCAATTGTTTTAAAAGAGGTAAAGTGTTTCCATGTCACTGTATCACAAGATAAGAATCAGATTTTCAGTACTGAGATCCTCTCACTGCTCAAACAGCCATTATCCAATCCAGTGTATTCAGGAACCATGAGCCCTGACTGCACATTATCAGATTTCAAACCTTTTCCTTCTCGAATACTGAGGAATAGCAGTGTATTCACTTAATCTGAGATTAAATCGGATATCTGATATCCCAGAGGCTTGGAGTGGGAAGTAAAATTTGAGTCATGTCCTAAAGCTGAGACACATGAAGAGAGGTGGAGGATCTGCGTAATTAGCTACAGAACAGATGCTGAAAACCAGGAGCCGAAATAAGGTTTCCTGTCTGCCAGGGTGTTCAACATAGCAGGAGATAAGAGCAGACACTAACCATCTACAAACACATCATAGGCTAATCATTACATCTAGATTAAAACAGCATTAAAATATCTCCAAAATAAGGTACAGTGAAACCTCGGATTACGAGTAACACGGTTTGCGAGAGATTTGTAATAAATTTTGACTTGGAAAACAAACAAGTCTTGGTTTACGAGTACCGAGGATCATGTATCACGCATGCGCTTCTTGTTTTGACGCCTAGCATCATGTGATCACAATTGACACAACGTTTTGCGCTACGGAATTGTAGGTAATCGTCTCCCCTGCGCGTCTCTTACTGATATAATCAACATCTGTGCACGCGTGTACTGTTTACTATAATGATGTGACCACGTGTGTGTGAGTAAAACATATTTTATTGTATGTCTGCGTGCATGTGTGTACAGAGCATGTGTAAAGCAAAAGCAAGTCTCATTAGAGAAGTTAAAGATCCATTTTCTCTCTCTGCTCAAGGCTCAGCCTGCTCTGTGTGTCTGTGGCACGGTATCATTTCATTGGACACCGTGCCACACACACACACACGCACACAAACACACACACACACACACACACACACACACACACACACAAAGACCCCCTCCTATTTTCGCCTTCACAGACACACGCACGCGCACACACACACACACACACACACACACACACACACAGAAATACATTGTATTTTTACTTTATATTTTGTATTAATTATTTTTAGGTATTTATTTTTTGGGGCTGTGGAAAGAATAATTTGAGTTTCCATTATTGCTTATGGGAAAATATTCATCAGAAGAAAAAAACAAACATTCATATGAATGGATTTCATTTTGGTTCTTGTATCTGATTGGCTGATATTTTGGACAGCGTTTACATGTACAGTATGGCATTTGGCAGAGCCAATTCCTGATACTTCTTCACTGGGGTACTGAATGAGACCCATCAGTCTACAGTCTCTTTTGTGTATGTAATATAGTATTTAAAAAGCTAATGCTAATTTAAATTAAATGCTTAAAGGCCTTTAGGCATCATCCTAAGACTCCCAGTGACTCACCTTGGTTCAGAAAAGGATGATAATTGTGTGAGTAATTAAACTAGGTATGCTGCGAGCTGAGGTTGGGATCGACCGATCTAGAGAAAGTTCATTCAACTAGGCTCCAGAACAGTGACGAACCCTGATGCTGTTCATCCTTGTTTCCTGAGAAATTGAGTTAACAGTCAAGCAGTGGTAAAGGGTTGTTGTGAGCGTGGTACAGTGCAGGGTGTGATAAATGCTTGAGGATAAGAGATCACAGGTCTGTTTTAGGATGGAATAAAGCAATGGGATGGTGTAGGAGAACTTTGCAAGATTGAAAAAACAACTTAGAATTTTATTGAACAAACCTCCTAATGATAACAATATTTATTTTAAAAATTAAAAACTGAAAATGCACTATTCCAAATTATTATGCACAACAGAGTTAAAACATTTTATAGGTTGTAAAGAACAGAATTTTGCCAGAAAACAGGCTTTTGTTGAATTTGCAGCATTAGGAGGTCATATTTAAAGAAATCAAAAACTATTTCAATCAAAAACATCCTAACAGGGCATGTTACATCTTAACATAGGACCCCTTCTTTGATATCACCTTCACAATTCTTGCATCCATTGAACTTGTGAGTTTTTGGACAGTTTCTGCTTGAATTTCTTTGCGGGATGTCAGAATAGCCTCTCAGAGCTGTTGTTTTGAATCAACCTGCCTCCCACCCTCATAGGTTCTCAATGGGGTTGAGGTCAGGGGAGGATGGTGGCCACACCATGAGTTTCTCATCTGTTATGCCCATAGCAGCCAATGATATAGAGGTATTCTTTGCAACATGAGGTGGTGCATTCTCGTGCATGAACATGATTTTGCTACGGAAGCCACGGTTCTTCTTTTTGTACCATGGAAGAAAGTGGTCAGTCAATATACAGTACTTTGCAGAGGTCAAACAGAGGTTTTCACACCTTCAGGGACCCTAAAGCGGCCTACCAGCTCTCTCCCCATGATTCTGGCTCAAAACATGACTCCGGCACCTCCTTGTTGACATCGCAGCCTTGTTGGGACATGGTGGTGACCCACCAACCATCCACTACTCCATCCATCTGGACCATCCAGGGTTGCACGACGCTCATCAGTAAACAAAACAGTTTGAAAACTTGTCTTCATGTATGCCTGGGCCCACTACAACCGTTCCTGCTTGTGAGCATTGGTTAGGGGTGGCCGAATAGTAGGTTTATGTACAACTGCAAGCCTCTAAAGGATCCTACACCTTGAGGTCTGCGGGACTCCAGAGGCACCAGCAGCTTCAAATTCCTGTTTGCTGCTTTGTAATGGCATTTCAGCAGCTGCTCTCTTAATCCGATGAATTTGTCTTGCAGAAACCTTCTTCATTGTGCCTTTATCTGCACAAACCTGTCTGTGCGCTGAATCAGCCACAAATGTCTTCACAGTATGCTAATCACGCTTAAGTTTTCATGAAATATATAATGTTTTTATACCTTGTCCAAGGCATTGCAATATTTGATGCTTTGCGGCAGCAGAGAGATCCTTTTTCTTTCCCATATTGTTTGAAACCTGTGGCCTGCTTAATAATGTGGAACAACCTTCTTCAGTACTTTTCCTTTAATTGGGTTATCTGGCAAACTAATTATCACACGTGTCTAAGATTCATTTCAATGATCCAAAGAACCCTGAGACACAATACCATCCATGAGTTTAATTTAAAATCTAAACATTTAATGTTTATGACACCAGTGGTGTCAAAAGTATCCACATTCATTACTTGTGTAGAAGTATAGATGCTAGGGATCAAAAAGACTTAAGTAAAAGTTTAAAAGTACTGGTTTCAAAACTACTTAAAGTATAAAAGTAAAAGTACCATGAGGGGCGAAAAAAGCATTAAGGTCTCGCATTCTGATCATACGACCTAGGGGAAAGGGGGTTGTGCGCGTTCTTATCATGTGACCGGGGGGGTGTGGCTAGGTTTGGGGGGGTCATTTGGTAGTGCGCATTCTTATCATGCAACCGGGGGGTTGCGCGTTCTGATCATAAAAATAGAGTAACGAGGATATTTTTAAAATGTAAGGAGTAGAAAGTACAAATAATTGCTTAAAAATGTAAAAGTTTGCAGGTTTGTGTGTATGTGTGTGTGTGTGTATGAAAGCCCAGAGTCTGTGATATTGCAGTGTGTGAAATGGTGATCGGGAGAGATGGCTCGGTCTCACCGGTAATGATCTTGGAGCTCGAGAAATGGAATGAGAGGTGAATTGTAGGTTGATTAATCCGACCGGGGAAAAGTAATCCTTGGGATCTAGCAAACAATCTCTCTGTAGTAAACAACAACAGCGCTGCGTATCTTCATCTCTCCGTCCTGAGTCATTTGCTGCTTCCGGCTTTATACCGGCACACGTGACCCGACGGCGCTTCCGGGTTCCCTTGCGCTGTGATCACGCATGCTCGTGAGAGCTTAACCCCTGTGGACGCGAAAACTGTCATCGGACAAGTAAACCAATTTCAGGCGCATTTACTTGTGCAGGTGAGCAGCATTAGCTCCTTAATTATTAGACCGCTTTTTGAAATGACCCTTTATGTGGCCGCGCTACATAGACCCCCGACCCCCCCCCCCCCCCCCCACCCAAGCCTCCGGCATCTGAGGAGAACGTCCGTAAAAGTGCATTAAATGGACCACATTCACTATATCAGTGTTTTGTGGATTCTCTCAAGACACAGTGTAGTTAATCGGTCCTTTTCTGTTTTTTATTTCAGCTGGTCCCTTCCACTTGGGCGCTAGCTTCTCTGAAAATCTCTTTGCTGCGTAAGAGAGTGGGTGAGTCTTAATCCAAACCAGGTCTTCCGGCTGAAATTGCGCATCTTTCCTGCGGGCATTGTAGTATATGGCTTGTTTTCCTTTATGCTGTTTAACTCTTTGTTTCACCTCCTCCATTATAAGACTTTGTCTCCAGTAGTGAGCATGCTCTGTGATCCGGTGTTGGTGGGTTATGGATGAGCCTTTCGAGTGGTCCCTTTAGTTGTCAGCCAATTGTGAGCTCTGCAGGCGGCTTGCCGGGTGTCTCCTGTTGGGCTGTGTTGATGGCGAAGCAAAGTTCAGGTAACCATTGGTCCAAGTTTTGGTGATGGTCCCCAACGTACAATGCTATCATCGTTTTCAGAGTCCTGTTAACTCGTTCCGTCAGGTTAGTTTGTGGGTGATTGTGGTCAGCTTCTGGACGCTCCCCCAGGTTTGGCAAAGTTGTGCCAACAGCTGAGACGTAAAACTGGGGTCCTCGATTGGAAACTAGATATTTGGGGACACCCCATCTAGTGAAGATTTCCTCCCGTAGGATTTTGACCAGTTTTGGAGTCTTTACATCCCTTAAGGGAAACATCTCCACCCATTTGGTATAATAATCTACCACCACTAGCAGGTACTCATTTTGTCTTTTACTCTGGGGACAAGGACCCATGATGTCCAATCCCACGGTGTGTCCTGGCTCTGGGACCTCAGTGCTCTGTAACAGCCCACTAGGTTTGATGTTTTCATTCTTGTATCTTTGACAAACGCCAAATGTTCTTACGTATTGCCAGACGTCTTTCCGCACAGTCGGCCACCACGCCACCAGTATCCAGCATCCAGCAACCTCAACATGGTTTTTAGTTGCCCCAGGTGTCCACCTAATGGGTTGTCATGATAGTAGTGTAGAATTTTTTTTATTAATGACTTGGGGACAACTAGCTGAAATTTCTCTCCGTGTCTTACTGGTACCCGGCAATATAACGCCCCTTGGTGATGTTTGAAGGAGACCCTCTGATCTCGTGTGCTTCTTGGATGGTCTTTAGTGAGTAGCTTGATGATTGTAGGGTCCTTCTGTTGGGCTTGGGTTATCTCACACAGGTCGCTGGGTAAGTCGGAGGAACATTTAGTGGTTGTTATGGTTAGACATGAGGCGGCGGCCCATGACAGGGCAGCATGCTCAGTAAAGACCTCGAAAGCCCTGCCTTCTAGGTAGTGCCTCCACTTTTAGACTTCCCAAACTACAGCCAAACACTCCTTATCTGATATGGAGTAATTCAGCTCCGCTCCTCTCAACATTCTTGAGGCGTAGGCTACTGCACGTTCTCCTTCGGCTGAAGTTTGAGTGAGGATAGCTCCTAGGCCCACTTCGCTGGTGTCCGTGTGTAGTTGGAATGGCAGGTTTAGGTCTGGTTGTACTAGTACAGGTGGATTCTATAGGGCTAGCTTAATGGCATCCATGCTGTTCTGGCAGTTTTCAGTCCATTCCCATTTCACTCCTTTTCTCTTTAAATTATTTAATGGAGCGGCTATATCTGCGAAATGAGGTATGAATTTATGGTACCATCCAGCGAGACCCAGGAAACGTTGGACAGACTTTAGGTCTTGTGGGGGAGGATAATCTGCCACGGCCTTTGTCTTCTCTGGGTCTAGCTGTACACCTTCTTCAGAGATGATGTGACCCAGAAACTTTAGCTGTCTCTTGAAGAAATGACACTTCTTCATATTGAGGGAGAGGTTGGCTTGGGTGAGTCTCGAAAACACTGCACTCAGATGTTCAACATGTTGTTCCAGTGATTGGGAGTAGATAATGATGTCGTCAATGTATACGAAACAACTCTTCTCTTGTAGGTCTGCCAAAACCTTCTCCATCAGTCTCTGGAACGTGGTGGCTGCATTTCTAAGTCCATAGGCCATGGACCGGAACTGATAGAGGCCATTGGTGGTAATGAAGGCAGTCTTTTCACGGTTTTCTTTCTCCATCTCCACCTGCCAGTAAACGGATTGCAGATCCAATGTGGTGAACCAGGAGGCGCCTTCCAGTGATTCAATGATGTTGTGAATTAAAGGCATCGGATAAGCATCTGGTTTGGTTTTACTGTTCAGTTTTCTGAAATCCACACAAAAACAGTAAGCCCCATCGGGTTTTGGTACTAATACAACTGGGGAGGACCATGGCAAACAAGAAGTTTCGATGATGTGATCCTCCAGCATCTGGTCGACTTGGTCTTCAATTATTTTTTTCTTTAAAGGTGAAACTCGATATGCTCTTGTTCTGAATGGGGTGTCGTCTGATAAGTTGATTTTGTGTCTTTGTTGATGTTGGTGGTGCGGGGCCATGTGGCCATTAGTTTCAGCAGCTCCTCTTCATTATCGGTGTCCCTGGTTGTCATGCTTTCAGTGGTTCCATCTGGGCAAGGTAGGAGATCAGATGATACAGGTAAGGCGAGATACAGGTTAGTTGTAGCGGGGAGTTGAGCGCGGCTCTTCCGCTTACTGTGCTGAGACTCTACCTTCTTCCAGTAGTCTTTGTCTTGCAGTCTTTGTCTAGTAGTCTTGCAGTCTTTCTCCACCATCTTCACCAGCTGTTCAACGGTGTTCACTGTTCCTCTTAGACATCCTGCTACTCTTGGGTTGATGTTATTCAGGATATGACCCACCATTTCTTCCTCGGAGATGTCAGGCTTCCACTTTAGACAGAGGGCCCAGTAATCGTAGGCAAAGTCTTTAAGGCGTTGTCCAGGCTGCTGTACCAGAGACCTCAACTTGTCTTCAACTTCTGTTAAGTAGTCATCAGGTAAGAATGCAGCCATGAATGCCTGTTTAAAAGACTGCCAGTCCTTCACCTTGCCTTTCTCTGCCTTCCACCAGCTCAGAGCGGGTCCTCGTAGAACTGTGCTGAGGGTTCTGAGCAGCTCTGGGCTGGGCAGTGGTCTGATCTCCAGATAATTCTCGCATTGCTCTATGAAGTTGAGCACATACGATGTCTCTGAAGCGTCGCCAAAGGCTGGAAACTCCAAGCAGATGAGAGGTCGAGCATAAAAGGAAGAAGGAGAGGGTGTAACTGAGGAGGTAAGCTGAGCAGAAGAATGAGGAACATTAGGAGGAATATTGTATGTTACATGACTACTTGTTTTACTGTACCTTTGCTGTAGATGCTGTGATTGGTGTACCGGGAGAATGTAGAGCACGAGATTGGGGAGATGCAGGGGTGTAGGCCTGTAACCTGTGGATGATGGGTGTACTAGTGAGATGCAATTTCTTCATCTGGCTTTCCCAGATAACGTGACGTCACAGAAAACAGTCAGTGACAGCTCTCTCCAGTTTCTCTAGAGCCTCTTGGCAGTAGCGCTCCAGCCCTTCTAGGCTAGCGTCCACTGCTTCACGACAACTGGTTTCTCTGTTTATACTGCTGTTTATGGATTGTCTAAAATCATGCTCCAATGTGCTCACTTTATCTGAGAGCGCCACCATATCCACCTTGCATTGATTTAGTTCAGTTTGCAGTGTGTGTACAATATTAATAGGAAAAGTAATCCTTCGAAATCTACAAACAAACTCTCTCTCTTAATCAACAGCGCTGTGTACAACATCTCTCCGTGTTGAGTCCTTTGCCCGTTCTGGCTTTATACTGGCACATGTGACCTGACTCCGCTTCCGGGTTCAGATCCATATCAGGTGCATTTCCTTGTACAGGTGAGCAGCATTAGCTTCTTAATTATTAGCCCGCCTTTTGAAATGCCCTTTTATGTGGCCGCGCTACATGGTTGTTGTGAATGATACATAAGATCATGGAGACCCTGAGAGCTTGACTGAGATTTCTCCCTTGATTCCCGTCCACAGATGGCTTTAAACTTGCGATCTCTGCAGGATAGTGTAAAAAAAAAAATCCCCCCACAAAAAGCCATAGCTCTTTTTGCTATCTGATCTTGGATTGATCTCACAAATGTCAAAATCTACTCAAAATCAAGTTTGAAACTTAAATAGATCATGAACATTTTTTAGCAATGTCACATCAGCGACATAAATGGTCACCTAAACCATGACTGAGGTCAAATGTGCTGAATATGATGATGTGACATTGACAATACAAGTGAGATTCAAATTTGATTTTGAGTAAAACAAAACATTTCAATTGTCTTTAAGATGTAAGAAAATATAACACAACTGGTACAATGTGCTGACACTGAAGACTATGTTATATGTTAATAAATGAACATAATTTCACTATATTGGCAATTACACTTATAAATCAGCATCTCAAAACTTTTTCTTTGGTAAGAACACCACTACTGCACTGGGATTTGTGTTGACTTTGTTAATCATTTACGTATTTACCTGAACCTAGCCAATCAGAATGCAGAGCAGAATGAAGTGTCTCTGTGTGTGAGCTCCATAAGCCACACTGTCACAAAGCAAAGAAGAAAACAAACAAAAAAAATGACCAGGCCTCCATTTTGATTGCTATAAGGTAACACACATATTTGACTTCTTTTGAAATGCAATTTTCGCAGTAAACAAAGCGACATGGCTTTCGGGCACGCAATTTCATCCGTATTACATCGACCTCAAACTCCAATGAATTCAACACTCAGGCTCGACAGGAGACTTCGCAAAGACTCAATTATGGTTGTTCTCTTTCAAGGCCATGTGCCTCCTTATTTAAACTCCTGCTGAACGTCTTGATGAGTCTCAGGGATGCGTTATTCCACAGCGTGATTGAGATCTGAGTGAATAGCTGAAGTCCATAATTAAATCGCGACGCAGGCTGTGACACATTATGTCATTCACAGAAAAGCTGCCTGAGCTTCTCTCTTCTTTTCACTCCATTCTGTGCTGAGGTTTTTATTTATTTTTGTATGTATTTTTTCCTCCTTTCTGATATCATGTCATTGCACACAGTGATAATTCTTTGCGACATGTTGATGACTCAGTATCTCACTAATCCTCTTACAGTATATCACAGATTATGTTTGTCCATGCTTCAGTGGTTTAGCTTTGCTGCTCAAAAATCCTCACTGAAAATCTTCCACACACAGCAGTGATGAAAAAGTAAAAAAAGTATATCTTGTGTTCGGTTCTTCAAACTAAAAGTGAAGTACGGCCTCTCTTTTCTTTCTCTCTTTCTTTCTTTCTTTCTTTCCATAACTGCAGGAAGAAGATTTCTACTACACAAGTCCAGATAGCGGGAGTTTAGCAAACAAAGCGAGGAGGCATAATTACTTAAATCTGAAGCATGGCATCTAGTGATGCCAATGTCCAAGATGGCCACCTCCTGGGGCATCATGTACAAAGATTTGCATTGAATTCATACTAAAACATTGCGTATGGACAAAGCTGTCAATGTGCGTATGCAGTAAAAAAATCTGATGTATGAAACACTGCGTACACGGAATCCCACGCATATTATCTTTGTACATCCGAAATTTGTGCAGCCTGTGAAATCTAATACCGTATATTGTAGTGTCCCTTTTTAGGCGGATTTTTCCGCTAACGCAGATCATTTTATCAACTTGTTATAAATTCATTTTGTGAGTATATTAATATGTGCTTTCTCAACATTTAAAAAATTTTATTTGAGGGGGCAAGACATTTATTTGAGGGGCCCCCTCTTGCCCCCCCCCCCTCTTGCACCGCCCCCCCTGTTTCCGATTCATGTATGCAAATTCGTCTTCAGATGGTGCCTATATAGCAATATGCGTGCAGTCGATTGCTCCGATTACATTAGGAAAACCGGCGATCGCTGCAAATTGCGCTTTAATGTTTGGCTGGTCAACTGCATGGTATGGAAACCTTATATACCTGCTAGACATGCGGGTGATCCCGTCCCATACAGCTAGCATTGCACGGCTCAAAAACGACTGGCTTAACTCCGAGCGGTCTGCGAGTTCCCTTTGGAAAGAACCAGTTGCCAGGAAACCAAGCGTTGTCAGCACCTGTAAGGGAACGGGTAATGCGTGGCTCCTCGCTGTCTCTCTTTCCAAATTTGGACCCAACTCAGCACAGAGCTCCAAGAGGATAGCTCTTGGAAATCTGAAAAGGCTAATAAGCCAGTCATCATCGTGGGCCAGAAAATCACTGTGATCCCTAAAAACGCGTTCCCTTCAGATTCAGCCATTGACAATGTCCTCTAATAAGGCCAACACTGCCATTGCCATAGACTAAGGGTTGTATACATTTGCAAATGCTTTTATATGTTCTACATCACATAACTGGTAGAGAAATATTGTGTCAATTAACCAATTTTATCAATTAATATAAATTAAATGTAATTTTATATAAATTAATAGCAATGTTTTTCACATGTGTTGGTGTGATACTTTGTAGTGTGCAATTTAACATAATTGCCTCTAGGAGCCGCCAATGGAAATAAAACAAACACACACAAGAAATACACGTACGCCAGACATGAAGTTGGCGTGGAAGAATGCACATTCTCACGTTAATTTCACTGTTAGTAAATCCGACCGTGAGCGTGAAAACTGGCGTAAGCAAAGTTTTTGTGCGTACGCAGCGTTGATACATGAGGCCCCAGATGTTTCAGAATGTTCTCAATACCAGAGGAACGGAACCTTCTTGGACGTGTTCATGTTACAGCGGTACCTCGGCCACTGCATTCCGGAGGCGAGTTCTTAAGGTGAAATTTCGTATAGTGAAACACATTGTCCCATAGGAAATAACATAAATGCAGATAATCTGTTCCAGCCACCCAAAAAATTAACAATATTACTAATTTTCAACACTGTAATTACAAACCGGATTCCAAAAAAGTTGGGACACTAAACAAATTGTGAATAAAAACTGAATGTAATGATGTGGAGATGGCAAATGTCAATATTTTATTCAGAATAGAACATAAATCACGGAACAAAAGTTTAAACTGAGAAAATGTATCATTTTAAGGGGAAAATATGGTGAATCAAAATGTCATGGTGTCAACAAATCCCAAAAAAGTTGGGACAAGGCCATTTACACCACTGTGTGGCATCTCCCCTTCTTCTTACACTCAACAGACGTCTGGGGACCGAGGAGACCAGTTTCTCAAGTTTAGAAATAGGAATGCTCTCTCCAACTGTTCAATCGTCTTGGGCCTTCTTTGTCGCACCTTCCTCTTTATGATGCGCCAAATGTTCTCTATAGGGGAAAGATCTGGACTGCAGACTGGCCATTTCAGTACCCAGATCCTTCTCCTACGCAGCCATGATGTTGTGATTGATGCAGAATGTGGTCTGGCATTATCTTGTTGAAAAATGCAGGGTCTTCCCTGAAAGAGATGACGTCTGGATGGGAGCATATGTTGTTCTAGAACCTGAATATATTGTTCTGCATTGATGGTGCCTTTCCAGACATGCAAGCTGCCCATGCCACACGCACTCATGCAACCCCATACCATCAGAGATGCAGGCTTCTGAACTGAGCGTTGATAACAACTTGGGTTGTCCTTGTCCTCTTTGGTCCGGATGACATGGCGTCCCACATTTCCAACAAGGCCTTCGAATCGTGACTCGTCTGGCCACAGAACAGTCTTCCATTTTGCCACACTCCATTTTAAATGATCCCTGGCCCAATGAAAACGCCTGTGCGTGTGGATCTTGCTTAGAAATGGCTTCTTCTTTGCACTGTAGAGTTTCAGCTGGCAACAGCGGATGGCACGGTGGATTGTGTTCACTGACAATGGTTTCTGGAAGTATTCCTGAGCCCATTCTGTGATTTCCTTTACAGTAGCATTCCTGTTTGTGGTGCAGTGTCGTTTAAGGGCCCGGAAATCACGGGCATCCAGTATGGTTTTACGCCCTTGACCCTTACGCACAGAGATTGTTCCAGATTCTCTGAATCTTCGGATGATATTATGCACAGTTGATGATGATAACTGCAAAGTCTTTGCAATTTTTCGCTGGGTAACACCTTTCTGATATTGCTCCACTATCTTTCTGCGCAACATTGTGGTAATTGGTGATCCTCTACCCATCTTGGCTTCTGAGAGACACTGCCACTCTGAGAAGCTCTTTTTATACCCAATCATGTTGCCAATTAACCTAATTACTGTTAATTGGTCTTCCAGCTCTTCGTTATGCACAAATTTACTTTTTCCAGCCTCTTATTGCTACTTGTCCCAACTTTTTTGGGATTTGTTGACACCGTGAAATTTGGAATCAACATATTTTTACTTTAAAATGATACATTTTCTCGGATTAAACTTTTGATCTGTCATCTATGTTCTATTTTGAATAAAATATTGACATTTGCCATCTCCACATCATTGCATTCAGTTTTTATTCACAATTTGTTTAGTGTCCCAACTTTTTTGGAATCCGGTTTGTATATTTTTGCATATAAAAATAATCAAAACATTTAGAAAAGACATGTAAATGTAAGTAAAATATGAAATGAACAGACATTAAACCTTACTTAACGTTAATTTATGATTTTGCTCGGCACCGGCTGCTTTAAAAAACCTAACTGAAAGCAGCTCTCTTTTCTTCTTGTTACTTCTTGTCCTTGATAGCATTCTTGGGGCACAAGGTGCAATGCCTTCACATACACAAAATGCAAAAAAAGGCACAAAAATATGTAAACTTGCTTCACTTGGCTTTCCAATGATGCAAACAAGTTTTGAATGAATACCAAGTGGATGTACTTGTATCGTCAGTGGTCGCTTTGTCTGCAGAGAGTACACCCAAATCACTAGCTGTGTTTCTCAAACCTGATTATACTCATTCCAGTTAAAGATTCCACTGATATGATAAGATGTGCAATTAGCTAGACCTTTAGGGGTGCCAGCAGCAGTGGTTAGGTGTATCCCGGGAGCCAGAGCACCGGACATAGCAGGTAATCTTAGGGCTCTAGGACAGAATAGGTTCTCTAATGCCTCTTTTCCACTGCATAGAACGACACGACACAGTTCAGTTCAACTCACTTCGGTTCGGTGCAGTTTGCTCTTCCACTGCAGTGTAGTAACACTTTAGCGTGGGCAGGATTACTCATGCGCGCGGCGCCGCTACTGCCGTGACGTCATCGTAAGCGCGCCACAAACACACACACAACAATGGAGCATATCGACGGCATGGTGTTCTTCATTCTCGGCATGTGGATGTTTTTTAACAGCGAGACGAAGGAGTTTGTTTCAAAAGAGGCCGACGGTTAATACAAAAAGGTGCGTGCGATCCTTCTCTGGCTGTTTCTAAATATAGCGGTTCTGTTGTGTCTCGTGTCGCAAGTTCGGTGTCGCAGTAATGACGATTTTCTCCGGCTAATCAGTGACCAGCGTGTTTACACGTCACGTTTTGGTAACGGTTCGGCGCGCTGGGAACCTCGGGCGAGGTGGTACTAAAAAAAGGAACAGGTACTATGTACTGGTCCCAGTGGAAAACCCCCCAAAAGTGAGTAGAACTGAGCCGTGTCATGTCGTACTATGCAGTGGAAAAGCGCCACAAGATAGTAGTACATGCTGGAGCTAACGATATACGCCTTCGTCAGTCAGAGGTTAGTAAGATTATCTTTACAGAGGTGTTTAAATTAGCGAAGGCGATGTCCGATGAGGTAGTATGCTCTGGTCCCATCCCAATGAGACGTGGCGACATAGCTTATAATGTGGGCTTCATAGATAATTGGAAGACATTTGAGGGCAAAGCTGGCCTGTTAGGGCGGGACGGTGTCCATCCCACTCGGGAAGGTGCTGCTCTCATTTCCTGTAGTCTCAGAACAGCTCTAGTTAATCGGTGACAATCCAGAGCCCAGGCCAGGGAGCAGTCAGACAGGCTAAACCAACTGTCTGCTAGCTGCATAGAGTTGTCACTCAGGGTTCACCATATTAAGACTGTGTCTGTGCCTCGAGCTAAGCAAAAATGTAGAAAGATTCAGAAAGTCTGTTTTAATATTTTAATTAACATAAAGACCACAAACTCGGATCACACTGAATGCGCAGCCGGCACTTCTGCTCTGACGTTAGGACTGTTAAATATTAGATCTCTCTCATCAAAAGCAGTTATTGTTAATGAAATTATCACAGGTCAGGAGTTTGATATACTCTGTTTAACTGAAACCTGGATTAAACAGGACGAGTATGTAGCTCTAAATGAAGCTAGTCCTCCTGGATACAGCTACACACACCAGCCTCGGTTAACTGGTAGAGGAGGAGGCATCGCAGTTATTCACAATGATAATTTGACTATTGTACAAAAACAGGGACACAAATTTAATTCATTTGAAATTCTTTATAGTAACATAAGTGTACTTAAGTACCCGTGGGTCAGAGCTTGACTGTACAGTACAATTGCTCCTATTCATATGCCCTGAAATGTAAATCGCTCTGAGGGAGAGGAACCTGGTGAGCTGTATAGTGGCGCGAGCACAGTCCACCCTGGCGATATATATGAGGCTACCATAGTGTAGTCCATCCACACTAGGACATGGTAGCCTGTCAATTGCTGGAGGAAGTGCTTTAGGGCCAGAAATAAAGCTATCATTTCAAGGCAATTGATGTGCCGCGCGAGAAGAAGGCCTCTCCAGCTCCCTTGGGCTGGACGGTCATCTAAGACCGCACCCCGGCCCGTGAGGGAAGCGTCTGTCCTTAGCATCTGTGACGACAAGGCGGACTTAAACCGGAGTCTTAAACCACATAGAAAGGGTACGGAGCACTTGGCACGTAACGTTTATTGGGGATTCGCCCTAGAGTGAAATCCCCTGTCTTGGCCACAACTAGGAATGTTCTCATGTGCAGAAGGCCCAAAGGTGTCACCATGGATACAGCTGCCATGAGAGCTCAGAATGGATTCGTTTACTTTTGGTCTCAATCCTAGAACCAAAGATGAGCTAGGACGACATGCTGATGTCGAAGCGCTAGCTAATGAGACTAGGCCAGCCAGTCGTCTGTCCATGCATTTTATATATGTGCGGGTGAGGGAGCTAAACCAAATGGAAGGACCCGATACTGGTAAGCTTCGCCCCCAAAAGTGAACCTCCGGTCTTTCCCTGTGTTGTGGTAATATTTCTATATGAAAGTAAGCGTCGTTCAATCGATTGTCACAAATCAATCGCTTGGTAGGATTTGAGAGCAATCACTTTGACAGTCAACATTTTGAAAATGTATTATTTATTTTAGATAGCGGTACAACCCGCGAAATCTAAAAATTTGGACGCAGCCCCCCGACTGTAGAAGCCTGATATGTTCCATGGCCCCATTCCCCAGCAACTTCTGTCAGGAGGATGCATACTTTCCGGTTTCATGGAAGTGGAGAGCACGCCATTTTGAAACGCAGAGGGTGATGTGACAGCTGAATCCTGTAGTTTTTCTACAGTGCTTAGTACCCAAGGATATATACTTGGCAGTAGCTTCCATGCTGCCAGCTTCTCAGAAAGGGGCAAAGTTTCGGCGGCTTGGTTAAACGAGGGGAATGCTAGATGTTCGGGATCCTGAAACATGGCAGGAAAAACTGAAGAACTAACACTTTATTGGAGACTGGTGTTGTCCTTTTTGAGGCAAATCGTGAGGAGCGTCGCACTCCAGCGGTGGCAGGCTCAAAAACACACTCCTTGTGTTTCACGCCTCGCCAGAGTCAGACCCGGTCGAGTCCCGACACAATCCCGACTCTTGAGCACGGCGGGGATGGAATTTCCAGAAGGCTTGTTATATATAACTTCAGCAACAGAAACTGCCGTTTAATGTTTTCCAAGTGCTTTTATGGGGTTAGGATGTTTATTCCTTACCCATTGAAGAAGCGCAGGGCGCGTTTGAGAACGGAATTTCCCTATCCGATGAGAATGCGAAAGAAAAGGAGCTTTAAACTCCAAAGGTGCGCCGCGGCCCGAAGCTTTTCGAGGAATGCGGGGTGCGTGAGCAGTAAAGTGTAGAGATCGCCCTCCGAAATGGATTATCATGTGGAGGGACACCTCGTTTAAAACTCTGAATATCGGTGAGTTAAACACTTCTTACTTTGCTGGTTTAAATACAGACACCCTAACACAACAAGGTCAAGGTGAAGACAAAGAATCTGAGGAGTGTTTCGGGTTTACTCCTTTTATAACCTCCAGATGCGTCTAATCAGATGACGTCACCTGACCGAGGTTATATAAGCCAAATTTTGGCGTGTTTGATACACACATGCTTCACAACCGGCAACATGACAAGATGTTCCCATAACGTTTTCACGCAGCATCGAGTGGAGCCTTTGAAAGGGAATAGTGTGTAGTAGGACCCACTCATAAAGCAGGTCAAACTTTAGTTTTAATAATATTCTTCGGATTAAGTATAAGAAATTAATTCACAATTCCACTGTCTGAAGTTATATCACTATCTTGTCTCAATTGAAGTGTGTCACAGTAATAATGTACGCACAGCACCGTGCTACCGTATTAAACATACATTCACATCAACTACTGTACCACACAGAGTGTTATCAGTAATCTCCCAGAGTTATCAACTTCGATTAGATCACCGCCTGACCCCACAGAACTCGATCAGGCGACTGAATATTTAGAGTCGACATTTCGTTGTACCTTAGATAATGTAGCTCCAGTTAAAAGAAAAATTATTAGAGATAAGAAACTTGCTCCCTGGTATAACATTCAAACGCGCACTTTAAAACAGACCGCTCGGAAATTAGAACGTAAATGGCGTCAAACTAAATTGTTAGTATTTCAAATAGCATGGAAAGAGAGCATCCTGAACTATAGGAAAGCTCTTACTGTAGCTAGATCAACATATCTCTCCACTCTTATAGAAAATAACAAAAACAATCCTAGATTTTTATTTAATGCCGTAGCCAAGTTAACCAGAAGTAAGACCACTGCAGAAATCTCCACAACAACATCATACAATAATGAGGACTTCAGGAACTTTTTTAATGATAAAATTGTAAACATTAGGCATAAAATTGAGGCTTTGAAACTGAACAATGTAATTGATGCAGATGTTAACCTAGCCATGTCAGATCGGAACCTAGAATACTTTACTCCCCTTGAAGAGAATGAAGTAATTTCACTCATCTCTTCTGCAAATTCATCAACCTGTATATTAGATCCTACACGGACACATTTTCTTTAACAGATACCAGTACCAGCAATAACAGACCCCCTGTTGAGAATAATTAATTCCTCACTCAGCATTGGTTATGTTCCAAAATCTTTTAAATTAGCAGTTATCAAACCAATAATTAAGAAACCTGATCTCAACCTCTGTCAGCTGTCCAATTACAGGCCAATATCAAACCTCCCCTTTATCTCTAAGATTCTGGAAAAGATAGTAGTGGAGCAGCTATGCTCATATCTACATAGAAATAGCATACATGAACTGTATCAGTCAGGATTTAGGCCTTATCACAGCACAGAAACAGCACTCGTTAAAGTAGTAAATGACCTCCTATTGGCCTCTGATCAGGGTTGTGTAACTATGCTTGTATTACTTGACCACAGTGCAGCTTTTGACACCATTGATCATGCTATTCTTCTTCACAGATTAGAAAATGTAGTAGGAATTAAGGGTACAGCTCTCTCCTGGCTCAGATCCTATTTGACCGATCGTTATCTGTATGTAGACTTAAATGGTGATTATTCTGCATGTTCTCTAGTGGAGTTTGGCATTCCGCAGGGTTCAGTTTTAGGCCCACTGCTTTTTTCCCTTTACATGGTTCCTCTGGGCAACATAATCTGTAAGCATGGTATTAGTTTTCATTGTTATGCTGACGACACACAGTTATGTCTCAGCAAAACCTGATGATAAAAACCACCTTACTAAAGTTGAGCAATGTGTGCAGGACATAAGAAATTGGATGCTAATTAACTTCCTTCTGCTTAATCCGGATAAGACAGAAGTTCTAGTCATAGGACCGCATACAGCTAGAAGTAAAATTTTAGATCACACCGTAACTTTAGATGGCCTTTCTGTTCCATCAAGTGCAACAGTAAAAGACCTCAGCGTGATTATAGATTCCAGCCTTTCATTTGAAGCTCATGTAGATAATATTACCAGGATAGCATTCTTTCACCTTGAAAGAATTACATCAAGTTCAAGTTGAGGTAGGCTTTATTGTCACTTCAACCATATACAGTTAGTACACAGTGAAACGAAACAATGTTCCTCCAGGACCAAGGTGCTACATGCAACATAAATTTACAACAGAAAATTAACAGAAAAAACTAAACTAGCTAACTAAGTGGCCTAGTTAGCTGGCTAGCAGAGACAAGACAGTTAGACCTAACATAAATTACAACAAAAATTAACAAAAACTAACTATCTAACTATCTAAGGAAGACTTTATCTACAGGGTTTTTTTTTAAACAGACAGCAGACAACAAAGTGCACGTGCAAATGTGCAAACAAAAGCAACAAAGTGACAGTGCGACAAAAACACAACGTAACATAATAATAAGGTGTTGTGATGATGAGTTGAGGTAGTGGAGAAACAGTAAACATTCCTTAGTGTAGCAGCAAAAATTAGGACGTAAAGAAGTTAGTGCAAAATGTAGTCCAGTAATGAATATTGTGCAAAAGAGCATTTGCAGGATGGTATGTATGATAGTTTGGTGGTGTACTGTAGGTCAGTGTGTTTGCGCTTGTGTTGATTAGCAGTCCAGCGAACTGCTAGTGTCTTACGATCCGCCACGCCTACTTTGATCAAAGGATGCAGGGTGCTTGTCAGTACCGCGTATTATGAAAACTACAGCTGGGGGCACAGCTTTTTCTTACAAAGGCCCAAAATTATGGAATAGTCTTCCAAATAGTGTTCGGGACTCAGACACAGTCTCAGTGTTTAAGTCTAGGCTAAAAACCTATTTATTTAGCCAAGCATTTTTATAAATAGATTTGTCAAGGAGCAGATCTGGGGGACTCATGGATGTAGAGTATTCTGGTGAACTGGTATGTTTACATGCTGTCTTCCCCACTCTCATGTGATCACTCAGGTTTGTTGACGGTGAGGTGATTGTTTGCTTTACATCTCAGGGAGCCCTCATGTTTGTGTTTCCTTCTGGCTCTCCCTTTTAGTTATGCTGTCATAGTTAGTCCTGCCGAAGTCTCTGCTTGCACTCTACAGTAAATATACATTCACATTATACATTATGTGACTGTGACCATACCTAACTGCCATCTCTCCTCTTTCTCCCTCTCTTTCTCTTCCCTCTCTCCCCCTGTCTCCCCCTTTCAGTCTTTCACTCTCTCTCTCTCTGTCAAGCTACACATGTCATTCCTGAGCTGCCAGTGATCCAGACTCTCTCTGGCCTACAGACCTGTCTGACCCATCCTGGTGCCCCGCTTCTGGTTGGAGATCTCGTCACATGGATGCCCCGTGTGTGTCTTTGGGATGTGTCTGGTGTCTGGGGATTATTCTCTCTACCTAGAAGATGGTTCTAGCCTCGACTGGTGTTGGCAGCTGTTTCTCTGAGGACTTGACAATTCGATTGTTCAGGACTGGAACTTCCTACAAGTCTACCTGAGTCTCCAATAACTACCTGGACTCCACTTTAACATCAATTAACATCTATTATAGCTGAACTGCCTGCCACCTAACACACTGTATAAGTGCAGATCATTTCCTGCTATCTGTTTCACCCAATTGAGGATGGGTTCCCTGTTGAGTCTGGTTCCTCTGAAGGTTTCTTCCTATTACCATCTCAGGGAGTTTTTCCTTGCCACTGTCGCCCTCGGCTTGCTCACCAGGGACAATCTGATCATTTTGATTCATACACATTCACATTCCATACAAACTTAAATAATTATTTTGATTGTGTAAAGCTGCTTTGAGACAATGTCAATTGTTAAAAGCGCTATACAAATAAAATTTAATTGAATGTGTGTATACATGCTTAAAGCATTTAATCAGAATATAACTTTTCCCACGTAATAGTTCTGCTCATGGTGGTGTTTATACAGTATACACTACCCTTCAAAAGTTTGGGATCACTTGCAAATTTCTTTGTTTTTGTTTAATGATTTATTTTCTACATTCTACAACCATACTAGGGATTTAAAAAATATAAATAACATATGGAATTAGGTAATTAAGTAAAAACAACAAAAACAAAAGTTAGTTGCTATTTTAAGACACAGAGGTCAGCCTTTCTGTAATAGTTCTTGCAAGAACAGTATTGTCAAGTGCATTTGCAAAATCTGTGAAGCACCATAATGAAACTGGCTCTCATGAAGGCCATCCCAGGAGGGCGAGACCAAAACCTACCTCTGCCGCAGACGAGAAGTTCATTTAGAGTTATCAGCCTGAAAAATGACCAATTAACAGCACCTCAGATTAGAGGCATTATGAAGTCTTTACAGAGCATAAGTAGCAGACACATCTCAATATTGTTCAAAGGAGATTAATGCATTTTTTGGATGCCTTCAGCATTCCTTTACAATGTAGAAAGAAATAAAAATCAGGAACGATCATGGACTTAGAAAGTGACCCCAAACTTTTGAACGGTAGTGTATATTTTTAAAAGGAAGGGTTTTCACAAGTTTTAAGGTTAGATTAGGTCTTCTGTGTTATAATTGGTTACAAGAATTTTGTCTAATCTGTTTCACTGTGTGTAAAATTTGAGCCAATCAAGCTCCTTCCTCAACCCAAGACCTGGAGGATGAAAATAAACACAAAATATAATAAAACATTTGACAAAAAAGTGAACAAGCCAAATAACAACCCAGTTATAAGTCTGTCAGAACCAGAATACACAGAACAATATCAGAATCTCTCAATCACAAGCAAAACTCTCTTATCGCTTATTGTTGTGCAAAAATGAAACAAACCACAATAAGATTATATTCATTCCAGATCAAGTGCTAATATTTATCATCAAAAGTTTACACCCCTCTCCAATTTGGATCGAGTCAGACTGGACCAAGAGTCTGATCGGGTCTGATTGGGCTGAAACAGTAATGAATGACAGCAAGCGTAGTAAGTTTGGTCAAAGGAAATAATGATTTTGTTAATATTTCATGTATAAATTTATGTTAAAATAATTTTTTAAAAATCTACTAAAATGAATCAGCGCCCCCATTCCAAGTCCAAAACAAGTGCAGAATCAGGAATAGCTGAAACTGAGTCAGGATAGAGTCTTAAGGGGTTTGACATTTTAAACCTTTTCTTTAACTAGTTGGTGATCATTTTACAGTAAACATCCAAACACTGATTATTAAGCACAATCATAATATCAAAGAAACATAAGGAAGCTCATGGCTGTGTTCAAGGAGGCAGAACCCATATGGAAATGTTTATTTAAAAACACATATGATTCTTATATGTTCCAACAGAATATTATAAGGGACATATATGTTGTAAAAACCATGTGTTTTCAGTCATATATGTTATATATGTCCTACACATGACTAAAGCCTTATTGATTTTTATGATGCAAAAACATAGTGAAAGAATGATAATTTAATATGAATGTCCACCACATCTCTTGATATGTGTATAAAACCGAGCAGATTGCCAGTCAGTATAAGGCTGTACTTAACTCATGCCCTTGTTATCTTGTCCTAAGTGGAGCCCTATGCCTATAGTCAATCATACTGTACACTGATTTTAGTATATACAGCTTTCTAAAATCTCAGAATGATTCTTATGCATATCATCTCCAACATAGTTAATGTCACATATACAAAAATAACCTTCTGAAGCCACTTTTTAACCCCTCATTTTTTTTTTTTACATGATAGGTCACGTAGTGGTTAGCACTGTCTTGTGCTCCAGCCTTGCACCTCCAGGGTCTGGGTTCGATTCCCCGGTTCGATTCTGTGTGCATTCTAACACATGGATATGTTTTGTTTTAAACAATTCCATTGTTGCCCTTGCCTTATGTTTAGGGTCGTTGTCCTGCTTGAAGGTGAACCTGCGCCCCAGTCTCAAGTCTTTTGCAGACTCCAAGAGGTTTTCTTCCAAGATTCCCTCGTCCCTAAGCCGCACACAGCGCAGCTCCGCCGTTAACGGGGTTATGCGCCTCCCAGAATACATATTTTTGTTTATAGCAACTTGAAAATGTCGAAACATGACAGTTCCTTTTTGAAGCACATTTAAGGAAAATATGTGAATACATCACAAGACCCAATATTCGTTCCAAACTTTCCTGTTGCATGTAGAGGGGCGGCAAAATATCAAACATCAAACGGACTTTACCGCAGTATTTAACATGAGGGAATTCACGTCGCGGCCGCATATAAGCTCAACAGAAATGTGTGTAATACTGTAGGTTAGTTCAGCGCTGCAATAAATAAATAAATTAATTAAAAAAGCAATATGAGGAGCAGATCTAAATGTAATTCCGAAAACTGGCAGTTTTAATTCATTTTCACATTTAATGTTAATCACGACAGATTTAATTTAATCGTGAAGGAGCAATTTTTGGCAATTTATCTAAATTTTGTGGGGCATTTTTGTTTATTGTGATGGAATTATTACCATAAGCCCCCGTTAATTTCTGACCCTGTTCTCATATATTTTATTTTAACTATATTTGACCTTTTTTTTTTTCTCCACCTGGTGCGATGAGGAATATTTCTTTCTTCTTCTTGGCAATTGCTGAAATGAAAAGCGTACTGCTTTCACATTTGTTTAGCATGTGTTCTGGATACTGTATAATTTTAAAGTAGCCTTTTACCTGCTTAACGTTACAAATAAGCAAGTCCAATACGCTGATTGGTTGCTGTTTGAATTTCTTCGCGGGATCCAATGAAAAGACAGATTACTGGCTCATTCGTACAAGCAGGAAGAGGACGGTTAAACCGCGCGCGGGCGTCGCTTCAACAGCTCTGGATTTACAGATTGCTTCAGGAGTTATTTGTCATGCACACTCAGCCGCGACCGGCACTAGGACCCGGAAGTAAGGCGGTCGCGAAGCTGAAAGCATAAAAGGAAACAAGATGGCGGCGCACATCGCTCTGTCATTGAGTTAAGCCCATGTCTGTTCGGAATCGTTCCAGTATATGTGAGTACTCACTTTCTTGGTTATCTTTTCAGACTGAGTGTGTATTTATAGGACTAGGGTTAGATTGTGTCTTTCCTGTGCTCATTGTGTGTGAGAGTCCTTATAATAAATCGCGTGATTATCCTGCCTGCTCGTGTTTATCCGCGTTTGGGTTTACCATTCACGCTACAGGGCTAACTGCTAAGGCTATCTGTTCATCCCGGTTAGTTCGTGACAGATAGCGCGATCATCATTCTGGTCATCCCGGTTAGTTCGTGACAGAATGACAGAGCCAGCAGTAAACCCAGCGGATTACGCCCGCCTTCGCGGTGTGGTTGACCAGCATGCTTTGCTCATTAATGCGCTAACCGCGGAGCTCGATTCTCTGCGCCGGAGTGTCCGAGACACCGCGGCCTTGCGCCGCGAGGTCGCGGAGCTTAGGCAGGAGAACGCGGGCCTTCGGGCGGCGGTTAGTGGGCTGGCTAGCGGTCCGCCCGCCGCGTCGGTCGCGGCACCGCACCATTCCCCCCCCCCTTCTGACGTTTTTCTAGCTCTTCCAGATAAATGGGATGGCACGGATGGGAAATGCAGTGTGTTTTTAACATCGCTGGAACTGGTGTTTGAGTTCAATGCCACCAAGTACTCCACCGACCGGCTGCGCATTGCACTCCTCGTCTCGTTGCTATCAGGGCAGGCAGCAGAGTGGGCCACGGCAGTCTTGCGCGCTGACACAGACACTGCGCACTCATATAATGAATTCACCTGTCAGCTCAAGCTAACATTTGAACATCCCGCGGGCGAGGTGGAGACCGACACAAAGCTCTACCACCTGCGACAGGGAGGACTGTCCGTGAGTAGATATACCGCCGAGTTCCGGACCCTCGCTATCCAGACCTCCTGGGGAGACGCAGCTCTCCGGACGTCCTACTTCGAGGGGCTGGCTAATCGTATCAAAGACGAGCTAGCCGGACGAGAGCTCCCAGCCACACTGGAAGGGCTAATCCAGCTAGTCCTCCGGGTCGATCAGCGCCTCCTCTCTCGTTCGAAGCCAGCACCTCGAACCCTGTCGCCACCATCCACTTATACCCACACTGCACCAAGACCACCACCCACCGTCACCACAGCTTTTCCTGGACGTGTCGGATCTCCACCCCCTGCCGTGGTTGACACCGGAGCCGGGGAACCCATGCAACTAGGGCGCGCCTCCCTGACCGTGGCGGAACGCCAGAGACGTTACCGCGAGGGACTGTGCGCCTATTGCGGCTCAGCAGCGCACCACCGAGCCACCTGCCCGTCTCGTCCGGGAAACGCCCAGACCCGGTGAGAGATAGGAGAGACTCCCCGGGTACCATACACCTCTCCGCCACCACCGATCACACCGCCACTCGACTCACGGTTCAGGTAACCCTCCACCTTGGCCACAAACGGGTCAGAAGTGCCGCGTTCATCGATTCCGGTGCCGCGGGTAACTTCATTGACTCAACATACGCCAGAGGATTGGGGGTAAAGATTGAGGCGTTATCCCAGCCAATGAGAATCATCTCAGTCGACGGGCGGCCCCTCTCATCCAGCCCCATCACCCAGCAGACTCTACCCATCACTCTCGTCCTCGGCCAACATCAGGAGTCCATACAATTTCACCTCACACCCATATCATCTCCACCCATCATCCTCGGCTATCCCTGGCTCTTACAGCACGACCCACTCATCTCCTGGTCTCAGAACCGGATCCTTCAATGGGGGCCGACCTGTACCGACTTATGCCTACAGGCCCAGGCTGGGACGTGTTCCAGGGAGTCCGAGGCCCCCGACGTCGACATCCACGCCATTCCTCCACCATATCGAGACCTGGCTGAAGTGTTCTGTAAACGCCGGGCCAGCCACCTTCCACCTCACCGACCCTACGACCTAGCCATTGAGCTCCAGCCAGGCTCCAGCCCCCCCCGCGGCCATCTCTACTCCCTCTCTACCAACGAGACCCAGGCTATGGAGGAGTATGTCACCAACGCCCTGCGAAATGGCACCATCAGGCCCTCCTCCTCGCCGGCTGCCGCGGGGTTCTTCTTCGTAAAGAAGAAAGGGGGCGAACTTCGTCCATGTGTCGACTATCGGGGGCTAAATAAGATCAGCATTCGGAATCGTCACCCGCTGCCTCTCACCAACTCAGCCCTGGACGCCCTCTCTGGTGCCACCATGTTCACTAAGTTGGACCTCCGGAGCGCCTACAACTTGGTGCGCATCAGAGAGGGTGATGAGTGGAAGACAGCCTTCATCACCCCTACCGGACACTATGAGAGCCTGGTCATCCCATTTGGTCTCTGTAACGCACCCTCGGCCTTCCAAGCTTTCATCAACGATGTCCTCAGGGACATGCTAGGCCGATGGGTGTTTGTCTATCTGGATGACATTTTAATTTATTCACGCACCCCCACTGAACACACCAAACACGTTCGAGCTGTCCTTAAGAGATTGCTCGCCCACCAGCTGTACTGTAAGCTGGAGAAGTGTGCTTTTCACGAGCACTCCACCACGTTCCTGGGTTTTGTCATCTCGCCCCAGGGTGTGGCCATGGACCCGCAGAAGCTGGAGGTTGTACGTCACTGGCCCCTACCCAGGACACTCAAACAGCTCCAACGCTTTCTCGGGTTTGCGAACTTTTATCGTCGCTTTATCCGGGGCTACAGTACAGTTGCAGCACCGCTCACTGCACTTACCAGGCTCTCCAACAGTTCCTTTCGACTCAACCCTACCGCCATCTCAGCTTTTCATCGACTCTGTCATCTGTTCACCACCGCACCCATCCTGCTTCATCCAGATGCCAGCCAACCGTTCGTTGTGGAGGTGGACGCGTCGGAGGTGGGCGCCGGCGCTGTTCTCTCCCAACGAGGTCCAGACCAGAAGCTGCACCCATGTGGCTTCTACTCCAAAAAATTTAACCCCACTCAGCAGCGATACGGTGTGGGGGACCGCGAACTGCTGGGCATAAAGTGGGCCTTGGAGGAGTGGCGTCACTGGCTCCAGGGCGCCAGTGAGCCATTCATCGTCTGGACGGACCACCAAAACCTGATCACCATCCGCAGTTTAAAGCAGTTGAACCCACGACAGGCACGGTGGGCACTGTTCTTCGAACAATTCAACTTCCACCTCTCGTACCGCCCGGGGTCGAAGAACACCAAGGCTGACGCCCTCTCCCGGCAACACGAGCGAGAGACGCCCCGGGCGGACCCCGTGCCTGTCCTTCCACCTACCCGCATCATCGCACCCCTGCAGTGGAACCTGGAGACGAGGGTCCGCCAGGCACTGACCAGGGACCCAGCACCGGCAGGTGTGCCGCCCGGACGGCTCTTCGTCCCCGAACGACTCCGAACTGAGGTCCTCCAGTGGGGCCATTCGTCACCCGTCGCAGGACACCAGGGAAGCCGGAGAACCACCACCTTCATCGGCCGGGCCTTCTGGTGGCCCTCCATGAGGAGGGAAATCACAGAGTTCGTTCGGGCGTGCCCAATGTGTGCCAGGGCGAAGGACATTAACCAACCAACTCCAGGGGAACTCCAACCACTCCCAGTTCCCCGTCGACCCTGGTCCCACATTGCCGTGGATTTCATCACGGGCCTGCCGGATTCAGATGGAAGAGACGTCATCCTGACCATTGTGGATCGCTTCTCCAAGGCAGTGCACCTGGTGGCCCTCGCCGGACTCCCGTCAGCGAAGGAGACAGCCGAGCTGATTCTGGAACATGTAGTCCGATTGCATGGGTTCCCAAAGGACATCGTCTCGGACAGAGGTCCCCAGTTCACCGCCCGGTTCTGGAAGGCCTTCTGCCGTCTGATCGATTCGTCCTGCAGTTTGTCTTCCGGCTACCACCCTCAGACGAACGGTCAGACGGAGCGAACCAACCAACAGCTGGAGCGCTACCTGAGATGTTTTGTGTCGGACCGCCAGCGCTCCTGGGCCCGCTACCTCAAGTGGGCCGAGTTATCCCATAACCTCCATGTCTCCTCAGCCACCAACCTGAGTCCATTTGAGGTGTGCTATGGTTTCCAGCCTCCAATGTTCACCCACCAGGAACCGGAGGTTGACGTACCATCGGCCCAACAGTTGGTTCGCCGGTGCCGGCGGCTATGGCACCAAGCCAACCTCGCCATCCGACACACCAACGCCAACTATGTGGCCCAACACCGCCGCCGGCACCCCCCGGGACGATTGTACCACGTAGGTGACAAAGTGTGGCTATCAACCAGGAACCTCCACCTGCACACCGAATCCAAAAAATTATCACCAAGATTCATCGGGCCATACCGCATAACACTCAGGATCAACCCTGTCACCTACCGGCTCCAGCTGCCTGCGGCGCTCCGGATCCACCCCGTCTTCCATACCTCACAGTTGAAACCATTCACCACCTCACCCATGGTTCCACCCACCCCCCCTGCTCCTCCTCCCCGAATCATTGACGGCGGTCCCGCCTACACCGTGCGACGGATCCTCGACTCGCGCCCTCGGGGCAGGGGCACCCAGTATCTGGTCGACTGGGAGGGCTACGGCCCCGAGGAGCGGTCCTGGATTCCGGCTCGCTTCATCCTCGACTCCGGGCTCATTAGGGACTACCGTCACCGGGTATCCTCCACCCCTGGACCGTCCGGAGTCGGTCCTGGACGGGGGGGTACTGTCATGCACACTCAGCCACGACCGGCACTAGGACCCGGAAGTAAGGCGGTCGCGAAGCTGAAAGCATAAAAGGAAACAAGATGGCGGCGCACATCGCTCTGTCATTGAGTTAAGCCCATGTCTGTTCGGAATCGTTCCAGTATATGTGAGTACTCACTTTCTTGGTTATCTTTTCAGACTGAGTGTGTATTTATAGGACTAGGGTTAGATTGTGTCTTTCCTGTGCTCATTGTGTGTGAGAGTCCTTATAATAAATCGCGTGATTATCCTGCCTGCTCGTGTTTATCCGCGTTTGGGTTTACCATTCACGCTACAGGGCTAACTGCTAAGGCTATCTGTTCATCCCGGTTAGTTCGTGACAGATAGCGCGATCATCATTCTGGTCATCCCGGTTAGTTCGTGACATTATTAAGGTGGGAATAATTTTCACTTGTAGTAATTACTCAGGCAGCAGTTTGATTCAGATTTATGCATTTAGCAATTTGTAAGCAAAGTAGATGTGGTTTTTTTCCCCTCTCTCGAATTTGTTAATGCTAATCTGTCAAACAATTCACAACAGTTAATTTGCTACCAGCTAACGTTAGTAACTGGAGCCATATTTAATAACACTCTGCAACAACTTTGACAGCCCTTGGTGTATTTAGCTAGGTTATAGCTGGATTAATTTATTTTTTGTTTATGTTGTGTTGGTATTTGACCAATAAAACTTTTATATACATCTTTAAAATATCGTCTATTGTAGGCCTACTTATCTTCCACAAGCGTTGCAGCTAACATGTTTAGTTGATATAGCATTATGTCAGTCAATCAGACTCGCAAGACACCTTGTGAATGCATGAATGCGTTTTCTTTTCACCGTGTTATTCCCATTAAATAATGTGAAGCTATTGTGATGTGCGAAGTTTTTATGGCAGCTGTGTAACTACCATTGACAGTAATAGGCACAGGAATATTTAAATACAGTAAATTTAAAATATTGTTTTCTTTACTGTAAACTGCCTTAATCTGATCTCTCTTCTGACTTTGAACTACTTTACAGACAATCGATTTCATACTAATGCTAAGATTAAGGAATTTCTGGGGTTGGAGTCTGATGAAAGGAACAAGCTGCCTAAGAAAAGGACCTCACTCCCACCAAGATATACTGTACAGATTCAGATGAAACTGATGTTGAGAATACACCGGTAGGACTGTTTGCGTGGAACTGAATGAATTTCATGCATATAATCACACACCATGTACTTAATTACTGAATTGAATTGTTTGCAGACATTTAAAAACAAAACAAGATATTTGGTATTTTTAAACCTAGGTCCTATTGTTAGTTAGAACAGTGAAACTGACCGTGACAAACAGGCTATGCAAAGGAAGCATACAAAGGCAAGACAACAAAGTAACCTGGTTGTTTTTGCATCTGACTATGCCCAAAATGAGGATGGCTTTACTCCACTCCAAAATGAACATTTTGTCATTAATCACTTACCCCCATGTCATTCCAAACCCATAAAAGGTTAGTTCATCTTCAGAACACAATCTAACATGTTTTGGATGAAAACTGGGAGGCTTGTCACTGTTCCATTGACTGCCAGGTAAATACCACTGTCAAGACTCAAAAAAGTATGAAGGGCATCGTCAAGTAGTCCATCTGCCATCAGTGGTTCAATCTGAATTTTCTGAAGTGACGAAAATTCTTCTTGTATGGAAAGAAATTATAAATAATGACTTTATTCAAGGTTAGCACTGTCGCCTTGCACCTCCAGGGTCCGGGTTCGATTCCCCGGCCAGGCTCGATTCCCGTCTGTGTGCATGGAGTTTGCATGTTCTCCCCGTGCTTGGTGGGTTTCCTCCGGGTACTCCGGTTTCCTCCCACAGTCCAAAGACATGCAGGTTAGGCTAATTGGCGTTCCTAAATTGACCATAGTGTGTGAATGAGTGTGTGTGTGCTCTGCGATGGATTGGCATGCTGTCCAGGGTGTACCCTGCCTCGTGCCCTGAGTCTCCTGGGATAGGCTCCAGGTCCCCACGACCCTAAATACAGGATAAAGCGGTATAGAAGAAGACGACTTTATTCAACAATTCTCTGGGTCTTGACAGTGGTATTTACTAGGCACTCAATGGGACAGTTACAAGCCTCCCCTCCCGGTCTTCAATCAATTTCAAACTCACAACTTTCTGGGATTCCATTTGGAAGCCTACTGTAGTTCCCTAAACACTAGACCACCCACCTCCCCCAAGCTGCTGTTGATCTGTTTAACTTGATAAGTAGTCATTAACTGTGGTCTACCTTGCTTCCTAAAAAGAGTAATTTTTTTTACTTTCATTTATTTGTCTTACAGGAGCAACATTGCAAAAGTGGCCTCATGCGGTGCCCTCCAGCATTGATGCAGCCATCAATGCCGAAATTACTGAAGTTGGAGGAAAGAAGAAAATGTAAAAACATCCAGAAACCTTAATGCTCTTTGATGATTGATGGCCAGTGTATTCAGGGTATTTAGTTTTTCCTGGGCAAAGTTCTGTTTGCTACCAAGTTGGAATTGTAAATTACTCATGTTGTGTATAAATTGATTATGTCACTTTGCTTGAGTTGAAATATAAGTGTTCCATTGCAAATTTGTATAAGTCATTGACTGAAATCATATATAATTAGTATATGCAGACATATCTTAATATTGACTTAAATTATGTATAATAATTATATGTAGATTTATAGTAATATAATTGCTGTAATATAAGGAATTAGGTGGAAACATATAAAGTTTGAAGAGCAGGCACCCAATTTCCCTATTAAAACAATATGAAATCTGTATGAAACACAAACAAAATGTAAATAAATCCTATATGACTTTTATTAGATTAGCATACAATGCAGTATAAGAACTTTACATGATTTGTATATTTTTTACTAATACTATACATATTTGCATTCTATTGTCATGTAAAACTCATATAAGACTTCATACGGTATTCATATATGACCCAAAAAATCCCCTACAAGTTTTATGTGTGCTTTTTAGTATGAAAGTGGCCATAATCGATCTGATTTTGCATAGGACATGTATTGGGCTTATATGAAACATAGTATGTTATTCTGACCTGTTTAAGTAAGAAAGATATATGATTGCTTTATATGAATCATGCAGGTTTTTTTCATATGGGAAGATCTGAGAGGAACCAGACTCAACAGGGAACCCATCCTCATTTGGGTGGCTTTCCATTTGTGTTTTCATTTCTTTATTTCTTCCCATCATATTCCATCTCTCATCATATCACGTCCAACAATAAACCACAAAATATAATCAGCTCTCTTTGATTTATTTGTAAATCACTGGTTTATATCGATGAACTCGTCCTGATGAAACATGGACTTGTACTGTACATGATCTAATGTGTATTTCACATAAATGGAAGGAGTCTCCAGTGCCAGCACTTTGTAACACACAGAAGTTCCACAGTATTAAATGCAATCACAAATGGATAAAAAGCATGACATAGACTTAAAGTGATCATTCTTGGGAAATTGCTGCCGTTATATAATAAATAGAGTGTGTCATATGTGGTTATTGGAAAATAATCAACTTGAAGGTTATAACATTCTCTCTCCACCCTGTCTGTGGATAGTTACTGTGTTTTATTGCATGTACTGTATGATAACCTGAATACATCACATCACTTGAGAATGATGGCTCATCCATCCTGAGATCACTGTTTTCATTAAAATTTTTAATGGAAGGAGCTAAAAAGCAAGTAGGAGCAATTTAGGGTTTCAGGAAGAAAGAAGTGTGTTTGGTGTTCATGAGAATAAATCCAGAACAGCTGAATGCTTTATGTAGGACAATCACTCAAATACTTTGGGATGATAACATCTTGATCTCTAAATGACAAATATAATTTGCATGGAATAGAAAATAACACAATCTCCTTCAAAGGAAAAGTCAGAGTGTATCTGTGCATCTCTCTCTCTCTCACACACACACACACACACACATGCACGCAATGATGAACAGCACTTACATGGACGAATAAGGGTGAATATTACGTAGATCTGGAACCTTTAGACTTGAGTGTTGGTGCGACTTTATTAAGCCGAGAATGTTTGAGGTTTATTCACAGATCCGACTTGCTAGAGGACGAGCGGAGCGACATGCTTCATTAAATGTGAATTAAAACTTTAGTAGAACACTCAAATAGCATGGCTGCTTGTCTGTGTAAGTGTGTCTGTGTGTATGTAGGTGTGTGTTGAGAGAGAGAGTGAGAGAGCACATCTCCCCAAGCTCACTTCAAATGCCTAACACATTGAAGTTGGAACTCAGCAGGTGGAGAGTTGGAGATGAGAGGCGTGAACTCCATGCCCCCGTGCCAGTGAAGCAGAGGAAGCTGGCAGAGTTTTAATTCCCCAGCGGTGTGACTCTGACCCTGGAGAGATGGAGGGATAGATAGAGAGAGGGAGCGAAAGAGAAAGGGTGAGAGAAGAGAGCCGCCTCTGAAACCCAGGAACAGCTGGGCTCGCCATCTGCCCGCTCTTTAGGCTGGATACCTGTGCGTGAGCCTGTGCCTTTTCCGATTTTGCGGTGGGAACAGAGAGGAAGGATTTTGGCCTCTGGGGTTCCAGCGCTGCCGAGCTTAAACAGGCACTGATCGATCACAGCTCTGGGTTAAAGCAGAAACACACACACACACACACAAAGCATGAGGAGAAAAGAGGATGTGCATGAAGAAATGCCTAGATGCTTCACTGGGATTGATTAAGTAATGATTTGCAGTGTTTAAATAGATGCACAAATAATATACAGTAACAAAAAATTCTTCACTCGTCTCACCTGTATGCATTTTTATTAAGGACAAAACGAAAAAGGATAAATGTACTACATTAGTCTTTAATCCTTTCTGAGGAAAGCAGCTCACTGAACTATAAATACAGCTCTGTTAATGGACACGAGCTTCTCAGTCTCAGGATCAACCAAGTGTTTATTTAATTGCTTTTTTTTTATCACTTTTGGATCATTAAATGGATTAGAAATTAACCAAATAAACAAACAAATTATTTAGAAATATTTAGATAAAAATATTTGGAGCAGAGGATGGTTAATTACAAATCAAATCATTAAAGAGTCAAGCAAAGATCAATAATTAAACAAACTAATAATACATTTCCATCCATCCATCCATCTATCGTTATTCAGCTGTTTGTTTGTGACTGTAATATTTCCTCTGTCATTTTTTTTGTTTTTGCTCAGAGACTCCATCACTCCTCCAGAGCTTTAAATGATTTTTTGCTGATCATTTTACCTAGCCACTTTTCTTACTCTCTCTCTCGTAACTAGATGAATAAATAAATAAATCCCCACCTGTTCTTGTTAGATGATCCACAAACGACTAATCGCCATTCATCAAAAGTCGCTGTGTCATTACTCGCCCAAATGAGATGCTGCTAATTGCAATAAATTACAGCTGTGTTGGACACATTAGTGCAGCTCCAGTGATCACAGAAGACCAGTGTGTGTGTGTGTGAGAGAGAGTGAGAGAGAGAAGATGTATTTGTGCACAAACTAAAGCCGTAACTTTTAAATTTTAAGTTTTATGCAGGTGTTTTATGACCTCGCCAGGGCAGAGGAGTTTACGCTTACACTTTATCAGTCACTTCACAACTTCAGGAGAGAGAGAGAGATAAAAGACCGTCTGGTGAGGGAACGACTGTTTATAGCTGCTGTAACATAAGAATCATGTGGAACGCTGTGCAAGTGTGATTTATTTGTTTATCTGACTTTACAATCTCTTTAGTTACACACTCACCTGAATAATATTTACAAATTTACAAATAAAAACACATTGTTTAAGTAAATATTTCTCAAAACTAATGTTTAACATTAATAGTGCAATTAATAGTGCATTCTGGGTCATAGGAATTCATGAATAGGTCTTGAATTGTATTTTATTGATTAAAATTAAAAAAGGTAAAAATAAAATAAAGATATAAAATACAAATATAAATATATATTTTAAAATATTTAATATAAAATATAATTAAAATTTCTAAAATTGAAATTTATGTTAAATTTCTAAAAATGGATTTAAGAATATTTTATAGTAAATTATTATAATACTTTAGTTGTCTAAGCCTTATTTTTCTTTCTTAATATTTATACCATAACTTAATTTTTTTAATTCTTACTATTGTTTTTACTCCTAATTTTTCCGTCCTTTAAAGCATTTCTTTTTTCTACTTCTTGTACTTTTTTTCTTTCATGCACAAACTTTCCTAACTAGCACTACTGAAGCAGCGAGTTCGAGTCTCCTGGATGGCGACAGAACCGCGATGGCAGGCTGGTGACTGTTCTGTCTCCCAGAGCATGAAATTTGATATTGTTGTATGATTTTTTTTTATGGCAGTGTAGCTGAATTTCAGTGATCTTTGGCTGTGTTGGCTCAACACGGTGAAGAGGATCAGTGAAGCATGGCTGAGAGAGAGAGACGGAGAAAGAGAAGTCCAATCGGTGGAGATTTCAGCTCAGTGACATCATCAGCGAGAGAATAAACCGACACAGATGCGTGAAAGCTGTGTGTGAAACTACACAGAACAGAAGCTAAAATCAAATCTACGCTCACTAGTTTTTATTCTCTAAAAAAACTTTAGATTACTTCAGTTTTCATTGGTGGAAAAGAGCAAAGACTGTAAGGCATAAACACACAGAACTGAGGCATATGTTAAAAAAAAACAGATTTGTTGTATAATAAAATATAATTGCCCACTTGCCATGGCTCTAACTGGGTCTGACATCATTAGAATGGCATAGCAACAAAGTGCTAACGTCAGGGGCAAGGTGAAATACACTGCCGCTATGTAAAGACACAGGACAGCTGGTAGTTTAGTTACTTACAACTAGCTCTGTTACTTATAAAGTGCACTGTAAGGTCTACAGATCTCTACAGAGAGACCTGTGATAACTGATTCAAACATACAGATGGGACTCCTTGAAGTCAGGCTACTACAGCTACCTACTGTATATGGAGGACGGAAATGATTCTGTACAGATGTATGGAAACAGACATCAATCAGGCTTAACACTAACACCACGATCAGGTGAATTGAATAACATTATTACTGTAATTATACACCAGTAACCTGGTGACAGGATCATGGGCACCCAAGGCTTAGCCATGCCCATGTGGACCAAAGTCCAGCTCGTCAGGTCCAAACATCCACAGAAAACCCAATGTAGCACACATCACTAAAAAGTTAATGTTGGCCATGACAGAAGGGCATGAGAACTGCCAGTGCACCATGTCCCACTGGGCACAGGATTCAGCTGGCAAACAGCCCAAGGCTTCCGACACGGTCTCCAAACTCCCCAGATTCCAATCCGATCAAGCCCCGATGAGATGCACCGGACAAGCCCCACAGCACCCAAAGGATAGCAAGTTTTGCAATTAAAGAGCTGTAGTTTTGCCATAAATTTTTTTTAAGCATGCACAAAAACATCATCTCTACAGGTCACCCTGACACACTGAGCTTTGTGACTAATCACACTTTCTGAATTCGTAGCAAAAATCATGAAAGTGGGATCTGGGCTTAAGGCAATAAGATAATCTTTATTTGAGCAGTTGGGAATTATCACAAATGAGCTAATTTATGCTAATTAATGTCACAGTGATCAAGTTGGTGACCGTGCCACACCATAGACACATAGTGGAATCACCTGGCCCACACAGGGCACAGGTTTTTGTTCTCATTCTCAGGAAACTACTTGACATATAGCACCCTAGGGTGACCTACTAAAGTGCCATAAGGTGCACTGTGTGTGTGATCATTTGGTTCAAGGGTCATTTGGTACACTAATCATTTGGCCTACTAATGTGGTACACTGACCTATTGGTACTCAATTTCTGGAATTTCCTTTGGGATTAATAAAGTCTATATAAAAGTCCTAAAGTATCCCAAGTATGGATAGTATATCCATCTATCTATCCATCTATTTGGTACACTGATCATGAGACCCTTCAAAGAGGCTCAGAGATATAAGAATATTTAAATCATTATAATTTTTTATTTATTTATTTATTTATTTATTTATTTATTTTTATTACATCTATCATACAAGCTCCCCATTGCAAGAGTGGTTACTATGGAAGTGCTAACATACAAAAACAAGCCCATTATTATAAACCTGTCAATTTCCTATACAATTATACTGTACTGTACATTACTGTATAAAAATAACACACACCTTCTGACCAATTAGATTTGAGCATTCAAGTTTCATGCGCTATAAATGCTTTTAATAAACTGAAAAAAAAAGAATAAAAGAAAAAATATATAACTACTCAGCTGTACATCACAACATCTGGAATGCAATAACCTCTACATCTTGGTTCTTTTTTTGCATGTACTGAGACCTACTTGTGATCTTTGATTTACAATTCCTAAGTTCCTGATTTATACATAAACTTGTCTCCGGGGGTCTGATTATAAGGAAGCAAAAAAAACACAGTCAGTATAAATTCAGTATACAGTAAACCAGATATAGACACTCAGGTGTAGCTGAGAAATATTTGATTTATTTGTGTATGAGTTTTTATGAGATGGACATTAGAGATAAAGTGAAGTGGAGCTGAAACTTTAGAGGAAGAGGCAGAGTTATTTCCAGAAATCGTGTAAAGTATGTCATGGATGAACTATTTATACAGTATGTCACTTATCCTTTGCTTCGAGTCCTGACAGGAAGCCGGGGTAATGCGCTTATACAGTACATACTGTAGTGAAGATTATCAGGGACTGTGTTTAACGTTTTAATGTTTTTATTTCTGAAAACAGATGCAAATCCTTAAACACTATCTTTACTCTAATTATTATAAGCACTATGAGTGTTTTCTTATGGGCTGATATGAAATTAAAAATAAGACTAATCCAAGTAAGACTAATATTTATTACCAGTGAGAATGATTTATATTATGAGCTGAAAGCTGAGCTTGTTTGCTTGATGAAGTCCAGAATACAAACCTACAACTTCAGCTAAAGGAAAAAAAAAAAGAAAAAAAGCAGAGTAATTTTAAGAATGTCACGGACAAACTATTTAAATGTTGCTCGTGTTAAACCTCTGAGTCCTGACGGGAAACGCAGGTAATGCGCTTAAACGTTTATGCTGCGTTCTCACAAACAGAAATACATCAGAAGAGACAGGATTTGCTGTCATCGTTAATCATATTGATGTAATGAGGCACCAAGAAGCCCACACACCAAAAAAACCCACTGGGCCTCAGACTCAAAGCCGCGCACTACATCATTTAGTATTTATTAGTATTTCTTAATGCCCTTTGCACTTGGCGATGTGTGACCAGCGCTCTTTAAACCTTCATCTCTCAAGTCGTACGAATCAACAAACCGCCGCTGCAGCAAACTTCATGACCAGGAGCTTATCGTGGCTCTTCTGATGAAGTCAGCATCAGCAAGTTTTTTTTCTTCTTTTTTTTCTTTAAAAAGGCCACAAACCTATTCACTTAACCACACACACGTACACACATACAGAAACACACTTGTATAAAAATTGCACTCCAAAATGTCCATCATTCACTCAACTCATCTGAAATTAATTCATCCCTAAACATATCAGAGCTCACAGAAATCAGACGTGAAAACCGGCACAGCTTCAGAATCAACACTGAACATTTCCTGCAGTGTCACGGATGTTCACCTTTCATTATCCGTGTCTCAAATCCTGACCTCAATTAAGCAAATGAACAATAATTACTGTATACATGTCTGGAGTTGTGTTTAGTGTTTAGACTGGTCAAAAAAATTGCACTTCTGTTACTAACTACACAAATAAAGATTCACTCATAAACATCAGACCCACGTGTCCTTGTTGAACTTCTCATTCTAGATTCATCTCCCTTTCCTGTTATAATAAACTCCAAAGAAGGCTGTACACTAGATGTTGGAGCATGGCCGTGTGGATTTGCGTTCATTTAGGCATGCTATAGGAGTGTTAGTGAGCTCAGGTGCTGATGTTGGGGTGTCGAGGAGGCTCCAGTTCTACAGAAAGGTGATGGTTCTGTGCAGGACACTCGAGTTTTTCCACTCTAACACACTCTTAACACACCAGCACTTCATCTTAATGTCATCATGTTGTTATGCTGGAACAGGTTTGGGGTTCTCGGTTCCTAAGGAAACTGCAACAAAGACTTTCTATACAACTGTGTGCTTCTACTGTGTGCTTTGCATCTCCAGGGTAGAGGGTTTGATTCATGCCTTGGATCTGTGTGTGTGGAGGTGGCATGTTCTCATTGTGCTTGGTGGGATTCCTCTGGGTACTCCTGTTTACTCCCAATGACATGCAGATTAAGTTAATCGATGTTCCCAAATTGCCCGTAGTGTGTGAATGTTCACCAGCAGTCCTATCACGGTCATAAAGATGTGACTAAATACAGTGGTAATCACCAGTGGCCTCCATGGTCACTAGTTAGACTACAGAGGTTCCTAGATGGATGGATGGATGGATTTGTTCACCTATCAGTTCTTTTTCTTTCTTGTGTACTTTTTATTTAAATACAGTATGCCTTCTTACATCTATTTTATGTTAATTACAGTAAAACCTCGGATTACGAGTAACGCGTTTTGCGAGATTTTTTTTAATTTTTGACTTGAAAAACAATGATTGTTTTGGTTTATGAGTACCGAGTATCATGTATCACGCATCACAACTGAGCCAACGGTTCTTCTCTGCGGAATGGCGGGTAATCGTCTGCCCTGCTGGGTCTTAGTGCTCATCTCTTACTGGTATAATCAACATCCATGTGTGTGTGTGTGTTTCTTTCCTTCTCTTGCTCTGAGGAGTGTGTGTTATGTGTGCGCGCGCGAGCGTAATTTGACACTGTGCCGGTTCACACACACTCTCTAGTCTTTAGTGTGTGTCAGTGTTTGAATGTGTGTGTTATGTGTGCGTGCGCGTAATTTGAGACCGTGCCGGTTCTCTCTCTCTCTCTCTCCTTCTCTTTCTCTCTCTCTCTCTCTCGCATTTAATATATGCATGTGTGTTTGTGTGTGTGAAGCAGAGAGGGGGTGCTTCACTGACACACAACCGGCACGGTGTCAAATTAAGTGCACACACACATAACACACACACTCGGCAGCGCAAGAGACAGAAAAACACACACCCGGCCTCTGAGTGGCGCAGTGGTAAAGTTCTCTCCCTATCATCCGGAGATCGCTGGTTTGATTCCCGGGTGATGCTGTAATCGCTCACAGCCGGAGGTCTAGAGAGAGCTGATTGGCCAAGCTCTCTCAGAGGGGCGGAATGAGAGGTACTTCGTGCTCCCACATTAATCACTCTACAGCCAATCAGGGGCGTCTATGAGCTCATGCAAGCGGAAGGAGCGGATAGCGCTGTTCTCCGAGTGTGTCCTCCGCCCCTAACGGTGCGTGAGTGAGCAGTTCGAAAAGATGCGGTTGGCTGGCGTCATGTGGTTCGGAGGAAACACGTGATAGTCTTCGGCCCTCCCGACTAAGTGGTAGTAGTAGCCTTAATGTGGGAGCCCCTAGTGACGGTGTCATGCACACTCAATCTGCAACCAGCACTAGGACCCAGACGTAATGCGGTTGCCAACCAGGAAGTATAAGAGGAGTAAACAAGCCACAGTACAGCGCTCAGTCATTGAGTTCTTGGCCCATGTCGGTTCAGATCACCTGTTCGTGAGTACTCACTTTCTTGGGTCTACTTTCTGATTAGAGTGTGTGTGTATAGGACGCGGGTTAAATTTGTGTTTTTCCCTTGCTCCGCTTATGTGAGAGTCCTTAGACCAAATCGCGTGGTTATCCTGCCTACTCGCTTGCTTCCGCGTTTGGGTTTACCATCCATGCTACAAAGGGCTAACCGCTAAGTGTGCTAACTCTTCTGATCATCCGGTTAGTTTGTGACAGACGGGGAGGAATTGGACGCGACTAAATTAGGGAGAAAATCAGGAAAAAAGAAAAACACACACACAGTGCCTGTGTGCATAAACAAACACTTATCTGTCTGGATTTATTTTTACTTGTTTTTTTAAGATAATTTTCAGGTTAATTTGTTCTGTTTTTACTTTAGATTTGATTTAGATACATTTTTATGTATTTATTTTTCTGGGCTGTGGAACGAATAAGTAGAATTTCCATTATTTCTTATGGAAAAATTAAATTTGGTTTATGAGTGTTCCTGAACGAATTGTGCTCGTAATCCGAGGTTCCACTGTATTCTCCTTCCTTAATTTACTCTCTTGTCCATATTTGTCTATCCATTGATAATTTCTTGATCCATCCATCCCTCCATCTATCCATCTGATAGCAGTGCACCACTTTTTGTTGTATATAATTTTGCACTTGAATTAATTTTTATTCTTGATTTGTATTGGACATATTTACTTTGTATGTTTGTGATTGTCATGTTATGAGCATTATGAACAGTGGAATGTTCGTCCTCTTTGTCCTGTGTGTGTGTGTGTGTGTGTGTGTGTGTGTGTGTGTGTTCCCTGTAATGGATTGACTCACTGTTTAGGGTGTACCCCACCTCATGCCCAAAGATGGGATACACCATGGACAAGGATAGGCTCCAGGCTGGGATAGGCTCCAGACCCCACAACCCTGTACAAGACAAGCGATGAATAAATAAACAAATGAAAGTGTGCTTTTAACATTTAGAGAAGGACCGTACTGTATGTGTGTCTGATGGCCTGGGGTGCACATACTTTTAGGCATGAAGTGTAACTCTAAATAAGTGGTGCTACTGTATCAATGTGTTTGTGTGTGGGGGGGAGATGATTAGTAAAAAAAAGGAAAAGGAAAGAAATCTCATTGTATTTATAAAGTTAAGTTTAGGTTTAACTAGCACAGGTTAAAGCTTAAGATAGCTAGCTAGCTAGCTAGCTAGATAGATAGATAGATAGATAGATAGATAGATAGATAGATAGGAGTGAACCTAAAGACTTCTTGCTCCTGTGATGGAATGAACGAGTGGAGGAAAAGAGAAGTGTGAGGAAAAGGAGCAGAGATGGACAGATTTGTGTTGATGTATTTACCTTTTGTGCACCTCTATTATTCAGGGAGCACCAATGTCTGTGTGTGACAGGATCCTCAAGGACCTGCTGTCAGAGTGAGGACACACACACACACACACACACACACACAGTTATTACAATCACATACTGTAACACACACTCAATGTGAGTTTTCACATAAAAACAAAATATAACAACCAATAACATAAATAACTAAATAAATAAATAAATAGCATAATTTAAATAGTATAATTATTATTATACATTATACACAATATACTGTTTGAAAAATATATAAAACTTGAATATTTTAAAACACTAATAATACTAATTATGGTGCCACAGTGGCTTAGTGCTTAGCACTGGTACCTTGCAACCCTAGGGTTCTGGCTTCGATTCCCGCCTCCAGTCTGAGTTCATGGAATTACTTATAAAGTATCCTGAAACCCAGTGTTTTTTCTTCTCTTTAAATAATTTATGTCAAGGTTTTGTTTTCATGTAGTATTGTCTCACGTAGAGCTCACTTACTCACTCACTTACAGCATGTACTGCTTCCTGTATACAGGGTCACAGGGGTCCTGTCTCAGAAAGCAAAAAAGGCAAGGTACACCCTGGATTGGGTGCCAATCCATTACAGGGCACACATCCACACATACACACTACAGGCAATTTGGGAATGCCAATTAGTCTAATCTGCTTGACTGAAGAGGAAACTGGATTACCCTGAGGAAACTCACCAAGCACGGGGAGATTCAATTCAAGATTCAATTCAAGATTCAAAGAACTTTATTAATCCCAAAGGGAAATTGCTTATGCTCGATTACAGGTGCTCTCAGTTGTTAACTAAGGAAGGTAATAAAGGTAATAAATAATAAAAAAAAAAAAAAAAAAAAACAGTTCCTAAAACATTAAGTACCAACATAATATGACTCAAGACGACTTGTAAGTATTGCACAGTAATCAAGTATGTATGTAATATTGTATTATTATATGCAATCGTGTATTACACATTCTATTGGGAGGTAGTATTGCAGTTATCATATTATTAATATGGGTAAGTATTAGTGTCCTGTTGTATACCAGTCAGTGAAAAAATCCACAAACATGTGTGTATGAGTTACAGAGAAGAGTTGTAAAGTTTTATGGCCGTTGGGAGAAAGGATCTCCTGTGGCGCTCGGTGGAACACTTGATAGTAATCAGTCTCTGGCTGAAACTGCTCCTCTGTTCAGCCAAAACACTGTATAGTGGGTGAGAAGGATTGTTCAGAATGGATTCTACTTTGGACAGAATCCTCCTCTTTGCTACTACATCCACCGAGTCAAGCTCCATGCCTAGCACAGATCCGGCCTTTTTAATTGACTTGTCCAGTTTGTTCTTATCAGACACCTTAATGTTACCACCCCAACAGACCACAGCGTAGAAAATGACACTCGCCACAACGGTTTCATAGAACATCCGTAGAATGGTATTACAGACGTTAAAAGACCTGAGCCTTCGAAGAAAGTACAATCGACTCTGACCTTTCTTGTAGAGTGCCGGTGTGTTGAGTGACCAGTCAAGTTTGTTGTCCAGATAATCTCCCAGAGACAATGTAATCGGAGACAATGTCCACTATCTCCCCCTTGACAGATATAGGAGTCACAGGGGTCTTGCTTCTCCTAAAGTCTACCACCATCTCCTTTGTTTTCCTGATGTTGAGCTGTAGGTGATTACGCTCACACCAGGAAACGAAGTCATCCACAACAGACTGGTACTCCGAGGTGTCACCCTCCTTTATACACCCAACAACCACAGAGTCGTCAGAGAACTTCTGCAGGTGGCATGACTCTGAGTTATATCTAAAGTGTAAACGTGAAGAGCATGAAAAACGTGTAAACTTCATGCACGCAGATCCGAACCTGGAGGTGACAGTGCTAACTCCTAAGCCACCGTGCCCTCTGATGTGGAGCTGCTAAGCCTTTTTTGTAAATGCAAAAAAGGCTTAGCGCAGGAGGCAAGACGCAGGAAGAACCTAATGAGGACATATTAACAACAACACTGACCAATTAACAGTTGCAAGTAACTCCTCATAGGGACTTAACTACTAGCATGGTGCAGACGGGAAAGACTGGATGGTGTTCTGACTGAGTCGTCATTGCATCTAATTAATTGTTCTGGTGTATGGAACGTATGCAGAAGGTTATCAGTGTGTCAATGTCTCCTGGAAAAAATACCTCGCACTATCACATCATGATGATAAAAAGCACTGCACGTGTCGCAGTATTTATACCAAGCCACTGGACGCAATGACAACATAGTATGTGTGCAATAAGTGATTCGATTTCATTGGACCTGGGAAGTGTGTGATCATGTGCTTGATTCAAAATTAGTGACAGCATGATGAATGCATAGAGAACCTGACAGGGACATGGCGGCGAGGAAGGAGTATGAACTCGATAAATGCACGTTTTTCCATTTTGATCGTGTTTCCGCTCCGTTATTAAGACGCCATGGGAACATCACCGTCTTTGTTGGGGCCTCAGTTTGTATTTTAATAAATAAACTCTCAGTGTGTAATGTAAGCAAGTGATTAAGGTGATAACTTACACTGAGTCCATCCATGATTAAAAATTATTTGCATAAATTAGCACACATTAAATTACAGCATCTTGATAATCAGCTAAACTTGAGCCGTGTGTGTGTGTGTCTGTATGTGTGTGTGTGTGTGTGAGTGTGTGTGTGTGTGTGTGTGCGCACTGAAAACACACTCATTAGTTCATATTGGTCACTGTGAAATGTAATCTAATTAAATTTAATTGAATGTATGTTAATGTATGCATACTAATCATTTCTCCATTGGTGGAATAAACAGGAGTTAACGCAGGTGTTTATTATGTAGTTAATATTCAAACTATTAATTAACACAAGTGTTGATTACATTATTAGCATTACTCACGCTGAGGTATTAATGTAATTAATGCAGTAAATACCTGCAACTCCCTCTAGTCATTTGCTATGACTGGTGCTTTATGTGACTATCAAAATCACTAAAGTATGTGCACCCACCTTTGCCACGAGTCAATTCATGAAATTTCTGGCCCAGTCACACAAAGTGCTATTATTGTGAAGTGGAAGCTTTTAGAATAAAAAAAAAACAAACAAACACAAAACAGCTCATCCATGAAGCGAGAAAACTTCTTGTAGCCACATCAGCACAGGAACTGAGCATCAGGAGCTTCAGAGTGTAAGTGGTGTAAAGCACTGACACTGGAATCTGGAGCAAGGGAACAAGTTCTCATGTACTGTACTCATGAGTAATAAATCAAGCTTCATTGGCTGGCAGTCTGATGGATGAACCTGGGTTTAGGGAACGCCAGGAGAGCGCTACCTACTGGACCAGTAAAGTGTAGTGGAGGAGGGTTGATAATGGCTTGCGGCTGGGTTTTTAGGGTTTGGGCCCCTTAGTTCCAGTAAAGGATGACTTTAATGTTAATGCTACTGTTTACCAAGACATATGACACAAAGCTTTTTACAGCTTTTTACAGTATAAATACTTTAGAAAAAACCCACTCGAGTTTCAGGATGACAACACTGCTACTGTATGCACAAACCGAACTATGAGGACATGGTTTGATGAGTGTGTTTAAAGAAGAACATCCAGGGGCATAACAAAACCCTTCGGGATGAACTGGAATATTGATGGTAAGCCAGGTCTTCTCACTCAGCACGCTGACCTCAGTAATCCTCTTTCTACTCAATAATTTGAAAACAATTTCCAGCAGATGCATCATCAAAAACTCACGACATCCAGCTGTTTTAGTAGCAGTGTGAAGCAGAATTTATGGTGTCCATCAAGCTCACACTGGTGTGGTGCTCAGATGAGGACACATTTTTTACATTATTTGTTCACAAAGTGTCAAGTGTAAAGTGTATGCCTTTGTGAATATTCTATTGTTACACTTCTTTCTACAATACGTTGGGATGGTGAGATCTGTCTGAATTGCACTAGTGTAAAAAGAATGTTAATTTTATTTTTTCCTTAGTTGCATTACAAATAAAAAAATCTTAAATATTTTATATCAAATATCAATAGTTAAAATAAAATGCTGCAATGTAAAATCAATGAAAAAGCTTTATTGTCTGGAAATCAATAATTATAACCCTTATAATTAGCGAATGAGAGAAAATTTCACAGAAACTGAGGAAAAACAAAAGAAATGGAATAGAATAGAATAGTCTTTATAGTCTTTGTAACAAGTACAACGAAATTAAAAGTGCCATCATGCAAAAAAAAAAATGGTTTGGAATGTTTCCATAAAAAATGCTTTCTCATGATGTCATTAAACTTTACAACAGAAAACGTTTCACCGGTGTCTGTTACACAACACTGAAACTGGAGACTCCATTCATACATTATGTCAGAAATGTCAACATGAGTGATTACACACATTTTTAATCCTTAAAGTTATACTTTAAGTAATACTGTAAAAGTCTCTGTGAACAATCTGTTACTATAGAAACACTAATTATCTAACCAATCAGAATCGAGAAATCGGCATCACTCGTGTAAACCCTTAATAATCCCCAGACCTCAACGATCCAGCTGAAGAAACATTTCCTTAACGAAATGGATACTTTCCTCGTTGCCTTTGAACACAGTGTGAAATGGTGAATGCTCGGTTGTGTTTAGGAAGGACATGGCGAATAGACGACCCTGTTTCTTTTTTCTTTTTTTTTTTTTGCTTTTTTGTGGGAGTGGGAGTGTGTTAGGAGGAGCAGATTGGAGCTCGCCCAGCCTATTAAAGCTGACAGTCCTGCCTGATTGCACCTCTCTCCTCAGCTCGCCTATTGACTGTGGTTACGATGTAGCTTCCCATTTCCTGCTGAAATAAATTAAAAGTCAGAAGTAATTTGCCTGATGTGGGATGCAGGTGGATTTTTTTTCGCCTCTCCCCCCATGTCCTGGCCTCAAACTTTCTGAATAAAACATTCCACAGCCTGGAAAATCAATTGAAACCCCTCTTTGATGAGAGAGGGCTTATTTTCTGCCACTGACAGTTTTGTGGCAGGGAAAAAAGCAGGGATTTGATTAAAGCGTAGATAGTGAGAGATTGAGGTCTTGTTCCAGCCACGAGAAGGATCAAGGCCTCTAATCGTGTCTCCGGCGATGCCGAGAGCTGAAACGCTGGCTCGCAACGTTCTTACTAGAAACTCGGGTAGGACCTTGACATTGAAATGAAAATGAATATATCATTCTTGTCTCTCCACGCTGCTGCTAAATCACAGATTTTATATATACAACATCGACTCATGTATCCGAGCTGGTCTCAGGGGTCCATCTTTTTTTTTTGTTTGTTTTATTAGTATTGACCGTGCCACTGGGAGTAAACAATAAACTGCCTCAGAGGGAAACATCCTTGTGGACAGTTTATTTTTCCCTCGAGAAACAAACCTAAAAATCCATTTACGCCCAAGAACCCTGAAAACAGAAACGACAGAAAAGACTCGTGTAACGCCCTTCAGATCAGCCAAAGCTAAATTTTTGTTGAAGTACATATTTACCCAGTAGTTTCTTTTCTTCTTCCTCATCTTTTTGCTTTTTTGTCTAACGTCCTCAAACAAACCGTCTCCATGTGAGCTCCTGTTCAGAGCAAGGTGAACCTCAGCCACATCAAACATGCTTTCATGTTGCTTTTATTTCTGTTACACTCCGACTTCTAAAACATTTCAGGGATTGCATAAACCCTCTTCCCGATGCCTTATGCGTGTCTCTCCACCTTGTCCTGAAGGTGATATTCCATAGAGGTGAGGATGAAATTCCCACCGGAACATCTGGAATTCAGCTGGAGAAAAGGAAAGTAAGAGCTGATGATAAGAGGTCATGAGTCCTTGGTTTAGATCTTCAGATGTTTCTTGTTTTTCCCCAGGCCCATTGTTGAGAAGAAGCCTGCGCTTGAAGTGATTTCACAGGTGGTCAAGGCCTTGGGCGAATCTCTGATGCTGCCTCGCTTTTTATTATCAACTTCTTGAAGTAATGAAAAGAGACTCGGATCAAAGACGAGCAGTGGGAAGCTCCTGAGTGATGAAACTGTCTGAGGCAGGAGGATTCACCTCCAATTCATTGCCTACAACAAGTCTGGATAAACAGCTAACAGAGCTAAAAAGGACCAACACACATCAGTTTTTACCATTCCATCAATAAGTAGCGTACAGATAAAACCTTTTTGTTTTATGTTTTCTGAAATCATGTTTTATTTCGTAGCAGTGCTTCAGGTTTCGAATAGCAATTTGTTCTCACTATTTTTGAACCACACCATGGACAGATTGTAAATGTATACATTTATACTGAATGTCTTGTGGAGATTTCTCTCCAACCATCCATAGAATTTTGTTAACATCATTTTTGTATCATTGTACTGTATACTGTATACAGAGATAGGCTTGGAGCCTATCCCAGGTGCAAGAAGCGGGGTACACCATGGACAGGGTGCCAATCCATCGCAGGGATAACACACACATACACTCATTTACACACTAACTCAGTAACTAAGTAAACAGAGTGAAAAAAAAGGAATGTGGTGTCTCTTTGCACCCCAGTTTTGACCATTTTCGTAAAGGGTGATTTGTTTTTATAAACATGCATATTTGTTGTTTTGTTTTGTTCAGAACACATTCTAATTAAACATTTTTTTTCAAGTTCACTAAGGGTGCTTCAATCTTGTAAACTTTCTCAGTGAAATCACATAAATATCTATTAGAAAAGACCAAATGTCACATGGAAAGTTAAAGGACATTTCACAGACTGTGAAAGATCCCCATGAGAAGTATCGCTCATTCTTCAAGTCCACAGCCCTTCTGGCCTTCTTGTAGAGAGAATGGACAAAATAAAAAAAAAAGGAATAAAAGAGGTAGACACGTGTGGGCGGCTGAGCAGTAAGAGCCTTTTTTGCGCCGTGTCCCCCTGATGGTTTGCTCTTCTCACTAAAGGGGAGTTATCTTCCTCCTAACAAGCTTGATGCCATCCTCTCTGGCTGTGCGACACAGAAAGTGTCGACTCTCCAGAGTGACAAAGGCTACGCGGCACCAATCAGGACGGAGCCGAGTCAGAGCTTGAGACACCGCCGCTGTGATTATGATTAATGTTCGGGGCGGATGGCAGAAGCCTGGACTTCTTTAGCTTCAGGGGGGGAGACATCAGCGGTGCTGTCGCATTAGATTGTGAGACATTCATTTTTTATGTCTCGGCTCTAATACTACATATTCATCACCAGAATGTGAGAAACAAATAGGTTCTTGTTCTTTTGGGGAATGAAAGAAAAGAGCTACTTGAATCTTTTTTTTTTAAATGCTTTCTTTTCCATCTCATACATACTGAGCCCTGGAGAGGCCACAAAAAAAGTTTTTTATTTTTTTATTTTGTACACACAGTTTAGTTTAACATGGCAGAGAGAGACACAGTTAATTGAGGTCAAGACATACACTCAACGACTTTTTAACTTTTTCAAAACTTTTATTTACAATTACAAAACTGAAAATATAATATCTTTTACAAGTATCTCTAACCTCATTACAGGAATAGACTCTGAGCTTTTTTCACTCTGCTGTTAGTGCAAGACAAATATAAAATTTTCATTATGATTAAGTTTCTGATAAATTTGGACATCAGTGTTTTGTGTAAAATGTAAACTGAGCTGATGGCATAGTGGTTAGCATTATAGACTTGCACATCTTGGTTCTGGGTTTGATTCCTGCCTCAGGTCTGTGTGCATGGGGTTTGCATGTTCTCCCCGTGCTTGGTGGGTTTCCTACAGGTACTCTGCTTTCCTCCCACAGTCCAAATACATGCAAATTGCCTGTAGTGTAAGAGTGTGTATGTGTGTGTGCCCTGAAATGGATTGGCACCCTGTCCAGGGTGTACGGCACCTCATGCCCTAAGTCTCTTAGGATAGACTCCAGGACCTCGCGACCCTGAATACAGGATAAAGTGGCATAGACGATGAGTACAAGTGAGAGTGAATAAACTGAGCCAGATGTTAATTGTTTTGTTGGTCTGGTCAATAAACGACATTCTTTCTGTACTTGGATGGGAAGTTTAAAAAACTTTTTAAACCCTGTAACTTCCTAAAACATTAATTTTGTAGCTAGTTACACGTGAGCATGTTTGAATGATCATCTTGATCAAATCTCTAAAGCCAAGTCTGGATCCCCTGGGTAAAGAGGTATAGGGCTGATTCTTATTTGAAGTCCTGATTGCATCAATCTTCACAAAAAAAAAGCAACCTAAAGCATCTCTGATCCACCTCCAGATTTTACAGAGGGGTATCAGGTGCTTCTCTTTTCGCCAACTATGCTGAAAGTGTTTATGTACAAAATGTCTGATTTTGGTCTCATCGGCTCACAATTATATTTCCAGTCATGGGTTATATTGTTAAACATTTTTCAAACAACCACACGTTTTGAAAGGAGCAGATTTTAATTTTGAAAGTTACAAGAATCTACTAGTAGCTAAAAGGGAACTTGCCTACAAGGTCATTCAGTAACATTCCCAATCGATTGTTAAAAGGTTCTACTGCAACTTAACATAACTAATATTCTTTTAACATTCTTAAAATGTAACCAAATTGAATGTTTTATTTTGCCTCTAAAACTATTTTTTCTCTGTGATCTGGGGGTGTTCTTCGTACGTCGCTTGAAACATCCGGGATGAATTGACACGTCTAAGATGAGATCATCGTGCTAATTACGCTCCGGCTAAGTTGGTTCTTCGAGCACACCTGTTGTTGATGATTAGTATGGCCGGATTGAGTTGTCTAGGATTATTGCACGTTCGTGTGTTGGTTTAAAAGGCGATATGCATCGACAGTAGAAACACTGATCACAAGCCCTTTGATTGGTTGACGAAATGACAAAAGAACAAGCTCAATTCTTTTTGTAACACATGTTATGCACTGAAATGCTTCCCTGCCATGGACCCCCCCCCCCCCCCACCACACACACATAATCGCTATCAAATATTATATTAGAACATAATATGCACATATGGGTTTACAAATTACATGAGAAAATTAAATAAAATAAGAAATATGAAAATAAATATGTTGTATATGGAATAATAGAAATATGAATTTTTTTCAAAACCATGTATACTTTTATATTGTTTATTTTATAATAAAATTAGTTTTGTCCAATTTTTCATTATAAATTTTTTTTTTATTATATATATAGATATTTATTTGCATATTCATGACGAACCCCTGAAAAATAAATGTGTTACAAAATAAACATTATACAACAATTTGAATTAATGGTCTTGAGGGCTGTCTTGTGCCTAGAATTTATTATAATAATAAAAAACCTATGAATTTATGTTCTACTATAATATTTGATAGCAATTATATATATGCATGCAAGATACTTTTCTTTCCCCACGTGAGTCAGTCCACGTCAGTCATGCACTTTAACCAATCAGATGTGACCTCACCATTTCAACCAATCATAACCTGGCAGGAGCGCAGCCTTACTTAATCCTGTTTACATGAAATAAACCTGCTACCGAGCAGGTTCAAGCTTACGGACATGTTGCTATGACAGCAAATGCGAGATGAGCATCGAAGAACGAAACAATCCAAGATCAGGACAAATCCACAACAATCAAATCCAACTAACTGAGTTAGCGACGTACGAAGAACACTCCCCTGATGTGTTTAGGTTTAAATCAAAACATCAGAACTTTAATGCAATTTGAATTCTTTAAAATGAAACCAACCATTAAATGTAAGGAATTATTATTATTATTATAAAATATATTTAATATGAAATATCAAATATTTTATATTATAAGAATACAATTAATCAAACATAAAATAATTCAGTCTATTTTAGACATTATTTAAAATATTTTTTTGTGTTCTTCTACATTATCTGCCAATAGAATAAACCATGTAAAAACATATAAATGTCTAAAGTAAACAAATAAACATAAAAATCTAAGTACAGTAAATGAAATGAAGTAAATGAGGTGTTAGAGACATTTGAATTGTTTCATGGAGTACTCTAATTCCTCAGATCAGGATATTCAACCTGAAATCAGCAATTTCAGTGGTTATACATTGATGTACCAAGCGTGGAGTTCTGTGATGTTCTACTGTGTTTTAGGAAAATAATCAACAGCAGGGTGGTGTGATGGAAATGCTTATTTTCCTACTTATGGCCAAGTGTTCTCTTACACCAGCATACAGCAATGCGCCATTGATAACAATTTGTTAATCAACAAAAAGGAAAAGGTACTTTTGGAGGTTAAATTTATTCTTGTGCTATGAAGGGTTTGGCAGGTTTGGACATCCAACTTGATTGCAATAGCAGCAAAAATTCAGCTCTTGAACCTGATTGCCATAATGAAGTTGATCTACGCATGTGAGAAGTGGAAGTGGAAGAAGTTGGAGCATCACAAACAACATCTTAATATCCTCCAACAGTGCTCCCTTCACCATATCCTTCAAATCTCACAACACGATCACATCACCAATGATGAAGTGCATAGTCAGACCTTGACTCGACAGCTGACATTACCACCAATAAAGCATGTTAGGTTTTGATGTACTGTAACAAAAACTTTCTTAAAATTTGTCAGAACATGATGTATTTTAACCAAGATAGCACAAGCTGTACTGATGTGCACAGGACAGGTGCTTCCACATTAGAGTCAGATAAAAGTCATTCGTAATTATGAATGTGAACCATCATGACATGCGAATCCAATCTGATGAAAAAAAATTATCATCTGAATTGAGCAACATGACTTGTAATATGACAAAACAATGCTTATGCGAAAGTGATGACTGATTTTTTATCTAAAGCCTAGATGAAATATTTTTCTTTCAGTTTAAAAAATAAAATTGATTACAAGCTCAGAGATTATTCAAAAGCTTGAGGTAGGAAATTGAGTGCAAAAACAAACAAACACAACTGAATAAATAGATGAATGCATACTTGTCAAGACCTATATACTGTACCTATACCCGACGCGGGTTTTTTAGGCCATAAAAAAAAAGCAGGCAATGCGGCCGCCTATCTACCACTTTCCTTTGTGAGGTAAATAAGCTTCCACTCCTTCACTTTGCGTCTTTCACATACATGGCTAGAAGCATCGTTTTGAATATATAGACTCTGTCACAGGAATCATGCCAAATGCTTCTTTCAGAATAGCGCATCGTCGTTTGATCAAAGCCAAAAACGTGTCAAATTCGTGAGCATTAGAGTGAAATAATGTATGATGAAACTGTCAGAAAGTTGCCGCCACTCTCCTCTGCATCTTAAAAGAATTATTCTGCTCTCTCTCTCTTTGGCTTTTTTTTTTACAGTAATGCACAATAGATGACACCACCGGGGCATCGAGCGTTCACTGTCCTGCCCTTAAAGTAAATGATGTGGGATTAATACGAGGCCTTGAATACGCCGCAGAAAAGCAGCTGACAAAGACATTTGCTTGCTGCACGATTTAAAAACACGTTAATCCTCATAACTAATTCATTCAATAACATATTAAACAAACTGCAGGAGTACGGCTCTGTCTGTGAGCCTGCTCTTTTTTATCTGCCTTTCACTTTTTCCTTCATCATAATCTGTCACTTGAGAAGATGAACACATCCTAGTGCCTCTGATTTTTTTATGATGGCCGATCGGAGCTTTAAACCCAGTGGTCAAGAAAGTAATCATCGGCTTCAGCGAGAATAAAACTCATATCTAGTAATGACGAGGCCATGTACGCTAAAATGGACCTTTTCTATTTCAGCGTGGTAAAAAATACGTTAAAATAAATCGACTGTACAGCCTGCTGACACTATTACTGACTCTGCTTTTTTATCTTTTAATAAACTAAAAGCATGATTTTAATTAGAACTTTATATTAGTATTATTATATGCATACCATGTAAAAAAGTTCTTTCAAACACAATAAACTAAGAATAAGGCATCACAACAAATAAATGAAATAAATTTGTTAATGTTAATGTATGTAATATTTTTACATTTCTTATGACATTTATGATGAATAACAAAATTATTCTCGAGCTCTGACATAATACTTTGTTTATGTTAGCTGCTTAAAGACCTGCACATGTTTCCCAGGTAAAGACACGGCCACTAGGCCGACGTCATGTTTAATGTTTTATATTTTAATATTTTATTACATTTAAAATAAAATTAAATTATGTAATGCAATATACAAATATGATTAAATAAATTAATAAATAAATAAAATTGCTGAGCAAAACATTATATTTCACTATATAGTAAATTAACCTAATAAGTACTGTACGTGTTGTTGACGGTTAGTTTGTAGAAATACTTAAAGAAATACTTCCTGCAGGAAGAATAAACATGGATTGATATGTCTAAAAAAAAAGACATAATCTGGCACATAACTGCTCATGACTTCACTTCTACTAAACATTTTGACTTCATTAGTTCCATTAGTTTTCATAAGTTTTATATAAAACATACTTGTCTCTAAGCACTATCCATTTCTCATATGCTGGATTCTGGTTCAAGGATTCCTCATGCATTATTACAATAATTCTGACAAACGATAAACCACACACACAAAAACACACAGACACCACATGTTACAAGGTCTTACACAGTGTAACTGCATGAATAATCAGATCATTAAGGAGATTTAACTGATAAAAAAGGATGGATTTTCTTTAAATTATCAAGTCTAATAAACAGACCACAGAAAAGCTTTCCTTCCTTATGCTTGACTTCATTTTGAAAAAAAGAATATGACCAGAAACCCAGTCTTGATATACTCTTACTGGACTTCTGTCTGTGATGGACAGATTTAATAAACTGTACTTAGACCAGGTCTCTTTCAGAAATATTGTAGAAAAATGGAAGTCTGAGATAAAAAATGGAGAAGAATGGATTTGAGATCAAACGTTCACATACTTCTAAGAAAAGACATTCATGCTTTTTTCTTTTATTTTTCCAAATCTTACATTAAGTCAATTTTTTTAAATGTTAAATTTTACAAACTAGTTCCATGTGTTAAGTTAATAAGAGCTTTTACAAAATGAAATCATTTACTATTCATTTTTATTTTATTTTTTTTATTTAAAAGGCTATTCATGAAGGATCCTTGACACACTTGACATTTGCAAACACACACACACACACACACACACACACACACACACACACAATCATGTCTTCCTTTAAACCATTAACCAAGAACTCAGCAACCAACCCAAAGACACAGAACTTGTTGATCTAAACACTGATTAATTTCCACTTAATGTATGTACAGTGGAACCTCAAATTACGAGTAACGCAGTTTATGAGTGTTCCGCAAGATGAGCAAAGATTTTTTAACAAATTTTGACTTGAAAAAACGAGCATTGTCTTAGTTTACGAGCACTGAGTATCATGTATAATGCATGCACTTCTTGTTTTGACACCGAGCGTCACGTCATCACAACTGAGCCAACGGTTTTTCTCTCTCTTGCGCTGCGGAATTGTAGGTAATCGTCTCCCCTGCTGGGTGAATACACACACGCGCGCTGTGCACACATACAGTACACACATTAATGGAGAGACCGTTTTTAAAAACGTTTAAAAATTAGCAAGGAACATCGCTAGTCACACTCGAGTGAGCGCATACAAACGGAATCACTGCTGTAAAGTAAAACAACAACAACAACAACAAAACACAAATTAACCAGCTCCTCACCTTTGAAAACAGTCGTGACAGAGCAGAGTTTGTGTGTTTGTTTGGGAACCTGAGAGGAGTGGGGCTGTACAGCCGAGACCTATCGTCTCCCCTGCTGGGTCTTAGTGCTTGCAGAGTTTTTGAGTGTGTTTGTGTGCATGTGTCTGTGTAAGGCAGAGAGTGTGTGTGTTTGTTTGGGAACCTGAGAGAAGGGGGGCTGTAAACGCGCGCGAGTGTGTGTTGTTGTTTTACTTTACAGCAGAGATTCCGTTACTATGCGCTCACGCAAGTATGACTAGCCATGTTCCTTGCTAATTTTAAACGCTTTTAAAAATGGTCTTTCCGTTAATGTGTATTTTACACACACAGCGCCTGAGTGCACAAACGGAAACACTTATTTGTCGGGATTTATTTTTACGTTTTTTTAAAGGTAAAGTGCAGGTTAATGTTTTATTTTTACTTTATATTTTGTGTTAATTATTTTTATGTATTTATTTTTTGGGGCTGTAGAACGAATAATTTGAGTTTCCATTATTTCCTATGGGAAAATTTAATTTGGTTTACGAGTGTTTTGGAATATGAACCCGCTTCCGGAACGAATTATGCTCGTAATCCGAGATTCCACTGTACTTAATTCTATTAATGATCACAATATAGAAATGAGACTCTACTGTAGATTATTTTTGCTTGTATTTACCCTGACACATTTCCATTGTGTTTCTTATTTTTAGTTAAATTGCATGTAGTAAATGTTTGCGTAAGCAAAACTCAAAATAAAAATTTCTTTCTTGATTGATAAAAATTTCTTAAACTTTGATAACCTTGTTTATGTTGATAAACAACAATCACCTATAAAGTACCAAGCACGCTCAGAGCACAGCTGATTTGGAATTAGTATAAACTCCATATAAAAAAAATGAACAAGGATAGTGTGGGGAATAAAATGGAATGAATGACACAAACAAAAGTAGAAGTTATTTTGACTCACTTCTATACCGGTAAAATTATTTAATAATGTACATTGATCAACCTTAACATTGGGACCACTGAACGATGACGTGAAGAACACTGATAATCAACTACACCAGCATATTGGAAACAGAATCATGGACAGCCAAGGACAGACTGTCTGGTCCAATTCCACAGAAAGGTCAGTGCATCACAAATTGCCAAAAAGTTAATCCTGGCTACAATAGAAAGGCCAGAATACCCAGTGCACCACAATGCACCCCATACGGGGCCCACAAAAGGTCCCAAGGTCCCTGACAGGGTTTAAAAATTACTCTACATCCCTGGCCTAATAAGCGTTCCTTAGCATGAGGAAGTCTTATACTGTAGGTGGAGACTCCATGGCTCTTCTATTAGCCACTCTAGGAGGCCCTTATATATTTTAAGTACATAATGCCATCTACTAAACATTGCAAACCTCATAAACATGAGGCATTTAAGCAATATATATATATATATATATATATATATATAAAGATCTAAAAATTACTCACACTAATGTGATAAAGATATTTAGATAGTTTTGAAGTGCATCATGTTGGTGTTTTCATTCATTAGTTGTATTTTAATTAGACTTCTCGCATTCAGAAGTATGACATTGTTTTTTGGAATTCACAAGATTTCCATTAAAAAGATTTTCCTATCCCGCTTGGTATACTATATGAAGCTCTCGGTTAGTATTTTGCATTTGTAGGCATATACAGTCTTCTCACGATACTTTTCTGGAATTCTTGCTCTTCACTTCCTGACAGACCCGGGGTATTCCTCCTGTCAAGTTTGTGGACCTCCTTACACTTTCACACTTCATTTCCTGAGAGATTCAGTTCAAGGCTTGGTGATGTTCGTATTTCAGGATCCAATGGTTCCAATTGACACACGAGCACACCTTGAATCTTTCAGACCAATGCTTATTCATCCCTGTATTAATAAATAAATAAATAAATAACAACAACAACGATAATAATAATAAAAAGAAGAAGAAGAAAAAGACTAAATCCTATCAGAGACCTAAGGTCCCATTTTTTTCCCATTATGTTTTAATATATATGTTGCTTACATTTGTTCGTGCAATTGTGTAGATGTTCATGGTATCTTAAGTACTTTGGAAAGTGCTCTGAAGGAGGAACTGGATTAGTGCAGGTCTATAAATCTTTCCTGAAAACTGATGTGCATTGAAAGCCGAGTTGTTTTTTTTATTTATTGAATTATTGTAGTTTAAGCCATAAAATGCTGTTAGCTGTACGGTATTTATTTATTTTTTAACCGACTTCTGATGTAGATGTTTTTAGTAGTAGTTCTTTTCTTATAGCTGCTCCTGTTATGCGTCACCACAATGGATTCTGGTGTTATCTCCTTGTTATGTTTGATTTGGCAGAGTTTAAATTTTTTGTTTGTTTGACCTGATACAACCCTCCTCACTTTACCTGGGATGGGGACCTTTGCTGAGAGTGCACCGACTTGTGCACCCCATTACTCAGGCTCCTCGTCAGGGAATCTTGGGTCTTCTTCAGGTTCTTCAGTCAGTCAGAGATATGCCAGTTGTAATAATGTGGCATGTATATTCACTTGTTGATTTGTAAAAATGCATGACGTAAACATTTTCCCTCAACTGTATAAAACATAGCTAGTTTATTTAGGTTATACTTCCTCTCATATATCCTGTGCCTGTATAAATAAAACCCATAGGGAGACATGGGGGTAAATCTCGGTTAGAGTAAAATTAAATTTATTAGGCATTTAGTTTTTGCCTGCATGGTTTTATTAAAAAATTTTTTATTACATTTTATTATTATTTTTAAATCGAATATCCCTTCACCTTCATAAGCTTTTAATGTGGTTTATTATAATGCAGTTTAATATATTGGTGCATACCCATGGTCGTAAAGGTCTTGAGTGCAGGAAAATAGTATTAAAATGGTATATGGTAATAAATAAAACAAATGAAAACCAAAAATAAATAAATAAATTGAGCTAAGAGGAGGATCTCTAACAATGAAGAGTGGTTTCTGCTATTACTGCTCACTGTCATGAACTTAAGTATATTGGGTATTTTTATTTTTTAATTGCTGTAAAATCTAAAGCCGTGCCCTGCTTCCATGAAATGAAGACAAGGGTTAAACATTAAACGCGTGAGAATCAGAAGCCGAGTCTCTTCTACTGAACGATTCTCGGACTCCCAGGCGAAACCATTCAGCTTAATTGCTTTAACCTTCCTCATCCGGCCCGCGGTAAATACGTTTCTAATTCATCATTTTCTATATTCCATGGTTCACTCGGCCCAAATATGGGGAAATCATTTGAAATTCTCCACTTGATGAGCTGCTACTCAGGAGTAATTACTTCGGCACAATAAATGGGAGTGCAGCGGCGTATCGTGCAGCCAAGGAGGGGAGGGAGGCAAAGAGGAAGAGGCTGTAGGAGGATAAATATACGCCTCTTTTCATCTCCTTTTTCGCTCCCTCCTCTATGATTTTGCTCCTTGCTGCCATTACGAGTCATAAGCTCATAAAACCTAAGTTTAATATGAGGAAGTTCATTTAATATGAGAAGCACAAAACCAAGTGGCAGGCCAAACACCGAAGTCGTGCTTTAATGAGTGTTTGTTTCTGTTTCTAATGCATCAAATAGAGAAGAAGAAATTTCGGAAAAAGAAACTTTCATTAAACGGGTTTCCAACTCTTACCAACTCAATATCAGTGATTTAACTGGTCTAGCTAGAACATCCTAAACAGGGACAAATTATTCCATGAGTGGATAAGATGCAGGAAAAACCTCTGTTCCCTTTCAAAGGCTTCCCTCGATGCTGCGTGAGAACGCTATGGGAACCATTTTGTGTGCCGGTTGGGAAGCATGTGTGCAAGCACGCCAAATTTTTTGGCTATATATAACCTCGGTCAGGTGACGTCATCTGATTAGACGCAGCTGCAGGTTATAAATACTAGTGAGCCGGCGACAAACCTCAGATCATTTCGTCTTCACCGACATTGTGAATTGTGTGTGTGCACTGTAAAAAGTAATAAGTTGACTTTACTTAGAAAAGCCATGGAAACTGATTGCCTCAAAATTCTCAAGCAAATTAGGTCATACTTTTTGAGTTGATACTACTTACCTCATCTTTGTAGAGTTAACTTACGTATTTGTAGTGGTTACCATAAAACTTCAGTAGCGGTAACTAAATTTCAAAAGTTAAGCTAACTTACAGTTTTAAGTTGAGCTTTATAAGCAGAACTCAAACCAAACAGTTACTATAACATGCCTGCTTGTTCATTTTACTAGAAGAATCTGTGGAAACTGATTGCCTTAAATTTCTCAAGCAAGGTGTACTCAAAGTTCTAAGTACACATCTAAGGGTGCTTTCACACCTACAGCATTTGGTGCGCACCAAACGTGTTTGGTCCCTTGGTTCGGTTCGTTTGTGTTGATGTGAATGCAATCTCGGTACTTTGGCACGCACCAAATCAATCGATCCGAGACCTGCCTGAAGGGGTGGTCTCGGACTGCTTTATCCGCTCTACTTTGGTACAGTTCGTCTGATGTGAAAGCAATCAAACCAAATATGATGAAATGGTATAGTTTAATGCACTTTGGGTAAGATACGGGGTTGCGGGTAAAATTATTTTCCCTTCCTGATGACTCGATTAAATTTTTCAAGCTCGACTCGCGATGAAATCAAACCGCGGAGAAACGTGGAGTGCCGAAGAAATTAAGTGCCTCTCTGTATTCACATTAAAGATGAAAAAAATGTGTGGCTGGGCTGTTTCGATCGGCCAACGGATTACCTGATGGATCTGCAGGAAGATCGCCGGCTAATAACAAAGTGATCATTCAGGAGGAGGGCACGTCTCTCCCTGAAGTGGCGCGCGATGCGCCGTCGGCGAGATGAATTAACCAGGGAACTGGTTTAGAGTCGCAGCCGCGAATCGTGTTCGAAATTTATTATCTGAAAATAATGATTAGCACGTACAATGCAGTGCGCGAGGATCAGCACCATGAGCGCAAAGCAAAGCTGTTCCTCCATGATTATTGAAAGTGGCGCGATTTTCTGAAAATAGTCTGTTTCTCTGGTGGAGCAGCAGCACCAGGCACCGTGTTTCCTCCTACAGTTCCTCACGGTCTATTTTGGTTCGTTTAGGACTCTGCATATGTGAAAGCAAACCGTACCAACGTCTGTTTACTACATTGTAACATTTTTCTGACTGGTGCGGACTAAAGCAATCGAACTATAGGTGTGAAAGCACCCTTAGAATACAAAGAAATTTGGCACGACACTGGAATGTTTATTTGCTCTCTAAAACACGATTAATTTCAGACATTACTAAAGGTATGCCTGTCAACATGGGCTGCCAAAAACATTTTAGACCAAAAAAATAAATAAAAATTAAAAATAAAAACACACATTTAAAATGCACTTAAAATAAGGGACAATACAATTCTTCTCTCTCTCCCTCTTTTAACATCCTTACAAAGTGGTCAAAAGCAGAGCTTGCAAACACTGAACAGTCTGTAAATTTAGTAAAGTTTTCCTAATACAGTTCTCTTCAAAATGGTCTTCTAATAAAACTCTTTAAAAACTAACTAACATTAAGTAAACTTGGACTTTATTTTTTTTTAAACATCCCTTTAAATAGGAATATTGTTCCTTTTCAACAACTGGAAAACTATCAGTGCAGTATTGAACAATTTGCTTTAGAGTTTTCTTAAAGACAATTTTATTCACTCAAACTCAACTTAGTAATGAACCCGTAATTAACCAGAAAAAAAATTTACATCCTGGCAATGATCTACTACTGCATCAAGCGATTTTTTAGTGATTGGATTTTAGGTTTGAGTGACTTATGGACAAAAGACAAAATCACTCTCTGAATGAAATCAAATGTGCTCCTCAGAGCTGCAGGATACTCTGAGTTTAGGGCATACAGTAAATCAGTCCAAAGAGCAGACACATTGCTTGTGGAAGATTGGGTCCTCCTTGAGAAGGAATGGTAGTCCATGAAGAACGGCAGTTCGTCTCGCGTTGATGTTGGATTTCTGCAAAGTTATGATAAAAAATGACTACTTAACAGAGCTCATGACACTAACACAAAACAGAGCAAAGAACAACATCAAAAGAAACTGTTGTTTTAATATAAAAAAAATTGTGTCTGAGGAGCTTACATCATTTTCAATCTGGTGCAGAATCTTCTAAAGTTTTGCGTCAATGTCTCCACCTTTAGTCCTGAAGATAGATGAAACGTTGAGTGAATTTGTCCAGTTCTTGAAAGAAGTCTGATTCCAAGTTTTTGCCAGATATGCGACTAAACTCTGTAAGAATCTAAAAATATATATTTTTTGTGACAAACTGACATTAAGCAATCACTTTTCACTGATATGTGCAAGTATGAATTAAATATAAATCTAAAAAGTCTTCATTGTCGGGGCCAGGGTTAGCTCAGTGGTTAAGGCATTGGAAGGTCCCAGGTTCAAACCCCACAACCACCAAGTTGTCACTGTTGGGCCCTTGAGCAACGCCCTTAACCCTCAACTACTCAGATGTGTAATGAGATAAAAATGTAAGTCGCCAAGAGCGTCTGCCAAATGCGTAAATGTAAAAAGTGGTTAAACTACCTGAGGGCAAGTAAATTATAATTTTTTGATAAATTATCGACATTCTTACAAATATCTTCTTTTGTGTGCGGCAGAACAAAGACATTTATACAGGTTTGGAACTACCTGAGTAAATGAATTTTTGGGTGAACTATTTCTTTAAATGATCATAAAATCAATGCAGACAATCTGTAGTGTTTCAACAGTCGAGCCCTCTTTACACACGAACACAAGCAGAACTTACACTTCCACTGCATGAATTTAAGCCCCCAAAATAAGCATACACTAAATAAAAAACACAAAATATATGTTACTTGCTTGTTAAGTAAGATATCCTCATTCAGGCATCCTGTTGTTCATTTCCATGTGAACGACACGTGCGGATCGAACGTTCTAGAAGGAATGTTCATGAAGGCCGCACGGGGTTTTACACATCATTAATGATAAACCATGAACTTAAAACAGATTAAAATGGCTTATAAGCTGTGAATAAAACAAGTGTTCAGTAAAAATTAATTTTTGCACCGTTGCTAGTAAGCCATTGGTCGCATTCCACATAAAACTATTCAACTAAACTAAACTATTCTTCAATGTGCCTTTTTACGTGTTTTCCTCTTTCCTCACAACTAGCAAATGAAAATTTTATTTAAGTTTTTAATGGGCAATACATTGACACTGGGGTTTATAAACAGCTCATCATGAGTAAACTTACTTCTTGTGCCACCACATCCAGAAAACGCGCTGTTCAACCTGTTCAAGTTCTTCCTCATCAACGTCGTCTCCAAACACCTGTGTTCCGTCGTATTGCGCATGCGCGAGGCGAAAGCGCGTTTAAGAAATTCGAAGAGTTAGAAGAGTTGTTTCGCGCTGTCCTGATATTTAACCAAAGGCCCGTAAATACATCAAGCTCTGTTCATACTAATACTGTATGTTAGAGAGCAACAGCAGCTGATTGAGCAAAATGAATACATTAATAAATAAATACACGCGCACGTGTGTGTGTGCGTGATAAAGGGAACATAAATGTGCGTCTCTACTCCTTTTACCATGCGCACGCACACGCGCTTGGTAAAAAAAATAATAAATTAAAAAAGAGCATAACATTTGTTAACCCTATGCAAATAGAGAGACTGAAATAAATGTACATTTTAAAACATAAGCTGGAACATATCCCGTATGTACATAATATTATACACATTATAAACAGTATAGATAGATAGATAGATAGTTTAATTATTTATAAATGTAATTATTTTTAACTTAACTTAGAGTATTTACTATTTACTAATACACATTTGCAACAGTGTAAACAAGTCTTCAGTACAACACACTCAACACTCTTAAGTACTATGTACTAAATTTGTTTAGTTTAACCACTGCATCCACCAAAACGTTCACACTACTAATCTAATCAAGTTAAATCAACAAACGTTCTACAGTTAGTTAAATGTACAAGCTTTTCTTAAGTAGATTCAGCAATTACTTTTTACAGTGTGCAGCCAGCATCATTAAAACAGAAAAAAAACCTCATAAACTCACCAGATAGAATGGCCGAGTTCAGAGTTAGATGCCCGTGCGATAGCTTTCTTTCCGAAGGCGATACGCACATAATCTGTTTTGAATGTTTCGGTGAGAGCCACGCTCTCCTTGGACATAAAGAAGAGTGTGAGCAATGTGATAATCTCCCGATGAAAGTGTTACGCGCATGCCTCGCGTTCTTTGGGGAACCACGAGCTGCGCTGGACTCTTGGGGATCTCAGGTTGATCTGGCCGAGGCACGAGAGACGGAGTCCCTCCTTTCTCTCGCTCTCTCCCCGGATCACGGAATCTCTCCCTCCACTTCACGAGCGCACTTTGGTGCCTCTCGTGAGTGTTCGGAAGAGATTCATTCTCCCGCTTCTGTGGAAATTGAATTAGCTACCTCAGAACGATCCTCTAGAGATGTTAAAGAGTATGAGGAGTTAAATGAAGTTATTACACGTGCAGTCGAACGACTACACATTGATTGGCCACAGGAGCAAGCTCACCCTAAGCGATCTAAATTAGACGACAGGTTTCTGTCGGGTGGCCAGGAGATAGTCAAGGCCATTCTGCATCCTCACCCAAACTATCTACCGAAAGTTCCTTTCTCAACCATGCACCCGGTCATCCTGGAAGCCTTCTGTCCTCCGCCTTTTGTAGATTCGGGGCAGGAGAAACTTCACCTACTGTGCCCAGTACGTGCTCTTCAGGCCTATGTCCACCGCACCAGCCAGTGGCGTAAGTCGGAGCAACGCTTTATATGTTATGGAGGCCGCAACCGGGGGGCGGCCGCCACCACACAAACTCTGTCACACTGGTTGAGAGATGCTATTGCCCTCTCCTATGAGGCGCGTGGGCTCACTTCACTTCTAGGAGTCACGGCTCATTCGACCAGAGGGGTTGCCTCATCCATTGCTCTTGCAAGAGGTACTCCCCTGCAACAAGTGTGTGATGCAGCGGGTTGGTCCTCTCTCCGCACACATTTGTAAGATTTTATTGTCTGGATGTCCATGCCACTCCAGGCTCACGAGTCCTCGAGTCAGATTCCCAGACATAGATCTGAGACTTCCTGGCCTTGTGCGCACACGCTACCCATCCTGGGAGAACAGACACTTGTAGTGAGGCGGCGTTGGTATTCTTGTTCCCATAGCGTTCTCACACAGCATCCAGAGAAGCCTTTGAAAGGGAACATCTCGGGTTACTTTGCTGTAACCCTGTTCCCTGAAAAGGCGGGAACGAGATGCTGCATCCTAATGCCGCACTACCACGTGACCGGACGTTATTTTAGATTCTCTAAAATAAAGAGCCATGTTCCAACAAACAGGAATGTATTTCTAAAAAGAGTGACATTAATGTGGAGGTGAATAGTTGAGCACAAGAGTCATTCTACAATTTGAGGTAGATTTCTCATGAATTAAAAAGTACAAAGGCAATATAAATGTTTTTACTTATCAGAACAAATATTGCTTCAGGTTAGTGAAATCCATCAGTGTAACATATCCACTAATTCCAAAATTTAAAATTAACCTTTTTATTTTCTGACTGATTATTTACACAACCAAGTTACATAGTTGACAATGTGGTTATTTTGACCCATAATTCCAGCGGTAGGTCTAACCTGGCTGACCTCTCCTCATATTCATGAACAGTTTATAAAGTACCGCTAAACCATAAAAGTGTACATAACTAAGTTCCCTTTAAATTACTGTATTCGATGACAACGTGATATTATAGATAAAATATTTCAGACAATGAGAGAACACTTCCCATAGTGTGAGTATACAGTAAGATGTAATGCGGGTCACTTGGCATCGGGATAAATCACTTACAAGTTCTGGGACCGAGGACGAGGGAGCTGAGTAACTTTTCTGACAAATCTTTTTCAGACATTAATACAGATATTCTGATTTGCACAGATATTCTCAACTGCAAAATCACATGGGTAAAAGACGTACAATCTGGCAACATTATGACAATTCTCAAGCTACTTTAAGTAAAGCATAGGATACAAATAATGTTTGTTTGATATTATAACAGGCTTTCCCTTAATACTGTAGCTAAAATATAAAATTTTTGAGGCAGCACGGTGGTGCAATGGTTAACACTGTGGCCTCACACCTCCAGGGTTGAGGCAGTGGCGGCTGCTCTAAGACTACAAGGGAAGCTCCGCTTCCTCTACTTTGTCAGAAAATAAATGCTCATATATGCACTGTCATATTTATATTGATTTATATTAAATATATTAAAGTGCGCTAGAACGTGTTCAACTTCATGACTAGCTCGTTAAGAATCAGGTATTTATTGTAGATTGTTTAACGCGATTTTCTTGTCATACATTTCCATGCAGCACAGTGCGTTAAACCTTCCTGAAGACCAGCTTCACTGGAGCGCTACGGGCAAGCACAGAGGAGCTTTTTTCACTGCAGAAAAGCTGGATGGTAATTGGATAAATGCACCAAAATCGTCACTTCCAGGGACGCTCAGCTTCTCTCGGAGTGAATGGAGCAGTGGGCAGGCCAGGACGCTAGGCTGCTGCATGATGATTGGAGGAGCTGTTTAAAGGGCGGAACCCCTTTTTTGATTGACATCATGTCTTAAGTATACATCAGCGCTACAGAGATACGAGTTCAGTCCCATGGGGATTTGCAGGTGAAGTGGTACGACAAACTGCTGCACTCTGTATTGTTTGCTGGTGATATAAATCATTTTTGTTTGTACAAATCATTCTTTAAATAATAATAAAAAAAACATATAGCATTCTTGACTTTGCTCCTTCTTTCAGCATTGTAAAGTTAGTTTGTTCATATAATTAAAATAGCTCGTGGAAGGGGAAACTAGCCAGAATTTACGTACAAATGACAATGAATTTTATAATGAAGGTTTAATATGAGCTTCCCCTGTTTCAAAAGCTAGCAGGCGCCACTGGGTTGAGGGTTCGGCTCCCACCTTGGATCTGTGTGTCTGTAGAGTTTGCATGTTTAGTAGGTTTCCCTGGGAGAGACTTCAGACCTCCCATGACATTCACTACAGGATAAGCGCTACAGAGAATGAATGATATTTTTTGGAGAAAATATTAGGACATTATCTTCAAATGCATATAGAATTACAATATAGACTAAATGAAAAGTGAATGTCAGTGAATGGACAGAGACAGGGAAACCTTCACTGCCAACAAGTCTGGCTATTCTTCTTACTAATTTGTATGCCATTAAAATATTTCACACACAGATAAAAGTTATTAACAAAAAGCTTATTTCAGACTCTATGTAACAGGGAAATGATTGAAGAGCTAATGCTGCTCACCTATGTCCGAAGATGTGCCCAAGCGGTTTCTTTTCTCCCCTTTTGCAGTGTTTGTCACCGGGTAAGCTCTTGTGCGCATGCGTGATCGCAACGCGAGGGACCCGGATGTGAGTTTGATCACGTGGCCCGGCTGAAAGCCGGAACCGGCAAAGATGCCGGCACGGAGAGACTACCCACAGCGTGCTGGTTATTGTTGAGAGAGAGTTTGTTTGTCGGGTCTGTTGGAGTACTTTTCTATGGTCGGATTATTGCTCAAGGACACCTACAATTCACCTCTCATTCCGTTACTCGTGCACCCGGAGTAGTCATCTTTCCCGTTGAGGTCCAGAAAAGTCTCTCCCGTACACCATAACATACACCGCCATATCACACACCCTGGACTTCCATGCATACACACACACACACACACCCCTGCATATGTGACAAATGAGACAATGAGCAGTACAAACCTGAATATAGATACAGTAGGAGAGAAAACCCTAATGATATTATAGTTATGTTGATGAAACATGTTCTGGTTCTTATTTAGTTATTACTGTTAGTTATAGCAGCTGAGGCATAGTAATTTGTGTTATATTTTATGCTAAGTAAGTACCACTTTAACACTTTGTATAGTAAGAGTGGGGTGCAGTTACCAAGTGATTCCAGCAGGGGGTTGTGCAACTTTGTTGTTGAGGTATGTTAAGGGGCACGAGGCCTACTTTCTCCCAGTAATTATACATGTGAACTGAAGAAAGCTGTGTCCATGCACCTTTTATACAAATACCTCCCTTTTCAGGTATGAGACCTTCACAATAACTGCTCATAATTACATGTGTTTTAAGTAACTGTATGAGAATACCCAGAAAATATTTGTAGAACATTATACCTTATTATTTTAAGTTTGAAGAGAATTCAATTATGTCAACCACATTAACCTTGTTATGCTAACCGCATGGTAATACATAGTTGAGGCTGAAGTTGTGTAGCCAATGTTTAACACTGAGTGAAAGTGCTGTTTGTGTTATATGTGTTAACTAGGAGTCTGATTATAGCAGAAACATTCTGAATTACAGTATCTTTTTGAATTCCTGTCAATCCTATGTCTCACATCATTAGTTAGATGCAGATTTTGTAGTGTCAGCATTATTAATGGAATATGCCTTTTTTTGGATGTATGTATGTCTTATTTCTGTATTTTAGTACTATTTGTACAGTACCAATACAGTGTTGCTTGTGGCAGTTGAATTTTGTAGTTGGTCAGAGAACTGTGTACATACTGGCATTTGTTCTGCTATTGATTTGCATTTTACAAAGTTATGCCGATTAAACCAGTCATTATACATGTGAACTGAAGAAAGCTGTGTCCGTGCACCTTTTATACAAATACCTCCCTTTTCAGGGCTTTTACATTTGGAGGCACCGCTGGGATGAAAGAAGTGAGGTTCGTCCCCTGAGGTTGAGAAAACCCCACTTTGCTCATCCCACAAAATTAACCCAGGTGGTGGAGGGTGTAGCTACAGTCGGCGTGTTAGCCAAGCCAAGGAGAGCGTGCATCCTGAGGTACAGAGTGTTCACTAGGGGTGCAGAAGCAGTCAACACCTAACAGGCAACAACACCTTTGCGTAGTTCTGGTCCTCCCTCACCCGCCATGATGAATTCAGAAATTGAGAACCTGCAGTTTGAGATTAAGGGCGCTCTTTTCCAACTCAACACAGATCAGTTGATGCGAATAAGTGACTTTCTTGAAATTTCAGGAATAGATCGAGATAATGTAGCTGGCAAGACTCGTAATGCCCTTGTCTCGTATATTATCCGATACGTTGAGCGCGAAGAACTGAGTGAACTTGAAGATGACGGCATGTCAGAGTTTAATGGACATGATAAAAACTCTGCAAGACACTAACAAAAATATTATACCAGAAACAACAACAGACAGGGGTGAACAGGAGAAGCTAAGGGGAGAGCTAGAACAGCTAAAGCTTATGGTGCAACAAAAAGAAACTGAAATGCATGAACTAACTAACAGACAGCATATTGTAAATAATCAAACCATACCAGTTCACACTGCTCCAACCACTGTTAACAGTCCCCCTTGGCGAAGAGATTATAAAATCTCAGGTCAAATTGGCGAACACGGGCAAAAGGACAGACTCACCTTCTCTAGTCTGGCCCGCCAAATTGAGAATGGACTGAGTAAAGGTTATCCTGAATCAGAAATAGTGGACGCTATTATCAGGGCCATCGTACCGGGGCTTCAACTGCGGAGTTACCTGGAAGGTAAACGCGATCTGTCCCTTCTCCGCTCACATTATCAGGAAAGGAATGCAACTGAGCTATACAAACAGCTCACCACAGAGGTCCAGAGCAGTAAAGAGAGTCCACAGAACTTTTTAATTCGAGCAATGGATTTAAGGCAGAAAATATTGTTTGCCTCTCAGGAAGCAGAATCTAGTCTCAAGTATGACCCTGCACTAGTACAGAACATGTTCATGCACACCATACTTACAGGCCTACAAAATGACAACATTAAAACTGATCTCCAACCTTGCCTGTTGCAACCAGCTACCTCGGATGAGTTACTCTTGGAACGGATCAACATGGCATGTGCCAATGAAAAAGAGAGGCAAGATAAAAAGAGACAGACTACCCCACAGCGTCACACTGCAGTCCATGCAATTCAGTCCAGTGACATAAATGGAGATAAAAAGATTACAGCCCAACAAAACATTGGCACCCTTCCCCCAGATGTCTTGTCAGACTTGAAGGAAATCAAAGCAGAGATAGTACAGTTAAAAGATCTCAAAGCTGAGGTATCACAAATTCGAGAGTCCATTCATAAAATGGAAATTGTGCCCAAGTTTAATCCCCCTGTTGGCAAAGAGACTGAATATGGGGCAGCCCACCTTTCATGTTATTCCCAACCTCAGTTTGTGGCATGGAATAAAGAGAGTGCCACGGCTTTTCATCAGCCGAGTGGACCTGTACAAGGGTATCAAGCTGGGAGTGGCCCAAGGTTAATGACAGGAACTGCCCAGTTTCAGCAGAGATTTGCACCACAGAGATACCCAATGCCACGTCCCCGACCGAGATGTTATCTTTGCCAGCAGCGAGGGGAAGAATATTGCCAGCATTGCTACAGGTGCGGAAGTAGTGAACACTTCCATGCTGGCTGTAGGAGCCATAGAGGACCACCCAGCACAGGAAGAGGGACCCCTTTAAACGAGGAGCGGTCGCCCCCAAGGGACAGGGAGTGACCAGGACAGCCAACGTGTCCCAAAAATGCACCAGCTGTGGAGAAACTGAGGAACATCAGAAGTTTCAACAGTGTTCGGTGTGCAAAACAACTCACTATTGTTCCAGGGAAAATCAGGTTAGTCATTGGCCAGAACATAATGAAAACTGCGAACCGTTCGCACAGCATAAGAAAAGGACAGAACAAACACGGTTATGTAAAATGATGACTGATAGAAAAAGGGACATTGTGACAAAGGAACAGTGTACAGTGACTGAACTTGTAGGAAAAAAATGTCTTGTCCACTGCTATCTACAGGGAAAGAAAACTGAAGTACTGTGGGACACTGGCTCACAGGTGTCTGCAATTGATGAGGTATGGAAAATTAATTACTTTCCAAACATTGAGTTGAGAGACATAGCAGAGATAGTTGACCCAAATGACCCCCTGCAGGTTGAGGCAGCCAATGGTACGGAAATGCCATATGTGGGGTGGATCGAAGTGACATTTAGACTAGCAGGGGCTGCTGATGAGTTTCATGTCCCCATGCTTGTAATGAGAGGTAGCCAACAGCTATGCCCTATTATTGGCTTTAATGTAATTGAACGTGTTGTTATCAACAGCCAGAACAACCAGACAGACAATGTCAACAAAGAAAAACTGATAAAAACTGTGAAATTGGCTTTTCCTAACCTAAAGAAAAGGAAAGCTGAGGCATTTATTAAGGCGGTGAGTGTTGAAAGAACGAGTGAGTATTTGGTGAAAACAGCCTGTCAGAGGATGACTATTCCAAGTCATTGTGCTGTCCAAGTGGAATGTAGAATCCTTGCCAAACACTTTAAGGATGACACCACATTAATTTTTGAACCTGATGGTAACCCCCATTGGCCAGAAGGACTTGAGTTCTGTGACACGTTAGTGCAGGTAAGGAAAGGGACACAGCCAAACATCATTCTTAGTGTACAAAATCCCACTGACCATGACATCATGTTAACAGGGAGGGTAGTTATTGGTACGGCCCAACCAGTCACCTTTGCTTATCCACTTAGTCCAATTAAAGAAGCACATCCATCTGCTGATATAAATAGCATTCAGGCCTATCCTGCCGAACATCAGGGAAATAATACAGAGCTCTGGGACCCCCCTATTGATCTCGGTCACTTGGATGATGGTCAGAGGAAAATAGTACGTGAGATGCTGAGGGAAGAATCAAGCTCCTTTTCTCGGTCAGATAACGATATAGGCTGCATTGAGAAACTTAAGTTGGAGATTTCATTGAAAGACCCAGAACCAGTAGTCCGGACCTATATGTCAGTTCCTAAGCCGTTATATGAGGAGATGAAGGACTATCTGAGGGATCTAATTGCACAGGGATGGATTGAGAAATCCCACTCTTCCTATGCGTCACCTGTTGTTTGTGTACGAAAAAAATGTGGTTCTTTACGTCTGTGCATAGATTACAGGGAATTAAACCACAAGACTCACCCCGACAGACAGCCAATCCCTAGAGTCCAGGATATAATGGATGGCCTTGGAGGAAATATTATGTTTTCACTATTAGATCAAGGAAAGGCCTATCACCAAGGGTTCATGGCAAAAGACAGCTTTTGTGACACCATGGGGGCTGTACGAATGAACTAGGATCCCATTCGGCCTTATGAATGCTCCAGCTGCCTTCCAGCGCTGCATGGAAGAGTGTTTAGAAGGCCTCAGAGACAAAATTTGTGTTCCTTACTTGGACGATACATTGGTGTTTAGCAAAACGTTCGAGGGTCATGTCATGGATATAAGAAAAGTGTTGCAGAGGTTGAGGCAGAGTGGAATCAAGTTAAAACCAAGCAAATGTGAGTTATTCAAAAGTGAAATTCGCTATCTTGGCAGAATAGTATCGGCAGAAGGAAATAAAATGGACCCGGCTGACACAGCTGCCATAAGGGTTCTGAAAGACAAAGCTCCCAAAACAGTTGGTGACTTAAGACAGATTCTGGGGTTGTTGAGCTACTATCGACAGTACATAAAGGACTTTTCTCAAATTGCCGGCCCTCTTTATGAGCTAACAAAGGGCTCTGCCCAAGAAGTAAACCCTCAACTTAAGGGGAGAAAGGTGTATACAAAAAGAAATGCGAAAGTTGTACCATCTTGCACAGCAATTGAATGGACGAACTCACACCAGCAAGTTCTCGAACAACTGATTGACTGTCTGGTTCAACCACCTGTCCTGGCATTCCCAGATTTCTCCCAGCCATTCGTTCTTCACACAGATGCATCTAACAAGGGTTTGGGCGCTGTGCTCTATCAGAGGCAAAATGGAAAATTGCGTGTGATTGCACATGGGTCTCGGACACTGTCAGCCTCAGAAAAAAATTATCATTTGCACTCGGGTAAATTAGAATTCCTCGCTCTGAAATGGGCGATTACAGAAAGGTTCCGGGACTATTTGTACTATGCCCCCTTTTTCACTGTTTATAGTGACAACAACCCCTTGACTTATGTTTTGTCCACTGCTAAGTTAAATGCCATAGGAAGCAGATGGGTAGCGGAATTAGCTGATTTCAACTTCACTATTAAGTACCGTCCTGGTAAAGAGAACATTGAGGCTGATAGTTTGTCAAGTATGCCAGTAGATGTAGAAACGATGATCAATGAATGTACAGAGGAGATGTCCTATGATGCAGTGGGAGCAACTGTTCAGGCAGTGGAAACACAGCAGGAGTCGAACGCCTTATGGTCAATGGCTATCTCTGTCAAGAGTCTGCTTGTTGCTCCAGGTACGGCCATTGTTTCGCTAACACCAGCACAGATACAAAAAGATCAGAAAGATGACATACACATTGGGCCAGTGTTACAGTGTAAGTTGTCTGGGGTAAAGCCTTTGCGTAAAGAACTTAAAAATTTCAGTGCACAGAGCCTTTGTCTCGTTCGTGAATGGGAAAAATTGGAGACAGATGAGAATGGAGTCCTGTGGAGAAGGACATTTCACAGAAAACAACTGGTGTTGCCTGACAAACACAGAGTCACAGTATTGAAAGAGATACATGACCAAATGGGACACCAAGGTACTCATAGGACAGTGTCACTAATTAGAGACCGTTTCTTTTGGCCATACATGCAGCGAGGAATTGAACAATATGCAATGACCTGTTCTTGTCTAAAACAGAAGAAACCTAGTCGTGAGACAAGGGCTCCCCTTACAAACATTATCACCACACAGCCATTTCAACTTGTGTCAGTGGATTTCCTCCACCTTGATAAGTGCAAAGGCGGCTATGAATATATACTTGTGGTTGTAGATCATTTCACACGCTTTGCACAGGCTTACCCTACAACATCAAAGTCGGGGAAAACAGTGGCTGACAAAATATTCAATGATTATGCCCTGAAATTTGGATTCCCAGTACGCATCCACCACGATCAAGGAGGTGAATTTGAGAATCAACTCTTTTCCCAACTGAGCAAGTACTGCAATGTGGCCGGATCGAGAACAACCCCTTACCATCCATAGGGGAATGGACAAGTGGAAAGCTTTAACCGAACTCTAATGCAGATGCTAAAGACCCTCACCAATAGAGACAAGTTGACCTGGAAAGACTCCTTGAACAAGCTTATATTTGCTTATAACTGCACACGTACAGAGGTCACAGGCTTCTCCCCATTTTACTTGCTATATGGCCGTTCTCCAAGGTTACCTATCGATATGGTGTTTAACTTGCCCACAGAAGCAGGGAGCTGTAGTCACTATGCTGAACAGTGGAGGCAAGGAATGCAGGAGGCATATGCTATTGCACAAGAGAATGCGCAGAAATCTGCCCAAAGAAACAAGAGGATATATGATGGCAAGGTGAGGAGTAGAGTGCTGTATCCAGGTGACCGCGTTTTAGTGAGAAATATGACCCCTCGAGGAGGACCTGGAAAACTGAGGAATCACTGGGAAGACACCATCCATACTGTAGTTTGCCAAGTAGGAGAGGATCTCCCTATCTATGAACTGAGGCCTGAACATGGGAAAGGAAAGTCCAGGATTCTACACAGAAACCTCCTTTTACCATGTAAAAGGATACCATGTTATCACCTGCCCCTGGAAACTGAGGTGCATCTACCTGCAAAATCAAAAAGGAAAACTTCAGTGACCAACAAAGTCAGAGAGGACTCAGAAGATGAGGAGGATGAGGACGATTATTATTTCAGAGGTATGCCATATCAGCCTGTGACTCCACCACCAGAAACGGTGAGAGAGATGCCTGAAATTGTACAGAGGGTAATTCTACCTAACCTCAGCATCCCCACTGTTGAACCACCCCGGCTGGAGAGCAGTGATGATGACAACCCTTTGCAAAATCTGGATATTCAGGATGGTAGCACACCTCATACTGAGGAGGACCAAGCATCATTGCTCATGTTGAATGCCAGACAGGAAGAGGAGATTGACATAAGACCACAGCGGCCTCAGAGGGTCCGTAGGCCACCAAAGACCCTTAGATATGACAAAATTGGAACACCATCTTGCTACAATCTTGCTGCAGTCCCATCTTATGTAAGGCCCCAAGTTTGGATACAACCAGTACAGTCTTGCTACAACCAGCCCCTGTATTTTTATGGTACTTAGACTGAATCCGCTTTGGACGAGTTAGAATACTTGACACTCATCGGCTTACAGTAGAGCCAGATGTTGTTTATTACACAACCACTAACATTTCGCACACATTAATCACTTAATGTCCTGATAATGTTAGGGAAACTGCACAGTTTTGACACTTTGTTTTAAGGATGCCTGTGCTTGGTTCAGTACATATTCACATACATGTATAGACCGTGTACACGTTTTGACATACCTGCAAGTGCTGAACATGGGTGTTTGTAAGGACTAAAAACAACTGAATGTACAAAAAGAGTCCAGTCTGTAAATTAACTGCAACAATGACTGATGAAGGATTTGAATGTAACAAAAGAGTTCCAGCCTGTAACAAGTGTTAGAATATATTTTGTCATATTTGGTCAATGAAGGTCAGAGATGAGGATGTTGAGGACAACATCTAATTTTGATGGGGAGTATGTGACAAATGAGACAATGAGCAGTACAAACCTGAATATAGATACAGTAGGAGAGAAAACCCTAATGATATTATAGTTATGTTGATGAAACATGTTCTGGTTCTTATTTAGTTATTACTGTTAGTTATAGTAGCTGAGGCATAGTAATTTGTGTTATATTTTATGTTAAGTAAGTACCACTTTAACACTTTGTATAGTAAAAGTGGGGTGCAGTTACCAAGTCATTCCAGCAGGGGGTTGTGCAACATTGTTGTTGAGGTATGTTAAGGGGCACGCGACCTACTTTCTCCCAGTCATTATACATGTGAACTGAAGAAAGCTGTGTCCGTGCACCTTTTATACAAATACCTCCCTTTTCAGGTATGAGACCTTCACAATAACTGCTCATAATTACATGTGTTTTAAGTAACTGTATGAGAATACCCAGAAAATATTTGTAGAACATTATACCTTATTATTTTAAGTTTGAAGAGAATTCAATTGTCAACCACATTAACCTTGTTATGCTAACCGCATGGTAATACATAGTTGAGGCTGAAGTTGTGTAGCCAATGTTTAACACTGAGTGAAAGTGCTGTTTGTGTTATATGTGTTAACTAGGAGTCTGATTATAGCAGAAACATTCTGAATTACAGTATCTTTTTGAATTCCTGTCACTCCTATGTCTCACATCATTAGTTACATGCAGATTTTGTAGTGTCAGCATTATTAATGGAATATGCCTTTTTTTTGGATATATGTATGTCTTATTTCTGTATTTTGGTACTATTTGTACAGTACCAATACAGTGTTGCTTGTGGCAGTTGAATTTTGTAGTTGGTCAGAGAACTGTGTACATACTGGCATTTGTTCTGCTATTGATTTGCATTTCACAAAGTTATGCCGATTAAACCAGTCATTATACATGTGAACTGAAGAAAGCTGTGTCCGTGCACCTTTTATACAAATACCTCCCTTTTCAGGGCTTTTACACATACACCATACACGTTGTTTCTATTTGTATTACATTTGTATATATTGGTTTTGGTGCACCTTGTTTGTTGGTTTGATTTGTACAATACACTTTGGTTTCATTTACTACACACTGTTGTGTCGCGTCTTGTATTGTCCCGCCGTGGTTGCACAATACCGGAAGTGTTTTTCTCTAGTCCATATTTTTATTCCCGAATCCGTAATCTTGTAACTAGTGATTTAATACTAATCCAAGCGTTACAACTTGACCTTGTTATAAACTGTTTAGCAGGATTCCAAAACATTATCTGTTTATCCATAAAAATCCTTAAATAAAATCCTAAAACTTAATGAAATGTAATATTTTGGAAATTCGCAAAGGCAGCTCTCCACCCTGTAATGATGTGGAGAAGACTTTATTTCTATTCATTTCTATTTTAAAAAGTAGCAAAAAAAAAAAATGAAAATAAAGGATTAAAATTGGAAGGAAGAGCTAGTCTTGTAACATAGCATTAGCACATGGAGAAATAAAGGACACAAACAAAGATAAGTATATCTAATTAATAGGAACAAAACAACAAAGAAATATATAATATAAGGGGTTTAAATAATGCTACTAGTAAAAAATAACATGAAATCACGTGAACATGATCAGAACAAGGAAGTAACAACATTTGAAAATGTCTCGGGTTACTTTGCTGTAACCCTGTTCCCTGAAAAGGCGGGAACAAGATGCTGCGTGAAAACGCTATGGGAAACATTTTGTCATGTTGCCGGTTGTGAAGCATGTGTGTATAAACACACCAAATTTTGGCCTATATAACCTCGGTCAGGCGATGTTATCTGATGAGACGTACCGGGAGGGTTATAAATAGGAGTGAGCCAGAACCATTCCTCAGATTGATTTGTCTGAACGGTCGTCCGGTCACGTAGGCAGTGCGGCATTGGGATGCAGCATCTCGTTCCCGCCTTTTCAGGGAACATGGTTACAGCAAAGTAACCCGAGACGTTCCCTTTCAAAGGCTTCACTCGATGCTGAGTGAAAACGCTATGGGAACGAGAATACCAACTGCAAGTGTCTGGACCCCAAAGTTGTGTAGCATGTGCGCACAAGGCCGAGAAGTTCTCAGAACTATGCCTGGGCAGCTAACTTTGTGGGGCTTTCCGTGAGCCCGGAGTAGCATAAACATCCAGATTATAAATGTAACAAATGTGTGCGGAAGGACCAACCTTCCACGTCACAATTGCTGCAGGGGAGTAACTCTTGCAAGAGCAATAGATGAGGCGACCCCTCTGGTCCAATGGCCCCTGATTCCTAGAGGTGAAGTGAGCCCATGCGCATCATAGGAGAGGGCAATAGCATCCCTCATCCAGTGTAGTGGCGGTCGCACCGGTGGTTGCGGTCCCAAACATGTAAAAACTGCTCTGACTTACGCCACTGGTTGATGTGGTGGACGTAAATCTGAAGAACATGTACTGGACACAGTAAGTGAAGTCTCTCCTGCTCCGAAGCTGTAAAGGCGGAGGACAGAAGGCTTCAATACAATAGCGCGATGTTTTTTTTTTTGGACTTAGGACGATAGCTCAGTGAGGATGCAGTTACGTGCATCCTGAAAGTACTAGGGCACAAGCCTGAGGACAACTTTCATGCAGAGACTCCGGCACTGAAACAATTCGGCAGTGGACTGGGTCTACCTGCTTCTCACGCACTTGCTGCAGGGGAATACCTCTTGCTAGTGCAATAGATGAGGCAATCACCCTGATTGAGCCAATGAGCCCTGATTCCTAGAGGCGAAGTGAGCCCATGCGCCTCATAGGAGACGGTAATAGCATCTTTCACCCAATGTCACCCATTAAATACATTCCATTTGAGAGCATAAGCTCTTGAAGAAGGATACTAGATCCAGAGTCAGAGAGTAGCAAAGGGGGCATTTGCTGATCTTGTGAGGCCCACCTCTACTACATGAAATCTCTCCCAGATTGACTGACTACTTCGGGGTGGGGTTTCCATTCCCCGTGTGTCAGAGATTGACTGGACAGTACAACTGCTCACATTTATATGCCCTGGAATGTAAATCGCGCTGAGGGACAGGAACCTGGTGCGCTATTTAGCGGCGCGAGCACAGTCCGCTGTGGCGATTAATATATGAGACTTGCCATAGTGTTGTCCACCCGCAATGGGACATGGCACGCTCAACTGCTGGAGGAAGTGCTTTAGGGCCAGAAATAGAGCCATCATTTCGAGGCAATTGATGTAATTGATGCGAGAAGAAGGCCTCTCCAGCTCCCTTGGGCTGTACGGTCATCTAAGACCGTACCCCCGCCCGTAAGAGAAGCGTCTGTCATTAGCATCTGCGACGACAAGACGAACTTAGAGTGGGACCCAGAGTCAGAACCAGGGTCTTGAACCACATAGGAGGGGTACGAAGCACCTGGTGCGTAACCCTTGTTGGTGATCAGCCCTAGAGTGAAATCCCCTGTCTTAGCCACAACTGAAATGCTCTCATCTGCAGAAGGCCCAAGGTGTCACCGATACAGCTGCCATAGGTGCTAAGATCTCTGAAAGTGATGGTCACTTTCTTGGTCTAGCTTGATTTCCTTGAGGGTGTTGATAATGGATTCAACACGAGCGGGAGACAGCCATGCCCGCTTACGATCGAATCTCATATGACACCCAAATCCTCAGAACAGGAAAGAGCACGCTTTCATGGCGTTGGGTCTCAATCCTCAGAAACAAAGATGAGCTAGGGCGACATGCTAATGTCGAAGCGCTAGCTAATGAGACTGGGCCAGCCAGTCGTCTGTGTAATTCGAATATGGATGCCCTGGTAGCTGTAAGAGCCAGAACTACATCCATACATTTTAATATGTGCGGGTGAGAGAGCTAGACCAAATGGAAGGACCCGATACTGGTAAGCTTGGCCCCCGAAAGCGAACCTGAGGTCTTTCCCTGTGTTGTGGCAATATGTCAATATGAAAGTAAGCGCAGCCCCCCGTTCCTCTGGGAACCAAGGAATACTGACTGTAGTAGCCTTACTCGCTGTCTGGTAGGGGAACATGTTCCATGGCCCCATTCCCAGCAACTTCCATCAGAAGATGTGCACTTTCTGGTTTCATGGAAGTGGAGACCATGCCATTTTGAAACGCGGAAGGTGAGGTGAGAGCTGACTCCTGTAGTTTCTCTACAGTCCTTAGTACCCAAGGAGATATACTTGGCAGTAGCTTCCACGCTGCCAATTTCTCAGAAAGGGGCAAAGTTTCAGCGGCTTGGTTAAACGTGGGGGATGTTACATGTTCGGCATTCTGAATGAACCTCAGGGCTGCTTTGTCAAGACAATATGCCAGTCTGACGTTTGAGGCTGATAGTGAGGCGCGTTGCACCCCAAGGGGTGGCAGGCTCAAAAACACACTCCTTGTGTTTCGGGCATCGCAAAAGTCAGACCCGGTCGAGACTGTGTGGCCGACAGTCCCGACTCTTGAGCACGGCAGGGAAGGAATTTCCCGAAGGCTTGTTCATATAACTTCGCCTCATGAACCTTTGGCGAACGAGTTAGCGATATCGCCAAACAGGCCGGAAGGCGAGATAGGGGCATCCAGGAGGAATGCACGATTCTTATCCTTGATGCGCCTGAGATTTAACCACAAGTGCCTCCACGCGAAACCCATCGCAGCCATAAAACGGCAGATAGCACGAGCCGTCTGCTTTTGTTGCACGTAGAGACAAGTCTGTGGCCTGGTGTAATTCCAATACGCCCTATCTGAAGAGCCCCGCCAGTGCTCAAGTCTCTCAGCAGGTCAGCCTGGTAGGCCTGCAAAACCGCCCTGGTGTGCAAAGGAGCACCAACCTGACCTGCTGCCTGAAAAGCTTTTCCCTCCATGGAAGATGAAAGTCTACACAGCTTGAAAGGAAGTATTAGCTTTTCAGGAAGGATGATGTCCAGGGAGAGAGATAGCTTTTGAAGCATCTCTTCTATCTGGGCGACATCATATAACTCTGCGCTTCCACATCAACTATATTTAAACAATAAATAAGTAGATGGCAGGAAAACACGGGATTAATACAGCTTACTCCATGAAAGGGTTAACTCATATGGAGAAAGCTAAGGGGGTGGGGGGGGGGAGTGCGTCGTTGAGGAGCACAACCCTGACACCCCACTATACAATAAAACTCTATGCGTCACATGGTTTACTAATGGTTTGAAATATCTCCACTTTTGTTTTATTCCTTTATTTCTAAAATGTATATTCTCAAATATTGCTTAACTCATGGTAAGGATATGTACTCCATTATTTTGGAATGTTACCGGAATAATATTGTAACAAGCTGCCTTTAGATGAACCGTGCAAGTGCTATTTTAGTGTTTTTCATTACCCTGACATGTCACACTAGCGTAGGAGTTCAGCAATAAAACCTGACACCTTTGTGTCTTTGTACTTCTACCTCCTCAGCTAACTCCTCTACAAAATAAGTTGATTTGATTGAGTGGAACATGACAGGTCAAAAAAACAAACAGAACAATATGCTAAAGTATTTTTTAAATATAGATTTTTTTAATTAATTCATTCGTTCAATCATTCATCTTCTATACCGCTTTATCCTGTATTTAGGGTCGCGGGGACCTGGGGCCTCATGTATCAATGCTGCTTACGCACAAAAACTTTGCTTACGCCAGTTTTCACGCTCACCGTCGGATTTACTAACAGTGAAATTAGTGTGAGAATGTGCGTTCTTCCACGCCAACTTCATGTCTGGCGTACGTATATTTCTTGTGTGTGTTTGTTTTATTTCCGTTGGCGACTCCTAGAGGCAATTATGTTAAATTGCACACTACAGAATATCGCACCAACACATGTGAAAAACATTGCTATTAATTTATAATTGATAAAATGGGTTAATTGACAATATTTTTCTACCAATTATTTGATTTAGAACATATAAAAGCATTTTCAAATGTATACAACCCTTAGTCTATGGCAATGGCAGTGTTGGCCTTATTAGAGGACATTGTCAATGGCCGAATCCGAAGGGAACGCGTTTTTAGGGATCACAGTGATTTTCTGGCCCACGATGATGACTGGCTTATTAGCCATTTCAGATTTCCAAGAGCTATCCTATTGGAGCTCTGTGCTGAGTTGGGTCCAAATTTGGAAAGAGAGACAGCGAGGAGCCACGCAATACCCGTTCCCTTACAGGTGTTGACAACGCTTGGTTTCCTGGCAACTGGTTCTTTCCAAAGGGAACTGGCAGACCGCTCGGGGTTAAGCCAGTCATCTTTGAGCCGTGCAGTGCCAGCTGTATGGGACGGGATCATCTGCATGTCTAGCAGCTATATAAGGTTTCCATACCATGCAGTTGACCAGCCAAACATTAAAGTGCAATTTGCAGCGATCGCCGGTTTTCCTAATGTAATCGGAGTGATCGACTGCACGCACATTGCTATAAAGGCGCCATCTGAAGACGAATTTTCATACGTGAATCGGAAACATTTCCATTCAATAAATGTGCAAATATGTGATTATTTACAACCTATGATATATACAACCTATGATTCATTCATCCTCACAAACAGCATGGTTGGGATGAGGCTCCAAGGTGGCAGGATGCGCGATGGGTGGCTTCTTGGTGAGTGATGTATTTAAAGATATTATTCCAGCTAAGTTTTTTTTTATTTTAATTTTTTTATTAATTCCGGAGGACAAACTTGCAAATAACACCGTTTTTCTCCGGTCTACCTCCGATAGGAGCACATCCAATTCACATTCTGTGAATTTTCTCCTCTTGCTGGCTTTTGCCATTGCTTTTTCGTTTTTTTTTCCAAAGTGGAGTCATTACAATATTTATACGGGGAAGGAGGCAGGGACGGGTTTTGCGCTCATGCACGTGCGCTCAATTTCACGTTAATTCGGATGTACAAAGAGAATCTGCGTGGGATTCCGCGTACGCAGTGTTTCATACATCAGATTTTTTTTACTGCGTACGCACATTTACAGCTTTGTCCATATGCAATGTTTTAGTATGAATTCAACGCAAGTCTTTGTACATGAGGCCCCTGGAGCCTATCCCAGGAGAGATTTTTTTCATAAATTCATAAATTATAAATTTCTGATTAAAAACAAGGCATTTTGGGTGGCATGACATTCATAAGCATGTAATTTGAAAAACCCTAAGTATACAACATTGTTCTCTTGATTATCAGGAAGTCGGTTATACAGTACATTCATGAAAATGTAGTATTTTGTTCTGTAATGTTTCATGCATAAAGTTTTGGAATAGTAAAGCCAATTATCTGTGACTGCACAAAAAATAATGACTTGTGTATGTCATTCATGACATCGATTCACTCAGTGCAAAAAAAAATGTTTTATTAAAAAAATGTAGACTGCGTTTGGATAATTGGCACTTCCTCTACCCTCCTGATCCAGCAGCCTCTAATTTCTGGAGACATGACCTCCAGAGAGGTGACAGGAATGTGGAGAACGTGGGAAGGATGAAGGGATGGATGGATGATTAAAGCGTTCTGTGACACAGCAAGCTCAGCAGGTGAAAGTTAATCGTGTCAACATCACAGATGAGGACATGTTTATCCAATGTCATCCGGAGGAAGACGGAGAAAAGCCAGAGAGCAGCGTGTGGGAGTAGGAGAGGTACACTCAGCATAATTACCACTAACGTTCTCCATCGCTTTGGAAAGCAGGAGTTTTAAAGGTGAGGGAGAAGAGGACACTGTGGAATCATGAAGAAGGCTTGTTCAGCTGTGAAGAGCAGAGCAGCTGTTACACAACTGTTAGGCCAGTACTGTCTTCTTACGTGACTATTTAAATGTGAGTCGCTAGTCAGGAAATGGCTGATAAAATTAGACAAACTCTGTGAGCTCTGTTAAGGCAGAATGTTTAAGGCTTTCTCTAGAAAATACTAAATGAAGTTGTACAACTGTACAACTGTGCACTCTTAGTTCAGTAATATTTTCCTAAATATACCGATCAGCCCTAACATTAATACCCCATAACATTAATTACTTTAACATTGATTATTAATTATATACCAGTGAACAGGTATGATACACAGGATCATGGCCACCCAGGGCTCACCCAAGCCCACAGGAAACAAAGGTCAGCCTGTCCAGTCCGATCCCACAGAAAGGCCAATGCAGCACAAATCTGAAAAAATCTCAATGCTGGCCATGATAGAAAGGCACGAGAACAGCCACTGCACCACAGCACACTGGCCATTGGGCCCAGCAGACAAAGAGCCCAAGGCCCTCGGCCCGGCCTCCAAACTCCCCACAACACAATCCAATCGAGCACCTATAGGATGCCCCGGACAAACAAGACCGGTCAGAAGCCCCAAAGGATGCTCTGCAAACATCCAAGTGCAAGACACAACGTTTTTTTTTTATGTTTGCAACATTAAGACTGATTGGACTATCGTTTAAAATCATTTGCTATTTGATGCAGGATAAGTGTTGGATATTGTATTGCTTAAAATAGGGTTCGTAAGAATTGTACCCTTCTATTTAAGAATAAATGTTCCATCATATAGCTCATGATAAGATGAGGAGCTGCGGAATCTGAGTGAGTCTGAGAGTAGCTCCACTGCTCTTTCAAAATGATAAAAGCTAGTCAAGATTTCACCTTATACAGTACTAATGTCCACTGGTTTCTTTTTCCTATAACTGTATTAAGAACATGAACAGAGACACTAGTGGACCTCCCAGGATCTCACAGTTGGCTGGGAATTTCACAGGAAGAGCTAAGGCCAATGACTTAAATGCACAATAATAATAGATTTCTTTTATCGATCCATCAGGAGAACTTGTAATTTACAGTATGTCAATGCCATACCTTTGGCAATATACTGTAGCACATCTTACAGTTGGCTTCAATAGTCATCCTGCAGGAGAAGACTGAGTCTGCATTCAGAGGGAGAAAACAATCTTCCGAGCTTGTTGCCTTTATGCCTCTCCAGGAATGAAAGAATGTTCCTGAAACATGTTTGAGCAATTTTTTTTTTATTCTCCACGGTGCTATTTTCTGTGGCTGGTGATCTGCTTGGTTCTACAATCATCTACAGTATGTCACATATTACATGCTTACAGTATCTTTATGGAGATCTGGTGGTACCACAGGAAAAGATCTCAGCTTTTCATTTGCTTTTTTGGTGGCTGGTTTTATTTGGGTTTGTCAGTGATGATGTTCCCCTCCCTGATTTCTATAACTTGGAGTGAAGTGTGTGATAAAGTATTCCTGTACCTACATCTGACAACTTTGTCAGTTCTCCATCACAATGCCGAGTTTACTGTACATTAATGGCATTTGACAGATGCCCTTATTCAGAAAAAAACTTGAATTGATGTCTCATTATATGTCGATATTATGTTGTTATTAGTATTATATAGCAGTTAAAGGTTAAGGACTTTGCTCAAGGGTCCAGCAGTGGTAGCTTGGTGATGCTGGGGTTTGAACCCATGACATCCTGATTTGTAGTCCAACATCTTAACACAATGCATATTTACTAATTCATCCTAACTAAAGCGCCACTCTTCATAACCCTATTACTCTCCAATAAATTCTTATATTTTCCTTTAGAATTTCCAATTCTCCAGAATGCTTTTTGGTCATGTCATTTGGGATCCTGTTTATCAGCTAAGCTGTTGTAAAAGTTGATGTTTGATTTACAAGGCCATTACCATACGATGTCAAGACACCGGTATATGTCGAGAAAGTCATATTGTAATGTCAATACATGACAAAACAGATTGACAACAGTGGATGAGATTATGGTGGTCTGCTCCAGGCCTCCATTTACAGCCAGGGAATTAAAGAAAATTATCTATGCAGCAAAGTGTCATTCATATTAGACAAATACATGAAAGAGGTTGGGGAACGGCATAAAAAATATGGAGTAGGATTCAAAAATTATGAGTCTACAACCTGGATTGCCTTGTCCTTGATTTAAAAAAAAACTAATACTGTATAACAATTGCAACAAATTTGACATTTTGTTCCTTTCCATCATTAAGAACACACCAGGCTATTAGATCAGTGATGCTGAATGTTTTAACTTCCACGCATGAAAAACAAATAACAACAGGAAGTGAGCATGGTGGAATATTCATCAGTAGACTGCATCATTATTTTTTAAAGCATCCATCTGCGCATCATGACCCTTTCACCTTGTCAGGATGAGGATTGTCTTTTTTTACAAGGACACTTAACAGAGACTCCAGTGTCACTCGAGATGCTCTTAGAAACACAAGGGATTGAGTGACACTCATTCGACTCAGCATTTGTTAGGATAAAAAAAGAAAAAGAAAACAAAATTCAACACAGAGCCCCATCTACATCCCTGAGCATGTGAGCCGTCAGCTTCCATTTGGAAGATATATTTACGCCCATCTGCTGGTTTGGATTTACTTATTTATCTGGAAAGGAAGGTTGACTCACAAGCGGTTAACACTTCACCCCATATAGGCACTGTCAAAGCTTTCAGTCAGAGTGTATTTTAGAGAGCAGAAAGCAGAAAGGTCAATCATTTAGACCAGTGAAAGAAGTTTTCACAGTATACACAGGCAGAAAATTAATAGTAATATGCTTAGTTATCTAAAAGGTAAGGAATCTAGATACGCTTTCTACTTCTTTGACCCGAAAGCATAGGGTGTTTTCTGTTTTTCATTTTACTTTCAGACATGCTTTGTTACTTTATTACATACTATAATGGATCTTAAAGCCATGTGTTCTTACATAAAGAAAGGTGAAAGTGACAGGTGATGCAGAGCTCCACTGTTTATATCCACTGTTGAGCAAAACACTCCATTAATTTTAAATAGAATTTTTATTTGTTCACCTTTCCACATCATGGTGCAGTGTACTTATAATCCCAGTCTCCACAGAGTTATTCCTGCATCTTGTCATCAAACATACTGTAAAAACTGCAACAAGTGCTAATAGAGGTCGATTGGGGCAGGACTTGTGCTGCCCCATGCTTAGAGGAGGAGCTACAAAAGGATAGCTAAGGAAAGGGTTCCCACACTTGTGGTTAATGTACCAAATTAATTTACAAAAAAAAAAAAACTCCACAGCCAAAAAAAATGTTTCCTAGGAGATTAGAATTAAACTGACGAAGAAGAAGAATTTGTGTCACTTTTCCTTCAAATTCTTTACCCAAATCTGCTCAAAATGAGCAACTAGATAATATTTTGTCAGGTCTAGAAATGTACTATATTGTAGCCTACATCTGATATTGCTTTCATTTAGCTTGAGCTCAAAATCATGATCCCGTGCTGGATAAATTGATAAAATGGTTAAATAAAACTATAAAAAGGAGGTATTTTTGTGCAGCTGAGACCTTGGACCCTGCCTTGACTGCTTTAGCTGATTCAGTTTAAGGTAAATTAACGAAAACTGCAGGGACCGTCGATTCAATTCTCTTTGTAATATGATAGCACTCCAGGTAAAAAAATAAATAAATAAATAATTCACAGCATAAATTACCCACAGGTGGGTGGCAGGGGGTCCAAGTCCGTCACACATGTCAAATTAAATAGATTGAGCATTGATTTTCCTTTCTGTAAACTGAAATTAATCTCTAACCAAAGTGAAAATCTTATAACAAAAAGTGAAGAGCGCGGCACAGAACATCAGTCACCATCGAGCCAAGCGGTGAATAATTTCATACCCATCCACGTGCTCTCCGCCATCATGGTGTTATCTGACCAATTGTGCCTTTCAGTGATGATAAATAGACCCATATGGTTATTTTTTCAATTGCATTATGGGTACACCATGACAGCCTGTGTGATTAGAGTGAGACTCATTATGAGGAATTGATTTAAAGCATGAAGCATGCGTATGACAGCTGCCTGACTGTATCCAGTATAAACCTCAACATCCCAGTGACGCCTGTTCAGATGTCGAATTCAGGTTTCCTTGACAAAGCAGACATGCAAGTGTAAAATTACGAGGAATTAAACATGCAGTGTAACAAGTGGATTCATAACATGGCACATTGTATTAATCATAATCTATTGAAATACTTTAGTGCAGGAAACAAAAGAAAATGTATGGTATAATTTAAATCATATACAGTTTGTTAAGGATTGGCTTAAAATATACCATACCACTTTTTTTCTAAAGCACTTTAAAACAACAGCAAAGCTGACCAAAGTGCTGTACAAAAAGTCAACATTTAGGCCATAAAAAACATAGCAACAAAATAACATACTACTACTACTAATAGTCATAATAAAATAATGATGATAAAAGTGACAACAGAATATAAAAGACAAAACATTTCAATAAAATACTTCACACTGGGTTGAAGGCCAGAGAGTAAAAATGAGTTTTTAAACGAGATTTAAAAACAGCCACTGATGGAGCTTGTTGAATGAGTAAAGGTAACTCATTCCATAGTTGAGGAGCAGCTACTGAAAAGGCTCGATCACCTCGAAGTTTGTTTTTGGGATTTGGAGAAGCAGCTTGTCAGTAGACCTGAGAGAGCGAGATGGCACATATTGGTGCAGCAATTCCACCAGATAGGCTGGAGCAAGACCATTTAAAAACTTAAACACAAATAAAAGAATTTTAAAACGGATCCGAAAATACACTGGAAGCCAGTGAAGGAAAGCCAAGATTGGGGTAATATGCTCTCGTCTGCCTGTACCAGTTAAAAAACGATCTGTGGCATTTTGCACCAACTGTATAGGCGAGCCATGGCAGTGTGGCTGATTCCGAAGAATAAAGCATTACAATAGTCAAGACGAGAGGTTATAAAAGCATGGACAACCGATTCCAGGTCCCGCCTTGACAATATAGGCTTAATCCTTGCTACTCGCCTCAAATGGAAAAAACAGGATTTTACAACAGCATTTACTTGACTATCCATTTTCAGAATAGGATCCATTTTAATACCCAAATTTGTAATTAAGGCTTTCTCAAATGGGGCCAAGGAGGAGAGGTCAAAGCGAGGAGATTTGCGGAAGCCATTGGGTCTAAACAACATAACTTCTGTCTTTTCCTCATTGACATTCAAGAAATTAAATGCCAACCATCTTTTAACTTCAACAAAGCAGTCCAGAAGAAGCTTGATAGAGCATGCACCACTGTGCTTTAATGTTATATTTCCGGAAAATAGCTCCGAGTGGGAGCAAATACAAAGAACATAAAAGTGGACAAAGAATGGAGCCTTGTGGTACCCCCCAAGGAAGGGCAGCAGAGTTGGAAGTGAAGCCATCTATACTGACACAGAAGGTTCTATTAGAAAGGTAGGACCTAAACCACTGCAAGGCTGAGCCTGTAATGCCCACCCACTGTTCCAACCTGGATAAAATCTCATGGTCTATGGTGTCGAAAGCCGCTGTTAAATCTAGAAGCACAATTAGTACAGAGTCTCCGGAGTCGGTTGCTATGAAAATGTCGTTAAAAACTCTTAAAAGAACAGACTCAGTGCTGTGGCGAGTTTTAAACCCAGACTGAAACACTTCCAAAATTGCCTGTTCATAAAGGAAAGGCTGCAATTGCAAATAGACAATTTTTTCCAGAAGTTTGGCCAAAAAAGGTAGCTTGGAGATAGGTCTAAAATTTGACAAAACAGAAGGATCTAGGCCCAAACTTTTTTAGCAAGGGTTGCACCACAGCATGCTTAAAAATTTTCGGCATCACACTAGAAGTTAAACTGTTATTAATAATAGCAAGAATAAAAGGACCCAAAGTGGGGGAAACTTCCTTAATAAAATTAGGAGGGGTAACATCAGAAGGAGACCCAGATGGTTTACTACTGGAAACCAGATCCTCTAAAAAAGTAAGGGAGACAGGCTCATTCATACAAGGTCTTAAAATTGGTTGGTCACTAACAGATGGTAAAATAAGGGATCTGATGTGTTTAACCTTATCCATAAAATAGTGAAAGAATTCATCACAGGTTTCCATAGAATCCTTCAAAGGGACAGGTTCATGAGCATTAAGAACAGACTTCAATGTGTTAAAAAGAACACGAGGGTCATGAGAGTTAGAAACAATAAGATTAGAAAAAAATGCTATTCTAGCGGCTTTCACAGCTTTTTGATAATGACACCAGCTTCCTCTCAACATTTCCAATGACACCTGTAACCTGTCCTTTTTCCACCTCCGTTCAGCTCTCCTGCATTCCCTTCTAACAGCACGGGTATCATCATTTAGCCATGGCTCTGATCTAACCTTTGATCGTCTGATTTTTAAGGGAGCTGCCGAATCCAATGCTATTTGACAGGCAGAATCAAATTGGAATATTAGCTCCTCAGTGCTGAGCGACGCTGAGGATTGTAAATCCCAATCACAAGTGAAAATCGCACAGAAATGAGTAGCGGAGGTGGGATTAAAGACACGGCAGTGCCGAACCGAATCGCACGTTTTAGCAGGTTGAGAGAAAGGTACAAAATCAAATAAAACAGGCATATGGTCTGAAAACACAGCATCCCCAATTTCCACATTGAGGACAGATAAGCCACGAGACAGTACAAGATCCAATGTGTGCCCACATTTCTGAGTGGGACTATTGACAGACTGAATAAAGTTAAAAGAGTCCACTAAATCTAAAAAGTCCTTTAACAGAGGCTTGTCAGGACAGCACACATGAATATTAAAATCCCCAACAATTACCACTTGATCATATCTTGGCATAAACTCAGCCAAGAAATCAGCAAAGTCACTTAAGAAGTCCTTATTGTACTTTGGCGGCCGGTAGACCACAGCACACAGCAGCGTAGGAGAAGGGGCCAGCTCAAAAAGGCTTATTTCAAAGCTAAAGAAAAAGACCGGGAGAAACAACTGTTTACAGACAAACTTTGATTTAAAAGCAGTCGCTAGACCTCCTCCACGACCAGAGGACCGTGGAGAGTTTAAATACCGGCAATCATGCGGCAGGAGTTCAGAGATCGCGCTGGACTCACCAGGAGACAGCCAGGTTTCAGTCACACAGAGGAAATCCAATTCCTGTGAGGTAAAAAACTCCTTTAAGATAAAAGTTTTGTTCATTACGGATCTGGCGTTTACCAGACCCATCCTGATGGGAGCTGGAGCTTTTTGTGGATTGTGGAGATTCACTCCTCGCCGGCGCAGGTAGAGTGGGCGGGGTCGCGGTGTTTCACTCCACTGATCCGAGCCAGAAACAGGCACTAACCAGTGCGTAGTTGTATTTGATCCATATTGAGCCAGAAAAGCCTTTGAGGACCCAGCCAAACCAGCCTTCAATTTCACTAATCGCCCGCCGCGTTTACCTCGGCGTGTGTGACGCTTTCTCCGGCGAGGAGGGCGTGGGGCCCGGTAAAGGAAAGCCGGTATCCCCGATAACAGTGGCGGGAGAGAATCACGTACTTCATTGTCAAATTGCTTCCAATCCACTGCAGACCAACGAAGATTCAGTAGTGATTGGCGATCATACAGCAGTAGTGAGAAAATATTTTGTGAAGCAAATAAAAGTAATAATAAAAACACAAGTAAGACAGACGACAAGCCACAAACACTGGCGCCATCTTGATGTATGCTCGACCCTGTATGTAAAATATGAGCCCTTGTATTTATTTATTTGTTTATTTATTTACTTATTGGTATTGTTATTAATATCATATTTTAATGAGGATTATAGACTTCTGGAGTCATGTTACATTTTTTGGGGAAAAAAAAGAATATACACAATTTTGTAAATGAAAATTAATAATAATAATAATAATAATAATAAGAAGAAGAAGAAATTTAGAAACATGTTCAAAGGCTAAAAAAAACTCTCTTAAAATAGTGAAATAATGAAGAGTATACCACAACTACAAATATTGATTCATGATTCATTCTACTAGTTGATACGGTAATCTCATTAAAATTGAAACAACAAATCAAATAAAAATGTAAAATTTGTTTATCATGGAGGAGGGTTAATACACAGTTTTGATTGATACTTTTGTCAGGCAGTGATTGCTGTAATAAAATGAACAGATTTGTTTGATTTATCCTTTGTTTCTCTGTGTGCAGATGGCTGTGAAGAATAAACATGTAAAGAGTGTATGGTTATGTGGAGCGATATAAAGGGCAGAGGAGTAGAGATTTAGGCTGGGTTTGTTTGATAGATCACGCTGTGCGGGTTCGGCTCCACCAAGACCCCCAGTGCTGTTGATTTCCCTCCTCACTCGACCTTCACCGGGTGTGCGCAATGTCAAAGAGTAAAGCATGCTGGGTCGCGGGTGAGAGCAGAATGCTAAGCACGGCCCATTTTAAATCAATATCACTTTAACTGGAGTTTACTGAAATGACAAAACCTTCATTTCTACAGACAATAGGATGAAATATAGCCAGAAAGGATATGCTGAACTTTAAAACATCAAGAAAGTCCATCAAATGCTCTGCATGTAAATAAATGCCTCACCAAACAGGCACATGATCGACTGTGTTTTAGCTTTAGTTTTAGTCAGTTGTGTGGTGGTGCATGGAGAAGTGGACATGATGTAAATTTAACCCAAACACCACCTGTAGATGCGGACATATCATTTCACTAGTTTCGACGCGTAGCTTTGGTTTGATCATTTACTCACAAGAACTGAAGTCCGATGATTTCTTTGTCTTTGTATTTTATTTTCAGCATCAACGATTCAACACTTCATAAAGTCGTCTTGAGTAAATCCACTGTGGTTACAACACCTGTTGCTGAGTCTTGTAAATTTCTGACTTTTACAACAACCTATGTTATATCTATCTCATTGCGTTCAACTCACGCATCTAACAACACTTTTGTTGTACTGTATATATCTGCTTACGGGTAGCTCACGGTTACAACAACCTAGTTGCTGTATCTTACATTCTTAGCTTACGGTCAAAAGCTTGTGTTTCCGTAGCCTTCCGCATCTAAACTGAACTTTCTATCATACGACAGTCATACAAAGGCATGTAATAGTGGAATGACATCACTGACCAACTTAGAATTGTCAAATGGATGCTTAACTAACACATTCAGAGCTTATGGCTTATGGAATGAACTTAATGCTTAATTCTTAACTAATGAATAGAATACGGTAGAATGAAATGAATTAAAACAAATAAAATAAACATAACAAATTCTGCAGATCCATCTTACATAACAAATGTGATATGGCTCTTACACCACCAATAACACCACAAGTACCATCCGCTATCTGGCAAAGGGGAAAGAACTAAACAAAAAACAAACATACTGTACAACCGGCAAAAACCGGCATGTGTTATAGACACTGACATGTACTTTAAGACTACTTTGGCATATTTCTTTCACACTAGACAGGGCCAGTATCTGTATTTGGGCTGTGAGTTACCTGAGCTGCTGCTAGCTTGCATCATGTATGTACAGTATCATGGTGAGGTTGTTTGTTCTGAAAGCTAATTTATGTTTGGGCAGTTTGGTTCATCTTCCCTGTTAATGTGACTACAGTATAATTGTTTTTCTTCTGTGTCACAATGGACAGAGAATTAGTGTGTGCATTTAGTAAACCTAACCTACATCTTTAAACAATATTAAAATGGAATCTTTGATAGCCTTAGACTCAGCATATCAGGATTGATGGAGAGGTATACTCAGTGCCAGCCTGAAAATATACACCGCACTACATTTAGTAGATTTTTTCCCCCCTTAAATTATGTATTTTCATTGGAGAGTCTGATAATGCAGCGCGAACTGCTGTTCCCTTTCAAAAGCTACACTCGATGCAGCGCGAAAGCGCTACGGGAAACGATTCCTCGTGACCGGTTGTGAAGCACGTGTGTGTCAAACACGTCAAATATTTTGGCATGTATAACCTCAGGGAAGTGACGTCAACCGATGAGGTGCACCTGGAGGTTATAAATAGGCATGAACTGGAAACACCCTCAGGTCATTTTTTCTTCAGAATCCATCTTGTGGTGTGTGCGGTGTGAAAGCAGACTTTTCATGGAAGTAATATTTTATTTATTTACTTACCATGGCTGATTCTAGCAGGAAATGCGTTTATTTGTGTGAGAGGAGTCTCCCGGACGGCTATTTCCACAATTATTGTATCGAGTGTTTGGGGTAAGAGCACGCTATCCTCGGGCTTGAGGGGGCAGGTAAGTATTGCGATTTCTCCATATTAAAGTCCTTCGTGCTCGGGTTCGCCGTCTTGAAGTGAAACCGCGACCCGCAGCGCATTTCTCGCGTTCAAATCTGGTGGAAGTGCACGAGACAGAATTTTTCTGTTCTCTCGCTCTCTCGCCGGATCATAAGTCTTTTACCTTCCACTTCTCAAGCGCGCATCGGCGCTTCTTGTGAAGGGGGGAAGAACTTTCTCTCTCGCTTCCGTGAGAACTATCACTTCAGAGTGCTCCTCTAGTGATGAGCCAGTGTGTTAGTTGTTGTTAGAGGTGGTAACGCGCGGTCTAATGCGTACACCTCGATTCGCCGTAAAAATAAATAAATAAGATAAATCCCCCAAACGCTCAAGGTCAGACAACAGGTGCCTGTCGGGTGGCCGAAGGAGGGGCCTCAATGATGGCCCCTTCCTCTCCTGGCGACCTCCATGAGTTAACTCTTCATGGAATAAGCCGTATTTATCCCGTGTTTTTGTGCTATTGACATTTGATTTGTTCCAATGTCATGGATGAAAGTGCGGTCCTTTATGATGATGCCCCAGATCACAGAGACGCTCGCGGGCTATCTCTCTCCTGAGAGCTCATCCTCCTGGGAAAAATCCACACTCCCCACCAAGCGTGTAGACTAACATCTTAGTTGGTGGGAGAAGACTTTTCAGGCAGCGGGTCAGGCTGGTGCTGTCCTGCACACAATGGCTTTGCAGGCATACCAGACTGACCTGCTGAGCACTGACAGGAGGCTGTGGTTCAATCTCCGCCACCACTGGTGTTTGGGGAGCGACGGTCTCCAGAGAAATGTTAGGTGTTCGGTCCCTTCCTTCCATGTTCAGGATGCCGAACATCTAACACATCTATCTAGCCGAAATGTCAAAATTTGTGCACCTTTTAGAGAGGCCGGCAGCGGGGAACCTACTGCCAGCTATGTCTCTTAGGTACGAAGCACTGTGGAGGACCAGCATCCTTAGGAGGCCATGGATCAATCTCCGCCATCACTGGTGTTTCGGGGAGCAGCGGTCTCCAGTGAAACGTTAGGTGTTCGGTCCCTTCCTCCTATGTTCAGGATGCCGAACACCTAACACACCCATCTAGCCGAGGTGTCAAAGTTCGTGCACCTTTAGAGAGGCTGGCAGCGGGGAACCTACTGCCAGCTATGTCTCCTGAAGCACGAAGCACTGTGGAAAACCAGCACCCTCAGGAGACCGGTGCTCAATTCCCACCGCCACTGGTGTTTCGGGCGACAGTGGTCTCCGACAAAGTGTTAGGTGCTCTGGTTCCTCCTGGCGTGTTTCAGGACACCCCCATCACCACCACCCCTCCGCCTAGCTAAGCAACAAAGCTATTGCCCCTTCGGAGAAGTTGACAGCGTGTATGCTACTGTCAAACATGTCTCCCGGGCTACAGGATTCTATCATTATGTTTCAACGGCGTGGGTTTTCCACCTCCATGAAACTACAGTGAACACCTCTGTTAATCCAAAATCACAGGCTTGCTGGCAAAAGGGGCCATAGCCCATGTTCCCCTCCTAGACAGAGCTGTTCGGCGTCAATACATCGGCCTAGCTCACCTCATTTCTTAGGGTGGAGTCCTAACGCCACAAAAGCGTTCTCCTTCCTACACGAGGTATGAAGCTGTGTGTCATGTGGAATCCGAGTGCAATGCGGGCACAGCTGTCTCCTGCGCGCGCCAAATTCATTATAGCACTCTAAAGGAGTATAAGCTAGGCCAGTGGTGGCTAAGCGCCGGGGGATTTCATCCAAGGGCCAATCCCCAGAGGCAATAAGGGTTACGCGCCGGGAGCTTCGTACCCTTTCTATGTGGTTCAGATCCTCGTCCTTGACTCTGGGTCCCACTCTAGGTCCATGCTGTCGTCACAAGTTGCTAACGGCAGACGTTTTTCCCTCAGGGGCCGGAGCGCGGCCTTAGATGGCCACCCAGCCCAAGGGATCTGGAGAGGTCATCTTCTCGTGTGGCACATCAATTGCCCCGAAACGATGACTCTATTTCTGGCCCTGAAATACTCCCTGCAGCAGTCAAGACGTTAACATGTCCTAGCGCGGAACACTACGGCAGTAAATATTGCCTGGGCAGACTAAGCTTGCGCCGCTAAGACGACTAGTGCACTAGGTTCTGCTTTGAGGTCAGGACAATTTCTGTCCCTCAGGACCATTTACATTCTAGGACATGACGAAACATGCAGAACCAGTCCACTGCCAAACTGCTTCAGTGCTGGAAGTTTCTGCAGGAAAAACTAACCTCGGGCTTGTGCCCTAGTACACTCGGAACGTATGCAGCCGCTATTTCAGCCTACGTCCTGACTGATTGGGGTTTGTGGAAAACGGCCTTAGTTGCCGGCTTATTCGCGGACCTCATCAGCCTTCCCACTGTGCTTATGCTTTCCAATTGGCTAGGAAAAGCTGTTCTGCATTCTTACCCAACTATCCATCACAGTCGAAGCCTACTGTCCTCCACCGTAACCTCCGGACAGTAAGACTTCATTCGTTGTGTCCAGCACATGGAGCCTAGGAGGAAAGGACAAATACTGTCCCTCCGGATCTTTTACATTCCAGGACATAAAACATGTAGACGCAGTCCACTGCCAAACTGTCAGTGCTGGAAGTTTCTAAAAAAAAAAAAAAAAAGCCATCTGCATTCTTACCCAACTATCTTCCACAGTCAAAGCCTTCTGTCCTCCGCCGTTAGTTCCGGAGCAGTAAGACTTCATTCGCTGTGTCCAGTACATGCTCTTCAATTTACAGCGCACCTCTGCATTAAGCCAGGGCCGTAAATTAGAGCAGGGTTTCATATGTCGTGGGGCTGCAACCGAAGGGCAGCCGCCATTAGCCGAGTCGGGTTAGAGATGCTAGTGCCCTAGCCTATGAGGCGCCTCTAGTGATTAGGGCCCGTTCGACCAGGAAGCTTGCCTCATCCATTGCCCTGGCAAGAGGGGCTTCCAAGTATGTCATGCGGCAGGCTGCCTTTCCGCAAGACATCGGTCAGGCTTCATAGTTGGATGCCAGGCTCATGGGTCCTCGAGTCAGCATTCCAGAATTACAGATGCGCGTTTTTCTGCGAGATCCCGCAATTTAGCGCGCGGCTTCCCGCGACTTGCCGCAAGCAACATTCAGGAATTTAAATAAATGTGCCACTGGACATGAATGAACAATATATATATTATCATATTAAGTAAATATTATTTTATGAATACGACGTTCTTCGGGCATTTTATAATAATCATCATATTTGCTGTTTGTGTCCAGCATTGAATAATTATTTCATCCATAATTTAACGGCTGGAAATAATAGCTGGAATGTGATGTGATTGTGACTGAAATAAAGCTGTTCATCTTTTGTAAAGTACTTTCACTTTAAAAAAAGGCAGCGTTTTTATCAAAAATATACACAGGCACTGGTGTGGCTCAGTGGTAGGTGATTTGCCTGCGATGCGGTAAACACGGGTTCGATTCCCAGCCAGGGAATCACTATCAAATATATTAGATTTATATTATATTTGCAAATATGGATTGTGCAAATAAACATTCATATATAATACAAATAAATATTATTTATGATGAAAAAATACTTCTATTTGGTCGTCATACATGGTCGTCAACTCGCACGTTCTATATTCCATTGTCATTCATATGAGTTTATAAGAGCAACTGCTGTTGTCATGATTCCTTCTCTGTCTGTGTCGGTTGTGTGTGCGTGGCATGACTGCGGAGGCGAGCTGACGGTTAACAAAGTCCTTTATTTTGTTTAAACTTGAACATAAACAAAAACGGGATCACTCCAACACAAACTCAACTATAATAACAAATGCTAGACGCCTGACTGGAGGTCAGCCAGGCTATTTATACCAAACAAACATAATCATGAAATTAACTTCCCTCGGTTCAGGTGAGCTTCTACGTGACCTGACCGAGGTGCAAACTGGGAAACGAAGTAAAACTCAACATAAACAAACTACAACTCAAAACATACACGGGCGTTAGGCGCCCTCTAGGGGTTAACCGTTACATCATCCCCCCCCCAAAAAATGCTCCTCCGGAGCATCGCCGGAGGCCCCGGACACCCACCCCAATGTTCTACCTCTCGCCTCCTGACCAGGAGGCTGGGTGACGGGGCTGGAGGCGTGCTCAGCGGTTGCTGAGCTGGAGACGTGCTCGGCGGCTGCTGACGCGCTGGGAACGGCATCGAGTTTGCGGCGGCGGCGCTGGGGCTGGCTCTGAGCTCGACGGTGGCGCTGGGGCTGGCTTTGAGCTCGACGTCGGCGCTGGGGCTGACTCGGACCTCGACGGCGGCACTGGAGCTGACTCGGAGCTCGACGACGGCGGCGGCGGCGCTGACTCGGAGCTCGACGGCGGCGGCGGGGCTGACTCGGAGCTCGATGCCGGCGGCGGCTCAGCGTCGTCCTCAAAGCCGGGAGGCGGCGGAAGAACGGGTGCGTGGGACAGCGGCTGCTGACACGCTAGCGCGCTGTCCTCAAAGCCGGAAGGCGGCGGCAGAACGGGTGCATCGGTCAGCGGCTACTGACACGCTAGCGCGCTTTCCTCGAAGTCTGGAGGCGGCGGTAGAGCGGGTGCATGGTACAGCGGCTACTGACACGCTAGCGCGCTGTCCTGGATGTCTGGAGGAGGCGGAAGGATGACGCTTTCCAGCTGCGGCGCATGGTCCTCCGCGCCGATCCCAGGCAGTGGCAGAATGGGGAGCATGTCGTCCGGGTCCGAGAGAGGGAGGACCTCCGAGACTACAGCCTGGCTCTCCCGAACCGGGACGAGCAACTGTTGAAGCCGCACCACATGCTCCCGCAGGTCTCGGATGCGCTCCTCGTCCTCCGCCCACTGCCTGTAGCACTCTCCCGTCTCTCCCTCCATCTCCGCCCCCTCGGCGTACCTGGAATTTTCCCGGCCTTGGCAGAACTCCGTCTCGCCGTGCTTCTCGCGGTCCTCCAGCAGCCCCTCCTGCTCCACCAGCAAGCTGTATTCCCAGCTGCGGTACATCTCTTCCTCGACGTCCTCCAGCCCGCTGTAAATCCAGCCGCTAAGCATCTCTTCCTCGCTGTCTTTCCGCCATTCCGCCAGCTCGGGCGAGATCGTTACAGCGCCCCGCCAAAAATTGTTCAGGGGGAAATCCTCCGCCATGCCACTTGTACGGTCTAGCATTCTGTCATGATTCCTTCTCTGTCTGTGTCGGTTGTGTGTGCGTGGCATGACTGCGGAGGCAAGCTGACGGTTAACAAAGTCCTTTATTTTGTTTAAACTTGAACATAAACAAAAACGGGATCACTCCAACACAAACTCAACTATAATAACAAATGCTAGACGCCTGACTGGAGGTCAGCCAGGCTATTTATACCAAACATAAACATAATCATGAAATTAACTTGCAAACTGGGAAACGAAGTAAAACTCAACATAAACAAACTACAACTCAAAACATACACGGGCGTTAGGCGCCCTCTAGGGGTTAACCGTTACAGCTGTGTGGCTCTAGTGGTGCAATCGGTTAGTGCGTGCTACTTATAAAGCAGTATAGGTGAAGCAATACCGAGTTCGAGACTCACCTAAAGCACAAATTTCTGAACATTTTACTACATATCGTACTGTGTATGTGACAAATAAAATTTGAATTCGATTTTTCGAGACATCCTTAATAATCCTTAAAGACACAGTAACATCTGTAATTTATCTATACCGGTGTTCCGGGAAATTCAGTGTCCCTATGCTTCCCCGGTCGCGCGCAATGCGCACGCAGATTTAAGTCATCACTCGCTACCTACTGTAACGCTGAGAAGGCGAATGAGGATTTTAACAGTTTTTCTCTCGTTTTAATGTGTTTTTACGAACTTTGTGAATTAAACAAATAACCTATGCAAAATAATTGAGTGTCTTTTCGCTTTTTTTTTGTATATTTGAAGATAATTCAGATGTTTTAAACCGCTGCAAAAGGCTGGTTTGCTGGGCAAGTACTGACATCGCGACTACTTTTATTACACGTACATTAGCTGTGTGATGATAGATGTGATACTGATTCATTCTAAATATATTTAACGTTATACTTTGTAATTTATTATAGCATGTAACTCAAGGGTAGAGTGCCTACTCGTGATAACTTCGATACTCATTTTTTTAACCCACTTGTAGATGCGGTCATATTATTTCACCAGTTTTGATGCGTAGGTTTGGTTTAAAGTTTCACTCACACAACAGAAGTCCGATCTCTTTGTCTCTTGTAGTTTATTTTGTCAGCATCAAAGAATCAACACTTCATACAGTCGTCTTGAGTAAATCCACCGTGATTACAGACACCAGTTGCTGCATATTGCAAATCTCTGACTTTTACAACAACCTATTTGCTGTATCTTATAAATTACAGTCTTAGCTTATGTATATAACAGCACTCTTGTTGTATATCTCTACTTACGGGAGCTTACGGTTACAACAACCTAGTTGTTGTATCTTACATTCCCAGCTTACGGGAGTTCACGGTCAAAAGCTTGTGTTTCCGTAACCTTCCGCATCTAAACTGAACTCTCTATCATACGACAGTCATACAAATGCATGTAATAGTGGAATGACATCACAGACCAACTTACGTTTGTCAAAATGGATGCATAACTTAGAAATTTAAAGCTTATGGCTTATGTAACAAACTTAATGCTTAATGCTTTACTAATGAATAGAATATGGTAGAATGAAATGAATTAAAACAAATAAAATAAACATAACAACAAATTATGCAGATCCATCTTACATAACAAATGTGATATGGCTCTGACACCACCAATAACACCACAAGTACCATCCGCTATCTGGCAAAGGGGAAAGAACTAAATAAAAAACAAACATACTGTACAACCGGCAAAAACCGGCATGTGTTATAGACACTGACATGTACTTTAAGACTACTTTGGCGTATTTCTTTCACACTAGACAGGGCCAGTATCTGTATCTGGGCTGTGAGTTACCTGAGCTGCTGCTAGCTTGCATCATGTATGTACAGTATCATGGTGAGGTTGTTTGTTCTGAAAGCTAATTTATGTTTGGGCAGTTTGGTTCATCTTCCCTGTTAATGTGACTACAGTATAATTGTTTTTCTTCTGTGTCACAATGGACAGAGAATTAGTGTGTGCATTTAGTAAACCTAACCTACAGTGGTGTGAAAAACTATTTGCCCCCCTCCTGATTTCTTATTCTTTTGCATGTTTGTCACACAAAATGTTTCTGATCATCAAACACATTTAACTATTAGTCAAAGATAACACAAGTAAACACAAAATACAGTTTTTAAATGAGGGGTTTTATTATTTAGGGAGAAAAATAATCCAATCCTACATGGCCCTGTGTGAAAAAGTAATTGCCCCCTGAACTTAATAACTGGTTGGGCCACCCTTAGCAGCAATAACTGCAATCAAGCGTTTGCGATAACTTGCAACGAGTCTTTCACAGCGCTCTGGAGGAATTTTGGCCCACTCATCTTTGCAGAATTGTTGTAATTCAGCTTTATTTGAGGGTTTTCTAGCATGAACCGCCTTTTTAAGGTTATGCCACAACATCTCAATAGGATTCAGGTCAGGACTTTGACTAGGCCACACCAAAGCCTTCATTTTGTTTTTCTTCAGCCATTCAGAGGTGGATTTGCTGGTGTGTTTTGGGTCATTGTCCTGCTGCAGCACCCAAGATCGCTTCAGCTTGACTTGAACAGATGGCCGGACATTCTCCTTCAGGATTTTTTGGTAGACAGTAGAATTCATGGTTCCATCTATCACAGCAAGCCTTCCAGGTCCTGAAGCAGCAAAACAACCCCAGACCATCACACTACCACCACCATATTTTACTGTTGTTATGATGTTCTTTTTCTGAAATGCTGTGTTACTTTTATGCCAGATGTAACGGGACACGCACCTTCCAAAAGTTCAACTTTTGTCTCGTCGGTCCACAAGGTAATTTCCCAAAAGTCTTGGCAATCATTGAGATGGTTTTTTTTTTTAGCAAAATTGCGATGAGCCTTAATGTTCTTTTTGCTTAAAAGTGGTTTGCACCTTGGAAATCTGCCATGCAGGCCGTTTTTGCCCAGTCTCTTTCTTATGGTGGAGTCGTGAACACTGACCTTAATTGAGGCAAGTGAGGCCTGCAGTTCTTTAGATGTTGTCCTGCGGTCTTTTGTGGCCTCTCGGATGAGTTGTCTCTGCGCTCTTGGGGTAATTTTGGTCGGCCGGCCACTCCTGGGAAGGTTCACCACTGTTCCATGTTTTTACCATTTGTGGATAATGGCTCTCACTGTAGTTCGCTGGAGTCCCAAAGCTTTAGAAATGGCTTTATAACCTTTACCAGACTGATAGATCTCAATTACTTTTGTTCTCATTTGTTCCTGAATTTCTTTGGATCTTGGCATGATGTCTAGCTTTTGAGGTGCTTTTGGTCTACTTCTCTGTGTCAGGTAGCTCCTATTTAAGTGATTTCTACAGAAATTTAACTCAGGTGTGATAAACCACAGTTAAGTTATTTTTATAAGGGGGGCAATCACTTTTTCACACAGGGCCATGTAGATTTGGAGTTTTTTTTCTCCCTTAATAACATAAACGTTCATTTAAAACCTGCATTTTGTGTTCAATTATGTTATCTTTGACTAATAGTTAACGGTTTTTGATGAGCAGAAACATTTAAGTGTGACAAACATGAAAAGAATAAGAAATTAGGAAGGGGACAAATAGTTTTTCACACCACTGTATATCTTTAAACAATATTAAAATGGAATCTTTGATAGCCTTAGACTCAGCATATCAGGATTGATGGAGAGGTGCGTATACTCAGTGCCAGCCTGAAAATATACACCGCACTACATTTAGTAGATTTTTTCCACCCTTAAATTATGTATTTTCATTGGAGAGTCTGATAATGCAGCGCGAACTGCTGTTCCCTTTCAAAAGCTACATCTATCATACAACAGTCATACAAATGCATGTAATAGTGGAATGACATCACAGACCAAATCTAGACCAAAAGATTTAAATCTTATGGCTTATGTAACAAACTTAATGCTTTACTAATGAATAGAACAAGGTAAAATAAATGAAATATCAACAAATAAAATAAAATAAACACAACAACAAATTGCGGCGCGGTGGTGTAGTGGTTAGCACTGTCGCCTTGCACCTCCAGGGTCTGGGTTCGATTCCCCGGCCAGGCTCGATTCCCGTCTCTGTGTGCATGGAGTTTGCATGTTCTCCCCGGCTGCATCTCGTTCCTGCTTTTTCAGGGAACAGGGTTACAGTAAAGTAACCCGAGACATCATTACCAAATAGACATCAGCAAACTTACCCAGAAATACAATACAGTATATGGAAAATGTATCTCATTTTACTAGTTTCACATGACAGAAATTAACCTTTCATGGAAACAACTTAATGAAAACTCAGAAATTAAACATCATGTCATAAACTTGACTCATCCTTCTCGTTCCCTCTACACCATGTTCTATTGCTACAGTGCTAATTATTTATTTATTTATTTGTTTGTTTTATTGGTCACCTTTGGCTTTTTAAATTTCAATTATTTTGGGTCACAATTGTTCCTCTTCTTCTTAACAAATGCCTCTTTCTTTCTTTCTTTATTTATTTCAATAGTTTTTTTCATTCTATTTTAAAATACCTGCTGTATATAGCATTTAATGCACTAGAACTATCTTTCTTCCTTCCATCCGTCCCATCACGCAATTATTTAAATCATAAATCACTAATAATTTATTTATTTTTGATTCAGAACCATGTGATGGCCGGGATATCTTCACATTTCCTTCTTTACAGAGGAAAAAGATGAGATGTATCCCGACTCCGTAGTTTCTTGGGCATCCTGGCCTCTATGCACACACATACACTTTCTTCACACTCTCTCTTTTTAAAACGAAGCCTTAATGATTTATAGATGTTTGCTTTAAGAAGCTATTGGCATTAATTCCATGGCTCATTAACGGTTTAATTAAAATGAAATTTGGTGGTAGGAGTTAAGCAGATTGAAAGCGCTGCTCCCTGTGAGGCAGTTGCTTTTCCAGAGCACCGCTCAGAGATAGAGCGGAAGTGTAATAGCGCATGTGCTGAGCCGAAACTGACATGTGGAAATAACAGGCCAGAAGGGAGATAATCCGAAGGGGGGGCATTAGATTAGTGAAATGTGGGCGGTTAGCCACGCAACAGCGACGGTGATGGCGGAAACAACAATAACAAAATCGAGAATGACAAAACCAAGTGTAGTGGAAAGTTTAGACATGCTGCAGGTGTACATTTCACTCCCGTTTCATCACTCCGTCACCAAAAAGTTTCAATTAGCATCAACACTCCCAAGAGCAAGAGCAACAGCTAACTGTCCACTTTTATTAGCATATAATGTATTCAAATAAAACTATATTTCAGTGTAAATATGTGCATGAGCATGAGCTTTAAAAAAAAAAAAGTTTTTTGCTATATCACTTGAGAAGGAGAGCAGTGATAACACCTTGCTCTTGTGTCTGAAGTCTACAGGAAACAGATCACCCCGAAAGTATGATGAAACCACACTAACCCAGAACAACAACATGAATCACGTGGCGAGATCAGAATTGTACAGCCTACGTACAACATAAAGCCACTGAGGTTAGAGACAAAAACAACAGAACAAGTGTAAGACAAAAACTGAAAGCTCCAGCAAAGTACAGCACACTTCATGACATGACAGCACACTTCTTCTTTGTCATGGTTACAAATCATATCAGGTGATTGTGGCTCAGGTTGAGGATTGCATGATGGTGTTCGGTGAAAGCTAGAATGAGATTTTTAACCACCTAATCCAGGAGTCGTGCTGGGCAAAGGATATTCAATTCAATTCAATTTTATTTATATAGCGCTTTTAACAATGGTCATTGTCTCAAAGCAGCTTCACAAAAATTAAAGAAATTTAAAAAATATATATATATAATAATAATAATAATAGAAAATAAATAAATAAAAACAAATAATAATAATAATAATAATAATAATTATAGAAAAGAAAATAATTGGAAGTGTGGATGTGTGAGAAAAATGTGCAGATAATAATAATGAGACGAATGAATGAAATTTCTCTGATGAGCAAGCCAAGGGTGACGGCGACGGTGGCAAGGAAAAACTCCCAGTACAGATACTAATCCTGTACTTCATAACATTAGAGTTCCCTTTCAAAAGCTACAGTACACTCAATGCTGTGTGAAAACGCTATGGGAATGTCTCTTTGTTCTCCAGTTGTGAAGCACGTGTGTGTCAAACACGCCAAAACTTTGGCTTATACACGACTGTTCAAAAGTTTGGGGTCACTTGTAAATTTCTTTGTTTTTGATTTGTTTAGTGATTTAGTTTCTACATTCTACAACAATACTGGGGATTTCAAAACTATAAAATAACACATATGGAATTAGGTACAGTAGTTACATAACAACAACAAAAACAACAGTTAGTTGTTATTTTAAGACACAGAGGTCAGCCTTTCTGTAATAGTTGTTGCAAGAACAGTATTATCAAGTGCATTTGCAAAATCCGTCAAGCACCATAATGAAACTGGCTCTCATGAAGGCCATCCCAGGAGGGCGAGACCAAAACCTACCTCTGCCGAAGACGAGAAGTTCATTTAGAGTTATCAGCCTGAAAAATGACCAATTAACAGCACCTCAGATTAGAGGCATTATGAAGTCTTTATAGAGCATACTGTAAGTAGCAGACACATCTCAATATCAACTGTTCAAAGGAGATTAATGCATTTTTTGTACGTCTTCAGCATTCCTTTACAATGTAGAAAGAAATAAAAATCAGGAACGATCATGGAGTTAGAAAGTGACCCCAACCTTTTGAACGGTAGTGTATAACCTTGGTCAGGTGACATCATCTGATAAGGTGCACCTGCAGGTTATAAATAGGACTGAACCGGAAACCTCCTCAGGTCCTTTTGTCTTCAAGGACCGCATTGTGTGTGTGCGTGTGTGCAAGCACTTTTTCAAAGCAAAAAGAAAGCAAAAATAGAAAGTGTCTTATTACTCACCAGAAAGATGGCAGAGTGAGACAGGAGATGCATGCCTCCATGTGAGCGATATCTCGCTGAGGGCAATCTCCACGCTTTCTGTTTTGAGTGTTTGGGGGAAGAGCACGCTATCCTCGGGCTTGAGGGAGGATGTGAGTATTGCGATCTCCTCGTGCTTGGCTTGCCTTCTTTAAAACGAAACTGCAAGCCGCTGCGCATTCCTGGGGTTCATGGGCAGATCTGGTGGAAGGGCATAAGATGGTAAAAACAAACAAAAAAAAAGATTTATTTCTCCGTGCCACCAAGCAGACGTTCTATGGCCGTTTTATGGCTGCCATGGTCACCATGGAGAGATAGCTGTGACTTTATCTCACGGGCATCAAGGACAGGGATCTCACTTTCCTCCTTGATGCCCCCAACCTAGCTACAAGCAGGCCTTTTGTGAGGCTTCTCCCCCGCTGTGTTCAGGGGTCGGGACTATCGGCCACCCAGTCCTGACCAGGTCCTGTTCTCGCCAGGCGTAAAGCGCAAAAGGAGAGTGTGGTGAGCCGAGCACCCCCTCATAGTGATTGGGGCGGGACTAGCCACGCTTTGCAGTGTGCATCAAAGAGGCCAGACCTGAGGAGCACCATCTCCTCTAAAAAGCAGTCCTGAGGCTTACGTGCCCGAGACCATGGGGGTGTCTCCCCCCAGGGAGGGGCATGTAAAAATTCCAATAAGTAATATAGTCTCCTTCCTGGCACCCTCAGGAGGCCGTCGTTCAATCTCCGCCACTACTGGTGTTTCGGGGAGCAGCAGTCTCCAGCGAAATGTTAGGTGTTCGGTTCCTTCCTGCCATGTTTCAGGATGCCGAACATCTAACACACACACAGAAAGTTCCTGATGTTCGCTTTCGAGGGCGAAGCCTACCAGTACCAGGCTTTATGATTCCAGGGCATACGTTTCCTGGATTACATAGACGACTGGCCGATTCTGGCTCAGTCTTAGCAGCTAGCGCTTCGACATCGAGATGTCATCCTAGGTCACTTCGATTCTTAGGATTGAGACTCAACGCCATGGAAAGCATTCTCTTTCCAGCTCAAGTACGACATATGGGTGTCATATAGGATTCGGCTGCAATGCGGGCACAGCTGTCTCCTGTGTGTGTGTCGAATCCATTATCAATATCCTAAAGGAGATCAAGCTAAGCGAGAAAGTAACTCTTTACTGCTTTCAGAGAGTATTAGGTCTCATGGCAGCTGTATCCACTGTGATACCCTTGGACCTTCTGCACATGAGATCGCTTCAGTTGTGGCTAAGAGGCAGGGGATTTCATCCCAGGACCAATACCCAGAGGCAATGAGGGTTACACGCCGAGAGCTTTGTACCCTTTCTATGTGTTTCAGACCGCGGTCTTTGACTCAAGCTGCTAACGACAAACGCTTCCCTCACGGGCTGGGGTGCGGTCTTAGATGGCCGTCCAGCCCAAAGGATCTGGAGAGGTCATCTTCTCACGTGGTATCAATTGCCTCAAAACGATGACTCTATTTCTGGCCCTGAAATACTCCCATCAGCATCTGAGAGGCTACCATGTCCTAATGCGGGTGGACAACACTACGGTAGCCATCTGGGCAGACTGTGCTCGCACCGCTGGGAAAAGCTAGCGCACCAGATTTTGCTTTGGGGCACAGGACAAGTTCCTGTCCCTCAGGACGATTTACATTCCAGGCCATATGAATATGGATGCAGACTTGCTGTCCAGACAAGCTGTGACACACGGGGTTTGGAAACCCCACCCCGAAGTAGTCAGTTCTCCAGCTCCTCTGGGTCTGAACGCGATGGCCCGTACATGGCCCAGACTGCGTCTTATGCATTTCCTACCTTAGCTCTGCTCTCGGGTGTCCTGGCGAAGGTCCATCTACAAGACTTGCGCCTCGTATTGATAGCTCCCCGTTGGCCGACCAGTGTGTGTTATTCAGATCTAATATCTCTCCTGTGAGGAGGGAGCTTCTGTCTCAGGCGCAGGGGATGGCATTCCATCCCCGCCCTGAGCTCTTCTACCTTCACATCTGGCCCGGGACCAATGAAGACAAGCTGGTCTTCCAGCCAGTGTAATTGAAACTAAGTGTAATTAAATGCTAGGACTCCCTCCACTAGAAGAACTTATGCCCTCAAATGGCGTGTTTTGAAAATTGGTGCATAGTAAAAGATGTAGACCCAGTCCACTGTCAAATTGGTTCAGTGCTGGAGTTTTTACAAGATAATTGACCTCGGGCTTATGCCTTAGTATTCTCAGAATGTACGTAGCCGTTGTTTCGGCTTGTCATCCCTTTTGAACCACTAGAGTCAGTGCCTGTCAGGCTTCTGACCCTTAAGATGTTTTTTCTCATGGCTGTTACTTCTCTGAAGAAAATTGGAGATTTGCAGGCTTTGTAAGCCTCCCCATCATGCTGTGACTTTGGGCTAGTCAAAGCTATTCTGCATCCTCACCCCAACCATCTTCCGAAGGTTCCATTCTCGACTATGCACCCAGTTGTTCTAGAAGCCTCTTTCCTCCACCATTTACAGCTCTGGAACAGGAAAGACTTCACTTACTCTCTCCAGTTTGCGTTCTTCATATTTACAGTACATTCACCGCACTAGCCAGTGACGTAAGGGGGCCGCAGCCACTAGGCAAATGCTGTCACATTGGGTGAGAGATGCTTCTTCTAGCTTCTAGCTATTACCCTAGCCTATGAGGCGCGTGGCAGACTTTGCCTCTAGTAATTAGGGCCTATTCGACCAGGGGGCTTGCCTCATCAATTGCTCTGGCAAGAGGTGTTCTCTTGCAGCAAGTGTGTGATGCGGCAGGTTGGTCCTCTCCGCACACATTTGTCAGATTTTTTAGTTGGATGTCCATGCAATTCCAGCATCCCAGTATGATGTCTGCGACCCCTTTGGGGGACTGTGCGCACAGTACACAACCTTGGGGGTCCAGACACTTGAAGTGCGGCGGCATTGGTAATCTCATACCCATAGCGTTTTCACGCAGCATCGAGTGTAGCTTTTGAAAGGGATCGTTTCGGGTTACTTTGCTGTAACCCTGTTCCCTGAAAAAGCGGGAACGAGATGCTGCGCTCCAATGCCGCACTGTATGTTTGACTAGACGTCCTTTCAGACAAAATTGACCTGAGGATGTTTCCGGCTCATGCCTATTTATAACCTCCAGGTGCACCTAACCAATCACCTGACCAAGGTTAACCAGATGTCGCCTTTAAGACTGCGCATGTTTTCCCGTGGGATGCCGCAATTTAGCGCGCGGCGTGCCGCGACGTGCTGGAGGCAACATTCGGGAATTTAAAATGTGTTGTGCTTCACTGAATATCCGCCAGATGGCGCATGGAAGGACTTTATCTAAAAGCCGGTGGTCCGGGAAAGTCAGTTTCCCTATGTTTCCCCGGTGGCGCGCAGATTCAAATCATGACGTCACTCGCTACCTAACGCTGAGAAGGCGAACGAGGATTTTAACAGTTTTTCTCTCATTTTAAAGTGTTTTTATGAACTTTTTGAATTAAACAAATAACCTATGCATAATAATCGAGTGTCTTTTCGCTTTTTTTTTGTATATTTGAAGATAATTCATACGTTTTAAGCCGCTGCAAAAGGCTGGTTTGCTGGGCGAGTACTGACATCACGACTACTTTTATTACACCTACATTTGTTTATTTGTATATGTATGTTATTAATATTAATATTTTAGAGATTGTGTGTGCGTGCATGGAGAGTTTGTGTTGATAAGTGTATGTGGATAAGTTGATAATTGTATCAGAAAGCATTAAAATGTTCATTTGAATTAAAATGACACACACACGTCTGTATATACAGTATATCAATTACATATATATCAATTATATCAATTTCACTGAAGCCTATCCCTCGCCATATGACAATTCGCCATTAATTCCCGCATTGATAATCAGCGATATTTTATAAGGAGATTTAGGGATTTAGCTCTACTTAATTTTATAACGTTTTAAGAAAATTCATTAGTTCGTTCATTCTATTTGAGGCTTCAGAAGCTTCGGATGTTTTTTTTTGTTTTTGTTTAGATTAGTTCTGAACTCGCTTCCATGAAACTATCGCTAAAACAATGTAATGAGCCCTCCTGAGGATATAAAGCTTTATTATTGTGTTTGAATAAATAATCAGATCTACCACAGCAGATAATAAACTATGCTATGTCATAACCGAAGCAAACACCACGATTTTGCCTCATTTCGTTCGACGGGAACATGGTTCACTTGGCTGCGGTGTATTATAAACCTGTGGAATGTTTCACTGTTTATGCTCAAATAAGAGTAATAAAAGCGAGTGAAATGTGGAAATGATGTGTGGCAACTCAATGAGAACTAAACCAAAGATTTCGGTAACTCCACTGAGTGTAACATCTGCATAGTGACACTGAACATCTTCACTTTTCCGTTTACCTCTGAAAAAAAAAATGAGTTTTTATAACAGTAGAAGAAGTACGCGCGCGCGCGCACGCACACACACACACACACACACACACACACACACACACACACACACACACACACACACTCCCCTGATCCCTCGGGAAACATCCAATCACCGTCGGTATACAAATGAGTCAAGACGTACAGTAGCCTAACGTGGTGTCGTGTCGGATTTCAGCGGTCACGGAGTGGGAAGACTTTGAAGAAGCTGCAGTGACAGTAAACAGCTGAACAACTTCACTTTTCCGTTTACCTCTGAGAAAAAAAAAGCTGTATTTTGTTTGTTTATATTTAGGATTTTTATAGTAGTAAGAGAAGGTTATAGTTTGGTCTGTACTGTAGTTCGCACCCTTTTAGAGAATAAATAAATGAATAACACCTTCATATCCCCTCTCAAGAGAGTGCCATAGTCCATTGTTAGTTTTAATGATTTGGCTGAAACTAATTATCACTACATAAGTACCCTAACACCATTGATCATGAGTTTCAGCTGAACCTACAGTAATTCTATACTTGTAACAGAAAATGTAGATGCAGATTCCAAATGTGAATTTATATAATAGATAGATAGATAGATAGATAGATAGATAGATAGATAGATAGATAGATAGATAGATGTGTGTAAGCTCTACGCAGGGGCAAGAGAGGGCAGCGCACCCTCAAATAAATGTCTGCACATGTTAATATATTCCTAAAATGTACAGATGTCACCATTAAAAACGCACGTTTCGAGAAAAGGGATCCCGTGACTTGCCGCGGCTTTGCGCGGCTGCGTGCGGGAAGCTGTGAACATGCCCTTCATTACCTGTAGGGGGCAGTCGTGTTTCAGTCTGAAGTATTGTGTGTCTACTGAAGCCGAAAATGTGTGCAAATTAAACCGCGCATGCGTGTTTGGAGACGCTGTGCCCGCGCTATGGATCAGTCGGTTGGGAATCATCACGGAGGTACAACACGGCGTGTCTGCAGCTGGAGTTTGTTGTGTTCGAGGTAAGTTTAGCTTTCTTTTTTGGATGTGATTCTCGCTTTCATGACTCCCAATTAATATTCATCTTAATCTCAGGACGTACAATTAGCAATATTTCAGTTTTTAATGGTGTGGAGATTCACAAAACACCGTTTTCGTGTAAAAACCTGAAACTACGGAGCCCCCCAGGGGTCCTCTGGTAAATAAATAAATAAATAAATAAATAACGAACCGAGGGCGCGGATTAATACACCAAGATGCGTGTTTCTTACCCCCACACCTCGTGAAAACGGCGTGTTCAGACAAAGGCTCGTCGGTGAGATGCCATTTCTGAACAAACTGAGTCGTGTGTGTTAAAGCATTAAATGGTAAAAGAGCACTAGCAATAAAGTTTTTTTTCTGAAGCCGAACTTTATTAATGAGTTACGAGTAAAGAACCTGTACATATGTTCATACAGTATTGACAGCAGCTCTAATTTGTCTAAATCGCATTGCAGACAATAAAAATAAGTCGAGTCATCCTGTGACCTTGCATGCTTAATCTTTCCACACATGATTCTTGCTTCTCACTTTTTCCTTAATCCCTCGCTGATCTATCTTGTATTTTTCTAACGGTGTCAGAAACTTTGTGTTAGTAGCACTGCTTGACATGCTTGATGCCTTCCTCTTTTGTAATTTGCTTTGGATCAGTGGTTCTCAAACTTTTTCTGTCATTCCCCACTTAACGAAATCGGCCAAGTTTACTGTTTATTGAAATATCAATTCCTAAACCAATACAATCAAACACCACCAAGTTAAAAACAGATAAAATACACATGCAATTGTTACAAGGCTTACATTGTCACTTATCTTTGCATAACTGACCCCATGTTTATTAGCTGCTCAGCAATCGTTTGTAGTTTTTTTGCACTGGCCAATTCTGTATGTAACTTTGAATGAAGCCATTTGTGCTTTGCTGTCCACTGATTCAGATGTTACCATGTGATTATCCTGCTGTCTGTATTCTGACAGCTTTCTTTCAAAGACGTCCAGTGGCTTATTAACGTGACTGGAGGGTGTTGTCTCGAAGTGTCTTCCTAATTTGTTGGGTCTCATGCGGTCTGCTGCCAGCAGTTTAAGAAACAAAACACACACGAGCCTCTCCTCTGCCCCCACCATCACCACCATGAATCCAAGCTCAACATAGGCTTCATTAGTGGTCTATGATATACCCAAAATCCAAAATATCACGGTAGAAGCAATTTTCTAACTCAATAACGATATATATCACAATATAGCAATTTGTATCTGAAAATGCATAAATAAAAATGAAAACACAAAGAAATTGTTTTACATAAGTTCATTTTTTCATGTAATTTTATTTAAACTGTGAATTGCTGAGGTTTGCCGCATTTTTTACTTTGGCCATATTCGTTTGGAAGCTTGTATTTCAGATGATAGAAAAGGTTTGACGTGTTTCCACCACTTGTTAAAACAGTGCACTTGTATACCTCACAAATCACATTCGTCTCATTCGTATCACTTTTCTTATACCCAAACCAATTCCACACCACAGACGATGCACTTTTTTTCTTTACAATCTCCTCGGTCTTGGTTTCGTCACATGTAAGTAAACTCACTGCTGCTGCAGCATCTTCTTCCATTGTCGAAGTGTATGTGAAGCCAAACACATCAAAAGTGGGACGAAACCGCGGCACCCGATTGAACCAAATATCTGCGCAAATACAGCGCAGCCCGACTATCTGGATAGCGCAGTGATGATCTGGTTTATTTGCGCAGCCCGGTGGATCGCGCAGCGCCGCTCGAGTCACAAACCTGCGCAACCCACTGTGGTTTATTTAAAAACTATTTATTCAAAATGTCAGGACTGTTTCCGTGCCATGCCTTGCCTGGATTGTACGTGCGTGCGCATCCCAGCGGGGTAAAATGTAATTCGCGCAGCGCTGCTCAGTGGGTCACGCAGGTTTGTGATTCGAGCAGCGCTGCTCAAGTTTGTCCAACGTTAAACCGTTATTGTTCCACTATGCTTCCACGTTTTCTCCCGGCCTACAACTGATGTTATTTTAAATTTACTTGTATTAATGATCCATTTATTTGTGTGTGATTGTTTAGTTTTGAGCGTACGCTCTTCATTATCAATAAAGAAAAGCATGAATTAGAATAGGTACTTTCCTGTTATTTTCCACTAATTTCCTCTCGTTCATTGCGCCCCACCAGTCATGTCTGTATTCCCCACTAGTGGGGCGCGCCCCACAGTTTGAGAACCACTGCTTTGGATAAAGGCAAACTTACAAAAGATGAAGAAATGCCTAAATGTAGTTGTACGAATAAAAGATTATGTAATGATACAATGTAAATATTTTCACAGAAACAAAGCGTAAAGATGAGACATGAATCTGAAGAGGATCTCTTTGATGATTGCCTGGTAACGCATTGTTTTCTTATTAATTATACAATTTATTAATACCTTGAATATAGTGTTTGTTGTATTAGACAGAAGCATATAAATGCAAATGAATATATAAATCTGAGTAATTATTGAACGAATTTTCATGTTTGGACTAACCCTTTAAATACAAACTCAGCATTCATCATAGGATTTCCTGACACTGTAAAGGTGCAGAGTAATCTATGGAGTGTAGCCATCTCATGCCATGTTTTACAATGTTTTAGTGATGCAAGATTATTGCTAAAGCAATTTAACCCAAGTTTAACAATCTGAAGTATATGAAGTGATGGTCATTTTTTATTATCAATTATTTTTATTATTTTTTTCTCTGTGAAATGAAGTCAGCACAGGTTGAAGCAATTCAGATTTTTTTTTTTGTTTCTCAAAATAAATTATTTATTTTCTTGTACATTTCATGCAGGGGGACAGACGAAGTGATGCCAGTATGCACCTTCTTAAAATCCTTGTCTGTGCTGTTGAAGGGGAAGAACCGGTTGGTGTATCCATAATCCTTGAAGGAGAGGAAATTTTGCAAGAATGTGGCAATAGCTCCGAGCACTGCGCTACACATTTGAGCTATTTTCAGAAAATTCTTCTAGAACTTGATGGGATTAAGCTATCACCAAAAGTGCAAGCTTTAAAGATGTTCTTAAAACATTTGATTTGGCTTGACTACAAGTCTTTACATGTTGTGTTTACATGTTCAGCTTAATGTTTTAATGCGTTATGGTTTCAATGGCATACTTTTAAGTGCACTAGTCCAGAGTGCTGATTTGAATGTTGCAACTTCACTGCTTCCGAGGGCTATTAAGTTTTAACGTTTATTCTACAGTTTGTTTAATGTATTTTCTGCTGTATTTTATTTCTAAATGAATGCTGTATTTTATTTATTTATTATTATTTTACACAATTTTGTTTAAAACAAGTATTTCAGGCCCTGGTGCCGTGCAGTTTTTTCTATGGATGCAAAATTTAGCTGAATGCACTTTTATTAAAAAGACAACTTGGATCTAGACTGTGAATGTCACAAATATTTGGTAATGTTGGTGAATAAACTGTTTAATTACATTTTAGTTGTGTGATTTATGAAAGATATAGATGAAATAATTACTTAAGTTTCTTTCCAAAACATAAATTAGCAATGTTTACATTATTATAGGGAGTAATATAAATTGATAAAACCAAGTTAAGGGAAAATCTCACAAAACAAAATGATAGTAATTTCATAAAATTAAGGTTCCTGCTGATACAATAATGAATTAACTTTACTTGATTATTTTAAATAAATCTAATTTGTGCATTAAATATAATTATGTAACTTTTACTTGATTTCTTTTATTGTTAATTTAATTAAGTAAATTTTACCTGACAATTACGGGTGAGTTTTACTTAGGCTGAATCACAATTCTATTTTCTTCCCCTTGTCCCTTGAAACGAAGTGGAAAGGGGAAGGGTATAAATATTTCCCCTAAGAAATGGGATACCACTACAACACTGTTATAAGTCATCATACGTTGTTGCTGGTTCCTAATGTTATGTCAGAGGACATGCGCCGATGTTTATCACACATTCCAATAAGAGAGATTACTCACTCCCAAAGGTTTTTTGCGCCGTATTTCGATTTTTAAAAAAGTTGCTCATTTTCACCACGAACACGGATGAGTCTTCGGGTTTCCTCAGCCGTCCATATACAGAATATAAATTACAAAACTGTGGTCACATTGCAATAAGTAAGAATAGTGTAAGCACCGTTCATTTACATGGACACATATGGCCGTAAGCAAAACAAACAATGCGTTATCAAATGCTCGGCAAACTGACGTGCTACTGAACTTTCATATTTGTTTGTAGCATGCAGTAAAGTGTATGTGACATAAAAATATATATTTGTAATATTGTGCAATATGTGCTATCCGCTAGCAAACTTTAGCGATTTTTTTTGCAAACGTTTCTTTACAGAACATCACCATAAACACAAACACAAGACTAAAGGTAATATACATATAATGAAAACTTGTCATAAAAATCTTTATTAATGGCAAAAATGACAACATTTGTAGGTCTGCTTGCTCGAGTGAGCAGCCATGTTGAAAACTTCGCTTAGCCGTTCGTTTGAAGTGAGGTCCTGAAAAATCTTCGTTTGGAGGGCTATCTGGCCCTTCCCCCTCCCCCTACCCCTCCAACCAAAAGAGAAATGAGACACCACTACCCCTGCATGTGAACGCGCCAAATGGAAGGGTAGGGGGAAGGGGTAGAATTGGTATTCAGCCTTAATATTGGAGCAATAAAATTTACTTAAAATCTATGTGTCCAAATTGTTATGAGGATTTTATCAAGTAAATCTTACAAGTTCTTTTTTTCAGTGCATGGGTAAACACGATGTTTTAAGAATTTTATATATATATATATATATATTTATTGTGTGTGTGTGTGTGTGTGTGTGTGTGTGTGTGTGTGTGTGTGTGTGTGTGTGTGTGACCGGTGCAACTCACACGTCCTATTCCATTGTCATTCATACTGCCGTAGTTTTTAGAGCCTTAAAAAAAGCATTCGCTAGTAAGTAAGTAAATAAAAGACAAATGAATAAATAGTTTTAAATTATATATATACAGGGGCGTAGATTTAGGGTGGACGGAGGGGATGTGTCCCCACCAATATCCTCCGACCATTGAAATGTCCCCACCAATAATTTAATCCACTTTTTTTTTTTAATCGTTCTGTCAACATTAACCTAGACACGCAGAAAGGGCTAAATCACGTTCTCTCCTTGAGTCCTCCCGCCCCCAAAACAAATATGAACATTTTGGCTGTGCCTTTCCCTGCCATCATGTGATAGACTATTGGCTGCGTTCAGATACAAGCAGCGCCAAATGCAGTGGACTCACATTCATTACAGCAGGCCAGGTTATAGTCTGTGAATACGGACTTAAAACTAACAGCAGATTAAACAGCTAAATGTAAAAGTATAAATATGATCCCTGTCAGTCTCCTAATCTAATGACTGTTTGTCAGAAATCAGTATTGTGAAAGAAATTGATAAGCTAATATACTAATATTGCCATATGGCTAGAATTTTGTTGACACAAATAGACAATCCACTTCAGAAAAATAGTTTTTAAAATGCATTCACTTACTTGGCGAACATTAATGATTTGATTCGAGGTTTGCACGCTAAGACTCAGAAAAAGTGAAATAAAATGATTGCTGTTTAAATGGCATGTGTTTATCCTGTTTTGTCAGGTGACAGAACCTAAACACCTGTGCTGTATATCAGACAGCAATGGAGAGAGTGTAGATTACACACAGGTGCTCACTATTTAGTCATTAGCACTCATCAGACAATGTCTATGGGCAACTGACTGCACTCAGACCAAAGGGGGCTGAATAATTACACACACCCCACTTTCCAGTTATTTATTTGTAAAAAAAATGTTTGAAATCATGTATGAATTTCGTTCCACTTCTCGCGTGTACACCACTTTGTATTGGTCTTTCACGTGGAATTCCAATAAAATTGATTCATGTTTGTGGCTGTAATGTGACAAAATGTGGAAAAGTTCACGGGGGGGGAATAGTTTTGCAAGACACTGTAGTTGTCCTGAGATCTAACATTGTTACCAATAATAGGCTGAGGCATTCTCTGTCCATGCTCATAAGGAATCCCTCAATGTTTTTCAATTAGGGGACAGAAGCAGATCAGCCATGTTGTAGTTCAGGTGAAGAGGCGAGGTCACAGGAGGTCAATCTGAATGTTGATTATATATATAACATATAATATGTGTGCGTGTATTATACATGTTGATTATACTAATATTTAGCATTATGAGGAGTGATAGGCTGAGGATGTAAGTGATTCATTAGTGTTTTTGGCAAAAGTTTTGAACTGACATTTCACTTTTTTGTCACGCTATTTCATCAGGTGGCAATCATGTCCGGTCCTAGTGCAGTCAGAGGGGAAGAGTTAGGGTCAAAGCCATTGTTCACCCCCAAAAAAACTTTACTCACTATTTACTCCTTAAGTGGTTCCAAACTTTAATGATTTTCTTTATTTTGTTGAATACAAAATAAGATATTGGGGGGAAAAAGCTGAAAACATTGACTTCCGTAGCAGGAAAAACAAATACGATGTAAATCAATGATTACAGGTTTTCAGCATTCTACAAAATATCATCTTTAGTGTTTATCAGAAGAAAAAAAGAACAGCCTGGACAATATTGATGTCACACAAATATGCCAGCAGTTTATTTCTGTTAACGAGAGGCGAAGGCATGTTTTTGTCTCCTTCATATAGGAGCAATAGGCATTGAGCTGTTGTGTGGTACTGTTCATGTTTAGATGTAATCTACTTTTATATATATACAGATGACTGAGATGTTTCATTTGCACTAGGGCTCAATAAAGAATAGTTTTTATTTTATTAAAGACTATCTTTTTGTCAGTTATGAAACATTCCTTTAACTTTACACTATTCCTTAATTTAACTTAATGAATTGCAATTCGAGTGGATTAATATCAATCGAAGCATTGCTAGTATTAATGCAAAGTGATTTCGCACCATATTAAGAAAAATATGTATTCAGTGGACATAGTTGGGGTGGGAGGTTGGTAGGTGGAGCAGGGGGTTGGTGGGTGGAAAAGGGGATTGGGGAATGGGGTATTAGTTGGAGTCATAGCAAACCTACGCCCTTGTGTGTGTGTGTGTGTGTGTGTGTGTGTATATATATATATATATATATATATATATATATATATATATATATATATATATATGGAAATATAATTAATATTTTCGTGTTTAATTACAAAAAAAAAACATTTTAATGGTTAGTGATTGTTGCAGACATTTACGCTATTTTTGAGAACTATTAAGTTCTCCTTCAACGTGTCATAGCCGATAACTGCCCCTTTGATCTGCTGGGTATGGCGGGGCGTCGATTGCTGATCAGTGTGTGTAAAGTACGCTACTTTACACTGATCAGCCGTCGACGCCCCACCATACCCAGCACATCAAAGGGGCACACTCATAAACTCTCCGTGTGCACACACACAAACTCTCCGTACACACACACACACACACACACGATTTATAGATAAAAAGCCAGACTGACCAAGTTTCTAATTCACTGCTGAAGTAGTTAAATATGCTTATTCTGTAGATACGTATATAGGTTACATTTTAAAAGTACAATCGCAAGTAAATTACAAACTGAATGTAATGTAAAATATGAATAAACCAGTATTAGACACAGATATACGATATGGTAGTATATACAATGAAAAAGCTATTTACACGAGTGCTCAAATGTAAAGCAAACGCAATTATTAATTTATTGTGTATATTAAACTTCATTCAGCCATTTAAGTTATATGAAGAATAACGTTCCTAACCCACTATTATTTTAATCTTAAATAAAGTTGGCCTAATACAATATTGTTTCCAATGCTGAAGCAAACATGATTTTGTTTTAGTCTATTCGCTGAATACAACGCGACCCACATCACCTCTTGGTGAAGACCTACAGAAACCGTTACTGTAATCCCCCTTCTCACACTATCCTTGGTGTGAAGTTATCAAACTGTTTTGCCAAATAGAGCAATTGTCTAACAAATGTCCTTTCTTTTATTAGGTTGTTCAGAAAGATGAAGCTCAGGCAGAACTTGTGAGGTGCACAATGGCCCTGTTTGTCCTCAGGTAGGAAGAGGACTGTCTTCAGCCTCCACAGGAAATCAGGATTGTGACTTATTTAGTTTCCATCAGTCGCATATGAATGTTCCATGTTTTACCTCTGCTGATTTTGTTTCAGGAACATTTTCTAATTTTCTTTTCAGTCCAATTAATAAATGTATGTTGCAAAGTTGAGAGTTACTATTTGTAATTTTATTTATTCATTAATTTTCTATACCGCTTAATCCTGTGTTCAGGGTCGCGGGGGACCTGGAGCCTATCCCAGGAGACTTTGGGCACTAGGCGGGGTACACCCTGGACAGGGTGCCAATCCATCGCAGGGCACACACATACATTTATGGAGTAATTTATTTTAGTCGCAGAGTATTTAGTTTGGTTCTTCTTCAGCAGATTTGACAAGGACAAAATGTACCCATTGCAAAATTAAATTTGTGGATAAATGCAGACATCTTTTTTTTCCCTCTCAATTTCAAATTCAGTTAACAGTGTTGAATGACTGTTGGTGTTTATACATTTTGAAAAAAAAAATCTTATTGTTGTGACGGTTAACCCCTAGAGGGCGCCTAACGCCCGCTTTTGGTTTTAGTTTGTAGTTTGTTTTGTTTGATATTTGACTTCAGTTCCCAGTTTGCACCTCGGTCAGGTGACGTAGAAGCTCACCTGAACCGAGGGAAGTTAATTTGTTTATGTTTGTTCTTTAGTCTCTCTTTATTCATTTTAACATAAATAAAGGAAACAAAACACCAAACACAAACGGAACTTAACTATAACAAAAGCTAGACGCCTGACTGCTGTTCAGTCAGGCTATTTATAACAAACATAAACAAATTAACTTCCCTCGGTTCAGGTGAGCTTCTACGTCACCTGTCCGAGGTGCAAACTGGGAACTGAAGTCAAATATCAAACAAAACAAACTACAAACTAAAACCAAAAGCGGGCGTTAGGCGCCCTCTAGGGGTTAACCGTCACAGTACTCCCCCCCAAAGAAATGCTCCTCCGGAGCATCGCCGGAGGCCCCGGGCACCCACCCCACAGTACTACCTTCGGCCTCCTGACCAGGAGGCTGGGTGACGGTCCCGGAGACGTGCTCTGCGGCTGCCGGGCTGGAGACGTGCTCGGCGGCGGCAGAGCTGGAGACGTGCTCGGCGGCGGCAGAGCTGGAGACGTGCTCGGCGGCGGCAGAGCTGGAGACGTGCTCGGCGGCTGCAGAGCTGGAGACGTGCTCGGCGGCTGCAGAGCTGGAGCGCTCACTGCGCTCGACGGAGGCGTTGGAGCGCTCACTGCGCTCGACGGAGGCGTTGGAGCGCTCACTGCGCTCGACGGAGGCGTTGGAGCGCTCACTGCGCTCGACGGAGGCGTTGGAGCGCTCACTGCGCTCGACGGAGGCGTTGGAGCGCTCACTGCGCTCGACGGAGGCGTTGGAGCGCTCACTGCGCTCGACGGAGGCGTTGGAGCGCTCACTGCGCTCGACGGAGGCGTTGGAGCGCTCACTGCGCTCGACGGAGGCGTTGGAGCGCTCACTGCGCTCGACGACGGCCCTGGAGCGTGCAGTGCGCTCGACGACGGCCCTGGAGCGTGCAGTGCGCTCGACGACGGCCCTGGAGCGTGCAGTGCGCTCGACGACGGCCCTGGAGCGTGCAGTGCGCTCGACGACGGCCCTGGAGCGTGCAGTGCGCTCGACGACGGCCCTGGAGCGTGCAGTGCGCTCGACGACGGCTCTGGGTCGTCTTCAAAGCCGGGAGGCGGCGGCTGCTGGCATGCTAGCTCGCTGTCCTCGAAGCCGGGAGGCGGCGGCAGAACTGGTGCATCGGTCAGCGCCTGCTGACACGCTAGCTCGTTGTCCTCAAAGCCGGAAGGTGGCGTTGGAGCGTGCACGGCGCTCGACTGCAGCGTTGGAGCGTGCACGGCGCTCGACTGCCGCGTTGGAGCGTGCACGGCGCTCGACTGCAGCGTTGGAGCGTGCACGGCGCTCGACTGCAGCGTTGGAGCGTGCACGGCGCTCGACTGCAGCGTTGGAGCGTGCACGGCGCTCGACTGCAGCGTTGGAGCGTGCACGCCGCTCGACTGCAGCGTTGGAGCGTGCACGCCGCTCGACTGCAGCGTTGGAGCGTGCACGCCGCTCGACTGCAGCGTTGGAGCGTGCACGGCGCTCATGCTGCATTGCTCGTGCACATTTTCCTCCACGAGGGGTTTAGGCAGTGGCAGGAGTGGGAGTGCATCGTCCAGATCCAGGAGAGGAATCGCTTCCGGGATCACAGCCTGGTTCTCCCGAACCTGGACGAGCTGCAGTTGGAGCTGCAGCACCTGCTCGCGCAGGTCCCGAATGCACTCCCGGTTGAGCTCTGCCCACTGCCAGTAGAAACCCCCCGCGTTGCCGTGTTGCAACGGCGCACAATTCTCCGTGCTTAGCTGCGGGGGCGGGGGAATCGCGCTGTCCGCGCCGCATCGCCCCTGTTCGTCTTCCTCCGCGCTGGGTTCAGGCAGTGACCGGGGGAGGAGTGCATCGTCCAGATCCGGGAGGGCGATCGCGTCCGGGATTACAGGTTGGTTCTCCCGAACCTGGACGAACTGCATTTGGAGCTGCAGCACCTGCTCGCGCAGGTCGCGAATGCACTCCTCATTGCGCTCAGTCCACTGCCTGTAGAACTCCTTCGTCTCTCCCTCGGCCGCTTTCTCCTCCTGCCTTTCCGCCTCCTCGGCGTACCTGCAGTTCTCCCCGCTTCGCCGTGTTCCTCGCTGTCCTCCAGCAAACTCTCCTGCTCTACCAGCAAGCTGTACTCCCAGCTGTGGTACATGTCCTCCTCGCTGTCCTCTAGCCACTCCGCCAGCTCGTTGGAGATGGTAATCACGCCCCCCCAAAATTCGTCCCGGGGGGGGAACCTCCGCCATGCCCCTTGGTCGGTCTAGCTTTCTGTCACGTTTCCCTTTTTGTCTGCGTCTGGCGTGTGTGCGAGGCATGAATGCAGAGGAGGCGAGCTGACGGTTCTTTAGTCTCTCTTTATTCATTTTAACATAAATAAAGGAAACAAAACACCAAACACAAACGGAACTTAACTATAACAAAAGCTAGACGCCTGACTGCTGTTCAGTCAGGCTATTTATAACAAACATAAACAAATTAACTTCCCTCGGTTCAGGTGAGCTTCTACGTCACCTGACCGAGGTGCAAACTGGGAACTCGAGGGTCGTCGAGCGCACTGCACGCTCCAGGGCCGTCGTCGAGCGCACTGCACGCTCCAGGGCCGTCGTCGAGCGCAGTGAGCGCTCCAACGCCTCCGTCGAGCGCAGTGAGCGCTCCAACGCCTCCGTCGAGCGCAGTGAGCGCTCCAACGCCTCCGTCGAGCGCAGTGAGCGCTCCAACGCCTCCGTCGAGCGCAGTGAGCGCTCCAACGCCTCCGTCGAGCGCAGTGAGCGCTCCAACGCCTCCGTCGAGCGCAGTGAGCGCTCCAACGCCTCCGTCGAGCGCAGTGAGCGCTCCAACGCCTCCGTCGAGCGCAGTGAGCGCTCCAACGCCTCCGTCGAGCGCAGTGAGCGCTCCAGCTCTGCAGCCGCCGAGCACGTCTCCAGCTCTGCAGCCGCCGAGCACGTCTCCAGCTCTGCCGCCGCCGAGCACGTCTCCAGCTCTGCCGCCGCCGAGCACGTCTCCAGCTCTGCCGCCGCCGAGCACGTCTCCAGCCCGGCAGCCGCAGAGCACGTCTCCGGGACCGTCACCCAGCCTCCTGGTCAGGAGGCCGAAGGTAGTACTGTGGGGTGGGTGCCCGGGGCCTCCGGCGATGCTCCGGAGGAGCATTTCTTTGGGGGGGAGTACTGTGACGGTTAACCCCTAGAGGGCGCCTAACGCCCGCTTTTGGTTTTAGTTTGTAGTTTGTTTTGTTTGATATTTGACTTCAGTTCCCAGTTTGCACCTCGGACAGGTGACGTAGAAGCTCACCTGAACCGAGGGAAGTTAATTTGTTTATGTTTGTTATAAATAGCCTGACTGAACAGCAGTCAGGCGTCTAGCTTTTGTTATAGTTAAGTTCCGTTTGTGTTTGGTGTTTTGTTTCCTTTATTTATGTTAAAATGAATAAAGAGAGACTAAAGAACAAACATAAACAAATTAACTTCCCTCGGTTCAGGTGAGCTTCTACGTCACCTGACCGAGGTGCAAACTGGGAACTGAAGTCAAATATCAAACAAAACAAACTACAAACTAAAACCAAAAGCGGGCGTTAGGCGCCCTCTAGGGGTTAACCGTCACAACAATAAGATTTTTTTTTTCAAAATGTATAAACACCAACAGTCATTCAACACTGTTAACTGAATTTGAAATTGAGAGGGAAAAAAAAGATGTCTGCATTTATCCACAAATTTAATTTTGCAATGGGTACATTTTGTCCTTGTCAAATCTGCTGAAGAAGAACCAAACTAAATACTCTGCGACTAAAATAAATTACTCCATAAATGTATGTGTGTGCCCTGCGATGGATTGGCACCCTGTCCAGGGTGTACCCCGCCTAGTGCCCAAAGTCTCCTGGGATAGGCTCCAGGTCCCCCGCGACCCTGAACACAGGATTAAGCGGTATAGAAAATTAATGAATAAATAAAATTACAAATAGTAACTCTCAACTTTGCAACATACATTTATTAATTGGACTGAAAAGAAAATTAGAAAATGTTCCTGAAACAAAATCAGCAGAGGTAAAACATGGAACATTCATATGCGACTGATGGAAACTAAATAAGTCACAATCCTGATTTCCTGTGGAGGCTGAAGACAGTCCTCTTCCTACCTGAGGACAAACAGGGCCATTGTGCACCTCACAAGTTCTGCCTGAGCTTCATCTTTCTGAACAACCTAATAAAAGAAAGGACATTTGTTAGACAATTGCTCTATTTGGCAAAACAGTGTCTGATGTATGCATGTAAAATCACTTAATGCTCCCTATGAGTGAAAAAAACACCTAGGATTATGGTGTAGCATGATAAATGTAATTAGCTCAATGAATACACCAAAATAACTGACATACTGTACATATACACACATTATGTATTAATGATAAAGTTTATAATTTTAAGTATTAATTTCAGGAGGTAATCACCTCCAGGCTCTAGGGACATAAAAACAAACATAGTATTGTTGGTTATGTTAGGCTTGTAAAGCGTGAAAAAATGAACATGGCAGACATTGAAACCTGTATTCAGACAGCATACACTAACCTGTGAACAAGTTAAACTAAAGTTTTATTCTGCTAGTTATGTTTTAATTTAGTACATCACAGCCAACTTGATGTGGATGCCTTGCTCAGGTCCTGTGGCTTCCATTCACAAGATTACATTTGACACCAAGCTAATTTCTGCTTTTTTGAGCGAGTACATACCAGATCAAGAACTTGAAGATGAAGATTATATCTCTGGTCTTCTCTCTGACGGGTTCCTCCCCAGTTTCTGATGATCTCAATTAGTTTGTAGTGTTGCTTGTCCAAGGAAACCAGTAATCTTGCTTGAAGTGGAGCAGATATAATTCTCAGAAACTCATTACTGATCTTAAAAAAAAAAAAAAAAGGTAAAAACAAAAATTGGACTGGCTCAAGTTCTTATGTTAGCAAATCTTAATTACAGTGTGTATAAAGTATAGAAAGCAGTATGAGTAAAATAATGCCCTTTCAGAAAAGCTAACAGACCTGTAAACACAAAAGTGCATCAAGATTATGTTTACTTTTAAAGTTATTTCATGACATCGTAATGGCTAAAATGTACTTGAAGTAACGTTAAATCAACATGTCAAATTTATGCCAATATTTATATACTGATACGGTTAAAAACGTGTCATAAAGTGTCACCAGTATGTCGGGAACATGTGCTAAAGCCCCGTTTCATACGAGGAAATATAGTTTTAGTGATATTACATTACTTACACATTAGCAAGTCCAGAAGGTTTTAAGAATAACTATAAATACACTACAAACAGCACTCGTTCCAAATTAGCTTGTTCTATGTTTATGTCACTTTCCTATAAATTTTTACATCGTTAACCAACGGTACTTAAATATAATTATTTTCATGTTATTCGGTGCTGCTGACTTACTGTAGAAACTCCGGTGTTTTTGAAAATCACCACGTTAGTTAGCTAATGCTAATGTAGGTAATATAGGTGTTTTTAGCTACAGTAGCAAACACGGACACAAAACTCAATCTACAAAGTAGTTGTTCCTGACATAAATCATGAATTTGCTCATATAAGAGATACATTTAACATAGAAATGACACGAGTTTGCTTTCTTACCTGGTTTAAAGGAGTTTTCTTTGAGAAACTCTGCCCGCAGCAGAAGGTGATTCAGTCCGTGATAATGCTGTGTCATGAGGTCATGTGACACAGCGAACTTTGGTTTGAAGCAGAAATGTCCTTTGCGAATGGATTAGATTTAAGTTTAATCAGGGGCTTTAACTAACAGTAACTGAAATACAGGTTCTGATATCCTTCCTTACTTGTTTCAACGTCATGCTCCGGTTTGAGGCGGAAATAAAATTATACCGGCAAAACTATGGTCTAAAGACTGCGCATGCGCAAATCACACTCAACCTAATAAGAGTACCTTGATCAAAATGAAATATTTCACTTTGGTTTCCTGCTGTAAACAGCATTATACTAAAGTAAAAAAAAAAAAAAAAAAAGATTCACCCATAAGCATAAATTAGACACTTTAGTTAAAAAGAGCAAATTATTTTTTTTACTAATGGAATGAGAAAAAAAAACACATTAAACGAATGATAGCTAGGTTTACTTTTTTCAGTGGATCCCTCAATAATTTCTGTCTCCTTTGCCTGTGTTTGATAATGTGAAGCACATATACACTCATTCATCATGAAAGATCGATTATAAAACAAAATAAAATTCATGTTCGCTTCAGCACTGTTCATCCGCGTCGTTACATTCATTGTTGTACTTGGTCCGGCTTTTAGATAAAGTCCTTCCATGCGCCATCTGGCGGATATTCAGTGAAGCGCAACACATTTATTTAAAATTCCCGAATGTTGCCTCCGGCAAGTCGCGGCACGCCGCGCGCTAAATTGCGGCATCCTGCGGGAAAACACGCGCAGTCTTAAAGGCGACATCAGTATATATTACAAGTTGACAAACTGATCTGCGGTAGCGGAAAAATCCGCTGAAAAAAGGACAGGCTGCAGCGCACGCGCACACACACACACACACACACATACACACACACATACACACACACAGACACACCTCCCTTGAGCCCTCCGTCTGTCGGATTTCAGCGGTCACGGGGTGGAAAGACTTTGAAGCAGTTTATATATGAATCTAAGCTTGAACTTATCAGCATTGTAAATATATAATACTTTTCAAATAAAATCGCTATTACTTTGACCCTGAAGTTTAGTTTAGCACACACAAAAAACAGAAAAGTCATTTCTGGTAAATCAACGGAATGTGTAGTTTATTTACAGTAATTCATTAAAAAATGAATATACATTGTACAGTACACGGTAAACACGGGAAAGATTACAAAATGAAAAAACAAACAGTGTCTACTTTATAAACAGCTTAGTATGTGCGTCGAGATGCTGAAATCCCTTACATGTTTTTGCTTCCAAGTGGAGAGATATTTGACCGATAGCCTAGAACAAAAGATTCTATAGGTGTGATCACAACCCCCTCCGACCGACCGTGCCATCAATCACTGACCACCTCAGAAGGTCTTCTTGCTCCAATGTATGGCTGCAATACTTGTTTTGCAAGTATTTTTAACACCATTCAAAGGCGTACAAGTTCCATTCAACATATAATGATGTCTGCACATGTTAATATATTCCTAAAATTTATATATTACAAGTTGATAAACTGATCTGCGGTAGCGGAAAAATCCGCTGAAAAAAGGACAGGCTGCAGCGCATGCGCACACACACACAGATACACACACAGACACACCTCCCTTGAGCCCTCGGTAAACATCCAAGCACTGAAGCACGCAAACCCCCTGACCACAATAAGGTGGCAATCCCTCAGGGGGGAAGATGAAAAATACAAATTAAATAAATAAAACAAAATTAAATATCCTTAATCCATATTTTATCAATCAACGACATAATATTGATCTTAGCTGGATGGTCTAATTCTCAAAACCGTTTAACCTAAAGAAAAACTTAACACACTATAACTAGAATATTTACAAAACTGAAAGGTTGTCTTATGAATAATAAAAGAACCTCATAACTCAAAAAGATCATATTATGTTTTTATATATTTTTTAGATTTTTTTATAGTAACTGAACAGCTCTCTTCTCTCCAATCCACTCCTAAACCACAGTCTCCTATTTCTCTGTGCGTGCGCTGCAGCCTGTGAATGAATACACGCAGCGGAGGTTTTGTAAACTGTAGAGATACAATAATTTTACTGCTGGAAAATCAGCATTTTATCTAATTTGAAATATAAACCTAATATTATCTGTTACTTAATATATTTTCTTTAAAAACAGTGTTTTTTTATATCATAAATATAATAATCCATAATTATGTGGGTATCCATATTAGATGGCTTTTAGTGAAATAAAACTGTAACTTACTGTAACTTGTAACTAAACATGTTTCCTAAAACGGAGCTCTGGACACAGAGCTACAGACCCCCCTGTAACCCCCTTACCCAGTTAGCTAGCAGTTAATGACCACTACTTGTGCAGTTCATAAAAGGACAGGTAATGTTTGTCGCGCTGTTGCACAAACAGCACGCTCATTTATTTCAATTCATTTGTTGTTATAGACTATAGTGTGCGCTACACCCTATTTACTGTTTTGCTACAGTCTGCACCTTCCAGTTAATTTGCCTGCTTCTCCTCCAGCTCCGCACCACCCAGCCTGCAGAAAATGCGCGTGCACTTTTCGTGCTCGTACCCGGCTCGTAACGAGCGCGCTCTGCCCTCAAGGGCGAGCATTGGTTAATGGCAGTCATGTGACTGATGCAAGCCAGATCCTTTTATTTAGCAAAATTGAGATTAATAGTTACATTTTATTGTTGAGGGGCAAAGACAGGGCTCCATACGCACATACACAGAAAAAAGGGCACTTGAGGCCAGGGGCGTAAATCCCGGGGGGGGGGGACATGTCCCCCCCAATCCACGGGTTTCCCCCCCTACCCCCCCCCCGCCCCCTCCCAAAAAAAAATAAAAATGCATTCTCTATTGTGAAAAATATATGTATGTATACCTAAGATAATTGTGTAAGTAGAAAAAAAAAACAGCAAAAAATTTATTTAGAAACAGTTGGGTTCCCCCTCCGCTTCCTCACAGTGGTTTGGCCCACTGCCAGCTTTCCCAGTTCAAGTCGGGTATTTTATTCACTGTAAATAAAGCGATTCTCTTCAATATAGTTGATGCAGACTCATTCATAAATTAGTTGCGGCAAAAATGCTGATTACCGATGTAATTTTCCATGAATCTGCTATATTGGTGATTAAATTATTACTTATCTAGTTAACGTTATCTTGTTTACAATAGCTTGTTGCATAGTGCACTGCAACTAACACGACAAACGCCGTTTCCCATGCAATGTTTTATTTGTGACGACTTGGCATAATGTTAACTTAACATTAACGGCCACAATTAGCATATTGTTTAGCTGTACATTGGTGTGTAAAATAACCCTGATGGTGAGTAAGGTGAAGAGGACAAAGGCAGAGCAGAGGACAAAGTGGTGGAAGCTGAGAAAGGAAGAATGTTGTGTAGTCTTTAGGGAGGAGTTGAGACAAGCTATGGGTGGTCAGGAGATGCTTTCAGTTGACTGGACAACTACAGCCAATGTGATCAGGGAGACAGGTAAGAGGGTACTTGGTGTATCATCAGGTAAGGGAAAAGGGGACAAGGAGACTTGGTGGTGGAATGAGGAAGTCCAGGAGTGTATACAGGGAAAGAGGCTAGCCAAGAAGAAGTGGGACACTGAGAGGACTGAAGAGACTAGACAGGAGTACAGGGAGATGCACCATAAGGTGAAGGTAGAAGTGGCAAAGGCCAAACAAAGAGCATATGAGGACTTGTACGCTAGGCTGGACAGTAAGGAGGGAGAGGTGGATCTGTACAGGTTGGCGAGGCAAAGAGATAGAGATAGGAAGGATGTGCAGCAGGTTAAAGTGATTAAACATAGAGATGGAAATGTACTGACAGATGCCAGGAGGGTGATGGGAAGATGGAAGGAGTACTTTGAGGAGTTGATGAATGAGGAAAACGAAAGAGGACAAAGAGTAGAAGAGGTGACTGTTGTGGAGCAGGAAGTAGCAAATATTAGTAAAAGTGAGGTGAGAAGGGCGTTGAAGAGGATGAAAAGTGGAAAGGCTGTTGGTCCTGATGACATACCTGTGGAGGTATGGAAGTGCTTAGGAGAGGTGGCAGTAGAGTTTCTGACTAGTTTGTTTAACGAGATCTTGGAGAATGAGAGGATTCCAGAGGAATGGAGGCGAAGTGTATTGGTGCCGATTTTTAAGAACAAGGGAGATGTGCAGAGCTGTGGCAATTACAGAGGCATAAAGCTAATGAGCCATGCAATGAAGCTGTGGGAAAGAGTAGTGGAAGCTATGTTAAGGGCAGAGGTGAGAATTTGTGAGCAGCAATATGGTTTTATGCCTAGAAAGAGTACATCAGATGCAGTATTTGGTTTGAGGATGCTGGTGGAGAAGTACAGAGAACGTAATAAAGAGTTGCATTGTGTCTTTGTAGATTTAGAGAAAGCGTACGACAGGGTGCTGAGAGAGGAGCTGTGGTGTTGTATGAGGAAGTCTGGAGTGGCAGAGAAGTATGTTAGAGTGGTGCAGGACATGTATGAGAGCTGTAAGACAGTGGTAAGATGTGCTGTAGGTGTGACAGAAGAGTTCAAGGTGGAGGTGGGTCTGCATCAAGGATCGGCTCTAAGCCCCTTTTTGTTTGCTCTAGTGATGGACAGGATGACAGACGAAGTTAGACAGGAGTCTCCATGGACAATGATGTTTGCAGATGACATTGTGCTTTGTAGCGAGAGCAGGGAACAGGTTGAGGAAAATTTGGAGAGGTGGAGGTACGCTCTGGAAAGCAGAGGAATGAAGGTTAGCCGCAGCAAGACGGAATACATGTGTGTGAATGAGAGGGACCCAAGAGGAACAGTGAGGCTACAGGGAGCAGAGGTAAAGAAGGTGCAGGATTTTAAGTACTTAGGGTCAACGGTCGAGAGCAACGGAGAGTGTTCAAAGGAGGCGAAGAGACGAGTACAGGCAGGTTGGAATGGGTGGAGAAAAGTGTCAGGTGTGTTGTGCGATAAAAGAGTATCACCGAGAATGAAAGGAAAGGTGTACAGGACAGTGGTGAGCCCAGCAATGCTCTACAGCTTAGAGACAGTGGCACTGAAGAAAAGACAGGAGCCAGAGCTAGAGGTAGCAGAGCTGAAGATGTTGAGGTTCTCTTTGGGAGTGACAAGGATGGATAGGATCAAGAATGAGTTCATCAGAGGGACAACCCATGTTAGATGTTTTGGAGATAAAGTCAGAGAGGCCAGATTGAGGTGGTTTGGACATGTTCAGAGGAGAGAGTGTGAATATATCGGTAGAAGGATGCTGAGGTTGGAACTGCCAGGCAGGAGGTCTAGAGGAAGACCAAAGAGGAGATTTATGGATGCAGTGAGAGAGGACATGAAGTTAGTTGGTGTGAGAGAAGAGGATGCAGAGGATAGGGTTAGATGGAGGCAGATGATTCGCTGTGGCGACCCCTGAAAGGGAACAGCCGAAAGACAAAGAAGTAGTTTAGCTGTACATTTACTAAATGTAAATGTTCTTAAAACAGAATGTTCCATTCTGTTCTAAGTGTCTTAATTAATTTTAAATAGAATTTTAAACCTTTTTTTTAATTCCTTGTTTTTATTGTTGTGATTATTTTTTGATAGTTTTACTTTCTTTATGTAAAGCAATTTGAATGGCCATTGTGTATGAAATGTGCTACAGTATAAATAAACTTGCCTTGCAGTGTCCTAGATAAATGGACATAAGATAAATTTTCAGTGACTTAAACGCCAAGTAAGTACAAGTTCACATATTAAGGCAATTTGGCTTTAAGAATGGGTGCTTATGAAAATACTAATGTCACAATATCAATCACAGGCAAAGGAGACAGAAATTATTGAGGGACAGGTAGACCAGGGTCAATCAGATGTACAGTGTTGGGTAAGTGTGGTGCTTTTATTGAAGGGATAATGACAGATTTTTTTTTTTATTTTGGGGGGGGGGGGTGAACAATTTCTTTAATGTTTTTTGAGTTGTGGCTGTTTAGTAGAAAGTAATAGGCTCACCAATTTACAGTATGATCTTTCAATTTAGCAAGTGTAATGTAAACAAGTTAGTTATTATGAGTATGGAAAACATCTTTTCCTGCATTTTTTTCTGCTTCAGGAGTCAGTCTGTTCTGAGACAGTGAGAGTAGAGGAAGGGGCAGATTCAGGACCAGGGAAGGAGCCGGAGACAGCAGAACAAAGAGATGATATTGTCAGCACATTGAGGACAGTTTTTTGTTTAGGTCTCATGTTTACATTTTATTGTATGTTGATGGCTTGACTGTACACAACATAAACAATGCAATAAATAGTTTTGAAGAAAAATCTGCTTTGTCATTGAACCTGAAAAAAACTTTGAAAATAACGATAATGGTGCAGTCTCCGTGCTACAATAATAATGATAGACGCAAAGTTTTTCACTGTGGGGACATATCTATATAAGTACAATTTGACTGTATTATATGTGTCCCCTTCAAAAATTGCTCATGAGAAATTTTATATTTATTGTCCCCCCCTACTGTTAAATGAAATTTACGCTCATGCTTGAGGCATCCAGGAGGAAAGGGGCGGGTGCTCAAGCACGCCACCCTCCCCCCTCTGCACGTTCCTGTATATGTGTGTGTGTGTCTTTACAGTATATACAACGTGAAAGCGCGCTCAGTTACAGCTCAGTCCCTCTTCTCACCTTTGATAGGTGAGAAGTTATCAAACCGGTTTCGGATGGGGGAATTGGCACACTTCAGGGGTTTAAAAATATTTAACAAGACAGAGACGTCTCTGCCTAAAATGTATTTCTCCAGCAAAGCATAGAATAAATAGAAATAAAATGCTTAATATTAATAATATTGATCTTAGCTGGATGGTCTAATTCTCAAAACTGTTTAAGAAAGACTTAACACACTATAACTAGAATATTTACAAAACTGAAAGGTTGTCTTATGAATAATAAAAAACAACAACTCATAACTCAAAAAGATAATATGTTTTTATATATTTTTTTAGATCATAAATAGACATGAATTAACTAATATATATATATATACTGGACACAAACAGCAAAAACATGATGAAAAGCAATAAAGTGCTTAGGGCTTTTCATGTTTTTTGCTGTTTGTATCCAGCATTGAATAATTATTTCATCCATTATTTGACCACGGCTGGGAATAAGACCTGGAATGTGATTGTGAATTTATATATATATATATATATATATATATATATATATATATATATATATATATATATATATATATAGAGAGAGAGAGAGAGAGAGAGGTGTTTTGCTGGCGAAAAACACTTTAGGCAGAGACGTCTACTCGGCCTTGTTAATTGTTTTTAAAACCCCCAATTCTGCGAAATCATGAATGAAACGTGAGAAGAGGCATTATAATACAGTGGGGGTTCTGTGGGTCTCCAAACTCAGAAGGCTACGTGTCAGCCGATAACTGCTCCTTTGATCTGCTGGTTACAGCGGGGCGCCGACTTCTGATGAGCGTATAGTAGCCTGTACAAGCCAAGCTCTTCCCCAAAAAATAATGTGAATGTCTGCAACAATCACTAACCATTAAAATGTTTTTTTTGTAGTTAAACATGAATATATAAATTATATTTTCTTTACACATAATATTTTTATTATATATACACGGGCATCTAGCTAGGCCATTTTTAGGGGGGCTTTAGCCCATCGTCCCCTTTATATTTATTTAAAGTATTTTTCATATTTTTTATGTCTGCCAGTTTCCAACAAAAAGCAGCAGTATTGTCAAAGAATTAACAGATAGATATTTAATATTATTGGCACCCACACAGTTTATTCCATTGTCCAGCCTCATAGGTGTGTTGTTTATATTGCTAATCAATGTAAGTTTAAAGTTATATGCTGTTTTCTGGTTACATTTTTCTGATTGTACCTGTACATAGAAAAAAGTTTATACGGTAAACACACACATATATTAATTAAATTCTTCGTGTTCACCCATGCACTGAAAAAAAGAACTTGTAAGATTCACTTGATAAAATCCTCTTAACATCTATTTGCACACATAGATTTTAAGTAAATTTTATTGCTCCAATATTAAGTAAAACTCACCCGTAATTGTCAGGTAAAATCTACTTAATTAAATTAACAATCAAAGAAATCAAGTAAAAGTTACATAATTATATTTAATGCACAAATTAGATTTATTTAAAATAACCAAGTAAAGGTAATTCATTCCCAGATAGCACACACACTTCGCAGAGATAATGATCCCTAATGCATGTTACAATGACCAAATATGATAAATAAATAAACCACACTCTCAGCTAATAATAAAACACAGATTCGTTTTTTTTTTTTTTTTATAAAAAATACATTTAATGACAAGCAAACATTTGATTAATTTATACAAAAATGAGAAAACAGTAAGTTACAAATGAGGTCTCAATTTGAAAAGATGTACAAAACATAAAACACCACAAATAAGTATTAATCATAGAAACAAAATTAAACACCAACAGAAAGTTTTGTACTTTATGATTTTTAAATATGACCGTTAGATACGTTGGTCAGGAAACTCCTGAAGTCAGATGCAGACACACTTTCAGTCACAAACTGCTGTGAAAAATACAGAGATAGATATTCAATTAAAAGTCATGATACTTAATTTAGCAAATGAACATTATTTATACTTTGTTCCTCTCGCTTCACAACTCATGAGAATAGACCGAAACCAGAACCGAACCGGACATTAAGGAAAAAGTGAGAAGCAAGAATCATGTGTGGAAAGATTAAGCATGCAAGGTCACAGGATGACTCTACTTCTATTTCTTATCTGCAATGTGATTTAGACAAATTAGAGCTGCTGTCAATACTGTATGAACATATGTACAGGTTCTTTACAGTTGAAATTTAACTTGTAACTTATTAATAAAATTCGGATTCAGAAAAAAAACGTTTATTGCTAGTGCTCTTTTACCATTTAATGCTTTAACACACACGACTCAGTTTGTTCAGAAATGGCATCTCACTGGCGAGCCTTTGTCTGAACACGCCGTTTTCACGAGGTGTGGGGGTAAGAAACACACATCTCGGTTTATTAATCCGCACGCTCGGTTCGTTATTATTTTATTTATTTATTTACCACAGGACCCCTGGGGGGCTCCGTAGGTTCAGGTTTTTACACGAAAACTGTGTTTTGTGAATCTCCACACTATTAAAAACTGAAATATTGCTAATTGTACGTCCTGAGATTAAGATGAACATTAATTGGGAGTCATGAAAGCGAGAATCACATCCAAAACAGAAAGGTAAACTTACCTCGAACACAACAAACTCCAGCTCCAGCCACGCCGTGTTGTACCTCCGTAATGATTCCCAACCGACTGATCCACGGCGCGGGCACAGCGTCTCCAAACATGCATTCGCGGTTTCATTTGGACACATTTTCGGCTTCAGTAGACACACAATACTTCAGACTGAAACACGACTGCCCCCAACAGGTAATGAAGGGCATGTTCACAGCTTCCCGCACGCAGCCGCGCAAAGCCGCGGCAAGTCACGGGATCCCTTTTCTCGAAACGTGCGTTTTTAATGCCGACATCTGTATATGCCAAAATTTTTGTCGTGTTTGACACACACGCTTCAACAACTGGTCGCGCGAAGAGCGTTCCGATAGCGTTTTCACGCAGCATCTCAGCAAAGTAACCCGAGATGTTTACAGGTAGACAACAAGCCCAGATATCACTTCCACACCATTTTGGTAAAATATACATTGTTCATTAAATATATTACAAGGTGAGCTACTAACATAAAATTTATTTTTGCTCGTTCAAGTTGTTTTACAGAATTTAAACAGAGATACCTCAAACAAGTTTTTACAGACTTTACAGGTTTATTTTTCTTTTTGGTAAGATTTTGTGTTTTGCAGAACTGCACATGTGGATAATCACCACAGAAACAGCTTCTCTAGTTAGACACTTGAATGAATTAGAGTTCCATCTTTCTTTTGAAGAACACATGGAATAATTTATTATGAGAGTTCCTTAAGACAACAATGAACATGTGCTAATTGAATTTTCTGCCTGGAAAAGTTGTTTCTGTTTCTTCAAAAGGAAGTCAAACTAGTATTGGATTAATTCAGTTTATCCCCTGGATACAGTCAAAATATCTAATAACTTCCTAACTACATCATAAAGCAGCTGCACTGATACAAAACTGAAAGAATAAAATAAAATCAAACAGTATTTAGTAATTTCTGGGCCCCGTAAAAAAAAAAGATGACAGTTGGGACAAATATGGTCTTTTATTGTGCGGACCATGAGATTTCTCAAAAGACTGAATGTCTCATGCACTATACTTCCGTCACTTGGTGGATGAGTGATTACAGTAACTAAATAATCCTCTTTACTGTTTACCACTAGAAGCACCGCGCCAATGTCACCTACTTTTAACATGGTCCACCGGTCATTTGACCGCCTATTGTGCCAGGGGTAGCTCAGTGGTTAAGGCATTGGACTACGGTTCGGAAGATCCCAGGTTAAAATCCCATAACCACCAAGTTGCCACTGTTGGGTCCTTGAGCAAGGCCCTTAACCCTCAACTGCTCAGATGTGTAATGAGATAAAAATGTAAGTCGCTCTGGATAAGATCGTCTGCCAAATGCCTAAATGTAAATGTATTGTTTTGAATGGGAAGCTGTCACTGACACACAATGATCGCTAGATGGGGCTTTCACCCAAAGCAAATAGTTTAGCTCCAAGATAAACTTGCACTTGGAAAATGCGCTATTCATTCCCGCGTTGATAATCAGCCGTATTTTTTTATCGTATTCAACCGAGAAAATCTACTACAGAGTCTCTAAGGGAAGTCACTAAGTCTCTACTTAATTTTATAACGTTTTGAGAGAATTCATTAGTCGTTCATTCTATTTGAAGCTTCTGAACTTCTCAGATGTTTGTTTCGTGTGACAGTGCTTTAGATGGGGCAGGAGCAGCGATTTATTTCTGAACTCGCTTCCGTGAAATTATCACTAAAATAATATCATGACCCCTTTCTGAGGATATAAAGCTTTATTATTGTGTTTGAATAAATCAGATCTACCACAGCAGATAATAAACTATGCTATGTCATAACCGAAGCAAACACCACGATTATGCCTCGTTTCGTTCAGTGTTGCTAGGCAACGGACCTATTCGGGAATGTGGAAATGTGGAAGTGATGTGTGGCCACACAATGAGAACTAAACCAAAGATTCCTGTAACTACACAGGGTGTAACATCTGCATAGTGACACTAAACAGCTGAACAATTTCACTTTTCTGTTTACCTCTCAGAAAAAAAGCTGTATTTTGTTTGCTTATATTGAGAATTTTTATAACATTACAAGAAGATAACAGTTTGGTCTGTGCAGTTAGTGCCCTTGTAGAGAATGAATTAATGAATAACACCTTCCAACCCCCTCTCAAGAGAGTGCCATAGTTCATTGTTAGTTTTAATGATTTGGTTGAAACTAATTAACACTAAGTACCCTAACACCATTGATCATGAGTTTCAGCTGAAACTAATTCTATGCATGAAAATGTAGATTCATTCATTCATTCATTTTCTGTACCGCTTTATCCTTATATACAGGGTCGCGGGGGCCTGGAGCCTATCCCAGGAAACTTAGGGCACAAGGCGGGGTACACCCTGGACAGGGTGCCAATCCATCGCAGGGCACACACACATACTCACATACAGACACTCATTCACACACTACGGGCAATTTGGAATGTCAATTAACCTAACCTACATGTCTTCGGATTGTGGGAGGAAACCGGAGTACCCGGAGGAAACCCACCAAGCACGGGGAGAACATGCAAACTCCATGCACACAGAGACGGGAATCGAGCCTGGCCGGGGAATCGAACCCGGACCCTGGCGGTGCAAGGCGACAGTGCTAACCACTGAAAATGTAGATGCAGATTCCAAATGTATAAATATGATAAATATGTATGCTATATACATATCGCTATTACTTGACCTTGAAGTTTAGTTTAGCACACAAAAAAACAGAAATGTCCTTTCTGGTAAATCAACTGCATATGTAGTTGATTTACAGTAATTCACAAAAAAATAAATATACATTGTACAGTACAAGGTAAACACGAGAAATATTACAAAATGAAAAAAAAAACAGTGTCTACTTTATAAACAGCTTAGTATACTATGCATAGAACAAGCAAATTGTAAGCTTAGTTGTGATCACAACCCCCTCCTAACGACCATGCCAGGTGGAGACCGGTAAATTTCATGTAAAAAAAAAGATCTTTCATGATGAGTGTGTGTATGCACTTTAAATATACAGTAAACAATAAACACTGCCTTTTTCAAAGTGAAAGCAAGTGCTGTTGATCAAAAGGCTTGAGTATAATTATTAATACATTTATTGAATATATTCAGATTTTGTAAAATAACAAATTGATGTTTCCGTTTCCTTCTTCCTTCCATTTGTCTGTATCACCATTCTTTCCTAATTTTAATGTGTATTTAAGTGAACTATAGTTTGCATAAAGGTCTAAATATTCCTTTTTATTTATGGACAGGTGTATTATGTTTGATCTGCATTATTGCATTATGTTTCAAGACATGCTTCATTTACCTTAGTTAAATTTACAAATTTACACCTTACAGTATGTACACACTGAAATCTAATAGCACAAAAAGAAGTTCAATATGCTTCATTCTCTAAACAACAGGACAATGAGGTCTGCTGAAAGTGCCAGTTGTTGACCTAAATCTTGCATGTGAAAAAGGTGGGGGTTCCCTACTAAAGCGCACTGCCGCTGCATATATGGAATGAAAACTGAGATAGTTACATATACACACTGAATGAGGCATAGATAGTATGCGTGACCCCTTGCGCCATCTGCTGAGAGAAATAAGAATCGCAGATTGGAAAAGGCAGGAAACTGCATGACAGCCGCGCAGCTGTCAGCAATTTTACGTAAATAAGAGCAAAATAGCTTTATGCTGGCTTTTACTGGTGCGATTCTGAAAATGTAAGCATGCTGGGTGATTCAGCTCACAGATCTAGGAAAAGTCATGAAAGGAGGGTCCTGGAATTTGATCGAGTGTGAAGTCTTTTTTTTTTTTTTTCCCATTGCGGTCAAATGACTGGAGCTCGGCACTTCTAGTGTTAACAATTATCTTAAAAATATCCACGAATGATGAATAAAACATGAAGCTTTGAAGTCCCGCCTTCATCCTCTAGGATTGGCTCGCATGTTATGAGTAGGAACAACCAATCACAAATTAGACCAAATCCTTATAGCCTGTCATATTGTATAAGGTGCAAATAAAAAATAAGAATATTATGTAAGTGATTTTTTTTGTGTTTAATTTTTTCTCATAAATTTTTGATTCATTTCACATGAAGTGAAATATTTAAATGTTTTGTTTATTAATTTGTTCCGATTTTTGTTTTCATTGTGATAATTACCACATACAGCTCATAAAAATCTAAGATACTTTATCTCAAAATATTAGAATAAATAACTTTAATGAGGAATGCTAAAACAAACAAACAATTTAACCCTTAATCAGGTAAAGAAACAACAGGTGCTGGTATATTTTGATATATAGTCAGTAACTAATATGTACTATACACTCACACACACACACAGTAAGTACGGAAACTATTAAGACCCCCTTAAATTTTTCAACTTTTATTATATTGCAGCCATTGGCTAAAATCATTTTAAGTTATATTTTTTCCTCATTAAAGTACACACAGCACCCCATATTGACAGAAAAACACAGCATTGTTGACATTTTTGCAGATTTAATTAAAAAAGAAAAATGTCTCGGGTTACTTTGCTGTAACCCTGTTCCCTGAAAAAGCAGGAACGAGAGGCTGTGTGAAAACGCTATGGGAATGCTCTCGACCAGTTGTTGGAGCATGTGTGTCAAACACGGCAAAGATTTTGGCATATATAACCTCGGTCAGGTGACGTCATTTGATTAGATGCACCTGGAGGTTATAAATAGGCATGAACCGGAAACATCCTCAAGTCAATTTTGTCTGAGAGGACGTCCAGTCACGCCCGCAATCTCGTTCCCGCTTTTTCAGAGAACGAGACGTTCCTTTTCAAAAGCTACACTTGATGCTGCGTGAAAACACTGTGGGAATGAGAATACCAACTCCGCTGCACTGCAAATGTCTGGACCCCTAAGGTTGTGTAGTGTGCGCACAAAGATCTCTGACATAACTTTGGGATACTGGGATGCTGATTAGCATGGATATCCAAATAATAGAATCTGACAAATGTGTGCAGAAAGGACCAACCTGCTGGATCATACACTTGCTGCAAGGGGACACCTCTTGCCAATGCAATTGATGAGGCAATTCCCCTGGTCGAATGAGCCCTGAATCCTTAAGGCGAAGTGTGACCACGCGCCTCGTAGGCAGGGGCAATAGCATAACTCACCCAATGTGACAATATTTGGGCGGCCGCCCTTCGGCTGCTGCCCATAACGTCTAAGAACCTGCTCTGATGTACGCCACTGGCTAGCACAGTGGATGTACTGTAAATCTGAGGAGCACGAGGTGGACACAGTAAGTGAAGTCTTTCCTGCTCCGGAGCTGTAAATGACGGAAGACAGAGGCTTCGAGTGCATAGTCGAGAATGGAACCTTCGGAAGCAGAGCGGCGAGATGAGGGTCCCGGCACTGGATCTCGGGGCGGAGCTTCACGCAGACCAAGCCCCTGCTCCGTGCGCCGTTAACCGACGAGGCGACTTACAGCTGCGCCTTCCTTTCTACAACGGTGCCGTCAAACCCTACACATTTTTTGCGCAGGTATATCTCGCTGCCGACCTCGCGGGCTGGTCCCCAGTGGAAATCACGGTCCGCATAGCACTCTCGCTGGAGGGCGACGCACTCCCGGTGCTCAAGGACCTCCGGGCCGAGGAGCGGAAGGATTGGGTGAAGCTGCGGGAATCGCTCCACTTCCAGTTTGGCGCGGGTGACCGCAGGGAAGCAGCTGGCAAAGAGCTCGCGGTCTGTGAGCGGCGGGGCTACCCTGAATTCGAGCACGACCAGCAGGAAAAGCTAGCTCGTCGTACATTCCTCCGGGGGCTCCGGCCGCTGCGGCTCCGCGAGCACATCAGGTTGGCGGCACCTGGTTCTCTGGCCGAGGCACTGCGTGAGGCCGAGCGCACTGAACCCATCATGGTCGGACATCGCGGCGAAAGAGCCGAGCTACCTCCCGCCGCTCGGGAGGCGAACCTGGCTGGGGACAGGGCTACCCGTCACGGCTAGGCTACGAGCAAGATGCCGAACTTCCGCGACGACGCCGAGGCCCGGGACCGCAGGACTACGACTCTAACATTTCGAAGCGCGAGGACAACGTACCCCAGCAGCCGTTAAACTAGGTCCGGGAGGCAGCGAGGGGAAGCCACCTCCCGTGGCCGTTTCTGTTTCCCCAACTGGCGGAGTCGACTTCCGTTCGGGACGTGTGGGAAAACGCGCTGGGATCTATGTAGATTGTGTGCTGGACGGCGTCCCGCTGCGGGCGCTTGTGGACACCGGCTCCACTGTTTCACTACTCCGCAACGGAATGTTGGGACCAGGTGAGCGCGCTGGCAAAGTGCCCAACCCAGCCTTCAGCATCCACACCGTGTCTGGGAGCCATCTGAAGATACGGGCTCGTCGCTCGGTGCGAATCAACATAGGTGAGCGCAGCTATGTTCATGATTTTTTGCTGGGGAACATTGAGCATGGCTGTATATTGGGACTGGACATTTTGGAAAGGTGGGGTGTGGTGCTCAGCTTAACGGACGGGACTCTGTGTGGGGACTTCGGCATAGCTAGGTTGCTAACACCTAAACCACAGCCGCATGAACAAGTAGCACACACCCGGGGAGCAGAACTTCCGGAGGCTGCGCCACACAAACATCCGTTACATGACCGAGCCAGTGTACTAAACGAGCTTTTGAAACGTAGCAGCGCGGGGTTGAATTAGACACAGATCGACACTTTGAGATCGTTCCTTAACGAATTCGCGGATGTTTTCGCGGTAGATGAGCGCGATTGCACCCATACCAATCTGGTGCAGCACACGATTGATACGGGGAACGCAGCTCCTGTTCGGTTGCACCCGAGACGCCTTCCATTAGCTAAACGGGCTGTCGCCGAACAGAAGCTGCGTGAGATGGTCGACTCAGGCATCATTGAGCCAGTGTCATTGTGCTTGTGCGTAAGAGGGACGATTCTTGACGAGTTTTGTGTCGTTTACCGGCGATTAAATGAGGTGACGCGGAAGGACTCATACCCGTTGCCTAGCTAACCTCCGGGAGGTATTTTTGGCTATCCGGCGGGCGAACTTGCGGCTTAATCCTAGGAAGTGTCAGCTGTTGTGGCAAGAGACCGCGTTTCTGGGCCACATAATTAGTGCTAACGGGATTGCTACCGACCCAACCAAAATCGCTGCAGTACAGAATTGGCCAGAACTAGTAAATGTGTCGCAGCTGCGCACTTTCCTCAAGTTGGCCTCGTACTACCGCCGGTTTGTGAAAGACTTCTCGCTCCCTACCAGCCACATGCCGGCGAGACGGCAACCGCTGCGGAGGCCGGACCGCCTCAGGATAATGATGTTCACGTTTCTCCTACAGCAGGACTCCGACGTTCACAACGCCAGCGCCGACCGCCTGCACGCCTCAGAGACTGAAGTATTAGGGGTGACCGGGGACAGTCACAGCTCGGGTGGGGGCAGTGTGGTGTGGGCGGGGCTGGCGACCGCCGATTTTGGGCCAGAGTTCTGTTTGTGTTCACCCTGGTTGGGACGTTTGTTTTAGGGTAGCGGCTTCGGCTAAGTTTAAGTATGTGTATTTGTGCTTACCTGTGCGTGTGTGTGTTGGTGCTGATTCAATAAACTACTCCCAGTCATTACATTGGGTAGCCACCAAGCTCACTCATCCTCCAAGATCCCTACTAGCGTCAAAAAACGCTACAATATATATATATATATATATATATATATATATATATATATATATATATATAAAAATGTCACTCATGACTCTTGAGTTGAGTGATGGGAAGTTTGTTTGTATTTTTATGTTTAAAGAAAGTTATTTAAACATTACTTAATGTTTAATTAAAGTTATTTAAAATTACTTTTTAAAATAATTTTACACAAAAGAATAAAAAACTGACCTTCACTGAACTTAATATGCAACATAAACATGACTGCAGAGGTGGAAAGTAACGAATTACATTTACTCGCGTTACTGTAATTGAGTAGCTTTTTTGTGTATTTCTACATTTTAAAGTAGTTTTAAAAATCTGTAATTTTACTTTTACTTAAGTATGTTTTGTTTGAAGTATTGTAATTCGCTACATTTTAAATCATATTCGCTACTGAGTAAAAAATAAATGAATGAAAACGATAAAATAATAAAAATATTGTGCTTTGTATAAATGCTCCGTTGCGCCGCGTGTGTGTATCATGTCCTGGTTGCGCGCCACTCCAGACTCCACTCCAGGTTTTTTGACATCAGCAGCTACCTGACCTTCCACACGGTCGCTTCCGCCTTGAGAGTGACGTCATCGACTAGCACGACCATATATAAACCGGAGAGTGACGCGGGAAAGATGAAAGAGGTTGTGATTTTGGCGTTTTGATATTTGGTTGTGTATTCTGGTTTGGCTTTTTGCATCCAATTGACTTTGATTATTGCTTTGTCCCTTTGGTTTGGTTGATCTTTGTATATATTTGTGGATAATTTCACTGTTTTTGGTTTAGGGAGTCCGGGAAGGTACATGTATTTTTTTTTTGCAGGTAATCTAGCTACTAAATATAAATACCATTTTGTTTATTATTTTGACCTGGGTCCATCCTGAATCTGATCCTCCTCCTCCTCCTCCACCTCCTGGTGTGTGTGTGTGTGTGTGTGTGTGTGTGTGTGTGTGTATATACAAACCTCATTATTTCATCAGTTAATGATTGGATCTAGTTCTTTCTGCCATATACCACCATTTCCATAAAGTTTAAAATAGAACCCTGAACCATTCTTTTGCTCTATGACCCTAGACACCATATTTAAGTGACCACTTTGATTTTCAAGCACAAGAAAGACAACAGCTTTATTATGCAAAGGTCTTCCTTCAGTTAAAAACAACTAGTTTGAGATTTATATCAGCTCATCTTTTTTTGAACTATGCTAGAATGCCTCATCCCACCCCCGCTGTTAAAAAAATAAAAATAAAAAAGTAACTCTGTAACTTTTACTCTGAGTAAATTTTTTAATGAGCTACTTTTTACTTTTACTTGAGTAGATTTTTATAATGGTAACTTTACTTGTACTTAAGTAAAATTTCACTGAAGTAACAGTACTTGTACTTGAGTACAAAATTTTATTACTCTTTCCACCTCTGCATGACTGGAATAAAAATTTTAAATAAAATATTTTTTTAAAAAGTCCAAGTCCAGCGCTATAGTGCACTATAAAGGGTTAAAGATGTGATTTTAATAATTTTTCTAGCATTGCCTCATCTTACACTGACTATTAAAAGGTATTATGTATCATTATGGATATTTATTTTTCTCCTTTTTCACTTTGGTAGTTAAACTTTATCAACTTTTTTCTCCATTTCCCTTTTTATTTATTTATTTTATTTCATATATTTTTTTCCACCCATTTTCCTAACCCTTTAGGGCCTCAGTAAGTGCTAAAATATTTTCAGACTTCATAATCACCACCTGGTTTCTACAGTCGAAGATCTTGTGAGCTCAGATATAAAGTTATACAGTAAAAATATTATAAAGTCTAACTATCATAGTGAAAAAAAAAACAAAATGACAGGAAACATCAGTCATTATAAACTTCTACTTACTGGAATTGTTAGACTCCAAGGAGAAATTTAAAAGTCTGGGACACGAGCTGGAGAGAGAGAGAGAGAGAGAGAGAGACACTGATACGGATAATTAAGAGGCTAGACTTCTTCACTAGCATAGGTGGTTTGTGGAGTGCCTTAAATTGCCTCCTAAATGAACCTGTGTTACCCAATATGTGGTTTTTCTCTATGTTTCGACAACCTCATGCTGAAACGAGGGACAGAGGACAGAAAATGGTCTCTGATTGATCTCAGCGTAACCTTATCCATCGTTTTTACTTCCTCTCTCTCTCTCAACCGGTTTTTATAACATTTAAAATAGCAAACCCTGTAATGGCAAAAACACTGCCACTTTGTGGGACAGGGTGTGTGTGTGTGTTTGTGCAAACGAGCTGTGAAATGACAGAAGGTCAAACGTATAAACCTACTAAGATAATGCTTTCACACACTCCTGATCTCAATGAACAAAATGCTTCAAATTGGAAATATGAGCTGCACATTTCTTTTTTTCTTTGAGGCCTGGAGAATGGTGAGATTCTTTAAAGCCCTGATGAGCTGAAGAAGAGGTGTGTAGGAGGGAGACAGTACCAACAAACCGTAACAGCAACGCAAGGAAGTTCAAGCAGATTGTTGAAGAACGTGTCTGAAGAAGTAGAACACGAGCGAGGGTGTAATGTTCTCTCCAGGCAATAATTAAAGTAATGATTGTTTCAGTGGTGGGTTGTTGCTTTTTTTTCTTTCTTTTTTTTTTATTTTACTCTAATTCGATGCAGCTGTAGGACTTGACCAGATGTGTTTATTTGCATCTTCCCTTGTGGTGCTTTATTTTTTTTCCCTCACATCTAATGAAAAAAAAAAAGTCTCCTGGACAGGTGTACAGACTCAGTGCTGAGAACAAAATTTTAATGTGTGTGAGCCATCTAAAAACAAGTTTTTATTATTTTTAGTTCATTAAAAAACTTTTTCTTCTTTTATAGTTACATGTAATGTGTGTAAAACTAGTTAGTTCCTCTTCTGACAGACATTATAGTAGCTATAAACAGCCATAATAATAATAATAATAATAATAATAATAATAATAATACACACCTTGTCATACTCCTTGGATACCACAAAGCATAAACTCCTTGATCCTCACAATGTTAAAAAACTCTGATACTGGAGCGTCCTTCCATCATGTTTTTATCACAATTCTTTAGTTTTCTGTAAATGAGCTGTTACTATAGAAACAATAATGTATGAACATTGCTTTAATAATACTGTAAACATGTGCTTTTTAGCTGCTTTACTGTCATTATAATTACTCAAATATTAAAAGAAATTAAAATTTAAAATAAGAAGCCATATGTCACGGAACGCCAGTAGAGGGCGCCATGCGCAAGGACGCCATTTTGTGTTCCCTTTTGTTTTCTGTTGAACTCCGTTTCCCAATGTGCACCTCGGTCAGGTGATTGGAACGATCACCTGATTCGAGGTAGCTAATTTAGTTCATTATAAATAGTCTTGTGTTTGGTTTCTCCCTTGTCTTGCATTTGTTGAGTTTTCCTTTTTGTTGATGTTGAATGTCCTTTGTAAATACCTTAGCTCTGCGTCATGCTAATTCATGTGACTCCTGGTTTGTTGCATTCTAGTTTTTCTGTGTTCTTGTTTTGTGTAACTCCTAGTCTTCTTTAGCTCCTAGCCTGTTTTGCTGTGTTCCTTGTGTAGTTTAGCTCTTTGTTTAGTTATACTCTATGCTCGTTTGATTTCTCCTAGTTCCTATGTAACAGTTCCTTAGTTCACTTGTATATCTGTTTATGTTCTGTTTTTGTCATTAAAAGACTCATTTCCTCAGCATTTGCCTCTGCCACTATACCTCTTCGTTCGTCCTCACCCCGTACTCGTAACAGAATGCAAGACCAGAACATTGGCATAGTGGAGGGGCATCCCCTTGAAATTTTTTGGGGGGGGTGCTGAGACTGTGACGCCGAGGCAAGCAGGCTTTGTGGGCAGCAGGCTTGCCATCCGGCGGAACAAGCTGGAGCGAGCAGGTGAGCGAGTGACGCAGGCGGTGTGTCCCCGAACTGTGGAGACTGAGGAGCATCAACGGAGGCGTTTGGAGCTCCAACAGCTGGCAGGCGAGCTCATCAAGGCGATCGAGATATGCCGGGCCACAGGGGATCTTCTGCGCATGGCAACCCTGGTGGAACTCGGGGCACAATGTCGGGATCAGCCGGCTAAGCTCAACAGCCTTACTTCCCTGGCCTCTACTACGTCGAGCTACCTTCTCTTCCATGCTTCGACCTCAAGGACGACATCAAAGTCGAACGACAGCCTCTGCATTGCTTCGAGGACGTCGGGCTGCCGCCTCTGCCATGTTTCGTCGACGACGTCGAGCTTCCGCCCGGCGATCCAGCTCTTCGTGCTCCGCCCGGCGACCCAGCTCTTCCTGCTATGACGGCGATCTTCATGCTCCGCCCTGTGACCCAGCTCCGTCTCCGCCCTGTGACCCAGCGCCCCTCTCACCCATCCACTCTGCCCAGGGGACTTGTGTGGCGGCCTCGGGGTCGGGGTGACCGACATGGGACTTTGGGGTGGGTGCCCTGGACCTCCGTTGGGCACTCCGGTGGAGCACCGTGGGGAGGGGGGTAATGTCACGGAATGCCAGTAGAGGGCGCCATGCGCAAGGATGCCATTTTGTTCCCTTTTGTTTTCTGTTGAACTCCGTTTCCCAATGTGCACCTCGGTCAGGTAATTGGAATGATCACCTGATTCGAGGTAGCTAATTTAGTTCATTATAAATAGTCTTGTGTTTGGTTTCTCCCTTGTCTTGCATTTGTTGAGTTTTCCTTGTTGTTGAATGTCCTTTGTAAATACCTTAGCTCTGCGTCATGCTAATTCCTGTGACTCCTGGTTTGTTGTGTTCTTGTTTTGTGTAACTCCTAGTCTTTAGCTCCTAGCCTGTTTTGCTGTGTTCCTTGTGTAGTTTAGCTCTTTTAGTTATACTCTATGCTTGTTTGATTTCTCCTAGTTCCTGTGTAACAGTTCCTTAGTTCTCTTGTATATCTGTTTGTGTCATTAAAAGACTCATTTCCTCAGCATTTGCCTCTGCCACTATACCTCTTCGTCCGTCCTCACCCCGTACTCGTAACACCATAAGCCTTTTTTTTTTTTTTAATTTATTTTATTTTTATTTTTTTTTTTTTTTTTTTTTCCCCTAACCAGTAAAATATTATTAGTGGTAGTATTTGAAGCATCTAATTTAAACATCAATGTCTTAAGTAATGTATACCTTAAAAATCTATAAGGTTTAGGAATAACATGTTGGTTAAATTTTATTTGTCCAGCACTTATCATGAAATATTTGTAATAAAGGACAATGATGGTTTCATTTCCATTCCGCTCAAGTGTAGTGTGGTCTATAGGAGATAAATGATTAATGTAACAGAATTTTCTTTTCAGAAGCCACGTAATAACTGAATTTCAAATGAGAGCACGTTAAACACTGAGCCTGGGCAATTTTTTCACTGAAATGTAATTGGATAAATATTTTACAGAAAGAATCTGGCGTCCGGGAATTCATCAGGCTTTTTCATTTATGAATCAACTGGGCTTTGATTTAGTGTGTGCGCTGGCATCGTCGCGCCACTCGGTGTGGAAACCTCACCGAAATGCAGCTCAGATGACTTCCAGCCAAAACCCAGATGCAAATGTGCGAGAGGGAGACGCAGACGGAGCCCAGAGGAGCCGCAGTCACACTGATTGGCTTGGCACCGAACAGAGACTCGCTGGCATCATGGCACTGAATCACATGAGGCGTGATTTATTCCTGAATCCAGACACTGAGGGAAATCTGCATCCGAGTGAACGAACATGAAAAGCTACGAGGAGAGAAAACACACAGGAGAGGAAACGTGTGGATAAAATACTCTGGGTATAAACAGCATATGGAGTTATATACTGGTCCAGTGCAATACTGCAGCGCTGCTATGGGTGGATTTACTAGTTGATGTTATTTATGCCACCACATGCCATGCTAATGCACACTCTATAGTCCAACTCTGTACATTGGTTTGTTTGTTTATCTATTTATCTATTTATTTTTTTTCTATATGCAAATGTAACATATAGACGCATACAGTATGAATTCCCTTGTGTGTGCATGTGTGTGTTTGTGTGTGCGTGTATCACATGATAATTGACAAAATATCTCCAGTATAAATCACCTTGGAAGCACCTGGTTAAAAATTATTTGGTGATGCGTAAGCAATGTGTGTTCTTGCCCTGTAGCATTAGATCCAATTTTGACATTATGGGGTCGTACACACATTATCAAAATTATTATTATTATTATTATTATTATTAACATATTGTATCCCATGACTATATTGTATCTATGTAAAATCTATAAAAACCTTTCTCTGATATATGGACAATATGTTTATTATATTTCTATATGAGCTCTAAGGCTGTCAAAAAACAGTTCATAAAAAAATATCTTACTTATTATGTTACTGCAATATTGCATTCTAAAAGTAGATGATTCTTTTCTTTCTTTTTTTGTTTTTTGTATTTGTTTATTTTTCTTTGTTTATCTCCCATACATTCTAAAATACGAAGTGTTTATGTGTTTTATTTACATTACCAGTTTGTCATTCTAACACTAATGTAAGCTTTCTTTCTTTCTTATTTTCTTTCATTTACATTTAGGCATTTGGCAGACCAGACGCTCTTATCCAGAGAGACTTACAAAAAGTGATTTAAAATTTACATCACTGGATACTTTCACTTTAAAAGTGCAAAAATGTTATTTATCTATCTATCTATCTATCTATCTATCTATCTATCTATCTATCTATCTATCTATCTATCTATCTCCACCATATATCATTCTAATCTTGTAATAAATAGACTTTTTATTTATTTGTTTGTTTGTTATTTTTATATGCGGATAACGAATGTATGACATTTTAATGGTATGGCACTATTTAATTTCTTTCTTTCTTTCTTTCTTTCTTTCTTTCTTTCTTTCTCATGTATCATACAGTTCTTTTATATATTAATATAATGACTCCACAGTTAATAATAAAGCAATTAATTAAAGTTTAATAAAAATTTAACTTTAAGGCAGAGAGTTCTCATAGCTCTTCTGCCATGTTTCAAATTATTATTATAAGTAAATGATTTTTTTTTTACTATTACAGTACATTTGGAAAAAATAATTTATTTTCTACTAACACAAATATATATTAAATGTAAAAGATAAAGTTTATGTACGTTAGGTAATATGTTTACTTTAAGTAAACCCTCTTTCATGTTTAATTTATAGTTTTTTTTTTTTCATATTTTATTCTTTACTTGTTACATTTACATTTACAAGCACATGACAGTCTGATGCTATTCTTTTTCCGTAAATTGTAATATTTTATGCTGCACATGTGCTTGTATTCATTTATTTAGTACTTCTTTAACACTTCAGTACTATTATTTCTTTTCTTCATTCTTTAAACAGCATATTCTATAATATAATACTGTTTATTTCTCTTTATTTACACCAACAGCACATCATGCCACCATACTTTTTCTTTCTTTAGTCCTTATTTTCTTGTTTGTCCTTTTTTAAAAATTTTAATTATAATAATGACTATACTAAACAGGTAATAATAAAACAACTAATAAAACAGAATGAAAGAGGAAAATTATGTATTAATAATTTAAATGCCCACATGCCTCGTAACTATACTCTGTTTTAGAATAAAAATATTAATAAAATAAGATTTTCTTTTCTTTAGTTGTACATATTTTTTTTTCCCCGTAACAATCGCACACAATTAAATCGCACCAGTTTTTTTTCTTCCTCCATAACATACTTACACATAATTTCATTTTACAGAAAGTGTATGTTCTCCTGTGGGAGGCGCTTGTGTGTATGTATGGATCTACCCCCCCCCCCCCCGCCAACCTACGCTATTGTTCTCCTCAAATACCAAATATGTAATATTTACACATCCTCTTTAGTTGTTTGTTTAATTCTACATGACACTCATTGTTGTCAGAGATGAGTTTTAATTTTGCGAGGCAGTCATGTGTGGGAGGTGAATAATTCACACACACACACACACACACACACACACACACACACACACACACACACATGCATTTACATTCTTCTGCTGTTGACTGACATAACCATGTGGGACCGAAATGTCTCGCTATCACCGCGGTGTGTAAACAACTAACTAATTAACCGACCCACTGTATTACCAACTCACTTCCGCATATCTTTGTCCTTCTGTGTGTGAGACCACGCGTCGCCGATGTAATACCTCTGTGCTGGAGTTGGGGTACAAACAGGAAGTGACCTCACACATGCTTGAGGAAGCTTCAGGACTCAATCAGGACATCAAACTGAAGCGTGCACCTTACCGTACTGTAGGATTACAAATTTATAAAATGTTAAATCTAGCTTCCAACGTAATAGTATATAAACTGAACAAGTTATGTACATTGGGTTTAACATTTTAAGGTAAAGTTAGTGACATTCTAAGAAGATACAAGTCTGGTAGCCCAGGTGTCAGAGACCTTTTGTCTTTATGAACTTCCTGACCACTGGGTAGGGTCCCACAATCAATGTGAATGCTAATCTCAAGGCCAGGCTGTGCCTTTGTCTCTATGATAATGTGAAGGTTTGGGTCATACTGTCAGGCTGATTAGATTAGCACCTATGCATTTGAAAGCCACTGCTGGGGAACTTCCGTTACCAGGCCGACTCCTGTACTACACTATGCTTTGTTTAGATTGTCTCCACCTCTTTTGGCGCTTTTCCACTGCATAGTACGACACAACACGATTCAGTTCTACTCACTTTTGGGGGGCTTTCCACTGGGAACAGTACATGGTACCTGGTCCTTTTATTAGTACCACCTCAGCCGAGGTTCCAAGCGCGCCGAACCGTTACCAAAACGAGACGTGTAAACATGGCTGGTCACTGATTAGCCAGAGAAAATCGTCATTACTGCGTCACTGAACTTGCGACACAACAGAACCGCTCTATTGAGAACAGCCAGAGAAGGATCGCATGCACCTTTTTGTATTAACCGTTGGCCTCTTTTGAAACAAACTCCTTCGTCTCGCTGTTAAAAACATCCACATGCCGAGAATGAAGAACACCATGCCGTCGATATGCTCCATTGTTGTATGTTTGTTTGTGGCGCGTTTACGATGACGTCACGGCAGTAGCGGCGCCGCGACTAAACGACACGTGAGTAATCCCGCCCACGCTAAAGCGTTACTACACTGCAGTGGAAGCGCAAACCGAGCCAAACTGCGCAGAACCGAAGTAAGTTGAACTGAACCGTGTCGTGCCGTTCTATGCAGTGGAAAAGAGGCATTTGTATCTCTCCCCCTTGAAAAATATATACTCCCCAGAGCTGAGTTGTAAGAAAGAATTGGATGACTATAGCGAAGCTCGGCGAGTTCTCAATAAAGAGTAACTTCTGCTTGAATGATATACCAACATCTCCTGGTCTCTGAAAAAGTTCCCAACAATAAATCCAGATTGAAACTTCAAGCTCAAAGATCTGACATCATTCCAGACTGAATCTTTTTGTACAACTAAGGATTGGTGAGTGCTACTCTATCCAAAAGAACCTTTAAGACCAGTACAAATTTGTTATCCTCTGTGCCATCAGAGGCTATGTTTACACTGTCGGGTAAATGTGACGCAATTCCGATTTTTTGGTCATATGTGACACATATCGGATATGTTCTATGTCCGTGTAAACAGGAAAAAAACGCATGCATTCCAATATTTCGAGATCGGTTTCAGGCCTCCTTCATATGTGGAAATAAATCGGATATAAATCAGATATGTGCTAATGTGATTGTTGTGTAAACAGACAGATCGGATTTCCTGAGGCATTGTGTTCTGTACGTCATTAAAACAGCGACTTCTCCGGTGGAAGCGAGTGTTGAATTACAACATCGCAGGTGACATGGAAAAGGAAAAGAACAACGCCCCCCCAACACACACGCCTTGTGTTAATGCTTATTTGGGCTAAATAACATTAAATCAGCTTTTTGTGAATAAAGCATATGTGCAGGCTGCAATTATGCGTTTTTTTTTCTCCTCCTCCATTTTAAAACCATGGTGTGCGAACTTTGCATATATAGCAGAGATAGCATTAAGCATATTTAACCTTCATCTTTCTTGGCTAGTGTGTAGCGCAAGAACCTCCCTTTAAGTATGCGCGATGTGTCAGATGGTATGGCGAGTGTAAACACGTGAATCGGATATGAGTCATCGTTAAAAGAACGTGTAAACAGACGGTCAAAAAAAATCTGATATAGGCAACAAATTGGAATTAAGCATCGAGCCCTGCAGTGTAAACGTAGCCAGAGAAGAGTTAACATACTGCTGTAGGGTTTGGTTAACTAAGTTATGCTCTAAAAGTTTCTGTTTAGAGATGGTTATCCTCTGTTCAGGCAGGGAAGATTAGCATTATGTGCTAATATTTTGTGTGTTATCCTCTGTTTTGGCAGGGAAGATTAGCATTACGTGCTAATATTGTCTGTGTTATCCTCTGTTCAGGCAGGGAAGATTAGCATTACGTGCTAATATTTGTGTTATTCTCTGTTGATCAGAGAAGTTTTGGGGTTGTGTCTTAACAAGCGTAACAAGCCTCTGTTGATCAGAGAAGTGATTGTGTGGTAACCAACAGATTCACAAAATGTTTAAGAAGAATACTAGACTGATCCCCACAACTAAAAAGCCTGCTCTTGCGACTCCTTCATGGTCTGATAGTAAATTCAAATCACTGTTAGGAGTGCAGATGAACCTAATAGTCACTGAGGAAGTGAGACAAGAACTCACTCAGAAGTATGAAATCCATCCAGACATGACTTGGTCTGTAGATGACTGCAAAACGGTATTAGGAGCATGCATTCGTAAGAAAAATGTGAAAGGCATTATCTGCTGCCATAGAGAATTTGGTTTAACGCAGTCTCAGTGTATCTCAGAGCTAGAAGAACAGATCCAGGAGCTCCGTGCTAGGGTATCCTCTTTGACTAAGAAACTGAACCGCAACAAAGCTTCAGCAAGAACTGATGTGGATAAAGTTAATCAGTTTGATAACAACTATCCTGAATTACAAGAAACAGATGTAGCGATGCAGTCAATAACTGATGTGCCTGTAGATTCAGTGAAAGTATGTGGTGCTACTGTAGGAAAAGATCTCAGGGAATTGATGGTATTGAAAGTGTTACTCCCAACTCTTCTGTTGTCCAAGTCCAAACTGTTGCTAAATCACTAGGACCTAAGGGTATAGAGAGACTATACCAGAGCTTACCCTTAGCATGCACTAATTTTTCTGAATTTAGAAGAGCTTTAATCAGCAAAATGCATCTCTACATGTCCTTAGAAGCCACACAGCTGATGTCACAAATTCTAACTGAATCTGAATTCAACTGTTTTGAATCTGCTGTTACTTCTGAACTACAACATGCCAGTAAAAGTGATTTGAGAGAAGGTGTCTTGAAAATTCTTAAGAACATCATGGGACCCAAGGTAGACTGTTCCAGGATTACTAACTGTGTGCAGAAGAAAGAAGAATCTGTAAATGAGTACACTAAGAAGTTACAAGTCTGGTAGCCCAGGTGTCAGAGACCTTTTGTCTTTATGTACTTCCTGACCACTGGGTAGGGTCCCACAGTCAATGTGAATGCTTGGGTCATACTGTCAGGCTGATTAAATTAGCACCTATGCATTTGAAAGCCACTGCTGGGGAACTTCCGTTACCAGGCCGACTCCTGTACTACACTATACTTTGTTTAGATTGTCTCCACCTCTTTGTATCCCTCCCAGAGCTGAGTTGTAAGAAAGACTTGGATGACTACAGCGACGCTCGGCGAGTTCTCAATAAGAGTAACTTCTGCTTGAATGATATCCCAACGTCTCCTGGTCTCTGAAAAAGTTCCCAACAGTTTCCTGCACTCATGCTAACGAAAAACAAATAACTCATGTCATTTGTGTCCTATAGGTGTGTATCAGTGCTAATGTTATCAGTTGTGTGTTTGTGGAATCCAGACAAATGGTTAACTGCTAACTCCATATTGTAAACCCTGTGTGCTTCCATAGTGCTGACGATGACGATTGATGTCCATTATCTGCTTTTCAACTTGCCTAGCACGTGAGTTGGCAAAATGTTTAGTGATTTTTAGGTCTGTACGCCCAGAGTGAATGAGTGCCTTTACCATCTGTCATTGTGATTAGATGTGCTGTTACGCCGAGGTAGTCATGGTTACTCACTGATGTCCAGTGGTCTCCAGTAAGTACAATAAAATCACTGCCCTTATTTTCACAGCCTTTTTCAGTGAAACTTTTACATTTAATGTTTTCTTGTAAAGGTATATGTTTTTTTGATGTTTTAAAACATTCATCTTATTAATTTTATTGGTCCTTGCCCATTGCTGTGTTGGTGGCAGGAATCCATACCGCACAAATTTGAAGGGTTAATATTTATTTATTTATTAACGTACCTACTTAATAAAATTTTCCACTATATACGACTGTAATGGTTTTGGAAAATTTATATTATATATCATAATTATACGTTATATACACACACACCAGTTAGTTCTAAACAAGTAATCTGATTGGACGAGTGGTGTTCTCCGAATGCTGATAGCAGTGGGTAACAGCATTGGGACATGTAACTATACATATCACTGGGCGTGTCCCAGATGTTGTCCAGCGGTTAATGACACTAACTGTGTGTCTCAGCGTGGGTGAAAGTAGGTCTGTACGGTCCGCAGTACTGAGGAGAGAGCAGCTGCCTGACAAAACCCACATTCACAACCAGTCACAGAAGCACTAACGTTATTTCGCCTTAAACAAATAAAAATTTTATTTGTCACATACACAGTCATACACAGTACAATATGCAGTGAAATGCCCACAAAACACTTTCTCTGCAGTAATCACTTCTAAGGCATTCTGAATCGCCTCTGCACACTGAAGGCCATGCTATTGTACTGAATATCAGCATGGCTGATCATTGTGGTCTGAAGATACTACTACTACTACTACTACTACTACTAATAATAATAATGATAATTCATTCATTCATTCATTTTCTGTACCGCTTTATCCTTATATACAGGGGGCCTGGAACCTATCCCAGGAAACTTAGGGCACAAGGCGGGGTACACCCTGGACAGGGTAATAATAATAATAATAATAATAATAATAATAATAATAATAATAATAATTATTATTATTTCTCTTAAAAAGCGTACAGTCTTTCAAGAGCAAATATTATGAATTAAAACACTAATTAAGACAGAAAATTAATAAAAAATACAATAAACAGATTTTTAGGATAATAATAATAATAATAAATTATATAAGTTGTAATACAGTATACACTACGGGACGAAACTAGAGTCACAACTCCAACAGAGTGACTCTAGGAGCCTGTGGCAGGGACTAAGGACAATAACGGACTACAAAACACCAACAACCGTTATGACGAACGCGGACGCGACTCTGGCAGACGAGCTCAACACTTTCTATGCTCGCTTCAAGGCTGCAGATAAAGACGCTAGCGATGCTAATGCTAGCGGTGCTAACGGCTGCAGACAGGAAGACACTGCCAGCACCGGAAGCGCATTCAGCATCACCGAGCACGACGTGAGGAGAGCCTTCAGGAGAGTGAACACCAGGAAAGCAGCAGGACCAGACGGATCCTCAGAGCCTGCGCAGACCAGCTAGCACCTGTGTTCACTGATATATTAAACATCTCTTTATCTCAGTCGGTGATCCCCACATGCTTCAAAGAGTCCATCATTGTTCCTGTCCCGAAGAAACCCCATCCTGCTTCCCTCAATGACTATCGCCCAGTAGCCCTCACCTCAGCAGTGATGAAGTGCTTTGAATGCCTGGTCAGAGACTTCATCATTTCTTCACTACCCGACACACTGGACCCACTACAGTTTGCATACCGTCAGAACCGCTCCACAGACGATGCAATCTCTACTCCATACATCACTCACTCACCTGAACACTAGGAAAGGGAATTATGTTAAAATGCTCTTCATCGACTACAGCTCTGCATTTAATACCATAATTCCCTCCACACTCACCACGAAGCTGGAGCACCTGGGACTCAGCTCATCTATGTGTCAGTGGATCTCCAATTTCCTGACTGGCAGACCACAGGCAGTAAGGATGGGCGGACATGTCTCAGCCTCACTCACTCTCAGCACTGGAGCCCCCCAGGGTTGTGTTCTGAGCCCCCTGCTGTACTCTTTGTACACCCACAACTGCGTGGCCACTACCAACTCCACGACCATCATCAAGTTTGCTGACAACACTGTCGTGGTCGGACTGATCACCTACAATGATGAGTCGGCCTACATACAGGTCCTTCTCAAAAAATTAGCATATTGTGATAAAGTTCATTATTTTCTGTAATGTACTGATAAACATTAGACTTACATATATTTTAGATTCATTACACACAACTGAAGTAGTTCAAGCCTTTTATTGTTTTAATATTGATGATTGTGGCATACAGCTCATGAAAACCCAAAATCCCAATCTCAAAAAATTAGCATATTTCATCCGACCAATAAAAGAAAAGTGTTTTTAATACAAAAAAAGTCAACCTTCAAATAATTATGTTCAGTTATGCACTCAATACTTGGTCGGGAATCCTTTTGAAGATTCTTGTGTCTTGTGTCTCTCAACTTTCTCTTCACAATATCCCACAGATTCTCTATGGGGTTTAGGTCAGGAGAGTTGGCAGGCCAATTGAGCACAGTAAAACCATGGTTAGTAAACCATTTACCAGTGGTTTTGGCACTGTGAGCAGGTGCCAGGTCGTGCTGAAAAATGAAATCTTCATCTCCATAAAGCTTTTCAGCAGATGGAAGCATGAAGTGCTCCAAAATCTCCTGATAGCTAGCTGCATTGACCCTGCGCTTGATGAAACACAGTGGACTAACACCAGCAGCTGACATGGTACCCCAGACCATCACTGACTGTGGGTACTTGACTCTGGACTTCAGGCATTTTGGCATTTCCCTCTCCCCAGTCTTCCTCTAGACTCTGGCACCTTGATTTCCGAATGACATGCAAAATTTGCAAACTGTAGCCCATTTCCTGCACACGCCTGTACATGGTGGCTCTGGATGTTTCTACTCCAGACTCAGTCCACTGCTTCCGCAGGTCCCCTAATGTCTGGAATCGGTCCTTCTCCACAATCTTCCTCAGGGCCCGGTCACTTTTTACTTCACACAGACTTCCGACTGAGGTGCCTTGATACAGCACTCTGGGAACAGCCTATTCGTTCAGAAATTTCTTTCTGTCTTACCCTCTTGCTTGAGGGTGTCAATGATGGCCTTCTGGACAGCAGTCAGGTCGGCAGTCTTACCCATGATTGCGGTTTTGATTAATGAACCAGGCTGGGAGTTTTTAAAAGCCTCAGGAATCTTTTGCAGGTGTTTAGAGTTAATTAGTTGATTCAGATGATTAGGTTAATAGCTCGTTTAGCGAACCTTTTCATGATATGCAAATTTTTTTAGATGAGCTGTATGCCACAATCATCAATATTAAAACAATAAAAGGCTTGAACTACTTCAGTTGTGTGTAATGAATCTAAAAAATATGAAAGTCTAATGTTTATCAGTACATTACAGAAAATAATGAGCTTTATCACAATATGCTAATTTTTTGAGAAGTACCTGTAGAGGAGATTGGAAATCTGGAGAACTGGTTCCAGAGGAACAATCTCCTCCTGAACGTCAGCAAGACAATGGAGCTGATAGTGGACTTTAGTACAAAGCAGGAGAGGAACTAGAAGACCACCGTCATCGACAGGAGCCCAGTGGAGAGAGTGGACAGCTTCCGATACCTCGGTGTTCACATCATGCAGGACCTGTCATACTGTAGTCCTGTCACATCAACACCGTGGTGAAAAAGGCCCGGCAGCGGGCCTGCCCTCTAAGGTGCTCAGGAATTTCTACTCCTGCACCATAGAGAGCATCCTGATGGGAAACATCGCGACCTGGTTCGGGAACAGCACCATGCAGGACAGACGCGCTCTACAGAGGGTGGTGCGATCAGCTGAGCGCATCATCCTCACTGAGCTCCCTGATCTACACTCGATCTACAGCAAGCGGTGCTGGACCAAGGCCAGGAAGATCGTGAAGGACCTCAGACACCCCAGTAATGGACTGTTCTCTCTGTTGCAGTCTGGGAAGCGATTCCGCTCCCTGAAGGCCAACACAGAGAGACTGAGGAAGAGTTTCTTCCCGAAGGTGATAAGATCTCTCAATCATCACAACACTCACAGGACTAATAACATCTTTTTAAGCTCACAACATTGACATTGACTGGACAATCATGGACACATTCATACACACTTGCAGTATTTATACATCTGGACCATTGCACATGACACTTTCATTAGTCACCTTTCATGCATATTTGCACAACCACTGACACTTTAAATTTTTATATTTTATATATATACTTTCCCCCCTATATTTTGCAATATTTTATTATGCCCTTATTTGTACAGTTTATTTTACTAGTTAAATTTATTTCTTAAGTATTTCTTTTTATTGATAGTTATTTTACGTATACGCTTTTATTTTCTTTTTTAAGGTCACTGGCAGTTGTGTAAGAATTTCACTGCATATCGTACTGTGTATGACTGTGTATGTGACAAATAAAAATTTAATTTGAACACTACTGTTCAAAAGTTTGGGGTCACTTGCAAATTTCTTTTGTTTAGTGATTTATTTTCTACATTCTACAACAATAATGGAGATTTCAAAACTATAAAATAACACCCATGGATTTAGGTAATTACATAACAACAACAAAAACAACAGTTAGTTGTTATTTTAAGACCCAGAGGTCAGCCTTTCTGTTATAGTTCTTGCAAGAACAGTATTGTCATGTACATTTGCAAAATCCGTCAAGCACCATAATGAAACTGGCTCTCATGAAGGCCATCCCAGGAGGGCGAGACCAAAACCTACCTCTGCCGCAGACGAGAAGTTCATTTAGAGTTATCAGCCTGAAAAATGACCAATTAACAGCACCTCAGATTAGAGGCGTTATGAAGTCTTTACAGAGCATAAGTAGCAGACACATCTCAAAATCAACTGTTCAAAGGAGATTAATGCATTTTTGGAAGCATTCAGCATTCCTTTACAATGTAGAAAGAAATAAAAATCAGGAACCATCATGGAGTTAGAAAGTGACCCCAAACTTTTGAACGGTAATGTATATCTAATATATCAATTATAAATTTTTATAAAAGCAACACTTAAATATTCATTCATTCATTCATTTTCTATACCGCTTAATCCTGTGTTCAGGGTCGCGGGGGACCTGGAGCCTATCCCAGGAGACTTCGGGCACTAGGCAGGGTACACCCTGGACAGGGTGCCAATCACACTTAAATATACATTATATAAATGTAACTAGTACAGTTTATATATTTTTATATAAATTTTATTTATATTAATAAAATAAAGAGACAACAGAAAGGCAGTTAAAATTATAAAAATGCAATAAAGAGTAAAAAGTAGTGACATAAAAAATAAAATTAAAAAAAGTTCACTCATAATAAATATAAATACATATTAAATTAATCTGACATTCAGAGTCACAAACTCAGATCAGAGTTTTCACATCGTTACTCATCGAAATTAAGTCTGATTCCATCGGCGATCTATAACACGGCCGGCGTTTCATATATCATCTCTTCTGGCAGCACACACACACACACACACACACACACACACACACAAACACACACGGCAGCTGATATTAATTTGACCCTTCAGGTATAAAAGGCAATAATCTGTCATAATAATCGCACTCTGACAGGATAAAGTAAAAAAAAAAAGAAAGAAAACTATAATAACTGTCACAAACACAGTGTGAGTGTGTGTGTTCCCTCGACACGTGTTCAGATGTCACGTTTTCATTTTAATCCCTGTGTTGAGTGGAAATTGCATACAGTGGTGTGGGGCCCGAGCGAGAGACGGCGACTGAAGTGGAAGTTTTCACACAGACAGAAGGAAAGTCAAAGATGCTTCCGAGTGGCATCATTTTGTTTCTGTGTGTGCGTGTGCGTGTGTGCATGTACGTGCGCATGCATGTGTCTGTGTGTATGTCTCCAAAGAGGTGCACTGTTGTTATTCCAGGTCCCATTGAACGCTTCAATCAAATGCAATCTCTTCAAACTCTATTCCCTTGGACTCTTTGTTTACTGATATAGCTTTTTTCAGACGGCTGTCAGAAACGACACGGCGCTGCAGCTCCACGCTTCAGAAATGTTATTTTGAATATGGAAAGGTTGAGTTTAAATAAAAACAGATAAATAAAGAAAAGAAAAGAAACCCACTCTGTGTCTGAACTGAAATATCTCACAGGTATCAAACTGACTAATTTTAGACAGAGTGTCAACTTTCACGCTGGTTCGAGCTCAGATGTCAAAATCACGACAAACTCATCCAACATTATTATCTTTAGCTATTTTATATTTATATATTTACTAAAATACGTACGCGCAGCATGGCCTAAATGAAAAAATAACAATAATAGTAATAATAACACACTTGTGGTGTAAATAAATACAAATCCATCATTCAGACTGAACCGATAAAGTACTTGAAACGAAAATGAAGTCAATTACGAGCCGCTACTGGAGTGTTAGTTTCTTCACGATTATTTTTAATAAGATTCCCAGCTTCAGGGAATGGGATTAAATTCAAAAATACAATTTTTCCATCCACATTCAACCTTAAATAAACCTCTTTTATTAGGGAAGCATAATTTGTCAGTTATTAATAATATTTAAAGGGCATCTTTTATGCAAAATGTACTTTTCATTTTATAAACAAACTACTTGTTTTTGTCCATTTTTCGACAAGCCAATTAGATTTCCCCCTAAAATGACCTCATATAAGAAGAGGTTTAACTCTTTATAGGTTTTATACTGAATGCTGCGGTGGATTACAGAGTGATCTAAATGCAGGGTAAAACACTGCACTGTTTAAGTATAAACTATACAGATACACTAAATCCAACAAGAGCTCATACTGTATTGCTGTAAAAATAGTGAAACTTGACATGAAATAATTTCTACATACGCATATACATGGTTAAGGTCACATTAAAGGCCATTGTTAGCACTCAATGCCTCACATTTCTGTAAATTTTGCATGAGATTTTTGTTGAAACTCGCACCTCTTCATCCTTTCCTTATAACCATAACTGCTCACCGTGGTTTATTGTGTCCTCCCAAAACGCGAGCGGCGGCCTTATCAATGTTTAAAAGCAATATGAATGTTTTATGATGGCCAAAATCTATAGATATTAAAGATACTCTAATGTGTTTTGTGGTCATAAACAGGATGGGGCAGAAGACTGTGTCCACTTATGTTCTTTATTTATTTATTTATTTATTTATTTTAAGCCACCACTAAAGCTCAAACTCAATGGAGTCCACCAGAATCATATTTTATTAATATTTATTTAGAATTACAGATTTAAATACATAACCAGAATTTTAGAATAGGATGTGGTTTAAAAAAAACCCATCTGTTTACTCACAATTAAGGCAAAAAATGAAAGTAATTACTAAATATAGGTTTAGGCAGTGGTCCACATGGTCCTAGTGCTTGTCACAAGTTTAAGAAAGACCATACAGTTCATTCCAAGACGTACAGAAAACGTAAACAAAATGTTCATGTTTCATCATGCTAGCTTAATGCTCACCCTACAACATGCTGGCTGAAAGATTGGTTGACATCATCTCAGGTTCTCACCTTAAATTTCAGATTTTTCAGGGAGTTTTAAAAATCGCTCTATTAGATTATTGTGGCCATGCCCCCATTATATGTCCAAACCTCATTCTTAACCGTGATCTGCCATTTGCAAACAGCCTCAAAAAACTAATTTGTGATACATCTGTAGCAATCAAGAAAATAAATAATAACACACTGGAGTAAAAAAATACAAATCTATCATTGAATATTAGACACACATTAACACATTAGATAATGTATTCTAAATGTAAATGAAAATAGATATGACTCTTTTTATTATTATTCCAATAATATCCAATCATAGCTACAGCTTTAAACAGTGGTGTCAAAAGTGTTCACATTCATTCATTCATTCATTCATCTTCTATACCGCTTAATCCTGTGTTCAGGGTCGCGGGGGACCTGGAGCCTATCCCAGGAGACTTCGGGCACTAGGCGGGGTACACCCTGGACAGGGTGCCAATCCATCGCAGGGCACACACACATACACACACTCACACACCCAATCACACACTACGGGCAATTTAGGAACGCCAATTAGCCTAACCTGCATATCTTTGGACTGTGGGAGGAAACCGGAGTACCCGGAGGAAACCCACCAAGCACGGGGAGAACATGCAAACTCCATGCACACAGAGACTGGAATCGAGCCTGGCCGGGGAATCGAACCCAGACCCTGGAGGTGGAAGGCGACAGTGCTAACCACTACACCACCGCGCCGCCGTTCACATTCATTACTTGAGTAAAAGTATAGATACTAGGGTTTAAAAAGACTTCTTTAGAAGTTGAAGTATCAACTCAAGCTTTTTACTCAAGTAAAAGTGTAAAAGTACTGGTTTCAAAACTACTTAAAGTATAAAAGTAAAAGTAACGTGAGGGGGAAAAATCCATTAAGGATAAAATCTTAGGCTGTGCCACGGGCCTATATACTGCACTAACACCTCATAAAAAAGAAAAGAAAAGAAAAATGTGTTGTTGTTTTTTTGTTGTATTTCTTAACGGCCATAGTGACTTGGGATACTCTATATGGCAATTGAAAAAGAATGCATTTTAGTACAATGCAAATACATTAAAGAGCCATATATGTGCACTACTGAGCATTAACATGTTTTATGGAGAAGAAGATATGATAACTAGTTGCCTATAAGTACAAACCGGATTCCAAAAAAGTTGGGACACTAAACAAATTGTGAATAAAAACTGAATGCAATGATGTGGAGATGGCAAATGTCAATATTTTATTCAGAATAGAACATAAATCACGGAACAAAAGTTTAAACTGAGAAAATGTATCATTTTAAGGGCAAAATATGGTGAATCAAAATGTCATGGTGTCAACAAATCCCCCCCAAAAAATTTTTTGGCCATTTTCAAATTTGCCATTTTCACCACTGTGTGGCATCTCCCCTTCTTCTTACAACACTCAACAGACGACTCAAACCTTCCTCTTTATGATGCGCCAAATGTTCTCTATAGGGGAAAGATCTCGACTGCAGACTGGCCATTTCAGTACCCGGATCCTTCTCCTACGCAGCCATGATGTTGTGATTGATGCAGAATGTGGTCTGGCATTATCTTGTTGAAAAATGCAGGGTCTTCCCTGAAAGAGATGACGTCTGGATGGGAGCATATGTTGTTCTAGAACCTGAATATATTTTTCTGCATTGATGGTGCCTTTCCAGACATGCAAGCTGCCCATGCCACACGCACTCATGCAACCCCATACCATCAGAGATGCAGGCTTCTGAACTGAGCGTTGTCCTTGTCCTCTTTGGTCCGGATGACATGGCATCCCACATTTCCAGCCAGAACTTTGAATAGTGACTCGTCTGACCACAGAACAGTCTTCCATTTTGCCACACTCCATTTTAAATGATCCCTGGCCCAATGAAAACGCCTGTGCGTGTGGATCTTGCTTAGAAATGGCTTCTTCTTTGCACTGTAGAGTTTCAGCTGGCAACGGCGGATGGCACAGGGGATTGTGTTCATTGACAATGGTTTCTGGAAGTATTCCTTAGCCCATTCTGTGATTTCCTTTACAGTAGCATTCCTGTTTGTGGTGCAGTGTCGTTTAAGGGCCCGGAGATCACGTGCATCCAGTATGGTTTTACGCCCTTGAGCCTTACGCACAGAGATTGTTCCAGATTCTCTGACTCTTCGGATGATATTATGCACAGTTGATGATGATAACTGCAAAGTCTTTGCAATTTTTCACTGGGTAACACCTTTCTGATATTGCTCCACTATCTTTCTGCGCAACATTGTGGGAATTGGTGATCCTCTACCCATCTTGGAGACACTGCCACTCTGAGAAGCTCTTTTTATACCCAATCATGTTGCCAATTAACCTAATTACTGTTAATTGGTCTACCAGCTCTTCGTTATGCTCAAATTTACTTGTTCCAGCCTCTTATTGCTACTTGTCCCAACTTTTTTGGGATTTGTTGACACCGTGAAATTTGGAATCAACATATTTTTCCTTTAAAATTATACATTTTCTCGGATTAAACTTTTGATCTGTCATCTATGTTCTATTCTGAATAAAATATTGACATTTGCCATCTCCACATCATTGCATTCAGTTTTTATTCACAATTTGTTTAATGTCCCAACTTTTGGAATCCAGTTTATTTTAATGGTGCAAAAAGTCAAACTTCATAGGCATGTCATCGGTAACCTTTATTGGAATGTAAATGTATGTCCAAGCTTAGGAATCTGTGAGGGCAACATACAAGAAAATTAGTGTACCCAGGGCAGGCTTGTGTGTGTGCGTGTGTGTGTGTGTGTGTGTGTGTGTGTGTGTGTGTGTGTTTATGTATATATATATATATATATATATATATATATATATATATATATATATATATAACCTTCCTGGTGCTGTTACCTTACTCGCTGGTGTTTGGTTCTGACATTTCGCTCGAATCTTGAGTCTCTATCACGGACAGCTTCGTCTACTTATCACAACCTTATCAACGGAAAATGCTATTTTATTCAAACGTCCTTGCTGGAGTGTGGGACGTAACGTCATGTGCAGGTGCGATGGATCGCGTACCAACCAACAGGGTGTCGGAATGGTATGTTTATACTTCTCATCTGCAACGTTCTTTGGTATAGAAGAAAATAAAGATCACATAGTCAAACGGAGTTGTTAGTCAAAGTTACTTTCTTGTTCTCTCATGCGCATGCCCAGTGACAGATTACACACACTTAGTTACCTCGTCCCGCTCGACGTGCTTACGTCAGAGTCAGTATGCTGAACAGAAAACTTGGAACAGAACTACATGCAAACATTACATCATCCAACCACAATCAAATTCGCTTCATCCGGATGGCGCGATTTATCCGGATGTTTTTTTATTGTTTGTTTGTTTTTTGAATGACAAGCTGAAATAAAATAGGAGTAACGAGCCTATTTTTAAAATGTAAGGAGTAGAAAGTACAGATAATTGCGTGAAAATGTAAGGAATAGAAGTAAAAAGTCGGCTGAACAATAATTACTCTAGTAAAGTATAGATACCCAAAATTTCTACCTAAGTAAGGTAACGAAGTATTTGTACTTTATTAAAAATATTTAATAGGCATCTACTATGCAAAAATTTAAGACTAATCATGTTTAGATTTTCAGATGGGTCTTCAGTGTGTGGGGAAAAAGAAATTGTCGTTTTTCTCAGGTTTGTATCTGATTTTCCCCCTAATGTGACCTCATTAGAAAAGCCCCTCCCCCGGCTTGTTGTCCCATTCCATTGTTCTATACTGACTAGTCTGCTTGTGATTAATGCAGCAAATAAAAATCATTACTAAATCTAGCTTTATGCAGTTCTCTACAAGGTGCTAGTGCTCGTCACATGTTCTGAAGTTACAAGAATTAATACATCTGTAGCAATTAATGTTTGAAACTTCAATTTTGCATTGAAGATGAAAGAACAAAAAACTAAATAATTTATGCATACAGTATTGTTAGTAGCTATGCATATATGCAAATATATTAGTTTTAATAAATGAATAATTCATGAACATGGTTAGAAAAAAATAAAAACAGAAAAATGTCTAAATATACAGCTTATTTATGGTTCAGAAAGTATATACACCAATATAGATGCAAATAGAGTTAGATTATAATAGAGAAAAAAAGGAGATAAGAAACTACAATATGTGTGTGTCTTTATTCCTCTGTTTTTTTGCTGCAGAAAATCCAAAAGCTCATGTTTATGCAGCACGAGCTTCGCTACAGTGGGTGCACAGGCAGTATGCGACTTCTACCGTCGCAGCCTATGGCGTCAGCATTTGGGTTTGTGCGTTTGCTGGCTTTTACCACTGAGTGGCGCTATATAACTATAGACTGACGCCTCAGGCATCAGCTCGTTCTCTCCAGGCTTAATGAGGCGCAGGTCGTCCACAGCTGCACGTCGTTGCAGATAAAATAAAGTGAAACATTGTAAATAAACGAATTCATAATCACAGTAGTAACATTACAGTACAAATTTATAATTAAAATTAAATTCAGTTTTTTAGGATCGAATTTAAGCAACGTAAACGTTGTAAACTGTGTAATTATAGTAGAAAGGCTACGTGTGTAGGGTCTTGTGTCATCTTAGAGCTTTCATAAGACTCATAAGACTCTACTTTTATTTAGGTGCACACACAATGACGAAAAACTTTATGATTTTGTTAAATAAATAAAGTAAACGGGGTTCTGTATTGATTTTGGTGCGTCAGAAAATGAACCCAAACTCCGTGTATACTCGCCTCACAGACGTGAAAAATATATACTTATAGAAAGAGAAATATCTGCTTTAATATAAACTAATGAAAAAAAAATATTAGATTATGTCATTCGTATGAGAAGTGAATTATAGGCGCGCTCACTGACGACGAGATGACATGATCAGCACAGCCAAAGGAATCACTACCTTATCAATGAATTATTAAAATGGTCAGAGTGAATTTCCCCCGCTGTTTTAACAAATATTTGAAGTAGATAACAGTAGCCCACATTTATAAAAGCATTTTTATTTATATAAAACTATAAATAAAAATAATAATAATAATCCGGCATTTATTATTAGGTGTGCCCGCTGCCAAAGTTCTTCAGTAACAAACCTATAAAACATGTACATCTGTATGAATAAATTGTTTAAATGTGATCAGTGATTTATGTAAATGACTCAGTTTAGATGTAAGTAAATGCTAGGGACTGACATCGGCGTGCGTTTCTCCCAGCGCCGCATAGCGCTTATTTAACACCATTAATATGTGTTTGCTGAAAGAGATATCTAATCTCTCATATCGGCGCGCGCGTTCATCTGACTTTAGATCTAAACTCGGCAAAGACTCTACTTTTATTTAGGTGCACTCACAATGACGAAAAAACTTTATGATTTTGTTAAATAAATAAAGTAAACGGGGTTCTGTATTGATTTTGGTGAACTTGAGCGCGTCAGAAAATGAACCCAAAGTTCTTCAGTAACAAACCTATAAAACATGTACATCTGTATGAATAAATTGTTTAAATGTGATCAGTGATTTATGTAAATGACTCAGTTTAGATGTAAGTAAATGCTCCTTGCTATAGGGACTGACATCGGCGTGCTGAAAGATCTAATCTCTCATATCGGCGCGCGCGTTCATCTGACTTTAGATCAAAGTTAAAGGCGCACACGCAGGATCATGCAAACGTTTCCCCTCCTCTTTCAAAAATGAACAATCCGACACGAGCAGATTTGTTTCAGTCAGAATATTTATCAATCATAAAGAGAGGCGACATATACTTGCTGATTAAACGCTGCATTTTTAAAGTGAAAGCGCGCGATGTGAGCAGCTTTAATTATTGATAATTAAATCATTATTAAACGGTGGACATAAAAAGCAAAAAGAATAATAATATTATTTTGATTATTATTATCATGTTCTTTTGCTGTTTGAGCGTCTGTGGATTCCAAAATTGACATTTTTACCGTTTTTTAATCACTGAAATGGAAGAGATACTGTACTGTAGAAAGGTTCCTTATCATAACGTGCCTTGTATTGTTTTTTAATCGCTCGATACACGACCCATCATTTTTAATGTTATTTTACAAAGGGTAAATACACATGGAATAATTTTATTTGGTTTGTTTATTTATAAATAAAATTAAAAGTAATTAAAAACAGTGTAGAGTGATTAATAACACTATATGTTATGGTAAGAAAAATCTCATTCTTGCTCATTCTAGTTTCTCCGAGTGTATACTGTAGGTGAGAACAGCTATTCACCCTTAGGGGGGGTGTATAATTTGCATTTGTATGTGTCTGACTTTGCAAAGCACACCTGTAAAACCTGTTTAAATGTAAATGCTCCTCGCTGCGCTGTTTGGGGGAGGGGCACACCGCATCTCACAGCGAGTCAAACCGCATACAGTAAGTGAATACTGTAGGGGTATTAAACATTACAATCACCCAGAAACATGAATGGATGCGGGGTTTGAAACTCCCATGGTTATTTTCTCATTTAACTAAATCAAATTTCATAAAAATAAAACGTGTCAAAAGAAAAACCCATAAAGTTATGGATAATGGCTAATGATGAATGAAACATATTTTAAACAAAAAGCAGCGAGCAGCTGGACATCGTGACGGGGAGTGTAAGTACGACGCGTTGGTCTGGCACGCGCAGGTCTGAGCAGCTCAAGAAGCTCCATAATCTGTTGCCTTGGAAGGCAAAACTTTTATTTATATATATTTTTTAATAACGACCACGGGGAAAATATGAAAAGGGCTGAAGTTTTAGCTTCAAATCTTCAAGTTTTAGCTTTTAACTTCAAATATTTGAAGTAGATAACAGTAGCCCAAACCTGTAACTTTCCATGTAAAACAGGTACATCTGTATGAATAAATTGTTTAAATGTGATCATCTGACTTTACAGTAGATCAAAACTCGGCAAAGCGCACTCTTTTCCATTCACACACAGCTGTTGTTTGTTTATCTTTCATAAAAAATGCTCCCGATATGAGCCGACACGAGCAGCTTTAATTATTGATAATTAAAACATTATTAAATGGTGGAAATAAACAGCAAAAAGATTAATATTATTCTTTTGATTATTATTATCATGTTCTTTTGCGTCTGTGGATTCCAAAATTGACATTTTTACCGTTTTTTGAAGAGATAGAAAGGTTCCCTATCATACAGTAACGTGCCTTGTATTGTTTTTAATCGCTCGATACACAACCCATCATTTTAATGCTATTTTACAAAGGGTAAATACACATGGAATAATTTTATTTGGTTTGTTTATTTATAAATACAATCTAAAATTTAAACATTGTACAGTAATTAATTACAATTTTACAACCCAGTAGCACCCCCGCTGCGCTGTACCACCGCCGGCAAAACCTTCTGCAGATGATCAATATATTTACTGCATGCAGTTTTGGTCAAGCGATCCTTCCAGAAAGTCACAATGGCATGAAGAAGCTCATTTTTGTTCCGTGGCTTAGCCTCACGTCTGACGAACTCCTTCAGCGCGTGCCAAACCATCTCTATTGGGTTGAGATCAGGAGACCTGCATGTAATGAATACAAGTTAGAGGAAATTTTCATGTGAACATTTCATAAACAAACGAATCTAACATAACGGAACACAGGGCGTAAGAAACGTACTCGGCTGGTGTTTTCACCCAGTTGATCCCCGCCTCAGCAATACACTGTCTCGCTGCTGTATGCTTTGGGTCGTTGTCTAGAGCGTACATGAAAGAAACGTTATAAAACACATTGATGAATTATAAACACTATAAAACATATATTCCACTAACAGAAATTACAAAATATCACAAGCTCATTATTTTCTTTACCCTGGAAGAAACGATGAGGTCCTTTAAATTGTTTTTGAATGTATGGCGCCAGATCAGATTTTATTATGCTTTCTTCATAATAATGCCGGTCCATAATTCCTGTAAATTGATAGAAAGTCGAAATTCAGTAATATTAATCAACTATACAGCTACTGTAACTCATTAAGTAAAAATGTGGTGTACATTATATACTGTAGAACTTACCTTCAAATACAACTATTGGTCCTGGTCCCTGACGGGATATGGCCCCCCAAACGTGAAGTTTTATGGGATGTTTGGCCTTAGGTTTCGCTACGTGCCGACCCTTTTTTCTATAGCACATCAACGCAAAGCGCTCCAAAGCCACAGTTGTTTCGTCAGCAAAGATTACATTGTCAAAGGTCTCTTTGACAGCCATCCACTGCTGCGCTTGGCTAAGACGCAGGGCTTTGTTGGTGTCCCGAATCATAGGGTCTGTGCTAAACAAACAAACCAAAAAACATGAACAAGTAAATATATGGATAAATGTATTAAATACAAAATATAATGTATAGTCACTAAAATTATTATAGATGCTTACCGGGCTTTGCCAAAAGTCCATTTAAGTTTCTTTATTGACCTCCTTACGGTGCGAAGTGATAATTGCAATTGCATTCGGATCTGAAGCTCGTTTTGAATATCTTTAGCAGACCGTTCATCATCCTCATCCAGCATTTCCTCAATACACTGAAGTACAGCACTATACAAATAAAAACTGCATTTTATTCGATGTCAGATTAATGTAAAATTTTAGATTTTATACGAAACATGTACTGACATAACCTACCTGGTCACTTTCAATGTAGTTGGTGTTTTAATTGCAGGAGTCAGGCGAGGAGAACGACAATGTCGTCTGATCGTGCAGTTGGAGACGTGAACACCTGACTGTACCAAGAATGTCCTGATATCAGAGAAATGGTGTCCTGCTGTCCACAGAGACCTGATCTTGATGCTCATCTCACAGGAAATCTTCGTCATGGTCTATAGAGTTGCAGAAAGCTCGAGCTCAGACAAAGTTATAGGCTACCATTTAAAAAGAGTCCACGCAGCATTTAAACGAATGCATGTGGGTTGGACAGGACCCACCCACCTTTTTAGACCAGTGATATTGGACCTAATTTGGTGTCTAATTTAGCGCGGACTGTACAGTATGTCTGTCATTCAAAATGAATACAGTCTGTTACAGTTGTGCAATTAACGTTAATCGTAAACAGAGCATGATAACGAAAATACCGCTTAGCTTTCTTCTTCCCAAGAGTGGGACTTGGGTTACACTGTAAAAAGTGAATCATGAGGCTTGTAATTTTCATTAAAAAATAGATGTAATAATTAAAAATAATATACATATTTAATGTAAAAAATGGTTTTCTGTGTTTTTTATAATATATTGAGAACATTTCACTAATAAAATTAAGAAATACATTTTACCTATTTTTTTAAGGAAATGAGGAACCATTTAATTTGAGGAACCATTTAGTCAAAACATTTGAGGAAAAAAGGCTTCATATTTATTTTAAGAGAATTGGCTCAATTATCCGGGTTTTATTAAGTCACCAAATGTAAAATGTGTAAAATGTTAAGAAGTAAGTTTAGCCCCTTACTAATTTTTTATACTTTTTTTATTTATTTCTTAAATAAGCTCCTTTGTTGCATTAGTGTCAGCAATATAAATGAAATAAATTAAACATTGTGAAAATTTCAGATTTAAGTAGATTCTGCTAGGGGGAAAAAATCATGATTTATTCCCGTAAATTCCACTAAATAAACCAAGCCTTAAAAACTGCTTAAAAATATTACGTGCAATTTTGTCACCATATTTTTTTAAGTAGATAGCACATAAGATTTTTTACAGTGTATTTTAAAGTGGGGGGTGGCTCCTTATTTGCATTTGACTGTTGTCCGACATTGCAAAGCACAAAGAAACATCAAAACAACAACCAGTTAAGGTACGAACGAATAATGAATTACTGAGAAGCCATGATGATACAGCACTTCTTCTTCTTCTTCATTTTCTTCTTAATGTTCTAATTCGAGTTGTCTGAAGGATAACAAAGTGGTGTTGACATTAGGGCAATTAAACCCCGATAGAACGAACAATAGATTATCAAGTACGGGCTAATGCTTAACAGTTGTGCAATTATATTTCTATTCAGTAAAGAAAAACACTATTGTTATTATTTAAATAACAATCAAGATTATGATTAACGATCAGGTAATAGCCCAGTTATACGCTTTTCTTTTTAAATAACCGTTCTTACACTGTAAAAAAATTCTTGCTACTTCAACTAAAAAATTTCTAGTGACCTGTTGCATCTAAAATTTTTAGTTGGCTCAATTTAAGTTGTATAAACTATTTTGTTTTTGCTGTGCTGATTACCCCTAAATGTACACACAAATTGAAATAAAACATTCTGTCAACTAAATGTTCTATGCTGAATAAACATGCCTAGTTAGGCCAACAAGCAGTCTCAAATTGAAATATAATGTTGTGTCAATTAAATGTTCCAAGTTGACTGAAAGGTATATTTTGAATTGGAAATTATGCTTGCATAATTATAAAATTAACATCTTAAAGTTTACTTGAGTAGGTTATTCACTGTGGCCACATTTCAAATAACATGACACATTCTTCTAGATTTGAATATTTTTTTAATGTAAACTTTAAACACCTGTTAAAGACTATCAACATTGATTAAGTGCAATCCAGCGTTAGGAGCTGAAACGAGTGCATTGCCAGATAACTACAGTAACACTCCAAATTATATAAATAAACACTCGAAAATATAATGTTCTAAAGCTTGCTGCTGGATAATATATATGTTATAAAGCTACAATTGCTGATTACTTTGCAGGACAGTTAGTTTCCATGAAGTACTCACCATTTCGGGAGGAAAGCAGACAAACGGGATAAAACGGATATTTTTTATTTTACACCAGCAGCAACTTACAAATGAGGTCTCAAGATGAGACGATGTACAAAACATAAAACACCACAAATAAGTATTAATAAATAAATAAATAAATAAAAAAACACCAACAGAAACATTTTTTTAGTTATTTCTATATTTAAAACTTGATGTCTTAAACTCTACTGTAAGTATTGTCAAAATAAATTTTTTTAAAAAGCCCTAGTGCTGTTGTTTGTGCTGTTTTCTTTAATAATAACACTAAACAGGGCCCGGTTTCTCGATAACGCACACTATTCGCGCGCTAAGAAGACTCTTAAGATATATCTTACGTTAAGTGATAACTTTTCTAAGTGTATTTCTCGAACTGTCTCTCTAACAATAACATGTCATAATAGACAAATATATAAATTAATATTAATTAATATAATAATATAATATATAATATTTTCATGTAACATGTGGCCGTGAAACGAACCGGGTTTACAATCATAGTTTGCGCGATTGCCCACCATGTTCCTTTAACGTTCCGCGAAGTTCTGCAAGCTTCCGCGAGGACCAGCAAAAAATTAAACGTGGAATTTAATAGGCGAGGACCAGCAAAAAATTAAACGTGGAATTTAATAGGCGAGGACCAGCAAAAAATTAAACGTGGAATTTAATAGAAGTTTTGTCTAAAGGAAAAATGTACACGGCTCCACGGACCGCGCCGTCTTCAGTTTAACACAACACCACGCTGTATCGCTGCCTAATTGTTCGCCACCTGTTTAATATTAATAGTGATTGGCAATTTTAATGCATTAGTCACATTATGAAATAGGCTAATTAAAAGTCACTCTATTAGTTCTGATATCAAATAAAATAAAATTCTTAAACAGGTCTAATGTAATGAGAGGCCCCGATTATACTGCATACATCTTTTTTATTGATTTATTTTTTTATTATCTATTCTGGAAGTTTGCTCTATTTGTTTTAGTTATTTCTATATTTAAATCTTGATGTCTTAAACTCTAACAACTGTAAGTATTGTCGAAATAATTTTTTTGAAAGCCCTAGTGCTGTTGTTTGCGCTGTTTTCTTTAATAATAACACTAAACAGATAAAAACAGAGAGTCTGTCTAAACAAAATAAAACCAATGTTTTCTAACTCATATTTTTTTTATATACAGTAAACATACAGTAAAACATCATTCATCATTAAAACATCACACAACTGAATCGCAGAAAAAAATCTGCAAAAATATTATTTAGTACAAGGCAATCTTTGGATCCTTGATGAGACGGCATACAGTAAATATTTAATACAGCAAATTAAATATTTTGGTTTATATTTTGGTTTATATTATATGGTTAATGTATTTTGGTTTATATTGCAAACGAATAACGAATCAAGAGCCCGTGATTATATTGCATAAATATTATTTTGTACAGACAAATATCTGAAAAAAAAAAACAGTTTTTTTTTACGACGAATCTCTCAAAAATAGTAAGATGTATTTTGGTTTTATACTGCAAACGAAAAACGAATCCAGAGCCTGTAATTATATTTATATTTAATTATGTCATAACTATTATTTTGCACAAATACTGTAAATCTCTGAATAAAACAATGATATTTTATTCACAAATGTAAGACAATATTAGCTCGCACTTCCTCTGGCACTGAACCAAAATATAATGTAATGAGAGGCCCCGATTATACTGCATACATCTTTTTTATTGATTTATTTTTTTATTATCTATTCTGGAAGTTTGCTCTATTTGTTTTAGTTATTTCTATATTTAAATCTTGATGTCTTAAACTCTAACAACTGTAAGTATTGTCGAAATAATTTTTTTGAAAGCCCTAGTGCTGTTGTTTGCGCTGTTTTCTTTAATAATAACACTAAACAGATAAAAACAGAGAGTCTGTCTAAACAAAATAAAACCAATGTTTTCTAACTCATATTTTTTTATATTTATAGTTTTACATGTTTGTTGGATGTGTAAATTATCATAATTGTAGTATTACTTCGCTACAACATATTGTTTTGACTTTATTATGACTTAAGCTCTGAATATATTTAAAAACCGATACGACGGAAAATGTCAATTTGCGCCACCTGGCGGTCATTTCACGAATTATTTTGAAATGCTCCTGGTTTATTTCGGCCGCTGCCGCGTTTCCACGGCGGTGAGTGCGACGGTAATGAGCAGTCTGGTTGTCACACCACTGTAGCTCTCTTAAGCTCTCTGATCCCCAGCTATCAGATCACAACAAATCAATGCCTCGGTGTCCCTTCATCAGCAGTGCTTTCTGAATAATTCTAAATTTCGAGCCATTCCTCATATAAAATTAGATTTCACTGACAGGTTCGAGGGGGGAAAAAAACAAAGCTCAGGGCATCAGCAGAGCTCGAAAGGTCAAAGAGAGACACGGGTTTATGACAGCATTGTGTGTGTCACTGCTCCTTTGAGAGCAAAGTGGGCAAGTAAGCCAAAAAGTAGTGATGTTCTTGGCAAAGAGACAAAGTTGAAGAGCTCTGAGGAGCATCGCGTGTCAGTGATGCATTGCAAAATCAATTAGAATATTTGCCAAAAATGGATGACGAATTAATGATGGCATCATCTCGCCGTGGGTAAACAGCTCAATACAGCTCAGGGTGAACAAGGAAAACTAATTTTTTCTTGTCAACAATAAATAAATAAATAAATAAATAACATTCTGCACTATTCGAAGTTCTAGTTTTGATGAAATCCATATCTGAGGTCAGGATAAGGAAACAAGAAAAAATTAAATAATGAATGAATAAAAACTCTCGCTCGTTCTGACATCTTTGGCTGCACTGGCTGAGATTCGGGGCAGCAGGTCAGCTGAAAGTGACACGGAGCTTTGGCGTTCCCGGAGAACTCGGCTAAGTTTGGAGCCTGTCTGATTCCCGACGTCCTAAATACAAGGATGGGAGCAACATGGAGAAAGACCGGATCATATAACGCGGCAGCAGGAACGGACCCTGGTTGGTCAGAAGGTGTTGATTCATTCAGAGCTACAAATCGTGTTATTTCTATAGTAACAGCACATCGCACGGTAGATGCTCTGTGTAAAACGGCATTTGCAGAAATAAAGATGCAAGGACGTGTAAAACGATTGACTTTTCATTACTATTTATTTAAATATCAGGCTTGAAACCGTGCCTTCGTTCTCCCGTACAGAGCCGGGTTTATTCTGTAAAAAGATTCATCTTGCTGTAAAGCTCTTTTCCGTCCACCGACACTCTTTTGTCCTGCAGTACAGAATCGAGGTGATCAATCTTTCTATTTGAAGCTTTCCCCCTCTCTCTATTTACACCGTACACTCCTCAAGGCAACTGCAAATTGTTTAATCTTTTCATTCTTTCCAAACAGCTCTCATTTGGAGCTGCTTTCATCCTTATTTCTGTGGCAATTTATTCATTCTGTGCTAAAAAGAAAAAAAAGCAAACAAACCTACAGCATAAAAAGAAGTGAAGATGTACAGTAGCATTAGGGTTCATTAGTTATTTAACTACTTTGTTGATGAGTTCAGAATAGGAGTGCATTATGTGTACACAATGTATAATTGACAAAATCAGGCATTACTTATAGACATTAAATTGCAATGCTACTCACAAATGAGAATATTTTACAAATTAAATCACAAATTAAGGCATTTCTGCTGAATATGATTTTCCCATTATTGTTGGTATTATTAATTTAAAAGTTCAGATGGTGTTTAACACTATGGGCTCGCATCTCCAGGGTCGAGTGTTCAATGCCTGCCTTGGGTCTGTGTGTGTAGTTTGCATGTTCTCCCTGTGCTTGGTGGGTTTCTTCCAGGTATATGGTCTCCTCCCATAGTGCAAAGGCGTGAAGAGTAGGCCTGTAGTGTGAGTGAGTGTGTGAATGAGTGTGCTTTTGTTCCCTGCAATAGATTGCCATCCTGTCCAGAGTGTATCCTGTCTCAAACCCAAAGTCTACTACTAAAGAAAGATTACTGGAACATTAAAATAACATCAGCGCATTGTACCGTATTCTTCTAGTCACCCTTACTATCAGTCTTTAGCCACTAGGAGTTCATGTTTAGATTTGTTATGAGAAAGAATGATGTAGCTGAGGCTGAAGAACACTCCGAACTAGAGTTTTGTGCACCATGTGGTCTGGATTCAGGCTGGTTTTGGATGTTTTTTTGTAAACCACAGCAAACAGCAACAGCAAACAATCTGACGATTGAGAGCAATCAGAGAATGAAATCCCTCGGAATCCGTGTGAGACTTCACAAGGAATAAAGGGGCCAGTTATTTAAATGGTGTGTGTGATTATTTATATAGTGCTTTTAGGAATGCTCATTGTCGCGAATAAGCTTTACAGAATCCATAAGACGTGTGAAGAAATATGTACAGTATGAATTATAATTTATACACTGTTGAGTATTTCATGATAAAATATAAAAAGGAGAAACCGCCTATTCTGTTTTAGACAACGCCCACTCTGAATAAAAGTTGTGTAACTCCTCCAAGATGGTGTATACATTTTTGTGCAATTTTCCTTTTTTTTAGGTTATTGATGTAATAATCTCACACAACCTTGTATTCTCTAACTGATTCCACTCATTTGTGTTATCTTCCTACTTTCCCCTCTGTGGTCAGGACATTCAGCACTTTATTTATTACTGTCACTCTCTCCTCCAGGTCACCTCGACGAGTTCTGAACTCCGTCAGCAAGGGAGGGAAAGAGAGAGAGAGGACACGACGAGATGAGACGGACGAGACGCCATCATAAAAGGAACAGAGTCTGTGCCAGACTATTGTTACACACACTGAGATGAAAGCCAGGCCGGCTAATGAACATCTGCCCTACACTACACTACACACGCGCACACACACACACGCGCGCACACACACGCACACGCACACACACACACACACACACACACACAGATGCAGCAGGCTTGGCCACCTTCAAATGGACCATTGAGCACAGCAGCTGCTCTTCTCCCAAAGACCTTGTGGATTGATGTAAACCTGTAATTAAGCCCCATTCCAGGAGGTAAAACAGAGACAGAGGAGAAATGAGTGATTACTCTCTCTCTCTCTCTTCCTAGGATTCCTCCACATGTGACCCAACAACTACATAAGGGACTAAAGCTACTAAATTGAGTTCCTATAGTGTCCATAAATCCTCTTATATGTGGATAAGACCGGCGCTTCAGCATTTCTTCACGTATTTTATGTCCCTAGACGGCAGTAAATCTATACATAAATAGTTTCATTTCAAAACATATCATTTTAAAAATAATTTTTAGCTTTTAAGGTCATTTAAATGTATTGAAACAAATAATTCACTTGTTTATTTTTTTTTTAAATATATGGTTTAATATTTGGTTTGAGGTGTATAGAACACATGGGAACACATTCTCACTTAGGGATAGTTTAAGGTGTTAACATGCCCAAGGTCATAACGTTCCCGCATGGACATCATACATCAGTAGCCCCTAAAACAAGAGTTTCAATGGTTAATATTTCTCCATATAATGTCAATAGTGACCCTCTTGTCTGTTTTCCTACTTTATTAGAAATGGCTGTGCAGGTCATTAGATGACATCGGCACATGCTGTGCACATCCTCAAATTTTAGAATAGACAGGCACCATTTATGACATCACATTCTAAACAGTGGTGCATTTTCATCTCTAGGTATATTAGCTCTTATATCTGTGTCCAGATTCACCATACCATGGTCAAGACCACCTTTTCAAGTTTGACCCAGGTACAGTAAGGAGTACTCACACTATTCAAAACTCCTAGACTTTGAGATAAATTGGATTTAGATCGGTGTCTGAGCCCGTGGTGTGAAAGGACACTTAGCCTAGCTGATCCCCTTCACCTACGTATGGGTTTGTTTCTCAAGAAGGTCTCACAAGTAAATGCAAAACTCCAAAAAGCTGGAACCTTGGTGATATGGTGCAGCTGCTCTACCTGCTTGTCACAAAGTGACCTGTCCCAAAGTCAGTCATCTCACAAAAAAAAAAAAAAAAAATCAATCAATCAATCAATCGAAATCAAATCAATATTTATTTAAAACCAATCAGGCCATGTGGTGTTTCATGTGAGGACACTTTCAGAAAGTTGCCACTATTTCAATTTCAATTTAATTATAGCACTTTTAACAATGGTCATTGTCTCAAAGCAGCTTCAAAGAAAGTTTGAAAAGAAAATTTATGGAACTGTGTGTATGTGAGAAAAATGTGTCTAGATAATAATGAGATTGTCTCTGATGAGCAAGCCAAGGGTGACAGCGACAGTGGCAAGGAAAAACTCAATGAGATGGCAATAGGAAGAAACCTTGAGAGGAACCAGACCCAACATGGAACCCATCCTCATTTGGGTGATAATGGATAGAAATGATATAACATCTTGTGTGTTATGCAGCTGAAAGTTCAATATAACAGAAGTTATTTAAATTAACATGAAGTCCAGTTCAGCATACGTAGGCATGAGTCAGCAGGTGCAGAGGGCAGATGGTGTCTGAATCACTGGAAGCACAGGAGCAGCATGTGTAGCTCCAACCATCATGAAGCAGAATCCAATTGGAGCTGGTCCTTCTCTGGATGCCTCAGGATCCTCGCAGGGTTGGCCTTTGTCTACTGAACCTGGCACAATCTCCAGATGTCTTGGGATGGGTAGAAAAATAAAGAGCAGGTGGAAAAAAATAGCGTAGTTGCCGTTCAGGGTAGATGTACTGAAGTATGAGGTTATGGGATGAGTTACGTGTATGCCAGATTAAAGAGATGTGTCTTGAGTCTACTTTTAAACTGGGAAACTGTGTCTGAGCCCCGAACACTGTCTGGAAGGCTATTCCAAAGCTTTGGATCTAAACATGAAAATTCGCTACCCCCTTTTGTAGATTTTGAAATTCTGGGAACTACCAGAAGTCCGAAATTTTGTGATCTTAAGGAACATGGTGGATTGTAGCGTATCAGAAGACTGGCTAAATATGTGGAAGCTAAACCATTTAAAACATTTTATGTGAGTAAGGCTGTTTTGTAATTAATTCTAAACTGAACAGGTAGCCAGTCCAGGGATGATAATATGGTGAGAATGAGCACAGACAATTCTCCAGCCATGTTCTTTTCATCTGAAACTGCATAGCTCCATAATATCATTATACTCATTATCACAATGCTCCTACTTCAAGCTCCACCTTCAAGGGTCATTGAATTGGTTTTAAAATGTGACTTTGTTGCTTGTATTTCAGCTAAGTTTCTCAAGTTTCCAAGCTTAGAACCTGTACTAAGGAAAAAAAATATATACTAGACGCTTAACGTGAAGGTTTATGAATAACAATGTGTATAATAATAATATCAAAGTGATGATAAAGCACAGAATTAGGATGGGATGTTCATAGAATCAACAGCATGGTCAAGAAACTTTGCAGTAGAGACCTGCACTCCCACGGGATCCACGGGACCCAGCGCACGGAGTGCAGCGCGGGACAAGATTTGATGGGTGAATGCGGGTGCGAGCGGTAAGGTCCTCATGTATATCCGGGTTGCGGGAGAATAAAATTAATCGCGGGACTCACGCAAAATGGAATTATCTTAAAATTAATTTATTGAAAACAAATACTATATTATTTATCTACTGCACAAAAGCAACAAGAACAACTAAATTAAAATAAAAACAATTTATAGGCGCAAGGTCTGAACTTATTTTTATTTATTAAGAAATAAGGATAACTTATGTTCAATGTTTGGACATTGCTGAAGGCAAAAAAGCGTTCTGAAGCAGTATTAGGCCAAATAATGTTCTGTTTGACCACTTGAGAAATCAACGTTTATTATTATTTTGTTTCATTGCAAAATTATCGAACATTTCTGATTGTATTTCTATGTTCTGAAAAGGTCCTCGTTCGTGTCCATGTTCATCATTCCATTTAATCAAACTCAAATAAAACGAAACATTTATTTTCCGTTTCTTTTTTATATATACTCAAAAGGGAAGCAATTGAAACAAATAACAGAGTAGCGGGAAGAAGCAGTAAATATAAAACTACTTATATGTTTACCTGCGGGATTTTGCGAGCAAGAGCGGGACAAAACTTGAATACTGTGGGCGGGAGCGGGGAATTTTTTTTTTTTTTTTCAGGGAGTGGGCAAGAGCGGGACTGAAAAATCCATCCTGCGCAGGTCTTTACTTTGCAGGATCCCACATTACAAACAATACACCAAAGGCAAATGTCCTGCAGAACATTTAATTGTTCTTAAAAAGATAAAACAAACAGAACCCAGTTTTAAGATCGTCCAATACACTTACATCAGCAGGTGTGTGGTTTAAATACTAATTCCCAGGAATGTTGAACAGAAGTGTACTGTAGTGTACTCTCTCTTTCTATACATCTACATTCTCTATTATTTCAGCCTGATTTTCATCTTAATATCTGTTATTGTTATTGTTATTTAATGCACGCCTGTAGTCAATAGTGTAATTGTTTTATTTTCCCTTATTCCTCAGTCTTAGTGATGAAAGCAAAAACAAACAGCAACAGTATACAAATTGAATTTATGAATTATAAAAAGAAACGAGCTCGCCAGCAATGCAGTTGGCACTGATGAAGAGCGCTGGCTGCAGATATTGTTCTATATGACAATAAACACAACATAACAAGCCAGGAGCAGGCTTTAACCGGCGTTTACACTGCATTAATTTAATCAGCTGAAAGACATACAATATGTCAGACTGTCTGCTGAAGAAAGACTGGAGTTCATGGCGGAAATATTCTGTCAATATCTGTTTCCTTTTTTGTCAAGCTGTCCAGCAACAAGTAAATTCCTGAAATCATTCACAGTTTTCTTTCATCTAATTTTATGAAACTGGTCGATTAGTGGCACAAAATAAAAAGAGTTGCAGTGGCCGAGCTGCCTTATTGGAAATTGTAATACATTAAGCTGAGTATTGTGTAGGTTCCCCTTGTGGAGGTGGTGGGTCTGGCCATTTAGGGAATGACTCCACAAGAACTTATTGGGGAGCGCTGTGGTGTCTGGCAACATGGTGTAGGTGGAAGGTCCTTTGGGGGCAGTGAGTTGTGGTATGGGACTGTCGTGGATCAAACTTTTTTTGTCCTCTGTATCCCATGGGTATTGGGATATGGGGAGCTTGGATGCCAGATCAACAACCTTGGACTCTTTGCCTGCTGCGCCCTGTGTGCAGCAAGCTGTGGATCACTGGGTATTCTTGTGCCTTTCTTGAATGACCAGCATTAGCATTAGTGCTGCATTTTCGTTTCTGTGGGATCGGACTGGAGCACCCAGTGAGGGCATCAGATCCTGTCACCAGTTTGCTGTTATATACAGTAGTTGGGGATTAATGTTAATGTTATGACTGATCTGAGTACAAGGCACTCTTTCAGTGTTTAGCTGTCATTTTCAGCTCGATGCCCTTTATGGAGTTCTGTGAAAATATTTAAATGCAAATCATTTGCCAATTCACAGCTTATTGCCCCTTACCAACTTAGGCACAAGAGAATGCCAAGACAACCAATAGCACTTTTGTTTTGTTTGGCTCATAACTTTACAAATGAAAAGTGCTGATAAAAAATATGCTCTCTCTTAGCAATACAATCAGTTTTCTCTGTTTATGTATTTTATGTTTATAAAGCATGGGTTAAAGACAAATCCAAGGCTGTCATACAATAACAGAGGAGGGAATAGAAGCACAGTTTTTGATGTAAATACAAGTGTCACGAACCTCAGCGAGCGGAACTGGGACTCTCCGAGCTGTCACTGTCAATATAACCGTGGATTTTCACCTGTCACTCTTAGATAGAAACAGTAATTTCTTTTCCTTCAGAGCATTCATTGTCAGTAAAAGTAAACAAGAGGTGTGTTGGTTTGTCAAATCTGCCAAGGCTTGGAATTGTATGAGTGGGAAATTTTTCCCCCATGATTTTCAGACAAATGTAGCTGTATGGATGATTACACCATTATCCCAGCCGGTCAGTGTTACATAAGATACTTCATAATGGATTAGTACTGTGTGTGTTTTCATCCTTCTGCCTTTTATCTTTTATGAAAAATAAGAAATAGGGGCTGTTTTGTTATTTTAGATCATATATTTTGCAAAAAAGAAATAAAAGCCAGAAAGGAAGCCATCAAAATTATAATGTTGGACTGTGTCATGATCAAAGTATTCTTTTAGGATGTATTTTAAGAACTTTTGGACATTGGTGACAAGTTAAGAACAAACAAATAAACACGAGCTCACAGAAAATTACTCCTTAGTTTTCTTTTTGTTTATTTTTTAAATTATTGTGACATCTAATAAGTAATTTTAACTTGGTATAGTTATAATAGTATATAATGTTATATAGTCCCATGGTATTATTGACAGGATTGTGGTCCTTTTTTTTCTGATATACTACATGTACAGTACCACACTGTGTACGGTAAATGGTTCTATTATGGTAGAACCATTGGTACAATGGTAGAAGTACTTTGGTACAAAAGTACAGATACTACACATTATGGTGCTATTGAACATGTACCAGGATACTGTTGAAAATACATTATACAGCAATATACAATAGTACTGCCTTTACTTTCCCCAGTGAAAAAAAATACACTTTAGTGTATTAAAAATATATTGAAATCCTCGAAAATACACTGCTAATATACTAACAAAAAGTTGTACCATCAGTTAATATATAAAAAGTATACTAACATCATGCTTTTACCAAATTTTGGAATTAAACTTTAAATATACTTAAAAATAAATGTATTATAGTACACGTTCCAAAGTTATATTATTGGAAAATATACTTTAAGTGAAAGGCTGGTCTAATTTCCAAAGTATACTTATTTAAACTTGTTTTTCAATATATTTTTGGTATATTTTTTTTAAAATGTTCTCGAAATAATCATTGTACAAATGTACAGAAAGTATACAGTGGTGTGAAAAACTATTTGCCCCCCTCCTGATTTCTTATTCTTTTGCATGTTTGTCAAACAAAATTTCTCTGATCATCAAACTCATTTAACTATTAGTCAAAGATAACACAAGTAAACACAAAATGCAGTTTTTAAATGAGGGGTTTTATTATTTCAGGAGAACAAAAATCCAAACCTACATGGCCCTGTGTGAAAAAGTAATTGCCCCCTGAACCTAATAACTGGTTGGGCCACCCTTAGCAGCAATAACTGCAATCAATCGTTTGCGATAACTTGCAATGAGTCTTTTACAGTGCTCTGGAGGAATTTTGGCTCACTCATCTTTTCAGAATTGTTGTAATTCAGCTTTATTTGAGGGTTTTCTAGCATGAACCGCCATTTTAAGGTCATGCCACAACATCTCAATAGGATTCAGGTCAGGACTTTGACTAGGCCACTCCAAAGTCTTCATTTTGTTTTTCTTCAGCCATTCAGAGGTGGATTTGCTGGTGTGTTTTGGGTCATTGTCCTGCTGCAGCACCCAAGATCGCTTCAGCTTGAGTTGACGAACAGATGGCCGGACATTCTCCTTCAGGATTTTTTGGTAGACAGTAGAATTCATGGTTCCATCTATCACAGCAAGCCTTCCAGGTCCTGAAGCAGCAAAACAACCCCAGACCATCACACTACCACCACCATATTTTACTGTTGGTATGATGTTCTTTTTCTGAAATGCTATGTTACTTTTACACCAGATGTAACGGGACACGCACCTTCCAAAAAGTTCAACTTTTGTCTCGTCGGTCCACAAGGTATTTTCCCAAAAGTCTTGGCAATCATTGAGATGTTTTTTAGCAAAATTGAGACGAGCCTTAATGTTCTTTTTGCTTAAAAGTGGTTTGCGCCTTGGAAATCTGCCATGCAGGCCGTTTTTGCCCAGTCTCTTTCTTATGGTGGAGTCGTGAACACTGACCTTAATTGAGGCAAGTGAGGCCGGCAGTTCTTTAGATGTTGTCCTGGGGTCTTTTGTGGCCTCTCGGATGAGTTGTCTCTGCGCTCTTGGGGTAATTTTGGTCGGCCGGCCACTCCTGGGAAGGTTCACCACTGTTCCATGTTTTTGCCATTTGTGGATAATGGCTCTCACTGTGGTTCGCTGGAGTCCCAAAGCTTTAGAAATGGCTTTATAACCTTTACCAGACTGATAGATCTCAATTACTTTTGTTCTCATTTGTTCCTGAATTTCTTTGGATCTTGGCATGATGTCTAGCTTTTGAGGTGCTTTTGGTCTACTTCTCTGTGTCAGGTAGCTCCTATTTAAGTGATTTCTTGATTGAAACAGGTGTGGCAGTAATCAGGCCTGGGGGTGACTACAGAAATTTAACTCAGGTGTGATAAACCACAGTTAAGTTATTTTTTAACAAGGGGGGCAATCACTTTTTCACACAGGGCCATGTAGATTTGGAGTTTTTTTTCTCCCTTAATAACGTAAACCTTCATTTAAAAACTGCATTTTGTGTTCAATTATGTTATCTTTGACTAATAGTTAACGGTTTTTGATGAGCAGAAACATTTAAGTGTGACAAACATGCAAAAGAATGAGAAATCAAGAAGGGGGCAAATAGTTTTTCACACCACTGTATATTAGAATACAAATTTTAATATATGGTAGTCTCAGTATATTATCAGTTAAATGTAAATGTACTTATTAATATGGACTTATATTTAGTGCACTACTCTCTCGTGCGCGTGCTTTTAGACTCGTTTTTGCACGCTGAATCTCTCCCTCGCGCGCGCGATCTCAAACTCATTCCTGCGCGCTGAAAATCACTTTTGCCGTTCAAGATAATTTATGTTTTTACTCCTCACTCTTATGTCCGCTCACTGTCATAAAACGACACACCAACTGCAGCAGGGTTGTAAACTTTGCGACTATTCCAGCCAACCGGAGACTAGACAGCGCCCCACCAGCCAATCAGAGGCTGGAGGCGGGCAGATTCGGACTGTCCGTTCTCTGATTGGCTCCCCAGTTCTCCACTTCTAGTTTGAATTAACGGCTGAAGCTGCGTTAGTTCGTATCGTTATTATTTTATTTTCATCGGCATAAGGTAAATTTAACGGTTTTAAATTAAGTACATACTTTAATCTATAGTATGTATTGTCTAATGTGTTGTTGTTAATGTGTTATGTACTTTGCTTGTGGTATAATGCTCTGTAGCTCTCGGCCTGTTTTCAGTCTCTGTGTAACAGAATCAACACACCAGGTTTAAACTAATACTGTACCTGTAGATTCTAATACTAATGTCTGTCTGTGTTCACACACCAGGGTTAAACTAATACTGTACCTGTAGATTCTAATACTAATGTCTGTCTGTGTTCACACACCAGTTTATATTTTAGTTTGTGTGTTTGTGAGACAACCTGACTTTTGTTGAGCACAAATAAACTATAGTAGTGCTTTTTTGTAACCTTGTGCAAATTAAATCTGTTGAACTCATGAATAAAGTCTGCCTCATAATTACTGATGTAATGCTTTTCAAAAACATGTTATAGTGTAGAAAATGCATTTAGCATTTGTAAATTATCCTAAACACTTAATGTACTGGTAACACATTTGCAATACAGTATTGTGGGCGGGGCGGCGGCTTGCGACAGTCGTGCCTTGCGGGAGGTGTTCTTTTTGTGTTCACCCTGTTTGGGACGTGTGTTTAGGTTAGTGGCTTCGGCCAAGTTTGAGTATGTGTACATGTGTGATATCTATATGTGTGTATGTGCTGCATTCTGCTACCGTTCTCCAGTTCCAGCTAATAGCTGAATAAGTGTGTGTGTGTGTGTGTGTGTGTGTGTGTGTGTGTGTGTGTGTGTGTGTGTGTGTGTGAGAGAGAGAGAGAGAAATTAACAAACTATTCCCAGTCATTACATTGGGTAGCCACCAAACTCACTCGTCCTCCAAGTTCCCTGCTAGCGTCGAAAAACGCTACAGTATTATAGAAGGTTGTGTGTACTGTATGATACAATAAAGTATATTTGTATTTGTATCAACCACAAAGTGTACTTTTTTAGTATTTATAATTGGCCAGATGTATAACAGCACGCTACTGCTGCAATAAGAATATACTCATAGTATATTAATCATGTATTTGTAATACAGTAAAAATAGCTGTAATGTACTTATAATACATTAAATATATACTTAAATTGTATTAATAATACTGTCAGGTATGTACGTTAGTACACACACAGCCATATACTTTAAGTGTACTAAAGTATACTTAAAGTTGTTCCACTTCAGCACACAAAAGTATACTTAATACACTTAAAATTGTGCTTTTGTACAATTTAATTACAACTTAAATACACTTAGTACAAAATTAGTTGTTCCAAAATAGCAAACTTCAAGTATACTAGTCATTAGTCTGGCTGCAAGTACATTTAAGTATGCTTTGGCATGCTAGGATTTAATATACTTAGCATACTTTTTTTTTTACTTGGGTTAGCATAGTGGCATAGTGGTTAGTATTGTTGCCTCGCACCTCCAGGGTCAGGATTCAAGTACCACGTCATGCCTAAAGGTTTGTGGAGTTTGCATTGCACTGCATTTTCAAATTTCCTGTACTGTGATGGATTGGCACCAGGCACAGCATAAGCACTATGGAGAGTGCATGGCCAATAGGGTACCAAATAAGTACCATGGAACTCATCAAAGTATTATCATACAAACAACAGTACCATCACCACTGCCACCCCTAACAGTGCCCATCATGGTTATGTCTGAAGTACCACACTATACTAATAATGGTATTACGGTATTTACTAAAGTTTACCATACTAATGTTTCTTTTGGGATGTTGAAATTCGATGACTGTGAAGGCCATAGAAAATCATTCAGTAAGGCAAAAAATGTGAGTGGATGCATCCTGGAAGAGACCATGGTTTTAATAAGAGAATATACCGTGAGTTAGTTTGAACAACTTTGGATGCTTTGCTTTAAGGAAACAACTGTAGCCAAACCATGTGTGCAAAATAAATACAAGTAATAGGAATAAGTACAAAAAGCAATCAAGACTCCAAGGGTAACTCATTATGCAATGAACATTATGCAACCCCCATTTGTTCCCGCAGTGTCGGCCTTCCTCTAAACCTTGAGCTTTGTCTCACGGGTAAAAAGTTTAATTTTGGACTCATGAGACAAGTGAAAATTTTCCTGTATGCTTGCCGAGTCTCCATTGTGCCTTCTGACAAACTTTAAATGGGATTTCGTATGGTTCGCTTCTCTTCACCGCTCTTAGACTTGGCCCAGTGTACTGGTTCCCAACCTCGGTCCTGGAGGACCACCTGCCCTGCATATTTTAGTGTTTTCTCAGCTCCCAGCTCACCTGATTTAACTAATCAGCTAATTAAGAGCATTTTCTGAATTGAAGTGGGTGCAATAGAGCAAGGAAAATACTATGTGCTGGACAGGTGGTCCTCTAGGACCAGGGTTGAGAACTACTGGAGTAGTGGTTAGTTCTTGGACAAATCCATTTTCACCCAGTCATTTTGGTGGATGTTTCCCTCACATTGCATCATCATATAGACTGCGCATCAAGATATAGACTGACATCAAGCGTACAACACATCAAAAGTTGTGGGGTGGGGTGATGGGGGAATACTTGTGCAAGGCTGTATAAGACTTTATAGCCTTTGGTTGAAGTTGATGCATTTTTCCCTCACACTTGTGCTTAAATGTGGTTTTAAGAGGTTGATTACTCAAGTTTGGGCCAAAGTTGTTTAAAATAACTGCTTGATGTTGAATGCCACATGCTTGTTATCACTTTTTTCCCCCAACTATGATAAACTGCTTGAGGCAAGTTTGAGCACTGATATGTCCAGTAAAGTGCCCGGTCTGTAGTCTAACATGGCTTTTATTGTGCTGACCTTTCATATGTCTTCATTAAGCAGTGGCTCAGGACACATTTCCAGCCCCGTGCTTTGGAGAGCTGGGAGCATTTAAGTCAAGAGCCGGAGCACAAATGAGGTTCTGAGAGTTTGCAGCACTTGAGAGAGCTATGTAAATAAAAGCTTAACCTGGGATATAGTTCAGATGAAGTTCTTTTCTTTTTTTCTTCCTCTTCTCCACTATGCCTTAAAGGCTGGAAGAGACCAGGAGGATTATGGGACATGAGGCTGGTGCATCGGGTCACCGTCTGAAGTGGATGGATCCAGACCGTAATTGGTGTTAGCAATGAAACAGCGGTGTTCAGAGAGAGAGGTTATCACCCGTAATCTCTCCAACTGCAATCCATCAGGAGAAAGAAGTGAGAAAGAAGAAAGAAGACATGACTGGAGAGATGTAAGAGACGGAGGTAGTGGGTCGTCAAGGAAAGCCAATGGTAGTCATGGTAATGTCATATTATAAATTGAGTCTTGAGATTTAGGCTAAGGCAACAGAACAATATTTCTACAATATTCTTGTTGAATTCTGATTGGTCAGGCGATATAAATTAATATTTAATACATTATTGTTCCTACAGCAACAGCACATTCACAGGGACTTGTACAGTGGATGCACCACAAAACAGACGTCTGTAATCTTTATTGAACATTTGTGGTAGTTGGGAAAAAGACCTAAATTTGGCACTGACAGATGATAAATGGAATTCAATTCTCAAGCTTGTTAATTCAACCTCTCGGCTGCCACTCTATATTACAGTTTAAGTTTGTACACAGGGCTCATTATATAATAATATATATATATATTATTTGTATTATTATTATTCGTAAAGGGCAATTTGCAGAAAAATAGCATTTGATAGATAGATAGATAGATAGATAGATAGATAGATAGATAGATAGATAGATAGATTCCAAAGTAAATTTCAAAAGGATAAGCTAAGATTCATAAACACAATGGAGACTGTTACCCAGGACCATGCATAATCATCAGGGACATGAGAGACACAGAATTCGTATAGAGCTAAGAAACCATGCATAATAACACACTATGAGAATTCAAGATAAGACAAAGGACCAGGATGCTATAAAAAGATAAACTGATCTACAGCTGAACTGAGAACAAGAGAACAGGTGCACACATTATGGAACAGACCAAAGGGCAGAGACCAAGTCAACGACCAGAAAACAAAAGTCAAGATAAAGTCATGGTCCACTGGGAATCTTTTTGACGTTCACATGTTTATAAATGTTTTTTTTTGTTATTTTTTTACGGAACAGGTGAAAATTGGAGAAATCTCATTTTTAGTATTGTTCCACTTCTTATATAGTGCTACAGTATTTCTGCAGGGCATCAGAGGCTGTGTAGCTTTGGCCCAGAACTCTGTTCTTCTCACCTGTTCTCATCATCGCCTGAGAGATCATTCATCATTTATCCAGGCTTCTTACAGCTACATATGAGATGATAAAGCTGGATCACACAGGAGACCACATCCAGGGAGCATAATGGATGGTTGAACAGCATAGTGCCAAATCTCTCTCTCGCTCTCTCTCTTTCAGGTGTTTTTTGTATTAATATACAGTTATTCATTGTAAAACAAAACAAATAAGGCAAGTTATTTATAATATGATCTCCATCCGGCTTTCGCTTCCTTGCCAGTCTTACAGGGCTTTTTCCCCTCAAAAAATATATAAATAAATCCCAAGTGTGTGAGCATGTGCATTTGTAAATGGGAGAAAAGTGCAGTGCATAAAGAAGGAAATGAAACATTTATTTTTCATGTCCCACTGCCACAGATTACTGTGAATATGGAATGAGGCTAAACTAAAGTCCTATAGCTTTTAGGAGACATTACTGGAATATTTCTCATCTTCATGCCTGACAGCATCTTCGTTATTCCTGCTGGTGCTCCACTGGGGTTTGAAATTTTATACAGCATGTTTTGAAATCAATGCTTTTTTTTCCCTCAAATGCAGACCTGCAATCAACCAGGAGCAGAAATCACCTCAAGCTGTACAGAAGCCACAGAGCTACTCTAAAATCAAGCAAACATGAAAAACATGCAGTGCGGGTAAACACGTTTCCTTCTTCAGTGCATGCCCTGGATTCATATTCACATACATTTATTCATTTTGCAGATGTGTTTTATCCATAGCAATTTACAAGATATAATCCGAGCCTAAAGTTGTTAACGGAGTCGATTATGTTTACATCAAAAGATTTCTGCATTGACATTCAAGTGCTCTCAAAAGATCTGGTTCCTTGGGCACTTCCTCGGGCACTTCCTCGAGGTCGGTTCAGTTTTCAAATTAATTTTTAGCCAGTTTTGCACAGCCGGTTCCTGTCCAAAAGAGAAGAAAAGAAGAAAGCTAGCATCTTCTAACACACACACACACACACACACACACACACACACACACACACACACACACACACCTCGTTCAAATTTCTGATATCATACAACATTGTACTGCAATGATTTTTACCCACAGATTAATACTAGCGTTTATTACAAGCCATGTAAAAAAATAAAATAAAAGAAATAAAATTCTGGTGTGAGATCAACTTAGCATCTATTAAATTTTTTGCTTCTTTTACTTTGCTTTTACTACCGAGATACTAGTGATCCCGACCCCTTCGGCCCTCTGGACCTGCCCGATCCATCCTGATGCCCTACTTCTGTTTGGAGTCTCACAACATTGAGAAACTCGCTGCTGCAGAGGATGACATCACAAGGTTTGTTTAAAGGTGTATGTGATAACTGAGGACAGTTCCACTTTGAACCCATGAAGATGACTTTGGGCTGCATTTCACACGAACAGCTTCTCAACGGCTTGTGACTGCAAATTTTATATTTTTTTATTGATTATTATCAGCCATAACATTAACACGACATAACAACAATACATTAACATTGATTATCACCAGCGAACTGGTGACAGAATCATGGGAACCCAAGGCTCACACATGCCTACAGGAACCAAAGCTCAGCCCATCCAGTCCGATGCCTAAATATTTAGGTTTGTTCAGAGTCCTGTAGTTTCAAGATTTTGTTCTGAGGAGGTGAGACCGAGCAATCCACCACAGTGGGTCTGTGAATCTCCACCACCATTTCTATGATAATGATCTTGATGGTGTTGTAATGTTGTGTTAAATGCATGACTTGCACAAACCTGCTTTTTATAAGATGGATGAGCTGGGGATCATTATTTCTCTTGAAAACCATGAGATATCCTGAGACATATACTAAAAAACAGGTTTCCAGAAGATGGATGAAAAGGTTGATGGTTGAAGTCATTAGTCCAGTAGTGACATAAGAAGCTATGATATTTCATGGTGGGTCTCAGTAAGAATTTGTGGAGCAGAAACAAGAAAGGGTCTAGCATGTATCCCTGATGTACACTGGCCTTACTGCACATTTCACCCCTCTATGAAACCTTCTAGACTCTTGTTGAATCACATCTACTGTATGATCTACTCCCACTGAAGATGAATCACAGTGAGGACTCAAGGGTATTAAAAATAACTGCAATTCAGAATGACATTTTGCTAAACTGGTGGTTTTGGTGGTATCACCTAGAGCTGTCACAAATGAATCAACAAAAACAAGAAGCTAATGCTCAGTCTGCTTACCCCAGTGAAAAAAAAATACACTTTAGTGTATTACAAATATACTGAAATCCTCGATAGTACATTGCAAATATACTAACAAACAATTGTACCATCAGTTAATATATAAAAAGTATACTAAAATCATGCTTCTACCAAATTTAATTTAATTTAAATATACTTTAATATAATTGTATTGTAGTACACTTTCCAAAAATATATTATTGGAAAATATACTTTAAGTGAAAGGCTGGTGTTCTCCCCGTGCTTGGTGGGTTTCCTCCTGGTACTCCGGTTTCCTGCCACAGTCCAAAAATATGCAGGTTAGGCTAATTGGCGTTCCTAGTGTGTGATTGGGTGTGTGAGTGTGTGTATTTGTGTGTGCCCTGCGATGGATTGGCACCCTGTCCAGGGTGTACCCCGCCTAGTGCCCAAAGTCTCCTGGGATAGGCTCCAGGTCCCCCGCGACCCTGAACACAGGATTAAGCGGTATAGAAAATGAATGAATGAATGAATGAAAGGCTGGTCTAATTTCCAAAGTATACTTATTGAAACTTGTTTTTCAATATATTTTGGTATATTTTTTTTTAAATATGCTCGAAATAATCATTGTACAGAATACATTAGAATACAATTTTTAATATACGGTGGTCTCAGTATATTATCAGTTAAATTTAAATGTGCTTATTAATATGTACTTATATTTAGTGCACTACTCTCTCGTGCGCGTTTTAGACTCGTTTTTGCACGCTGAATCTCTCTCTCCCACGCACGCGCGATCTCATCTCACAACTCTTTTTGTGCGCTGAAAATCACTTTTTGCATATGTTTGCACTATCTCACTCTTGAAACTGCAGCAGCGTTAGAACTCCATCCAACCGGATACTAGAATCTGTGCCCCACCAGCCAATCAGAGACTGGAGGCGGGCAGATTCGGACTGTCCGTTCTCTGATTGGCTCCCCAGTCCTCCGTTTCTAGTTTGAATTAACGGCTGAAGCTGCATCATCGCGTGCGTTTGTTCGTATCGTTATTACTTTATTTTCATCGGCATAAGGTAAATTTAACGGTTTTTGTTAGGTAATTTGTCATTAAGTACATACTTTAAGCTGTATAATGTATTGTCTATTGTGTTATTACTAAATCTTATGTACTATACTTGTGGTATAATGGCTCCATAGCTCTCGGCCTGTTTTCAGTCTCTGTGTAACAGAATCAACACACCAGGTTTAAACTAATACTGTACCTGTAGATTCTAATACTAATGTCTGTCTGTGTTCACACACCAGGTTTAAACTAATACTGTACCTGTAGATTCTAATACTAATGTCTGTCTGTGTTCACGCAACTGTTTAAATTTTAGTCTGTGTGTTTATAAGACAACCTGACTTTTGTTGAACACAAATAAACTATAGTAGTGCTTTTTTGTAACCTTGTGCAAATTAAATCTGTTGAACTCATGAATAAAATCTGCCTCATAATTACTGATGTAATGTGTTTCAAAAACATGTTACAGTGTAGATGTATGCATTTAGCATTTGTAAATTATCCTAAACACTTAATGTACTGGTAATACATTTGCAATACAGTATTATAGAAGGTTGTGTGTACTGTATGATACAATAAAGTATATTTGTATTAACCACAAAGTGTACTTTTTTTAGTATTTTTATTGTCCAGAAGTATAACAGCACGCTACTGCTGCAATAGGAATACTCATAGTATATTAATCATGTATTTGTAATACAGTAAAAATAGCTGTAATGTACTTATAATACATTAAATATATACTTAATGTATTAATTACTGTCAGGTATGTACGTTATTACACACACAGCCATATACTTTAAGTGTACTAAAGTATACTTAAAGTTGTTCCACTTTAGCACGCAAAAGTATACTTAATACACTTAAAATTGTGCTTTTGTACAATTTAATTATAACTTAAATACACTTAGTACAAAATTAGTTGTTCCAAAATAGCAAGTATATTAGTCATTAGTCTGGCTGCAAGTACATTTAAGTATGCTTTGGCATGCTAGAATTTAATTTACTTAGCATACTTTTTTTACTAGGGTAGTCTATGTTGTAAAGGCAAGATTATTAATAATTTAGTTAAATGGCAATATTATACAATGTTACATTGACCAAAAATTATACTCATGCTGTATGGGGGGAGGGGGGTATTGCACAAAGAAACTCCATACTTTGAGTTTCAGCAAATTCACCAAAACACTAGGCATGTTCACATTATAACATTATCCACTGTTAAATCCTAGCACCTCCATTTGGGAATCCATTCGATGACTCCATACTATATTTCCACAGGCAGCTTCTATCCAAGAGAAACCCCTGGACTAATCAGACCAGGAACAGTGAGGAATGAAGCGTATGAAGAAAGCAGGAATGTTAAGCTCTCTGAGAGCCACCTGGTAGGGAGTCTACTAATCTCTCATCCCAGTGGAAAGCCCTGGTGTTTATGGTACAGCTTTTTCTCTTGTATTTCAGAAAGTGCTTGCCTTCCCCTGGGCCACGCTGAAGTCTGTTTGAGCATGGAGTTTCTTGCAAATCTGAATTTGTGCTGCTACACATGGTGGATATTACGCTGATGTTATCCAGCAGCCGTATGGAGTGAATCATAGGAAGATGAACCAGTTAGTCATCCTTATTCAATACAAATCAATTTAAAGCAGATTTACAGGAATTAAACTTTCCAGATACGGTATATATATAGGGCGTCTTAAAAAATTGATATACTGTAATTTGAAATATAAATGTTTGAGTAACTACAAGTCCTAGGCAATTGAAATAAAATAAACTACATGTTGAAAATTTAAATATTTATTCATCAAAATTCCAACAACATATTCAAATCGATTTCACAAAGCTTCACATGACACAAATGTCACACGACACATATCAAGTCGGTAGTCCAGCTCCTGCCACATACAATGTGTCATGCGCACTCAGCCGCGGCCGGCAGTAGGACCCGGATGCAAGACGGCCGCGAACCTGAAAGCATAAAATGGTGTGGCCAAATTCTGCGCATTCACCGGCGCAATGGCCTCATGGCGCCGGTGAGATCGGCTGCCGTCACGACTGCTCCGACCACCTTTTCTTTGTTTTTGTTTTTTAAGTTAGTTTTCAGTGTTTTAAAATCGGCAAAATCACCACCATTGAGTACATTAGGTATGATAGAGACACTCTTGTTTCTATTGGTATACAATGTACTCACAATTCGACGGTTTTAACTCCGGATCCGAGCTGGCCGAGTGAGATCCTGAGGGAGAACAATGGACGCGACGCGAAGCGACGGACCCGAGGGAAACGAGCTGGCGTGAGGAACCGGCTCCGAGCCCGTGCACACCGCACACCTCTGCCTAGCATCCTGCTCGCCAACGTCCAGTCACTGGAGAACAAACTGGATGACCTCAGGGCCAAGATAAAGTTCCAGAGAGACATTCGGGACTGCAATCTCCTCTGCTTCACCGAGACATGGCTGAACCCAGCGGTGCCAGACCACGCCATACAGCCGGCCGAGTTCTTCTCGGTTCACCGCATGGACAGGACGCGGGACTCGGGGAAGTCAAGGGGAGGCGGCGTGTGCTTAATGGTGAACAACAGCTGGTGCAACAGCGCGAGCGTTGTTCCTCTTACACGCTCCTGCACACCAAACCTGGAACTACTGTCCATCATGTGTCGTCCATTTTATCTTCCACGGGAGTTCACATCGGTCATAATCAGCGCCGTTTACATACCTCCACAAGCGGACACTGAAACTGCCTTATGCGAGCTGCATGAGGCGCTCACACAGCACCAGACACAACACCGGGACGCTGCGCTCATTGTGGCGGGGGATTTTAATAGTGCCAACCTCAAACGCGCAGCGCCGAACTTTTATCAGCACATCACCTGCCCCACCAGGGGCGAAAGGACACTGGACCATTGTTATACCACGGTCAAAGACGGTTACAAGGCACAATCTCGTCCAGCGTTTGGTAAATCCGACCACGCCGCCATTTTCCTCATGCCAAAATATAAACAAAGGCTGAAACAGGAAGTTCCGGTCCTGAGGGAGGTCGCGCGCTGGACGGACCAATCGGTGGCCGCGTTACAGGACGCACTCGATGACGCAGACTGGGACATGTTTAGAAACAGCTCCGATGATGACGTCAGCGTGTTTACGGAAGCGGTTGTGGGATTTATTGAAAAGCTGGCAGACGATACGGTAGAGAAAAAGACTATCAGAACGTTTCGCAACCAGAAGCCGTGGGTGGATAAAACCATCCGCGACGCTCTGAGATCTCGCACAGCTGCCTACAACACGGGACTTGCGTCGGGGGACATGGAACCGTACAAGGCTGCGTCATATAACGTCCAGAAGGCGGTGAAAGAGGCGAAGCAGCGCTACGGGAGAAAACTAGAGTCACAGGTTCAACAGAGTGACTCTAGGAGCCTGTGGCAGGGACTAAGAACAATAACGGACTACAAAGCACCAACATCCGGTATGACGAACGCGGACGCGACTCTGGCAGACGAGCTGAACACATTTTACGCTCGCTTCGATGCTGCAGCTAAAGACGCTAGCAATGCTAATGCTAACGGCGCTAAGGCTAACGGCGCTAATGCTAGCGGCGCTAACGGCTGCAGACAGGAAGACACAGTCAGCACCGGGAACGCGCTCATCATCTCCGAGCACGACGTGAGGAGAGCCTTCAAGAGAGTGAACACCAGGAAAGCAGCAGGACCAGACGGCATCTCAGGTCGTATTCTCAGAGCCTGCGCAGACCAGCTAGCACCTGTGTTCACTGAGATATTCAACATCTCTTTATCTCAGTCGGTGATCCCCACATGCTTCAAAGAGTCCATTATTGTTCCTGTTCCAAAGAAACCACATCCTGCTTCTCTCAATGACTATCGCCCTGTAGCTCTCACCTCAGTAGTGATGAAGTGCTTTGAACGCCTTATCAGAGACTTCATCATTTCTTCACTACCCGACACACTGGACCCACTACAGTTTGCATACCGTCAGAACCGCTCCACAGACGATGCAATCTCTCATCTCCTCCACACATCACTCACTCACCTGGACACTAGGAAAGGGAATTATGTTAAAATGCTCTTCATCGACTACAGCTCTGCTTTTAACACAATAATTCCTTCCACACTCACCACCAAGCTGGAACACCTGGGACTGAGCTCATCTATATGTCAGTGGATCTCCAATTTTCTGACTGGCAGACCACAGGCAGTAAGGATGGGCGGACATGTCTCAGCTACACTCACTCTCAGCACTGGAGCCCCCCAGGGTTGTGTTCTGAGCCCCCTGCTGTACTCTTTGTACACCCACGACTGCGTGGCCACTACCAACTCCACCTCCATCATCAAGTTTGCTGACGACACCGTCGTGGTCGGACTGATCACCAACAATGATGAGTCGGACTACCTAGAGGAGATTGGAAATCTGGAGAACTGGTGCCAGAGGAACAATCTCCTCCTGAACGTCAGTAAGACAAAGGAGCTGATAGTGGACTTTAGTACAAAGCAGGAGAGGAACTACCAGACCCCCGTCATCAACAGGAGCCCAGTGGAGAGAGTGGACAGCTTCAGATACCTCAGTGTTCACATCACGCAGGACCTATCATGGTCCTGTCACATCAACACCGTGGTGAAAAAAGCCCGGCAGCGTCTCTACCACATCAGACGCTTGAGAGACTTTAGACTGCCCTCCAAGGTGCTCAGGAACTTCTACTCCTGCACCATAGAGAGCATCCTGACGGGAAACATCACGACCTGGTTCGGGAACAGCACCATGCAGGACAGACGAGCTCTACAGAGGGTGGTGCGATCAGCCGAACGCATCATCCGCACTGAGCTTCCTGACCTGCACTCCATCTACAGCAAGCGGTGCTGGACTAAGGCCAGGAAGATCATGAAGGACCTCAGTCACCCCAGTAATGGACTGTTCTCTTTGTTGCGGTCTGGGAAGAGATTCCGCTCCCTAAAGGCCAACACAGAGAGACTGAGGAGGAGCTTCTTCCCGCAGGCGATAAGGTCTCTCAATCACACCTCCACACAGGACTAATAACATCTTTTAAGCTCACAACACTGACTGGACAATCATGGACTCATTCATACACACTTGCACTAAATACTCATACATCTGGACAATTGCACATGTCACCTTTCATGCATATTTGCACAACCACTGACACTTTAATACCATATTTCTATATTTTTGCAATATTTTATTATGCCCTTATGCACAGTTAATTTTACAAATTTTACTAGTTAAAATTATTTCTTTAGTATTTCCTTTTTATTGATTATTTATTTTACGTACAAGATTTTATTTTATTTATTTTTTTTTTTTTTAAGGTCACTGGCGGTCGTATAAAAGCATTTCACTGCATATTATACTGTGTATGATTGTGTATGTGACTAATAAAATTTGAATTTGATAAAAGGATACAAGATGGCGCCGCACATCGCTCTGTCATTGAGTTATGCCCAGGCTATTTCGGAATCGTTCCCGTTCATGTGAGTACTCACTTTCTTGGCTTTACTTTCAGACTGAGTGTTTGTTTATAGGACTAGGGTTAGATTGTGTCTTTCCTTTGCTCATTTACTGTGAGAGTCCTTATAGCAAATCGCGTGATTATTCTGCCCGCTCGTGTCCATCCGCGTTTGGGTTTACCATTCACGCTACAGGGCTAACTGCTAAAGCTATCGCCTTTCTGGTCATCCCGGGTTAGTTCCTGACAGAATGACAGAGCCGAAAGCAGTAAACCCAGTGGATCACGCGCGCCTTTGCGATGTGGTTGACCAGCATGCTATGCTCATCAATAAGCTAACCGCGGAGCTCGATACCTTGCGCCGCAAGATTGCGGAGCTTAAGCAGGAGAACGCGAGCCTCCGGGAGGCTGTTGATGGGCTGGCTAGCGGTTGGCCCGCCGCAGCGGCCGCGGCGCCGCACCAACCCCCCCCCCCCCTTCTGATGTTTTTCTAGCACTTCCGGTTAAATGGGATGGCACGGATGGGAAATGCATTGTGTTCTTAACATTGCTGGAACTGGTGTTTGAGTTTAATGCCACCAAATACTCCACCGACCGGCTGCGCATTGCACTACTCATCTCGTTGCTATCAGGGCAGGCAGCGGAGTGGGCCACGGCAGTCCTACCAGACACGGACACCGCTCACTCGTACAACGAGTTCACCCGTCAGCTTAAATTGACCTTTGAACATCCCGCGGGCGAGGTGGAGACCGACACGAAGCTCTACCATCTGCGGCAGGGAGGATTGTCCGTGAGCAGGTACACCGCTGACTTCCGCACCCTCGCCATCCAGTCCTCATGGGGAGATGCAGCCCTCCAGACGTCCTATTTCGAGGGACTGGCTAATCGCATTAAGGACGAGCTAGCCGGACGAGAGCTCCCAGCCACACTGGAGGGGCTGATCCAGCTAGCCCTCCGTATTGACCAGCGCCTTCTCTCCCGTCCGAAGCCAGCACCTCGAACCCTGCCGCCAGCTCCCACCTACACCTACACTGCACCAAGACCGCCACCCACCGTCACCCCCGCCTTCACCGGACGTGTCGGATCTCCACCCCCTGGCGTGGTTGACACCGGAGCCGGGAAACCCATGCAACTAGGGCGCGCCTCCCTGACCGTGACGGAATGCGAGAGGCGTTACCGTGAGGGACTGTGTGCCTACTGTGGCTCAGCGGCGCACCACCGGGCGACCTGCCCATCCCGTCCGGGAAACGCCCAACCCCGGTGAAGGATAGGAGAGACTCACCGGGCGCCATACACCTCTCCGCCACCACCAACCCAACCACGTCTCGACTCACGGTTCAGGTAACCCTCCACCTTGGCCACAAGCGGGTCAGAAGTACCGCGTTCATCGATTCCGGTGCCGCAGGTAACTTCATTGACTCTACATATGCCAAAGAGCTGGGGGTAAACGGGCGGCCCCTCTCATCTAGCCCCATCACCCAGCAGACCCAACCTGTCACTCTCACCCTCGGTCAGCACCAAGAACGCATCCAATTTCACCTCACTCCCATTTCCTCTCCACCGCTCATCCTTGCATACCCCTGGCTACTTCAACACGACCCTCTGATTTCCTGGACACAAAACCGGATCCTTCAGTGGGGGCCGACCTGCACCGATCTCTGCCTACGAGCCCAGGCTGGCACGTGCTCCAGGGAGTCCGAGGCCCCCGATGTCGACGTCCACGCCATTCCTCCACCTTATCGGGACCTGGCGGAGGTGTTTTGTAAACGCCGGGCCAACCACCTGCCACCTCACCGCCCATATGACCTGGCCATTGAACTCCAGCCAGGTTCCAACCCCCCCCCCCCCCCCCCGCGGCCATCTCTACTCCCTTTCCAGCAGCGAGACCCAGGCGATGGAGGAATACGTCGCCAGCGCCCTCCGCAATGGCACCATCCGGCCATCCTCCTCGCCGGCAGCCGCGGGGTTCTTCTTCGTGAAGAAGAAAGGGGGCGAACTTCGCCCGTGTGTCGACTATCGGTGGCTAAATAAGATCACCATCAGGAACCGTCACCCATTGCCTCTTACCAACTCAGCCCTGGACGCCCTCTCTGGTGCCACCGTGTTCACGAAGTTGGACCTCCTTTATCACCCCCAACGGACATTACGAGAGCCTGGTTATTCCGTTTGGACTCTGCAACGCACCCTCGGCCTTTCGACAGTTCATCAACGATGTTCTCCGGGACATGCTAGGCCGATGGGTGTTCGTTTATTTAGATGACATACTCATCTACTCACACACCACCGAAGAACACACCCGACACATCAGAGCTGTTCTCAAGAGATTGCTCGCCCACCAGCTGTACTGTAAGCTGGAAAAGTGTGCTTTTCACGAGCACTCCACCACGTTCCTGGGTTTTGTCATCTTGCCCCAGGGTGTGGCCATGGACCCGCAGAAGCTGGAGGTTGTACGTCACTTGCCCCTACCCAGGACACTAAAGCAGCTCCAACGCTTTCTCGGGTTTGCGACCTTTTAACGTCGCTTTATCCGGGGCTACAGTACAGTTGCAGCAAAACTTACTGCACTGACCAGGCTCTCAACCCATTCTTTCCAAATCAACCCAACTGCCATTTCAGCCTTCCACAAACTCTGTCACCTTTTCACCACCGCCCCGATTCTCCTCCATCCGGATGCCAGCCAACCATTCGTTGTGGAGGTGGACGCGTCGGAAGTGGACGCCGGCGCTGTTCTCTCACAACGAGGTCCAGACCAGAAGCTACACCCCTGTGGCTTCTACTCCAAAAAGTTTAACCCCACTCAGCAGCGATACGGAGTAGGGGACCGTGAACTGTTGGGCATAAAGTGGGCTTTGGAGGAATGGCGTCACTGGCTCCAGGGTGCCAGTGAGCCGTTCATCGTCTGGACGGATCATCAGAACCTCCTCACCATCCGCAACCTCAAGCAGCTGAACCCACGACAGGCACGGTGGGCCCTGTTCTTCGAACAGTACGATTTCCATCTTTCGTACCGCCCGGGGTCAAAGAACACCAAGGCCGACACCCTCTCCCGTCAATACGAGCGAGAAGCGCCCCGGGCGGAGCCCGTGCCTGTCCTTCCACCCACCCGGATCATCGCACCCCTGCACTGGGACATGGAAACGAGGGTCCGCCAGACACTGACCAGCGAACCCGCACCGGCAGGCGTGCCGCCCGGACGGCTCTACGTTCCCACTCAACTCCGGCCCGAAGTCCTCCAGTGGGGCCATTCTTCGCCCATCGCGGGACACCAGGGAACCCGAAGAACCCTCACCTTTGTGGGACGGGCTTTCTGGTGGCCTTCGATGAGGAGGCAGGCCACCGAGTTCGTCCGGGCGTGCCCAGTGTGCGCCAGGGCCAAGGACTCCAATCAACCAACACCGGGGGAGCTTCAACCACTCCCAGTTCCCCGTCGGCCCTGGTCGCACATTGCCGTCGACTTCATCACGGGCCTGCCAGCCTCGGAAGGAAAAGACGTCATCCTCACCATCGTGGACCGCTTTTCCAAGGCAGTGCACCTGGTGGCCCTCGCCGGACTCCCGTCAGCCAAAAACACCGCCGAGCTGATATTGGAGCACGTAGTCCGATTGCATGGGTTCCCTAAGGACATCGTCTCGGACAGAGCTCCCCAGTTCACCGCCCGGTTCTGGAGGGCTTTCTGCCGTCTGTTCAATTCGTCCTGCAGTCTGTCTACCGGTTACCACCCCCAGACGAATGGTCAGACGGAGCGAACCAACCAACAGCTGGAGCGTTACCTGAGATGTTTCATGTCGGATCGTCAACGCTCCTGGGCCCGCTACCTCAAGTGGGCGGAGTTGTCTCACAACCTCCATGTGCCCTCTGCCACCAACCTGAGCCCATTTGAGTAGTGCTATGGTTTCCAACCTCCAATGTTCGCCCATCAAGAAGGTAGATGTACCATCGGCCCAACAGTTGGTTCGCCGGTGCCAGCGGCTACGGCACCAAGCTAACCTTGCCATTCAACGTACCAACACCACCTATGTGGCCCAGCACCGCCGTCGGCACCCTCTGGGACGGTTGTACCACGTAGGTGACAAGGTATGGCTCTCTACCAGGAACCTCCACCTACGCACCGAGTCAAAGAAACTGTCACCGAGATTCATTGGACCATACCGCATCACCCACAGAATCAATCCTGTCACCTACCGGCTCCAGCTGCCTGCGGCGCTCCGGATCCACCCCGTCTTCCACACCTCCCAGCTAAAACCATTCATCACCTCACCCATGATCCAAAGGATACAAAGGATCCTCACCCATGATCCAAAGGATCCCGGGTTAGTTCCTGACGCAATGTAGCATATCTTGTAGGAAGAGGGGGGGTAAAGACCAGTCTTTTTACATAATCTCAAAACAATCACAAGGTGTCAAGTCAGGCAACCATGGTGGCCATTTCAACAGCACTTTGCCATTAGCACTGAAAGAAAAAGTAAAAAACGTCCCCTAAGTTTTTATACATCTCTGTAAAATTTGAGATAATTTCAATGAGAATTGGCAAGAATTGTTAGTGTACGATATGATGTCAAATATGTTGGGAAACCCTGTCACATACAACAGTCAGTTGTTATTTTAAGACATGAAGGTCAGCTGTTCTGGAACAGTTCTTGCCAGAACAATATGTCAAGTGCATTTGCAATTGTCTCTCGTGAAGACCTTCACAAGGAAAGCAAGACCAAAACTTACCTCTGCTGCAGAGGAGAAGTTCATTTAGAGTCACTAGCCTCAGACATCACCAATTAGGAATCACCAATCTGCTTTAAGTAGCAGATACATTTCAATATCAACTCTTCAAAGGGGAATATTGTCAAATACTCTTAAGCAGATATTTATGAGAAATGTATAGAATTTTACTCTTATCGTTGTATTTGATTTGTTTCTAACGAGTAAGCTGGAGGTGATGGTGCTGAGGGAAAATTCTCTTTGTTGACATAAGGAAGAAACCTTAAGGGGAGCCAGACTCAAAAGGGATCCTATCCTCATTTGGGTATCACTGGATAGCATGACCAATGAAGCCAATAAATCTATTCTTTAACTGTGTGTTATAAGGTCAAAAGTGTAACAGTATAACAAGAAATATGTTTTAGTTCACATGAAGTCCTTGTTGAGGTTACCAATGGTTCACTGTTGGAGCCTCAGATACAAACAGTTTCAGAGTGACTGCCATCACAAGCAGTCATAAAGAGACTACGAAATGTAGTGTAGTCCAAAGCCATCTTCATGGGCTATTAAGTGGACCCCATCCTCGCCCTCAGCTCTGAGCAGTAGAACTGAGAGAGACAGAGTCCTGAACTGGTTTGAAGTCTAGCTGCAGGTGATTTCTTTTGCTCTGTTCCAGCAATGCAACACATTACAGGTATGACATGTCCACCTCTTTAACATGGTTCTTCTTTTTAGGCTCAGCTCCTGTTATATAAATTGCATCATCAATTACTGCCTCTTTAATTAAACATTTATGAGGGGCATTCAAGTCAAAACAGGACTTGTGACTGTGCAGAATAACAGGACACAGCTCAGCAAGTAAAAACTCTGGATTCCATCAAGGTAGAAAATCCTGTAATGGACCTTTCTTTAATGGAAAAAGAAATGGCCAGCTTTGATCATCAAAGGTGTTCTCATTTGTCAGGGTAATGCACAAAAAGTCCTGATACAGTCGCTACAAAACCATTTCAACATGTTTGGGACATTAAAGGAGTTCCTGGTAGGCTGTACAATCACTTGTTCCACACACCATGTATTGCCCTTGATCAGGAGTTAGAGAGGGATTTGGAATTCACCCTTGTGTTAGAACCTAGTTAGCTTTGTAGCTGGCATTAGCCATGAAGAGAACGACATGGACGGTTCAGAGATGATTCAGAATGTGGGTTTTGTCATGCAGCTGCTCTCTCCTCAGCACTGCTGAGACACACAGTTACTGTCATTAACCACTGGACCTGTTATTAACACCTGGGACACCCCCACTCATAAAGATAGTTACACATCCCAGTGCTGTTATGCTCTAATATGACCACACATGGAAATACCTCTCATCCAATCTAATGAAAATGCTAAAAAGTTTGCAGGGGTAGCTCAAAAAGGATATGATGATAATGATGATGATTGTTGTTGTTGTTCTTCTTCTAATTATTGCATTTGTAAATAACACGAAATAGACATATATGACAGTAGACAGAAATGTTCCCCATTATAAACACCCCTTCTTATATACAGCACATTGTATTGAAACATCTGTCACCTTTTCATGTACAGTAGAGACTGTTTAGAAGAGCAGAGTTGATCATCTGTCAGCTCTGACCTCAATTTTAGCTCGTGTTAGCGTTCTAAAGTGTGTGAGAATAAATGTGAGTTGTTATTCAGTAGTGTAATCACACAAGTCATATTTTATTTTTAAGTGAATATTTGAGTGGCTAAGGAAACACTTTAAGCTACTAAAAACCTCACAGTATTTCAAGCTATATGTAAGACGCGATCATGGGAAATGCCTGAAGGCCGTGTTTTATTGTGATTTGCTTGAGACCTATAGCACAGATGATCACACGTCAAAAGACGACATGTGTAATAATCATTTGTAAAGAAAAAGAAACATGAAAGGTGAAGATTAATGTGTGAAAATTAAATTATTGTGTAAAATAAAAATGTGAAAAAAGAACCTAAGCATGTGCAAATTAAATAATAATTCTTTGATAAGTTAAATATAAATGTATGGATATTGTAAGGTAGTTAAAAATAAAAACATATATTTTTTTCATATAGTCTTACATAAAGACTATGAAGATAAATGAAGATAAATTTTGCAGAAGCATCACATGTGAAAACAAAAACCATGTGACCTAAAAATGACACAACAATACGAGAAAAAAAATATAAAAATAAATCGTCAGGGGGGGAAAGGTCACATGAAACCTAAAATCATGTGAACTTGTCAAAAAACTCTTGACAATAAAGAAAAATTAACCAAGCATTGAAACAAAATGTTTAAAAAAAATACCTGTATGACCTTAATGTTGTCAGTAAAATGTAAATAAATTATGTGCAATAAAAAGCATGTTACAAAGCAAACTGATTAAAAATGTTTATTTTTAAAACAAATTTAAAATGCTTACATCTAATATATACATGATTACTGACATGAAGGTCATATTTTGTCTTTTTTTTTTTCTTGGAAACCAGATTTTAAAAAGCCAGCAGCATCTGTATACGTCACAGCGTTTTCTCGTTCCTTCACAGATAACCAAGGGAAGCTTTAGCTGTGAGAGCTGAGAGTGCATTGTGTGCTGGTTTATGACCGCTGGAGGGAACGATTTAGTCAAATATTTGATCAGCGAGGAGGTAGAATACAACTCAATTTAAATAAGCGAGTGAGGAAGTAAACAGTGCGGTAGCAGAGGATCGGCGATAAGGCGGCATCACGCCTCTCGTGCCGCTCTACGGCTAAATAACGCACTGGAGCAATTTGATTTCAGAGGCATATCAGATGGAATGTCATTAGAGATTAATAACTTATATTACCTCCGTGACAATAATGGTTATAGCCGAGATGTCCCGGGGAAGTGAAATGACACAAAGCCACAATCTCCTCCTGCCAAACTCTTTCTGCTCTCGCAGAAATACAGTAAATACAGAGAAGCAGTCGCACCAACATGCCACTGAGTATAGAAAACACACACACACACGTCTTATATTATACTTGGTAAATAATAAATTAAAAAAATTCTACAGCACAGCTATTACACTCGAGCAGCAGGAAAAAAAGACGACAATAATAATAAATTCCATTGAGAGTACCGTAGAGCTCCGGCTCATTATGACCGTGCTGTGTGAAGTGTTTAGTATACAACACCGCAGATGACAGCACAATAATAATAATAATAATAATAACAATAATAGTTCTCCATCCGGTCAGAGGCAAAACTAATTTATCAGCAGTTAGTGAATGGTGCTCTGGGAGGCCTAATGAGGCCAGGGGCGAGTGTAAAGCAGGAAAGAGCAAAACGGATATTGGTTAGACGCTGATGAATGACAAATCGACTAAAATAAAACAAGGAGCATTGGACAGAGTTCAAGTGCAGCACCTCGTCGGCATCTTCAGGCCTCGCTTGTTCAGTTAGGTGCTTGTGTGGGTGGTTGTTTGTTTGCTTGTTTGGGTGTTTGCTTGGTTATGTGGTGGCTTGCTTGCTTGGTGGGTTAGTTGTTTGCTTGTTTAGGTGTTTATTTGTTTCCTTTTTCAGAAGGTTGTTGCTCGCTTGCTGGGTTAACTATTTGCCTGTTTAGTTGGGTCAGGGGTAGTTCAGTGTTCAGGCATTGGACTACCGTTTGCAAGGTCCAAGGTTCAAATCCCATGACCACCAAGTTGGCCTTGTTGGGCCCTTGAGCAAGGCCCTCAGATAGAGTACAGTATAATGACATAAAACTGTAAGGGTGTCTGTGTTGTTGGCTTTTCTGCTTGAATGGTTGTAACATTTGTTGATTATTTGCTTGCTTGTTTGTGTTAGTAGAGGATTTTTTAATCTTTTTGTTTTAGTTCATATTTAATAAATTAAATATGAACTAAAACAAACAACTAAAACTAAACAACATTAGTACGTCTTCACCCACAAGCTAATAAACACAAAGTGAAAACAGAAATCTTGAGTCTTGACGAGTTGCTTGGCCTTTATGTCAAAATAACATTGTTGAACATATATATTTTTATTTAAAAAGGCAAAATTTATTGATTTTCCACAGTGCTTGTGATGTTCATGGTCACAGGGGGCCTGGAGTTAATCCCAGGGAGCTTAAGGCACAAGGCAGGGGACACCCTGGACACGGTGCCAGCCTATCGCAAGGCACAGGCACAAAACCGTACACTGTGGGCAAGGTTCAAACTCCTAACCTTGGAGGTGTGGGGCAACAGCACTAACTGCATTATGACTTTGTGGTTATTGCTATTGCCCGACACCTTCAAGGTAAGGGGTTTGAATCTTGCCTCCATTGATGCTTCTGGAGGTTTATTTTCTTAATTTTTTAATATATAGCAATCCTCTAACAAATGCCTGTTGAGTTAAGAAAAGCAGCATCCAAGGTTAAGAAAATGATAAATAAATAAATAAATAAATAAATAAATATAATAAAATGATTATTATTAAGTACTTTTTTTCAAATCCTTTTGAGTCACAAGTGAATACTCAAAAATTGAGAGGGAAATGGTATTACTAATCTGAGGTCTTAGGGGGTTTTCCTTTTTGACCACAGGTCTGGTCTTTATTTCAGAATGACATTACCGAATAGCCGCAGCACACCACACTGCAGATGATGTTTTCCTGATGGCTCGGGTTGTCCCGTGAGAGCCGTGCCGAGAATTGATTTCTGACGATCCATGATTCACCTCCCTGAAGTCCCGTTTCCCCGACACTCCAGCAAATCACATTAAAGGCCCTGTCTGACAGCTCCTCACAGTACACTCCATATAAACAGCCATTATTTCTTCAGAAAGCTCCTTTTTGTTCCGCCGCTGGTTCAAAGGGAGCTCGGCTCTCTCCAAAGACAAGCCGGAGTTCACAAATACTTCCAGAGGACCTTTGAAGGCAATGAGACAGGAGGCAGGGAGGGAGCGGAGCTATGTGTGCTGGTGCCGAGAAACGTTTAGAAGTCTTTAACACGTTGTCATGTCTCATCTTCTGCTTGAAATGCAAAAGGTTTTTGGGTAGAAATGCTTTACTTAATGTTTGTACAGCTTTCAGCGGTTTATCTACAGCTGGGATTATGGCTTTGTCATTAATATTTTATAGTTTCTTGAAATATATGGGAAATAGCTGCCTGACAAGTTCATGCTTGCTTATGCTGAACTCTCATGAAATAATATAAAAGTAAAAATAAAAGAGAAAAAGTTTTGAAAAACTCTGCAGTTTTGCTATTGTAATGTAGCTCAGCAAAATCTATGGAGCGATATCACGGACAATATTTCCCATATGTGGACGCACAAAGTGTACCATAATTCAAATGCAATTGCAAACTTTGCATTACCGTTTGCTGTTTCGCCTTTGCGAGCGCACACTGACTGCCAAATTTCAAATGAAAAAGAAAAGTCCATTTGCATTTGTATTTCCCAGGTCTTACACGTCATGAGCCTGTCATATTTAAATAGCAAAATCAATCACCACGTTTGCTTTTTCACTTTCTCTGCGCCGCGCGTCAAGCCGGCCAAAATTCAAAAGCAATCGCTAATCCATTTGCAATTGCATTTCCAACACGTTACACGGAAACCTGTCAATCAGCGTCAGGGGCGGGTCTATATTGTGGGGCGGGATTGTTATGGGTAGTGACGTCACTCGCAGTCGCCGACCAAGAGGGGGATATTTGAGCAATGGAGGTGGTAAAGTTGTGGTATGCGCTAAAATGCCCCTCTGCACCCCCATAAAATCTCTGTCAAATATATTAGGACATCACAATCAAAAATTTATATTATTATTATCAAATATATTATTACTATTATAATTAACCCTAAGCACGTGACATATTAATACACGGAAATTAAGACACATAATACAAATCCCCATTCTCATTTTGTGGCACATTTATTTTGCAGGGGTTTGTCATGTAATACAAAAATGTTTACACTAAACAAATATTGTTTATGATGAAAAATTACACGAAGCGATTTTTATTATAAATAAGAAATATAAAAATATACATGTATATGAAAAAAATATATTGTCACGACTTGTGGGTGTGTGGTTCGGCATAAACGCAGAGGAGGCAGGGAGAAAGGCCATCTTTTATTGAAGTTTCTCCTTCACATAAACATAATCACTGGGAGCACCTAGTAAACCTTTAAATCTCTTCAAAACAAACCTACACTGTCAAACACAAAATGACGCTTAATACTCGAGGCCTGACTGACTTTCAGTCAGGCTATTTATACTCGTCCTAATGACCCACCTCGGCTTCAGGTGAGTGCTCCCCTCCCCTAACCGAGGTGTCCCATGGGTAATGAAGTTCAAAACTAGAACTCAAAACGAAAACATAAAACCCAGACCACACGGGCGTTTAGGCGCCCTCTAGGGGTGAACCCTTACAGGGTCCCCCCTCAAAAAAATGCTCCTCCGGAGCATCACCGGTCGTCCTGGACTCCCCCCCCCCCCAATGTTCCACCTTCTTCCTCCCGTCCTGGAGGCTGGGTGGCGGAGCTGGAGACTTCCTCGGCGGCCACAGAGCTGGAGACGCGCTCGGCAGCCGCGGAGCTGGAGCGACGCTCGACGGCGGCGGCGGGGCTGGAGCAACGCTCGACGGCGGCACGTCGTCCTTGAAGTCGGGAGGTGGCGGAAGGACGATGCTCTCCAGGCTCTTTGATGTCTGCAGCGTGGAAGTGAGGCGTGGTGGCTGCAGAGCTTTCTCGGAGCTCGGAGACAGCTGAGCCATCACGAGGTCCTCGACGCTGAGAGGCAGAGGAGGAAATGTGTCGTCCTCACTGTCTGATGACGATTCCGGAAGTGGGGTATCCTCGGCGTAGCGAATCGGAGGAGGCGGAGGAGGAAATGTGTCTTCCTCACTGTCTGATGACGATTCCGGAAGCAGGGTATCCTCCGCGTAGCAGAACGGAGAAGGCGGAGGAGAGAGCTCAGAGTCCGCAGCGTTGCTCCCCCGAAGCTCACAGCCCTTATCATGGCTCTCCTGAAGTTCGGAGCCCACCGCGTGGCTCTCCCGAAGCTCAGCGCTCACCTCGTGGTTCTCCCGAAGACCACGCAGCGTGAATCGCCCCTGAAGCTCCTCCACTTGCCTCTGCACACTCTGTATGAGTTTGATACTCTGCTCTGCTTGCCGTACAAAATCGTTCTCCATCCATTCATCCTCCCGAGTCTGCCGCATCCCTCGCTCATTTTCCTCCTAGAGCCTCCAGCGTGCCCCTAGGAATGTGCGCCGAGTGGCCAGCATGCCGCTCCCCGCGTCTGCTTGCCCTTGCGAAGTCCTTCTCTCTGCTCCCTCCCAAAAATCATCTAGGGGGAACACCTCTGCTATGCCGGTGGTACGGTCGAGTATTCTGTCACGACTTGTGGGTGTGTGGTTCAGCATAAACGCAGAGGAGGCAGGGAGAAAGGCCATCTTTTATTGAAGTTTCTCCTTCACATAAACATAAATCACTCTTCTATGGGAGCAACTAGTAAACATTTAAACATCTCTTCAAAACAAACCTACACAGTCAAACACAAAATGACGCTTAATACTCGATGCCTGACTGACTTTCAGTCAGGCTATTTATACTCGTCCTGATCCTAATGACCCACCTCGGCTTCAGGTGAGTGCTCCCCTCCCCTAACCGAGGTGTCCCATGGGTAATGAAGTTAAAAACTAGAACTCAAAACGAAAACATAACAAAACACAGACCACACGGGCGTTTAGGCGCCCGTCTAGGGGTGAACCCTTACATATATAATTAATATATTTTCCCCCTATACTAAATGTGTTTTTTATATAGCTTATTTTATAATGAAATTCGTTTGGTGCAATTTGTAAATCATAAACCTATTAATTTATGTTGTAATATAATATTTGATAGACGTTATGTTGGTTAGCGCATAACATTACAAAAAAAAATCAATAGCTTTTTCGTGATGTGGATTACACATGTAAAACCAGTTGTACTATAACCCAGTCCATCACTCCAAGTTTGATTTCATTTTTATTTTATTTATTTCTTTTAAAAAATTAACTGAATTAATATCAATCTGAATATTGCAAAGGGAAGGGTTGTAGTTATTAGCAAGGATAGAGTGCATTGTAGTACAGTTGGTTTTATATTTTCTAAATGCTAAGTTTCTATAGCAAAAAAAGTTATTGAATTCTGTTGATTTGTCATTTTTTGCAACTCATAATAGATTGTACGAAAGTGCAGTCATTTTCATACATATCTTTACAATTACAATAATAATAATTATTATTTTAATAAGAAAAAACACCCCAACTCTCATTTAACAAATTATCTGTTTTATTGCCACAAGAATTGTCTGTGTAATCATTTATTTTAAAATGTACATTGAAATAATTATTAATCAATTAAACAAACAAATAAATAAACAAATAATCCATACTGTAGCCTAACAGTGTAATATGTTTGATGTCCTGTGAGGTATTTCTCTGTAATCTTGTGTATTCTTCTGAAAATAAATGCTTGGGTCTTGGTCATGCACTTTTTAGACGGTCCCTATTTAGTGACTCCATCGGTATAAAGCGCCGGTACGCAACGTTTCTGAAAGATTTAGCTCCAGCAGGCTGTAACAGGAGAAGATCTAAAAATATTTTTATTTGTAAAAACTTCTCTGTCCACTCCAGAGCAAGAAAATATGCGATTTGTAATTTTTGTGTGTTTATTTCTTGATAAACAAATGAGATAATCTCGGTTCACCTCCATTGCTCAAATATCCCCCTCTTGGTCGGCGACTGCGAGTGACGTCACTCCCCACACAATCCCGCCCCACAGTATAGACCCGCCCCGACGCTGATTGACAGGTTTCCGTGTAACGTGTTGGAAATGAAATTGCAAATGGATTAGCGATTGCGTTTGAATTTTTGGCCGGCTTGACGCGCGGCGCAGAGAAAGTGAAAAAGCAAACGTTCATGACGTGTAAGACCTGGGAAATACAAATGCAAATGGACTTTTCTTTTTCATTTGAAATTTGGCAGTCAGTGTGCGCTCGCAATGGCGAAACATCAAACGGTAATGCAAAGTTTGCAATTGCATTTGAATTATGGCACACTTTGTGCGTCCACATATGGGAAACGCAATTGCAAATGCAATTTGCAATTGCATTTGAATATTGTCCGCGATATCGCTCCATAAAAATCTGGTGTCAATAGATCGAGAGTTTGCCTTCCAACAATGCCGCGCACTTATGCTTAGGAGTAAAAAGAGCTTTGGCTCTGTTATCTAGGTGGGAGGGGCATATTATTATTTTGATAAAATATTATTATGTTTGGGATGCGAGGTGACTTTCTAATCACAACTATATGACACCATGGGTTGGGGGTCCTTTAGTTGTTTATTTTGAAGACTTATTCAGTGATCAATATATATATATATATATATTGATCACCGAATAAGCCTTCAAAATAAGACAGCATCAGGCCGACTTATAGGCAGAGGTGGAAAGAGTAATAAACTTTTGTACTCAAGTAAAAGTACTTCAGGAAAATTTTAAAGTAAAGTTACCATTATAGAAATCGACAAGTAAAAGTAAAAAGTAGCTCATTAAAAATTTACCCAGAGTACGATACAGAGCTACATTTTTTTAACAGCAGGGGTGGGATGGGGGATTTTAGAGTACTGTAGTTCAAACAAGACAAGAGGATAGAAATCTCAAACTAGTTGTTTTTATTGAAGGAACACCTTTGCATAATAAAGCTGTTGCCTTTCTTGTGCTTAAAAATCAAAGTGGTCACTTAAATATGGCCAGGCCTTGCTCCAGCCAAAACAAACATGAGAAAAGCAGGGAATGTCTTTCTTTTTTTTATTTGTATACACACACACACACACACATTGAAGAAAAATGACTTTTTTGCTGTTGTTAAAAAACACAACTTAAAACACCCAAATAAATTAAAAAACATAAACAAATAACAGAACACATTCATCCATTCATCCATCTTAATTGAAAAAATACACTTGAAATTGAAGCTAAGTTTCTAATGTAAATAAATATAGAATTAGACAGATAGATATATAACCTATCCACATATATCTGAGCCATCCTTATGTTATATAACACAATAATTTCAGAAAATGAAAAGTTGCACACTGATCGCACGGAAGTCCTCTAGTAATCCTTTATGAGTTGCAGACCTAATAATCATTATCATCCCTCACACGCTTTATTTCCTTCCTGAAGAAGCAAAGTTACATCTACAGACTACACATAAGGGAACGCTGTTAGAATAACAACGTCTGCGTTACCCATAAGGCCAGTTTTATTACAGTGTGGACGTGTGAAATGAAGCCAGGTTCACAGTATATGACTTCGGGGTGTACGCGGGTCTCGCGATTCCCCCGGCTGAAGATTGGCACAGCTTTCATGATGGATATTTGGTGTAAAAAATAGTGCCGTTTTTTATATTTTGACACCATCATTCCCCATCAAAAGGGCTGAAAAATGGAGGCCATCTGCGGTGGCCGTGCCGGAGAGAGATTACACTTCATAAAGAGAGCAGAGCAGAGAGGTGAAATTCCTCCACACCTGTATGGATTTTCCACTGGATCACTGATAGATTGCACTAATATCACCACAATTAGGGACTTTTCAGGACACGGTTATTGATAGTTTACTTTTTTCTCCACTTTTAAGAAAAAGTCTCACAAAATTCACATCACTTACTCTCTTTACCTTACTTACACAGCTCACTAGGCAACTTTAGCTGTTTTGACACACATTTATGTTGCAAATATTATTCTTTATATATGCAGCTATTAATGTTACTCTTTTGGATTCCATGTTTATCAACATTATTAAAATCTCAGAACTCGCTCTTCCAATGATATCTTTATGTTGCCTACTTTGAAGGATCAGAAACCAGCCAGATTTTGTCATAGCATCACACAAAACTGGCCAGACAGAGTTTAATGAAACTTTGGCATTACTTTGGTATTTGCCTGAAATTAAACCTGTGCGACAAATGAAATCTAAATGTTGTGTAGAAGTAAAGTTATGAGTTGTTTCATCCCAAATTAGATACTACAAGTTTTGACAGCATACTGCTCACGTGTCAAACCCTGGGCGCATCTTAAATGGACAGAATTTAATGAAACCTTTGCAGTAGATCTCTGCCTGAAGTTTAACGTGCACTATAAGTGAAATCAAAATGTTGAGTTAAAGAAACATTATGGATTAGAACTTATTGAGACTTTAAGTAAATATTTAGTGGGTTTCTAACTAAACTAATAATAATAATAAAGCTGTTCACCATATTTTTAACATACTATTTATATAAACTCTTTAACATTTACTGATGCTTACAAATAAAAATCTGAAAAGTGTAGTATGCATAACCCTAACCCCCTTTACTCTGATACCCCTAACTAAAATCCAGTGGAACCAATTGCCTTCAGAAGTCACAGAATCATATGTAGTGAATTACGTATGATTTTTATATTTATTCTGATAAATATAATAAGTGATTATTTTCTGTATTCTTTTTCCTATAATTAAATAATTTATGTTGTCAGGTTTTTAGGTAAGGACACAATTGCGGATCGACACTTTGAGAATGATTGCATTAATGTGAAAGTGTGTGTTCCTTTTCAAAGGCTACACTCGATGCTGCATGAACACGCTATGGGAAACATCTTGTCATGTTACTGGTTCTGAAGCATGTGTGTACCAAACACGCCAAATTTTGGCTTATATAACCTCGGTTGGGTGACGTCATCTGATGAGATGCAACTGCAGGTTATAAATAGGAGTGAACCGGAAACATTCCTCAGATTCTTTGTCTTCACCTAGTAGTGTTGAGTGTGTCTGTGTTTAAACCAGCAAAATAAGAAAGTGTTTAACTCACCGATATGGCAGAGTCCTAAACGAGATTTCCCTCCGTGTGTGATAATCCATATCGGAGGGCGATCTCTACACTTTACTGCTTCGATTAAGTGCTGCGTGTGTGCCTCGTGTAGCAGGATGATCTGTGGTCTCATCATGACAGTTATAGTTATGTGGGTGTCTTATTTATGACTTTTGTACAGTTATATACTGCCACACTCTTAGTTGGGGGGACTTCCGGATCACCTGGTTTGTGTTTGTGCTCACTCCAGACACTAGCCAATCTGCTTGCCTATGAGCTGTTATAAAGGTAATGGGACAGCCGTTCAGGTAGCGCGCCCGCCTCCTTTCAGTCGTGTACCTGACTTCCGGTCTTGCCACAGGTAAGAATGCTCCTCGAAATCGCTCAGCTATGTTGATGGGCAGTGATACTTACCTAAATGTTTTCCTTAGGTTTCCTCTGGACTCGTTAACAGTGGGGTATTTCCCTACCAGCTCTGTAGAGTGCGCGCACTGTTTTATGGTGCGTCTGACTTTCACTTTCATGTAAGGTATGAATGCTTTTTGCGATCTCTCTCCCATGTTTATGGACGGAGGCACTTATTTAAATATCGGCTTGTAGACTCATCTTGGCTTTTCCTACAGTCATTTTCTGTGGATTCTCCTGTGTGTAGCGTGCACGTTGTTTCGCTGCGCGTCTGACTTCCGCTTCCGTGTCAGGTATGAATACTCTTCGCCATTTATTATTTTGGAAATGGTTATTTAATTGGAATTGTAGGTTTCTCCTGACTTTCCTGTAGTGAAATCTCTTTCTATCAACTCTTCGTTGTGTAGAGCGCATGCCTTTTGCTGCACGGCCAACTTTCCAGTCTTTGTTTCAGTTTTCCCCTAAACGGGTGGGTTCTTTAACATTGCCCGACTGGAGTCGGTAAGTGGCTCGTTCCCTGTACTTCCTGGTTGTACCGGGCTTGTTGGGGGTTGTTCATTCAGCATCCAGAACAGGTATGTACGTTTTATTAGTACATTTTATTGTTCTCCATGGTATGTATATGTCCAATTTGTTTAATTTTAATTAGGAGCTGTATTTTGAAGTGGGTGCTGTGGACAAATGCATGAACGCTGCTGTTTTGCTTTGCCTGAATTTTGCTGTTTTGCTTTGCCTGAATTTTGCTGTTTTGCCTTGCTTGAACTGTGCATGCTTTGCTTCGCTTTAAATGCTGCTTTGCATGCCTGAATGCTGCTTTTGCCTGAAGGCTTTTGATTTTCTTTCTTTGTTTGCTTTATTTTGGTTTGCTTTACTGTCATTGGACAAATAGCTGCAATATAATTGCTTCACTGTTGTGTTGCATGGCTGATTTATTGGCGGGGTGCTTTGCTGCTGTGTATGCATTCTGTCTTTGAATTTGTTTTTAAATTGTAATTCGTCTGTCTTATCTTTCTCTCTTGTTATTTTAATGTCTATTTCGTAGAGCTGTGAGCTGAAGGTGGTGGCAGTGTGACGTGTTGGGGTTGGTTTCCTTCTTCGTGTGCGTGTTGGTCACTTCTGTGTCGATTGTCACTGTGAATAGTGCGTGGATGTGATTCACGTGTGTTTGGGGTGACTCTGGCTGGGATATTCATCCCCTCCCTGTCTTTCATAGTCTGCCACCCACTGGTTAGCTCCAGCTCAAAAAGGATGGTGTATGTTTTTATAATTTTTAGTATTGCATATTCCTGATGTCAAATTAAAATTATTTATGATATCTAATTGTTGAACTGTGACATTGTGTATTTTTCTGTGAGAGAATAAACATTTATGTACGAAATCCACGCCTCTTGCATCTCTGGTGAATGTACCTGGGTGCCTTAGTTAGTTTAATAGTTAGGGTTTTGTTTTATTTCCTTGGGTGCAATTCCCAAGGTGGCGTAATTGGCTACCATTGTTAACAGTAGCGGGGCGGCGGAGCTCAAGTGAGCCAGCGCCCCCTAGCGCTCGCCACACTCGCATTCCTTGAGAAGCTTTGAGCCGCCACGCATTCCTGGGCTTAAAACTCATGCATCCGACAGAGCTGTGAGAGACGGAGTTAAAGCTCCTTTCTTTCGCGTTCTCACCGGAAATTCCTCTGTCCGCTCTCAAGCGCGCCCTGGCGCTTCTTGTGAATGGGCAAGGATAAACATCCTCTCTTGCTTCTGCGAAGATGGAAATAGCCTTTAAGCACTTAAAAACATTAGACGGCAGGTTCTGTCGGGTGGCTGGGGGGCAGAGCCTTAACCATGCTCTCTCCCCTTTCTTAGCAATCTCCATATGAGTTAACCCTTTCATGGAGTAAGCTGTATTCATTCCGTGTTTTCCTGCCATCAACTTATTTATTTACTTAAATATAGTTGATGTGGAAGCGTGGGGTTATATGATGACGAGAGGTGATGTGACATGATATGATGGTCACTTTCTGGTCTAGCTTGACCATCACTTTCTGAGATCTTGGCTCTCATGGCAGCTGTATCCACGGTGACACCTTTGGGCCTTCTGCACATGAGAGCATTTCAAGTTGTGGCTAAGAACCAAGGGATTTCACTAGGGCCAATCCCCAATAAAGGTTACGCTCCAGGTGCTTCGTACCCTTCCTATGTGGTTCAGACCCCGGTTTCTACTCTGGGTACCACTCTAAGTTCGTCGTATCATCGCAGATGCTAATGACAGATGCTTCCCTCACAGGCTGGGGTGCGGTCTTAGATGACCGTCCAGCCCAAGGGAGCTGGAGAGGCTATCTTCTCGCGCGGCACATCAATTGCCTCGAGATGATGGCTCTATTTCTGTCCCTAAAGCACTTTCTCCAGCAGTTGAGAGGCTGCCATGTCCCAATACGGGTGGACAACTCTATGACAGTCTCATATATTAATCGCCAGGGCGGACTGTGCTCGCGGCGCTAATAGCTAGTGCACCAGGTTCCTGTCCCTCCGGCGATTTACATTCCAGGGTATATGAATGTGGGTGCAGTTGTACTGTCCAGTCAATCTCTGACACACGGGGAATGGAAACCCCACCCCAAAGTAGTCAGTCAATCTGCGAGAGATTGCATGTAGCAGAGGTTGACCTCTTTGCCTCGCAAGATTAGCAAATGTCCCCTTTACTACTCTCTGACTCTTCCAGCTCCCCTGGGTCTGGACGCCTTGGCCCTCTCGGATCTAGTATCCCTCTTAAACGGCTCCTATGAGGCGCTTGCAGTGCGGCGGACTTGGTACTCTCGTTCCCATAGCGTTTTCATGCAGCATCGAGTGTAGCCTTTGAAAGGGAACTTTGCTGTAACCCTGTTCCCTGAAAAGGCGGGAACGAGATGCTGCGTCCCAATGCCGCACTGCCTACGTGACCAGCCGTCCGTTCAGACAAATCAATCTGAGGAATGTTTCCGGTTCACTCCTATTTATAACCTGCAGTTGCGTCTCATCAGATGACGTCACCCGACAGAAGTTATATAAACCAAAATTTGGTGTGTTTGGTACACACATGCTTCACAACCGGTAACATGACAAGATGTTTACCATAGCGTTGTCATGCAGCATCTCGTTCCCGCAACATTTTCAGGGAACAAGGTTACAGCAAAGTAACCCGAGACGTTTTGTATACTCTGATTTTGGACGTGTACTATTTATTTAGATGTAAATTTGAAAAAGTGCGTGTTGGAGATTTTTAGAGAGGGTTTGCAGTCCGCGCAGAATTCTGGGACGTGGACTTCAACACAACAGTCCTAATCAAGACATAAGACATCTTTTTAAAAACTCCTAGATTAAAATTACGTTTGCTACTGTTTTTTCCCTAAATGCTTGTTAGCGTTCGCTATAAGCCATCTGTATGTGTTTCCCATTGTTTGTAGCAAATATACACTGATTTATTACTATTCGAAAGTTTCTATAAATGAAATATTTTTTCTAAAATACCTCCTTACGTGTGCTGACTTCTTTTTTTTTGTACATCCTCATGGTGAAAAGCACCAGATTTAAATAGATTTTACCAGCAAAATCCTCTGTGGTCTGAAAACACCTTCTTTAAAAATACAGATTTTTTTTTCTCTCCCTTTCCCACTTTCACCAATGTATATACACAACGGGCGATGAGAATATTGAGAATTCAGAAGTGTTGTCAAATACTCTTAAGGGTGGGGAGTAATGTTTGGGGTATGAGCAGGGAGCAATGCAGTACAGTGAACGCAGCATATTTCAAGCTGCCGGTACAGAAAATGTATTCAGAAACATTGCATTTCTGAAGATTTGACCCTCCTGCTGTTGTCACGGTCAAATATGACTCCAGTGAATAAATATATTAAAAACTGATTATAGGAGTGTGATGTAATGCGTGAGGCGTACACACTCCGCTCGTCTGTAATACATCGAAAGCAAGCGTGAAGAAAAAACGAGCAAAAATCCATATTTGCTAATGGTGCATGGCAGCAGGCGCTCAATGACTGTCAGTCCCGCAGTGCTGTTTATGTGTGGCTTGTTTATGCATGTGTGTGTGTGTGTGTGTGTGTTGCTCCCTCCTGATCCTGCACCTTAGGGCCTTTGACCAACAAGCAGTTTGTTTTTGTGAGCACCGTCTGTGTGTCCGACGGAGGCAAAACACACACCAGGAAAACCATATGGCACTGCTGACACGGCGGCCATCTTCAGCATCATCTCAGAGCAGGACAAGCTCATGACAACACTAGCAGTACAAACGCTAACAACAGACGAGCACAAGCACATCTGTGAGGAAACAAAAAAACAAAGATTAGACAGTACAATTTTTTTTCTCTTTTTGTGTGTTTGTGTTCATTTACATTAAATGAAGCAAACCTTGTACATAATATTATGATAGAAAGAAATGGTGATTTTTTTTTTATACAGGGCCTTGCAAGAGCATTCAGACCACTTTTTTTTGTCACACTATGACCACAAATGTAAATGTTTTTTTATTGGGATTTTATGTGAGAGAGCAACACAAATTAGCATATTATTGTGAAGTGGAAGGAAAATGATAAATTGTTTTCAATTTTTTTTTTATAAATAAAAATCTGCAAAGTGTAGCATGCATGACCCTAGCCCCCTTTACTCTGATACTCCTAACTAAAATCAAGTGGAACTAATTGCCTTCAGAAGTCACCGAATTAGAGTAAATAGAGTCCACCTGTGTGTAAGGCCTTGTTCACACGGGCGTTAAATTTTTGGATAAACGAACGAGCTCAGAACGTCCTATACGTTGATGTTGCGTTTTGTAGTGCCGCTCGATTGATTTCTACACTGGCGTTCGTTTGTCTCTGTCTAACGACAGCCTGCAGCCCAAATTGTAGTTTGTGTGTTTAACCTGTGGGGGCAGTGTGTCGGGAACTGGATATGAAAGCCCTTGTCATTTTATTTTAGGTGCCTCCTTTTAATATGGACCATTTTGCTATATTAGACATTAATCTTATTGTTTTAAATTTTTGTAATTAAATTATTATATTTCATATAATATATAAAAATATTTTTTTAAATAATACGGCGACGTAGGGAGAGGAAAAAAAAACGCTGCCGCTACTGGGTTCACCCTCCTACTGCACAACGTCGGATTAAAGGACGTTTTTTGTGGTTTATGAAGAAATGCGAACATTTCCGCGCAAGTTTTATTTTTTAAGCATTTTATTTTTGCCCTTTTCCCACATTTCCCTATGTATAGCATGTTAGGATCATGGGATATATCCGGTCCTCCGAAGCATAAAATAGACGTCGAGAAAACGAACTAGGTTTCCTTGCGTTCGTTGGGATTTGAACGCCAAGAAAATGCTGCATGCAACGTTTTTTTAACACCGTATAAACGCGCAGTTGGACAAACGCACGTCACCAAAGCCCGTGTGAACACCGTCATTGACTCCTATGTGTAGAAAACCCACTGCGCTTCATCTGCGATCACCGGACGCTACGAACGGCAGAAAAACGGTCGATTTTAACGCCCGTGTGAACAAAGCCTAATTTAATCTCAGTATGATTACAGCTGCTCTGTGAAGACCTCAGATGTTTGATAGAGAACAACGGGTATGAATTCTATTGCAAGGCACTGTAAACATTCTCCAAGTTGTACATCAGCGCACTTCACTACGAAACAGACTGAATAAGTTATTTCCGTGATATTCTTAAAAAAATATGATAACTGTATACACACCTAATGTGAGCTGAGTAGATTTTATACCACAGTTTATTTGAATTTTGATTCTGGTGGGTGTTTTGCCCTCAGTTGGACACACAAGATGGTGACTGCTTGTTGGTCAAAGGCCCAGGATCAGGAGGGAGCAACACACACACACACACACACACAGTTTTTTATTGATGGCTAGATGAAGCTTCACGAAGCCTTGGAGCCTTCCAGCCAATGAACCCATAAAAGGGTTCATCTTGCAGTGTTACCAAGAAGAGGAAAGAAGAGAAGGGCAGTGCATGTGCTCGAACAACTGTGTTTATGGGGGTGAAGGGACACTTTATTAATTTTTATTTAAAAGCAGTATTTGTTCGACAATGTTGGGGTGTAAGCAATTCTTCTTTTTGGAAATGACTTCTCCAGTTTTGAAAAAAAGAAAAAAAGTTTGCAGGGTACAGATGATGCTACGGTGTACAAAAACCCCACAGCAAGCCGGTAGAGGTTAGGAAATACCAACCTCTGCCTCTCCCAAGAGAGAAGGGGTTCTTCACCCAGCCAATGTTTGGTTCAGACATGTATCACTGGACTTGTACGACGTGTTATAATATTGCTGAGTGCACTTACCTCACTGGGCGAGATCAATTCAAAGTGTTCCCACATCACAGAAAGCTTCCTTTTCCTCAAATGCTCCAGTTTTACAAGCATTACAATACTACCCATGAATTATGCAGACATTGCTTGGGCTAACATCGCGGCAAAATTCAAACCACTTCCTCAACTGCTACACACAGCGAGGCTTTAAACATCATTGATGATGTCAGTCAATATCGTAATCGTAACAATACAAACCTCAGTAGCGCTTCACTAAACAGTTCCTGCATGTCTTGACAGCACGTTTGGAGCATTGGCACAGTACGTCCCCTCGCTATTGTTTTTGTATTTTTCAAAAAATCTATTGGACGGTGGCCTTACACCTCCAGGGTTGAGGGTTTGAGACTTGCTTTATGTGTGTGTGTGTGTGTGTGTGTGTAAATGTATGGAATTTGCATTTTCTCCCTGTGCTTCCTCCTGTTATTCCACTTTCCTCCCACAGTCCAAAAGACATGTAGATTAGACTAACTAGCATTCCCAAATTGCCTGTTGTGTGTAAATGGGTGCCTCACAATGAATAGGCACCCTGGGTCCAAAGTCTCCTGGGATAGGCTTCAAACCCTGGCAACCATGTACAGGATAAAGTGGTTGTTATACCTTACTTGTTTTACATTAATGAACCTGATTATTTTAAGGTTTTCTGACATAGAGACATGGGAAAGTTTAATCAATCTTTTAAATCCATTTTTTTTCAAGATCATATATCAGTAAAACAATCCCCCCCAAATTCCCACTTCCTCACTCCATGTACAGTGGAACCTCTGATTGCGAGTAACACGGTTTGCGAATGTTCACAAGCGAAGATTTTGAATACATTTTTCACTTGAAAAAGAGCAAGTCTTGGTTTACGAGTACCGAGTATCATGTATCACGCATGCACTTTTTGTTTTGATGCCGAGCGTCATGTGATCACAACTGAGCCAACGGGTTTTCTCTCTCTTTCTCTTGCGGAACTGTGGGTAATCGTCTCCCCTGCTGGGTCTTAGTGTGCGTCGCTTACTGGTATAATCAACATCAACATGTGTATATTTGTGTGAAATTCAAATAAGAGAGGAGAAAGGTTTACTGTGTAAGATGACAAGGGGGAGATGGGAGGGGCTGATTCCTCCTCTCCGCTTACTTTCACACACATATACACAGCGTCTGCGCGCATAAACGGAAACACTTATCTGTCGGGATTTATTTCTTACTTTTTTTTAAGGTAAAGTGCTGGTTCATTTGTTTTATTTTTACTTCATATTTTGTGTTAATTATTTTTATGTATTTATTTTTGGGGGCTGTGGACCAAATAATTTGAATTTCCATTATTTCCTATAGGAAAATTCTATTTGGTTTATGAGTGTATTGGAATACAAGCCCACTTCTGGAACAAATTATGCTCATAATGCAAGGTTCCACTGTATAAAGTAGTAACACTTCCTATGGCTCACTGGAATGCTTTAGTCTACCCAGAACATGCTAAAGTGCTTCTTATCGTCTGTGGTTCTGAGTAACCACACCACTAACTCTCTTTTGTTCTACCCAGAACATATTGATTACCTTTGCACCTTGTTAACAGATATGATTGGAATACTCTATTGAATATCTATCCTGTGAATAAACTAGAGAGTACATTCAGATACATTATGTACGAATATGTACGTACGTGTGTGTGAGGCACTTCAAGCACACACACATACACACACACATTGGTTTCTTTCATTTTCAGAAGTTTATACAAACAAATGCCTCCTCCAGTCTTCATCACTGAAGTGTGATGTTGTACTTAAGAACAAGGCTCAATACTGTATGTGGGTTTAAATTAACACTAATAATCTAATCATTGGAATACGGACTCACCCAATCAAAACTACATCAAACACAGGGGTAGGTCAGTGGTTAAAGTATGGGTCTACTAATTAAAAGGTCCCAGGTTCAAGCCCCAGCACTGCCAAGTTGCCACTGTTGGGCCCTTGAGCAAAGCCCTCAACTGCTCAGGTGTAAATAAAATGTAAGACGCTATGGATAAGGCCATTGGGTAAACGCTGTAAATGTCATGTAAACACCTAAGTCAGAAAATCTGATCCGGTCTTAAATTTTCCATTTAAACATTTAATAATCTATTCAATAGATAAATATTATCCATGTAAACACTTGATCTGATCATTTCTCTCTTGATGGGATAAATACTTTTTTTTTTTTTTTTTGCATAACCCCACATAGGGGAAACAATATGTGACGTGACAAGTTTCCATGAATAAATTGTGCTTCCATTCCTGATCAATAAACTCTGTGAGAACAAGCAACCCTCTCCCACCTTTTTTTTCAGACTTTCATCCACTTCACATGTAGTAAAGTGTCTAACCAATCACAGATGAGACTCAGTTCTTGTACCCGAATCACAACACAGAAGGCAGAATTAAGCAGAAAAGATGGAAAGTTTGATTGAACCTCTACGTTTCCCGAAAATATTCTTCTATTAATACATTTCTAGCAGATTAAATGCTTCACAGTGGACTGAAACACTTGTGAAAAACAAAAGTTGCATTTAGATTAAAAGCTTCCAGAATGAGGACACATAAGTTTGAAATATTACTATAATAATTATATTGTCCATATAAATGTGGCTAATGTGACATTGGCTAATGCGGATTGGACAAATTCTCCAGGATTCACCATGGTCGTTTGAATAACGCTAACCTTGTAGCCCTCGCATAGCCAAACATCATAGTTTTAATTCAATAGTTTAGGAATAGGAGTCTAGTCTTCACTCCACCACAACAATTTAATAAATAGAGAAATTATACAGTACAGTATTTTTTTTCCTTAATCCATCCTACCACAGGTTGAGCATTTTTAACATATTAGCAAACGTTAGCAGTGTGTCAGTAACGGCATTGCTCATTCAGTCAGCTGACATTCAAAACGGAAAACACACTAATCAGGAATAACTCTAAATATTAAGTGTGCAAGATAATCCTCACGCTGTATGCATTACTTTATAAACAGAACACACACACGGCAGACAGCGCACACTATATTTAGAACCATGTCTCAGCATGGAAGCCGCCACACATCATAATCACAAGTGCTGCTTTCAGCAATATGTGACATGACGTTTAAACACAAACGCTCACGGACTTGGTGCAGCAGTGATTTCATTTAACATGTCATGAAGCACTCGGCTCTTAAAGCAGAGCTCACAGAGAGCTTGTACCTTCTTATATATACTAGAGATGTTCCGATACCATTTTTCCCCTCCCGATACCGATTCCGATACTTGGGCTCAGGCCGATACCGAGTACTGATCCGATACCTGGGTGTGTATTTGTACAGTGTGTGTTTGTGTGTGTGTATATATATATATATATATATATATAGAGAGAGAGAGCATTTCTTTTTTTAAGTAAAATACTACTAGCCCTGTGTAACGGGTTCGACCCTAAGTGCACGGGCAACACCATAAAACACGGACACGAGGCGAGGTCTTACAGGAAAAAGGGTAATTTATTTTTAACAATGGGTAAGGAAAGGGTTAAAGGCTCTCTGTGGTCTTTTCCACTTCAGCAGCAGGGATGCGAAGCCGGGCTCTACGCGCAAGTGAAGGTGCCGCGGGAGCTCACACAACTCGTTCATGCGCTCCTCTCATCACGCGGAGATCAAAGGCGCCCCCCCTTTTTAAAGTCTCTGGGGCGCATCACATCGCCCCGCTCTTGTGCCACTGTCTCTCATAAAATCCACTACGTCGCAAAGTCGAGCTTCCCAACAGTCAGACCCCGACCTACACTCCCCGCTGTGTTTTATACCGCCGGGATCATTAGCGGCGATAGCTCATGGGCCGTTGCCTGATTCTGCGGCCCTGCTCCTTCACATACCTAAAGGGCGGGGAGGCCGCCTAACTAGTGGGCGAGGAGCAATATCAATTTGGGCACACGCCCATCACAGGCGCACGCCTGTGAGGAAGCTAAGCTAGCAAAGCTAGCAGGCATAAATAGGTTATGTTTAGGAAAATGGTATCGGATCGGTACGTGGACTCAAATCCAAACCGGATTCCAAAAAAGTTGGGACACTAAACAAATTGTGAACAAAATCTGAATGCAATGATGTGGAGATGGCAAATGTCAATATTTTATTCAGAATAGAACATAAATCACGGAACAAAAGTTTAAACTGAGAAAATGTATCATTTTAAGGGAAAAATATGGTGAATCAAAATGTCATGGTGTCAAAAAATCCCAAAAAAGTTGGGACAAGGCCATTTTCACCACTGTGTGGCATCTCCCCTTCTTCTTACAACACTCAACAGACGTCTGGGGACCGAGGAGACCAGTTTCTCAAGTTTAGAAATAGGAATGCTCTCTCCAACTGTTCAATCGTCTTGGGCCTTCTTTGTCGCACCTTCCTCTTTATGATGCGCCAAATGTTCTCTATAGGCGAAAGATCTGGACTGCAGACTGGCCATTTCAGTACCCGGAACCTTCTCCTACGCAGCCATGATGTTGTGATTGATGCAGAATGTGGTCTGGCATTATCTTGTTGAAAAATGCAGGGTCTTCCCTGAAAGAGATGACGTCTGGATGGGAGCATATGTTGTTCTAGAACCTGAATATATTTTTCTGCATTGATGGTGCCTTTCCAGACATGCAAGCTGCCCATGCCACACGCACTCATGCAACCCCATACCATCAGAAATGCAGGATTCTGAACTGAGCGTTGATAACAACTTGGGTTGTCCTTGTCCTCTTTGGTCCGGATGACATGGCGTCCCACATTTCCAACAAGAACTTCGAATCATGACTCGTCTGACCACAGAACAGTCTTCCATTTTGCCACACTCCATTTTAAATGATCCCTGGCCCAATGAAAACGCCGGTGACTGAGACTGTGTCTGAGTCCCGAACACTATTTGGAAGACTATTCCATAATTTTGGGGCTTTGTAAGAAAAAGCTCTGCACCCAGCTGTAGTTTTCATAATACGCGGTACTGACAAGCAGCCTGCATCCTTTGACCGAAGTAGGCATGGCGGATCGTAAGACACTAGCAGTTCGCTCAGATACTGCGGCGCGAGACCATTTAATGCTTTATATGTCAAGAGTAGTATTTTAAAATCAATGCGAAATTTCAGAGGGAGCCAATGTAGTGAAGATAGGATAGGGGTGATGTGTTCATATCTTCTGGTTCTAGTGACGACTCTCGCTGCTGCATTCTGGACTAGCTGAAGATTGTTTATGCACCTAACAGAACAACCAGACAGTAAGGCATTACAATAGTCCAACCTAGAAGTGATAAAAGCATGAACTAGTTTTTCTGCATCGTTTAGCGACAATATATTTCTTATCTTGGCAATATTTCTGAGGTGAAAGAATGCTATCCTGGTGATATTATCTACATGAGGTTCAAATGAAAGGCTGGAATCTATAATCACGCCGAGGTCTTTTACTGTTGCACTTGATGGAACAGAAAGGCCATCTAAAGTTACGGTGTGATCTAAGATTTTACTTCTAGCTGTATGCGGTCCTATGACTAGAACTTCTGTCTTATCCGGATTAAGCAGAAGGAAGTTAATTAGCATCCAATTTCTTATGTCCTGCACAACAAAAATTGCTCAACTTTACTCATCAGGTTTTGTTGAGACGCATAGCTGTGTGTCAACAATGAAAACTAATACCATGCTTACGGATTATGTTGCCCAGAGGAAGCATGTAAAGGGAAAAAAGCAGTGGGCCTAAAACTGAACCCTCCGGAACGCCAAACTCCACTAGAGAACATGCAGAATAATCACCATTTAAGTCTACATACTGATAACGATCGGTCAAATAGGATCTGAGACAGGAGAGGGCTGTACCCTTAATTCCTACTACATTTTCTAATCTGTGAAGAAGAATAGCATGATCAATGGTGTCAAAAGCTGCACTGAGGTCGAGTAATACACGCATAGTTACACAACCCTGATCAGAGGCCAATAGGAGGTCATTTACTACTTTAACGAGTGCTGTTTCTGTGCTGTGATGAGGTCTAAATCCTGACAGTTACAGATACAGTTCATGTATGCCATTTCTATGTAGATATGAGCATAGCTGCTCCGCTACTATCTATTCCAGAATCTTAGAGATAAAGGGGAGGTTTGATATTGGCCTGTAATTGGGCAGCTGACAGGGGTCGAGGTCAGGTTTCTTAATTATTGGTTTGATAACTGCTAATTTAAAAGATTTTGGAACATAACCAATGCTGAGTGAGGAATTAATTATTCTCAACAGCGGTTCTGTTATTACTGGTACTATCTGTTTAAGAAAATGTGTCGGTATAGGATCTAATATATGAATGAATTTGCAGTTGATGAGTGAAAAAAGTTCATTCTCTTTAAGGGAAGTAAAGTATTCTAGGTTTGAATCTGACATGGCTAGGTTAACATCTGTATAAATTACATTGTTCGGTTTCAAAGCCTCAATTTTATGCCTGATATTTACAATTTTATTATTAAAAAAGTTCATGAAGTCCTCACTATTGTATGATGTTGTTGTGGAGATTTCTGTAGTGGTCTTATTTCTGGTTAATTTGGCTACGGTATTAAATAAAAATCTAGGATTATTTTTATTTTCTTCTATAAGAGTGGAGAGATACGTTGATCTAGCTGCACTAAGAGCTTTCCTATAGTTCAGGATGCTCTCTTTCCATGCTATTTGAAATACTAACAATTTAGTTTGACGCCATTTACGCTCTAATTTCCGAGCGGTTTGTTTTAAAGTGCACGTGTGATCGTTATACGAGGGAGCGAGTTTCTTATCTCTAATAATTTTTCGTTTAGCTGGAGCTACATTATCTAAGGTACAACGAAATGTCGACTCTAAATATTCAGTCGCTTGATCGAGTTCTGTGTGGTCAGACGGTGACCTAATCGAAGTTGGTAACTCTGGGAGGTTACTGATAAAACTCTGTGTGGTAGTTGATGTGAAAGTACGTTTAATATGGTAGCGCGGTGCTGTGTGTACATTATCACTGTGACACACTTGAATGGAGACAAGATAGTGATCTGAGATAATTTCAGACAGTGGAATTGTGAATACATTTCTTATACTTAATCCGAAAAATATTATTAAGTCTAAAGTGTGACCTGCTTTATGAGTGGGTCCTACTACACACTGATTTACGCCTACGGAGTCCAGTATGGACATAAATGCTGTTCTCAGAGGTTCTTCTGTATTCTCAAAATGAATGTTAAAATCTCCGGCAATTAACGCTTTGTCTACAGAAACGACCAGGTCTGAAATGAAATCCACAAATTCACTAAGAAATTCAGAATACAGCCCTGGAGGTCTGTAAATTATAATTAGTGGAATCGACTGAGCTGACTTAATATACTTAAATACACTTATGTTACTATAAAGAATTTCAAATGAGTTAAATTTGTGCCCGTGTTTTTGTACGATAGACAGATTATCATTATGAATAACTTCGACGCCTCCTCCTCTACCAGTTAACCGAGGCTGGTGTATGTAGCTGTACCCAGGAGGACTAGCTTCATTTAGAGCTACATACTCATCCTGTTTAACCCATGTTTCAGTTAAACAGAGTATATCAAATGCCTGATCTGTGATAATTTCATTAACAATAACTGCTTTTGATGCAAGAGATCTAATATTTAACAATCCTAGCTTCAGATCAGAGGAGCCAGCTGCGCATTCAATGTGATCCAAGTTTGTGGTCTTTATGTTAATTAGATTATTAAAACAGACTTTCTGAGACTTTCTACATTTTTGCTTAGATCGGGGAACAGACACAGTCTCAATATGGTGAACCCTGAGTGACGACTCTATGCAGCTAGCAGACGGTTGGTTTAGCCTGTCTGTCTGCTCCCTGGCCTGGGCTCTGGATTGTCACCGATTAACTAGACCTCTACTGAGACTATGAGCTATACTACAGGAAATGAGAGCAGCACCTTCCCGAGTGGGATGGACACCATCCCGCCTTAACAGGCCAGCTTTGCCCTCAAAGGTCTTCCAATTGTCTATGAAGCCCACATTATTTTTGGAGCACCACCTGGACATCCAGCGGTTCAGCGACCATAACCTGCTGTAAGCTATGTCGCCACGTCTCATTGGGATGGGACCAGAGCATACTACTTCATCGGACATCGCCTTCGCTAATTTAAACACCTCTGTAAAGTTACTCTTACTATCCTCTGACTGACGAAGGCGTATATCATTAGCTCCAGCATGTACCACTATCTTAGAGAACCTCTGCTGTCCTAAAGCCCTAAGATTACCTGCTATGTCCGGTGCTCTGGCTCCCGGGATACACCTAACCACTGCCGCCCCTAAAGGTCTAGCTAATGTCACGTGCCTCAGTATAGAGTCTCCTATAACCAGAGCTCTTTCAGGTTTCTCAGCGGGTGCAGCACTGAGGAGAGCAAACCTGTTGGACACGTGAAGCGCAGAGGAGGTGTGCTCCGGTGGGCTAGCCTTAGCGTTAGCTTTGGCTGAACGAGTATGCTGCCGAGTCGTCACCCACTCGCCCCGCTGTGAGGGCTCTAATGCCGGAGTCGGGGGCTGTTTATCTTCGCCTATGGCACCCAGACTGTCGGCTATGGGAATAACGCTGCTCTCACACTCTCTAAAGTCTGGATGCGCTCCTCTAACACTGATATCTTCTCCGTCAGAGTGCTTACTAACACACACAATAAAATTATCACTAATGATGGAGGAAGAATGTATAAACATCCTGCACTCTACACACTGAACGAGCTGAATGGTAGACATGATAACGTACCTGAGTCGGAGTTTTAGTTGTTTGGAGATGAATTCCGTTTGTTGTTCTTAGACGAGGAAACTCACGCGTTCTCCAAAAATTGCAGAAGAAAAGGCGAAGCCGAATAGTATGGAGATGTAAAAGCTAGTTGCTATTAATATTGTTATTGTATAAAGCGATGTAATTTAAACGCTGATACAAACGCGAAACTTTCGCGGCAACGATACGAAAACAGGCTATCTATCTTGGCTTCTGAGAGACACTGCCACTCTGAGAAGCTCTTTTTTATACCCAATCATGTTGCCAATTAACCTAATTACTGTTAATTGGTCTTCCAGCTCTTCGTTATGCTCAAATTTACTTTTTCCAGCCTCTTATTGCTACTTGTCCCAACTTTTTTGGGATTTGTTGACACCGGAATCAACATATTTTTCCTTTAAAATTATACATTTTCTCGGATTAAACTTTTGATCTGTCATCTATGTTCTATTCTGAATAAAATGTTGACATTTGCCATCTCCACATCATTGCATTCAGTTTTTATTCACAATTTGTTTAGTGTCCCAACTTTTTTGGAATCCGGTTTGTACTCGCTGATTCCGATGCCAGATTTTTTTGTGGTATCGGTAGCATTTCCGATACCAGTATCGGAATCGGAACAACCCTAATATATACACAGCGCACTAAACCTCTGTGCTCACATGATATACAATAAGTGTCGTAAACTTGCGCATGCTGACACCCCATGCCTCAATGCAACACTATACAGTAGGTCTAGACAGGATGGAGTTCGGGTTTAGCTTTATTTACAAATAAAACAAAATAAACAGAAATGTATTTAAGCTAACTGGAGTTAGAGTTTGCACAACTCATCACCAGAGACCGAGCATCAGCACTGAGAACTCAGGAGAAGAACATGAAGACCTGAGGCTTAAATAAGGACCACAATTAACAGAAGCAGGAGCAACCTAAAGGAACTTAAAACCAAACAGGAAGTGACCTACAAAGTAAGATTCCTGAGGGTGCTGAAGTCAATGTCAAAATAAGGGTTCCAAATTATTTTAATTCTATTCCAAACTCTAGGTTTAAAAAGAAAGTAAGAAATTTAATTCATATACATTTCAAGCTCCTGCTTAAAACTACACTTTTTATAGATGCACATCTTGAGGTGTTATACAGCTGTTATTATTTAGCAAGTTTTACTTTAGATTCTAAGCACACCTCTACTTATGATTTTTCTTTAGAGGCAAAAGTTTGTACAAAAGTTAGTGCAGAATGGTTCCAGAAGCATCACCAACAGAAAAAGTGGTATTTTATTTCCAAACTTTGAACATTTCACCTAAAATGGGGAAATGTCTGACATGTTTACGAAGACGAAATTATATTTCAGAGATGCAACTGGTAAGGAGAAAATCCCAGCAAGCAGAGAAAAAGGGGCGGGGGGAGAAGGGGCGAAAAACATCATAAAAGAGAGTCAAATGATGAAAACATCATAAACTATCATAAGCTAAATATAATAAACTAAACTAAATATAATAAGACAAAAGTTAAACCTTTAGTGTATTTTAGTGTCTTAATAATAATTATTATTATAATTAATACTTTATTTAATCTATTTTTGAACATGGCCCAAGCAATGGCAAGTCAAGATCACTCGTGAGGAGGTGGGCGTGTCATTGTGAAAGTCAATAGATAAATTTATGAAGTAAACACATATGCTTCACAACAAGGTACAAACCAATGGCAACGCTCACAAACAGAAAAGACAGATTAGACATTTCCAGATTCTTTGGACTGATGAAACCAGAGTCAGCCAAATGCTGCAAAACTGATAGAATGCTACTTCATACTGCTTATGGATAATGACCTAAAACATTCAGTAAAAGCCCCCCAAGGATCCTCTAGGCAAGGAACCGGGATATTCTTCACTGGCCAAGTCAGTCAACTGACCGTAACCCAATAGAGCATGATATTCATGTACAAAAGACAAGACTTAAGGCAGAAAGACCCAGGAACAACAAGCAAAGTTCTGGCAAAACAGCTTAAGGAAAGAAACTCAGTAGAGTGGAACCTCTGATTACGAGCATAATTCGTTCCGGAAGCGAGCTCGTGTTCCAAAACACTTATAAACCAAATTTAATTTTCCCATAAGAAATAATGGAAACTCTAATTATTCGTTCTACAGCCCAAAAAATACATACATAAAAATTATTTATACAAAATATAAAGTAAAAATAAAACAAATTAACATACACTTTACCTTTAAAAAAAAAGTAAAAATAAATTCCAACAGATAAGTGTTTCCATTTGTGCATGCAGGCGCTGTGAGTGCGTGTGTGTGTGTAATGGGCGTGCACATTACACACACACACACATTAATGGAGAGACTGTTTTATCTGAAAAATTAGCAAGGAACATCACTAATCACACTTGCGTGAGCGCATACTAACGGAATCACTGCTGTAAAGTAAAAAAAAACAAAAAACAAATGAACCTGCACTTTACCTTTGAAAAGAATCGTGACAGAGCAGAGTTTCTGTGTAGAGCAGAGAGTGTGCGTCTGTATGTGTGCGAGAAGGCGAGAGGGAGAGGGGTGGGAGGGGGGCTGTAAAGGCGAGAGAGTGTGTGTGAGTGTGTGTTGGTGTGAGTGAAGGAGCACGGTGTCAAATTACGCGCGTGCGAGCGAACACACACACACACACACACACACACACACACACACACATACACACACACACACACTCTCGCCTTTACAGCTCCCCTTTCACTCCCTCCTCCTCTCAGCTTCCCACAAACACACACACACACACACACACACACACACACACACACACACTCTGCCTTACGCAGAAACTCTGCAAGCACTATGACCCAGCAGGGGAGACAATTACCCACAATTCCGCAGCACAAGAGATGTTGTGATCACGTGACGCTCAGCGTCAAAACAAAAAGCGCATTGCGTGATACATGATACTCGGTACTCGTAAACCAAGACAATGCTCGTTTTTCACATCAAAATTTATTAAAAGTCTTTGCTTGTATTGCGGAACACTCGTAAACCGCGTTACTCATAATCCGAGGTTCCACTGTAGGCAGTCCTTAGGTTTTTTTTGTTAAGTATGTTAGTTTGTTCCACGTACTGTATGAGTCCCCCTGAATGACTGTGTGTGAATAAAAATGGCTGAAATTCCCAAATGGTTAATGTCACACTTTTGTTGAGACCCTGACTTTGACTTCGCTCACATCTTACATGTTTATTTTTAAATTCAGTGTATTGGTGTACATAGGCCAAATGGCAAAAAAAAATGTAATCTTACCTTTGTTAAAGAATTTATGAAGCTGACTGTATGGCTGCTTAAACTGACTAAACTTGAGCTTAAAAAATAAACAGAAAAGTCAAATACTGAGCTTCTGAAACCCCAGAGGCTAGTAAGGATGCAAGCTACATAAGAAAGAGAAGAAAAGTCCAGCAGCATGTCAGGAAAAATCACTGATTTAATAATTTCATGTTTTTTCAAAAATTACTGTGTAAAATGTTCATGTTCCCTATTCCAGTGTGTCTTTTCTAGAGTTTGTAGAGGATTGATTCAGTCATGTCACTTCAAGTGAAAATGTCACATCAATAACTCAGTTTATCTGATATCTTTTATTCCAAAAAATGTCAAATTTACGCTTATTGTTTATTCAAGTCTCTTTCATGATACAAGTGTAACACTTCCTGCAGTTGTCTTTAGAATTCACAGATTGTAGAAACCCGAAAATCTCATACAATTTTGTCCATTAAAGGAGACATACAGTCTCAATTTTGCATAGGTTAATATGATTCTTTAGGGTCCTAATGAAAAGTTTGTAATATACTTTAATTAAAAATTCTCAATTGTTGTGTAAAAAAAACATTACTTTTACCTGGTAAAAAGTAGCTCTGTTCTCAGCAACCTGTTTCAGTACATGCTCCTTTAAATGTTAATGACCTCTACTGAACCCGCCCCCCAGTTCTGTGGGGCGTATCTTCACAATACAAGTGGGGTATAGCTTTGACAACAGTTAAAAATATTTAAAAAACAGTTAAAAATTATTTTACATGATGTTAGAATTATTTTATATATAAAGGAGTTATTTCTACTCTCTTGCTCTCTTCCTCATAGATTTGATATTAGCGTGTTAAATCTTCCCTGCTGCTATCTTCCTGTCTCCTCTTGCATCTGTTCATTCACGCTCACCTTCCCATACTCTGTCTCTCTCTCTCCCTCTCTCTCTCCCCCTCTGTCTCCTTCCACCTATCTTCCTCTCCTTTGATTCAAATTCAAATTTTATTTGTCACATACACAGTCATACACAGTATGATATGCAGTGAAATGCTTATACGACAGCCAGTGACCTTAAAAAGAAAATAAAAGCTTATACGTAAGGAATAAATATCAATAAAAAGAAATACTAAAGAAAATAAATTTAACTAGTAAAATAAACTGTACAAATGAGGGCATAATAAAAATCTTACAAAATATAGGGGAAATATATATATATATATATATATATATATATATATATATATATATATTTTTTTTATTATATATATATATTTTTTTTTATATAAATATATATATTTCCCCTATATTTTGTAATAATTTTATTATGCACTCATATATATATAGTGTTATATATGTATATAAAATTTTACATTTTTGACTTCCCAGACCGTGAATCGAACTCGAGTTGCTGCACTGAGAGCGCCGTCTCCTAACAACTAGACCACGAGAGATTAATGACTGCCTGATGTAAATGTATATTATACCCGCGACCTTACTGTATACATGCGAAGCATTGTTTTTTTCGGGATCTCACCAGGACATTTACAATGGTTCATTTGTAGTAACATATGTCTACAGCACAGGCATTTTTCAAAAAATCTATAAACCGATCTTTTGCTGTTAATAAACAGAGACCTTTCTGACAGACAACGTGTGTGTGTGTGTGTGTGTGTTTGACTGAGTCTCTCCTGGTGTCAGAAAAGCTTACCGAAGCATAGCGCACTCGCCTCGTTACTAAACGAACTTTAGAAAAACTTTATAAATATGTAGTGCAAAAAGCATATGCCTTGAGGGGGAATTGAACCCGGGGCTACCGCGTTAGAGCGCTGTATCCTAACCACTAGACCACGAAGGATTAATGGCTGCCTCTTGGAAATGCTAGCTATTCAACCCGCGACCTTATACACGCGAAGCATTGTTTTTTCGGGATCTCACCAGGACATTTACAATGGTTAATTTGTAGTAACATATGTCTATAGCATAGGCGTTTAGTCAAACAAATCTATAAACCGATCTTTTTCTGTTAATAAACAGAGACCTTTCCGACAGACAACTTGTGTGTGTGTGCCGACGGCTCTTTTTTCGCTCGGGGTGGGTCTTTGCTAAAACACCAGTGTCAATCAACTATAGTAGGAGCGGCCTCTGTCGGTGTGACTTCACACCGACAGGCTTTTGAAAACGGCCTGATTTCAGAAGGGGCATCTTATATTATTAAATTAAAAGAAAATCGCTGGGCGGCTCTTTATCATTGTAGAGTGGTTGTGTACACACTCTCCTAACACACAATGCAGTCCAAACAGCTTGAAAAAGTCCATGTAGCACCGTAGGTCCCCTTTAAGTGTGACATCAGTAGCACTGATGAAATGATGCAGTATGTTTGCACATTTTCAAATCAAATGGGAAATGATGATGTGTACTTTGTGGATTTGTTTGTTTTGAGCTAAAGATATTACATTCAGAGTTATACTCTGTTGTTGTTCACTCAAACTGATTTCGTCAGCGCTCTCAAGCTTTTCGTTTACTCACGAGTTCAAATGTCACCGCTGAAACCACCCTGATCTAGATTCTGCTGAAATTGTTGGACAGAAATAAGAAATGCCTAAAAGAGAAAACTGCTAACGGTGATGTAGGAGAACTTTGCAGGCAGATTTTGTTTTGATTAGTTATTGTGTGTAATTAGTAAAAGAGGTGACAGGATGGGTGTGCTGACATTTTTACGCTACACACTTTGTACATCGCACATCCGCATGTCGACACTTTGCCACTTTACGGCGGTTTGCGGTGTCGTGTGATGAGTGCAGCGAGACGTTCTCTGACACTGTAGCACGTACTGCAGTCTTCAACACAGGGTGTGTGTGATTTTAGTGTCATGTGTAATGAAACGAAGTCACTCGTCTTTTGGCAGCATTAATTTTTATTTTTTTCAGGTGGGAAAATTGAGCTTTGTGTTTATTTCGGTGTGTCAAAAGTTAATTATGGTGGAAAAGCACTGAGGGAGGAAATTAATGAGAAGAGCGTCGCTTTGTTTTCTGTTAGCTGCAGTTCCCGATTGTTTGCATCTCTGTTGTTTGGAAGTTCTGTTATTGAGGGCAGCAGGTTTTGTTGATGTTGATCGTTGTTTCTTTTCTCTCGCTCATAACGGATGAGCTGTTGTTTGTTATTTATTTAATTTCTTTTTTTTTCTGAGCTGCACAGGTGAGATTTACAGATGATGCTCTAATTTTCAGCTCAGACAAACACCTGCACTCGGGACAGCAAGCAACGTGAGGGTTTTGTTTGAAAGCTGTGATCAATGCTGTGCCAGGGTGAAAGCAAAGAAAACAAAGAAGCAACGGATAATGCTGACTTTATCCCAAATGCCAAAATTTGTACAGTATAATGTTAAGTGCTTTGTCAGAGACAGCAGGCGTTTTTAATGTCTATTTCAAACAGAAATAAATAACTGGTATAAATACAGATAATACAGATACCCACCCAATTTCTTCTATAATTTGGTTCCAATGATTCCGACTTATTTTGTTTAATATAGTTGTTTTATGTCTTATATTGTTTAATGTAGTCTTGAAGAATCGTTCTTCAGGAATCCTGAGAGACTTTTCATGTTCAGATCAGTCTCTGTACCTGAACAGTTTCAGTCATTCATCATATGAATCATTCAAGCAGAAAAACATCTAACTTAAGGCCTGACCCAGTGAAAAACAGGTGCAGATGATGTCAGATGATCAGGCGGGTGATTAGTATACTGCTGATACTGAATGCTGAGTGGTTGGAACAGACGAGAGGGGAAATGAGGTCGCTGCTGAAACTGTTAATAATCAGGCAGTTTTTTACACAGTTTTTTTTTTTTACATTGTATCTTTCGGCACTTTGCAGCCTGTCACTCTCTGTGGAAGTTTCTAGATTTTCTGTATGATTTTAAATTGATGGAGACATCTTCTTTAAAACTAAAATCCAGAATGTATTATTTATTCTACAGATAACAGCAATACTCATGTATTATTTCAGAATTTATTTTAAAGATGAGATCCATGTCTGATGTTGCCATGAGCCAAAATGTTGACTTTTGATTTTAAATCATATTTATCTACTGGATCATTTAGTTGTCAAAACATCAGACAAATATTATTTTTCTAGATTGACAAAATATTGAAAAGAAAAAGTCTTTATCTTTTACTATATGCTCAAAGGTTTTTGCCTAGTTTAAATGTTTTTTCTTGTTGGATTTTAAGTTGGCAAAACAGGAGCTTTCGCCAGGGTTGCTATTACTACTACTACTACTACTACTACTATTTGTATTATTATTATTATTATTATTATTGTTAGTTTATATTTTTTCCTATTTATTTGACAAACCTTTTAAAGGTGATGGGTTCTTATAAGTTAATACATTTATAAAAAGGGAATATGCAAAAATTACTGTATATCACTGGAGTCAAGCTATAAGCAAACAAACAAATATATAAATAGACAGACTTCAACATGCCCTTTTTAGCAAGCATGACTGAGCTGTAATATGAAAATTAACTCACACAGAACGAGACTTTCCTAACATTGCATCAACGAGCCGTTTCCAGCAAAGTGTGAATCACCACCGCACTGTAATCTCATTATGGATGGTGAAACTGGTATTCATTTTGTTGTATGGCATCATAACTGGACGAACATTTGAGAAGAACGTGGTTGGCACAGATTTTCAAACTGTGCGTTATTAATGAACACGTGACGCCCAGAACAGCGACTGATTTAACGATCACGTGCGTCTGAGCATCCTGCTGCGTGTAGTGATCAGAATAGACTCTCTTCGTTCTTTTACTTTGTTTATTTTTTTTATTCTCTTTTAGCAGATGTTGCCCTCAGTGGCATCACTAGGGGAGTAGAGAGTATTTTATTTTCATTATTCGATCCTACATGGTATATCTACAAGGCTAATGCTTATTCACTGTAGGGATGTTCCCTGCGCTCTGGTCAGAGTTGGCATTGTTACCCAATTACACTGATGCCTCAAATAAGGCTTTTTTTCTTTCTTTCCCCCATGCATTACATGCTTGTGCTGATTTTTTTTCTGCTGGTGTTTTTATAGTCACCAATTCTATCTAACTTTCTAGTGTTTTAACTACAAAATGGTGCTAAGTTGGATATATTTTGAAAAATATTTAGTAATATTAGAATCTACATTTTGAAATGTCCCAGGAGGAACTTCAGAATGTAATGTTTTTTTTTTTTTTTTACATTTTGGCTTTAGGGACAATTATCATTAGGTTTTTTTTTTTTTTCAAATTAGAATGAAACACAACTCTAACACAAGCTTCTAACACAATGTTGCAAAAATGATGAAAAAAAAACCTTTAAAGTAAAATTTATACAAAACTGATGGTCTGGCAGGAATTGAAATCAAGTGAGAGCACTGCGTGTTTACCACAGAACCACTAGGGGGCATGCTGTTGATGTTGATAATTGTGTGTCCATAACAACGATCACCACAAACACCGTTACATTACAGTACAGTTACATTACATTTGGAAGCTCAGATGCACCTCACAGAACATTTCTGAAATTAAATGAAATAAAGAGGTAACATTACAACACTATGAGATGTATGGCATGAGATACACACACTGGGAAGTTGGGGAGCAATTGCTGATCGCAACCGTGTGAAGAACCCTGGTAGAAACTAAAGGGAGAATGAATGTGCTCTGACGCTGTGCGAATGGATGCTAATCTGCATTAATGCTCCAAATAAAGGCTACAGTTATTTGTGTGTGTGTTTTTTGTGGTTGTATTTGAGGGGTACCATGGCAATCGGACCTACTGTAAAAAAAAAATGTCTGGAATTATAGTGTAGCTCTTGGATGTGTCTATTTCATGTGCATTGGTCTGCAAACCTACAGCACTAGTCAGAAGTTTGGACACATCTTCTAATTCAATATCTTTTTTGTTTGTTTGTTTAATGATTTATTTTCAACATTCTAGAATAATACTGGATATTTCAGAACTATGAAATAACACATATAATTAACTAACAGCAATAGCAACAGCTGCAACAGTCAGATAGGTCATGCAACATGAAGGTCAGCTGTTCTGGAAGAGTTCATGCAAAAACAGTATTGTGTGGAATCTGTTTGTAAAACCCATGAAGCTCCATGATGAAACTGTCTCTCATGAAGACCTTCACAGGAAAACAGGACCAAAACTTCATTTCTACTTCAAAATAAGTTAATTTAGAGCTACCAGCCTCAGAAATCACCAATTAACAAACAACACCTCACATTAGAGCGGAGATAATCACATTAAAGGAGATTATTGAGTATTTTGGATAAATGCCTTCAGTATTGTTTTATAGTGTAGAAAGAAATAAACATGAGGAAAGATCATAGAAGAAGACTTATTGTTTTGGATTGTATCATTTTCTTATTCATTTTCATTTTAACTACATGAAACTGGTATACAGGAATTAGAGTAACATTAGTGCAAAGTCATTCCTAAATATTCTGTATTGTGTATATTCTGAACATCCAAATCCTCCTATAAGATTTTGTGTGTGTGTGTATGAAGGCCAAGATGCCAGCTGGTGGTGTGTGATGGCAGGTAGCAGTGATTCAGACCCCTGCTGATCAGATGCTGAACGGTTTTCGGGGAGATGATTGGGAAAATGCGCCGCTTCTGCGCTTTAGCACTCAGCGTCTGCTGCAGCCACACGGAAATCCATCTCTGAGCACAAATACCTCCGCCGCCTTCATTTCAGACACACAGCCTCCACAAAATCGACTTTTATAAAGCTGGCTGTGTAGTTTTTACCCTCGTGTGTGTGTGTGTGTGTGTGTGTGTGTGTGTGTGTGTGTGTGTGTGTGTGTGTGAGAGTGAGCGATTTCCTTATGTAAAAAAAGATTGCATACTTTTCACATGTGACTGCTGTGAATGTGTGAATTTCACCATCTTACACCCTGAAGTTGCACGTGGAAGGCCAAATGAACTGTAGATGCAGTCATGTTATTTCACTAGTTTTGACGCGTAGCTTTGGTTTGATCATTTACTCACAAGAACGGAAGTCCGATGTTCCCTTTCAAGGCTTCCACTCGATGCTACAGATGTCGCCATTAAAAACCTGCGTTTCGAGAAAAGGGATCCCGTGACTTGCCGCGGCTTTGCGCGGCTGCGTGCGGGAAGCTGTGAACATGCCCTTCATTACCTGTAGGGGGCAGTCGTGTTTCAGTCTGAAGTATTGTGTGTCTACTGAAGCCGAAAATGTGTGCAAATTAAACTGCGCATGCGTGTTTGGAGTCGCTGTGCCCGCGCTGTGTATCAGTCGGTTGGGAATCATCACGGAGGTTACAACACGGCGTGGCTGCAGCTGGAGTTTGTCGTGTTCGAGGTAAGTTTAGCTTTCTTTTTTGGATGTGATTCTCGCTTCCATGACTCCCAATAAATGTTCATCTGAATCTCAGGACGTACAATTAGCAATTTCAGTTTTTAATAGTGTGGAGATTCACAAAACACCGTTTTCGTGTAAAAACCTGAACCTACGGAGCCCCCATGGGTCCTGTGGTAAATAAATAAATAAATAAAATAATAACGAACCGAGCGCGCGGGTTAATACACCGAGATGTGTGTTTCTTACCCCCACCCCGAGTGAAAACGGCGTGTTCAGACAAAGGCTCGCCAGTTAGATGCCATTTCTGAACAAACTGAGTCGTGTGTGTTAAAGCATTAAATGGTAAAAGAGCACTAGCAATAAACGTTTTTTTTTCTGAAGCCGAACTTTATTAATGAGTTACGAGTAAAGAACCTGTACATATGTTCATACAGTATTGACAGCAGCTCTAATTTACTGCGGTAAAGCCAGCCGCGGTTCAGAAAAACACGGTCAAGCCAGCCGCGATTGATTTTAGTGCGCGCGCATATTACAGTGATTACGGTAGTTTCATGAACAACACAGAGAGAATGCCCCATATCTGAAAAATGCTGCAGTAAAATAGTTTCATATGTGGTGTGTATATAGTATGGGACGTCCTGAATAAGAACTGATCATTGTTTTTTTCTGCTTATTAGAAATGGGGTCTTTATACCCCTTTAAAGTGTAATAATGTCCAATATCTGAAAAATGCTGCAGTAAAATTGTTTCATATTTGGTGTGTATATAGTATGGGACGTCCTGAATAAGAACTTATCATTGTTTTTTTCTACTTTTTTTTTTATCATATAATGTGTGTACATTATTTGGGATAAAAACTGACCATGGCGTTTTATACTTACTAGAATTTATTTTTTCATAGGTCTCTGAAGTGAAATAAAGGCATTTTATTTAACTTTATTTCCCCATTGTGAACATTTGTTTATTTGACCTCTCTTCCAAAGCAGACGTTAATCCTCATTATAGAAAACATTCATTGAAGAATAACTGCTACTTTTGAACAGTAAAACAAAATAAAAATCAATTCTGGTATTTAGAAAGACTAAATACATTATTTTGTCTGTTTTCTACGAATTCTGCTGTAACTTATCTACATAAAACAATTATTTGAATGGTGAATATTTAAGAAAAATATTGTAACAGACAACCGTCAAAGTCACCAATAAATAACACGGATATTAAAGCAGAAATGCAAATAAATAAGCAAGTAAAAATTGACGAGCATGTTGTATTATCTCTCAGTCCTGGGCGTCTAAATGAAAAGCGCTCTGAAAGCGCGTTGTCTCTGTGTCGGTCCTGAAACTACCGTAATCACTGTAATATGTGCGCACACTAAAATCAATCGCGGCTGGCTTGACCGTGTTTTTCTGAACCGCGGCTGGCTTTACCGCAGTTCTAATTTGTCTAAATCGCATTGCAGACAATAAAAATAAGTCGAGTCATCCTGTGACCCTGCATGCTTAATCTTTGCACACATGATTCTTACTTCTCACTTTTTCCTTAATCCCTCACTGTTCTATCTTGTATTTTCTAACGGTGTCAGAAACTTTGTGTTAGTAGCACTGCTTGACATGCTTGATGCCTTCCTCTTTTGTAATTTGCTTTGGATAAAGGCAAACTTACAAAAGATGAAGAAATGCCTAAGTGTAGTTGTACGAATAAAAGATTATGTAATGATACAATGTAAATATTTTCACAGAAACAAAGTGTAAAGATGAGACGTGAATCTGAAGAGGATCTCTTTGATGATTGCCTGGTAAAGCATTGTTTTCTTATTAATTATACAATTTATTAATACCTTGAATATAGTGTTTGTTGTATTGGACAGAAGCATATAAATGCAAATGAATATATAAATATGAGTAATTATTGAACGAATTTTCATGTTTGGACTAACCCTTTAAATACAAACTCAGCATTCATCATAGGATTTCCTGACACTGTAAAGCCATCTCATGCCATGTTTTACTGATGCAAGATTAGTGCTAAAGCAATTTAACCCAAGTTTAACAATATGAAGTATATGAAGTGATGGTCATTTTTTTATTATCATTTATTTTTATTATTTTTTTTTCTCAATGAAGTCAGCACAGGTTGAAGCAATTCAGATTTTTTTTGTTTCTCAAAATAAATGATTTATTTTCTTGTAAATTTTATGCAGGGGGACAGACGAAGTGACACCTTCTTAAAATCCTTGTCGTCCGTGCTGTTGAAGGGGAAGAACCAGTTGGTGTATCCATAATCCTTGAAGGAGAGGCTATTTTCAGAAAGTTTAATTTCTGAAAGTTTAATTTCACTATCACCAAAAGTGCAAGTTTTAAAGATGAAGTTATCATCTTAAAACATTTGATTTGGCTTGACTACAAGTGTTTACATGTTGTGTTTACATGTTCAGCTTAAAATGTTTTCATGCATTAAGGTTTCAATGGCATACTTTTAAGTGCGCTAGTCCAGAGTGCTGATTTGAAAGTTGCAACTTCACTGCTTCAGAGGGCTATTACGTTTTAACGTTTATTCTACAGTTTGTTTAAAGTATTTTCTGCTGCATTTTATTTCTAAATGAATGCTGTATTTTATTTATTTATTATTTTACACAATTTTGTTTAAAACAAGTATTTCAGGCCCTGGTGCCGTGCAGTTTTTTTTCTATGGATGCAAAATTTAGCTGAATGCACTTTTATTAAAAAGACAACTTGGATCTAGACTGTGAATGTCACAAATATTTGGTAATGTTGGTGAATAAACTTTAATTATATTTTAGTTGTGTGATTTATGAAAGATATAGATGAAATAATTACTTAAGTTTCTTTCCAAAACATAAATTAGCAATGTTTACATTATTATAGGGAGTAATATAAATTGATAAAACCAAGTAAGGGAAAATCTCACAAAACAAAATGATAGTAATTTCATAAAATCAAGGTTCCTGCTGATACAACAATGCATTAACTTTAGATTTATTTAAAATAATCAAGTAATTTGTGCATTAAGTATAATTATGTAACTTTTACTTGATTTATTTTATTGTTAATTTAATTAAGTAGATTTTACCTGACAATTACGGGTGAGTTTGTTTGTAGCATGCAGTAAAGTGTATGTGACACAAAAATATATATTTGTAATATCGTGCAATCTCTGCTATCCGCTAGCAAACTTGAGCGATTCTTTTATTTTTTATATAATATAAAGTATGTTTACAGTATAAACTTTCTATGTACGGGTCCAATCAGAAAAATCTAACCAGAAAACAGCATATTACATTGATTACATTGGCCTGAGGCTGGACAATGGAATAAACTGTGGGATAAACTGTAGAACTGAACAGAATTTTTTTTTCCATGTGACTTGAAAAGCCTTCCATCTAGTTAAATATAAATATTAAAACTCTGATCATGTTATCTAGTTTAATTTCGTGTTTTCGCTACATAAATAAGACAGTAGGTTCTCTATTCAACCCATTAAAATTTCAAATGTAATCTAAAAATGGCCTAGCTTGTACAGGCTACTATACGCTCATCAGCAGTCGGCGCCCCGCTGTAACCAGCAGATCAAAGGAGCAGTTATCGGCTGACACGTAGCCTTCTGAGTTTGGAGACCCACAGAACCCCCACTGTAATTCCCCCATCTCACCTTTCATTCACATAAGGTGTGAAGTTATCAAACCGGTTTCCGGGAATGGGGTAGAATTGGGGGTTTTTAAAACAAACGAGCAGGCGTCTCTGCCTAAAATGTTTTTCGCCAGCAAAACACCTTTCTCCTCTCTCTCTCTCTCTCTCTCTCTCTCTCTCTCTCTATATATATATATATATATATATATATATATATATATATATATATATATATATATATAGTTAATTCAGGGCTAGTTATGATGGAGACACCTTTTTACGTTTTAAATATGTAAAACCTCCGCTGCGTGTATTCATTCACAGGCTGCAGCGCGCGCACAGAGAAATAGGAGACTGTGGTGTATGAGTGGATTGGAGAGAAGAGAACTGTTCAGTTACTATAAAAAATATATATATAAACATATGATCTTTTTGAGTTATAATGTTTTTTTTAATTATTCATAAGAAAACCTTTCAGTTTTGTAAATATTCTAGTTATAGTGTGTTATGTTTTTCTTTAGGTTAAACGGTTTTGAGAATTAGACCATCCAGCTAAGATAAATATTATGTCGTTGATTGATAAAATCTGGATTAAGGATAATTTATTTTATTTAATTTGTATTTTTCACCTACCCCCCCCTGAGGGATTGCCACCTTATTGTGGTCAGGGGGTTTGCGTGCCACAGTGACCTTAAGAGCTATACCAACAGGAGCTTAGTCTTTGGAGGTGGGGGATGCATGTTGAAATGCAGACTTTTTAACCCAAGACTATATAAGTTTTTACAGTACTTAGATAAGGGGGAATCAAAAACTGCCCCCAAAAATGTTTTACTGCAAGTTTGAAAAACCCACTCTCACATCACCTAACACACACACAAATTATTTGCAAACCGGTTTCGCTGACACTTTGAGTGTAATTCATAAATTTACTGAACATATTCAAATAAACACACCATACGGCAAATAAATCATCTCAAAGCGTTTATTTTTTGGGTCATGAATGCAGTGTTCATTTACATTCCTGTGTGTCCATGTTACGTCAGAGGACATGCGCCGATGTTTATCACACATTCCAATAAGAGAGATTACTCACTCCCAAAGGTTTTTTGCGCCGTATTTCGATTTTTAAAAAAGTTGCTAATTTTCACCACGAATACGGATGAGTCTTCGGGTTTCCTCAGCCGTCCATATACAGAATATAAATTACAAAACTGTGGTCACGTTGCAATAAGTAAGAATAGTGTAAGCAAAACAATAGTGTATGGCCGTAAGCAAAACAAACAATGCGTTATCAAATGCTCGGCAAAATGCCGTGCTACTGAACTTTCATATTTGTTTGTAGCATGCAGTAAAGTGTATGTGACATAAAAATATATATTTGTAATATTGTGCAATATGTGCTATCCGCTAGCAAACTTTAGCGATTTTTTTGCAAACGTTTCTTTACAGAACATCACCATAAACACAGACACAAGACTAAAGGTAATATACATACAATGAAAACTTGTCATAAAAATCTTTATTAATGGCAAAAATGACTTAACATTTATGGGTCTGTTTGCTCGAGTGAGCAGCCATGTTGAAAACTTCGCTTAGCCCTTCGTTTGAAGTGAGGTCCTGAAAAATCTTCGTTTGGAGGGCTATCTGGCCCTTCCCCCCTCCCCCTACACCTCCAACCAAAAGAGAAATGAGACACCACTACCCCTGCACGTGAACGCGTCAAATGGAAGGGTAGGGGGAAGGGTTGGGATTCAGCCTTAATATTCGAGCAATAAAATTTACTTAAAATCTGTGTCCAAATTGTTATGAGGATTTTATCAAGTAAATCTTACAAGTTCTTTTTTTCAGTGCATGGGTGAACACGATGTTTTAAGAATTTAATTATATATATATGTATATATATATATATATATATATATATATATATATATTTATTGTGTGTGTGTGTCTGTGACCGGTGCAACTCACACGTCCTATTCCATTGTCATTCATACTGCCGTAGTTTTTAGAGCCCTAAAAAAGCATTCGCTAGTAAGTAAGTAAATAAAAGACAAATGAATAAATAGTTTTAAATTATATATATACAGGGGCGTAGATTTAGGGTGGACGGAGGGGATGTGTCCCCACCAATATCCTCCGACCATTGAAATGTCCCCACCAATAATTTAATCCACTTTTTTTTAAATCGTTCTGTCAACATTAACCTAGACACGCAGAAAGGGATAAATCACGTTCTCTCCTTGAGTCCTCTCGCCCCCAAAACACATATGAACATTTTGATTGGCTGTGCCTTTCCCTGCCATCATGTGATAGACGATTGGCTGCGTTCAGACACAAGCAGCGCCAAATGCAGTGGACTCACATTCAGTACAGCAGGCCAGGATATAGTCTGTGAATACGGACGTAAAACTAACAGCAGATTAAACAGCTAAATGTAAAAGTATAAATATGATCCCTGTCAGTCTCCTAATCTAGTGACTGTTTGTCAGAAATCAGTATTGTGAAAGAAATTGATAAACTAATATACTAATATTGCCATATGGCTAGAATTTTGTTGACACCAATAGACAATCCACTTCAGAAAAATAGTTTTTAAAATGCATTCACTTACTTGGCGAACATTAATGATTTGATTCGAGGTTTGCACACTAAGACTCAGAAAAAGTGAAATAAAATGATTGCTGTTTAAATGGCATGTGTTTATCCTGTTTTGTCAGGTAACAGAACCTAAACACCTGTGCTGTATATCAGACAGCGATGGAGAGAGTGTAGATTACACACAGGTGCTCTCTAGTCATTAGCACTCATCAGGCAATGTCTATGGCCAACTGACTGCACTCAGACCAAAGGGGGCTGAATAATTGCACACACCCCACTTTTCAGTTATTTATTTGTAAAAAAAAAAATTTTTGAAATCATGTATGATTTTCGTTCCACTTCTCGCGTGTACACCACTTTGTATTGGTCTTTCACGTGGAATTCCAATAAAATTGATTCATGTTTGTGGCTGTAATGTGACAAAATGTGGAAAAGTTCACGGGGGGCGAATACTTTTGCAAGCCACTGTAGTTGTCCTGAGATTTAACATTGTTACCAATAATAGGCTGAGGCATTCTCTGTCCATGCTCATAAGGAATCCCTCAATGTTTTTCAATTAGGGGACAGAAGCAGATCAGCCATGTTGTAGTTCAGGTGAAGAGGCGAGTTCACAGGAGGTCAATCTGAATGTTGATTATACAGTATATAACATATAATATGTGTGCGTGTATTATACATGTTGATTATACTAATATTTAGCATTATGAGGAGTGATAGGCTGAGGATGTAAGTGATTCATTAGTGTTTTTGGCAAAAGTTTTGAACTGACATTTCACTTTTTTGTCACACTATTTCATCAGGTGGCAATGCTGTCCGGTCCTAGTGCAGTCAGAGGGGAAGAGTTAGGGTCAAAGCCATTGTTCACCCCCAAAAAAACTTTACTCACTATTTACTCCTTAAGTGGTTCCAAACTTTAATGATTTTCTTTATTTTGTTGAATACAAAATAAGATATTGGGGAAAAAAGGGGATTGGGGGATGGGGTATTAGTTGGAGTCATAGGTAGCAAACCTACGCCCTTGTGTGTGTGTGTGTGTGTGTGTGTATGTGTGTGTATATATGGAAATATAATTAATATTTTCGTGTTTAATTACAAAAAAAAAAACATTTTAATGGTTAGTGATTGTTGCAGACATTTACACTATTTTTGAGAACTATTAAGTTCTCCTTCAACGTGTCATAGCCGATAACTGCCCCTTTGAAGCCTTTGAATGGTGTTAAAAATACTTGCAAAACAAGTATTGCAGCCATACATTGGAGGGAACTTCTGAGGTGGTCAGTGATTGTTGGCACGGTCGGTCGGAGGGGGTTGTGATCACACCTATAGATCTTTTGTTCTAGGCTATCGGTCAAATATCTCTCCACTTGGAAGCAAAAACATGCAAGGGATTTCAGCATCTCGACGCACATACTAAGCTGTTTATAAAGTAGACACTGTTTGTTTTTTCATTTTGTAATCTTTCCCGTGTTTACCGTGTACTGTACAATGTATATTCATTTTTTAATGAATTACTGTAAATAAACTACACATTCCGTTGATTTACCAGAAATGACTTTTCTGTTTTTTGTGTGTGCTAAACTAAACTTCAGGGTCAAAGTAATAGCGATTTTATTTGAAAAGTATTATATATTTACAATGCTGATAAGTTCAAGCTTAGATTCATATATAAACTGCTTCAAAGTCTTTCCGTGACCGCTGAAATCCGACAGACGCAGGGCTCAAGGGAGGTGTGTCTGTGTGTGTGTGTATGCACGCGCGTGTGTGTGTGTGCGCGTGCGCTGCAGCCTGTCCTATTTCAGCGGATTTTTCCGCTACCGCAGATCAGTTTATCAACTTGTAATATATACATTTTAGGAATATATTAACATGTGCAGACATTTAAGGGTGTGCTGCCCTCTCTTGCCCCTGCGTAGAGCCTACACACACACACACACATCTATCTATCTATCTATCTATCTATCTATCTATCTATCTATCTATTATATAAATACACATTTGGAATCTGCATCTACATTTTCTGTTACAAGTATAGAATTAGGTTCAGCTGAGACTCATGATCAATGGTGTTAGGGTACTTACAGTGGTGTGAAAAACTATTTGCCCCCCTCCTGATTTCTTATTCTTTTGCATGTTTGTCACACAAAATGTTTCTGATCATCAAACACATTTAACTATTAGTCAAAGATAACACAAGTAAACACAAAATGCAGTTTTTAAATGAGGGGTTTTATTATTTAGGGAGAAAAAAAATCCAAACCTACATGGCCCTGTGTGAAAAAGTAATTGCCCCCTGAACCTAATAACTGGTTGGGCCTCCCTTAGCAGCAATGACTGCAATCAAGCGTTTGCGATAACTTGCAACGAGTCTTTTACAGCGCTCTGGAGGAATTTTGGCCCACTCATCTTTGCAGAATTGTTGTAATTCAGCTTTATTTGAGGATTTTCTAGCATGAACCGCCTTTTTAAGGTCATGCCACAACATCTCAATAGGATTCAGGTCAGGACTTTGACTAGGCCACTCCAAAGTCTTCATTTTGTTTTTCTTCAGCCATTCAGAGGTGGATTTGCTGGTGTGTTTTGGGTCATTGTCCTGCTGCAGCACCCAAGATCGCTTCAGCTTGAGTTGACGAACAGATGGCCGGACATTCTCCTTCAGGATTTTTTGGTAGACAGTAGAATTCATGGTTCCATCTATCACAGCAAGGCTTCCAGGTCCTGAAGCAGCAAAACAACCCCAGACCATCACACTACCACCACCATATTTTACTGTTGGTATGATGTTCTTTTTCTGAAATGCTGTGTTACTTTTACGCCAGATGTAACGGGACACGCACCTTCCAAAAAGTTCAACTTTTGTCTCGTCGGTCCACAAGGTATTTTCCCCAAAGTCTTGGCAATCATTGAGATGTTTTTTTAGCAACATTGAGACGAGCCTTAATGTTCTTTTTGCTTAAAAGTGGTTTGCTCCTTGGAAATCTGCCATGCAGGCCGTTTTCGCCCAGTCTCTTTCTTATGGTGGAGTCGTGAACACTGACCTTAATTGAGGCGAGTGAGGCCTGCAGTTCTTTAGATGTTGTCCTGGGGTCTTTTGTGGCCTCTCGGATGAGTTGTCTCTGCGCTCTTGGGGTAATTTTGGTCGGTCGGCCACTCCTGGGAAGGTTCACCACTGTTCCATGTTTTTGCCATTTGTGGATAATGGCTCTCACTGTGGTTCGCTGGAGTCCCAAAGCTTTAGAAATGGCTTTATAACCTTTACCAGACTGATAGATCTCAATTACTTTTGTTCTCATTTGTTCCTGAATTTCTTTGGATCTTGGCATGATGTCTAGCTTTTGAGGTGCTTTTGGTCTACTTCTCTGTGTCAGGTAGCTCCTATTTAAGTGATTTCTTGATTGAAACAGGTGTGGCAGTAATCAGGCCTGGGGGTGACTACAGAAATTGAACTCAGGTGTGATAAACCACAGTTAAGTTATTTTTTAACAAGGGGGCAATCACTTTTTCATAGAGGGCCATGTAGATTTGGAGTTTTTTTCCTCCCTTAATAACTGAAACCTTCATTTAAAAACTGCATTTTGTGTTCAATTATGTTATCTTTGACTAATCGTTAACGGTTTTTGATGAGCAGAAACATTTAAGTGTGACAAACATGCAAAAGGATAAGAAATCAGGAAGGGGGCAAATAGTTTTTCACACCACTGTATGTAGTGATAATTAGTTTCAGCCAGATCATTAAAACTAACAATGGACTATGACACTCTTGAGAGGGCATATGAAGGTGTTATTCATTTATTTATTCTCTACAAGGGTGCGAACAACAGTACAGACCAAACTATAACTTTCTCTTATACTACTATAAAAATTCTAAATATAAACAAACAAAATACAGCTTTTTTTCCTCAGAGGTAAACGGAAAAGTGAAGTTGTTCAACTGTTTACTGTCATTGCAGCTTCTTCAAAGTCTTCCCACTCCGTGACCACTGAAATCTGACACGACACCACGTTAGGCTGCGTCTTGACTCATTTGTATACCGACGGTGATTGGATGTTTCCCGAGGGCTCAGGGGAGTGTGTGTGTCTGTGTGTTTGTGTCTATGTGTGTGCGTGCGCGCGGGTACTTGTTCTACTGTTATAAAAACTCTAAATATAAACAAACAAAATACAGCTTTTTTTTCAGAGGTAAACGGAAAAGTGAAGATGTTCAGTGTCACTATGCAGATGTTACACTCAGTGGAGTTACCGAAATCATTGGTTTAGTCCTCATTGAGCTTTTGTTCCTCTTATGTGAACATAAACAGTGAAACATTCCACAGGTTTATAATACACCGCGGCCAAGTGAACCACGTTCCCGTCGAACGAAACGAGGCATAATCGTGGTGTTTGCTTCGGTTATGACACACCATAGTTTATTACCTGCTGTGGTAGATCTGAATATTTATTCTAACACAATAATAAAGCTTTATATCCTCAGGAGGGCTCAGTACATTGTTTTAGCGATAGTTTCACGGAAGCGAGTTCAGAACTAATCTAACCAAACCAAAAAAAAAAAAAAACATCCGAAGCTTCAAATAGAATGAACGAACTAATGAAATTGATATATATGTAATTGATATACTGTATATACAGACGTGTGTGTGTCATTTTAATTCAAATGAACATTTTAATGCTTTCTGATACACTTATCAACTTATCCACATACACTTATCAACACAAACTCTCCGTGCACGCACACACAATCTCTAAAAAATTAATATTAATAACATACATATACAAATAAACAAATGTAGGTGTAATAAAAGTAGTCGTGATGTCAGTACTCGCCCAGCAAACCAGCCTTTTGCAGCGGCTTAAAACGTATGAATTATCTTCAAATATACAAAAAAAAAGCGAAAAGACACTCGATTATTATGCAAAGGTTATTTGTTTAATTCAAAAAGTTCATAAAAACACTTTAAAACGAGAGAAAAACTGTTAAAATCCTCGTTCGCCTTCTCAGCGTTAGGTAGCGAGTGACGTCATGATTTGAATCTGCGCGCCACCGGGGAAACATAGGGAAACTGACTTTCCCGGACCACCGGCCTTTAGATAAAGTCCTTCTATGCGCCATCTGGTGGATATTCAGTGAAGCACAACACATTTATTTTAAATTCCCGAATGTTGCCTCCAGCAAGTCGCGGCAAGCCGCGCGCTAAATTGCGGCATACCGCGGGAAAACACGCAGGGTTTTAAGGGCGACATCTGTACGTGAAAACGCTATGGGAACCATTTTGTCCAGTTGCCGGTCGTGGAGCATGTGTGGAAACACGCCAAAATCTCGCTATGTATATAACCTCGGTCAAGTGACGTCATCTGATTAGATGCAGGTGGAGGTTATAAAATACAGGTGAGCCGGCAACAACCTCAGATCATTTGTCTTCACTTTGACCTTGTTGTGTGCGTGTTGTGTTTAAACCAGCAAAATAAGAAGTGTTTAACTCACCGATATCGGAGTTTTAAACAAGATGTCCCTCCGTGTGTGATAATCCATATCGGAGGGCAATCCTTACTGCTACGATTAAAAAAAAAAAAAAAAAAAAGGTGGTCAGCATTCTCCGAGCCGCGGCGCATTTTGGTGCTTAAAACTCACTTCCTCGTTTGGATCGGGATCCCTCTGTCGGCTCTCAAGCGCACCATGGGCTTCCTGTGAATGGGTAAAGATAAACATCCTATCTTGCTTAAACCGCTGAGATTGAATAATCTCCGAGTACTAGGAAAACAACAACAACAACAAAAAAAAACCCGGGAATCGGGTGGCCGGGGGGGCGGAGCCTCAACGACGCGCTCCCCCAGCTTTCTCCATATGAGTTAACCCTTTCATGGAGTAAGCTTTATTAATCCTGTGTTTTCCTGCCATTGACTTATTTAGTTGTTTAAATATAGTTAATGTGGAATCGCAGAGTTACATATATGATGTAGCCCAGATAGAAGAGATGCTTCAAAAGCTATCTCTCTCATGGGACATCATCCTTCCTGAAAAGCTAATACTTCCTTTCAAGCTGTGTAGACTTTCATCTTCCCTGAAGGGAAAAGCTTTTCAGGCAGCAGGTCAGGTTGGTGCTCCTTTGCACACCATGGCGGTTTTGCAGGCCTACCACGCTACCTGCTGAGAGACTTGAGCACTGGTGGGGCTCTTCAGATAGGGCATATTGGAATTACGCCGGGTCACAGACTTGTCTCTGCGTGCAACAAAAGCAGACGGCTATCGGCCGTTTTATGGCTGCGATGGGTTTCGCGTGGAGGCACTTGTGGTTGAATCTTAGGCGCATCAAGGATAAGAATCTTGCACTCCTCCTGGATGCCCCTATCTCGCCTTTCGGCCTGTTTGGCGATATCGTTAACTCGGTCGCCACTAGGTTCATGAGGCAAAGTTATATGAACAAGCCTTCGGGAAATTCCTTCCCCGACGTACTCAAAAGTCGGGACTGTCGGCCACCCAGTCTCCACCGGGTCTGACACTTGCAAGGCGTGAAACACAAGGGATGTGTTTTTGAGCCTGCCACCCCTTTTGGGGTACGACGCGCCTCACTATCAGCCTCAAAAAAGTCAGACTGGCATATTGTCTTCTTCACAAGAAGCCCTGAGGTTCTTGTGCCCAGGACCACGGGGTGCCCCTCCCCCCAATGGGGAGATGCACGCAGAATTTCTTTCTAGAATTAAGTGGTCTCCCTGACACCCCCAGGAGGTTGGTGTTTTGCTCCGCCACTGCTGGTGTTTCGGGCAACACCAGTCTCCAATAAAGTGTTAGGTCTTCGGTTTTTCCTGCCATGTTTCAGGATGCCGAACATCTAACACCCCCCCCCATTTAACCAAGTCTCCTTGGGTACTAAGTACTGTAGAGAAACTTTCAGCGTTTCAAAATGACGTGATCTCCACTTCCATGAAACCGGAAGGTGCACATCTCCTGACAGAAGTTGCTGGGTATGGGGTCATGGAACATGTTCCCCTACCAGACAGTGAGTCAGACTACTACAATCAGTATTCCTTGGCAGAGGAACGGGGGGCTGCGTCCAAATTTTTAGATTTCGCGGGCTGTACCGCTATCTAAAATAAACAATACAGTTCAATGTTGACTGTTAAAGTGATTGCTCTCAAATCCTACCAAGCGATTGATTTGTGACAATCGATTGAAGGACGCTTACTTTCATATAGAAATATTCCCACAACACAAGGAAAGACCTGAGGTTCGCTTTTGGGGGCCAAGCTTACCAGTATCGGGTCCTTTCAGTTGGTCTAGCTTTCTCACCCGCACATATTAAAATGCATGGATGTAGTTCTGGCTCTTACGACTACCAGGGCATCCATATTTGAATTACATAGACGACTGGCTGGCCCAGTCTCATTAGCTAGCGCTTCGACATCAGCATGCCGCCCTAGCTCATCTTGTCTCTTAGGATTGAGACCCAACGCCACGAAAGCGTGCTCTTTCCTGTTCTGAGGATTGGGTGTCACATGAGATTCGATCGTAAGCGGGCACAGCTGTCTCCCGCTCGTGTCGAATCCATTATCAACACCCTCAAGGAAATCACGCTAGACCAAGAAAGTGACCATCACTTTCAGAGATCTTAGCTCTCATGGCAGCCGTATCCACGGTGACCCTTGGGCCTGCACATGAGAGCATTTCAGTTGTGCCTAAGACAGGGGATTTCACTCTAGGGCCAATCCCCAACAAGGGTTACGCGCCAGGTGCTTTGTACCCGTCCTATGTGGTTCAGACCCCGGGTTCTGACTCTGGGTTCCACTCTAAGTTCGTCTTGTCGTCGCAGATGCTAACGACAGATGCTTCCCTCACGGGCGGGTGGTGCGGTCTTAGGTGACCGTCCCAGCCCAGGGGTGCTGGAGAGGCCTTCTTCTCGCACGGCACATCAATTGCCTCGAAATGATGGCTCTATTTCTCGCCCTAAAGCACTTCCTCCAGCGGTTGAGAGTGCCATGTCCCATTGCGATTGGACAACACTATGGCAAGTCTCATATATTAATCGCCAGGGCGGACTGTGCTCGCGCCGCTGAATTGCTAGCGCACCAGGTCCCTGTCCCTCAGCACGATTTACCTTCCAGGGCACATGAATGTGAGAGCAGTTGTATTTGTCCAGTCAATCTCTGACGCACAGGGAATGGAAACCCCACCCCGAAGTAATCAGTCAATCTCGGTGAGATTTCATGCAGCAGAGGTGGACCGCCTTGCCTCGCAAGATCAGCAAATGTCCCGTTTGCTACTCCCTGACTCTGGATCTAGTATCAAGAGCTTCAAGAGCTTATGCCCTCAAATGGACTGTTTTTAAAAGGGTGACACTGGGTGAGAGATGCTATTGCCCTCTCCTATGAGGCGCATGGGCTCACTTCACCTCTAGGAAGCAGGGCTCACTCAACCAGGGGGATCGCCTCGTTTATTGCACTAGCAAGAGGTATTCCCCTGCAGCAAGTGTGTGCTAAGCAGGAAGACCCAGTCCACTGCCGAAATGTTTCAGTGCTGGAGTTTCGGCAGGAAAAGCTTGTCCTCAGGCTTGTGCCCTAGTACTCTCAAGATGTACTTATCCGCGTCCTCACTGAACTATCTTCCCGAAAGTTCCATTTGTAACAAGCACCCTACTGTTCCGAAGCCTTCTGCCCTCCGCCTTTACAGCTTCGGAGCAGGAGAAAATTCACTTACTGTCCAGTACGTGCTCTTCAGATTTACAGTACGTCCCCCGCATGTGCCAGTGGTGTAAGTCAGAGCGCCACTATACTGGGTGAGAGATGCCATTGCCCTCTCCTATGAGGCGCGTGGGCTCACTTCGCCTCTAGGAATCAGGGTTCATTCAACCTGGGGGATCGCCTCATCTATTGCACTAGCATGAGGTATTCCCCTGCAGCAAGTGTGTGCGAAGCAGGTAGACCCAGTCCACTCCTGAATTGTTTCAGTGCTGGAGTCCCTGCAGGAAAGTTGTCCTCGGACCTGTGCCCAAGTACTCTCAGGACGCACGTAACTGCATCCTCACTGAGCTATCGGCCTAAGTCCATAAACAACATCACCCTATTGTTTTGAAGCATTCCATCCTCCGCCTTTACAGCTTCGGAGCAGGAGAGACTTCACTTACTGTGTCCAGCACGTGCTCTTCAGATTTACATCCACCGCATCAGCTGGTGGTGTAGGTCAGAGCAGCCTTTACATGTCTTGGGGCCACTGGAGCGGCCACCACTACACTGGGTGAGAGATGCATATTGCCCTCTCCTATGAGGCGCGTGGGTTCACTTCGCCTCTAGGAAGCAGGGCTCATTCAACCAGGGAGATCGCCTCCTTTTGCACCAGCAAGAGGTATTCCCCAGCAGCAGATTGTATGACACGGAGGGTTGCTCCTCCCCGCACACATTTGTTACATTATAATCTGGATGTTCATGCTACTCCGGGCTCAGGCAAAGCCCCGAGTTAGCTGCCCAGGCATAGTTCTGAGACCTTCTCGGCTTTGTGCCACACGCTACACAACCTTGGGGTCCAGACACCTGTAGTGCGGCGGCGTTGGTATTCTCGTTCCCATAGCGTTTTCACGCAGCATCGAGTGGAAGCCTTGAAAGGGAACGTCTCGGGTTACATTGCTGAAACCCTGTTGCCTGAAAGGTGGGAACGAGATGCTGCGTCCGAATGCCGCACTACCACGTGACCGGACGTCCGTTCAGACAAATTAATCTGAAGTTGTTGCCGGCTCACCTGTATTTTATAACCTCCACCTGCATCTAATCAGATGACGTCACTTGACCGGGTTATATACATAGCCAAATTTTGGCGTGTTTCCACACATGCTCCACGACCGGCAACTGGACAAAATGGTTGCCATAGCGTTTTCACGCAGCATCTCGTTCCCGCCTTTCAGGGAACAGGGTTACAGCAATGTAACCCGAGACGATTTCTTTGTCTTGGTATTTTATTTTCAACATCAAAGATTCAGCACTTCATACAGTCATCTTGAGTAAATCCACTGTGGTTACAACACCTGTTGCTGTATCGAATGGTTCAATGTTACCTTATAACGACAGCTTCGTTATATCTATCTCGTTGCATTTAGCTCACGGTCAAAAGCTTGTGTTTCCGTAGCCTTCCACATCTAAACTGAATTTTCTATGATACGATAGTCATACAAATACATGTAATAGTGGAATGACATCCCAGACCAACTCACGATTGTCAAAATGGATGCTTAACTAACACATTCAGAGCTTATGGCTTATGTAATAAACATAATGCTTAATGCTTAACTAATGAACAGAATAAGATAGAATATATGAATTGAAACAAATAAAATAAACACAACAACAAATTCTGCAGATCCATCTTATATAACAAGTGTGATATGGCTCTTACATGAACGCATGTGATATTTAAATGGAGAACACGTGATCACATGTGGAAACTAATATGGAAATACTCTTTCTATGAAGTTAAATGAATCAAGAAAAGACAGGAGGAGAAAGAAAATAAATCTTATTGAAAAATTAATCATACCAAATGAACTAAATCAAGAAAAATATAATATGTTACTGTTTTGTCCTTTAAAGAAATTTAACTTTCAAATAGTTCATTTTGATATTTTTGGTACATTTTTCTCAAGGTGAAATGTGAAGTTTATAATGACTTTTCCTTTATCTACCTAATTTGTAAACATATTCATTTTATGTGATGACATCACTTCCTGTTTAGTCACTTCCTGTGAACTCCTAGTTCTAGATGAAGGCAATGACACAGTCATAGTGTGCTCTAACAATCCATTGCATCCACTAAAAAGCATCATAGAGGCAATGCTGTAAGTTCATTTATTTGACAGTAAACATGTTAAAGAGCATATATTAGTAATTATTTGTTAAAAATACGATGTTTGATAACTTGTTAAAACAGTTGTTTACCATTGTGTACAAGTTTTCAGTGATGCTAATAGCCATTGTAATTGCTACTTAAAGGAGAACAGTAGTTTGTTATAAACATGCATAGTAATACAATGTAAGACACTGAATATTGTTGTATTGTTTATTACAGTCTTCACCGTAAATGTTAATGAGGAAAAGTGACAGTAAATGATCAACCTTGCTACGACTTTGTCTTCATTGGCTACGGTTTAACTTGATGTTTTAGTCAGAGTTCAACATTCTGCACGAGAACATTATAGTTACAAAAAAATTGGATTATAAATAAACAAAAGTAAAACACCTGTGAAAATAAGTTCATTGTGTACAAATGTATAGTAAAAATAATGATAATACAAAAAATTAATCATGTAAAAGAATCATGAAAATATATGGTGTAAAAAGTTAATATAAAAATAAATAAACAGAAAACGTTAGGTAAAAACATCACACACAAGTAAAACATTTTCAGCACTCTATGGAATAAAATCACTGTCAAACATATTCGTGCGTAAAAAAAAGATTTGTGTGTAATCTACGGCCACGACAGCGTACAGATACGAGATTTTGTGTGTTTGTTACAATACAACTCTGAAATATACGACTCTGACCGCTTACAGATACGAATCTCGTTGTTACAACTCCTCTGTTTCACGGACGAATTGTGAAATTACGGGTAAGAATGCCGTGCGTGAAACGACTGTCAAAAATACGTCATCAAGATCACAGGCATTACTATCAGGGGGAAGATTAATCGATTCCACAATATGCGCATGAGCCCAACCACAGGCGCCAAAATGGCGGATCAGCAGCCAATAGCTCACTCATCGTCTCAGGTAAGTGCACAATTCCACCCAAATTTCTAAGGGTTAGTTATCATTAATTACAGAAAGGATTAATATTAAGAAGATAGTTTAACTATAGTAAGTAAGCACTCAGAATCATGCGCATATCGTGGAATCCATTAATCTTCCCTCTGATAGTAATGCCTGTGATCTTGATGACGTATTTTTGACAGTCGTTTCACGCACAGCATTCGTACCCATAATTTCACAATTCGTCCGTGAAACAGAGGAGTTGTAACAACGAGATTCGTATCTGTAAGCGGTCAGAGTCGTATATTTCAGAGTTGTATTGTAACAAACACACAAAATCTCGTATCTGTACGCTGTCGTGGCCGTAGATTACACACATCTTTTTTTTACGCACGAATATTTTTGACAGTGATTTTATTCCATACACTCTGGCTGTAGAATTAATGTCAAACTTTTAAAAATGACAAATACATAATTTTAACACAATCTCCTTGCTTTTCAATACACTTTGTCCACCTGCCAACAAGCTTTCGTATTCATTCATTCATTAAAAATATTTTAGTCTGAGCTGCGAGCCACAATACACTGCTGTCTTCAGTTCTTCATCAGAAGCGAATCTTTATCCTCATAGTTCTGTTTTCAGGGGACCAAAACAGGTGAACATCTGATGGAGTGAGATCAGGACAGTAGGGAGGGCACTTTAACACCTCAGAGTGTCGACAGTGTGGGCAGAAGTGTGTGGACGTGCACCATCTATCATGTGAGATCCTGACGCCCTCTGTGTTTAATCTCAAGTTTAGTCTTCAGCTCTTCAATAAGGAAAGATCATAGAAGAAGGCTTGGCCATAAGCGTCTCACTGTAACAAGCACTGACTATTGAACCTTTTTTCTGATGATGTTCCAATACTTCTGTCCCTTGAGAATCCCAAATACTGTAAGCGTTCATGAATTGTACAGTTGATGGTCGAATTTTTTACTTTTTCTTTCACGATTGAAGATGTTTCCGTTCCAGACTCATCTGCTATTTACTTCTCAGGCTCGTAGTAATGATTCTAATTAGGAAACCTCCACCTTATTCAGAGTGTTGAATGTCCAAATTTTGTTTACAGATATCCAAACTCTTTTGTTTTTGTATTTTGAGGGTGTACCTGGCGAACTCACAGAAGAGCATAAACAGATCACTGCACGCTGCTCTTCTTTCATGCATTCATCCATTTTTGCTGTCACCGCAGTTACAAATGAACCGATGTAATACTTTCACACCTGCACAGCAGTGACTGGGCGACTGTAGCTGGGAACGGAAATTGCTGATGAGACAGTGCGGCCAATTTCACGGAATCCTATGAAAAAGATTCAAAAGGAATAGAAATCACATGTAAACAAAAAATACACAATGCAAAAAACAAGTTAAAAAAAATTAACTCATAATACAAAATTATTAATTTTATTTAAAAATACACAATGCAAAAAACAAGTAAAAAAAATTAACTCATAATACAAAATTATTAATTTTATTTAAAAATAAAAATTTTTAAGAAATAATTAATTCTATCATATGTAATACATGGAAGTTATTATAATTGGAGGTGAGCTTCCCTCCCTCCAGGACATCTACAAGAAGCGGTGCCTGAGGAAAGCGAGGAAGATCATCAAAGACTCCAGTCCCCCCAGTAACAACTTATTTAAACTGCTCCCGTCAGGCAGGAGGTATGGCAGTATCCGGTCCCGAACCAGCAGGCTGAGGGACAGCTTCTATCATCAGGCCATCAGACTGCTGAACACTGACCAATAGGTCTTCATAGACACTACACTGCCACTTTACACTGTCACTTTATAGTCACTAAGACACTTTGCACTCCATACTGCACATGATTGCCTTTTGCAATCATGTGTACATTCCTCCATCCGCGAATGCCGCTGCCGCGTGTGACGTCATTCACTCTGTAACTGCCAAACTCCAGACTCGACACCCTGATGCCTTTCTCCTGATCTCCGGTGATTTCAATCACACATCACTGAACAAGACTATTCCCACTTTCACCCAGTACGTGGATTGTCACACTAGGGGGGAGAAGACACTAGACCTGCTGTATGCTAATGTCAAAGGTGCTTACAGTGCTGCAGCACTTCCCCCCCTGGGGAGGTCGGATCACAACCTAGTCCACCTCATGCCCACATACAAACCACTAGTTCAGAGACAGCCTGCTAATGTGAGGAGTGTAAGAAGATGGACAGAAGGTGCCACTGCTACGTTACAGGATTGTTTCGAGGCTACAGACTGGGAGGTTCTCAGTGCATCATATGGAGAGGACATTGATGGAATGACGGACTGCATCACGGAGTACATTAACTTCTGTGTTGACACCTGTGTACCGATGAGAGATATTCGCTGTTTCCCCAACAACAAACCCTGGGTCACCAAAGACATTAAAGCGTGTTTAAATGAAAAAAAAAGTGCCTTTAGGTCTGGTGATAAGGAAGCAGTGAAGAAGGCTCAAAAAATGCTAACCGGGAAAATCAAGGAGGGGAAAGAGGCATACAGGAGAAAACTAGAACAAAGGCTGAAGCAAAACAACACGAGAGAGGTGTGGAGGGGCATGAGGAGTATCACTGGCTATAAGACAAGCGGCCAGGCTATTGAGGGGAATAGGGAACGTGCAAACGACCTCAACACTTTCTTCAATAGATTTGATGTCCCTATGTCTCACACTCCCCCCGACTTCAACCCAAATCCACACATTCCTGCTCCTATGTCCTCCCCTACACAGAGAACAGTCACAGTCACTACTCCTGCACTCCCAGCAATCAACATCTCAGTGGATCAGGTTAAACATGGCCTGAGTAAGATCAGCCCTACAAAAGCTGTAGGTCCGGATAAGATCAATCCGAGAGTCCTGAAATCCTGTGCTCCCCAACTATGTGGTGTCCTCCAGTACCTCTTTAGCCTGAGTCTGTCTCTTCAGAAAGTCCCTGCACTGTGGAAAACATCATGCATTGTGCCGGTACCCAAAACACCACGTCCCTGTGCCCAGAACGACTACAGGCCGGTGGCTTTAACATCGCATATTATGAAGGTGTTTGAGAGACTGATCCTGGATACACTTCGTCCCCTGGTGAAGTCCTCTCTGGACCCTCTTCAGTTTGCCTATCAGCCGTTCATGGGTGTTGATGACGCCATAATACACCTGCTACATCGCACCTACTCTCACCTTGACAAGCCTAGGACCTCCGTAAGGATGATGTTCTTTGACTTCTCCAGTGCCTTCAACACCATCCAACCAGCAGTACTGGGGGAGAAATTAAGGAACATAAACATTGACACCCGCTTGGTTTCCTGGATCATGGACTACCTGACCTGTCGCCCCCAGTATGTCCGACTAAAGAACTGTGTGTCAGAGACTTTGATCTGCAGCACTGGAGCTCCCCAGGGGACGGTACTGTCTCCGTTTCTTTTCACCCTCTATACATCTGACTTTAGATATAACTCAGAGTCATGCCACCTGCAGAAGTTCTCTGACGACTCTGTGGTTGTTGGGTGTATAGAGGAGGGTGACACCTCGGAGTACCAGTCTGTTGTGGATGACTTCGTTTCCTGGTGTGAGCGTAATCACCTACAACTCAACATCAGGAAAACAAAGGAGATGGTGGTAGACTTTAGGAGAAACAAGACCCCTGTGACTCCTATATCTGTCAAGGGGGAGATAGTGGACATTGTCTCCGATTACAAATATCTGGGAGTTTATCTGGACAACAAACTTGACTGGTCACTCAACACAACGGCACTCTACAAGAAAGGTCAGAGTCGATTGTACTTTCTTCGAAGGCTCAGGTCTTTTAACGTCTGTAATACCATTCTACAGATGTTCTATGAGACCGTTGTGGCGAGTGTCATTTTTTACGCTGTGGTCTGTTGGGGTGGTAACATTAAGGTGTCTGATAAGAACAAACTGGACAAGTCAATTATAAAGGCCGGATCTGTGCTAGGCATGGAGCTTGACTCGGTGGATGTAGTAGCAAAGAGGAGGATTCTGTACAAAGTACAATCCATTGTGAACAATCCTTCTCACCCGCTATACAGTGTTTTGGCTGAACAGAGGAGCAGTTTCAGCCAGAGACTGATTACTATCAAGTGTTCCACTGAGCGTCACAGGAGATCCTTTCTCCCAACGGCCATAAAACTTTACAACTCTTCGCTGTAACTCATACACACATGTATGTGGATTTTTTCACTGACTGGTATACAACAGGACACTAATACTTACCCATTTTTTTTTTTTTTTTTTTTTTTTTTTTTTTTTTTTTTTTCCCACCTTCCTTAGTTAACAACTGTGAGCACCTGTAACCGAGCATAAGCAATTTCCCTTTGGGATTAATAAAGTTCTTTGAATCTTGAATCTTGAATCTTGAATCTTGAATCTTGCACAACATTCATTGCGGACACTCCTTATACATTTATACACAAGTAGACATACTCTCACAAATGTGTATGTGTATATACATGTATGCATATGTGCGCATGTGTATATGTAGATATATGTGTAAGTGTCATATCGTACTTGTTATGAATTTGTTGTTGTGTTTATTTTATTTCATTTATTCTCCCTTGTTCTATTCATTAGTAAAGCATTAAGCATTAAGTTTGTTACATAAGCCATAAGCTTTAAATTTCTTAGTCAAGCATCCATGTTGACAATCGTAAGTTGGTCTGTGATGTCATTCCACTATTACATGCATTTGTGTGACTGTCGTATGATAGAGAGTTCAGTTTAGATGCGGAAGGCTACGGAAACACAAGCTTTTGACCGTAAGCTTGTGAGCTCCCAGTAAGCTAAGAATGTAAGATACAACAACTAGGTTGTTGTAACCGTAAGCTCCCGTAAGTAGAGATATACAACAAGAGTGTTGTTATATACGTAAGCTAAGACTGTAATTTATAAGATAAAGCAGATAGGTTGTTGTAAAAGTCAGATATTTGCAAGATGCAGCAACTGATGTTGTAATCACAGTGGATTTACTCAAGACGACTGTATGAAGTTTTGATTCTTTGATGCTGACAAAATAAACTACAAGAGACAAAGAGATCGGACTTCTGTCGTGTGAGTGAAACTTTAAACCAGAGCTACGCGTCAAAACTGGTGAAATAATATGACCTCATCTACAATATGTATGTTTATATGGATATGTATAGATTTGTGTATATATGTATGTATATTGTATATATGTGCATGCTTGTATTCACATTTTTATTTTTATAATTTTCATCTTGTATATATATATATTTTTTTTTATTATTATTTTTTTTTATAAAACTCGCACAATATTAATACTACTGTATTATTCATATGCATATTTATTCTTATAATTGTACACCACTATTGCTTGTGTTGCTTGCACATAAGAATTTCACTCACATGTACTGTACCTGTGTACCAGTAACGTGATGGGACAATAAAAGTGATTTGATTTGATTTGAAGTGGCGTGCTCTGTGTGTGACAGTGACATGTGTGAAGTGGCTGGAATAACATTAGTGTTAATTAGTGCAAGGTTTTTTTTGTTTGTTTTTCTGAATCACTTTCTGAAGATTACGAAAATTCGAGTCTGAATGAATCAGTGAAATGACTCAAAAGCGACAGAACAGGACCATATTGGATGTGGAGTGAAGGAGTGCATTCTGGGAAAACGATGTTCTAATGGTGTATGTGATGGCAGTAAACAGATGCACATGCTGACCACTTGTGCACGCACACACACACACATACACCGACAAGCATATGGGTGAGTCAGAGGGTGACATTAATAATTCCTCTTGCACCACACTCGTCTACCTGCTCCGGTGTTCAAACCTTCTGCTCATGACAAGAGGAGAGAGAGAGAATAAGAGATGAAACAGAGAGAACGCTAATAAAAAAGTAATGGCACCCTAAGGAGGACCGGCTTGTTTTTCTCAATACCACACTCAAGGAGGTGCCGTTTTACTATTTAGTCATTATCATCGCTAGTTTCAACTCTCTGTAATCGCTGCCATTTAATGGCGAGTTTTGTTGGCTTGGTTAAACGTAAATACTTTAAACATGCTTCATGGCTGATAGACGAGTATGACTGTACGCACATGAGTACAACAAAAACCAGCAGACCGGTTATAAATTGGCAGAAAATTTTTCATTGTATTTGACCAGGGAAACGTCTCGGGTAACTTTGCTGTAACCATGTTCCCTGAAAAGGCGGGAACGAGATGCTGCGTGAAAACGCTATGGGAACATCTTGTCATGTTGCCGCTTGTGAAGCATGTGTGTATCAAACACGCCACATTTTTGGCTTATATAACCTCGGTCAATGGCGGCGCGGTGGTGTAGTGGTTAGCACTGTCGCCTTGCACCTCCAGGGTCTGGGTTCGATTCCCCGGCCAGGCTCGATTCCCGTCTCTGTGTGCATGGAGTTTGCATGTTCTCCCCGTGCTTGGTGGGTTTCCTCCGGGTACTCCGGTTTCCTCCCACAGTCCAAAGATATGCAGGTTAGGCTAATTGGCGTTCCTACAGTAAATTGCCCGTAGTGTGTGTATGTGTGTGTGCCCTGCGATGGATTGGCACCCTGTCCAGGGTGTACCCCGCCTAGTGCCCGAAGTCTCCTGGGATAGGCTCCAGGTCCCCCGCGACCCTAAACACAGGATTAAGCAATATAGAAAATTAATGAATGAACCTCGGTCAGGTGACGTCATCTGATTAGATGCATCTGGAGGTTATAAAAGGAGTAAACCGGAAACACTCCTCAGATTGATTTGTCTGAACGGACGTCCGGTCATGTAGGCAGTGCGGCATTGGGACGCAGCATCTCGTCCCACCTTTTCAGGGAACATGGTTACAGCAAAGTAACCCGATACGTTCCCTTTCAGGTTCCCCCAAGGTTGTGTAGCGTGTGCACACAAGGCCGAGAAGGTCTCAGAACTATGCTTGGGCAGCTACCTCGGGGACCTGTGAGCCTGGAGTAGCATAAACATCCAGACTATGAAGGTAACAAATTTGTGCTGAGAGGGCCAACCTTCCGCGTCATACAATTGCTGCAGGGGAATACCTCCTGCTAGTGCAAAAAGAGGCGATCCCTCTGGTTGAGTGAGCCCTGATTCCTAGAGGCGAATTGAGCCCACGCGCCTCATAGGAGAGGGCAATAGCATCTCTCACCCAGTGTAGTGAGGGCCGCCCCAGCGGCCCCAAAACATGTAAAGGCTGCTCTGACCTATGCCACTGGCTGATGAGGTGGACGTAAATCTGAAGAGCACATACTGGACACAGTAAGTGACGTTTCTCCTGCTCCGAAGCTGTAAGTCGGAGGACAGAGGGCTTCAAAAACAATAGGGTGAATGTTGGGTTTATGGAACTTTCGGAAGATAGTTAGTGAGGATGCAGTTAAATACATCCTGAGAGTACTAGGGCACAAGCCTGAGGACAACTTTTCCTGCAGAAACTCCAGCACTGAAACAATTCGGCAGTGGACTGGGTCTACCTGCTTAGCACCTGCTTACACTTGCTGCAGGGGAATACCTCTTGCTGATGCAATAGATGAGGTGATCAGCCTGGTTGGATGAGCCCTGATTCCTAGAGGCGAAGTGAGCCCACCCGCCTCATAGGAGAGAGCAATATCATCTCTCACCTATTCTAGTGGAGGCCACCCCTCGGTTTCGGCCCCAAAACATGTAAAAGCTGCTCTGATTTATGCCAATGACTGATGCGGTGGACGTAAATCAGAAGATCATGTATTGGACACAGTAATTGAAGTCTCTCCTGCTCCGAAGCTGTACAAGGCTAAGGACAGAAGGCTTCCAATCAATTGGGCAAGTTGAAAATAGAACTTTCGGAAGATAGTTCAGTGAGGATGCAAAATGGCCCTGACTAGCCCAGGGGCGAAGTCTGGGCAGGATGGGGAGACTGACAGATCTCCAATCCTCTTAGAGAGGTAACGGCGATTAGAAAAACCATCTTAAGGGTCAGAAAACCTGAGGTGCTGACTCTAGTGGTTCAAAGGGGTGTCAATTGGGCCTTTGAGCACGATAGCTAAAACCCACAAGAAAGGGTATTTTCCCCACAGTAACCCCATCGATCAGGACGTGGCAGGCTAAATAGCAGTTATGTACGTCCTGAGAGTATTAGGGCATGACCCCGAGGACAACTTTTCTTGCAGAAACTCCAGCACTGAAACAATTCGGCAGTGGACTGGGTCTAACTGCTTCATCATGCACGACTTTTCACATACATTTCTTCTGAGGGCATAAGCTCTTCTAGGGGAGGGAGCCCTCTAGAATAGTCTTAATTACGCCGGCTGGAAGACCAGCTTGACTTAGAATCCTGGGAGCAGGGCTATCAGGAAAATTAATAGAGACGTAACCTGGGCCACGTACGGGCCAAGGAGTCCAGACCCATGGGGGGGGGGGGGGGGTGCTGGAAGAGTCAGAGAGCAGCAAAGGGGACATTTGCTGATCTTACGGGGCAAAGAGTTCCACCTCTGCTAGCTAAAATCTCTCCTAGATTGACTGACTACTTCGGGGTGGGGTTTCCAATCCCCGTGTGTCAGAGCTTGACTGGACAGTACAATTGCTCCTATGCTCTGAAAGGTAAATCACCCTGAGGGAGAGGAACCTGGTGTGCTAGCTGTGCGCGAGCACAGTCCACCCTGGCGATAATATATGAGACTACCATAGTGTAGTCCATCCGCACTAGGACATGGTAGCCTCTCAACTGCTGGAGGAAGTGCTTGAGGGCCAGAAATAGAGCCATCATTTCGAGGCAATTGATGTGCCACGCCAGAAGATGGCCTCTCCAGCTCCCTTGGGCTGTCATCTAAGACCGCACCCCGGCCTGTGAGGGAAGCGTCTGTCGTTAGCATCTGTGATGACAAGAGTGGGACCCAGAGTCAGAAACCGGGGTCTTAAACCACATAGGAAGGGTACGCACTTGGCGCGTAACCTTTATTGGGGATTGGCCCTAGAGTGAAATCCCCTGTCTTGGCCACAACTAGGAATGTTCTCATGTGCAAAAGGCCCAAAGGTGTCACCGTGGATACAGCTGCCATGAGAGCTAAGATTTCTGAAAGTGATCACTTTCTGGTCTAGCTTGATTTCCCTGTAGAATGGATTCGTTTACTTTTAGGTCTCAATCCTAGAACCAAAGATGAGCCAGGACGAAGCGCTGATGTCGAAGCGCTAGCTACTGAGACTGGGCCAGTCAGTCGTCTATCCATGCATTTTATATATGTGCGAGTAAGGGAGCTAAACCAAATGGAAGGACCCGATGCTGGTAAGCTTCGCCCCCAAAAGCGAACCTCCGGTCTTTCCCTGTGTTGTGGCAATATTTCTATATGAAAGTAAGCGTCTTTCAATCGATTGTCACAAATCAATCGCTTGGTAGGATTTGAGAGCAATCACTTTGACAGTCAACATTTTGAAACTGTATTATTTATTTTAGATAGTGGTACAGCCCGCAAAATCTAAAAATTTGGACGCAGCCCCCCGTTTCCTCTGGGAACCAAGGAATATCAACTGTAGTAGCTTGACTCACTGTCTGGTAGGGGAACATGTTCCATGGCCCCATTCCCAAGCAACTTCTGTCGGGAGATGCGCACTTTCCGGTTTCATGGAAATGGAGACCACCCCATTTTGAAACGCGGAGGGTGATGTGAGAACTGAATCCTGTAGTATTTCTACAGTGCTTAGTACCCTAGGAGATATACTTGGCAGTAGCTTCCACGCTGCCAGTTTCTCAGAAAGGGGCAAAGTTTCGGCGGCTTGGTTAAACATGGGGGATGTTACAGTGGGAGCCACGTCAAACAGCCACCTGGAGCATGATGGATTCATGGCAGGATCATGAAGGGTTAATGCAGGCTTCGTGCAAGGAATGTGATCCCCCGCGATGACGCAGTTAACAATGCCCCGCCCCATAAACGCCCCCATGCGCTTTCTAAAAAGATGGTTGCAATGCTGTATAATTCCACCAGATGGAGCATTGACTGGCACAGTTAACTGCAGTGTCCAGTAAGCCCAATACCGTACCTTTAATATATAGGCAGTTCTTGTATTGTCAACATAGTTTCATAAATAGATGACGTGGTAAGAAAAAAACAACAAACCGATTAATAAAACAGATTTGTTAAATCACTCAATACACGACCCATGATGATTATGCTATTTATTATTTAATAATGACAATAAAATTAGTTAGTGAAATATTTTTTAAGACATCCTGAAATGATCCTTAAAGACACGGTAACGGCTGTAATTTGTCTATACCGATCATTGTAGGTACGGAATAAAAACGCGGGATATGTACAGTATTTTATATTAAGGTGTATTTTACCTAGTTCCATTTAATATACTGATAGATAATATTTTGCTGTAAAGTAAAGCTCAAAATGTAACGTCTGCTTGGGTTTGTTTTCGTTATATTTTTGATGATGTTTTTTTTTCCCTGATAGTCAACAAGTGGCATAAGAAAGGAAATTAATGGCGCATGCAACCTGGAACAAATATCTGCCCATATGGATCAGTATTTCTTTAGTCATTTAATCATGCATAATGCTCCCCCGTCAAAAGATCTGATGGGGCATTAATCTGATGGGGCACTTATCACAACTGTGAATGGATGCAGCAGCAGAGACAGATTAGATCCCCATAAACACTTGGAAACAATAGTAAAAAAGTTCCAGAGGGTTAGCGGCTGTTATACTAATGTATTTTTACTGTTTTTTTTACTGCTTATATTTCGTTTGGTTTTATGCAATTTCATGTTTGTGTGTGTGTGCACGAGAGAGAGGATACTCTGACAAGAGCAACTTCCGTGTGGCTCCCGTGGCGCAATCGGTTAGCACGTGACACTTATAAAGCAGTCCAGGTGAAGCAATGCCGAGTTCGAGCCTCACCTAAAGCACCCAAAGCTTTTTACTGCATATCGTGTTGTGTATGTGACAAATAAAATTTTTATTTGAAAGTAAAGCTTAAAATGTAACTTCTGCTTTGGTTTGTTTTCGTTATATTTTTGATGTTTTCGCTGATAGTCAAATTGGCATAACAAATTGATTAATGGCGCATAATATCTGGAACAAATATCTGTCCTTACGGATCAGCATTTCTTTAGTCATTTAACCAGCATAACGCCCCACATCAAAGATCTGATGGGGCATCAATCACTTATCACAACTGTGTATAGATGCAGCAGCAGAGACAGATTTAATCCCCATAAACATTCACACTTGAAAACAACACTAACAGAAGTAAACAGTTCTAGAGTGTTAGTGCCTGTTATCACAGGACAGGAATCGCCTACAGGATACTACTGTATTTTTACTGCTTATATTTTTTACCCTAGTTTCATTTGGTTTTACGCGATTTCATGTGTTATTTGTGTGTGTGTGTGTGTGTGTGTGTGTGTGTGTGTGTGTGTGTGTGTGTGTGTGTGCGAGAGATAGCGTGAGAGCGCGTGCGCGAGAGAGGGCTTACATGGTGATTTATCCAAGGTTACTAAAACCTGGCTTACTACCTATAAACATTATTTCAATTTAACTCATGGGTCTCAATCACAGACACGACAAATTATATACTCTGAAACGTTCATTTGAACATTTAAAAATATATACAAAAACGTAAATACTCATGTTATCATGGTGTAAATTATTAACATTAGGTTAGGTCCTGCCCTTAATTAATTCATATTATAATTACTTTTACATAGTATAGTTACTGGACTGACATGACCAAAACTAGCTATTTCATTTAGCCTTTCTAAAATCAACCCATCTATCATTTATAATCAGAAAACATAAAACATATGATCTGTTCAATAATCTGTTTTAATTTAGTTTGTATTTTTTATTATTCATAAGACAACCTTTCAGTTTTGTAAATATTTTAGTTATAGTGTGTTAAGTCTTACTTTAGGTTAAACGTTTTTGAGAATTTGACCATCCAGCTTAGATAAATGTTATGTCATTGATTGATAAAATCTGGATTAAGGATATTTTATTTTATTTCTTTCATTTTTATTATTTAGTTTCCCCCCTGAGGGATTGCCACCTTATTGTGGTCAGGGGGTTTGCGTGCCTCAACACAATCCAGCAAGGACAATACTGTTACTATACAGTAAGCCCAGGGAAAAAACAGTGCTCGAACATGATGCCCCCTTCACATTTCTGACTGCGTCCCTCCCCCCCTGGTCTAGAACGGCCCTGCCTCTGACCGTCTTTTGTCTTGTAAATGAGTATTCTCAGTCACCTTCCAATCCCCCCAGCACACACTTTGTTTGTCCTGTAAACTGTAACTGTTTGCTAGGGCACTTGGTTATACAGTGGGAGCCACACCAAATAGCCGCGACAGTGTGGCTGAAGTGTGAATGGCGTGTGAATGGCCTTTGCACGCCGTAATCCCCCCTCCCTTTTCTGGCCGAAAGGCGTGTCAAGATTTCACAGTAAACACGCCCATTCAAGCCCTATTTATTCATTTACCTGGTGCCACCACTAGATGGCGCTTCGTTCTCAAGAACACATTAAAACAAGCCAGCTGCGCTGAGTTGCAATCACGTGATTTTAACAACCCGCCTCCACCCCCGCCGAACTGACGCTACCAAACTACAGAGATGAAGATGGCGGCTTAACGGACTATTCGTGGTAAGTGATATTTTATTTTATAAAATGTGTTTGGGGTAGTTTACAGTTTATTTCCCAGTTTAGTTTTTTATTGGCCGTTTTAAATATCACTGGCAGCAGCAGCAGCAGCGGTCAGATGTGACTTTAGAGAACTTAATGTTCTGTTTACCAAGTCTGGAGTTAATATTACAGCTTACTGTCAGTGTCACACACTCACAATGTCACTCCACTTTAACTCAAAAACATGCTCAAGCTTCGACAATACTATTAATGTCCCTATTACAAGAGCTGCACTACCCGATGAAGAGTGTTTGTGTTCTCTGTAAATACTGAGAGAATCTCACCGCGTGTTGTCTGGATAAATTCAGCGCTTATTTATTCTCTGGTTAAGAGTTAATCTGCAGGTTATTTCTGTGACTGTAATATAATGTGATGCAGTTGATGAGGGACACAGACTGAGGGGAGCTGTACAGGAGCTAGTAACGCTCATAACCCGGTTTATATTTTATACACTTTGTCCGGGACTTTCCGCGGTAGCGCGAGCGCTTAGTTAAAGAGCTGAATAACAACACAGAAGTGTTTATCAGTTAAGGAGGAGGAGGGGGAGGTGTGTGTGTGTGAGGGGCTTCAGTAAGTTATAGTTTGGCTTCAGGGATGAACTAATGCTCATATACGAGTGTTATATCGCTTAACTTATTTGTATGAGAAGCGCATTAAGTAAAGTCTGGGTTAATTTAATGCAGACGATAATACAGACAGTCACTGGTTAACACTAACACTGTTCACTGGTTAATACTAACACTGTTCACTGGTTAACATTAGAACAGGCAGTTTATTTACATTACAGAATCCCCAAAACAGTATTTTACACACTCTGTGGTAAATAGGTTTATTAATATATTTTATTTTTATTAGAACTATATGTTCTGTGAAGTTTATTTATCTTTGTCTTGACTAAATTCTCCTGTTGTCTTTAAGCAGAGCTCCGCTGTGGAGGATTGGGGGGTCAGACGGCTGACGGCTGGACTTTTGGAGCTACAGGACTGGAGGAGCCTGAACAAGCTGTTGAGGGATGACGTCACAGTCCGACAGCTTTAGAATGATGTTTGATCAGGTCTACTGTATATTCTGAACATAGAACTGCAAAATGTCTGATACAGTACTTTGGGGGAAACAAAGACTTCAACTGTTCCATGTTTAATAGTTTTGATATTTGAAAAATTCATATTTTAATGTAAAAGGACTATAGATAGAGACTTATAAGCAGCTGGTGTATCCGGGTAGTTTAATGAACTTTAAGCAAAAAGACAACATGTATTCATCTGTTTTATATAAATTACTGTTTTAACTTTGACTAGTTTTGGAAGAATAAATTGAATTGTTAAAGTCATGTTTTGCGTGTTTTAATTTTGGGGGATTGTTTGGGTATTTAAAAATTGTTTAGTTGAACCAACAACTTCAATGGGCAAAAAATGGGACACAACTTTGTTTTAAATAGTCAAAGAGTTGGGCTGAAAATAATAATAATAATAATAATAATAATAATAATTATTGATCATAGAAACAAATGAAACCAGTTAAACACTTGATTATATGTGTTTGTGATTGTGACCCATAATAATTTTTTCTCAGTATAAATAAATGTTTTGGGTTTTAAGAACTCCAAAAGAGCAACGACAAACTTGGTATTCTCCATTGAGGTTTCTCACCTTCCACTCCTGAGTATGACATGGTGTTAATTGCTCTGTGTGTGTGTGTGTGTGTGTGTGTGTGTGTGTGTGTGTGTTTTTGGCGGGGGGATGGGTGTGTGTGTGTTTTCGGCTGTTCAGCAGTTCTAAACACAAGCACAGTTTTTGTCCTTAACTAAAATACTTCAATACGTTAATAATGAATTTATTTTGCTGAATAAGGTAATAAGCGATGTTTAAACCAAACCAGTAAGTTAAGTAAGTGTTCCATACATTAAAGTACTGTGTATAATCAAGTGCCCTAGCAAACACAGTTACAGTTTACAGTACAAACAGAGTGTGTGCGCTGGGGGGATTGGAAGGTGAGTGAGAATACTCATTTACAAGACAAAAGACGGTCAGAGGCAGCGCCGTTCTAGACCAGACAACATGGGGTGGGGGGAGGGGGGCATCATGTTCAAGCACTGTTTTTACCTGGCCTTACTGTATAGTAACAGTATTGTATTTGCTGAATTGTGTTGAGGCACGCAAACCCCCTGACCACAATAAGGTGGCAATCCCTCAGGGGGAAACTAAAAAAAAAAAAATATATATATATATATATATAATTATATAATAAAATATCCTTAATCCAGATTTTATCAATCAATGACATAACATTTATCTAAGCTGGATGGTAAAATTCTCAAAAACGTTTAACCTAAAGTAAGCCTTAACACACTATAACTAAACTATTTACAAAACTGAAAGGTTGTCTTATGAATAATAAAAAATACAAACTAAATTAAAACAGATGGGCTATTGAACAGATCATAATATGTTTTGTTTTCTGATTATAAATGATAGATGGGTTGATTTTAGAAAGGCTAAATGAAATAGCTAGTTTTTGGTCATGTCAGTCCAGTAACTATACTATGTAAAAGTAATTATAATATGAATTAATTAAGGGCAGGACCTAACCTAATGTTAATAATTTACACCATGATAACATTAGTATTCATGTTTTTGTATATATTTTTAAATGTTCAAATGAACGTTTCAGAGTATATAATTTGTCGTGTCATCTGTGATTGAGACCCATGAGTTAAGTTGAAATATTTTTTATAGGTAGTAAGCCAGGTTTTAGTAACCTTGGATAAATCAGCATGAAAGCCCTCTCTCGCGCACGCGCTCTCACGCTATCTCTCGCACTCACACACACACACACACACACACACTGTGCACACACAGACACACACAAATAATACATGAAATCGCATAAAACCAAATGAAACTAGGGTAAAAAATATGAGCAGTAAAATACAGTAGTATCCTGTAGGTGATTCCTGTCCTGTGATAACAGGCACTAACACTCTAGAACTGTTTACTTCTGTTAGTTTTGTTTTCAAGTGTGAATGTTTATGGGGATTAAATCTGTCTCTGCTGCTGCATCTATACACCGTTGTGATAAGTGATTTGTGCCCCATCAGATCTTTAATGTGGGACATTATGCTGGTTAAATGACTAAAGACACACTGATCCGTATGGACAGATATTTGTTCCAGATATTATGCGCCATTAATCAATTAGTTATGCCAATTTGACTTTCAGCGAAAACATCAAAAATATAACGAAAACAAACCAAAGCAGAAGTTACATTTTAAGCTTTACTTTCAAATTCAAATTTGATTTGTCACATACACAGTGCGATATGCAGTAAAATGCTTTGGGTGCTTTAGGTGAGACTCGAACTCGGCATTGCTTCACCTGGACTGCTATATAAGTGTCACGCGCTAACCGATTGCGCCACGGGAGCCACACGGAAGATGGTCTTGTCAGAGTATCCTCTCTCTCGTGCGCACACACAACACATGAAATTGCGTAAAAACCAACGAAATATAAGCAGTAAAAAAAAAAAAATCAGTAAAAATACATTAGTATAACAGGCGCTAACCCTCTGGAACTTTTTTTACTATTGTCTCCAAGTGTTTATGGGGATTTAATCTGTCTCTGCTGCCGCATCCATTCACAGTTGTGATAAGTGATTAATGCCCCATCAGATCTTTTGACGGGGGAGCATTATGCATGATTAAATGACTAAAGAAATACTGATCCATATGGGCAGATATTTATTCCAGGTTGCATGCGGCATTAATTGCCTCTTATGCCACTTGTAGACTATCAGTGAAAAAATCAGCGAAAACATCATCAAAAATATAACGAAAACAAACCCAAGCAGACGTTACATTTTGAGCTTTTTTGAGCTTTATATTATCTATCAGTATATTAAATGGAACTAGGTAAAATACACCGTAATATAAAATACTGTACACAGCCTGCGTTTTTATTCCGTACCTACAATGATCGGTATAGACAAATTACAGCCGCTACCGTGTCTTTAAGGATCATTTCAGGATGTCTTAAAAATATTTCACTAACTAATTTTATTAATTCATTATTAAATAATAAATAGCATAATCATCATGGGTTGTGTATTGAGTGATTTAACAAATCTGTTTTATTAATCGGTTTGTTGTTGTTGTTTTTTCATCTATTTATGTAACTATGTTGACAATGCAAGAACTGTCTGTATATTAAAGATACGGTATTGGGCTTCCTGGACACTGCAGTTAACTGTGCCAGTCAATGCTCCATCTGGCGGAATTATACGGCATTGCAACCATCTTTTTAGAAAGCGCATGGGGGCGTTTATGGGGCGGGGCATCGTTAACTGCGTCATCGCGGGGGATCACATTCCATGCACGAAGCCTGCATTAACCCTTCATGGAACTGCCACGGAGCAGTCATGCTCCAGGCGGCTGTTTTGACGTGGCTCCCACTGTACACACTACTTTAATGTATGGAACACTTACTTAACTTACTGGTTTGGTTTAAATATCGCTTATTACCTTATTCAGCAAAATAAATTAATTATTAACGTATTTAAGTATTTTAGTTAAGGACAAAAACAGACCCTGCGCTTCTGTTTAGAACTGCTGAACAGCCATGTTCATAGGTTTAATCAATGATGGATGAATGGAGAGGTGTATGTGTGTGTGTGTATATACGCGCGCGCGCTCTCCTGAATTTCTCCATTGGCTTTAACACGCACACCCATCCCCCCGCCAAAAACAGACACACACCCATCCCCCCGCCAAAAATACACACACACAGAGCAATTAACATGTCATACTCAGTATTCTCCATTGAGGTTTCTCACCTTCCACTCCTAAGTTTGTCGTTGCTCTTTTGGAGTTCTTAAAACCCAAAACATTTATTTATACTGAGAAAAAATTATTATGCGTCACATAATCACAAACACAAATACATATGATCAAGTGTTTAACTGTTTTCATTTGTTTCTATGACCAATAATAATTATTATTATGATTTTCAGCCCAACTCTTTGACTATTTAAAACAAAGTTGTGTCCCATTTTTTGCCCATTGAAGTTGTTGGTTCAACTAAACGTTTTTTAAATACCCAAACAATCCCCCAAAATTAAAACACGCGAACATGACTTTAACAATTCAATTTATTCTTCCAAAACTAGTCAATGTTAAAACAGTAATTTATATAAAACAGGTGAATAGATGTTGTCTTTTTGCTTAAAGTTCATTAAACTACCCGGATACACCAGCTGCTTATAAGTCTCTATCTATAGTCCTTTTATATTAAAATATAAATTTTTCAAATATCAAAATCATTAAACATGGAACAGTTTAAGTCTTTGTTTCCCCCAAAGTACTGTATCAGACATTTTGAAGTTCTATGTTCAGAATATACAGTAGACCTGATCAAACATCATTCTAAAGTTGTCGGACTGTGACGTCATCCCTCCTACAGCTCCCTCAACAGCTTGTTCAGGCTCCTCCAGTCCTGTAGCTCCAAAAGTCCAGCCGTCAGCCGTCTGACCCCCCAATCCTCCACAGCGGAGCTCTGCTTAAAGACAACAGGAGAATTTAGTGAAGACAAAGACAAATAAACTTCACAGAACATATAGTTCTAATAAAAATAAAATATATTAATAAACCTATTTACCACAGTGTGTGTAAAATACTGTTTTGGGAATTCTGGAATGTAAATAAACTGCCTGTGCTAATGTTAACCAGTGAACAGTGTTAGTGTTAACCACTGACTGTCTGTATTATCGTCTGAATTAAATTAACCGAGAATTTACTTAATGCGCTTCTCATACAAATACGTTAACCCTCTGAGGTCCGAGGTGATTTTGGGGCCCTTGAGATGTTTGGACATGCTCTGATATTTGGGCTTTTTTCAGCTACTTATAATATATTATTGACCAACCTGAATTTTTCTTGTAATCAGTACAAACTGTTTTACAATAATACATGACCAAAATGAATGTATGTGTTTGCATTTTTTAGGAAAAAAATATTATGCGTGGTTAGTAAGTTTTGTGGGAAAAAAAAGTAGCTGAAATAAGGCCATGAAACTCATACAGAAAATTTGTTCACAAGACATTGTTTCACAAGGGCTGGTGGACTAGTGTTTTTGCTTCAAAATGATGTGAAAATTATCTTGTTTACTTGCTCACTGAAAACAATATAGTGATTAACACTTTTTAAGTCACTTTTTGAGTGTAAAGGGTCTATGCGAGAAGGCGTGATCTATCATTACTAATGCAGTGATTCACACCTGAGAAGACAAAGGCCTGCATACTGATCTGCATAATGAGCAATCAGACAGGTATGTGACTGAGACAGGAGAGTTACAAGAAAGAATCTGAGGATAAAATAAGTTTATATATTTTCAGTTTCAGGTTATTTGAGAATGTATGACACACACAAAAAAATCTTGAGATTCATTTGTGAGTTCAGTTAAACAGTTTATTAGGAACAATCAAAGTTGACTTTTTAGCAGCATTACTGCAGTCACTATAAATATATCTAACAATAATATATAAAATTATATATAGAAAACAACAACAGCTCTTTGTAATTACCAGAACAAATGACTTTACCAATACTGTACTACATTTTTTCTACAATACACTACAGTTTACTATGATGAATATATTGTATTATATATTTATATAATATAGTTATATGTAACTAACATCTAGGATATACTGAATGTGCACTTACTCGTGGTTCTCCAGCGAACTCGAAACTGAACGACACTCACGTGTCTTTCTTGTGCACGGCGCCGGCGATGCAGCCACAGTCCTAAACAAAAAAGAAAATTTAAACTTGAAGAATGGACGTGCATACAATCATTCGCAAACAACAGCTGGTGAACAATTTGACCATCTGAAACACGGTCTAAACAATACAAAACACGTGTACAGTGGTGTGAAAAACTATTTGCCCCCCTCCTGATTTCTTATTCTTTTGCATGTTTGTCACACAAAATGTTTCTGATCATCAAACACATTTAACTATTAGTCAAAGATAACACAAGTAAACACAAAATGCAGTTTTTAAATGAGGGGTTTTATTATTTAGGGAGAAAAAAATCCAAACCTACATGGCCCTGTGTGAAAAAGTAATTGCCCCCTGAACCTAATAACTGGTTGGGCCACCCTTAGCAGCAAGAACTGCAATCAAGCGTTTGCGATAACTTGCAACGAGTCTTTTACAGCGCTCTGGAGGAATTTTGGCCCGCTCATCTTTGCAGAATTGTTGTAATTCAGCTTTATTTGAGGGTCTTCTAGCATGAACCGCCTTTTTAAGGTCATGCCACAACATCTCAATAGGATTCAGGTCAGGACTTTGACTAGGCCACTCCAAAGTCTTCATTTTGTTTTTCTTCAGCCATTCAGAGGTGGATTTGCTGCTGTGTTTTGGGTCATTGTCCTGCTGCAGCACCCAAGATCGCTTCAGCTTGAGTTGACGAACAAATGGCCGGACATTCTCCTTCAGGATTTTTTGGTAGACAGTAGAATTCATGGTTCCATCTATCACAGCAAGCCTTCCAGGTCCTGAAGCAGCAAAACAACCCCAGACCATCACACTACCACCACCATATTTTACTGTTGGTATGATGTTCTTTTTCTGAAATGCTGTGTTACTTTTACGCCAGATGTAACGGGACACGCACCTTCCAAAAAGTTCAACTTTTGTCTCGTCGTTCCACAAGGTATTTTCCCAAAAGTCTTGGCAATCATTGAGATGTTTTTTAGCAAAATTGAGACGAGCCTTAATGTTCTTTTTGCTTAAAAGTGGTTTGCCCCTTGGAAATCTGCCATGCAGGCCATTTTTGCCCAGTCTCTTTCTTATGGTGGAGTCGTGAACACTGACCTTAATTGAGGCAAGTGAGGCCTGCAGTTCTTTAGATGTTGTCCTGGGGTCTTTTGTGGCCTCTCGGATGAGTCGTCTCTGCGCTCTTGGGGTAATTTCAGTCGGCCGGCCACTCCTGGGAAGGTTCACCACTGTTCCATGTTTTTGCCATTTGTGGATAATGGCTCTCACTGTGGTTCGCTGGAGTCCCAAAGCTTTAGAAATGGCTTTATAACCTTTACCAGACTGATAGATCTCAATTACTTTTGTTCTTATTTGTTCCTGAATTTCTTTGGATCTTGGCATGATGTCTAGCTTTTGAGGTGCTTTTGGTCTACTTCTCTGTGTCAGGTAGCTCCTATTTAAGTGATTTCTTGATTGAAACAGGTGTGGCAGTAATCAGGCCTGGGGGTGACTACAGAAATTGAACTCAGGTGTGATAAACCACAGTTAAGTTATTTTTTAACAAGGGGCGCAATCACTTTTTCACACAGGGCCATGTAGATTTGGAGTTTTTTTTTCTCCCTTAATAACGTAAACCTTCATTTAAAAACTGCATTTGTGTTCAATTATGTTATCTTTGACTAATAGTTAACGGTTTTTGATGAGCAGAAACATTTAAGTGTGACAAACATGCAAAAGAATAAGAAATCAGGAAGGGGGCAAATAGTTTTTCACACCACTGTATATATAAATAAATAAATATAAACTTTAGACAGATCGTAATCAGATTTTATTGCGGGCTTGTAAGTAACGTGCATATTTCATATTTTAACCAATTTTACTCTTGCTGGTATTTGGTATTTTCCAAATGTACATATAAAATATAGAGCAATGATGGTGGGAATAAAAGACTTACTTGTCAGGAATTACATCCTCCGTTGAGTCCAGACGTTGTTCAAAAGACGTTGCTCTTCCTCTGATGAGAAAGTAAATTCTTCATCACTGTCCAGAACCATCTGAAGCGCTTCTTCACCCGTGTAGCGTGACATCATTCAAACGCGCAGAAACAGTAAGTAAGTCTATGATGAAGCTTGTTGTTTTATGCCGTGGGGGCGTGTAGATGATTACCTGCCTCACCTCAGTTCATTTCCATATGAACAGCGCGCGCGCAGGGAGGCGGGAGCGCATTAGCTGTAATGAGCCGATACAGGAGAATCTGTACCACTCCTTACTTTCATACGGATTACATAAAAACAGATTATTTGTTTTCACTGTGACTTGCATCATTTAAAAGTAGACCCTTTAAGCTTTAAGGAGTTTCAGTTCATTTTAGTGACGTGTTTCAAAAAGATTTTCGCGGAGACTGAGACGGCTGAAAGCGCACCCGGTTTATTTTATTTATTTTATTAATACACAAAGTTTTATTTTTAACATGTGTGCATACAAAAAAAGTAGACACTTTACAGATTCGATTAATATATACATCTTGTCTGTACAATCAAAACGGAAAGTGTAATTTAAGTTCTTATTGGCCTCATCAGGGGAAAATGCCTCAAAACGCATATATGCGTTCGCGGACCTCAGAGGGTTAAGCGATATAACACTCGTATATGAGCATTAGTTCATCTCTGAAGCCAAACTATAACTTACTGAAGCCACTCATACCTCCACACACACACCTCCCCCCACGCACACACACACCTCCCCCCTCCTCCTCCTTAACTGATAAACACTTCAGTGCTGTTATTCAGCTCGTTAACTAAGTGCTCGCGCTACCGCGGAAAGTCACAGCCAAAGTGTGTAAAATATAAACCCGGTTATGAGCGTTACTAGCTCCTGTACAGCTACCCTCAGTCTGTGTCTCTCATCAAGTGCATCACATTATATTACAGTCACAGAAATAACCTCCAGATTAACTCTTAACCAAAGAAAAAATAAAGGCTGAATTTATCCAGACAACACGCGGTGAGATTGTCTCAGTATTTACAGAGAACACAAACACTCTTCATCGGGTAGTGCAGCTCTTGTAATAAGGACATTAATAGTATTTTCGAAGCTTTAGCATCTTTTTGAGTTAAAGTGGAGTGACATTGTGAGTGTGTGACACTGACAGTAAGCTGTAATGTTAACTCCAGACTTCGTAAACAGATCATTAAGTTCTCTAAAGTCACATCTGACCGCTGCTGGTGCTGCCAGTGATATTTAAAACGGCCAATAAAAAACTAAACTGGGAAATTAACTGTAAACTACCCCAAACACATTTTATAAAATAAAACATGACTTACCACGAATAGTCCGTTAAGCCGCCATCTTCATCTCTGTAGTTTGGCAGCGTCAGTTCGGCGGGGGTGGAGGCGGGTTGTTAAAATCACGTGATTGCAACTCAGCGCAGCTGGCTTGTTATAACGTGTTATTGAGAATGAAGCGCCATCTAGTGGTGGCACCAGGTCAATGAATAAATAGGGCTTGAATGGGCGTGTTTACTGTGAAATCTTGACACGCCTTTCTGGCAGAAAAGGGAGGGGGGATTACGGCGTGCAAAGGGCATTCACACGCTATTCACACGTCAGCCACACGGTCGCGGCTATTTGGCGTGGCTCCCACTGTAGATGTTCGGCATCCTGAAAGATGGCAAGAAAAACTGAAGAACTAACACTTTATTGGAGACTGGTGTTGCCTGAAACACCAGCGGTGGCGGAGCTAGAACACCGACCTCCTGGGGCTGTCAGGGAGAACACTTAATTCTTGAAAGGAATTCTGTGTGCCTCTCCCCATTGGGGGGCCACCCCCATGCTCCTGGGCACATGAACCTCAGGGCTTCTTTGTGAAGAAGACAATATGCCAGTCTGACCTTTGTGAGGCGGATAGTGAGGCGTGTCGCACACCAATCTTTATGAGGGGTGGAAGGCTCAAAAACACACTCCTTCGCCTAATGAACCTAGTGGCGACCGAGTTATCGCCAAACAGGCCGGAAGGCAAGATAGGGGCATCCAGGAGGAATGCACGATTCTTATCCTAGATGTGCCTGAGATTCAGCAACAAGTGCCACCGCGTGAAACCCATCGCAGCCACAAAACGGCTGATAGCACGAGCCGTCTGCTTTTGTTGCACGCAGAGACAAGTCTGTGGCCCGGCGTAATTCCAATACGCCCTACCTAAAGAGCCCCGCCAGTGCTCAAGATACTCTCAGCTGGTCAGCGTGGTAGGCCTGCAAAACCGCCATGGTGTGCAAAGGAGCACCAACCTGACCTGCTGCCTGAAAAGCTTTTCCTTCCAGGGAAGATGAAAGTCTACACCGCTTGAAGGAAGTATTAGCTTTTCAGGAAGGATGATGCCCCAGGAGAGAGATAGCCTGTAAAGCGTCTCTTCTATCTGGGCGTCATCATATAACTCAGCGCTTCCACATCAATTATATTTAAGAGAATAAATAAGTCGATGTCAGGAAAACACGGATAATACAGTTTACTCCATGAAAAGGGTTAACTCATATGGAAAGAGCTAAGAGGGGCGGAGAGAGAGAGAGAGCATCATGAAGCTCCGCCCCCCCAGCCACCCGACAGAAACTGCCGTTTAATGTTTTCCCAGTGCTTAGTATGGAGGATGTTTATTCCTTACCCATTGAAGAAGCGCAGGGCGCGTTTGAGAACGGAATTTCCCGATCCGATGAGTTTACTCCTTTTATAACCTCCAGATGCGTCTAATCAGATGACGTCACCTGACCGAGGTTATATAAGCCAAAAATTTGCCGTGTTTGATACACACATGCTTCACAACCGGTAACATGACAAAATGTTCCCATAGTGTTTTCACGCAGCATCGAGTGTAGCCTTTGAAAGGGAACATTTTCAATTTTACTAGAAACAACAGAAAAATTCATAGAAATGCAAATGGAAAATGCAGAGACATGAGCTTGTTTAGTTCACTCAATAGTTCAGGACTGAAATTCCCACAAAATGTTTTGTACCTGAGCCAATAATGAACTGGACTCCATATGAACTTACTGTAAACAAATCTCCTGTTATACTAAACTTCCAGCCTCCTAACACAATGTATGATGCAGATCAGTATCCCTGCTATCCGTTATCACCCAGATGAGGATGAGTTCCTTGTTGAGCCTGGTTCCTCTCAAGGTTTCTCCCTACTTATCAGGCACGGTCTGATCATTCTGACTCATACACATTCTCTAACATTTTATACACATTTCCATAATTTCCTTTTGATTCTGTAAAGCTGCTTTGTGACAATATAAGCACTAAATAAAATTGGATTGAATTTGAGGCGGCACGGTGGTTAGCAATGTCACCTTGCACTTGCAGGATTTGATTCCCGCCTTGGGGTCTGTGTGCATGTTCTCCTCGTGCTTGGTGGGTTCCCTCCGGGTACTCCGGTTTCCTCTCACAGTCCTAAAACATGCAGATTAGGCTAATTGGCGTTCTGAAATTGCCTGTAGTGTGTGATCGTGTGTGCATCGTGATGGATTTACACCCTACCTCATTCCCCAAGTCTCCTGGGATAGGATCCAGGCCCCTCACGACCCTGTATACAGGATAAAGTGGTATAAACGATGAGTGAGTGAGAGTGAATTTTGTCTTGATGTCTGTTTAAAATCGACACTCGTTTGATGTTTAATTCAAAATCATTTAAAAGAGCATAAGCAGCACTAAACCTTCTGCCATACAAGCTCATAACTTCAGATCGGATTACATGTGTAATTTAGTACACCTTTTTTTAAAATTCACATTTCTTTTAGAGAGGATTTTAATGTAAACTCATCTGCAACACAAACACAACGCTCATCCTACAGATTTTTTTTCTATGAAGCAAAACTGTATTTATTATTTCTCCACTTCATTTCCATCTGTTTGTTTTTCGAAGGCTGCATTAAGGCATTAGACTACACGATGATTGACCTGCCTCGGCGCTAACGTGATGTAAAGCTAATTTTCACTTACCGTGTTGTAGGGGAACGGAGCGGTGGGGGGAGGAGATGTGAGGGCAGGACGCCGTTTTACGGTGTGTGCCGTCTCCATTATGCTGGCCCTTATTATGAAAACATTAAATAGTTAAGATGAACTTATTTAAACTTTTACAAACTAATCCTCGTGGCGGGAATCAATTCGGCCGATTGATGGAGCGTTCCTCTTTGGCTAAGTGCACTTTCTTGGAGTGCATTCAACTGGATCTTGATTAACAATTGTAATCAATCCAGACACCATACTCCTACACATACACACACACACACACACATGCACACACTCACACACACAGTGATTCTGTGGCTGTAAATGTTGATCTAAACCCACTGAAGCTCTCTCTCTCTCTCTCTCTCTCTCTGTTGTTCCACTGAACTCGACTTATTCAGCATTTATTATTTTAATTCTGGAAAATACTACACTCTTTCAGCAGCCTATGCATGTTTTATCAGTAATTCTGCACGACTTCTTTTAAAGAACATGCCATTATTATTATTATTATATCTAATTTTTTAGGAATAAAAAAAAATCCAGAATGATGCCTTTTAATTTTCTGACCAAATCAGATTGCAAGTTGGAGCGCAAGAGACAAAAACAAACATGGATGATGTGATGGACTACTGGTGGAATACGAGTCCAATAGATTAATAAATCTAATTAAGAAAATAAAGCTAGTTAGCAAGTTAAGTAGTTATAACTGATACTAGCTGGGATAAATTATAAACCCATCACACTGTGCACTCTGTGTTTTTTCAACAAAATCTCCTTTTAATAGTGCATCAGTCTGCGTGATTCACTCTGGAAATGAACTTGTACAGAAAACCAGTTGACATGAGCTTGAACCTGTCTGCAGGGTGATATCTCAAATTCAAATTAAATTCAAATTTTATTTGTCACATACACAGTCATACACAGTACAATATGCAGTGAAATGCGTACACGACCGCCAGCGACCGTAGAAAGAAAATAAAAGCTTATACGTAAAATAAATATAAATAAAAGGAAATACTAAAGAAATAAATTTAACTAGTAAAATAAACTGTACAAATAAGGGCATAATAAAATATTGCAAAATATAGGGGGGGGGGGGGAGTATATATATAGAGAGAATTTAAAGTGACAATGGTTGTGCAAATATGCATGAAAGGTGAGTAATGAAAGTGACATGTGCAATTGTCCAGATGTATAAATATTTAGTGCAAGTGTGTATGAATGTGTCCATGATTGTCCAGTCAATGTCAATGTTGTGAGCTTAAAAAGATGTTATTAGTCCTGTGTGGTGTAGTGATGATTGAGAGACCTTATCGCCTTCGGGAAGAAGCTCCTCCTCAGTCTCTCTGTGTTGGCCTTCAGGGAGCAGAATCGCTTCCCAGACCGCAACAAAGAGAACAGTCCATTACAGGGGTGACTGAGGTCCTTCACGATCTTCCTGGCCTTGGTCCAGCACGGCTTGCTGTAGATCGAGTGCAGGTCAGGGAGCTCAGTGCGGATGATGCGCTCAGCTGATCGCAGCACCCTCTGTAGAGCTTGTCTGTCCTGCATGGCGCTGTTCCCGAACCAGGTTGTGATGTTTCCCATCAGGATGCTCTCTATGGTGCAGGAGTAGAAGTTCCTGAGCACCTTGGAGAGCAGTCTAAAGTCTCTCAAGCGTCTGAGGTGGTACAGACGCTGCCGGGTCTTTTTCACCACGGTGTTGATGTGACAGGACCATGACAGGTCCTGAGTGATGTGAACACCGAGGTATCTGAAGCTGTCCACTCTCTCCACTCGGCTCCTGTTGATGACGGTGATCTCAAATCAAATCAAATCACTTTTATTGTCACATCACGTTACTGGTACACTGGTACAGTACACGTCAGTGAAATTCTTATGTGCAAGCTACTGTACACAAGCAATAGTGGTGTACAATTATAAGACTAAATATGCATATGAATAGTACAGTAGTATTATTATTGTGCAAGTAAAAAGAATAATAAAAAATATATACATACATATATATATATATATATATATATATATATATATATATATATATATATATATGTATATAAAATAAAATAATATAAATTTAAAAAATATATAAAAATTGTGAACGCAAGTATACATAATATACATACATATATACACATCTACATATATCTATATATACATACATATATCTACATATACACATGCACATATATGCATACATGTATATACACATACACACATGTTTGTGAGAGTATGTCTACTTGTGTATAAATGTATAAGAATGTCCGCAATGAATGTTGAATCTGGTAGTTCCTGTCATGCTTTGTACAAAAGTCCACTATCAGCTCCCTTGTCTTGCTGACGTTCAGGAGGAGATTGTTCCTCTGGCACCAGTTCTCCAGATTTCCAATCTCCTCTAGGTAGGCCGCCTCATCATTGTTGGTGATCAGTCCGACCACGACGGTGTCGTCAGCAAACTTGATGATGGTGGTGGAGTTGGTAGTGGCCACGCAGTCGTGGGTGTACAAAGAGTACAGCAGGGGGCTCAGAACACAACCCTGGGGGGCTCCAGTGCTGAGAGTGAGTGTAGCTGAGACATGTCCGCCCATCCTTACTGCCTGTGGTCTGCCAGTCAGGAAATTGGAGATCCACTGACACATTGATGAGCTGAGTCCCAGGTGCAACAGCTTGGTGGTGAGTGTGGAGGGAATTATGGTATTAAATGCAGAGCTGTAGTCGATGAAGAGCATTTTAACATATTTCCCTTTCCTAGTGTCCAGGTGAGTAAGTGATGTGTGGAGGAGATGAGAGATTGCATTGTCTGTGGAGCGGTTCTGACGGTATGCAAACTGTAGTGGGTCCAGTGTGTCGGGTAGTGAAGAAATGATGAAGTCTCTGACCAGGCGTTCAAAGCATTTCATCAGTACTGAGGTGAGGGCTACAGGGCGATAGTTGTTGAGGGAAGAAGGATGAGGTTTCTTTGGGACAGGAACAATGATGGACTCTTTGAAGCATGTGGGGATCACCGACTGAGATAAAGAGATGTTGAATATCTCAGTGAACACAGGTGCTAGCTGGTCTGCGAGGGCTCTGAGAATACGACCTGAGATGTCGTCTGGTCCTGCTGCTTTCCTGGTGTTCACTCTTTTGAAGGATCTCCTCACGTCGTGCTCGGTGATGATGAGCGCGTTTCCGGTGCTGGCAGTGTCTCCCTGTCTGCAGCCGTTAGCGCCGCTAGTATTAGTGCCGCTAGCATTAGCATCGCTAGCGCCGTTAGCTGCAGGCTCGAAGCGAGCATAGAAAGTGTTGAGCTCGTCTGCCAGAGTCGCGTCTGCGTTCGTCATACCGGTTGTTGGTGTTTTGTAGTCCGTTATTGTCCTTAGTCCCTGCCACAGGCTCCTAGAGTCACTCTGTTGGAGTTGTGACTCTAGTTTCCTTCCGTAGTGGTGCTTCACCTCTTTCATGCCTTCCGGATGTTGTATGACGCAGCCTTGTATGGTTCCATGTCCCCCGACGCAAGTCCCGTGTTGTAGGCAGTGCTGCGAGATCTCGGTGGTTTTATCCACCCACGGCTTCTGGTTTGGAAAAGTTCTGATAGTCTTTTTCTCCATAGTATCATCCGCTAGCTTCCCAATGAATCCCACAACCGCTTCCGTAAACACGCTGACGTCATCATCGGAGCTGTTTCTGAATATGTCCCAGTCTGTGTCATCGAGTGCGTCCTGTAACGCGGCCACTGATTGGTCCGTCCAGCGCGCGACCTCCCTCTGAACCGGAACTTCCTGTTTGAGCCTTTGTTTGTATTTTGGCATGAGGAAGATGGCGGCGTGGTCGGATTTACCAAACGCTGAACGAGAGTGCGCCTTGTAGCCGTACTTGACCGTTGTATAACAATGATCTAGTGTCCTATCACCCCTGGTGGGGCAGATGATGTGCTGATAAAAGTTCGGCGCTACAATGAGTGCAGCGTCCTGGTGCTGTGTCTGGTGCTGTGTGAGCGCCTCATGCAGCTCGCTTAATGCAGTGTCTATATCCGCTTGTGGTGGAATATAAACGGCACTTATTATGACCGATGTGAACTCCCGTGGAAGATAAAAAGGACGACACATGATGGACAGTAGTTCCAGGTTTGTTGTGCTGGAGCGTGTAAGAGGAACAACGCTCGCGCTGTTGCACCAGCTGTTGTTCACCATCAAACACACGCCGCCTCCCCTTGACTTCCCAGAGTTCCGTGTCCTGTCCATGCGGTGAACCGAGAAGAACTCGGCTGGTTGTATGGCGTGGTCTGGCACCGCTGGGATCAGCCATGTCTCGGTGAAGCAGAGGAGATTGCAGTCCCGCATGTCTCTCTGGAACTTTATCCTGGCCCTGAGGTCATCGAGTTTGTTCTCCAATGACTGGACGTTGGCGAGCAGGATGCTAGGCAGAGGTGTGCGGTGTGCACGGGCTCTCAGCCTGTGCCTGACGCAGGTTTGTTTCCCTCGGGGCCGCCGCTTCACTTCGCATCCTTTGTTCTCCCTCAAGATCTCACTCAGCCAGCTCGGATCCGGAGTTAAAAACGTCGAATTGTGAGTACATTGTATACCAATAGAGTGTCTCTATCGTACCTAATGTACTCCATGGTGATGATTTTGCCGATTTTAAAACACTGAAAACTAACTTAAAGAACAAAAACAAAGAAAAGGTGGTCGGAGCAGTCGTGACGGCAGCTGACCTCACCCGCGCCATTTTGTTTTCTGACGTAATAAGAGGAACATTTGTTTATTTTTCCACTATCATTCCTGCATCGGGCGCTGTCGTATTTGTAGCCCTCCTGTGATAATATCTCCTGTGTTTGGAGTGTGCATGTTCTTCCCATGCTTGGCGTGTTCTCTCCATGTTCTCCGGTTTCCTCCTACAGTCCAAAGACATGGAGATTAGGTTCAGTCTCTTAATCATTCTTTATAGTGTTTATTCTGTACGGTGTTGCGGGAGGCCTGGAGCCTCTGAGAAAGTATTTTGGGCATGAGACGGTGTGCACCCAATCTATTTTAGGGCACACTGTTGAGTTATCTTTTGTGAAAACATGCAAACACTTAAACAACAATCATAGCATAACATAAGTTACTGCTTTTCTCTTGTATTGAGCACTAAGCAATTAAATCAAATATCAAGTAACTCATATTCAAGTGATCAGTCCTTCGTATAAGTAAAGAGCGGAATAATCATACAGTACCATCAGAGACCCTGAGATGACCAGAAGCCGACGCGCTTCCCTGTTCCTTGTCGAATGACTTTAGCTCAGTCATTTCACTTATTTTAGCTTTACACACAAAAACACTCTGAGATAAGTTGGCATCCCATCCAGAATGCACCCAGCCTTGTGCACTGAGGTCCCTGGGGGAGCTGATGTATGATGGATGTTTTGTTGTTGTGGCACTAAATCAATCATGGTCTGTATTCTAAGGCCATCGATATCAATTTATTATAAAATAACCCTCAAATAAAACAATGGTATAATGAACATAATTTAACTAAAGTGTGTTTTTTATCTAAAATTTGGTACAAGCATTTACACAATAAATTTACTACTTGACCTACTATTTTTGCTTTTTTCACCCAAGAAGACGTAATGTAAACCAGCACTTCATCAACTTCAGATCATATTTGGAATCAATCTATATTTGGAAAACACATGCATTTTGTTTATGTAGTTTACATCGACTTACAGTATAGAAAAGCTTTGAATCATAGCAGATCCTCATGCTAGTTCATTAAATCAGGGATTAGGATTAGCACCATCATTTGAATAAATGGAGAATAAACAAGGCAGCACACACAGTGAGGCAACATAAAATCATAATAAATAAATAAATAAATACATTAATTACATGTATTTATGAAATGTCAAATTTATTATTTATATTTTTTTATGAAGCACATTTAATATAACACAGTTCACCAAAGTGCTGTGTAATCCTGAAATAGCTGCAAACTGAAAAACAGACAATAAAAAGTCTCATTGAATAAAATTCAGAAAAACAATAAATAAATAAGTAAATTAAAATAAATAAAAACATGAGAGCGGCGCGGTGGTGTAGTGGTTAGCACTGTCGCCTTGCACCTCCAGGGTCTGGGTTCGATTCCCCGGCCAGGCACGATTCCCGTCTCTGTGTGCATGGAGTTTGCATGTTCTCCCCGTGCTTGGTGGGTTTCCTCCGGGTACTCCGGTTTCCTCCCACAGTCCAAAGATATGCAGGTTAGGCTAATTGGCGTTCCTAAATTGCCCATAGTGTGTGATTGGGTGTGTGAGTGTGTGTATGTGTGTGCCCTGCGATGGATTGGCACCCTGTCCAGGGTGTACCCCGCCTAGTGCCCAAAGTCTCCTGGGATAGGCTCCAGGTCCCCCGCGACCCTGAACACAGGATTAAGCGGTATAGAAAATGAATGAAAAAAACATGAGAAAAGAGTGTGTCTTCACTAGTGATGGGAAGTTTGAATCATTTTAGTGACTCAGTACTTTGAATCTCATTCATCAAAATGAACAAATCTTTTTTTCAGAAATAAAATAAAATGTTACACTTTCAATAAATAGACACGTCTACATACACACATTCTGGCTATAGTTGCAGTAATGAAAATATTACAATGAAGCTAAGGACATACAGTATTATGATAAACAGAATGAGCATCTCACCTCTCATATCTTCTAGTCCGAGTCATTCATTTCTTTTGAATCTATTGCACATGACAAAAGACTAAAAGTTAACTACTCATTTTTGTTTCCTGTACATAACCTACGGAGGGTTTGCAATGCTTTGCGCATGCGTGCCCAGTAGAACATGAACAAATCAGTCTCCGAGATACTCGTTCTTCTGAGTCATGTTAAAGTGAAGTCCCTAATCCTCACACTTTATTAAATACCAGAGAGTATTAACATTTCTTGAGGTGAGATTTAAAAGTAGGAATAGTAAAATAAAACTAAAATTAAACATTCAGTGACCACAAAAAAAATCGTGGTGAATGTAGAAGTGAGTCAAAATAACTTCCACTCCACTGACTGTTAATTCGCTCTCCCAGCGCTCTGTATATGATTTCCGCTTATGGAGTTTTGGTGTCGATAAATGCAAGTGATTGTGTCACGAATACGCTTTGCATTTTACTGGTGATCAACATACACACACTATGAAGAAAATCAGTGGATTTTTCTATTATTATTATTATTATTAACACCACTTACTTTACTAAAAGACCAATAAATTATGTTTTCAGTGATAATGGCCTTTCTGTTTAAAACATTACTGAAGCAACTTTAGATTCCCGTTTGCACTCCCCCTCTTGCGTTGGAGTTATTTTAAGAAACGAGGATGTAATCCCAAACTTAAACAACCGGCTGTTTTCTGTTCACCTGCTCAAACTCTGTCTGAAATTTTGCACGAGCAAATATTTGAGGAATCACACAGGTTTGTTTGGACGCTAAAGATTGATTCGCATTATTGTGGAAAAGCAAAATCTTTCAGCTAGTTAGGTTTGTCCGGACAGTAACAGAGTGGGCATTATGACCTCAATTTAGTTTTGTACTTTATTTTTCCTTATTTTGTCATAACTTCCTGTCCTCAGTTTAAAAACACATGCTGCATTTGATTCATGAGTTGATTCACATGGAAGTGGACCAAGATCTTCATAGATAGTGTACTGTAACTTTTGTGTGTGACCTGTCTACAGAACCACACTGTCGTGAAGAACACTCTAATGAGCTTAACACTGCATATCTTGGGGAAAAATACAGCCAGACATTCCACGTCTGACCCTGTGACACTGTCCTAAAGTTCATCATGTCATGTTAAACACAATGTGATTATTCCAAATGATAAAATCATTCATATCTTACAATTACATGCAAGAGAAATTCTCACACTCTCTCTCTCTCTCTCTCTCTCTCTCTCTTTCTTCGAAAGTCCTTGAAGCCCATCCACTGTAAAATAAATGAATAAATATAAACTCACACCCTTCTGTTCTCCCGTGCCGCAATTATTGACTCGATTTTCACCCTTTATCTTTGCACGAAGCCGCGGGAAAATGTGAGTGAAATTTTAAGAGCAATGTGAAGGAGAGGGCGACTGGGTAGACGCTATCAGGACGCGCTTGGTATGCGAGACACCCCATGAGGACTGCCACCGACTGCGGTGGGGCCTCGGCTGCAAATCTACTCACAATGCTCTGAATTCGTTACCAAAGTGTAAAAAATAAAAAAAATCCAACAAAGCTAAAATCCTGATTAATCATAAACAAAGAGGGAGAATCTGAAGGTTAGTATGGATGCAGAGTGTTTCTGTCATTTACTACCATGTAGTGGACAAGAATTGACTTTAATTGTTAAAACTTTATTTTCTTTCTTTATTTTGATTTTATTTTAAGCCAACAGGCTGTTAAGACATCACCACAAGGCAATGACAAAAATAATCTATTGGTGAAAATACATGATCAGAAATTAAAATCACTGAATTTGTTTAAACTGCGCTACTAGAAAATTCAATTCAATTCAGTTTTATTTGTATAGCGCTTTTAACAGTTGACATTGTCTCAAAAACGCTTTACACAATCAAAAGAATTATTTAAGTTTGTATGGAATGTGAATGTGTATGAATAAAAAATGTTCAGATAGTCCCTGGTGAGCAAGCCCGAGGGCGACAGTGGCAAGGAAAAACTCCCTGAGATGGTAATAGGAAGAAACCTTGAGAGGAACCAGACTCAACAGGGAACCCATCCTCATCTGGGTGAAACAGATAGCAGGAAATTATCTGCATTTATACAGTGTTAAGTGTTAGGTTCAGCTATAATAGTTGATGTTAATTGATGTTAAAATGGAGTCCAGTAGTTATTGGAGACTCAGATAGACTTGTAGAAAGTTCCAGTCCTGAACTATCGAATTGTCAAGTCCTCAGAGAAACAGCTGACAACACCAGTCGAGGCCAGAACCATCTTCTAAGTATCATCCCCAGACACCAGACGCATCCCAAAGAGACACAGGGGGCATCCGTGTGACGAGACCTCCAACCAGAAACGGGGCACTGTCGTGGAAATTAATTGAAGACTCAGGCTTTGGTTTCAGAAGATAACGGCCTTTATTTATCATGCAATACCGGCCGGGCGAGGCTGACAGAGTCACACCGATCGCTAGCATTCCCCCATTATATAGGCATCCTAGACAAAGGAATACATTCTATAGGCAATGATGTCATTCCAAACATCTGGACCTTGTTAGGCCTATCCGTTCTTGGGGGACTCAACGTATATATCAAATTCCTTGTGCAAGCATATTTTCCAGACATGTCTAGCTTCGCACGCATACCCCTGATTATTTCCAACTGGGATACCTTCTATTTCTTAAGAGTAATTAAAGTATAAGTAAAATCACGTAAAATGTAAACAAATTTTCTTCCATACATCCCCCCTCTGGGGCTGACAAGTCCCATAATAAATGTTATCTGGAGTGCAAATCCATGTGCCAGCCCTTCTTACACTAATCTAGTGATTCAATTAAATCACTGGACTTTTATCAATGAACGACCCATGGATTCGCCCTCTAGTGGAGAATCGGCCAAACCTCTCCTTCCACCCTTGACTAGGAATAGGAGTAAAAGACTCGACCTCCATGACATCGTACGTCCCATTACTCAATGACATGACATGAACATGTACTTAATACAGTGATTTTCTAGGATTACACTAACCTAAATAACCTGGACATCTTATACAGTCTAAAATGAAGCATGCATAATACAGTACAATGTTTAAAGCATATATAATGTCGAACAGCCGGGTCATAATGTAAGAACTTCAACCCAGATACTTTGCGTATCGTAGAGGGTCGCCTTTGGGGAGAGGCTAGGCCAGTGCTTTCACCCAAGGCATGGCTCATCATTAATCATCTTCTTCGTCCGAGGTGCCTGAATCTCCTCCTGATTCTTGGGAATCACAGTCTGAGCTGTAAATGTCTTTATCATAGGTTAGGGGTATTTTCTCATCTTGCCACTTTAACACCTCCATTTGTTGAACTGTAGCTTTTATGACCAAGGACTTTAATATAGGAAGTACACAACAAAACAACAATCCTCCTATTAATATAGCAAATCCCAAGAACATACCAAATTTAGCAAACCATGCTCCCCAAGCTCCCAGTTTCAGATCTAGCCAGTCCCATATTTTATTATCCCTTCCAGCATTTTCAGTTACTTCCCGTCTCAGATTTTTAAGTTGATTCATGGCTTTAGTAAAAGTCCCATCAGGCGCTGTATTGTTAGGAATATAAGTACAACATTGATCACCGAACAGAATGCACACACCTCCTTTCTCAGCCAATAACCAGTTTAGTGCTTGTCTATTTTGCCAGGTCATTGTACTAGTAGCCACTAATTGCTCTCCTAATGCAGCCAAATCATCTTCTGTGTAATTAATAAATCTCTGTTGATTATAGTAAATATAATTAATCCATTCAGCATTTTTGTTAGGTGTTATCCATATAAAAATTGACTCAAATCCAGATTTTACCTCATCTCTGGCTTTAAATTCATTAGGTATACCTCTGGGTTGTCCTACTGAATCTATATACACGTTGGGATCAGGTTGGTAAGCCCTCTTCACTCTATGATTGGCTTCTGAGTTACCCATCACCGGCTGTTCTATGTCCCAACCCGCTATTGACATTTCTTGGATCATTCGGACTCTAGCACAGATACCTTTCCAACGTTTTGGTAATGTTGCCCTTAATAGTGTTCCCCCACAAAGCCAGAAAAAATCAGCTACTGGTACTGATTGGTCATCATACCGGAACTTTAGTGGAAACAATAATGTTTGGTTCATGCAGCTATGTGTTATAGTGATATTCCCTTGCATTGTGACTGTCGCATGAAGTATTGTTTTCTTATGAACGTCCGTTCGTTCGTGTAAAAGAGTCAGTGTCCAAGTGCCACATTATCATACAATTACCTTGAAATTCCCCCACACTATGATTTCCTACTGTTTTATTGAAGCATTCATACTCAAGTGTATAATCTATTTCATACTCAGAGGGGAATTCTATCTTTTGTTCTTCAATTCTTATATCCAACTTCTGACACCATTCTCCCCATTCAGGTGTATGGTAGTTATTGAAGTAATCTGGACTACTTAATATTGCCAAACATTCTGCTGGACACAGTGGTCGTCGGAAGACATGCAGATGACAAAAATTCTGAGTAAACTCTGCACAATGCCTAAAGTCATATGGATTAGGTACTACTATAACCTTCCCTAATGGGGATGGGGTGCAAATTAAACAACTAGTTATTTTGTTTTCCTTGACTGTGTAGGCAGCCCATTTATACCACTCATTACTTTGAGCTATGTTTAAGAGTTTTTCTTTTATTTTCCTGCCAACAGCTTTATTACTAAGAACTTTTTGACCAACATTTAATTGAGGCTTTATGGGTGCTAGTTTTAGGTCATTTTGTCTCTTAATGAAAGTTCGAGAAGTTATATTTTGTGTATGGAGGGACACTGTTATCTCGTTAGGCCTAGTCAACTGTTGTAAACTTAATTCTTGGGAAGTCTGATTGGAGCTGTGTACAGGTGAGCTGACCACGGCTTGGTGTAATACCTGAAAGATAATGATCATTAGGTATGCTATCCACTTTATCTTCCCCATTTTTCTGCTTTATTTCCTCCACCCCTTTCACACAGATTTCAAGACCCTGTAGGTTTTCACTGTCGTTGGGTGGGTCCTCTTCTTCTGCACCTGTTCCCTTACTTACTTTAGGGACTCTTGTGCAATGGTTTAAATGATACCAGGTGGTTTTGCCTTCCACTTGGACTGCTGTAGGAGTGGCTGCTACAACATTGTAAGGACCCTCTCTCCTGGGCTCATGCCACTTTCTCCTGAACACTCGCAGATAGACCTGGTCTCCTGGAGTGATGGGACACGGAGCGTCTTTCTCTTCCTCCGTCTCCTTGTTCTTTTCCTGCACAAAGATTGCTTTATGTATGGCAGTTAGTTTCTTCATATATGATCTGAGTTCCAGTTGCAATTGTTCTAGCGGTGGCCCTTTATATGGCCCTCTACAGAATGGCACAGGCATGGGTCGACCCGTAAGCATTTCATGCGGGGTTAAGTGAGTGTTTCTGTTAGTTTGCATGCGATAGCTCATTAGTGCAAGCGGTAAAGCATCAACCCAGTTAAGTTTTGTACTAGCACAAATCTTATTAAGCTTGGCTTTGAGGGTGCCGTTTATTCTCTCCACTATACCCTGGGACTGTGGATGATAGACACACCCAAATCTTTGCTTTATTCTTAACTGTTGTAGTACTTGCTTTACAGTTTTCTGAATGAACGCTGATCCATTGTCTGAACTGATTTCTGACGGAATTCCAAACCTAGGTATCACTTCCCTTGTGAGGAATTTGACAACTGTTCCTGACCCTTCATCTGTAGATGGTATTGCTTCTACCCATCTACTAAATCTGTCAATTATCACAAGCATATATCTTTTGCCTCGAGCATACTTTATCATGTCCACATAATCCATAACCAAATGCTTAAAAGGTCCTTCAGGTACCAGTATATGGCCAATAGGTGTCGCTGTTCCCTTTCTGACGTTATGTTTAGCACATATCTCACATGAAGCTAGGAACTCATCAACCATAGCATGCAGATATGGAGTCCAATACCCTTGTTGCTTGATTTTTCTCACAACCTCTCCTTTAGCACAATGGTCAAATCCATGAGCATCTGAAATCAAAATGTTCAACAAAGCTGTGGGTGCTATGATCAAACCTTCATGTGAACGCCAAATACCTTGTGCATCTTTCTGAGCTCCCCTCTGGAGCCACATAGAGTGTTCGTATGGACCTGCTTGATTTTGAATCCGAATAATATCCTCCAACTGTGGCTGCGGTTCTATAAGGACTACGGGCGCTTGCACAGCTAGTTGACACTTCGATGCACGCTTTGCTTCTAAGTCTGCTATGTTGTTACCCTTAGTAACATAGTCATTCCCCTTTTTATGGGCCTGACATTTAATGATAGCCAATCATAGCAGACATTAGTTTACCTATTTGCTCAGCATGTTGAATGGGCGTTCCGTCACTCCTTTTAAACCCTCTTTGCTTCCATACTGCTCCAAACAGATGACATACACCATGCGAATAGGCTGAATCTGTAAAAATATTTGCCACTAGCCCTTTGGCTAATTGACAAGCAGCGGTGAGCGATTTCAACTCAGCTAACTGAGCAGAACACGGTTGTGAACAATGCTGAGATAGGATAGGTTAAAAATCTTCTCCATCCTTCATCACTACTGAATACCCTGTGTGACTTCCTACATGATCTCTAAAGCTAGATCCATCAACAAAATAAGTCACTTCCGCTTCAGCTATAGGCTTAGATTCAAGATCAGGTCGTAACCGAGTAAATGCCAGTGAATTCGCCACACAATCATGAGGCACTCCTTCGTACGCTAAAGGAACCAATTCAGCTGGGTTAACTGTGTCACATCTCTTTATGGTAATGTCGGGATATGTGAGCAGTGAAGAATATGCTAGAATACATGCTTGAGTAAGAACAAATTTTCCCTGTTCTATTAATTCTACCACTTTATGATGCGTGTAGATGGTTACCGGGTAACCCATAGTCAATGTGGATGCTTTGTCATATGCATAATGTACTGCTGCTAGCCCCTGTTGGTAGCAAGGTGGGTAGCCTTGTGCTACATTATCTAGCTTAGTGCTGTAGTAAGCTAAGGACTGTTTTCTTCTTCCACTGCAGGTTTCCTGCATCAACACAGCTGAGGCATATCCATCAGCTCGGTTAGCCACATATAGATGAAACGGTTTGGTATAATCCGGTATACCTAACGTAGGAGCTGTTTGCATTTCTTTCTTGATGGACTCAAATGCTAACCGTGCATCTGTGTTCCATTTTAATGGAGCACTTAAATTTAGCAGTCCTTCTTCTCTCATTATCTCCCTCATTGGAGCAGTTTTTACAGCATATTCCTCAATCCAGTCAGCACTGAAACCTGTTAGGCCTAGGAAAGTCATCAACTGTTTAACTGTTTGTGGTAACGGTGCTTTACTTATGCCTTCTAATTGAGTAGGCGCTATGGCTATTGTACCATGTGAAATTAGCCGGCCTAAATATTCAACTTGAGGCTTGCAGTATTGCAGTTTAGCTTTAGACACTTTATGACCTCCTTGCCCTAGCTTGCTGAGTACCTTAATGGAATCCTTGTGGCATGCATCTAATGATGACAAGCATATTAAAATGTCATCCATAACTTGCACTAGATTACTTTCTATCATTAAATTTGCCAAATCAGCTTTCAATACCTGATTAAATATATGTGGGGCATGACGATATCCTTGTGCCATGCGTCGGTACGTATATTGTTTACCAGCATATGTAAACGCAAACAAGTACCTACTCTCTTCCGCCACTGGAATACTGAAAAAGGCTGAACAAAGATCGATCACAGTGAAATATCTGGCTTCGGGAGGGACATTGGTTAGCAGTGTGTGTGGATTTGGAACATCTGCTGGATAATCCTCTGTTATATTATTAATTGCACGCAAATCATGCACAAGACGCCATTTATTTGTACCTGGCTTGATCACCGGGAAAATTGGAGTATTACAACAACTCGTTGTCTCTTCCAGCACAGATGCTTTAACAAGACCTTCAATTGTGTTTTTTATTCCAGCTTCTGCCTCAGGTCGCAAAGGATATTGTCTTACTCTGGGCAGTTATACATTTGGTTTAAGCTGTACATGAATTGGGATGGCTGATTTAATTAGGCCTACATCTGTATCATGCCGTGACCATAATTCAGATGGGACTTGACTTTCCATTTGCCTATACAACTCATCTTCAGCCGTCTCAACTACCTCTGATGCTGATGCCATTTGTGCCTGTGACTTGCTGCTAACCACAACTTCCTGAGGAGTACCAATTAAACTATTACCACACAAGATCTTGATGTAGTTCTTATCTGCAGAATGAAAAATCAACGGGTTAATGGTTGACTCCCACTGGACTTCTGTAGCTTCCTTCATCATTGGTCCTAAGTCCTTTGAACTGAAGTTTTGTCCTACATACAATGTCACATGAGGAACAGAATCAGTTACATTAAACCACGTCTTTACAAAATCACACTCATCTACACTGATAGCTGCTCCTTGCCGACCTATGATGATGTGTTGTGTAATTAATTCAACCTTGTTCCCTTTTGTCTCCTCCTGCCATTTCCGTTCTAATTCAGTATCCTTAGATTTGTCATACATCATTGTACAGTGAAAAGCCGAACAGGGTAGCTGTGCTTCAGGAATCTGTGCTTTAATGAATTTTCCCCACTTATGAATTATTTGACTGACATCTTTTTCCAGCTGTCCTATCCAATACACATTTGCATGTGGCTCAGACATTACCATTTGATTTTTAATACCTGTCAAGTCGACGTACACCCCTTCTGGAGAACACCATATTTGCAGTCCTAATTTACATAATGCATCTCTTCCTAATAAATTAACCGGTGCCTGACTTGAGACTAATACAGGTATAGTCACACTTTTATTGTTTGTTTGTAAACGGACTGGAGCGGTCATAGGGATCAACTGCTTTTTACCCGAGAATCCTACTGTCTTGGCAAATTTTCCAGACATGGGGAGATGAGAGGCATGACTTAAATTTAAGCATGTATAAACCGCTCCTGTATCAACTAACATGGGTGTACTTTTACCGTCAACCTCAATATGTAACATGGGTTCTTGTTCTGCACTAGTTGTCAAAATAGGCAATTGGTTCTCCCCGGTAGGATTCTCTGGGCACCTCTAACACCCCTGACTCGGGGCCCACGGGTTAATGGGTTCAACTCTATCTCGAGGAGGCTGCTGCCACCCGCCCACCGCCGCACCCCTTGGGTTCTGACGCCATGGATGTGAGAGGCAATTTGACCGGTTGTGTCCAGCTTGTCCACACCCCCAGCACACGCCTGGTGGGAAGTTAGACTGAGGATTTCTTTGTCCTCTAGGTTGCTGATTGGCTCTCCACTCCCTCTGGACTGGCCTTTGTGTGAAAACGTTAATGACAGGCGCAGGCATCTGGTTTGAGTTTGGAGAAACTGCAGCTGGTGACATCATCGCAGTGGATGCAGCCTGCTGGACTATGGGTGTTGGATTACTTAGGGCCCTCACAGACAATTCCTCTGCTTCCTCTGTTCTTAATGTAGCTTGGACCTTTTTCTTGTTCCTCTTTGTTAGTTCTTCAAGCTGTAATTGAGTCAATTTCCTTTGCAACTCTTTTTCTTGGGCTTTTAACTTCTGCTCATTTTTTCTATACTGTTCAACAGCATGTGAGACGTGATCACAGAACTCTTTGTGTGATTTAGAAGTTAAGCCGACCACATCTTCCAGTTTACTTTTCACTGGTTGAGGCATAGCATTTACTATGGTTTGCCTGAACAGCGTAGACAACAGTGCATCTCTCTCAGGATCACTTTCAGTCTCTTGCTTCCATTTCTTTAACTGCTTCTGAATGTACAGCGTTGGATTCTCTGTGTCTTCTAACTGTTCACCTTTTAATGCTTTTGGGTCAACCCTCGTTGGATACTCTGCACGCAAGGCATGCCACACAGACGGACGATAAGCATCAAAAACAGTTCCATCCATATGGTATGTATCCACGGCCTCACTCAGGTCAGAAGAATGGAGGACTTCTTCCAATTTCCCTACCCCCACAATCCTTGCCAGTAAAGCTTTAATGTCTCCCACCGACAAAAGTTTGCCAGATGTTTCTTCCTCTAAACATCGTATCCATTTACTCGCACCTTCCAGGATGCTTGGCAGGCGGTTGACAAGCCCCTCGAGATCTTGCGTTGCCCATGGAATGTATTGTCCCCGAGCACCTTTAATTAAAATTGGGAATTGTGGAGCTAGGTGTCTAAGTTTACCAGTGTTCCTTCCCTGTTTCCAACTGCCCATGTTAAATGACAGATCCTCCTCCTCCTCTTCATCTTTTTCACTGCACAATGGTCTATGCCCAGTCCTTAATGTTGTACCTATCTGACTTCTTACTGGTGTTTTAACACTCCTGTCTATCTTCCCTCCACTCGCCTGCATCTTTTCCTGTTCCTCTATCGTATCTTCCTTCCCATACACCCTTTTCACTCTCTGTAGATCTGCCCTTACTTCCTTGTAACAATCTAATGGTGTGCTTTCCTCTCTATCCACTTTCCTACCTTGCCTCTTTCTCAACTTCACACCCGACTCTTCATAATCTTCTTCTAATTCTACAGGACCTTCCAATTTCATCTCACCAGAAACTCCCACCATGCCCTTAAGCATCGGAAAATGACCCTCAGTTTGTACATACGGAGGTGGTGTAACCACAGCTTCTATCTCGCTACTACGGGCCTCGCTTCCTGACTTTTTAGACTTTCGCCTTACTTGCTTTTTCTGTCTTATCAATTCCTCCCCTTCTTGCTTAAACAAAGCTAGGACTTCTCTCTCCTGCTGTCTTTTTAACTCTCTCTGAACACGCTTTTTTTCTCTTGCCGCCGCTTTGTAATTTTTTATCAAGGTGTCCATCTCAGAACACAGTGCTAGATCAAATGTCCCCTCCTTTGGCCATTTTGTAATCATATCTTTAGTTCTCTTTTGCCATTTATTTGAGATCTTATTTATGAGTTCTGCACACAACGGATGCTTTAGCACTAAAGTCTCCACCGGAGAGGCTGCCATCATGCTTTAGCCTATGTCACCACTTAGATGTTTATTTATTTATTTATTTATTTTTTTATGCCTGTGTACTTACTTAATGGCTAAATTTACTTACAACAATATACACTCTTTTAGAATCACAGAAGTATCCACTTCCACTTACCAAGGCTCATCAATGATAGTCACTCCTTAATCTACACCACTTCACTATTTTCAAATTAACATTTGCCAAAAAGCACAGTATCTTTATTACACAGTGAACACTTTCATCAATTACCGATTAATACCATTTATTAATATAGAATCCAAACACATACACCACTCCACACTATTTATTTATTTCTTTATTCATAGGCATACGCATTCAGACTTTATCCCACTTTTCCTAGAAAATTGGGCTTATTCTCTTCATACTTGTCCCCCTTGCTAATGAGGGCTCATTTCATCCACTCACACGTGTCCCTTTATTGATTATTATTTATCTGTTTAATTATTAGGCTAGCTATTACTTAAATAGAGCTCATTCAGACACACGTCTCTGGTCTGGCAGCAAGCTGCCCCCCCTCTGAGGGTTGCACACACAATTCCCTCGGGAGGTCCAGCCCTGTTCACAGCACACAGAGCTTATATCATTCAACCAATTCTCTCTCTCTCTTTCTCACACACACACACACACCAGGCGAACATAGAGCTCTCACACACTCAGACAGAAACAGATAGACACAACATCACAGACACAAACAATTGCAATTGCGTTCAACTTAAATCAACTTAATGGCACAAATCGTGCTCCCCATACGAAGAGATATTAATTACCCCTGTCACTCATATCAATAAAACATAAGGGGTGATTTCTTATGATGTACAGTTGTACATTCCACATACGAAGAGATATTAATTAAAAACCAACAACCTCATTCCATATAACATTTACGGTGGCTACAAAAATTGCTTATGACATACAACAGTACGTTCCTCATACAAAAAGGTATTTTTTATTAATTGCTGGGTAACCTTACACAAGCAATATAACTAATTAAGCGCAATTCCTTATTAACTTGCTGCACTACTCATGCCATCCAATCAAGGCCCACTTGACAATGAGTACAAATTAATACCGAGATTATCTACCTTTTTCCTGTCCTGTTATCTATCAAAGCCCACTTAACAAAACAAATAGACACTCAAATGCGCTTCCTCATACCGTCTGTTACTGTTGCCATCAATCAATGCCCACTTGACAACACCCAGACCAATGCAATGCTTATTTTATCAATTTACTATCAGTACAACAGTTAGTAAGTTTGATGCATGTATTCTTTTCTGAAAACAAAGCCCATTTTAAATTACTTGAGTTGGAGAGGTCTTTATCAGTGTCCCTACCACCATGGGGTTTCCCAGCAAACAACACAAACTAAGTATATAAGCAAAAGTTGCTTACCTTTTTTAGGTGGCCACCTGTTTGTGCTGCTCGCCCAGGATGCCCACGGTGATCAGCCACACCTTTGCCCCTTCTCCACCCTTGCTCGCAGCGCCAAGATGTCGTGGAAATTAATTGAAGACTCAGGCTTTGGTTTCAGAAGATAACGGCCTTTATTTATCATGCAATACCGGCCGGGCGAGGCTGACAGAGTCACACCAATCGCTAGCATTCCCCCATTATATAGGCATCCTAGACAAAGGAATACATTCTATAGGCAATGATGTCATTCCAAACATCTGGACCTTGTTAGGCCTATCCGTTCTTGGGGGACTCAACGTATATATAAAATTCCTTGTGCAAGCATATTTTCCAGACATGTCTAGCTTCGCACGCATACCCCTGATTATTTCCAACTGGGATACCTTCTATTTCTTAAGAGTAATTAAAGTATAAGTAAAATCACGTAAAATGTAAACAAATTTTCTTCCATAGCACCAGGATGGATCAGACAGGTCCGGAGGGCAGAGGGAGTCTGGATCACTGGCAGCTCAGGAATGACATGTGTAGCTCGACAGAGAGAGAGAGAAAGAGTGAAAGGGGGAGACAGGGGGAGAGGGGAAAGAGAAAGAGGGGGAAAAAGAGAAGAGGAGGAGAGATGGCAATTAGGTATGGTCACAGTCACAATGTATAATGTGAATGTATATTTACTGTAGAGTGCAAGCAGGGACTCCGGCAGGACTAACTATGACAGCATAACTAAAAGGGAGAGCCAGAAGGAAACTCAAACATGAGGGCTCCCTGAGATGTAAAGCAAACAATCACCTCACCGTCAACAAACCTGAGTGATCAAATGAGAGTGAGGAAGACAGCATCTAAACATACCAGTTCACCATAATACTCTACGTCCATGAGTCCCCCAGATCTGCTCCTTTACCTATGGCAAATCTATTTATAAAAATGCTTGGCTAAATAAATAGGTTTTTAGCCTAGACTTAAACACTGAGACTGTGTCTGAGTCCCGAACATTATTTGGAAGACTATTCCATAATTTTGGGGCTTTGTAAGAAAAAGCTCTGCCCCCAGCTGTAGTTTTCATAATACGCGCTACTGACAAGCAGCCTGCATCCTTTGACCGAAGTAGGCGTGGCGGATCGTAAGACACTAGAAGTTCGCTCAGATACTGCGGCGTGAGACCATTTAATGCTTTATATGTCAAGAGTAGTATTTTAAAATCAATGCGAAATTTCACGGGGAGCCAATGTAGTGAAGATAGGATAGGGGTGATGTGCTCATATCTTATGGTTCTAGTGAGGACTCTCGCTGCTGCATTCTGGACTAGCTGAAGCTTGTTTATGCACCTAACAGAACAACCAGACAGTAAGGCATTACAATAGTCCAACCTAGAAGTGATGAAAGCATGAACTAGTTTTTCCGCATCGTTTAGCGACAATGTATTTCTTATCTTGGCAATATTTCTGAGGTGAAAGAATGCTATCCTGGTGAAATTATCTACATGAGCTTCAAATGAAAGGCTGGAATCTATAATCATGCCGAGGTCTTTTACTGTTGCACTTGATGGAACAGAAAGGCCATCTAAAGTTACGGTGTGATCTAAGATTTTACTTCTAGCTGTATGCAGTCCTATGACTAGAACTTCTGTCTTATCCGGATTAAGCAGAAGGAAGTTAATTAGCATCCAATTTCTTATGTCCTGCACACATTGCTCAACTTTAGTAAGCTGGTTTTTCTCATCAGGTTTTGTTGAGACGTATAGCTGTGTGTCGTCAGCATAACAATGGAAACTAATACCATGCTTATGGATTATGTTGCCCAGAGGAAGCATGTAAAAGGAGAAAAGCAGTGGGCCTAAAAATGCATTCATTCATTCTCTATACCGCTTTATCCTGTATTAGGGTTGCAGGGACCTGGAGCCTATCCCAGGAGACTCTGGGCACAAGGCAGGGTACACCCTGGACAGCATGCCAATCCATCGCAGAGCACTCACACAATGGTCAATTTGGGAAAACCAATTAGCCTAATCTGCATGTCTTTGGACTGTGGGAGGAAACCGGAGTACATGGAGAAAACCCACCAAGAACGGAGAGAACATGCAAACTCCATGTACACAGAGACGGGAATCGACCCTGGAGTTGCAAGGCGCCAGTGCTAACCAGTACACCACCGTGCCGCCACAAAAAATACATGGATTTTATTATTATAATTATTTACTTATCTTGGAGATCGGTGGGCGACCAAATGTAAATCCGCTGAACCATGAATGCTCTTGGCGATGTGCATTTCTCAAAATACTTACACACGAGTATAAAGAAAAATTTTTACTTTTGTAAAGTTGTTGAGAATCTTTAGTTCGGTTTGCCAGCTAAACATATTTACACAACACACTGAATAAAAAAAAAAAATACAGTCAATGTGGACTTTTCCTTCCAGAAGCAAACTATTTCTGTAGATGATGAGCTTTCGCTGACACCTTTCAAAATTTCTCCATTAAGTGTGTGACATGAAGAAAGAAAGAAAAAAAACGACGAGCACTTTACCACTGCGCTAATCGGAGTGTCCCGTTACATCTGGTGTAAAAGTAACACAGCATTTCAGAAAAAGAACATCATACCAACAGTAAAATATGGTGGTGGTAGTGTGATGGTCTGGGGTTGTTTTGCTGCTTCAGGACCTGGAAGGCTTGCTGTGATAGATGGAACCATGAATTCTACTGTCTACCAAAAAATCCTGAAGGAGAATGTCCGGCCATCTGTTCGTCAACTCAAGCTGAAGCGATCTTGGGTGCTGCAGCAGGACAATGACCCAAAACACACCAGCAAATCCACCTCTGAATGGCTGAAGAAAAACAAAATGAAGACTTTGGAGTGGCCTAGTCAAAGTCCTGACCTGAATCCTATTGAGATGTTGTGGCATGACCTTAAAATGGCGGTTCATGCTAGAAAACCCTCAAATAAAGCTGAATTACAACAATTCTGCAAAGATGAGTGAGCCAAAATTCCTCCAGAGCACTGTAAAAGACTCGTTGCAAGTTATCGCAAACGATTGATTGCAGTTATTGCTGCTAAGGGTGGCCCAACCAGTTATTAGGTTCAGGGGGCAATTACTTTTTCACACAGGGCCATGTAGGTTTGGATTTTTGTTCTCCTGAAATAATAAAACCCCTCAGTTAAAAACTGCATTTTGTGTTTACTTGTGTTATCTTTGACTAATAGTTAAATGAGTTTGATGATCAGAGAAATTTTGTTTGACAAACATGCAAAAGAATAAGAAATCAGGAGGGGGGCAAATAGTTTTTCACACCACTGTATGTTGTGGAATGTACCATAACACAAGTAACATCAGTACTTCCTTTTCTTGCAAAATGTATTAAAACTCTTCATGGTGGTTGATTTTGCAGACTGTCTGAATTAAATATCTTAAATTCATAGGAGTACTGTATTTAGTCAAGCTGTGTGAAAATGCAAGGATGAACATTTAAAAATGAGGATTTTGTCCTTGCAGCAAGCAGCCAATCACATGTCACTGCACTAATCATCCAGAATATCATCAAGTCAATCTGCAAAATGATGATGTGCCCAATTTCCCTGCTCCTGTGACACACCGAGGCAGACGAGCTGGTTAATTTAAGCCGAGACAGCAGCCTCCTGACGGACTATATTACATTATCCTCTCTCAGCTTTACTCCAGATTCCAATTTTCAGCCTGTCCTCTCTAAATATCACTGACAGGTGGCTCGGAGAGCTGACAGTGATGGAAAAGTCGGGAAGTTAAAAGTTCACAGCAGTAATAACTGCAGGTCATCCGAGCAGTGTCTGAGAGGCTTCATGACTCCAGGGTTGTGATATGTAAAGAATAAAACGCTCAGTGCTGAGCAGAGCTCCTCTGGCCATGCTGAAGTTGATTATTATTATTATTTCTTAAGGTAGAAAATAAAATTGATAATGTTAAACTTCTCTACTACTACAGAAATAAATTGCTTTTAGTTATTAAAAATGAGTTAGTTCCTGTTCTCACGTAGGTTAAAACAGCTATAAAAACCATGCCATTCACCTGCCTCTCATTTTTGTCTCAAAAAGAGAAAGAATCAAATAGCTTGGCATGTTAATAAGAAACCGCAAAGAAGCTTAAACATCTCTGTTAATCCCATACCCAAGTTAAAGCTATAACGTGACAGAAGCAAAGGGCTGACACTGGAGACTCCTTCTGTAGATATTACATAAATGTCTTCTCACTCAAAGAAAACTTCACCAGATCAAAGATTACATATGCATGCTAATTAATAAATGAATTAATTGTAATTATTAAAAATAATTGTTTTGCTCGAACACAGAGAGAACATTCTACAAATACTGTGGCATCGTGAGTTCTGTTAAGTGGGCCTTTGTTTTGTTCTGTTTTAGTTGGTTTAATTATAGTTGGCCTTTTGGTTTCTGGAGCTTTAAGTTAAGTTTAAATTTGTCTTAAGTTAGTATGTCTCTTTGTCTCTGTGTCTCCTAGCAGGATTAGCCTCTAGGAGAATTAGCCTTGTGTGTTTATCCTCATGTGTGAGTAACCTCCATTGCATGTGTAGTTCTTAGTCTGTATATATACTAGTCAGTGCACTACTACTCTGTTTAGATCTTAGTCTTTGAGTCTGTCTAGTCTCCTCGTCTGTTTAGGTACTAACCTGTTTAGCCACTAACCTTTTAGAGTTCTTAGTCTGTTTCATACCTAGTCTGCGGTGTACCTAGTCTGTTCGCCCCTTGAGTCTCTGGCTACTAGCCTGTTTAGCAATTAGTTTGTTTAGTTACGATCTAGCTTAGCAGCTAATGTGCATAGCAGATAGTAGGCCTAACCAAGCCTGTCTTGTGTGTGTTTAGCCCCTTGCATGTGTTTAGTCCGCTAGGCTGTTTAGTTTGTCTTGTCTGGTTTGTATCCCCTTTTTGTATTGTATTAGTCGGTCATCCCTAGTCTGTGTATGTTTAAGTGTTTTATGAGTTCTCTTTATAATATGCTCCAAACTCAAGCCAGCTTCCTTTGTTCATGTTTGTTTGGTTTATTATTATTATTAAAGACACTCATGCCCACAGTCCAACATCTAACAGTTCGTGACAACAACCTCTACCATTAATACCATTAATTGGGCAAAGAACCAATTAAGAGTTCATTGATTTGGATCTGTATATGTTTAAATAAAGATCCTTTTTAACTGCATTTTCTAAATATTTTGTGGTTTGTTTGAAATGTATGTGTTTTTATATATATATATATATATATATATATATATATATATATATATATATATATATATTGTAACGTTTTTCAACGCTAACAGGGATCTTGGAGGACGAGTGAGCTTGGTGGCTACCCAATGTAATGACTGGGAGTATTTTATTAACTCAGCACAAGCATAAACACACAGGTCAAACACACATACATCATGCTTAAACATGGCCGAAGCCACTAACCTAAAACCAACATCCCACCCATGGTGAACACAAACATAATGCTGGACCAAGCCGGCGGTCGCCAGCCCCGCCCACGCCACACTGCCCCCACCCGAGCTGTGACCGTCCCCGGTCACTCCTAATCCTTCAGTCTCTGAGACGTGCAGGCGGTCGGCGCTGGCGCTGTGAACGCCGGAGCCCTGCTGTAGACGACATGTGAACATTAACCTGAGGCGGCCGGGCCTCTGCAGCAGTCGCCGTCTCACCGGCATGCGGCTGGTAGGGAGCGAGACGGTCTCGGTGCAGCACAATCATCCGCGCCCGCCCCGCCAGCCGCACCCGGTAGACGACATCCGAAAGTTGAGCGATCACTGTACAGGGTCCCACCCAGTGTGACATAAGTTTGGGTGAGAGCCCTCTCTTCCTTCTCGGGGAATAAACCCATACCTGCTCTCCCGGCTCAAAGTCTCGCCCCCCCGGCTGTGAGTGTCATAAACCCGGCGCTGCTTAACCCCGGCGTCCGCCAAGTGTTTGCGCGCTAACTCGTGAACCCGGAACAGTTTTTCTTTTAAAGAACAAAAATAATCCAACCCCGGTGCCGTGGGTAAATCCGATTGTGGAGGTGGTCCGAAAACGAGGTCCACTGGAGTGCGCAGCTCGCGGCCAAACATGAGAACAGCTGGCATTAGCTGCGATGACTCCTGTACTGCTGTGCGATATGCCCAAAGAATGAGAGGCAAATGTTCGTCCCAATCGCGTTGCCGATCGCTGGTAAGTAGGGCGAGTTGTGTGGTGAGCGTCCGATTAAAGCGCTCCACGAGGCCGTCACTTTGTGGATGAAGCGGCGTGGTGCGGGTCTTTTTCACCCCGAGGCGTTCGCACACCGCCGCAAACACCTCCGCCTCGAAGTTGCGCCCCTGATCGCTGTGCAGCTGCTCTGGAGCGCCGAACCGGCTGAACACCTCATCCACTAGTACTCGGGCCGTGGTGGAGGCGCTCTGATCAGGCACAGCGAAAGCCTCCGGCCACTTGGTGAAGTAATCCATGACGACCAGCACATAACGGTTACCCCGATCGGAAACGGGGAACGGTCCAAGAATGTCCACGCCCATACGCTCCATGGGTGCCCCCACCCGAAAGTCTTGCAGCGGGGCTCGCGAGCGCTGGGTAGGGCCCTTCTTCGCCGTGCAGGAGTCGCATCTGTGAACAAAGAGATCACTATCAGTGTGACAGCCCGGCCAGTAGAAGCGAGCGCGCAACCGCCGCAGGGTTTTTGTCACACCGAAGTGTCCTGAACCCGTATGCCCATGAACCAACCCCAGCACACATGCCCGCAAAGTTTTTGGTACCAGAAGCTGGAAACATTCGCCAGCGCCGCACGGCCGCTCCCAGCGACGGTAGAGTAACCCTTGCCGCAATGCTAGGTGGGCAAACTGTGAGTGCAGAGCCTTTGCCTCTAACCCCAGATGAGCGATTGCGGTATAATCCGGTCTCAGGCCCGCTTTAACCCAACCCAGTACTTGCTGCAGAACCGGATCACCCTCCTGCTCGGCTGCGAGCTGATCATTGTCCAGCTGGGGCACAGGTGAGATGACGGTGGGAGGTGCCCTAGGCGAGGCAGTGACTCGGCTGCATGCCGGAACGCTCGGCTGAGCACACCCGGGGGTTCCGGAGGATTGAACGGGAGGGATGTTGTGCATCAGGGGTTCCGGGGGTTGGCCCGCGTCGCAACCGCGCTCCTCGACTCGCTCGCAGTACCGACAACGCGCTTCGCTGCATGGCCGGCGAGATAACGCGTCGGCGTTAGCGTGTAGCTTCCCGGCTCGGTGTTCAACGGTGAAACTATAGTCCTGCAATCGCTCCAGCCAACGCGCTAACTGCCCTTCGGGTTCTTTAAAACTGAGCAGCCACACTAGCGAAGCGTGATCGGTCCGCAGCAGGAACGTTTGCCCGTATAAGTACGGCCGGAAGTGTTTTAGCGCCGCGACGACAGCTAACAGCTCGCGCCGCGTGACGCAATAATTTCGCTCAGGCCCAGACAACGCGCGGCTGAAATACGCGACGACCCGCTCTTGGCCATCGGAAACCTGAGACAGTACGGCCCCCAGCCCTACATCGCTCGCGTCTGTATCAAGGGTGAACGCGCGCGCTGCATCCGGATAGCCGAGGACGGGACACGTGACCAAAGCTTCGCGCAACCGAGCGAACGCGCGCGCATGTACAACCTCCCAGCGGAACGGCTGGTTCTTTTTCGTCAACCCATGCAACGGACTTGCGACGGTGGCGAAGTCTTTCACGAACCGGCGGTAGTACGAGGCTAACCCGAGGAAAGTGCGCAGCTGTGACACATTTACTGGTTCTGGCCAATTCTGTACTGCAGCGATTTTGTTTGGGTCGGTAGCAATCCCGTTCGCACTAATTATGTGGCCCAGAAACGCGGTCTCTCGACGCAACAGCTGGCATTTCCCCGGATTGAGCCGCAAGTTCGCCCGTCGGATAGCCAAAAATACCACCCGGAGATTAGCTAGCGCGACCTCAAACTCCTTGCCGTGCACTAGCAAATCATCCAGATAGACGACGCAACGGTTACGAGGGATATCCGCCAACACTTTCTCCATCAACCGTTCAAACGTCGCCGGAGCGTTGCATAGGCCGAAAGGCATACGCCGGAATTGCCACAGCCCGTGCCCGATCGAAAACGCGGTTTTAGGGCGGTCTTCCGGAGCGAGCTCTACTTGCCAATACCCGCTACGCAGATCTAATGAACTAAACCAAGCCGAGCCTGCGACATGCTCCAGCGCATCATCTATCCGTGGCAACGGGTATGAGTCCTTCCGCGTCACCGCGTTTAACCGCCGGTAATCGACACAAAACCGCCAAGAATTGTCCCTCTTACGCACAAGCACAACCGGTGAAGACCACGGTCCGGACGCTGGCTCAATGACGCCTGAGTCGACCATCTCACGCAGCTTCTGTTCGGCGGCAGCCCGTTTAGCTAATGGGAGGCGTCGCGGGTGCAACCGAACAGGAGCTGCGTTCCCCGTATCAATCCTGTGCTGCACCAGATTGGTATGGGTGCAATCGCGCTCGTCTACCGCGAATACATCCGCGAATTCGTTAAGGAACGATCTCAGCGTTTCGGTCTGTGTCGAAGTTAACCCCGCGCTGCTACGTCGCAAAAGCTCGTCTAGCACGCTCGCTCGGTCATGTACCGGATGTTTGGGTGTCGCAGCCTCCGGAAGTTCCGCCCCCCGTGTGTGTGCTACTATGTCATGCGGCCGTGGTTTAGTTGTTAGCAACCTAGCTACGCCGAAATCCCCACACAGAGTCCCGTCCGTTAGGCTGAGCGCGGCCCCCCACCTTTCCAAAATGTCCAGCCCCAATATACAGCTATCCTCAATGTTCCCCAGCAAAAAGTCATGAACATAGCTGTGCTCACCTATGTTGATTCGCACCGATCGACGAGCCCGTATCTTCAACCGGCTCCCAGACACGGTGCGGATGCTAAACGCCGGCTTAGGCACTTTGCCAGCGCGCTCGCCTGGTCCCAACACTCCGTTGCGGAGTAGTGAAACAGTGGAGCCGGTGTCCACAAGCGCCCGCAGCGGGATGCCGTCCAGCACACAATCCAGGTAAATCCCAGCGCGTTGTCCCACACGTCCCGAACGGAAGTCGACGCCGCCAGTTGGGGAAACAGAAACGGCCTTGGGAGGTGGCTTCCCCTCGCTGCCTCCCCGACCTAGTTTAACGGCTGCTGGGGTACGTTGTCCTCGCGCCGCGGTGCGTTAGAGCCGTAATACTGCGGTCCCGGGCCTCTGCGTCGCCGCGGAAGTTCAGCGTCTTGCTCGTAGCCTGGCCGCGACGGGTAGCCCCGGCCAGGTTCACCTCCTGAGCGCCCCCTAGTGGCGGGAGGTAGCTCGGCTCTTTCGCCGACATGCTCGACCATGATGGGTTCAGCGCGCTGGGCCTCGCGCAGTGCCTCGGCCAGAGAACTGGGTGCCGCCAACCGAATGTGCTTGCGGAGCCGCAGCGGTCGGAGTCCCCGGAGGAATGCACGACGAGCTAGCTCTTCCTGCTGGTCGTGCCCGAAGTCAGGATAGCCCCGCCGCGCGAGGCATCGCACGTCCATAGCAAACGCGCCCAGTGGCTCTGAAGCACGCCGCTCGCGGACCGCGAGCTCTTCGCCAGCCGCTTCCCTGCGGTCACTCGTGCCGAACCGGAAACGGAGCGATTCCCGCAGCTTCGCCCAATCCTTCCGCTCCTCATCCCGGAGATCCTCGAGCACTCGGAGAGCGTCACCCTCAAGCGAGAGTGCTACGCGGACCGCAATTTCTGCTGGGGACCAGCCCATGTAAGCTAAGCCATGTAGCTCTAATGTAAGCTAAAAGATACAGCAACATATTGTTGTAAACATAATTTAAGAATGTGACCTACAGATACAGTGATTGGGTTGTTGTAACTACAGTGGATTTACTCAAGACAACTGTACGAAGTCCTGAATCTTTGATGCTAGAAAAATAAAACGAGAGACAAAGAAATCATCGGACTTTCTGACCTGTGAGTAAATAATCAAAACAAAGATATGCGTCAAGACGTGTAATAATATGACCGCAACAGCTTTTAACCTTTTAAAGGTTTTAAGAATTCTTGAATTTCCAAGTATTTCAATGAGAGCCATATAAAGTGGTAATATACAGGTCCTTCTCAAAAAATTTGCATATTGTGATGATCATTATTTTCTGTAATGTACTGATAAACATTAGACTTACATATATTTTAGATTCATTACACCCAACTGAAGTAGTTCAAGCCTTTTATTGTTTTAATATTGATGATTGTGGCATACAGCTCATGAAAACCCAAAATCCCTATCTCAAAGAATTTGCATATTTCATCCGACCAATAAAAGAAAAGTGTTTTTAATACAAAAATTTGTCAACCTTCAAATAATTATGTTCAGTTACAGTATGCACTCAATACTTGGTCGGGAATCCTTTTACAGATTCTTGTGTCTCTCAACTTTCTCTTCACAATATCCCACAGATTCTCTATGGGGTTCAGGTCAGGAGAGTTGGCAGGCCAATTGAGCACAGTAATACCATGGTCAGTAAACCATTTACCAGTGGTTTTGGCACTGTGAGCAGGTGCCAGGTCGTGCTGAAAAATAAAATCTTCATCTCCATAAAGCTTTTCAGCAGATGGAAGCATGAAGTGCTCCAAAATCTCCTGATAGCTAGCTGGATTGACCCTGCCCTTGGTAAAACACAGTGGACCAACACCAGCAGCTGACATGGCACCCCAGACCATCACTGACTGTGGGTACTTGACACTGGACTTCAGGCATTTTGGCATTTCCCTCTCCCCAGTCTTCCTCCAAACTCTGGTACCTTGATTTCCGAATGACATGCAAAATTTGCAACCTGTAGCTCATTTCCTGCACACGCCTGTACACGGTGGCTCTGGATGTTTCTACTCCAGACTCAGTCCACTGCTTCCGCAGGTACCCCAAGGTCTGGAATCGGTCCTTCTCCACAATCTTCCTCAGGGCCCGGTCACCTCTTCTCGTTGTGCAGCATTTTCTGCCACACTTTTTCCTTCCCACAGACTTCCCACTGAGGTGCCTTGATACAGCACTCTGGGAACAGCCTATTCGTTCGGAAATTTCTTTCTGTGTCTTACCCTCTTGCTAGAGGGTGTCAATGATGGCCTTCTGGACAGTCTTACCCATGAATGCGGTTTTGAGTAATGAACCAGGCTGGGAGTTTTTAAAAGCCTCAGGAATCTTTTGCAGGTGTTTAGAGTTAATTAGTTGATTCAGATGATTAGGTTAATAGCTCGTTTAGAGAACCTTTTCATGATATGCTAATTTTTTGAGATAGGGATTTTGGGTTTTCATGAGCTGTATGCCACAATCATCAATATTAAAACAATAAAAGGCTTGAACTACTTCAGTTGTGTGTAATGAATCTAAAATATATGAAAGTCTAATGTTTATCAGTACATTACAGAAAATAATGAACTTCATCACAATATGCTAATTTTTTGAGAAGGACCTGTATTTAGTTAAAATAGACATTATTATTGTCCTAGATTCCACACGTGAGTCAAGTCTCTGCTGGTTGTGACTTAGTGACCAGAAGGTTGTGAGTATTAATCCCTGTTGCTGACACATGCTCTCCCCCTGTATCTTGTCTTGGTTTGCAGGTCACTGTGTTTTTATATAAAAGCCTCTGTTAAATATAAAAGATGAACCTGTCCACTGCTCGTTTACTCTCCCACCTGCTACTTCTACACATTTCTCCTGAAGCTCTTTTTTACAGAATATTTTGTTTTACACAGCATCTCTTTGGCACTGAAGATGTTGGCGTTAGCAGAGAAGTGCTCCTTGTTCTTGCATTATGTAATGTTCTGGTTATTTTATTCTCAGGCATGCTGTTTGTGCAGAAGAAGAGCTTGAATGCTGCAGGGCCAGAGCACTGTACAGCCATGTAATGAATTTATTCAGCATATAAGATGGAGGAGAACATCCATGCTGTGCTCGTGCTCTCCGACACTGACGACGCAGGAGTTAGGATACTTGAATAGATTATACAGGCTGTGACTTGCACAGTGTCCTATATGTTTATATGTATTGTTCATTGAGTAGTAAATAATCTATATAACATCCTGCCTTTGTATATTTTAATATTAACAATTAAACCAGATTGCAACCTTCCAGTTCCTGAAACTTGTGGCCAGAAATATAACACATAATATATAAGTGGGAGGAGCCTTTAATCCACTTCAGAAGATGGGTTGTAGATTATTCATGCACTTCCTTGTGCTTGTGTGGGTTTTGCATGGAAACTGAAAATGAAAACGATTAATTATTTATCTGTTACAGTATATAGCGTTACTGTAAACAATTCCAGCATTGTTTAAATTTACTTATGCATATATTACATACTAATGTAGCTAAAACATATGTACAGTAAAACATGATTAATGCAGTCATTCCATGCTTTTATATGAAAAATAGGTAGTGTGCAAAGGTTTTTATATTATATTATATTATATTATATTCAATTCAATTCAATTCAACTTTATTTATATAACAATGGTCATTGTCTCAAAGCAGCTTCACAAAAATGAAAAATTTTACAAAAAATAAATACATTAATTAAAAAATATATATAATAATAATAATAATAATAATTATTATTATTATTATTATTATTATAGAAAAGAAAATAATTGGAAGTGTGTATGTGTGAGAAAAATGTGCAGATAATAATAATAATAATAATGAGACGAATGAATGAAATTTCTCTGATGAGCAAGCCAAGGGTGACGGCGACGGTGGCAAGGAAAAACTCCCTGAGATGGCATTAGGAAGAAACCTTGAGAGGAACCAGACTCAACAGGGAACCCATCCTCATTTGGGTGATAACAGATAGAAATGATATAACATGTTGTGTGTTGTGCAGGTGAAAATTCAATTCAAATTCAAATTCAAATTTATTTGTCACATACACAGTCATACAGTATGAAATGCAGTGAAATGCTTTTTGCGACCACAGGGTCGCGACGGCAGCCATTTCCCAGGCGCCATCATAGAAAACAAGGAATCAGATACATTAGGATAACGAGGGTAAAAAAATCCCCTCCCAGACTGTCCTTCGGAGAGGGCAGTGTGGGATCAGGGGTACAAAAAACTACCTCAGCAGCAAGCACAGAAAAACATGTAATCACAAGACATCAACATTGCAACATTAAGGGTACAGGGATAGGAAATGTCCAATGTAGGCAAACAGCTCCAGTCCCTGCAGCTAAAGAGCGCTGGTCCCGATTCCGTCTGCCCACACCGAGGGGAATAAGCACACGAAGGCGTTGGAAATGGGGAAGGTAGAGTGTCTATCTGTAGCTGTTCTGTGAGTGTGTGCGTGCGTGTCAGTTTGTAAGCCTGTAACATCCCGTAATAGTCTGCGCCAGGTGACCTTGAAGGGGGAGGGGGGTAGATTCCAGAGCGTCTCGTTATCTTGGTCTTCGGGGAATTGTTATGTCTCCAGCCACTGCCTTGAAATGCAGTAGCTGGAAAGAAGGGCAGAAAAAAAAAAAAAAAAAAGAAATGTCCAAATTTCGATCAATACCTGCCAATTTCACAGATATTTAATGTCCATCACTGGTCTCCAGGTCCGTCCAAATTCCGTTGTATAGCTGCCAGTCTCCCCAAGATGGTATCCAATTTGCGGTCCATAACCACAGTCTGATTACTGACAGCTCTCGTCACCATTATTTCCCAGCCAGCCAGTCTCTTGGGGTTGAGACTGACTGCTTTTAAGATTTTTCGATATCCAAGTAATCCACCTAATCCAATCAGCAGAATCCCAGTTATCAGAGTTCCGAATAGGTAAATATCTTCAACGTCCTCCAGAGACAGTGCGGCCAGGCACACAATGCGCCACTTCTCCCAACCGTCCATCGTGTATCCAGCAGCAAACGTCCCAGCAGGACAAGTAGGTTCCCCAGAACCCACACTTCTCGTCGAGAAGATCGTGTCAATTGCATTCAGAGACCACTTGATCAAATCCATTCCTTTTATTTCAAGAGCAAGACGAGGAGAGTCTCTGAATAGTATTTCACAAGACAGACAAGAGAAGCAAGCGGGGAGAGATAAGGGAGGGAAAGCAGATGCGACCGCCTTCGTCAAGAGCCAAGAGGGAAGTATATGACAGAAATTATTTAAATTGACATGAAGACCAGTTCAGCATAGGGACGAGTCAGTAGGTGCAGAGGGCAGATGAGGTCTGAATCACTGGAAGCACAGGAGCAGCATGTGTAGCTCCAACCATCATAAAGATGAATCAAGCTGGAGCTGGTCCTTCTCTGGACACCTCAGGAACCTCGCAGGGTCGGCCTTTGTCTACTGAAGCTGGCAAAATCTCCCGATGCCTCGGGATGGGTAGAGAAATACAGAACAGATGGGGAGAATTAGCGTAGTTGCCATTCGGGATAGGTGTACTGGAGTATGAGATTATGGGATGAGTTATGTGTATGCCAGATTAAAAAGATGCGTCTTGAGTCTACTTTTGAACTGAGAAACCGTGTCTGCTCCCCGAACACTGTCTGGAAGGCTATTCCAGAGCTTTGGAGCTAAATATGAAAAAGCCCTACCCCCTTTTGTAGATTTTGAAATTCTGGGAACTACCAGAAGTCCGGAGCTTTGTGATCTTAAGGTGCGTGGTGGATTGTAGCGCATCAGAACACTGGTTAGGTATGTGGGAGCTAAACCATTTAAGGCCTTGTATGTAATACTATTTTGTAATTTATTCTAAACTGAACAGGTAGCCAGTGCAGGGATGATAATATTGGGGTTATATGATCATATTTTCTGGATCTAGTGAGAACCCTGGCGGCTGCATTTTGGATTAACTGAAGCTTATTTATTGAGGATGCAGGACAACCACCTAGTAATGCATTACAATAGTCCAGTCTGGAGGTCATGAATGCATGAACAAATTTTTCTGGAAAAAGGCTGTTTTTGTGATATTTGAAATGTGATTTTCAAAAGACAAGTTACTGTGTAATATTACACCCAGGTCTTTTACTGCTGAGCTGGTAGTAACGGTACATCCTTCTAAGCGCAGGCTGAATTGTGAAAGCTGTTGTGTGCTGGTTTTTGGGCCAATAAGTAATATCTCTGTCTTATCTGAATTTAATAAAAGAAAGTTATTGGTCATCCAATCTTTTATGTCCTGGACACACTCAGTTAATCTAGACAACTTGGGTATTTCATCTGGTTTAGTTGAGATATATAATTGGGTATCATCAGCATAACAATGGAAACTAATCCCATGTCTTCTAATGATGTTACCCAAGGGAAGCATGTATATTGAGAACAACAGAGGTCCTAAAACTGACCCTTGTGGGACCCCATATTTCACTGGCATTACACCAGACGGTTCTCCATTTAGATCTACAAAATGGTATCGATCAGACAGGTAAGACCTAAACCATTTTAATGCCTGTCCCTGAATACCTATATAATTTTGTAAGCGATCTATGAGAATATTATGATCTATTGTGTCGAATGCAGCACTAAGATCAAGCAGGACTAGCAATGAGATGCAGCCTTGGTCTGAAGCTAAAAACAAGTCGTTTGTAATCTTAACTAGTGCAGTTTCTGTGCTATGATGGGGCCTGAAACCTGACTGAAATTCTTCAAGGATGTTGTTATCCTGCAAGAATGTGCATATTTGAGCTGATACTACTTTTTCTAGTATTTTTGATATGAACGGAAGGTTTGAAATCGGTCTGTAATTTGTTATTTCATTCGCGTCCAAATTAGATTTTTTAAGAAGCGGCTTAATAACTGCTAACTTGAAAGGTTTAGGGACGTGACCTAGATGTAATGAAGAATTAATAATGTTTAGAAGTGGCTCTCCAACCTGAAGCGTTACTTCTTTTAAAAATCTGGTTGGGATTGGGTCTAACAGGCACGTTGTTGATTTAGCCGAGGTGATAAGTTTATACAGCTCTTCCTGTCCTAGCTGTAAAGCACTGAAAATCTAAATGTGAAGCTATAGGCTGAACTGGATCGTGAGATACTATTAGAGGTTGAACCTCCATTATTTTCTTCCTGATATTATTGATTTTCTTCATTAAAGAAGTCCATAAAGTCTTCACTTCTAAACTGTGATGGGATACTCTCTGCGGGCATCTTAGGTTTTGTTAGGCGAGCCACTGTACTAAATAAGGACCTGGGATTGTTTTGGTTTCTTGCTATCAGTTGGCTAAGATGCTCAGTCCTAGCAGTTTTTAGAGCCTGTCTATAGCTGCACATACTGTCTTTATACGCAATTCGAAAAACTTCTAATTTAGTTTTCCTCCATTTTCACTCGAGGTTACGGGTTGCTCTCTTTAGGGCGCGAGTATGACTGTTGTACCACGGTGCAAGAGTTTTATCTCTGACTTTTTTTAATCTGATGGGAGCAACAGTGTCTAATGTACTGGTAAGAATAGTGCCCATGCTGCTAGTCACTTCATCTAGATCATCTGCATTTAGGGGTCTAATAAGAAATTGGGACAGATCCGGCAGATTACTTGTGAATCTGTCTTTAGTAGTGGGATTCACATTTCTAACAGATTGATAACGTGGGGAGACACAGCTAATCTGTTCTACGGGTAGAGTGTATATCAGGAGGTGATGATCTGTGATATCATCACTTTGAGGTATGATCTCTATATTAGAGACATCTATACCATGGGATATAATTAAATCTAGCGTATGATTAAAGCGGTGAGTTGCTCCAATTATATTTTGTTTAACCCCAAAGGAATTTAGTAAATCCATGAATGTGAGTGCTAAAGCGTCGTTAGCATCATCTACATGAATGTTAAAGTCTCCTACTATCAACACTTTGTCAGAGTTAACCAATAGGTCTGATAGCAGATGTCCAAATTCTTTAAGAACATCGACATATGGCCCCGGGGGTCTGTACACGGTGGCCAGGGTAAAATATAGCAAGGGTTTATTATGTATTTCATTGAGTGCAACATTAATGATAAGCACTTCAAATGAATTAAACCTGGGCCTTATTTTCTGAGTAACAGTGAGTACATCATTGTAGATAGTGGCGACACCACCACCGCGACCAATTAGACGGGGCTCGTGCTTATAGAAATATCCTGACGGAGTAGACTCATTCAGACCAAAATATTAATTTGGTTTAAGCCAGGTTTCGGTGAGACAGAGTGCGTCAAGGCAATAATCTGAGATAATTTCATTAACAATAAGTGCTTTAGGCGCAAGGGATCTAATGTTGAGTAGTCCAAACTTTATAGGTGGATTTTGACTACTTATTTTGCCTTTTTCTGGTTTTCTGGTTATCAGATTGTTTCGGGCAAATTTAACGAATTTATTCTTTTTTCTCACTATTCGGGGAACAGACACAGTTTCTATAGGACAAGCTATGTGTGTGCGTCTATCACTATGGTGAGTTGTGATGTGGCTAATATGTTTGGAATCTACAGTATGACTTAACGTATGACTTATGACTAACAATCAGAGGGGGGGGGGATTCTAATTGGAGGAAACAAAACAAGAAAGGAGCCAGGTTAACAGCAAGTAAAGCGTATCTGGAGGTTCGTTGCTTAAACACACAAAGTTCACGATAGAACACAGGAATCAGGTGTTCAAAATTACAGTACAAACTTCGTGCTGGATCTAGAGTGGATTACAGAGTGCTGCATGGTGTACTGGTTCCGGGTCCAGATTTAAGAATGGATTATGGTGCAATATTTCTATTTTTCTTTTCTCCAACATGTGTCCTGGCTTTAATATAGGTCTGATAAAATTGGTTAACTTAATGTACAGGTACAATATTATTCATTGTGAAATAAATTATATGACAATTTTAAATCAGCATTAAAAAATTTGAGAGGTGTGAAAAAAATATGCAACATAAAATAATGAGTAAAATAAGATTGTTAATGTAACCTTTGTAATAATAGAAACATTCAAGGGGAAGTATTATGCAAAATTTATTTAGTCATTGAGAAAACCAACGGCATGGTCGTTAGTATTGTGGTGCCACATTCCTAGGGTTAAAGGTTCATGGAGTTTACATGGACCTTACATGGAGTTTACAATTATATATCTCAACAAAACCAGACGAAATACCTAAGTTGTCTAGATTAACTGAGTGTGTCCAGGACATAAAAGATTGGATGACCAATAACATTCTTTTATTAAATTCAGATAAGACAGAGATATTACTTATTGGCCCAAAAACCAGCACACAACAGCTTTCACAATTCAGCCTGCGCTTAGAAGGATGTACTGTTACTACCAGCTCAGCAGTAAAAGACCTGGGTGTAATATTAGACAGTAACTTGTCTTTTGAAAAGCACATTTCAAATATCACAAAAACAGCCTTTTTCCATCTTAGAAATATTGCCAAACTTAGGAACATCTTATCCGTATCTGACGCAGAAAAGCTAGTTCATGCATTCATGACCTCCAGACTGGACTATAGGTGGTTGTCCTGCATCCTCAATAAACAAGCTTCAGTTAGTCCAAAATGAGAAATGCAGCCACCAGGGTTCTCACTAGATCCAGAAAATATGATCATATAACCCCAATATTATCATCCCTGCACTGGCTACCTGTTCAGTTAATAACTGACAAAATAGTATTACTTACATACAAGGCCTTAAATGGTTTAGCTCCCACATACCTAACCAGTCTTCTGATACGCTACAATCCACCACGCGCCTTAAGATCACAAAGCTCCGGACTTCTGGTAGTTCCCAGAATTTCAAAATCTACAAAAGGGGGTAGAGCATTTTCCATATTTAGCTCCAAAGCTTTGGAATAGCCTTCCAGACAGTGGTCGGGGAGCAGACACAGTTTACCAGTTCAAAAGTAGACTCAAGACACATCTTTTTAATCTGGCATTCACATAACTCATCCCATAACCTCATACTCCAGTACACCTATCCCGAATGGCAACTACGCTAATTCTCCCCATCTGTTCTGTATTTCTCTACCCATCCCGAGGCATCAAGAGATTATGCCAGGTTCAGTAGACAAAGGCCGACCCTGCGAGGTTCCTGAGGCATCCAGAGAAGGACCAGCTCCAGCTGGATTCAGCTTTATGATGGTTGGAGCTACACATGCTGCTCCTGTGCTTCCAGTGATCCAGACCTCATCTGCCCTCTGCACCTACTGACTCGTCCCTATGCTGAACCGGTCTTCATGTCAATTTAAATACTTTCTGTCATATTGCATTTTCACCTGCACAACACACAAGATGTTATATCACTTCTATCTGTTATCACCCAATTGAGGATGGGTTCCCTGTTGAGTCTGGTTCCTCTCAAGGTTTCTTCCTAATGCCATCTCAGGGAGTTTTTCCTTGTCGCCGTCACCCTTGGCTTGCTCATCAGAGACATTTTCATCATTCATTCGTCTCATTATTACCTAGACACATTTTTCTCACACATACACACTTCCAATTATTTTCTTTTCTAAATTTTTGTTTCATTTTTTGTAAATTTTCTTTCATTTTTGTGAAGCTGCTTTGAGACAATGACCATTGTTAAAAGCACTATATAAATAAAATTGAATTGAATTGGTTGGTGGGTTTCCTCCCAAAGACATGCAGATTAGGCTAATTGGGATTTCCAAACTGCCCATAGTCTGTGTGTGTGTGTGCCCTGTGATGTACTGGCGCCCTATTCAAGGTGTACCACATCTAGTGCCCCCAGTCCACTGGGATAGGATCCAAACCTCCAGTGATGCTGTACAAGACATGTGCTATAGAGAGTGAGTATTTTGTCCCACAATGCTGCTGAATTCTGGATTTTGATTGGTCAGGAGATCTTGACTAACAATTTTTTTATTGATCTATTATTATTATTATTGTTATTATTATTATTATTATTATTATTATTATTATTATGCTTATTATTATTTTTAATGGTTTAGATCAATGCACTCATTCTGATGCATTATGGTTTCAACAGCTCATGCACATTGAATTCTATGATGGACTTGTGTTCTACATAAACAGTACAGTATCATGAGTTTAATAGTTGATGTCTTGAGTTCCCTTTCAAAGCTACACTCGATGCTGCGTTGAAAACACTATGGGAAACATGTCGGCGGCTGTGAAGCATGTGTGTACAAACACGCCAAATTTTGGCTTATATAACCTCGGTCAGGTGACGTCATCTGATTAGACTCAGCTGCAGGTTATAAATATCGGTTAGCCGGCGACGACCTCAGATTCATTTGTCTTCACGATACTGTGAACGCAACATGTGCAAGCACAAAAAAAAAAAATTCATTTAAAACAAATATCTTTAAAAAATTAAAATTATCACTGAGATAATGGCGGAGTTTAGCGCTGTATGTCCGTGTGAGAACTATCTCTCCGAAGGCGACACGCACACTCTTTGTTTTAAATGCTTGGGTGAGAGCCACGCTCTCGATGGATTTAAAGGAGAGTGTGACCATTGTGTCAATCTCCCGGTAAAAATGCTCCGTGTGCGCCTTGCGTTATTCAGGGAACCACGCGCCGCGCTGCATTCCTGGGGATCACAGGTTGATCTGGCCGAGGCACGAGAGACGGAGCCTCTCCTTTCTCTCGACTCCTCCCCCAATCGCGTAGTCTCTCCATCCACTTCATGCGAGCACTTCAGTGCTTCTCGTGAGTCGATGGAAGAGACCCTGTCCCTTGCTTCTGTAGAAATGGCAGCAGCCACTTCAGAACGACCCTCGAGCAATGACATAGAGTATGAAAGGTTGCTGGAAGTCATAACGCGTGCAGTCGAACGGCTTCACATTGACTGGCCACAGGAGCAAGCTCTCACCACACACTCAAAATTAGACAACAGATTTCTGTCGGGTGGCCAGGAGAGGGCGCCAAAACGCCGCTCTCTCCCATTTTTTGACGATGTCCATAGTGAACTATCCCGTTCATGGGATAAACCTTTTTCATCCCGTATTTTTGTACCACCAACCTCGTTCTTTTCCAACATCCTTGATGCTAAGACACGGGGCTATGTGATGATGCCCCAGGTTGAGGAGACGCTAGCTAGCTATCTCACTCCTGGAACATCATTATTGAAGAAGCCAACCCTCCCCTCCAAGCCATGTAGAATTTCTTCTAACCTGGTAGGGAAGGCGTTTCAAGCAGCAGGTCAGGCTGGCGCTTCCTTGTACACCATGGCGGTTTTGCAAGCATACCAGGCTGATCTGCTGAATGATTTGAGCACGAGCGGCACTGTGGATCAAGAAGCATTCACAGAGTTACGCCGGGCTACTGATCTGTCCCTGCGTGCGACTAAACAAATAGCCGGGGCTATCGGCCGTTCTATGGCATCGCTTATGTGTGCAGAAAGACATCTATGGCTTAATTTGACGGGCATCAAGGATAAGGATCGATCATTCCTCCTTGATGTCCCTGTCTCACCATCAGGCCTATTTGGCGACGCCGTTAATTCCGTTGCCACCAAGTTTCGAGATGCCAATGTCTATGAACAGGCTTTTGGGAAATTTCTCCCCCGCCGTACTCAGGAGCCGAGGCCGTCGGCCACCCAGCCTCGACCAAAGCTGAGTCTCGCAGAAAGGCGAGAGGTGCAGAAGGAGAGTGTCAGTAGCCGCGCACCCCCCGCAAGGACTGGGGTACGGCTCACCGCCCCTCACAGATCGCCTCTAAAAGCTCAGACCACCGCGCCGTCTTCATCTCTAAGAAGAGGCCCTGAAGGATTGTGGGGTCTACCCCGGGGGAGAGCACGTAATTTTCTTCTTTAAGACCCCCCCTACCCCCCCCCCCCCCCCGGGCAACCCACGGGACCGATGTTTAGTTCCGCCGCCTTTGGTGTTTCGGACGACGCCGGTCCTCAACGACATCTTAGCTCTTCGGTTAAATTCCTGCTGTATTCCAGGATGCCGAACAGCTAACATGATCCCCCATGACTCATCACATGATGAGTGAGAGCATTACATCACTCTCCATGTTTTCAGAATGGCATGGTCTCCACTTCCATGAAACCGGAAAGTGTGCATCTCCTGACAGAGGCTGCTGGAGGAACGGGGCCATAGAACATGTTCCCCTACCAGATAGTGAGTCAGGTATTGCTTAGTTCCTATAGGAACAATGGGGCTGCGTCCAATTTTTCAGATTTTGTGTTTTTTACCACCATCTAAAAAAATAAATACAGTTTCAAAATTGACTGTCAAAGTGATTGCTCTCAAATCCTACCAAGCGATTGATTTGTGACAATCGATTGAAGGACGCTTACTTTCATATTGCCACAACACAGGGAAGGACCTGAGGTTCACTTCGGGAGCGAAGCTTACCAGTATCAGATCCGTCCATTTCTGCCTAGCTCTCTACATGAATGTATTGAATTACATATATGACTGACTGGCCCAGTCTCAGTAGCTAGCGCTTCGACATCAGCATGTCGTCCTAGCTCATTTTTGGATCTAAGATAGGGGATTTCAATCTAGGGCCAATCCCCAACAGGGGTTATGCACCAGGTGCTTCGTACCCTCCCTATGTGGCTCAGACCCCGGTTTCTACTTTGGGTCCCACTCTAAGTTCTTCTTGTCGTCACAGATGCTAACGACAGACATTTCCCTTACCGGCTAAGATGCGGTTTTGGATGACCATCCAGCCCCATGGAGCTGGAAAGGCTTTCATCTCGTGCGGCACATCAATTGCCTTGAAATGATGGCCCTATTTCTGGCCCTAAAGCACTTCCTCCAGCAATTGAGAGGCTACCATGGCCTAGTGTGGATGTGCAACACTATTGCAGTCACATATTATCCCCAGGGAAGACTGTGCTCGCGCCACTAAACAGCTAGCGCACCAGATTCCTCTCCCTCAGAGCGGTTTACATTTCAGGGCATATAAATAAGGAGTATCTGTACTGTCCAGTCAAGCTCTGACACACGGGGATTGGAAACCCCACCCCGAAGTAGTCAGTCAATCTGGGAGAGATTTCAGCTAGCAGAGGTGGACCTCTTTACCTTGTAAGACCAGAAAATGTCCCCTTTGCTGCTCTCTGATTTTTCCAGCCCCACCCCTGGGTCTGGACACCTTGGCCCTTACGCGGCCCAGGTTACGTCTCTATAAATTTTTCCTGATAACGCTGCTTCCGGGAGTCTAAGTCAAGCTGGTCTTCCAGCCAGTGTAATTAAGACTATTCTAGGGCTCCCTCTCCTAGAAGAGCTTATGCCCTCAGAAATGAATGTATGTGAAAGATTCATACATACGAAGTGTTTCAGCCCATATAGCTTGAAGCCTCTGTCCTCCGCCTGTTACAGCTTTGTAGCAGGTAAGACTTTATGTCCAGTATGTGCCCTTTGGGTGAGAGATGCTATTGCAGTACCACGTCACCTCTAGCGGGTAGACTCAGTTCACTGCCAAAGTGTTCAGTGCTGGAACTGCTGCTGCTGCTGCTGCTGCTGGAAAAAAAAAAAAAGTTTGTCCTCGAGCTTGTGCCCTAGTACTCTCAGGACGTACTTAATTGCATTCTCACTCAACTATCGTCTGACAATGTTTTTGAAACATCCTGTCCTCCGCCTTTACAGCTTCGGAACAGAAGAGATTTCACTGACTTTGCCCAGTACACGCTCTTCAGATTTACGTCCACCACATCAGCCGGTAGCGTAAATCAGAGCAGCTTTTACATGTTTGGAACCGCAACCTGCGGTGCCTCAGCCACGATACTGGATGAGAGTGCTATTGCCCCGTCCCATGGGACACATGAGCTCAATTCACCTCTAGGAATCAGGGCTCATTCAACCAAGGGGATCGCCCCATATATTGCACCAGCAAGGGGTATCCCTCCTACAGCAAGTGTGTGCTAAGCAGGTTGACCCAGTCCTCTGCTGAATTGCTCCAGTGCTGGAGTTTCTCTAAGAAGAATTGTCTTCAGTCTTGTGCCCTAGTACCCTCAGAACGTACGCATTCGCTATTTCAGTCTGCCACATTCTGATTGAAGCCACTAGAGTCAGCACCTGACAGGCCTCTGACCCTTAGGATGGTATTTCTTATGGCCATTTCCTCTCTCAAGAGGATCGGAGACCTGCGTACTTGTCAGTCTCCCCATCTTGCCTGGACCTGCCCCTGGGCAGTCAGGCAATTCTGCATCATCACCTACTTTGCTCAGTATGTGCCCTTCAGACCTACGTCCACCGAACCAGCCAGTGGCGAAGGTCAGGGCAACTTTCTGTGTGCTATGGAGGCCGCAACCGGGGGGGGGGGGGGGGGGGGGGGGGGGGGTTGCGTCCGCAACTACACATACCTAGTCACTGGATGATAGATGCTACTGCCCTCTCCTATGAGGCGCATGAGCTCACTTTGCCCCTGGGAGTCAGGGCCCTTTCAACCAGAGGACTCACCTCATATATTGCTCCTGCAAGAGGTACTCCCTGCAGCAAGTGTGTGATGCGGCAGGTTTTTTCCTCCCCTCACACATTTGTAAAATTTATAGTCTGGATGTCCACGTAGCTCCCAGACATAGTTCTGAGACTCCTTGTGCACACATGCTACACAACCTTGGGGTCCAGACACCTGCAGTGCGGCGGCGTTGGTATTCTCGTTCCCATAGCGTTTTCAATGCAGCATCGAGTGTAGCTTTGAAAGGGAACGTCTCGGGTTACTTTGCTGTAACCCTGTTCCCTGAAAAGCGGGAACGAGATGCTGCGTCGCAATGCCGAACTGCCACGTGACCGGACGTCCGTTCAGACAAACGAATCTGAGGTCGTCGCCGGCTAACCGATATTTATAACCTGCAGCTGAGTCTAATCAGTTGACGTCACCTGACCGAGGTTATATAAGCCAAAATTTGGCGTGTTTGTACACACATGCTTCACAGCCGCCGACATGTTTCCCACAGTATTTTCAACGCAGCATCTCGTTCACGCTTTTCAGGGAACAGGGTTACAGCAAAGTAACCCGAGACATTTTCCCCAAAGACGTAAAGAGAGGCTGGTAAGGGAATGAGTGTTTATAGCTGCTATTATGTAATATTATATTACAAAAATATTTCTCTTCCTGCCGTAAATATTCCATCATCCCACATTGTATACCTGACTGTGTAATTGTAAAAGTGTGATTACACAAATTGTACCAGCTGATGGCAATAAAGTGTGATTACACAAAATAAGAAACAAATGTAGTTGTTTTGATGTGGGAAGATGTTTTAACACGGAATCAAAAACTTCCAGCAGAATTGGAGAATTGTACGCATGATCTTATTTGACACTGAATAGCAATTGAATGAAGAATGTTTATGATGCCTGTGCCCCTGTATAAAGGATAAGGCGATATAGACAGTGAGTAAGATGATCAGTTTTGTTAACTGTCCATACTGTACAGTATGTACACATCAGTTATAAAACTGGCTATGATAGAAATGCACCAGAACTCCCAGTATACTGTATATAAAAAACCTTTGAAAAGCAAACTCTTTCTCTAAAAGATAATATTTTACCTCTAAATGTACATTACATTACATTAACTAATATAAATGAGTATATAGCTATAGCTTTCACTTTTCAACCAGGGTGATTTGGCACAATATGTAGATATTTTGCAGTACTTTTTCCAACAACTGAAACTAGTAAATATTTCAGACTCACAATCCACCACCCCAGGTACACCTCTGACCACATGCCCTGGAGTGTTTCTGTTCTTCACACATTACAGCTTAACCTTCGCAGAACCTGTAAACACTTCTTGAGCGGTTAGATAACGCTGTCCAAGCGACTCTTAAATCAAATATTGGAGAACAGGCTTGAATTCTGCAAGAGTTGTGTTCATAATCCTGTATTTAATTCTCTCTGAAACCTGTGTATCTGATTGTAAAACCCAATCTGTCTGTGATGTTGTCCAAAAGACAAAGGAGGTGGAATTTTCAAAACAGACGTCAAGCAAATCATGGCAAATTTGGTGTGATTTGCGTGACGGCTGTTTTGAAAATTCCGATATGCTCTATACAGTCTACATAAATATGTCTAATCTATATACCATAGTGTACCATAGTTTGTACTTTGTAATGCCACAATTTCAGACACAGCCTCAGTCTTCTTTGTCTCTTTGTGCAAGGAAGCCATTTTTCTTTTTAAGTAAAGTCAATATAAGCTTTTCAGTCAGTTCCTTTTAAATATAAATCAGCCCTGATGGTCCTTGATGATGAAAAACGAAAGCTTCACTTTAAAGCCTTGCTTACACTTCTGAGAGCTGTTTGAAATGAATTTTAAAAAGCCGTAGGATGTTTGTCCCTATTTTCAGGCAGGTCATCAAACAAAGGAAGTAAACAGGAAGAACTGATGGACTGATGCACCAATCACTGAGGAGAGCCGGACATATGGCCGTCTCTCTTTAGAGAGCAAACTTTCTTTCTAACCTCATCCTTTTCATTTATTTCAGGTTTATCATAAATAATCCATGATGTAAATGCTGTGGCATTCTTTTCTTCCTTTCCATCTTTTTTTCTTTCAAATTATACTACAAAAAAATGACAAATAGCTAAAGGACTAAAACATGTGTAACTGCAGATCATTTCATTTTTACTTTGTTGATAATTTAGAATTATTTAAATTATTAATTTTGTGTTTTGTAAAACATAACTTTAGATTATTCACAGCAGAATTATTAGTTGTTACTGACTTGTTAGGGTACTTTAGGAAGAAATAAGAATTCAAATATGAGAATTTCACATTATTTAGTTTAAGTTGTATCTCTAAAAAACAACGTATTGATTGATTGGTTGAGTAATTGATTGAATTGCTGTTTTTATATGTTTGTTTGTTTGTTTGATTGTTTCTTGTTCAAGCAGTGGAGCATTTATTGTTTGAATCAGAAAAAGATAATGTATTTAGTTTATTATAATTACAATAAAATGTAAAAATTATTAAATTAAAATGTTTATTTAAAGATTACTTAATCACTCACTTATTCTCTACTGTGCTTCTGTGAGTCATGGAGCTCATCCCATTGAACTTTGGCCACGAGGCGGGGCAGACCCTGGATAGGGTACCAGTTCATTGCAGGGCAGACAGAATAACCTGCATGTCTTTGGACTGTGGAAGGAAACTGGAGAACCCTGGAGGAAACCCACCAAGCATGGGGAGAAATTGCAAACATGCACGCAGAACCTGAGGCGGGAATCAAACCCTCAGTCCTGAAGGTGCAAGGCAACAGTGCTAACCAAACTACCGTCTCGGGTTACTTTGCTGTAACCCTGTTCCCTGTAAAAGTTGGAAGGAGATGCATGAAAACGCTATGGGAACGCTCTCCGCGTGACCGGTTGTTCAAGCATGTGTGTAAAACACACCAAAAATTTTGGCTTATATAACCTCGTTCAGGTGACGTCATTTGTTTAGGTGCGCCTGGAGGTTATGAATAGGCATGAACCGGAAACATCCTCAGGTTGAACAATGTTTGTCTAGTCGTGGCCGCGGCCCATAACATATAAGAACCTGCTCTGATTTACGCCACTGGCTAGCGCAGTGGATGTACTGTAAATCTGAAGAGCACGAACTGGACACAGTAAGTGAAGTCTTTCCTGCTCCGGAGCTGAGAAGATGACCTCTCCAGATCCCTTGGGCTGGACGGCCATTTAAGACCAGACCCCAGCCCATGAGGGAAGCGTCTGTCGTTAGCAGTTTGCGACGACAACACAGACCCAAAATGTGACCCAGAGTCAAACCGGGGTCTATACCACATAGAAAGGGTACAAAGCACTCCGCGCTGTATTGCCTCTGGGGATTGGCCCTTGGATGAAATCCCCTGGCTTTTAGCCACAACTGAAGCGATCTCATGTGCAGAAGGTCCAAGGGTGTCACCGTGGAAACAGCTGCCATGAGACCTAACACTCTCTGAAAGTAGTAAAAGTTACTTTCTGGCCTATCTCCTTTAGGGTATTGAGAATGGATTCGACACTCACAGGAGACAGCTGTACCCGCATTGCGGCCGAATCCCATACGACACCCATAATATGTCGTACTTAAGCAGGAAAGAGAACATTTTCTGTGGTCGTTGAGTCTCAATCCTAGGAATTGAAGTGAGCTAGGATGACATCTTGATGTCGAAGCACTAGCTGCTAAAACTGAGCCAGAATCTGCCAGTCATCTGCACTCTAAAAAGAAATGTTTAGACTTAACAAAAAAAATTAAGGCAACATTTTGCATTAGTCTTTTTGAGTTATGACAACTTCATTTGTAATTATATTGAACCAACAAGCTATATTGCGTTGGGGGAATTAGCTTTTCCTCTTTAGTCAAAGATTATTTTAATTACCTGTTACTTATTAACTTTTAGACAAAGGGCAAGTTTTTAAGTTGATAACACATAAATTATGTTACTCCAAATGGCCTTCCGATATTATTTTAAAGCAATTTTATATGTTGTTAATTAATTACTATAATAATGTATACAGAATTTCAAATAGCAACCATTTAAAAAATTCAGTGGCTCCAAATAGATTTTTTTTCAGGTTTCTTTTTATTTTTTGCAAGTTATTTTTTTGTTAATGTGGTAGATTTAAAAAGACATTAGTTCAACCATTATTTTTGTGCAATTAACTTCTTTTTTTCAACTGCTGTAGTATGTATGCACAAAATATAAATAAAAAAAAAACTCTCAAAATTCAACTGGTCCTCATTAAGCATACACTGAAAAAAATGATACTTTGGATCAACTTAAAAAAAATTGCTTCAATTTGTTACAAACAATTTTTTTACTTTCTCTCAAATAAAATGTTATAATTTTTAATTAAGGTTCAATTTTTATTAAATATACATACATTTTTAAGTTTCCCCAAAGCAAAAATAAATTCATACATCCAAATCTAAAACAAAAGTTGTTAAAATGCCTTAGGCCAGTAAAACAAATTTTTCGACTTTGTAACAACTTGATTTTCACTTTAGTAAAAATAAAAACTTTTGAGTACACTGAAAAATATTATACTTTAGATAAACTTAAAAAAAATGCTTCAATTTGTTACAAGCAATTTTTTTTACTTTGTCTCAAATCAAATGTTATAATATTATTTAAGATTTAATTTTGATTAAATATAAATATATTTTTAAGTTAACAGTCTTTTTCTGAAATAAAGAAATGTACTTATCTCTATGCCAAAAAAAAGTTAATTTATGTAGAGGTTACATTTATGAATGAAGTAAGTAACTTTTTTTATTATTTACATTTATAAATGAAGACAATGAACAAACAAGGTCTTCTCAAAAACATTTATTACCATCCTTGAAACCGTACATCTTTGCTTTTTGTTGTACCATTATTTGTCCAATTAAAAGACAGAAAACAAAAATTAAATAAATAAAACAATGCAAGTTTAGCACATAGATGAGGCCAAACAACATGGAACATTCATGTGCGACTGATAGAAACTCAGTAAGTCGCAATCCCGATTTCATGTGGTGGCTGAAGACAGTCCTCTTCCCACCTGAGGACAAACAGGGCCATCGTGCATCTCACAAGTTCTGCACAACCTAATAAAAGAAAGGAGATTTGTTAAACAAGTTTCTCTATTTGGCAAAACAGTGTCTGATGCATGCATGTAAAAATCACTTGCTCCCTATGAGTGCAAAAAAAAAACCCACCTAGGTGCATCAAGTTACATGTAATTATGTCAATGAATAGGCAAAAACAACTGACATAGACTACCGTTCAAAAGTTTTAGAACACTTTCTAACTCCATGATGGTTCCTGATTTTTATTTCTTTCTACATTGTAAAGGAATGCTGAAGGCATCCAAAAAATGCATTAATCTCCTTTGAACAGTTGATATTGAGATGTGACTGCTACTTCTGCTCTGTAAAGACTTCATAACGCCGCTAATCTGAGGTGCTGTTAATTGGTCATTTTTCAGGCTGATAACTCTAAGGCTACGTTTACACTGGCAGGTAAATGTGACCCAATTCCGATTTTTTGCTCATATGTGACACATATCGGATATGTTCTATGTCCGTGTAAACAGGAAAAAAACGCATGCATTCCGATATTTCGAGATCGGTTTCAGGCCTCCTTCATATGTGGAAATAAATCGGATATAAATCAGATATGTGCTAATGTGATTGTCGTGTAAACAGACAGATCGGATTTCCTGAGGCATTGTGTGCTGTCCGTCGTTAAAACGGCGACTTCTTCGCGGTTTAATGACGTAATGTTATTCTCCGGTGGAAGCGCGTGCTGAATTACAACATTGCAGGTGACATGGAAAAGGAAAAGAACAACGCCCCCCCCCCCCCCCACACACACACACCCGCCTTGTGTTAATGCTTATTTGGGCTAAATAATATTAAATCAGTATTTGATGAATAAAGCATATGTACAGGCTGCAACTATGCCGGTTTTGTTTTTCTCCTCCTCCGTTTTAAAACCATGGTGACGTTTCGCGTTTGCATATATCGCAGAGCGTTAAGCATATTTCTCCTTCTTCTATCTTGGCTACTGTGCAGCGCAAGAATCTCCCTTTAAGTATGCGCAATGTTTCAGATGGCATGGCAAGTGTAAACACGTGAATCGGATATGAGTCATAGTGGAAATAACGTGTAAACAGACCGTCAAAAAAATCTGATATAGGCAACAAATCGGAATTAAGCATCGAGACCTGGCAGTGTAAACGTAGCCTAAATGAACTTCTCGTCTGTGGCAGAGGTAGGTTTTGGTCTCGTCCTCCTGGGACGGCCTTCATGAGAGCCAGTTTCATTATGGTGCTTGACGGATTTTGCAAATGCACTTGACAATACTGTTCTTGCAAGAACTATTACAGAAAGGCCGACCTCTGTGTCTTAAAATTAACAACTAACTGTTGTTTTTCTTGTTGTTACGTAATTACCTAATTCCATATGTGTTATTTTATAGTTTTGAAATCCCCAGTATTGTTGTAGAATGTAGAAAATAAATCACTAAACAAAAACAAAGAAATTTGCAAGTGTTTTAAAACTTTTGAACGGTAGTGTACATATACACACACACATTATATATTACATTATATTGCCAAAAGTATTGGCTCGCCTGCCTTCACATGCATACAGTATAAACTTGAGTAACATCCACTTCTTAATCCATAGGATTTAATATGATGTTGGCCTTTTGCAGCTTCAACTCTTCTGTGAAGTCTTTCCACAAGGTTTATGAGCATGTATGTAACTAATGTTAATACATACTATGATTAAAAAAAAAATAATGGCCCTGTGTAAAGATTGTGCTGTAGCTGATAATGCCACTGACCATATTTGTGAATATGAAGGGGCAGAGGTAGTTGTGTGGTTTTTGGATGTTGGTATACTGATTGGAAGCTCACAGGTTCAAACCCCAGCACCAGAAATCTGCCACCTGGATCTTTGAGCAATGCTAATTTATCAATTCAGTAATATTTTTCAGTTCTAAGGTTGAAATGCCTTATGAACAAATGCTTACCAGTGCTTAATCAGTTGGTCCACATCTTAAACTAAATACACCATAAGACATTTCAGGAGATACTCTCTTCATACATTCACCTCCAGGCTTTGGGAATGTAAAAACAAACATATTATTGTTGGTTATGTTAGGCTTGTGAAGCGTGATAAAATGAACATGGCAGACATTCATTCATTCATTTTTTATACCGCTTAATCCTGTGTTCAGGGTCGCAAGGGACCTGGAGCCTATCCCAGGAGACTTCGGGCACTAGGCGGGGTACACCCTGGACAGGGTGCCAATCCATCACAGGGCACACATACATACACACGCTCACACACCCAATCACACACTACGGGCAATTTAGGAACGCCAATTTAGCCTAACCTGTATATCTTTGGACTGTGGGAGGAAACCGGAGTCATGGCAGACATTGAAACCTGTATTCAGACAGCATACACTAATCTGTGAACAAGTTAAACTAAAATGTTTTATTCTGCTAGTTATGTTTTAATTTAGTGCGTCACAGCCAACTTGATTTGGATGCCTTGCTCAGGTCCTGTGGCATCCATTCACAATATTAAATTTTACACCAAGCTAATTTCTGCTTTTTTGAGCAAGTACATACCAGATCAAGAACTTGAAGATGAAGATTATATCTCTGGTCTTCTCTCTGACCGTTCCTCCCTTGTTTCTGATGATCTCAATTAATTTGTAATGTTGATTGTCCAAGGAAACCAGAAATCTTGCTTGAAGTGGAGCAGATATAATTCTCAGAAACTCATTACTTATCTTAAAAAAAAATAAAAATAAACACAAATTGGACTGGCTCAAGTTCTTTGCAAATCTTAATTACAGTGTGTATAGAAAGAATCAACCCCCCCCCCCCACACACACACACACACCTTTAAAATAACTGCATTTTGTTGCTTTGCAGTGCTCACTACTGATAATACAATAAACCGATGAACATAATTCAGTTTCGCAGGATAATTTAAATTTATTCTCTGATATTATCAGATAATTTAACAACAAATATTCAGTACTCCGTCATTTTGAGGGAGTTTATTTTAGGATATTTAGATTACACTGACATTTACTAAATTCACAGCAATTCTATTGTATCATTTTCATTTAAAAAATTTTCCACATATGTTTTTATTTGTGCCTTCTGGGACTTATTTTCTGCAGTATGGGTAAAATAATGCCCTTTCAAAAAAGCTAACAGACCTGTAAACAAAAAAGTGAATAAAGATTTCATGTTTACTTTTAAAAACTAGCTGAAAGTGGAACAGTGCTCTGCCCATTAATCCATGCTACGACTACAAAGCAAACTGGAAGTTTGTTTAATAATTATATATATAAATAATTAACAGTTTTTGTGTTTGATTTCACTTTTTATTTAATGTACATGGTTAATTTAATTGGTCGACTTGTGGACTGTTGTACTTTTACTTGTAGTGACCTTAAATCAACGTGTCAAATTGCTGGCAGTGTTAGGGATTATATACTGATACTGTTAAAAACGTGTCATAAAGTGTCACCAGTATGTCAGGAACATGTGCTAAAGCCCCGTTTCATACGAGGGAATATAGTTTTAGTGATATTACATTACTTACACGTTAGCAAGTCCAGACGGTTTTAAGCATAACTACTAGTACAGTACAAACAGCACTCACTCCAAATTGGCTTGTTCTATATTTACGTCACTTTCCTATTAATTTTTACGGCACTTAAATATAATTAATTTCATGTTATTCGGCACAGCCGACGTAGTGTAGAAACTCCGGTGTTTTTGAAAATAACCACGTTTGTTAGCTAATGCTACTGTAGGTAATAGTTGTTTTTAGCTACAGTAACAAACACAGACACAAAACTCAATCTACAAAGTAGTTGTTCCTGACATAAATCATAAATTTGCTCATGGAAGAGATACATTTAACATAGAAATGACATGAGTCTGCTTTCTTACCTGTTGTTTTCTTTGAGAAACTATGGCCGCCAGCAGAACGTGATTCAGTCCGCGATAGTACTACGTCATGAGGTCACGTGACACGGCAAACCTTTGGTTTGAAGCAGAAATGTCCTTTGAGTGAACGGATTACATTTAAGTTTAAACAGGGGCTGCGATGTTTGCTTTTAATACTTGATATTATACTATATATTTAATATTTAATACAGTGTTTGCTTTCATATAGGAAATAAAAAATTTCCATCAGATCAATGTAGATACATACTTTGTATCAACGACACAGCAGTTTCACTTTTTTCAGTGTAATTAAGCATAATAAAATCTCCATAAATTTTACAGTCAAAAGCCAAGTAGCATGTCGTGGAACATTCCAAGAGAAAAAGAATTTGATAACATTATGTAGCTTACAGTCAAATGAGCAAAACTTGAATAATGTTTTTCCCATCAGCTCTCTTGCTGAGCAAATATCTCAGTGAAACAAGTGCAAATTCATTACTTTAGTAGAACTATTAGATGTAAATTAAATGTTACTCACCATGAAATATTGCTTATATTGAGTTTGGATAGCCTATAAGTCTGCTAAAACACAATCTTACCACTGGAACACATCCAGGCATGTTCTGTAGGTAGGAGATAACTGAAAAAAATTTAATAATCATGCCAATTTTTTTAAAGTTAATACAACTTAAATTTAATTGGTAATGGAATGAAAACTAAATTTGAGTTTAAATTACATGGAAAATTAAGTTGATATAATTACCAACATTATTATTTGATCACAACTTATAAAAATTAAGTTCGCAATTTAGAAGGTTCATCTAAATCAATTAATTACAATTTTTAATTTGCATCCATGTATTAAATCAAGTAGTGGTAAAAGGTTCTCTGAGTTAGTTTTTAGAGTGTGTGTAATTCAGGATACGGAAGCCCTGGAATCATAGAGTCAGGGCTGCATCTGTACATTTTATACAAACCGGATTCCAAAAAAGTTGGGACACTAAACAAGTTGTGAATAAAAACTGAATGCAATGATGTGGAGATGGCAAATGTCAATATTTTTTTCTTCAGAATAGAACATAAATCACGGAACAAAAGTTTAAACTGAGAAAATTTATCATTTTAAGGGAAAAATATGGTGAATCAAAATGTCATGGTGTCAACAAATCCCAAAAAAGTTGGGACAAGGCCATTTTCACCACTGTGTGGCATCTCCCCTTCTTCTTACAACACTCAACAGACGTCTGGGGACCGAGGAGACATTTACATTTATGCATTTGGCAGATGCTCTTATCCAGAGCGACTTACATTTTTATCTCATTACACATCTGAGCAGTTGAGGGTTAAGGGTCCAGCTCAAGGGCCCAACAGTGGCAACTTGGTGGTTGTGGGGTTTTGAACCAGGGATCTTCCGAACCATAGTCCAATGCCTTAACCACTGAGCTACCCCTGGCCCCAGTGAGACCAGTTTCTCAAGTTTAGAAATAGGAATGCTCTCCCATTCTTGTCTAATACAGGCCTCTAACTGTTCAATCGTCTTGGGCCTTCTTTGTCGCACCTTCCTCTTTATGATGCGCCAAATGTTCTCTATAGGGGAAAGATCTGGACTGCAGACTGGCCATTTCAGTACCCGGATCCTTCTCCTACGCAGCCATGATGTTGTGATTGATGCAGAATGTGGTCTGGCATTATCTTGTTGAAAAATGCAGGGTCTTCCCTGAAAGAGATGACTAGATGTTGTTCTAGAACCTGAATATATTTTTCTGCATTGATGGTGCCTTTGCAGACATGCAAGCTGCCCATGCCACACGCACTCATGCAACCCCATACCATCAGAGATGCAGGCTTCTGAACTGAGCGTTGATAAAAACTTGGGTTGTCCTTGTCCTCTTTGGTCCGGATGACATGGCGTCCCACATTTCCAACAAGAACTTCGAATCGTGACTCGTCTGACCACAGAACAGTCTTCCATTTTGCCACACTCCATTTTAAATGATCCCTGGCCCAATGAAAACGCCTGTGCGTGTGGATCTTGCTTAGAAATGGCTTCTTCTTTGCACTGTAGAGTTTCAGCTGGAAACGGCGGATGGCACGGTGGATTGTGTTCACTGACAATGGTTTCTGGAAGTATTCCTGAGCCCATTCTGTGATTTCCTTTACAGTAGCATTCCTGTTTGTGGTGCAGTGTCGTTTAAGGGCCCGGAGATCACGGGCATCCAGTATGGTTTTACGCTCTTGACCCTTACGCACAGAGATTGTTCCAGATTCTCTGACTCTTCGGATGATATTATGCACAGTTGATGATGATAACTGCAAAGTCTTTGCAATTTTTCGCTGGGTAACACCTTTCTGATATTGCTCCACTATCTTTCTGCGCAACATTGTGGGAATTGGTGATCCTCTACCCATCTTGGCTTCTGAGAGACACTGCCACTCTGAGAAGCTCTTTTTATACCCAATCATCTTGCCAATTAACCTAATTACTGTTAATTGGTCTTCCAGATCTTCGTTATGCTCAAATTTACTTTTTCCAGCCTCTTATTGCTACTTGTCCCAACTTTTTTGGGATTTGTTGACACCGTGAAATTTGGAATCAACATATTTTTCCTTTAAAATGATACATTTTCTCGGATTAAACTTTTGATCTGTCATCTATGTTCTATTCTGAATAAAATATTGACATTTGCCATCTCCACATCATTGCATTCAGTTTTTATTCACAATTTGTTTAGTGTCCCAACTTTTTTGGAATCCGGTTTGTATATGTGCGTGGTAACGTGGCTAGGCCTAATGGAAGGACTCGATACTGATAAGCTTTGCCCCCGAAAGTGAATCTCAGGAACTTCCTGTCTTGTGGCAATATTACCATATGAAAATATGCGTCCTTCAGGTCGATTGTCACAAACCAGTCCTCTGGTTGGATTTGAGAAACAATCAGTTTGGCTGTCAACATTTTGATATTCAGCCCACAAAATGTAAAATTGGCTGCAACCCGCCTTCTCTCTTGGAAACCAAGAAATACAGACTGTAATAGCCTGATTCTCTGTCTGGCAGGGGAGCATGTTCTATGGCCCCTTTTTCCAGCAAAGTCTGAATCTCTACACTGCTTTGTACCTAAAGAGACATACAGTGGGAGCCACGTCACACAGCCGCCTGGAGCATGACAGGTTCATGACAGTACCATGACAGGTAAATGCCCGATTCGTGCACTGAATGCGATCCCCCGCGATGACGCGGTTAACGATGCCCCGCCCAATAAACGCCACCATGCGCTTTCTAAAAAGATGGTTGCAATGCTGTATAATCCCGCCAGGTGGAGCATTGACTGCTTGTATGTATACATATGTATATGTATGTATGCTCAATATATAGACAGTTCTTACATTGTCAACATAATTTCAAGTAGGTGATGTGGTAAAAAAAAAAAAAAACGATTAATAAAACAGATTTTTTTTAAATCACTCAATACACAACCCATGATGCTTATGCTATTTCAAATAAATAAATAGATTAATTAATATAACTACTTATTGCAATATATCCCACTTCTGACAAGTGTAACTTCTGTGTGGCTCCAGTGGCGCAATCGGTTAGTGCGTGGTACTTATAAAGCAGTACAGGTGAAGCAATGCCAAGTTCGAGCCTCACCTAAAGCACAGATTTATAAGCATTTTATTGCATATCGTACTGTGTATGTGACAAATAAAATGTGAATTTGATTTTTCAAGACATCCTTAATAATCCTTAAAGACACAGTAACATCTGTAATTTATCTATATCTGTCTTTGTAGGTACTGAATACAAATGTGGGCTATGTACAGTATTTTACATTACGGTGTATTTTATCTATTTCTGTTTAATACACTGGTAGGTAATATTTTGCTGCAAAGTAAAGCTTAAAATGTAACTTCTGCTTTGCTTTGTTTTCGTTATATTTTTGATGTTTTCGCTGATAGTCAAATTGGCATAACAAATTGATTAATGGCGCATAATATCTGGAACAAATATCTGTCCATACAGATCAGTATTTCTTTAGTCATTTAACCAGCATAACGTCCCACATCAAAGATCTGATGGGGCATTAATCACTTATCATAACTGTGAATAGATGCGGCAGAGACAGATTTAATCTCATAAACATTCACACTTGAAAACAATACTAAAACAACTAAAAAGTTCCAGAGTGTTAGCGCGTGTTATCACAGGACAGAAATCACCTACAGGATACTACTGTATATTTACTGCTTATATTCTTTTTACCCTAGTTTCATCTGGTTTTACACGATTTCATGTGCTATTTGTGTGTGTGTGTGTGTGTGTGTGTGTGTGTGTGTGTGTGCGAGCGAGAGAGGGCTTATATTGTGATTTGTCCAAGGTTACTAAAACCTGGATTACTACTACTAATAAAAATTATTTCAATGTAACTCATGGGTCTCAATCACAAAATCAGCCAACGCTGTAAACAGATGCCACGACAAATTATATACTCTGAAACGTTCATTTGAACATTTAAAAATATATACAAAAAACATAAATATAAAAACAATCAACTATTATTGTTAAAGTCAGCCTGTGGCTGTTCAGGATCAAGTTTATGGGGCTTCGCGGTCTTTCGTTAATTTTACTTCTGACTTGAAACCAATATGGCTGTTTTTAATGCTCAGCAAAATAAACACTGTCTACGGTTCGAATATACTGTGGACATCTCAGTCATGATGTAATAGAGACAAGTCTCTTCAGATCCTTCTGCACTAATGTTATCGTGGTGTAAATTATTAACATATTGATTTATTTCACTTGTGCACAAAATAGACCATGTGTCTGTTTAGTATTTCTTTTGAACAGCTGTGTTCATAAGTTTAATCTGCTATTTACAAGACAATGTTGATGCACTAATGGTTAAAGTGCTACAACGTGTGTGTGTGTGCGCGCGCGCGCGTGTGCTCCTGCATTTGTCAGGTTTGCAGTGGGCGGAGTCAGTACTTTCACCATTGAGGTTTCTCACATTCCACTTCTCTGCGTGTCTTTTAATTAAGATCTTTAAACCCAAAGCATTTTTTTAAACTAAGAAAAAATAAATATGGGTCACTTAATCATTTGCGTCTGTGTTATTTTGTGCTTAAGTGTTTAATTGGTCTTGTCGTTTTCTCAAACATGATTTTCCCAACTTGGCGTTTATAAAGATTCAGACAGACTGAATTTAAGAATGCACCCCTATGAACATAGAATATAGAACACAAATACCGAAGAGCAAAGCGGAGACGCGCATTCACACCTCTGACCGTCTTTTGTCTTGTAAATGAGATCCTCATTCATCTTCCAATCCCCCCAGCGCACACACTCTTTATTTGTACTTTAAACTGTAGCTGTGTTTGCTATAGGGCACTTGGTTATACACAGTACTTTAATGTATGGAACACTTACTTAACTTACTGGTTAGGTTTATTTTAAATACCGCTTATTACCTTATTCAGCAAAATAAATTAATTATTAACGTATTGAAGAATTTTAGTTAAGGACAAAAACAGACCCTGCGCTTGTGTTTAGGACTGATGCTGAACAGCTGTGTTCATAGGTTTAATCAACGATTTACAAGACAACAGTTAAAGCATTTGTGGATGGAGAGGTGTGTGTGTGTCCGCTCCTGCATTTCTCCGTTGGCTTTAACACACCCCTCCCCAAACACACACAGAGCAATTAACACCATGTAATACTCAGTATTCTCCATTGAGGTTTCTCACCTTCCATTCCTTCTCAGTTTGTCTTTGCTCTTTTGATGAAATTCTTAAAACCCAAAACATTTATTTATACTGAGAAAAAATTATTATGGGTCACAATCACAAACACAAACTAGCACAAATACATACGATCAAGTGTTTAACTGTTTTCATTTGTTTCTATGTCCAATAATAATAATAATAATAATTATTATTATTATTATTTTCAGCCCAACTCTTTGACTATTTAAACCCTAACCCTAAGTTGTGTCCAATTTTTTGCCCATTGAAATTGTTGGTTCAACTAAACGTTTTTTAAATACCCAAACAATCCCCAAAAATTAAAACACCCAAACATGACATACAATTCAATGTATTCTTCCAAAACAAAGAATAGTCAAAGTTAAAACAGTAATTTGTATAAAACAGGTGAATACAGGTTTTATTTTTGCTTAAAGTTCATTAAACTACCCGGATACACCAGCTGCTTATAAGTCTCTATCTATAGTATTTTTATATTAAAATATAAATTTTTAAAAACTATTAAAGGTGGAACAGTTTAAGTCTTTGTTTCCCCCAAAGTACTGTATCAGACATTTTGCAGTTCTATGTTCAGAATATACAGTAGACCTGACCAAACATCATTCTAAAGCTGTTGCACTGTGACGTCATCCCTCCTACACCTTCCTGAACAGCTTGTTCAGGCTCCTCCAGTCCTGTAGCTCCAAAAGTCCAGCCGTCAGCCGTCTGACCCCCCAATCCTCCACAGTGGGGCTCTGCTTAAAGACAACAGGAGAATTTAGTGAAGACAAAGATAAATAAACTTCGCAGAACATCTAGTTCTAATAAAAATAAAATATATTAATAAACCTATTTACCAGAGTGTGTAAAATACTGTTTTGGGAATTCTGGAATGTAAATAAACTGTGCTAATGTTAACCAGTGAACTTTGTTAGTGTTAACCACGGTCTGTCTGTATTATCGTCTGCATTAAATTAACTGAGAATTTTCTTGATGCGCTTCACATACAAATAAGTTAAGCGATATAACACTAGTATATGAGCATTAGTTCATCTCTGAAGCCAAACTATAACTTACTGAAGCCCCCCCACCACACACACCTCGCCCCCTCCTCCTCCTTATCTGATAAACAGCTCGTTAACTAAGCGCTCGCGCTACCCCGGAAAGTCATGGCCAAAGTGGACAAAATATAAACCCGGTTATGAGCGTTACTAGCTCCTGTACAGCTATCCTCATCTTGTGTCCCTCATGAACTGCATCACATTATACAGAAATAACCTGCAGATTAACTCTTAACCAAAGAATAAATAAACGCTGAATTTATCCAGACAACACACGGTGAGATTCTCTCAGTATTTACAGAGAGCACAAACACTCTTCATCGGGTAGTGCAGCTCTTGTAATAAGGACATTAATAGTATTTTCGAAGCTTTAGCATCTTTTTGAGTTAAAGTGGAGTGACATTGTGAGTTTGTGACACTGACAGTAAGCTGTAATGTTAACTCCAGACTTGGTAAACAGACCATTAAATTATCTAAAGTCACATCTGACCGCTGCTGGTGCTGCCAATGATATTTAAAACGGGCAATAAAAAAACTAAACTGAGAAATAAACTGTAAACTACCCCAAATACATTTTATAAAATAAAACATCACTTACCGCGAATAGTCCATTAAGCCGCCATCTTCATCTCTGTAGTTTGGTAGCCTCAGTTGAAGTTTGGGGGCGGGTTGTTAAAATCACGTGATTGCAACTCAGCGCAGCTGGCTTGTTTTCAAATTCAAATTCAAATTTTATTAGTCACATACACAATCATACACAGTATAATATGCAGTGAAATGCTTTTATACGACCGCCAGTGACCTTAAAAAGAAAGAAAATAAGAAAATAAAATCTTGTACGTAAAATAAATAATCAATAAAAAGGAAATACTAAGAAATAATTTTAACTAGTAAAATTTGTAAAATTAACTGTGCATAAGGGCATAATAAAATATTGCAAAAATATAGAAATATGGTATTAAAGTGTCCGTGGTTGTGCAAATATGCATGAAAGGTGACATGTGCAATTGTCCAGATGTATGAGTATTTAGTGCAAGTGTGTATGAATGTGTCCATGATTGTCCAGTCAGTGTTGTGAGCTTAAAAGATGTTATTAGTCCTGTGTGGAGGTGTGATTAAGAGACCTTATCGCCTGCGGGAAGAAGCTCCTCCTCAGTCTCTCTGTGTTGGCCTTTAGGGAGCGGAATCTCTTCCCAGACCGCAACAAAGAGAACAGTCCATTACTGGGGTGACTGAGGTCCTTCATGATCTTCCTGGCCTTAGTCCAGCACCGCTTGCTGTAGATGGAGTGCAGGTCAGGGAGCTCAGTGCGGATGATGCGCTCGGCTGATCGCACCACCCTCTGTAGAGCTCGTCTGTCCTGCATGGTGCTGTTCCCGAACCAGGTCGTGATGTTTCCCGTCAGGATGCTCTCTATGGTGCAGGAGTAGAAGTTCCTGAGCACCTTGGAGGGCAGTCTAAAGTCTCTCAAGCGTCTGAGGTGGTAGAGACGCTGCCGGGCTTTTTTCACCACGGTGTTGATGTGACAGGACCATGATAGGTCCTGCGTGATGTGAACACCGAGGTATCTGAAGCTGTCCACTCTCTCCACTGGGCTCCTGTTGATGACGGGGGTCTGGTAGTTCCTCTCCTGCTTTGTACTAAAGTCCACTATCAGCTCCTTTGTCTTACTGACGTTCAGGAGGAGATTGTTCCTCTGGCACCAGTTCTCCAGATTTCCAATCTCCTCTAGGTAGTCCGACTCATCATTGTTGGTGATCAGTCCGACCACGACGGTGTCGTCAGCAAACTTGATGATGGAGGTGGAGTTGGTAGTGGCCACGCAGTCGTGGGTGTACAAAGAGTACAGCAGGGGGCTCGGAACACAACCCTGGGGGGCTCCAGTGCTGAGAGTGAGTGTAGCTGAGACATGTCCACCCATCCTTACTGCCTGTGGTCTGCCAGTCAGAAAATTGGAGATCCACTGACATATAGATGAGCTCAGTCCCAGGTGCTCCAGCTTGGTGGTGAGTGTGGAAGGAATTATTGTGTTAAAAGCAGAGCTGTAGTCGATGAAGAGCATTTTAACATAATTCCCTTTCCTAGTGTCCAGGTGAGTGAGTGATGTGTGGAGGAGATGAGAGATTGCATCGTCTGTGGAGCGGTTCTGACGGTATGCAAACTGTAGTGGGTCCAGTGTGTCGGGTAGTGAAGAAATGATGAAGTCTCTGATAAGGCGTTCAAAGCACTTCATCACTACTGAGGTGAGAGCTACAGGGCGATAGTCATTGAGAGAAGCAGGATGTGGTTTCTTTGGAACAGGAACAATAATGGACTCTTTGAAGCATGTGGGGATCACCGACTGAGATAAAGAGATGTTGAATATCTCAGTGAACACAGGTGCTAGCTGGTCTGTGCAGGCTCTGAGGATACGACCTGAGATGCCGTCTGGTCCTGCTGCTTTCCTGGTGTTCACTCTCTTGAAGGCTCTCCTCACGTCGTGCTCGGAGATGATGAGCGCGTTCCCGGTGCTGACTGTGTCTTCCTGTCTGCAGCCGTTAGCGCCGCTAGCATTAGCGCCGTTAGCATTAGCGCCGTTAGCATTAGCATTGCTAGCGTCTTTAGCTGCAGCCTCGAAGCGAGCGTAAAATGTGTTCAGCTCGTCTGCCAGAGTCGCGTCCGCGTTTGTCATACCGGATGTTGGTGCTTTATAGTCCGTTATTGTCCTTAGTCCCTGCCACAGGCTCCTAGAGTCACTCTGTTGAAGCTGTGACTCTAGTTTTCTCCCGTAGCGCTGCTTCGCCTCTTTCACCGCCTTCCGGACGTTATATGACGCAGCCTTGTACGGTTCCATGTCCCCCGATGCAAGTCCCGTGTTGTAGGCAGCTGTGCGAGATCTCAGAGCATCGCGGATGGTTTTATCCACCCACGGCTTCTGGTTGGGAAACGTTCTGATAGTCTTTTTCTCTACCGTATCGCCTGCCAGCTTTTCAATAAATCCCACAACCGCTTCCGTAAACACGCTGACGTCATCATCGGAGCTGTTTCTAAACATGTCCCAGTCTGCGTCATCGAGTGCGTCCTGTAACGCGGCCACCGATTGGTCCGTCCAGCGCGCGACCTCCCTCAGGACCGGAACTTCCTGTTTCAGCCTTTGTTTATATTTTGGCATGAGGAAAATGGCGGCGTGGTCGGATTTACCAAACGCTGGACGAGATTGTGCCTTGTAACCGTCTTTGACCGTGGTATAACAATGGTCCAGTGTCCTTTCGCCCCTGGTGGGGCAGGTGATGTGCTGATAAAAGTTCGGCGCTGCGCGTTTGAGGTTGGCACTATTAAAATCCCCCGCCACAATGAGCGCAGCGTCCCGGTGTTGTGTCTGGTGCTGTGTGAGCGCCTCATGCAGCTCGCATAAGGCAGTTTCAGTGTCCGCTTGTGGAGGTATGTAAACGGCGCTGATTATGACCGATGTGAACTCCCGTGGAAGATAAAATGGACGACACATGATGGACAGTAGTTCCAGGTTTGGTGTGCAGGAGCGTGTAAGAGGAACAACGCTCGCGCTGTTGCACCAGCTGTTGTTCACCATTAAGCACACGCCGCCTCCCCTTGACTTCCCCGAGTCCCGCGTCCTGTCCATGCGGTGAACCGAGAAGAACTCGGCCGGCTGTATGGCGTGGTCTGGCACCGCTGGGTTCAGCCATGTCTCGGTGAAGCAGAGGAGATTGCAGTCCCGAATGTCTCTCTGGAACTTTATCCTGGCCCTGAGGTCATCGAGTTTGTTCTCCAGTGACTGGACGTTGGCGAGCAGGATGCTAGGCAGAGGTGTGCGATGTGCACGGGCTCTCAGCCGGTTCCTCACACCAGCTCGTCTCCCTCGGGTTCGTCGCTTCGCGTCGTGTCCATTGTTCTCCCTCAGGATCTCACTCGGCCAGCTCGGATCCGGAGTTAAAACCGTCGAATTGTAAGTACATTGTATACCAATAGAAACAAGAGTGTCTCTATCATACCTAATGTACTCAATGGTGGTGATTTTGCCGATTTTAAAACACTGAAAACTAACTTAAAAAACAAAAACAAAGAAAAGGTGGTCGGAGCAGTCGTGACGGCAGCCGACCTCACCGGCGCCATCTTTCCAGATGTTTTAACGTGTTCTTGAAAACGAAGCGCCATCTAGTGGTGGCACCAGGTAAATGAATAAATAGGGCTTGAATGGGCATGTTTACTGTGAAATCTTGACACGCCTTTCTGGTAGAAAAGGGAGGGGGTATTACGGCGTGCATAGGGCAGTCACACGACGTTTGCACGTCATTCAAAAGGCCACGGTTATTTGGCGTGGCTCCCACTGTACCTGGCAGTAGGTTCCCCGCTGCCGGCTTCTCAAGAACGTGCACAGATTTTGACACTTTGGCGAGATGAGGTGGGGGGGGTTAGATGTTCGGCATCCTGAAACATGGCAGGAAGGAACGAACACCTAACATTTCGCTGGAGAGCGCTGCTCCTCGAAACACCAGTGGTGGCAGAGATTGAACCATGGCCTCCTGAGCGTGCCAGGAAGGAGTCTATATACCTTATTGGAAACTTTTATGCGCCCCTACCCGGGGGGAGACACCCCCATGGTCCTGGGCATGTAAGCCTCATTGATAGACATGCCAGTGCTCAGATCTCTCAGTAGGTCAACCTGGTATGCCTGCAAAGCTTTTCCCACCAAGGAAGATATTAGCCTACCCAGCGCGAGGGACTTTGATAGAGAGAAAATCGCAATACTCACCTGCTCCTGCAAGCCCGAGGATAGCGTGCTCTTACCCCAAACACTGAAAACAGAAAGCGTGGAGATCACCCTCAGCGAGATATTCTTTTGCATGGAGGAATGGCACTCATGCCTAACTCTGCCATCTTTCTTGTGAGTAATAAGACACTTTCCAAATTTCGCTTTCTTTTAAAAAGTGCTTGCACACACGCACACAACAATGCAGTCATTGACGACAAAAAGAGCTGAGGATGTTTCCGGTTCATGCCTATTTATAACCTCCAGGTGCACCTAATCAAATGACATCACCTGACTGAAGTTATATATTCCAAAATTTTTGGTATGTTTGACACACATTCTTCAACAACCGGTCACGCAGAGAGCGTTCCCATAGCATTTTCACGCAGCAGAGTGTAGCTTTTGAAAGGGAACTATATTTAAAGATAAATATAATAAACATAATCCATCCATCCATCTGGGAACCTCTGTAGTCCAACTAGGAACCGTGGAGGCCAATAGAGACCATTGTACAGTATTTATTCCCATTTTGTACTACAGTTAATTAGGAAATGCCTAATCTTTAGACTGTGGATGGAAGCAATAAAAAATATATATTGCTATTATTATTATTATTATTATTATTGACTGCACAATAATTCAGTATAAAATACCATTAAAGCAAACAGTGTATAGCTGATATGAGGTGAGCTGCCACATCATTTAACGTAATCTAATCACAGTCTTGATAGAACCGAGGCTTTCTGGGTCCATTAATGAATTTTCGACTTCTATTTAGCTTCTGGCAAAAATCATTCCAAAAAATCCTGCACATTTTTTTTTTTTATCGCGGCAAAAAAAAAAAAAATGGGTGCGTTCCAAACGAACTAATTAAACTTCATCATTTTACTGTAGTGCAACATTAATTCGGTTTGACTTATCATCGTTTGAGTGGTTTTACATAGTCTCAGGCAGGAAATGGCATTAATTCCATTAATTTGATGAAATTTATGAGTCATTAATACAAGCACGCGGATGTGATATGAGCACGAGGGAGCGTAAAATTTAAACAGAGGCAGATGGTGGAAAAAACAGGCCTTAGGTTATTAAATTTCCGTTTCTCACCTTACTCATGCTATTTTATAATTTTTTTACATGTTGTTGATAACTTCCTGTACGCACCCTTGTGACCTTCCTGCTCATAGTCTGCCTCAAGTAAAGTCTAATTTCTTTCAACATCATGAAGAATAAATTAAGACAATTATACAAGAAAATTAGCTTCTTAGTACTTTTGAATAATTCGCATACAGTACATAATCAGTTGTTTTGCGCTAATTAATTTAAAACTTTTCCACACATTTATACAATTTGTCAGTTACTAGAATTTGTACTGTATTGAGTTTAGATTATATGTTACTTTTTGCTAATTTGGTAACATTTTTAGCTCTATTGATTTTTCACCAATGAATAACATTTGTGATTTGCTGCTAGTTGTCAGGCTAATTGTGATTGATGTGCTATTTGCTAATATTTGATAGTTTTTGATAGTTTTTAAACTATGACTGTGAAACTGCAGCTCGCAGGACAAGCAACTGCCAGGAAATGTGCTAGCTAACTTTTCAGCTAATTATGGTGTAGATTATGTTAAGTTATATTTTTTTAATTTTCTTTGTGATTATTCAAAGACATTGGTGGTCAGTAGTTGATTAATGATTAGCTACTAGCAATTAAGACTTTTGTTGTGACCATCTTGTTTTCATTTGCTTTTTTATTAGCATGTGGGCTAACTGCTAGTGAGCGAAGCTTTCTCTGTTCCGCTGCTTTCTATCACCAAGGGTTTCTGCTATTTTTATTTTTAGAATCTTGTCATTATTTTGGTTGTAGTTTTATGAGATTTCAAGCCGAGGATGACGGTGACAGTGGCAAGGAAAAACTCCCTGAGATGGTAATAGGAAGAAATCTTGACTCAACAGGGAACCCATCCTCATTTGGGTGAAATGGATAGCAGGGATTTATCTGCATCATACTTTGTGAAACTGGAAGTTCAGTATAGATGTGCTAAAGTTAAAATGGAGTTTAGATCGTTCTTGGAGGCTCAGGTAGACTGTAGGAAACTCCAGTCCTGATCTATCGAGCGACTGAAGTCACAAGTCCTCTGAGAACAGCTGTCTGCATCAGCCAAGGACAGGACCGTCTTCATGTAAAGTGGAACCGTCCCCAGTCACCACACACATCCGAGGCAGACCATGCGGGCATCCATGTGACGAGATCTCCAACCAGAAGCAGGTCCCCAGGACGAGTGTGGTCACTGTCAAACAATGTATAAAGTGAATGTATATTCAGTGCAGGGTGCAAGCAAGGACTCCGGCAGGACTAACTACAGATGTGGCCATTAAGAATGTGCGTTTTTTTCCCGCGAGATGCCGCAATTTAGCGCGTGGTGTGCCGCGACTTGCCGTAAGCAACATTCGGGAATTTAAATAAATGTGTTGTGCTTCACTGAATATCCGCCGGATGGCGCATGGAAGGACTTTATCCAAAAGCCTGGCCAAGTACAACGAAGAATTGTGTATAATTAGTTAGCCTAAAACAATATTGTTTCTAATGCTGAAGCAAACATGAATTTTATTTTGTTTTACAACAGATGTTGTAATAATATATGTGCTTCATATTATTTTATGATGAAATGAGATGCCCAAAATCATGCTTTAAAATTACTAATAAGTTTCTTATATAGTTTTTGTAATGTCTTAATAGAGACAAAACAGTGAAAGACATGGCAATGCCTGGGTTTAAATGGTCTGGAAATTAATTTAATTTCCTGATAGTTACCTATGCGAATGTCCTGATTCGTGAATAAGCCAACATTCCTTATTTAAAACATAAAAATGTGTCAACATCATCAGAAGACATGAATGAACAATATATATATATTATCATATTAAGTAACTATTATTTTATGAATACGAAGTTCTTCTGGCTTTTTATAAAAATCATCATGTTTGTTGTTTGTGTCCAGCATTGAATAATTATTTCATCCATTATTTAACCACGGCTGGAAATAATAGCTGGAATGTGATGTGATTGTGAATTTATGACTGAAATAAAGCTGTTCGTCTTTTGTAAAGTACTTTCACTTTACAAAAGGCAGCGTTTTTATCAAAAGGTTGATAAACGCGTGTTGTACAGTATATACAACGCGACAGCGCGCTCAGAAATGCGTGGGTATACAGCTCAAAACCTACATCAGTTATTAAAGATAGCATCTATTTAGAAAAAATGCCCCAGTGATTTCGGAGCTTCAGGAAATCTCCCGGCGCTCTGTGCATAACACTGGGCCAACTCATGTCGGAAAGAATTTATAAACGTTTTCTAAACGTGGGCTATTGTTTTTTTACTTAAAATATTTGTTAATTTAATTTAAATGAGGTTTGGGCTCAGGACTTCAATTCGGCATCGTAATCCTCCTCTTTAATTTACTACATAATCTAATCAACACTCATCCGCACGCAAAATGTTTTCCAGAGCACACCGGAAGTAGACTAATGAATATGAATGCGTCAGGAAAACAGCAAGCAGACTGACTCTGGCCATTTAATAAAACTTTGCGTTCATTTTCTGACGCGCTCAAGTTCACCAAAAACAATACAGAACAGCGCACCTTATTTGCTTTCAAACATTTACAAAATCATAAAGTTTTTTCGTTATTGTGAGTGCGTTTAAATAAAAGTTGAGTCTTATAAAGGCTATGTAGTCTTATATAGTTTTATTATATAGTTTTTGCACATTAATCTGAGTCCTCATCTGTTACATTTTTGAGGACAATAGTTTTTTCACCCTGTCACGGCGTGCGCCCAAATCAACATAGCTCCTCGCTCACTAGTTAGGCGTCCTCCCCTTCAGATATGTGAAGGAGTGGTGCCGCGTAATTAGGCATGGCTTGTGAGCTATCCTTGCTAATGGTCCCGGGCTTGCACCCCGCACTATAAAATACTCGGAGTTTGTTGGGTTACAGTGGATTTTACTAAACGGTGTGAGTGTGACGCGCGCGCAACAATGCGGAAGTACGGCATGCAAGCGGGGCAAATGGAACGCGCCCCAGGGACTTCAAGAAATGGGAATGCGAGAAATGGGGGGGGGGGGGCGGTCCTGCCATCCGCGGAGAGCAGAGTCAGCGTGAGCGGACGGAGGCAGGAGCTCTGCTGTCCTCGCGGGCCCACGCTGCCACTCTGTCCGTTGCTCACCACTCACCAGCCTGTGCTTCCTTTCCATCCTCACTCCTTTAACACATTCCTTCCCATTTTTTCCCGTAAGGCCTTGCCTCGAGTCCATGCTTCATGGTGCCACCCGTGCACTTAGGGTTGAACCTGTTACATGGCCCAAAAGTAGTCAACAATATTAAAAAAAAAGATTATTGTTGTTTTAATGTTATTTTGAAGTAAATGAAACAGTAATAGCTAATATAGTTAACAAGAGGAATGTTTGATGTCATGTGGGAATTATAAGATTTGTATTGAAAACTTCTAACTAAAAAGTGGCAGCTGGCACACCTAAAAATAGACGCAGGTTAATTTTTTTATAGTCTAAATAAAAATCCTCCTCTTTAATTTCCTATAGTCTAATCAGCGCTCAACCGCACGCAAAAAGAGCGCAGAGGAATTTTGTTGTGCTAAATAATATTTGAGCAGTATAATCAGAGCCTCCGATTCCTATTAATCCTAAGTTGTTGTTCTTTTATTGTCACTGTGTGTGCTTTACAATGCCAGAGAACATTCAAATGCAAATTATTCACTCTCCCCAGGTGTGAATCAGCTGTTCTCACCTATACATTCAGAGAAACTGAAATGCACCTCTCCACACTTTAAAAACCTCTTGAATCTGAGGCTCTTCTGAAGACTTTCAGTGATTAAGGCCTCTTTTTAAATTTGTGTAAATTTAATCTTCTGGATTCTAGATTCTAAAGTTGACATTGTTACCATTTTTAATCCTTGGAATGGAAGAAATTGATATTTTCCTTATGATAGCATAAATTGCATTGTTTTTAATCACTCTATACACAATAATATTCTTTGGTATTTTTATTTTTAAAAATGGGTATGGCTATCTTGGTTTATTAATCCTCGTGCCTGGTTTAGGTTTAGTATTCAGTGTGCACCGTACATCTGTAATTTTACAACTATATAATAACACTCAGAAGACCCTTTATTTGGGGTTAAGTGATTGATGTGCCTAACATTTTTCAGCTGAGCCTCTCTTTCACTGAATAATCCACGACTTTTCATGAGTATTTAAGACCTCTTGACACCCTTCTCTCTCTCACACACACACACACACATCAGACCAAATTGTCATTAGCACGTCCCTCCCTCAAACAGCGCAGCCATTTACTTTCTTTCCATTTACATAAGTCACTGATCAAAATAAATTCGTTTAATGTTTAACTTGTATTTCATAAAGTTTTGCCAGTGGTGGTACAGTGCAACGGGGGTCATTATTTACTATTAAAGAAAATTATGATGATCTGTCTCGGCATGCGCCTGTGATGTGTGTGCGCCCAAATCTACTATCGCTCACTCCGTATTATAAAAGCAAGGCGTGGAGTTTAGTCCGAGATCTGGGAAGTACATGATGTGGTGGAGAATAGGAGAGTGGCATGTGAGTGGGGTGATGTGACACAATCCAGGGACTTTAAACAAGGACACTGAAATTCCGCCCTTTGATCCTGCTCCTGTGGCATCTTCACTCCCGCACCGTGCGCAGCCCCGCTGCCAACGAGGAAAAGGCTGCGAGGACGTTTGCATTAAGTTTTTGCGTCAGCGAGGACTCCCACTGGCCATCAACAGCGGGAGAAGCGCAGTCACGAGAGATCTGCCTCCGCGTGCTCCGTTCTGCCACTCCGCCCACCGCCACTTATTGTCAGCTGTGTGCCCGCATGCCAGTGTGGCACAGCCCCGGAACTGCACATGCACAACCTTTATCCCCTTCCCTTTCTTTCCATTCTCCCACCTTCAACCCTTTCCTTCCCCATTTTACCAAAATAAATTACCCTTTTTCCTCGCCTCGTGTGTTAAAGAACACAAGATATAAGAAGACAAAACACTACACGCGTCTTTTCTAATTACACATGATAAAATCTAAAGGCTCACTGTTTTAACATTTATTTTGATTAAATTTGATCCTAATAAGATTTAAATTAATTTGTATTCTACATTTATACTGTAATTCTAAATTTGTAACTCGTACTTCGTACTTTTGATCAAAAGGCTGCTAATCGCTCGAGATTTATCGATAGAAATGCAGACATTCTCAGCCAGAAATGCACCAAAGACAAATACATGTACTGTATATAGGCTACTCGCATTGTTTTCGTGCGGAGAGATTGTGTGTGCGTGCACGGAGAGTTTGTGTGTGTCCATGTGCGCTTCTCTTGTAGGTGGATATACAGGTCAATCTGCAGTTGAAAAGGATTAAAAATGAGCAAAATCGACCAGAATCTCGCTCTCTCGCTCGCTCGCTCTCTCTCTCATTCATATATATATATATATATATATATATATATATATATATATATATATATATATATATATATATATACACACACACACATACATATATATATATATATATATATATATATATATATATATATATTATGGCAAGCCGTTTAGGAAAATATTCATGAGAGAATCGAATGAGAACTCCATATATATATTGAATGAAACTCTATATACATTGAATAGATCCCGAATATATTGAATGAGAAGGCTGAATATATTGATTGAAACATGACGTCATTGAAACACAGCGCCATCTTTAGAAAGAATGAGTGAGTCAGCGAGAAACTTGGTTGCTGCAATTCTAAGAAATAAAAAGATGGTCTACACGTTAGTGAGTGCATTTACCATTACCATTGAGTGAATTTACCATTAAACATTTTATATCTACTTATGCTTATTTTTTGCAGGCGAAATACATTTTAGGTGGAGACATCTGCTCGGTCTTGTTAATTTGTTTTAAAACCCCCAATTCTTCGAATTCCCCCAGCAGCGAAACCGGTTTGATAACTTCACACCTATCGTGAATGAAAGGTGAGAAGGGGGATTACAGTAACTGGGGGTTCTGTGGGTGCACTTCACCTGGCTGCACGCACGCACGCACGCACGCACACACACACACATTAACGGAGAGACCATTTTTAAAACTGTTTAAAAATTAGCAAGGAACATCGCTAACCACACTCGCGTGAGCGCATACTAACGGAATCACTGCTGAAAAGTAAAACAACAACAACAACAACAACAACAGAAATTAACCAGGGGGGTGTTCTTCGTACGCCGCTTGAAACATCCGGGATGAATTGACACATCTAATATGAGATCATCGTGCTAATTACGCTCCGGCTAAGTTGGTACTTCAAGCACACCTGTTGTTGATGATTAGTATGGCTGGATTGAGTTGTCTAGGATTATTACGCGTTCGTGCGTTGGTTTAAAAGGCGATATGCATCGACAGTAGAAACACTGATCACAACCCCTTTGATTGGTTGACGAAATGACAAAAGAACAAGCAAAATTTTTTTTGTAACACCTGTTATGTGCTGAAATGCTCCCCCCACGTGTAATGCGCTGAAATGCTTCCCTGCCATGGATCCCCCCCTCCCCACACACACACACACATAATCGCCATCAAATATTATATTAGAACATAATATGCACATATGGTTTACAAATTACATGAGACAATAAAATAAAATAAGAAATATGTTCTATATGGAAATTAGAAATAAGATTTTTTTTCTTCAAAAACATGTATACTTTTATATTGTTTACTTTATAATGAAATTAGTTTTGTCCAATTTTTCATTATAAAAAATATTTTTATTATATATATATATATATATATATATATATATATATATATATATATATATATATATATATATATGCATATTCATAACGAACCCCTGAAAAATAAATGTGTTACAAAATAAACATTATACAAGAATTTGAATAAATGGTCTTGAGGGCTGTCTCGTGCCTAGAGTTTATTATAATAATAAAAAACCTATGAATTTATGTTCTAATATAATATTTGATATCAATTATATATATATATATATATATATATATATATATATATATATATATATATGCAAGATACTTTTCTTCCCCCACGTGAGTCAGTCCACGTCAGCGCTCTTTAACCAATCAGATGTGACCTCACCATTTCAACCAATCATAACCCGGCAGGAGCGCAGCCTTAATCCTGTTTACATGAAATAAACCTGCTACCGAGCAGGTTCAAGCTTACAGACATGTTGCTATGACAGCAAATGCGAGATGAGCATCGAAGAACGAAACAATCCAAGATCAGGACAAATCCACAACAATCAAATCCAGCTAACTGAGTTAGCGACGTACGAATAAACCCCCCAGTATGGAACGATATCGCGGACAATATTCAAATGCAATTGCAAATTGCATTTGCAATTGCGTTTCCCATATGTGGACGCACAAAGTGTGCCATAATTCAACTGCAATTGCAAACTTTGCATTACCGTTTGCTGATTCGCCTTTGCGAGCACACACTGACTGCCAAATTTCAAATGAAAAAACAAAGTCCATTTGCATTTGTATTTCCCAGGTCTTACACGTCATGAACCTGTCATATTTAAATAGCAAAATCAATCACCACGTTTGCTTTTTCACTTTCTCTGCGCCGCGCGTCAAGCCGGCCAAAATTCAAACGCAATCGCTAATCCATTTGCAATTGCATTTCCAACACGTTACACAGAAACCTGTCAATCAGCGTCAGGGGCGGGTCTATACTGTGGGGCGGGATTGTATGGGGAGTGACGTCACTCGCACTCCCCGACCAAGAGGGGGATATTTGAGCAATGGAGGTGAACCGAGATTATCTCATTTGTTTATCAAGAAATAAACACACAAAAATGACAAATCGCATATTTTCTTGCTCCGGAGTGGACAGAGAAGTTTTTACAAATAAAAATATTTTTAGATCTTCTCCTGTTACAGCCTGCTGGAGCTAAATCTTTCAGAAATGCTGCGTACCGGTGTTATGCGCTAAAATGCCCCCCTGCCACTGATTGCACCCCCACAAAATCTCTGTCAAATATATGAGGACATCACAATCAAATATTCATATTATTATTATCAAATATAATATATGAGTATTATCACGAAGCGATTTTTATTATAAATAAGAAATGTAAAAATATACATGTACAACCCCTGGCAAAAATTCTGGAATCACCCTCTCAGAAGATGTTCATTCAAATGTTTAATTGTGTAGAAAAAAAACCAAGCACATACATGCCACAAAACTATTTTCACTCAACAATCCAAACTTCTGGCTGTATAAAACACTTAAAAAAAAAAAACAAAGAAAGATAACTACAGTCAACGACAACTGTTTTAACAGCTCAAACAGAGGAAAAAAATATGGAATCACCATGCACTTTGCAATTCTACAACTGCTAATTAGTCTACAGTTAAAAAAGAGTGCTTGCACACATTAGGGATGTGTTGAACCAAGATGATTGACATAACTCATAGCTCCAACACGAGAGATGTCAGTTGAAACAAAGGAGAGAATTATCAAACTTCTTGAAGAAGGTAAATCTTCATGGAATGTTGCAAAAGATGTTGGTTGTTCCCAGTCAGCTGTGTCTAAAATCTGGACCAAGTACAAATCAAATGGAAAGGTTGTAAAAGGGAAGCATACTGGTAGACCAAGAAAGACATCAAAGCGCCAAGACAGAAAACTTAAAGCAATATGACTTGAAAACAGAAAATGCACAACAAAACAAATGAGGAACAAATGGGCAGAAAGTGGAGTCAATGTCTGTGAGCGGACAGTAAGAAATCACCTAAAAGAAATGGGATTTACATACAGAAAAGCCAAAAGAAAACCATCATTAACATCTAAACAGAAAAAAACAAGGGTTCAGTGGGCTAAAGAAAGACAATCTTGGACTGCGGATGACTGGATGAGAGTTCGATTCAGTGATTAATCACGAATCTGCATTGGGCAGGGTGATGATGCTGGAACTTTTGTTTGGTGCCGTTCCAATGAAATTTATAAAGACAACTGCCTGAAGAAAACGTGCAAATTTCCACAATCATTATTGATATGGGGTTGTATGTCAGATAAAGGTATGGGAGACATGACAGTCATTACATCTTCTATAAATGCACAAGTTTATGTTGAGATTTTGGACACTTTTCTTATTCCATCAATTGAAAGGATGTTTGATGATGGTAGCATCATTTTTCAGGATGATAATGCATCGTGCCATAGGGCAAAATCTGTGAAAACGTTCCTACAGGAAAGACATATAATGTCAATGGCATGGCCTGCAAATAGTCCGGACCTTAATCCAATTGAAAATCTGTGGTGGAAATGAAAGAAAATGGTCCACGACAAGGCTCCAACCTGCAAAGCTGATCTGGCAACTGCAATAAGACAAAGCTGGAGACAGACTGATGAAGTATACTGTTGGACATTAGTTAAATCCAGGCCTCAGAGAATTCAAGCGGTTATAAAAGCCAGAGGTGGTGCAACAAAGTACAAGTAGTGTTTTTATTTGGTGATTCCATATTTTTTTCCTCTGTTTGAGTTGTTAAAACAGTTGTCGTTGACTATAGTTATCTTTGTTTTTGTTTTTTAAAGTGTTTTATACAGCCAGAAGTTTGGATTGTTGAGTGAAAATAGTTTTGTGGCATGTATGTGCTTGTTTTTTTTCTACACAATTAAACATTTGAATGAACATCTTCTGAGAGGGTGATTCCAGAATTTTTGCCAGGGGTTGTATATGAAAATAATATATAATTAATATATTTTCCTCCTATTCTACGTGTTTTTTTTATATAGATAATTTTATAATCAAATTCGTTTGGTGCAATTTGTAAATCATAAACCTATTAATTTATGTTGTAATATAATATTTGATAGAGGTTATGTTGGGGGGGGGGGGGGGGCAATCAGTGGCAGGGGGGCATTTTAGCGCATAACACCGGTACGCAGCGTTTCTGAAAGATTTAGCTCCAGCAGGCTGTAACAGGAGAAGATCTAAAAATATTTTTATTTGTAAAAACTTCTCTGTCCACTCCGGAGCAAGAAAATATGCGATTTGTCATTTTTGTGTGTTTATTTCTTGATAAACAAATGAGATAATCTCGGTTCACCTCCATTGCTCAAATATCCCCCTCTTGGTCGGCGAGTGCGAGTGACGTCACTCCCCATACAATCCCGCCCCACAGTATAGACCCGCCCCTGACGCTGATTGACAGGTTTCTGTGTAACGTGTTGGAAATGCAATTGCAAATGGATTAGCGATTGCGTTTGAATTTTGGCCGGCTTGACGCGCGGCGCAGAGAAAGTGAAAAAGCAAATGTGGTAATTGATTTTGATATTTAAATATGACAGGTTCATGACGTGTAAGACCTGGGAAATACAAATGCAAATGGACTTTTCTTTTTCATTTGAAATTTGGCAGTCAGTGTGCGCTCGCAACGGCGAATCAGCAAACGGTAATGCAAAGTTTGCAATTGCAGTTGAATTATGGCACACTTTGTGCGTCCACATATGGGAAACGCAATTGCAAATGCAATTTGCAATTGCATTTGAATATTGTCCGCGATATAGTTCCATACCCCAGCTCCTCACCTTTGAAAACAGTTACGACACATCACAGTTTGTGTGTGTTTCTTTGGGAACCTAAGAGGAGTGCGGCTGTAAAGCCAAGATCTATCGTTTCCCCTGCTGGTGTGCGTGTGTGTGTCTGTGAAGGCAGAGAGAGTGTGTGTTTGTTTGGGAACCTGAGAGAAGAGGGGCTGTAAACGCGAGCGAGCACGTATGTGTGTGTGTGCGCGCGCGTGCAAATTCACTTACACCAACACACGCACACTTGCTCGCGTTTACAGCCCCCGTCTCTCAGGTTCCAAAACAAACAGACAGCAACACTTCTCTGTCGCAATTATTTTCAAAGGTGAGGAGCTGGGGTCCGTTCTTCGTACGTCGCTAACCCAGTTAGCTGGATTTGATTGTGTGTGTGTGGGTGGGTGTGTGTGTGCTCTGCGATGGATTGGCACGCTGTCCAGGGTGTACCCTGCCTCGTGCCCAGAGTCTCCTGGGATAGGCTCCAGGTCCCTGCGACCATAATACAGGATAAAGCGGAATAGAAGATGAATGAATGAATGAATGTTGTATTTGGAAAAAATATATATTTCTATTTATTCGTATACAACATATTTATTTTCATATTGCTTATTTTATTTTAGTGTCTCATGTAATTTGTAAACCATTAACCTATGATTTTATGTTCTAAAATAATATTTGATAGTGATTATGTAGGAGGGCAATCCATGGCAGGGGGGCATTTCAGCCCATAACACGTGTTACAAAAAAAATTAAGCTGCTCTTTTGTTATTTCGTCAACCAATCAAAGGTGTTGTGATCAGTGTTTCGACTGTCAATGCATATCACCTTTTAAACCAACGCACGAACGCGCAATAATCTTAGACAACTCAATCCAGCTATACTAATCATCAACAACAGCTGTGCTCGAAGAACCAACTTAGCCAGATCGTAATTAGCACGATGATCTCATCTTATATTGTCAGTTCATCTCGGATGTATCAAGTGACGTACGAAGAATGGACCCCTGGTTAATTTGTTTTTTGTTGTTGTTTTACTTGTTAGTATGAGCTCACGCGAGTGTGACTAGAGATATTCCTTGCTAATTTTTAAACGGTTTTTAAAATGGTCTCTCCATTAATGTGTGTGTGTGTGTGTGTGTGTGTGTGTGTGTGTGTGTGTGTGTGTGCACGCACATTTTACACACACAAACACAGCGCCTGCATGCACAAATGGAAACACTTACCTGTTGGGATTTCTTTTTACGTTTTAAAGGTAATGTGCAGGTTAATTTGTTTTATTTTTACTTTATATTTTGTGTTAATTATTTTTATGTATTTATTTAAATAAATTCATTGTTTAATTAAATTCTTAAATGATCGTATTCATCCATGGGCTACTGCATAAACACCGGAACAAAAGATCTAGGGACAAAACTGAGACATTTCTTTTTTAGTTTTTTGCATTGAGTTTAATCATGCAGAACTTTTAGTATTCATAGCAAAAGCAATCCAACGTTTGTGATAAAAGTAAAATGAAATAACAGAATTTTGACCCAGCATAAACAACCCAACGATGTGTTTACAGAAACCCAGCATTTTTTTAGTGTACTACTACAGTACTAACGAATGGAGAAAGTTCAGTCAAAGCCCAGCGATTCTGCATGCTGTCGCGTTGTATTCAGCGAGTAGCATTTATTTTTGTGTTTTTTTTCCATTTCATGTCTGTAGTTTTATCCATAAATCTGCTCATATCTGTGCACGCGTTTATCAGCCTTTTGATCAAAAAGCCGCACACGCAACTCACTTTCACTTTGCACAAGGCAGTGTTTATTGTTTAGTGTATATTTAAAGCGCATAACCAATAAAACAATGTTTTAGGCTAACATATCATACATCTTTGTAGTCTTTTTGCACACGCGCGGGTGCGTTACAATAATAATAAAAATAATAACAATAATAAATTCGGAGCACTACTACTACTAATAATAATAATACTACTGAATGGAGAAAGTGCAGTCAAAGAAGTACCATCATTGAAGGAGAGAAGAAAATGAAGAATAAACACATATCAGTTTGAGCTTGACATGTTTATGGTGACTAAGAGACATAACACATTTTCGGCTCAGTAGACACACAATACTTCAGACTGAAACACGACTGCCCGACTACAGGTAATGAAGGGCATTTTCACAGCTTGCCGCGCGCAGTCGTGAAACGTGTGTTTTTAATGGCCAGATCTGTATAACAGCATAACTCAAAGGGAGAGCCAGAAGGAAACTGACATGAGGGCTCTCTGAGATGTAAAGCAACCAATCACTTCACCATCAATAAACCTGAGTAATCAATGAGAGTGGGAAAGACAGCATCTAAACATACCAGTTCACTATAATACTCTACGTCCATGAGTCCCCCAGATCTGCTCCTTTACCTAAGGCAAATCTATTTACAATAATGCTTGCCTAAATAAATAGGTTTTTAGCCTAGACTTAAACACTGAGACTGTGTTTGAGTCCTGAAAATTAATTGGAAGGCTATTCCATAACTTTGGCACTTTGTAAGAAAAAGCTTTGCCCGCTGCTGTAGTTTTCTTAATACGCGGTACTGACAAGCACCTGCATCCTTTGATCGAAGTAGGCTTGGCCTACTAAGACACTAGCATTTCACTCAGATACTGCGACCATTTAATGCTTTATACATCAATAATAGTATTTTAAAATCTATGCGAAATTTAAAAGGGAGCCAATGCAGGGTGGATAAGATAGGGGTGTTGTGCTCGTATCTTCTGGTTTTAGTAAAGACTCTCGTTGCTCCATTCCGGACTAACTGAAACTTGTTCATGCACCTAATTGAACAGCCAGACAGTAATGCGTTGCAATAGTCCAACCAAGAGGTGATAAAAGCATGAACTAGTTTTTCTGCATAGTTTAGTGACAATATATTTCTTATCTTGGCAATATTTCTGAGGTGAAAGAATGCTATCCTGGTAATATTATCTACTTGTGCTTCAAATGAAAGGCTGGAATCTATAATCACACCGAGGTCTTTCACTGTTGCACTTGATGGAACAGAAAGGCCATTTAAAGTTACAGTGTGATCAGAAAGCTTACTTCTAGCTGGTTGTGGTCCTATGACTAGAACTTCTGTCTTATCAGGATTAAGCAGAAGGAAGTTACTTAACATCCAATACTTTAAGTCCTGCACACATTGCTCAACTTTAGTAAACATTTTTTTCTCGTCTGATTTTGCTGAGACGTACAACTGTGTGGCATCATAACAATGAAATCTAATACCATGCTTATGAATCATGTTGCCCAGAGAAAGCAAGTAAAGAGCAAAAAACAGTGAGCCTAAAACGGAACCCTGTGGAGCATGCAGAATGGTCACCATTTAAATCTACAAAATGATAACGATCAGTCAAATAGGATCTGAGCTACAAGAGGGTGATTCCCTTAATTCCAACTACATTCTCTAATCTGTGAAGGAGAGTGATGCAACCCTGATCAGAGGCCAATAGGAGATAATTATTACTTTAACAAGTGCTGTCTCTGTGCTGTGATGAGGCCAAAATCCTGACTGATACAGTTAGTTTATGCCATTTCTATGTAGATGTGTGTCTATGTGTTACTATCTTTTCCAGAATCTTAGAGATAAAGGGGAGGTTTGAAATTGGCCTGAAATTGGACAGCTGATAGGGGTCAAGGTCAGGTTTCTTAATTAGAGGTTTAATAACTGCTAATTTAAAGGATTTGGCAATATCTTTTTGTATTTTGGTATTATTTTTTTGCACATTTTTATGCTTACATATGTCCCAGATAGCAAGGTGACATTGATTCAATGTTGAAATTTCATCAGAATCATCATTTTGGTTGAGGTTGATTTTTCAATGCTAAATAATGTTGAATCAATGTTGATAATTCAATGCTTTTCTGTGTTGAAAAGACAAACATTGAATCAATGTTGATTTTTGGTTGTGGAACCCATCCTCATTCAACAATGTAAGGCAAATTAAATTAACTAAGTGCATTTCTATAAAAATGTGTATGCATGTGTCTATGTGTTTAAAACAGGTTAAAAAATTGACTACAAGAGATTTGCCATGGTGCTTAAAAAAAATAATAATAATAATATTGAGGAAAAAAAATAATTTGACGGTAAGTTTTGTGTATTTACCTTGCTGTCTAGTTTACTCACTTGAGAGCTTAATTCCTGTTTGCCGTTCAAAAGTACTCAATTTTCGGCTCGCATTTAACATCGGAGGGTGTTTTTACACTGTCGCCACGTCATTATAATACACTCTACAGGCATGAGAATTCAATATGTTGTAGTCTGGAAGTTCCTGCCACTCACGGTGAAAGAATTTTGGCGATGCGATCTACGGTATTCTGTTGGGAAGCATTTGTTTGAGACCTTAGTTCCTGTTTCCCGTTGTCTGTGTCTGACCCAGAGCAGTGTGCGTGCCCCACATGGAAAGAACCTATATGAGGATATATGCGCATATATGAAACCTATATGCAGTATATATGCGCATATAACCGCACCTATATGGGGCCAGGGGTAGCTCAGTGGTTAAGGCATTGGACTAAGGTTCAAACCCCACAACCACCAAGTTGCCACTGTTGGGCCCTTGAGCTTAACCCTCAAATGCTCAGATGTGTAATGAGATAAAAATGTAAGTCGCTCTGGATAAGAGCGTCTGCCAAATGCCTAAATGTAAATGTAAATATGAGGATATATGCGCATATATGAAACAAAAATGCAGTATATATGCACATATATGATAATATATATGCTGCATATATGCGTATATATGCTGCATATAGGCGTATATATGCCACATGTAGGCAACATTGAGGTGCATATATAGGCCATATAGGTCTCCTGTATTGCTTCTTTATATCCACATATAAGCCCTACTGTATATGTACATACAAGATATGTCTCCTATGGCAGGATCTGGTCATTTTAGCTCATATCTCACTTTGGCAACTGTCATACATGATGCCTAGCTCATATTTTCTATTATCAAGGCAATAACTAAGAACTAACAAAAAAAATGCAAAAAACTAATCCTAATTGGCCACATGCAGTATATGAGGATATATGCACATATATGAAACCTCAGTCTCCGTGAAAATCTTTTTGAAACACGTCACTAAAATTAACTGAAATGAGAAATATATCTATATAAAGCTTAAAGTGTCTACTTTTAAATGATGCAAGTCACATTGAAAACAAATATTCTCAGTTTATGTAATCCGTATGAAACCAAGGAGAGGCACAGAATTTCTGTCACACTTATATGCTAATGACCCGAGGCAGGACACGCCCACACGCCAATCACACGGAAATCAGTCCGGGTAATTTACATACTTGACCACGCCCCCGGACACCCGCATGAAAAACGAACACAGAGAGACAGGTTTGAAAATACTCCGATTCAGTGAGTTTTCTGCACGTTTTGGAAGATGGCACGCGCTTACACATCAGAGGAAACTCTTCAGAATGTTCTGGAAAGTTTACATTTACCTCAGAAGAAGACTGTGTGACTCCGGCGACGAACGGGAGCATTTTGAACAGAGAATAGACCCATGCTACACTGGGTAAGTTATTAAGTCTTATATAACTCTTATTCTGATAATATTAAACTAATATTAGTAAATATTTTCCTCACTACAGCTAGCTCTTGTCAGCTTGTGTGACACATTGGCTTTCAATGCCATTTATATAGTTTAGGTAAATCATGCTAGTATGCTGTCTCATGTAGCACAAACATGATATTTCCCGGTGGCTAAGCTAATGCCTTATGGAGTTTACAGATGTTTATATTCACCTTGTTTTGGATAGCTTTAGATTATGGTTGCTAATGTGTATTTGGCTCCATTTTGGTTAGCTTATAACACTGCTATCAGTAATGTTATTTAGCACAAACAAGCAAGTTGCAGGTGGCTAAAATACTGCCTTATGTAGCTAAGTGATGCTTATGAATATTTCTTTGGTGTAAATGTATATAATCCCTTTTGTTTAGCGTGTATTTACAAATACCTGATAAGATGTAATTGTTTAGAATGTGTTCAATATGTGTGTAATGTCCAGTGGATGGTGTTTTTTAAAACTCAAATTGAATTATGGCTGCAGTGTGTAGTATTATCTATCACCATCATTGATGCTGTCATGTGACCTACAGAAGAGAGGTGTATATTTTTCATGTTGAGGTGTGGATACATTTTTGGTCATCTCTGTACTGTATATATTGTGCGTCCATATTAATTGCACATCCATTTACTCTGAACAGTATAGGTTAACATTTTTTTATTTATTTGTTTTTAGGAATGTGTCTGCATCACCCTTGCCTTCACCAGCCCCTCACATCAGGACACGCAAGCTCCGTTCAGATGGACCTCTTGTATTTGTGAAGTGGATGGACACACGAGAAGTATCTACCTGTTCTACCATCCATTCTGCTTTACAGTAGACGCCGTGAAGATGAGGGTGAAATTACAAGGTACATGGACTACAAAGACATTTCCATGTCCTGTGACTGCGTACAACCAGCACATGGGGAGTTGATCACTCTGATCAGCTATTACAATACTGTACTACACAGCACAAAACAATGAAGCCGTACAGAAATATTTCTCTACACTGCTTGGACATTGCTCCCACCAATGCTTACCCTGCATGTATGTTTTGTACAGTTTTTTTTTTATCTTGCACTGTTTTACTCTGAATGTCCGTCTTTTTTCAGTTTTTATTTTGTACTGTTCCTGTTGCAGTTTTACCCTGCATGTAAACAAATGTCCAGAATGTCCAGATTATCATTAATCTGCATTTATACATAAAATCCTATTAACTATTGGGAAGCTAAACATAATCAGTATGAAACATGAAAAGTTTCTAAAGGTTGCCAATAAATTAATATTGTGATGTGAAATAATTTTTCAAATTGAAGTTATAAAGGGCTCTGGGGTGTTTTGCCAGGCAGAAGCGTGGAGAGCAGCCCGCCTTGCCACCTCTGCTACTGCCATGGTACGGAATCTGCTGCTGGGCTCCTTCGACTTGGAGACTTGACCAAATTAAAAAGGTAGCCATTATTGGTGAGTAAATGCATAATGCGTTGAGAAGGGAAAACAAAATATTTAAGACTTTATAAGTTCACCACTTTAACCATAACCTACTTGTATCAATGTTTATTAGCCATCAATGGAGACTGCATAAGTTAGGGCACCCATTATTGTTACTGTATCTGCTTGGGACCTATAATACTAATTCATCACTTGCTCACTTCTTAATCCTACCTTTCCTCTTCTAAAGCCACATTATATTGCGCTGTAAGGTGTGTAGTCCTCTATTTTGTCGAACATATAGTGTTGCAAATAACCTCGTGGCACTAATTGTTTTTGTCTGAAGTTTTAATAAATAATCATAATGCAGTCAAAAATAATGTCATAAATAGATTTTCTTTATCAATTAAATAAAATTTTTAATGTAAATTTTTAAAGTTTAATGGAATGGCTGTGTGAAAGATGCTGAAGCTGACGTGCCAATGGTCTTTTATATTAATGTTGTTCGGAAGCCTGTGTAATGATGTAGTTTCGACATCTATCGACTGAACAGCGTTTTTTCGACTTGTTTTCATGTTATTGTTGTTCAGCAATGGCATGGACGTGATGTTTTGGCAAAAGAAGGGTGGGATGGTGGTTGATGGTGACTGAAAGCGGTGACTGAGTAGATTGGACGTCACAGCAGCTCGTGAAAAGGCAGAGCTACTTTATGCAAGCTGTGTGCATTCTACTGTGGATTGACTGTTTTGAAACTTATATGGTAGTTACATAGCCCCTAGACCTCAGTTACCATGAAAAAAGCCATGAAATTTCAGTTTTGACCATATGGGATCTTAAACAAGGACGTCAAATTAGCATATCATGAAAAGGTTCTCTAAATGAGCTATTAACCTAATCATCTGAATCAACTAATTATCTATAAACACCTACAAAAGATTCCTGAGGCTTTTAAAAACTCCCAGCCTGGTTCATTACTCAAAACCGCAATCATGGGTAAGACTGCCGACCTGACTGCTGTCCAGAAGGCCATCATTGACACCCTCAAGCAAGAGGGTAAGATACAGAAAGAAATTTCTGAACGAATAGGCTGTTCCCAGAGTGCTGTATCAAGGCACCTCAGTGGGAAGTCTGTGGGAAGGAAAAAGTGTGGCAGAAAACGCTGCACAACGAGAAGAGGTGACCGGGCCCTGAGGAAGATTGTGGAGAAGGACCGATTCCAGACCTTGGGGGACCTGCGGAAGCAGTGGACTGAGTCTGGAGTAGAAACATCCAGAGCCACCGTGTACAGGCGTGTGCAGGAAATGGGCTACAGGTTGCAAATTTTGCTTGTCATTCGGAAATCAAGGTGCCAGAGTCTGGAGGAAGACTGGGGAGAGGGAAATGCCAAAATGCCTGAAGTCCAGTGTCAAGTACCCACAGTCAGTGATGGTCTGGGGTGCCATGTCAGCTGCTGGTGTTGGTCCACTGTGTTTTATCAAGGGCAGGGTCAATGCAGCTAGTTATCAGGAGATTTTGGAGCACTTCATGCTTCCATCTGCTGAAAAGCTTTATGGAGATGAAGATTTCATTTTTCAGCACGACCTGGCACCTGCTCACAGTGCCAAAACCACTGGTAAATGGTTTACTGACCATGGTATTACTGTGCTCAATTGGCCTGCCAACTCTCCTGACCTGAACCCCATAGAGAATCTGTGGGATATTGTGAACAGAAAGTTGAGAGACACAAGTACCTGCAAAAGGATTCCCAACCAAGTATTGAGTGCAGAACTGAACATAATTATATGAAGGTTGACTATTTTTGTATTAAAAACACTTTTCTTTTATTGGTCAGATGAAATATGCTAATTTTTTGAGATAGGGATTTTGGGTTTTCATGAGCTGTATGCCACAATCATCAATATTAAAACAATAAAAGGCTTGAACTACTTCAGTTGTGTGTAATGAATCTAAAATATATGAAAGTCTAATGTTTATCAGTACATTACAGAAAATAATGAACTTTATCACAATATGCAAATTTTTTGAGAAGCACCTGTATATTAAAAAAAATCTAATGTGTGCATTGTATCTATGGAAGATTGTAGGACATTTCAAAACATATGTTGCATATCTGTACATTTGTAAAAGTCACATTTCCAAAAATTTAGGACCCACCTTCTGTCATTCATAAACAACTACCACTCCAAGTTTTTAGAGCATTGTATAGTTCTAACCTTTTGTTTGTTTTTCATTCTTTAGATCCACTACTACAACAACAGCTGAAAGCTGAAGAAAAGGAGGCCACAGAGTTTCTTTGCTTCAACAGTTCAGAAATGGCTTCGTTATGCCCCCGAACGGCTGGGGGGAATTGCTCGTGGTGGAAAACCATAAGTTCAGACTTATGTCTTATTATCTGTTTTGCTGAGTAAATACATTTCAACTTACGAATAATGTTTCAGTCATCTGTTGTGTTTCTGACTTGGTTGTTTCTATTTGCATTTGACTGAATTTTGCTGAGGCAGGCTGCCATTTTTATATTATGGTTTTCCAGTCTCTTCTCTTGGCAGTTAGATTCTGTTTTATGAATTCAGAATTAACAATCTTGTCAGATGGACTAACCTGAGGTGACCAGAAGACGTAGCTTTAGCGGTTAGCCCAATGTAGCGTGGAGGATAAACCCAAACGCGGAAAGAAGCGAGTAGGCAGGATCGCCACGCGATTTAGTTTAAGGACTCTCACAAAAACGGAGCAAGGGAAAAACACAAATTTAACCCGCGTCCTAAAAATACACACACAATAGCAAAGACAACGGAACCAACATGTGAGTACTCACGGTTTGCTGAAACGATACCTGGAGCTGACATGGGCCGAACTCAATGACTGAGCGGTAAGCTATCGTTTGTTTACCTCCTTTATACTTCCTGGTTTTGCGCCCGTCTTACTTCCGGGTCCTAGTGCCGGGCGCAGATTGGGTGTGTATGACAGTACCCCCCTGTCCAGGACTGGCTCCTGACGGTCCTGGGGTGGAGGATACCCTGTGACGGTAGTCCCGAATTAGCTGAGGGTCGAGAATGAACCGGGCCGGGATCCAAGATCGCTCCTCGGGGCCATAGCCCTCCCAGTCCACCAGGTATTGCATACCTTTGCCCCGAGGGCGCGAATCGAGGATTCGGCGCACGGTGTAGGCGGGACCGCCGTCGATGATCCGGGGAGGAGGAGCTGGGGGGGTGGGTGGAATCATTGGCGAGGTGATGAAGGGTTTGAATTGGGACAGGTGGAATACTGGGTGAATCCGGAGCGCCGCAGGCAGCTGGAGCCGGTAGGTGACAGGATTGATTTTGTGGGTGATGCGGTATGGTCCGATGAACCTGGGGGAGAGCTTCTTGGACTCGGTGTGAAGGTGGAGGTTTTTTGAGGAAAGCCATACCTTGTCACCTACGTGGTACAGTCGTCCCGGGGGATGTCGACGGCGGTGTTGGTGGGTGTAACGGATGTTAGTACGTTGAATGGCCCGGTTGGTCGTGATCCAGAGCCGCCGACATCTGCGGACCAACTGTTGGGCCGACGGTACATCAACCTCCGGTTCAGGGTGGTTGAACACGGAAGGTTGGAAACCGTGACATACCTCAAATGGACTTAGGTTGGTGGCTGAGGAGATGTGGAGGTTATGTGATAACTCAGCCCAGATGAGGTAGCGGGCCCAGGAGCGCTGCCGGTCTGCTACGAAACATCTCAGATAGCGCTCCAGTTGTTGGTTGGTCCGCTCCGTCTGACCGTTAGTCTGTGGGTGGTATCCGGAGGACAGACTGCAGGTGGAGTCGATCAGACGGCAGAAGGCCTTCCAGAACCGGGCTGTGAACTGGGGCCCTCTGTCCGAGACGATGTCCTTGGGGAACCCATGCAGACGGACTACGTGCTCTAATATCAACTCTGCTGTCTCCTTAGCTGACGGGAGTCCGGCGAGAGCCACCAGATGCACGGTTTTAGAGAACCGATCCACGATTGTGAGGATGGTGTCCTTTCCTTCGGAGGCCGGCAGGCCCGTGATGAAGTCGACGGCGATGTGCGTCCAGGGCCGTCGAGGAACTGGGAGTGGTTGTAGTTCTCCCGGAGTTGGTTGATTGGAGCTTTTGGCCCTGGCGCACACGGGGCATGCCTGAACGAACTCTCGGACGTCCCTCGTCATGGACGGCCACCAGAAGTCGCGCTGAAGAAATTGGAGGGATCGTCGGGTGCCCGGATGTCCTGAGATGGGTGATGAGTGCCCCCATTGGAGGACCTCGGGTCTAATCACCTCGGGCACGAAGAGTCGTCCAGGTGGCACACCTGCCGGTTCGGTCTCTGTACCTTGTGCCTGGCGGACTCTCGTTTCCAGGTCCAGTTGGAGGGGGGCGATGATCCTGGTGGAGGGAAGAACCGACGCGGGGTCCGTCCAGGGGAGATCCACCTCTAGTTGTCGTGAGAGGGCGTCTGCTTTGGTGTTTTTGGACCCCGGGCGGTATGAGAGGTGAAAGTTATAATTTTCAAAAAAGAGGGCCCACCGTGCCTGTCGTGGGTTTAGTTGCTTTATTGTCTTTATGGTGATGAGATTTTGATGGTCTGTCCAGATTATGAATGGCTCGCTGACGCCCTGGAGCCAGTGACGCCATTCCTCCAGAGCCCACTTTATGGCCAGCAGCTCGCGGTCCCCTACCCCGTATCGCTGCTGAGTGGGATTGAATTTTCTGGAGAAAAAGCTACATGGGTGTAGCTTTTGATCTGGACCTCGTTGCGAGAGGATAGCTCCAGCGCCCACATCTGAAGCATCCACCTCTACAACGAATGAGAATGAGAAAATTATATTTTCTTTTCTATAATTATTATTATTATTTGTTTTTATTTATTTATTTTCTATTATAATTTTATTTATTTATTTATTATTTTATATATAATTATTCTATATACAGTTTTTTTTTTTTTTTTTTTTTTTTGTTAAATTTCTTTAATTTTTGTGAAGCTGCTTTGAGACAATGACCATTGTTAAAAGCGCTATATAAATAAAATTGAATTGAAAAAATTGAATTGAATGGTTGACTGGCATCTGGATGGTGGAGAATCGGTGCAGTGGTGAAACGGTGACACAGTGACCGGAAGGCAGAGATGGCGGCCGGGTTGAGGTGAAATGGAAGGGGTGAAGGACGTGTCAGGGCGGTTAGGGGGGCGGCAACTGTACTGTAGCCCCGGATAAAGCGACGATAGAAATTCGCAAACCCGAGAAACCGTTGAAGCTGCTTAAGGGTCTTGGGTAGGGGCCAATGACGCACAACCTCTAGCTTCTGCGGGTCCATGGCCACACCCTGGGGCGAGATGACAAAACCCAGGAACATGGTGGAGCGCTCGTGAAAAGCGCACTTTTCCAACTTACAGTACAGTTGGTGGGCGAGTAATCTCTTGAGAACCGCTCTGACGTGCTGGGTGTGTTCTTCCATAGTTCTTGAGTAGATTAAAATATCATCCAGGTAGGCGAATGCCCACCGGCCGAGCATGTCACGAAGGACATCGTTGATTAGATGTTGAAATGCGGCGGGGGCATTGCACAGTCCAAATGGCATGACAAGGGTTTCGTAATGTCCGGTGGGTGTAATGAAGGCCGTCTTCCACTCATCGCCCTCTCTGATGCGCACCAAGTTGTAGGCGCTCCGGAGGTCCAACTTCGTAAAAATGGTGGCGCCAGAGAGGGCGTCCAGGGCTGAGTTGGTAAGAGGCAGAGGATGTCGGTTTTTGACGGTGATGTTGTTGAGCCCCCGATAGTCGACACAGGGGCGAAGTTCACCTCCTTTTTTCTTCACGAAGAAGAACCCCGCGGCTGCAGGTGAGGAGGATGGTCTGATGGTGCCTTGGCGCAGGGCGTTGGTGACGTATTCCTCCATCACCTTAGTCTCGGTGGAGGTGAGCGAATAGAGGTGGCCGCGGGGTGGAACCATACCAGGTTGGAGGTCAATAGCGAGGTCGTAGGGGCGATGAGGAGGAAGATGGGTGGCCCGTCGTTTACAGAAGACCTCCGCCAGGTCTCGATATGGTTCGGGGACAGCGTTGGTGTCGACGTCGGGGGCCTCGGACTCCCTAGAGCACGTCCCAGCCGCTGCCCGTAGGCATAGTTCGTTGCAGGTCGCACCCCACTGGAGGATCCGGTTTTGGGTCCAGGAGATTAGAGGGTCATGCTGAAGCAGCCAGGGATGACCAAGGATGATGGGTGGTGACGAGATGGAGGTGACGAAAAATTTTAACTGTTCATGGTGTTGGTTGATGGAGACGGTGATGGGTTCGGTTCGGGTGCTGATTGGGCTGGTGGAGAGGGGGCGACCGTCGACAGATGTGATGCGAACGGGCTGGGATAACGCCTCGAGTTTTACCCCCAGTTTTTTGGCGTATGAAGAGTCAATGAAGTTACCTGCTGCCCCGGAGTCGATGAACGCAGCACTTCGGACTCGTTTGTGGCCAACCTGGAGGTTTACCTGAACCGTGAGACGGGAGGAGTTGGTGGTGATGGCGGAGAGACGAAGGTGACCCGGCGAGTATCTCTCTCCTCTCACCGGGCCTGGGCGTTTCCCGGTCTGTGAGGACAGGTTGCCCGGTGATGTGTGGCTGACCCGCAATAGGCACAGAGCCCCTCACGGAAGCGTCTCTCCCGTTCTGCAGCGGTCAAGGAGGCGCGTCCTAGTTGCATGGGTTCCCCGGCTCCGGTGTCAACCACGGCAGGAGGTGGAGAACCGACATATCCCGGGGTGGTGTAGGTGACGGAGTCTGCGGGACGTGGAGTGGTGACGGTGAAGGCGGGTGCGGGTCGTGAAGTGGTGACGGCGAAGGTGGGTGCAGGTGGCAGGGTGCGAGGGGCTGGCCTCGGACGAGAGAGGAGGCGCTGGTCGATCCGGAGAGCTAATTGGATCAGGCCCTCTAGGGTCGCAGGAAGCTCTCGCCCGGCTAGTTCGTCCTTGATTCGCGAAGCCAGTCCCTCGTAGTAGGATGTCCGGAGCGCTGCGTCGCCCCACGTGGTTTGAACGGCGAGAGTTCGAAATTCGGCCGTATAGCGGCTCACGGGCAATCCTCCCTGCCTCAGGTGATAAAGCCTGGTGTCGGTCTCCACCTCGCCCGCTGGGTGTTCAAAGGTGAGTTTGAGTTGGTGGGAGAACTCATTGTAAGAGTGGGCGGTGTCCGTATCTGCCTGTAGAACTGCCGTGGCCCACTCAGCTGCCTGCCCTTTTAGCAACGAGACGAGAAGAGCAATGCGAAGGCGATCGGTGGAGTACTTGGTGGCATTGAACTCAAACACCAGATCGAGAGCTGTCAAAAAAACGCTGCACTTCCCGTCCGTGCCATTCCACTTCTCTGGTAGAGAAAGAAAAACATCAGAAGGAGGGGGGGGGGGATGATGCGGCGCCGCGGCCTCCGCGGCGTGCGATCGAGCAGTGACGCCATCAACAGCTGCGCGGAGATCCGTATTCTCCCGCCGGAGCTCAGCGACCTCGCGGCGGAGAGAAGCGAGATCCCCGGTTAGCTGATTAATTAGCGCCGCATGCTGATCTACAACGTCGCAGAGACTCGCATAATCCGCTGGGTTTACCGCGGAAGGCTCAGTCATTCTGTCAGATGGACTAACCTGAGGTGACCAGAAGACGTAGCTTTAGCGGTTAGCCCAATGTAGCGTGGAGGATAAACCCAAACGCGGAAAGAAGCGAGTAGGCAGGATCGCCACGCGATTTAGTTTAAGGACTCTCACAAAAACGGAGCAAGGGAAAAACACAAATTTAACCCGCGTCCTAAAAATACACACACAATAGCAAAGACAACGGAACCAACATGTGAGTACTCACGGTTTGCTGAAACGATACCTGGAGCTGACATGGGCCGAACTCAATGACTGAGCGGTAAGCTATCGTTTGTTTACCTCCTTTATACTTCCTGGTTTTGCGCCCGTCTTACTTCCGGGTCCTAGTGCCGGGCGCAGATTGGGTGTGTATGACAAATCTCTTCTAATAGTTCTCTTCTAAAAAGTCATATTGTCATCCAGTTTATAATAATTTGTATGTAAGTTGTAGTGTGTTTTATTATATAGTTGTTTTATTGTAATTGTGATGTTACTTCCTGTTTAAATGGGTATGGAGCATAAATAAATAAATATGTTTACATGTAAACTGAAGGATGTTGAGTTACTGACTTTTTGTTTAAAAAAAAAAAAAAAAGCTTTTCAGCCCTACATGGTCTCTGATTTAAAGAAATAAATCAAAACGGACATGATTTACTGTCATAGAATCTTGCTGTTCATAAAGCAAGACTAAACTATAATTGTTTCAATGTTGATTCAATGTTGATTCAATGTAAAATAAGTGATTGAATTTACGTTGAACAAACATTGATTTTATGCCCATCTTGATCTATTTTTCATCATTGAAATAACATTATTTCAAGGTGCAAACCTGATGAAAAATCAACATTTAACATTGAAATTTCAACATTGATTCAATAACAAGTTGGTTGATGCTTTAATGTTGATTCAACGATGATTCAATGTTGTTCTGCTATCTGGGGTGTCTTTAACCTTATCTCTATTTTATATATTTATCTTTAATAAATATGTGGAATTTGGAAAAACTATTTTGAAAAATTATTACCTTGGACCTTATTACCAGCCAACTGACCTTGATTTGCAACATGAACACGACCAACATTTTTGGAGAAAAACTCAAAATCAAAATAAATTAATGAATAAGTAGACAAATAAATAAATAAATAAGTGCCCTAGACAGGGATGAGTCCCTCTATTTAAATTGTGTTATACTGTATATACAAACACACACACATATATGCGTGTGTGTATGTGTGTGTGTGTAGCACAGTTAAAATAAAGGGACTCAGACAATGTTAGATTTAAACAAAGAAAATGTTTAAAAATACAAATATACAAAAAAAAAAGGTAAAATTTTCAGATCCACAGAAGTTACCAAATGTCGTTCTTCACCTGCGTATGGGTTAAGGATGAAATTAAATTGCCCAATAATCTGCGAGAGGGGAAATTATTTTACCTGCCCTGGGTTCTGCATATCACTTCCCAATCCCTCGCCTGTGATTAGAGCATGTTGGTTGATTTACACTCACTTTCAGAGGTGGTAGTTAATCCTCCTAAATGCTCCTGTAGTCATCTCAGCCTCCTTCCAAGAAAATTAACACACTGAGCTGCAAAGGTGCTCTGTTCATGGACATGAGCTTCCATCCTGCATGGCTCAGGTTCAGAATCCCAGGTTACTGGAAGGTCTTTATTATAATAATAATAATAATAATAATAACAATAATAATAATAAGTTTATTTTATATAGAGCCTTTCAAGAGACTCAAGGTCGTTTTACAATAACAAAAATGTTTACACATAGAAAGAGACATCTGAAAAACGTCAGAACAAAATATAGATAAACATGAAAACCGGTAGTATTTATCTAACACATATTCAAAGAGTGGAAAAACAGGATGAGAAAAAGATATGTTTTAAGGTGGGTTTTGGAATCCTGTAATGAAGAAAGATCATGGATGTGTTTTGGAATAGAATTCCAAAGTGTGGGGGCAGAAATACTAAATGCTCATCCTCCAAATGATGCTAATCTATGACGAGAAATTACCAGTAGACCTGCAGATCGGAGTGTACGAGCAGGGGAGTAAGTATGAATAAGATCCAAGATATATGGAGGGGCAAGACCATGGAGTGCTTTGAAGGTGATAAGGAGAATCTTGTATTGGATGCGGGAGCGAATGGGTAGCCAATGAAGTTTGTGTAGGATGGGAGTGATGTGTGAGGATTTCTTTGAATAAGTGAGGACCCTAGCAGCAGAGTTCTGAATGCATTGGAGCTTATTTAATGTTGTATTTGGTAGACCATAAAAAAGAGAATTACAGTAGTCAAGTCGAGAAGTAATGAAAGCGTGGACCAGTGTCTCAGCTTCCTTGATGTCTAAGAAGGGCCGTAGACGAGCTATATTACGGAGGTGATAGAAGGCAGATTTAGTAAGTGAAGAAATGTGAGGTAGAAAGGAAAGATGGGAGTAAAAAGTTATACGCAGATTTTTAACGGTGGTGGAAGATCTAACCAAGGTCCCGGAAATGTTAAGAGTATCAGTACAGAGAGCTGTTTTAGGTGAACCAACAAGTAAAAAATCTGTTTTTATCAGTATTGAGCTTGAGAAGGTTACTAGTCATCCAAGCATTTATGTCATCAACACAATCTGAAACGGAGTTAGTGGGAAAGGGATGGTAGTGTCGAAAACTGATATAGAGTTGAGTGTCGTCTGCATAACAGTGGAAATTGAAACCATGACGGCGGATGGTTTTACCTAGAGGAAGCATGTAGATGATGAACAGTAGTGGGCCAAGAATAGAGCTCTGCGGAACACCATGAGAAACAAGAGCGGTAGAAGATTTAGACTGGCGGGTAGTAATATAGTGTTGACGGTCAGACGGATAAGAAGCGAACCAGGATAAGGCAGTTCCAGAAATACCAAGAGCAGAGAGTCGTGAGATACGAATATTGTGAGATAGTATCAAATGCAGAAGAAAGATCTAACAGAATCAAAATGCTAGCAGAGACAGCATCAGAAGCCATAAGAAGGTCATTGACAACCTTAAAGGAGACATACAGTCTCAATTTTGCATAGGTTAATATGATTCTTTAGGGTCCTAATGAAAAGTTTGTAATATACTTTAATTAAAAATTCTCAATTGTTGTGTAAAAAAAACATTACTTTTTACCTGGTAAAAAGTAGCTCTGTTCTCAGCAACCTGTTTCAGTACATGCTCCTTTAAATGTTAATGACCTCTACTGAACCCGCCCCCCAGTTCTGTGGGGCGTGTCTTCACAATACAAGTGGGTATAGCTTTGACAACAGTTAAAAATATTTAAAAAACAGTTAAAAATAATTTTACATGATGTTAGAATTATTTTATATATAAAGGAGTTATTTCTACTCTCTTGCTCTCTTCCTCATAGATCTGATATTAACGTGTTAAACCTTCCCTGCTGCTATCTTCCTGTCTCCTCTTGCATCTGTTCATTCACGCTCACCTTCCCATACTCTGTCTCTCTCTCTCCCTCTCTCTCCCCCTCTGTCTCCTTCCACCTATCTTCCTCTCCTTTGATTCAAATTAAAATTTTATTTGTCACATACACAGTCATACACAGTATGATATGCAGTGAAATGCTTATACGACAGCCAGTGACCTTAAAAAGAAAATAAAAGCTTATACGTAAGGAATAAATATCAATAAAAAGAAATACTAAAGAAAATAAATGTAACTAGTAAAATAGTTGTACAAATATACAATGTACAAATGAGGGCATAATAAAAATCTTACAAAATATAGGGGAAATATATATATATATTTAAATATTTTTATTATGCACTCATATATATATATATATATATATATATATATATAGTTATATAGTTATATATGTATATAAAATTTTACATGTGAATCTGGTTGTAAAACTTTTTTGACTTCCCAGGCCGGGAATCGAACTCGAGTTGCTGCGCTGAGAGTGCCGTATCCTAACCACTAGACCACGAAGGATTAATGGCTGCTTCTTGGAAATTCCAGCTATTCAACCCGCGACCTTATACACGCGAAGCATTGTTTTTTCGGGATCTCACCAGGACATTTACAATGGTTAATTTGTAGTAACATATGTCTATAGCACAGGCGTTTAGTCAAAAAAATCTATAAACCTTTTTCTGTTAATAAACAGAGACCTTTCTGACAGACAACGTGTGTGTGTGTGTGTGTGTGTGTGTTTGACTGAGTCTCTCCTGGTGTCAGAAAAGCTTACCGAAGCATAGCGCACTCATCTCGTTTCTAAACGAACTTTAGAAAAACTTTATAAATATGTAGTGCAAAAAAGTATGTACCTTGAGCAGTAATCGAACCCGGGTCACCCAGATGAAAGCACCGAATCCTAACCACTAGACCACCGCACTAAAGCAACAAAATGCACACCACACTCATGTAGGCGCCATTTTGCTCCAGTGTAGAAAAACAATGGCCGATGGCTCTTTTTTCACTCGGGGCGGGTCTTTGCTAAACACCAGTGTCAATCAACTATAGTAGGAGCGGCCTCTGTCAGTGTGACTTCACACCGACAGGCTTTTGAAAACGGCCTGATTTCAGAAGGGGCATCTTACAGATGTCGCCATTAAAAACCCGCGTTTCGAGAAAAGGGATCCCGTGACTTGCCGCGGCTTTGCGCGGCTGCGTGCGGGAAGCTGTGAACATGCCCTTCATTACCTGTAGGGGGCAGTCGTGTTTCAGTCTGAAGTATTGTGTGTCTACTGAAGCCGAAAATGTGTGCAAATTAAACTGCGCATGCGTGTTTGGAGACGCTGTGCCCGCGCTGTGGATCAGTCGGTTGTGGATCATCACGGAGGTTACAACACGGCGTGGCTGCAGCTGGAGTTTGTCGTGTTCGAGGTAAGTTTAGCTTTCTTTTTTGGATGTGATTCTCGCTTTCATGACTCCCAATTAATGTTCATCTTAATCTCAGGATGTACAATTAGCAATTTCAGTTTTTAATAGTGTGGAGATTCACAAAACACCGTTTTCGTGTAAAAACCTGAACCTACGGAGCCCCCATGGGTCCTGTGGTAAATAAATAAATAAATAAAATAATAACGAACCGAGCGCGCGGATTAATACACCGAGATGTTGTTTCTTACCCCCACCCCGAGTGAAAACGGCGTGTTCAGACAAAGGCTCGCCAGTTAGATGCCATTTCTGAACAAACTGAGTCGTGTGTGTTAAAGCATTAAATGGTAAAAGAGCACTAGCAATAAACGTTTTTTTTTCTGAAGCCGAACTTTATTAATGAGTTACGAGTAAAGAACCTGTACATATGTTCATACAGTATTGACAGCAGCTCTAATTTACTGCGGTAAAGCCAGCCGCGGTTCAGAAAAACACGATCAAGCCAGCCGCGATTGATTTTAGTGCGCGCGCATATTATAGTGATTACGGTAGTTTCATGAACAACACAGAGAATGCCCCATATCTGAAAAATCCTGCAGTAAAATAGTTTCATATGTGGTGTGTATATAGTATGGGACGTCCTGAATAAGAACTGATCATTGTTTTTTTCTACGTTTTTTTTTTTATCATATAATGTGTGTACATTATATGGGATAAAAACTGACCATGGCGTTTTATACTTACTAGAATTTATTTTTTCATAGGTCTCTGAAGTGAAATAAAGGCATTTTATTTAACTTTTTTTCCCCATTGTGAACATTTGTTTATTTGACCTCTCTTCCAAAGCAGACGTTAATCCTCATTATAGAAAACATTCATTGAAGAATAACTGCTACTTTTGAACAGTAAAACAAAATAAAAATCAATTCTGGTATTTAGAAAGACTAAATACATTATTTTGTCTGTTTTCTACGAATTCTGCTGTAACTTATCTACATAAAACAATTATTTGAATGGTGAATATTTAAGAAAAATATTGTAACAGACAACCGTCAAAGTCACCAATAAATAACACGGATATTAAAGCAGAAATGCAAATAAATAAGCAAGTAAAAATTGACGAGCATGTTGTATTATCTCTCAGTCCTGGGCGTCTAAATGCGCGTTGTCTCTGTGTCGTTCCTGAAACTACCGTAATCACTGAAATATGTACGCACACTAAAATCAATCGCGGCTGGCTTGACCATGTTTTTCTGAACCGCGGCTGGCTTGACCGCAGTTCTAATATGTCTGAATCGCATTGCAGACAATAAAAATAAGTCGAGTCATCCTGTGACCCTGCATGCTTAATCTTTCCACACATGATTCTTGCTTCTTACTTTTTCCTTAATCCCTCGCTGATCTATCTTGTATTTTTCTAACGGTGTCAGAAACTTTGTGTTAGTAGCACTGCTTGACATGCTTGATGCCTTCCTCTTTTGTAATTTGCTTTGGATAAAGGCAAACTTACGAAAGATGAAGAAATGCCTAAATGTAGTTGTACGAATAAAGATTATGTAATGATACAATGTAAATATTTTCACAGAAACAAAGCGTAAAGATGAGACGTGAATCTGAAGAGGATCTCTTTGATGATTGCCTGGTAAAGCATTGTTTTCTTATTAATTATACAATTTATTAATACCTTGAATATAGTGTTTGTTGTATTGGACAGAAGCATATAAATGCAAATGAATATATAAATCTGAGTAATTATTGAACGAATTTTCATGTTTGGACTAACCCTTTAAATACAAACTCAGCATTCATCATAGTATTTCCTGACACTGTAAAGGTGCAGAGTAATCTATGGAGTGTAGCCATCTCATGCCATGTTTTACAATGTTTTAGTGATGCAAGATTATTGCTAAAGCAATTTAACCCAAGTTTAACAATCTGAAGTATATGAAGTGATGGTCATTTTTTATTATCAATTATTTGTATTATTTTTTTTTCTCTGTGAAATGAAGTCAGCACAGGTTGAAGCAATTCACATTTTTTTTTTGTTTCTCAAAATAAATTATTTATTTTCTTGTAAATTTTATGCAGGGGGACAGACGAAGTGATGCTAGTATGCACCTTCTTAAAATCCTTGTCGTCTGTGCTGTTGAAGGGGAAGGACCAGTTGGTGTATCCATAATCCTTGAAGGAGAGGAAATTTTGCAAGAATGTGGCAATAGCTCCGAGCACTGCGCTACACATTTGAGCTATTTTCAGAAAGTTCTTCTAGAACTTGATGGGATTAAGCTATCACCAAAAGTGCAAGCTTTAAAGATGAAGTTATCTTAAAACATTTGATTTGGCTTGACTACAAGTCTTTACATGTTGTGTTTACATGTTCAGCTTAATGTTTTAATGCGTTATGGTTTCAATGGCATACTTTTAAGTGCACTAGTCCAGAGTAATGATTTGAATGTTGCAACTTCACTGCTTCAGAGGGCTATTACGTTTTAACGTTTATTCTACAGTTTGTTTAATGTATTTTCTGCTGTATTTTATTTCTAAATGAATGCTGTATTTTATTTATTTATTATTTTACACAATTTTGTTTAAAACAAGTATTTCAGGCCCTGGTGCCGTGCAGTTTTTTTCTATGGATGCAAAATTTAGCTGAATGCACTTTTATTAAAAAGACAGCTTGGATCTAGACTTTGAATGTCACAAATATTTGGTAATGTTGGTGAATAAACTGTTTAATTATATTTTAGTTGTGTGATTTATGAAAGATATAGATGAAATAATTACTTAAGTTTCTTTCCAAAACATAAATTAGCAATGTTTACTTTATTATAGGGAGTAATATAAATTGATAAAACCAAGTTAAGGGAAAATCTCACAAAACAAAATGATAGTAATTTCATAAAATTAAGGTTCCTGCAACTTTACTTGATTATTTTAAATAAATCTAATTTGTGCATTAAATATAATTATGTAACTTTTACTTGATTTCTTTTATTGTTAATTTAATTAAGTAAATTTTACCTGACAATTACGGGTGAGTTTTACTTAGGCTGAATCACAATTCTATTTTCTTCCCCTTGTCCCTTGAAACGAAGTGGAAAGGGGAAGGGTATAAATATTTCCCCTAAGAAATGGGACAGCACTGTTATACGTCATCATACGTTGTCGCTGGTTCCTAATGTTACGTCAGAGGACATGCGCCGATGTTTATCACACATTCCAATAAGAGAGATTACTCACTCCCAAAGGTTTTTTGTGCCGTATTTCGATTTTTAAAAAAAGTTGCTCATTTTCACCACGAACACGGATGAGTCTTCGGGTTTCCTCAGCCGTCCATATACAGAATATAAATTACAAAACTGTGGTCACGTTGCAATAAGTAAGAATAGTGTAAGCAAAACAATAGTGTATGGCCGTAAGCAAAACAAACAATGCGTTATCAAATGCTCGGCAAAATGCCGTGCTACTGAACTTTCATATTTGTTTGTAGCATGCAGTACACTGTAAAAAGTGATTTTTTGACCTTGTAAATAATGGTAACATTATTTAAGTATGTTTTACAAACAAATACTATTTTGTCCTTTTACTTAAAAATGTCATGTTTAATTCAGTACATTACTTGCAGTTTCTTTGTAATTTATTATACTAAAATACATATGTAAATTTAAATACAATCTCCTCAGTAAATTTTACTTAGTGTTTGCCATCTAATCAAATCACACCAAAACTGAACAACTTAAAGTAAAATGTACTCAGTTCGGCAAGGTAATGGACTACGTGCACGCAGACTCGTGACGTACTTCCGCTTTGGCTCCGAAGTTTGAAGCGGCGCGCACAGAGGAAAGGAAGAGAGATTTCACCACGGCTAATGTGAATTTTACCACGGTAAGTTATTAATATGCTAAGTAATTAATTGAAATATATTTGCAGAAAAGTGTAGAGTCATTAAGCTATCTGCAGCCCCAGTGGTTTGTGCCTACCGTTTCTTTTTTTTATTGAGGTACAAGTGCTAAAAGTGTTCATGTTAACAGTGTTAACAGATGTTTGGATAACGTTAAAACTTAATCTTAGTTTTGTTAAACAGAGTTAAAACATTACTAAATGAAGCTATTAATATAGTTGACAGAGTTAACTATAAATGTTACACAGATATAAATATGAGTTCTGTAAGTAAATCCTACGTTAATGTGAATGCGCTTCCTATTGGTTACGCCAGAGGCGCTGTTTCCCACTGTGTTCGAACAGTCTGCAGCAGAGCTGTGGAGAACTGCTGTGGGTAAGTTGCAATCTGTTGTAGCGCCACAATAAAAGTAAAAAATATAATTTCACAAGCAATGTCAGGCACTGTTTGAAAGGTATTCAACAGCGTAGGTATTGATTCATCTGTCAAGTGTATTTTTGTTCAATATCTGTGGTATTTTGATACTTTTATTTCCGTTTTGATGTACCTGGTTTTGCCATGTGCTAATGTGCTAATGAAATGCAATAAATTGCAACATCATCCAAGTCCTGAGTGCGGGTGCTGATGAAGGGTGGGATAAACCGGGTCAGAGAGAGAAAAATCTAGAAGGTCACATATGACCTTAATCTTGTCAGACGATTATTGTAAAAATGAGTTTTAACATCCGTGCAAACTTAGCTCGAGGCATTGCCCTGTCGTGTTCTAGCATTCTGTCCCAGTAAAGTTCGAGCTGCCGAAATTTAATAATCACCCTGTTTTTCGCGTCTTAATCACACAGGATTAACGTTAGTTTTTAAAATGCACTTGTACAAGGCAAATATTACATTGAACTTTATTTATATTGTTTACCTCTACTATTGGGTATGATAGCTATATATAGAAATTGATAAGGTGATACTGTACAGTATTTTAACCACTTTGCTCTGATTTGTATATTTCACAGGATGTCAGCAGAGACATGATTAAGGATACTTTCGCCCGTCATGTCATGAAAATCATTGTACTGAGCAGATCTGTAGAAGAGGAAGATGCCAGTATATCTGATGTCATCATTGTCATCGAGGGTACTGAGGTGCTGCTGGGATGTAAAAATCTCACCAATGCATGCATTTTACTCATGGGCTGCATTTACTCCCTAAATTTGAGCTATCCCCCAAAGCTGAGAAAAACATTTGAAGTGTTCCAAAAAATCTTTCTTGGGCTAGATGCTTTAAAGTTTTCTACAAAGGTTTACTCTTTACATAGAAAGCTTGTAATCTAGTTGGGCACTACAGTACTTGCACTTATGCTGTTTTACTGTTTTTTTTTGTTTTGTTTTTTGCAAGAAAGGCAGCTATATATAGTATACTAGTTTAACATTTATTTGCACTTTTATACTTTTGTATTTTATATCTGCAAATTGTTCATGTTCATGTTATATTTAAAGGTTTTATATGTTTAAATGTTTGTGCACTTTAATGCACATGTGATTGTTCTAAAAAAATTGTTCATGTTCATGTTATATTTAAAGGTTTTATATGTTTAAATGTTTATGCACTTTAATGCACATGTGATTGTTCTAAAAAAAGTTTACTGGAGTAAAATGCACTATAGTGTACCATTTGCAATTTTACTACTTTTTTTATTTCATGTTAAAGAATCTCAAAGAAATAAAAGATTTCAAGTAAAATGTATGTCAGTGTTATTTTATTGACCACCATTTAAATACATAAACAACATCAAATGTTAAAATAATATTTAAAGTAAAGGTTACTCCATTTAAAATAAGATAACTAGAATTATTGTGTAAAAAAAAAACATTTATAAGCATTCCTTGAGTAAAAAATATAAAGAAACAGTCAATACAGTTTACTAGGAAATTCCAAGTAAACTTTACTTTACTGAGATTTTCTAATTAAAGCTACAGTTCTTTGTTTTTAGTTTTTACTTGGAAATTCCAAGTAAACTTTACTTTACTGAGATTTTCTAATTAAAGCTACAGTTCTTTGTTTTTAGTTTTTACTTGGAAATTCTATTGAAATTACTCACATTTTCTAAGTGAAAAAACTTTCCTAACTTTTTTTGAGTAAATCCTACTCCACATTTTTTTCAGTGTAAAGTGTATGTGACATAAAAATATATATTTGTAATATTGTGCAATATGTGCTATCCGCTAGCAAACTTTAGCGATTTTTTTTGCAAACGTTTCTTTACAGAACATCACCATAAACACAAACACAAGACTAAAGGTAATATAGATATAATGAAAACTTGTCATAAAAATCTTTATTAATGGCAAAAATTACTTAACATTTATGGGTCTGCTTGCTCGAGTGAGCAGCCATGTTGAAAACTTCGCTTAGCCCTTCGTTTGAAGTGAGGTCCTGAAAAATCTTCGTTTGGAGGGCTATCTGGCCCTTCCCCCTCCCCCTACACCTCCAACCAAAAGAGAAATGAGACACCACTACCCCTGCACGTGAACGCGCCAAATGGAAGGGTAGGGGGAAGGGGTAGAATTCAGCCTTAATATTGGAGCAATAAAATTTACTTAAAATCTTTGTCCAAATTGTTATGAGGATTTTATCAAGTAAATCTTACAAGTTCTTTTTTTCAGTGCATGGGTGAACACGATGTTTTAAGAATTTAATTTTATATATATATATATATTTATTGTGTGTGTGTGTGTGTGACCGGTGCAACTCACACGTCCTATTCCATTGTCACTCATACTGCCATAGTTTTTAGAGCCCTAAAAAAGCATTCGCTAGTAAGTAAGTAAATAAAAGACAAATGAATAAATAGTTTTAAATTATATATATACAGGGGCGTAGATTTAGGGGTAACGGAGGGGATGTGTCCCCACCAATATCCTCCGACCATTGAAATGTCCCCACCAATAATTTAATCCACTTTTTTTTAATCGTTCTGTCAACATTAACCTAGACACGCAGAAAGGGATAAATCACGTTCTCTCCTTGAGTCCTCTCGCCCCCAAAACACATATGAACATTTTGATTGGCTGTGCCTTTCCCTGCCATCATGTGATAGACGATTGGCTGCGTTCAGACACAAGCAGCGCCAAATGCAGTAGACTCACTTTCAGTACAGCTGGCCAGGATATAGTCTGTGAATACGGACGTAAAACTAACAGCAGATTAAACAGCTAAATGTAAAAGTATAAATATGATCCCTGTCAGTCTCCTAATCTAGTGACTGTTTGTCAGAAATCAGTATTGTGAAAGAAATTGATAAACTAATATTGCCATATGGCTAGAATTTTGTTGACACCAATAGACAATCCACTTCAGAAAAATAGTTTTTAAAATGCATTCACTTACTTGGCGAACATTAATGATTTGATTCGAGGTTTGCACACTAAGACTCAGAAAAAGTGAAATAAAATGATTGCTGTTTAAATGGCATGTGTTTATCCTGTTTTGTCAGGTAACAGAACCTAAACACCTGTGCTGTATATCAGACAGCGATGGAGAGAGTGTAGATTACACACAGGTGCTCTCTAGTCATTAGCACTCATCAGGCAATGTCTATGGCCAACTGACTGCACTCAGACCAAAGGGGGCTGAATAATTACACACACCCAACTTTTCAGTTATTTATTTGTAAAAAAAAAATGTTTGAAATCATGTATGATTTTCGTTCCACTTCTCGCGTGTACACCACTTTGTATTGGTCTTTCACGTGGAATTCCAATAAAATTGATTCATGTTTGTGGCTGTAATGTGACAAAATGTGGAAAAGTTCACGGGGGGCGAATACTTTTGCAAGCCACTGTAGTTGTCCTGAGATTTAACATTGTTACCAATAATAGGCTGAGGCATTCTCTGTCCATGCTCATAAGGAATCCCTCAATGTTTTTCAATTAGGGGACAGAAGCAGATCAGCCATGTTGTAGTTCAGGTAAAGAGGCGAGGTCACAGGAGGTCAATCTGAATGTTGATTATACAGTATATAACATATAATATGTGTGCGTGTATTATACATGTTGATTATACTAATATTTAGCGTTATGAGGAGTGATAGGCTGAGGATGTAAGTGATTCATTAGTGTTTTTGGCAAAAGTTTTGAACTGACATTTCACTTTTTTGTCACGCTATTTCATCAGGTGGCAATGCTGTCCGGTCCTAGTGCAGTCAGAGGGGAAGAGTTAGGGTCAAAGCCATTGTTCACCCCCAAAAAAACTTTACTCACTATTTACTCCTTAAGTGGTTCCAAACTTTTATGATTTTCTTTATTTTGTTGAATACAAAATAAGATATTGGGGAAAAAAGCTGAAAACATTGACTTCCGTAGCAGGAAAAACAAATACTATGTAAATCAATGATTACAGGTTTTCAGCATTCTACAAAATATCATCTTTAGTGTTTATCAGAAGAAAAAAAGAACAGCCTGGACAATATTGATGTCAAACAAATATGCCAGCAGTTTATTTTTGTTAACGAGAGGCGAAGGCATGTTTTTGTCTCCTTCATATAGGAGCAATAGGCATTGAGCTGTTGTGTGGTACTCTACCTAGTAGTTCATGTTTAGATGTAATCTACTTTTATATATATACAGATGATTGAGATGTTTCATTTGCACTAGGGCTCAATAAAGAATAGTTTTTATTTTATTAAAGACTATCTTTTTGTCAGTTATGAAACATTCCTTTAACTTTACACTATTCCTTAATTTAACTTAATGAATTGCATTTCGAGTGGATTAATATAAATCGAAGCATTGCTAGTATTAATGTAAAGTGATTTCGCACCATATTAAGAAAAACATGTATTCAGTGGACATAGTTGGGGTGGGAGGTTGGTAGGTGGATGGGGCAGGGGGTTGGGGGTTGGTGGGTGGAAAAGGGGATTGGGGGATGGGGTATTAGTTGGAGTCATAGGTAGCAAACCTACGCCCTTGTGTGTGTGTGTATGTGTGTGTATATATGGAAATATAATTAATATTTTCGTGTTTAATTACAAAAAAAAAAACATTTTAATGGTTAGTGATTGTTGCAGACATTTACACTATTTTTGAGAACTATTAAGTTCTCCTTCAACGTGTCATAGCCGATAACTGCCCCTTTGAATGGTGTTAAAAATACTTGCAAAACAAGTATTGCAGCCATACATTGGAGGGAACTTCTGAGGTGGTCAGTGATTGATGGCACGGTCGGTCGGAGGGGGTTGTGATCACACCTATAGATCTTTTGTTCTAGGCTATCGGTCAAATATCTCTCCACTTGGAAGCAAAAACATGCAAGGGATTTCAGCATCTCGACGCACATACTAAGCTGTTTATAAAGTAGACACTGTTTGTTTTTTCATTTTGTAATCTTTCCCGTGTTTACCGTGTACTGTACAATGTATATTCATTTTTTAATGAATTACTGTAAATAAACTACACATTCCGTTGATTTACCAGAAATGACTTTTCTGTTTTTTGTGTGTGCTAAACTAAACTTCAGGGTCAAAGTAATAGCGATTTTATTTGAAAAGTATTATATATTTACAATGCTGATTCAAGCTTAGATTCATATACAGTGGTGTGAAAAACTATTTGCCCCCTTCCTGATTTCTTATTCTTTTGCATGTTTGTCACACTTAAATGTTTCTGCTCATCAAAAACCGTTAACTATTAGTCAAACATAACATAATTGAACACAAAATGCAGTTTTTAAATGAAGGTTTACGTTATTAAGGGAGAAAAAAACCCTCCAAATCTACATGGCCCTGTGTGAAAAACTGATTGCCCCCCTTGTTAAAAAATAACTTAACTGTGGTTCATCACACCTGAGTTCAATTTCTGTAGTCACCCCCAGGCCTGATTACTGCCACACCTGTTTCAATCAAGAAATCACTTAAGTAGGAGCTACCTGACACAGAGAAGTAGACCAAAAGCACCTCAAAGGCTAGACATCATGCCAAGATCCAAAGAAATTCAGGAACAAATGAGAACAAAAGTAATTGAGATCTATCAGTCTGGTAAAGGTTATAAAGCCATTTCTAAAGCTCTGGGACTCCAGCGAACCACAGTGAGAGCCATTATCCACAAATGGCAAAAACATGGAACAGTGGTGAACCTTCCCAGGAGTGGCCGGCCGACCGAAATTACCCCAAGAGCGCAGAGACGACTCATCCGAGAGGCCACAAATGACCCCAGGACAACATCTAAACAACTGCAGGCCTCACTTGCCTCAATTAAGGTCAGTGTTCACGACTCCACCATAAGAAAGAGACTGGGCAAAAACGGCCTGCATGGCAGATTTCCAAGGTGCAAACCACTTTTAAGCAAAAAGAACATTAAGGCTCGTCTCAATTTTGCTGAAAAACATCTCAATGATTGCCAAGACTTTTGGGAAAATACCTTGTGGACCGATGAGACAAAAGTTGAACTTTTTGGAAGGTGCGTGTCCCGTTACATCTGGCGTAAAAGTAACACAGCATTTCAGAAAAAGAACATCATACCAACAGTAAAATATGGTGGTGGTAGTGTGATGGTCTGGGGTTGTTTTGCTGCTTCAGGACCTGGAAGGCTTGCTGTGATAGATGGAACCATGAATTCTACTGTCTACCAAATAATCCTGAAGGAGAATGTCCGGCCATCTGTTCGTCAACTCAAGCTGAAGCGATCTTGGGTGCTGCAGCAGAACAATGACCCAAAACACACCAGCAAATCCACCTCTGAATGGCTGAAGAAAAACAAAATGAACACTTTGGTGTGGCCTAGTCAAAGTCCTGACCTGAATCCTATTGAGATGTTGTGGCATGACCTTAAAAAGGCGGTTCATGCTAGAAAACCCTCAAATAAAGCTGAATTACAACAATTCTGCTAAGATGAGTGGGCCACAATTCCTCCAGAGTGCTGTAAAAGACTTGTTGCAAGTTATCGCAAACGCTTGATTGCAGTTATTGCTGCTAAGGGTGGCCCAACCAGTTATTAGGTTCAGGGGGCAATTACTTTTTCACACAGGGCCATGTAGGTTTGGATTTTTTTTTCTCACTAAATAATAAAACCCCTCATTTAAAAACTGCATTTTGTGTTTACTTGTGTTATCTTTGACTAATAGTTAAATGTGTTTGATGATCAGAAACATTTTGTGTGACAAACATGCAAAAGAATAAGAAATTAGGAGGGGGGCAAATAGTTTTTCACACCACTGTATAAACTGCTTCAAAGTCTTTCCGTGACCGCTGAAATCCGACAGACGCAGGGCTCAAGGGAGGTGTGTCTGTGTGTGTGTGTGTGCGCGCGTGTGTATGTGTGTGTGTGTGCGAGTGCGCTGCAGCCTGTCCTATTTTCAGCGGATTTTTCCGCTACCGCAGATCAGTTTATCAACTTGTAATATATACATTTTAGGAATATATTAACATGTGCAGACATTTAAGGGTGCGCTGCCCTCTCTTGCCCCTGCGTAGAGTCTACACACACACACACACACACACACACACACACACACACACATATCTATCTATCTATCTATCTATTATATAAATACACATTTGGAATCTGCATCTACATTTTCTGTTACAAGTATAGAATTAGGTTCAGCTGAGACTCATGATCAATGGTGTTAGGGTACTTATGTAGTGATAATTAGTTTTAGCTAGATCATTAAAACTAACAATGGACTATGACACTCTTGAGAGGGGATATGAAGGTGTTATTCATTTATTTATTCTCTACAAGGGTGCGAACTACAATACAGACCACAAACTGTAACTTTCTCTTATACTACTATAAAAATTCTAAATACAGTATAAACAAACAAAATACAGCTTTTTTTCCTCAGAGGTAAACGGAAAAGTGAAGTTGTTCAGCTGTTTACTGTCACTGCAGCTTCTTCAAAGTCTTCCCACTCCGTGACCACTGAAATCCGACACGACACCACGTTAGGCTACGTCTTGACTCATTTGTATACCGACGGTGATTGGATGTTTCCCGAGGGCTCAGGGGAGTGTGTGTGTCTGTATGTGTGTGTGTGTGTGTGTGTGTGTCTATGTGTGTGCATGCGCGCGGGTACTTGTTCTACTGTTATAAAAACTCTAAATATAAACAAACAAAATACAGCTTTTTTTCAGAGGTAAACGGAAAAGTGAAGATGTTCAGTGTCACTATGCAGATGTTACACTCAGTGGAGTTACCGAAATCTTTGCTTTAGTCCTCATTGAGTTGCCACACATCATTTCCACATTTCACTCGCTTTTATTCCTCTTATGTGAACATAAACAGTGAAACATTCCACAGGTTTATAATACACCGCGGCCAAGTGAACCACGTTCCCGTCGAACGAAACGAGGCATAATCGTGGTGTTTGCTTCGGTTATGACACACCATAGTTTATTATCTGCTGTAGATCTGATTATTTATTCAAATACAATAATAAAGCTTTATATTCTCAGGAGGGCTCAGTACATTGTTTTAGCGATAGTTTCACGGAAGCGAGTTCAGAACTAATCTAACCAAACCAAAAAAAAAAAAAAACATCCGAAGCTTCAAATAGAATGAACGAACTAATGAAATTGATATATATGTAATTGATATACTGTATATACAGACGTGTGTGTGTCATTTTAATTCAAATGAACATTTTAATGCTTTCTGATACACTTATCAACTTATCCACATACACTTATCAACACAAACTCTCCGTGCACGCACACACAATCTCTAAAAAATTAATATTAATAACATACATATACAAATAAACAAATGTAGGTGTAATAAAAGTAGTCGTGATGTCAGTACTCGCCCAGCAAACCAGCCTTTTGCAGCGGCTTAAAACGTATGAATTATCTTCAAATATACAAAAAAAAAAGCGAAAAGACACTAGATTATTATGCATAGGTTATTTGTTTAATTCAAAAAGTTCATAAAAACACTTTAAAACGAGAGAAAAACTGTTAAAATCCTCGTTCGCCTTCTCAGCATTAGGTAGCGAGTGACGTCATGATTTGAATCTGCGCGCCACCGGGGAAACATAGGGAAACTGACTTTCCCGGATCACCGGCTTTTAGATAAAGTCCTTCTATGCGCCATCTGGCGGATATTCAGTGAAGCACAACACATTTATTTTAAATTCCCGAATGTTGCCTCCGGCAAGTCGCGGCAAGCCGCGTGCTAAATTGCGGCATCCCGCGGGAAAACACGCGGGTTTTTAATGGCGACATCTGTATATTATTAAATTAAAAGAAAATCGCTGGGCGGCTCTTTATCATTGTAGAGTGGTTGTGTACAAACTCTCCTAACACACAATGCAGTCCAAACAGCTTGAAAAAGTCCATGTAGCACCGTAGGAGATGACAAATAGGACTGTAGTTGAACAGCAACAACTTTTTCAAGTATTTTTGAGAGTAGCGGAAGATTTGAAATTGGTCGGTAGATGGCCATATCAGCTGGGTCAAGGCCAGGTTTCTTTAAGACTGGTGTGACAGCTGCAGTTTTTAATTCAAGAGGAAAAACACTAGTGTTCAAGATTTTAGAAATGAGAAGTGAAATAGGCTGTGAAATGTGCAGAGTATTTAAGCAGGGACGTAGGGGCAGGATCAAAGTGAGAGAAAGAAGGATTGACTTTACGGAGTAATTCAGAAATAAAAGCAGGAGTTGGAGGATCGAAATCAGTAAAAATACCTGTTGCAAAGTCCGTGGGGAAGTCATTTGAGTGAATAGGGGAGTAAACTGTTGAAAAGAGAGAATGTGTACGAGTTATTTTATTTTGGAAGTAATGTAAGAATGACTCACAGAGATCTATAGAGTTGGTCATAAGAGGGACGGGAGGGCTAGTGAGTTTGTTAACTACAGAAAACAGTGTTTTAGGACGGGAAGATGCATTTGTGATCAGAGTAGAATAATAGCTGGAGCGTGCGTTATTTAAAGCTAATTTATATAGCTGAATGTGATCCTTGTATGCAAGAAGATGCACGGTCAAGCCAGTTTTCCTATAAAGGCGTTCCAGGCGACGTGAGGGGGTAAACCAGGGTGATGTATGTGTAGAAGGTACGATTCTGCATTTGAGTGGGGCGTGAATATTAAGGGCGGTAGAAAGAACATTATTATATTTGGCAAGAATATCAAGAGCAGAGCTGTGTTCAGTAATATCTGAAAGATGTGTCTGTACAGAATCGGTAAACAGTGAATGATCAACAGAAGTAATTTTACGAAAAGAAATGGTTGATTTTACCCTGAGGCAGGGGAGAGGCATTTCACAACTGAGTTCAATGAGAAGGTGATCAGAAAGTCCAATCTGAGATCCATACACAGAAACATTACGTAGACCAGTTGCACAAATTAAATCCAGTGTGTGACCTTTTAGATGTGTAGGAAAATTAATGTGCTGTACGAGATTAAAGCATTCAAAACTGACATGAGTTCACGGGAGTCTGCACAATCTTTGTTAACATGTATGTTGAAATCACCAAGTAAGATTATAGAACAAGACATAGCACATGTAAGGGTTAATAGCTCATGCAGTTCAGTGAAAAAATTTGACATTGATTTGGGTGGACGATACAAGAGAATTGCAATAATAGGAAATGTACCAGAGATTTTGAGAACTAGGTACTCAAAGGTTGAAGTTGCATGAAAGTCAATAGTTTTAACAGGAATGTTACTACGATAGACGGCAGCCAGACCACCGCCCCTCGATGTAAGACGAGGTTTGGTCATGTAGCTGTATCCAGAGGGGTGAGAAGATTTAGGTGGAAATAGTCATTTGGTATTTGCCATGTTTCAGTAAGCAGCAAGAAGTCCAGTTTTTCATCAGTTAACAGCGCGGAGAGCACAGTAGCCTTGTTAGTAAGTGAGCGGCAGTTGAACAGCGCTAATGCAGGACGAAGCGCACAATCATTGCGTGTCTGTAGAGCAGATGGAGACGGAGATACAGTAATTAATGCAGTACGATTGATACCACGGTGGTTGGCCGGCAGCATAGAATAGCGTATATCCGAACGGTTGGACCAAATAGAAGGAATAGATGAGGATGTCACATAGCGCGATGAGAGATAGTGGCGACCGGAATGATGAACGTAGCGCGGCCATCTAGTGATCCCAAGTTCCTTGCAGAGCCTGTATGTAGATGCGTCGAGACGAGGGTGTGAATTCAGGCTTCGTAGTTGAGATAGCTGAGTGCCATGACAACAACGCAGCCAAGTAATAAGCCCAGTGTTAAAACTCTGAGCAAAGCAGGTTCAGGAACTTTGCGAGCGGTGAGAGACATGGTTAGATGCGAAAGCACAGCATCACTGACAGATGAGGAACACACTTCTCTCACAATAAAATGCAGGAGAGCCGCAACACTCTTGTTGCCAAATGATTAGCGCAATACGGACCTTATCAGTTGAATCAGATGGCGGGGGGGTGCCTGGCCATCCGATATACTGTCCACGATAGATAGACAAAGAAGTGGAGACTCACCTGTCAGCTATGTAGGAGGCCCGATGGAGCGCGAACGCCAACAGGCAGCAACAGAGCATAGTGGAGGTAGCTAGCGATGGGTAGAGGCAATCCAGTCGGAGTATAATCCACAGTGAAAGAACAACAGTAGAGTCATAAACAATAATCCAGCAGAGGCAGGTGTCCAGGAAAGGAGATCAGCAGGGCAATCAATTAGAGTTATAATCCATAGTGAGATAACAACAGTAGGGCCATAAACAATCCAGATGTTGAGAGGAGGAGAGGAGAAAATGGACGGGAAGGAGAACGCGGCAAAACACGGCAAAACTAAAACAGACACGTAAACGTTCGAACAAAACAACAAAAGCCGCACACAATGTACACAACATACTCAAACAGAGAAAACAAACACGAGAAAATAAACACGAGAAACGTTCCAGCAAGAAGCAGCAGCCAAACGCGCACAGCGTACTCTCACCGGAACCGGAAGTACGTCCGTCTTTAAATGAAGTACGTACGTCTTTAAATAAAGTAATGTGATACGACTTCATCTGATCTTGCACATACGTATGTAGTCTGTGATTGATATCTGAAGATGTACTTTGATGTTATATTTACTGTTTTTTTTTTATTCAAAAGCAAAAATAAATAGAAATTACAGAAAAATAACTACTTTAATTACAATAGCATTCAACTAGCTTCATTTTTGTGGTTGGTGAACTAATAAAAGTGATTATTTTTGTAAGTCTTGTAGTTTTTTTGTGTAACAACTCTATACTCTATACCAGTGCTAATTTATTGCTCCTCCTAACCACAGCCATGATGAACACAAATATACAGATTAGCATAAACCCAAATCAGGCGTTCATTTTGTACCTCTAACTGTGATGGAAGGCAGTCAATTTCACCTGATCAAATCCCCTTTAAAATCCCTTCTGTTCCACTCGCTAATCTCTCACCAAACTTCATCGCTAGTAATCAATTATGAACCCGAGAGCCTGAGGCGTATCTCGAGGCGTCGCCGCCAAATAAGATGCAAAGCTGTGATCCTGAAAGACTTCGTATCTCAGGAATAATGCAGCTCTGAGCGTCTCAAGCGAGACACAGATAATTTCAACACATAAGCAGATTCTCAGAACGCTTTAATCAATGCCAGCGGCGCATTTTAGCCGAGGGACAAATAATGAGGCAAAAAAGAGATAATGCCGAGGTAACCTGGTGAGATTTGGTGCAGGAGAAACGTGGAGCTACGAAACTCCTGGTAGGAAGTTTTGAGAAGTTTTAATTAATTTACTGGAAGTCCGTTATATATCATAAATAAAGTCTCATAGAAGAAGTGAGTTGCTGAAATAATAATAATAATAATAATAATAATTTTAACGCTGTCCACGGTGTACCCTGCCTCGTGCCCTGAGTCTCCTGGGATAGGCTCCAGGTCCCCGCGACCCTAAATACAGGATAAAGCGGTATAGAAAATGAATGAATGAATGAATAATAATTTTAATATGAAAACATTAAATTAATTAATTATTATTATTATTCACTCACTCATCGTCTATACCGCTTTATCCTGTATTCAGGGTGGCGGGGACCTGGAGCCTATCCCAGGAGACTTAGGGCACGAGGCAGGGTACACCCTGGACAGGGTGCCAATCCATAGCACACACATACACACTCTCACACACAACGGACAATTTGGGAACGCCAATTAGCCTAACCTGCATATCTTTGGACTGTGGGAGGAAACTGGAGTACCCGCAGGAAACCCACCAAGCACGGGGAGAACATGCAGACTCCATGCGCACAGGAATCGAGTCTGGCCGGGAATCGAACTTGGTCCCTGAAGGTGCAAGGTGACAGTGCTAACCACTAATTATAAAGCAATGTTTATTATTATTATTATTATTATTGCATGTTGGACATATCACATGATGTAAACCTGTAAGTAGTAACCAGTAAGAATTGTAAAGAATGTTTGGAATTTTCAAAAAAATCTAGAAGTTCTGGAATTAAGATGAACCTCTACCAAAGGGATGGCCAGAGCAACGCGTGGATAAAGAATAGATCTGCTCCTGATCGAGAACATGTGACCCGATGTGCAAAGCATTGTAGAGGTATAGTATCATGGCCTTTTATCTTTTATTATGATAGAACTCACAACGGAGCATCAGAATTAATTTAGAAGTCTACAGAAACCTTCTGTCTGGAAATGAGGAATTACACTGCATCCAAATACAATGCAACAGAACACACTGCATCACAACACCTTGCAAAACTACATAACACACTGCATCACTGCATGCAAGACAATGAAACACAACACATTGCAAAACCACCATAATACTGCATCACAACACAACATACCGCAAAACCACATAACACTGCATCACAACACAACATACTGCAAAACCACACAATCTGTGGCATTGTACTGTGTGATCACACTGCACATTTCAGAGTGGTCTTTTATTGTGTGCAGTCTAAGGCACACCTGTGCAATATTCATGCTGTCTAATCAGCACCTTGATATGCCACACCTGTGAGGTGGGATGTATTATCTCGGCAAAGGAGACGTGCTCACTAGCACAGATTTAGACAGATTTGTGAACAATATTTGAGAGTAATGGGTCTTTTGTGAATGTAGAAAATGTTACAGATCTTTGAGTCCAGCTCATGAAAAATGGGAGCAAAAATAAAAGTGTTGCATTTATATTTTTGTTCAGTGTACATTACTGTGTGCAAGTGCAGTGATTTTTCCATTTTATTTGATAGAATATCAATAATTTTGAAGTAATGCATTGTGTGATAATCCTAAGGTAAAGGAATGTTTATTATTATTATTATTATTATTATTATTATTATTATTATTATTGTAATGTACATTTAAAGATCATAAAACACCTTGAGGTCATGAGTGTGCGAGTTCTAAAGCCAGCAGCCCGGTGCAAACAAGCCTGATTGATTTCCTCCACCGCGGCGTGATTGAGAACTCGGTGGCCGTATTTTTCCTGGCGTGAGACCTAACACTGAAGATTGATGAGCAGCACTACTGAGTGAAACACATGATTATGAACAATTAAGACAGCTAGCTTGACAGCACACATTTTCCCCCTTCTCCTCCACGCAGTAACCTGTCTATTGATAATGTTTACCATAAAACTCCTTTAAACCAGGCGACGCCTCAGAAACTTCAAACTGATGTATGGAACCATTTCCCCAAACTAAACATACTTCAAAAACATTATTAGCGCCATCGCTGCGACGTATTAAGGTAAGAAGCGCTGAAGGCGGTCTGCTGAGGCGCTTTTCCCTTTTCCTGGTGATGCAGTGCCTTTCATTCAGGCCTCTCTCAGACACACGCTGTGAAATGGGAGAGATTTATCAGAGTCTCTCTTTCTCCTTTTAAAAGTTAGTGAAGGAGAGGTGAGTCTCGCTGGCGGTTTAGCGCATGGTCCGTATGTTAAGAACATCAAGCGGCCGGTTCATATGCATGTAAATCAGGATGTCATACGGGAAAGCGAAGAGGTGCACGCTCAAAGTAATGGGCCAATTTTTGTCGGGTCTATCGAGCACAAGATTTAAGCATTACGAGAAACGCCATCGCTCAACACGCTCATGACAGCCTTTCATTTCGAGCTCGGCGGAATGAACACGCGTGTTTGTGGCGGTTTGAGATTTATCCAAATCATCGCGCAGCTGCGGCCCTGCCACGAGGAGTCGAGAGGGGAAATAACTTCTTTAGTGCTAATGATGGATTGCCCTGTTACGTGCTTGTTATAGAGGCAAAGGTGCAATTAGAGTGTTTTCCTTCAGCGTGTTCTCGCTTCAGAGATCTTCATTTCACTCTCCGTGAGCCGAAGTGTTCTGTTTGTGCAGTACGGATTTGACATATTTCACAACACTGAAAAGCTCGAATGTGATTGAGCATTTAAATCATAAAACCTTTTTAGAGAGAGAGAAAAAAAAACATCTTTGCGCTTTCGGGGAAAAAAAGAATACAACGAGTAAGAAACCCATGCTCTTTTTTGGCATGAATGCAAAACCATGAATCCTGTAGAAGCCGTGCTTTATCCTTGGGCTTCTCATTACTAATGCATCTTTAATATTAAATCAATCTATCTTTGCTGCCAGCATTCTTTTTCTTCTTCTTCTTTTTTTTGCTTTATTTGGCCCCTCCCTGATGACCTTCATGGCTCTTCTCGTAAAGGTGTAGAGGTACTTCTCCATCTCCTCCTCACACGCACTGCCATTTTTTAATAATCACAGCAGGGTCAAAGCCTCGGGCTACGGCACTGTAATTAGGAATCTCTCCTAAACGGAGGCAGCAGGTCCTGGCTGAGAAGCGCGGTCGCATGTTTTCTTGTCTCATTATCGCCGTTGCTGAGCCAAGCTGCTCGCTGAATCTCCACTTTGATCACTCAGTGCTCGGAAATACTGCCAATTCCCAGGAGGGACGATTTAACCGGTGGCTCATCAACAAGTGTGCGAGCAAGTTTGAGTTAGCGTCGTTGGCTAGCCTGTTAAAAATCATGATTAGGGCTTTTGCAGCCGGCAAGTAAACCGAGCCCAGACACAGATCATTTATTGTTCCATCTTGCGCAAAAAGGATGACTGTTTGCTTGCAGAGTCCCCCACTTACAAGGCTGTGCGTTGCTCCAGTCCTGGCATTTCTCACACTCTTTACAGTCTTACAGGGGAATTTTCTCCCAAAGAGAGAGGATTTACAGCGCGCCCAGGAAGAGCCAGGAATTCTGAGCGTCTTGTTGGTGTTTCTGTTAATATGAATTGAAGGTTTTTTTTTGTTTGTTTTTTTTAAAGAGAAATTGCTGACTGAATCTTGGAAGAATAAATTGGGGTGTGTGATGTGATCCATGTTGAATCAATGAATCAAAGCTTGAATGTATAATATAATATAATATAATATAATATAATATAATATAATATAATATAATATAATATAACATAACATAACATAACATAATATAATATAATATAATTTTATTTATAATACAATACCTTTTGCAACGTTTTTAATATACACTAAAGTGATTTAGAGCAGCTTTGATTCAGAGCCATTTCAATCCAGATCAGTTATGGTTATTTAATGCAGTGTGAATCTGAATAATTTTGGTATGGTTCATCATTTTCATTTGATGATATTGCTTGTTCTGTTAGATGACTCAGAGGTTTTGTTATAAAAATGACTCTGTTGTGTGATATGACACAATTTTCAGCCATCAGAATTGTTACATTATTATGATGATCTGATTAAGAACTATTTCCGTGCAATGATAGAATTCAAATCCATTATGTGATTCAGAGCAATTTGTTACAATACGATTCAAAAACTGTTTTGATAAGATTCAATGCTGCTTCAATGTCATTTAATGTTTTTCATTATGATTCAAGGAACATCCCAGGAGCACTGTGAGCACACGCTGGACTGCATGCCAGTCCAATACAAAGCATCATGTACACACATACGTACTCACACACTGGTTCAGTCCTAGGGGCAATTTGGCATGACCAGCCCACCTGTGGCATTTTTTCTTTTGCTGAGAGTAATATGGAGAAGAACATGGAGAGGGGCCACACAGAATATGGAGAAGATCCAAACATACACAGCAAAACCATGGGTAACATGGATAACAGTGAGCAGATAAACACACAGAACGTCTCGGGTTACTTTGCTGTAACCCCGTTCCCTGAAAGGTGGGAATGAGATGCTGCGTGAAAACGCTATGGGAGACTTGTCATGTTGCCGGTTGTGAAGCATGTGTGTACAAACATGCCAAATTTTGGCTTATATAACCTCAGTCAGGTGACGTCATCTGATTAGACACAGCTGCAGGCTATAAATAGTTGTGAGCCGGCGACAACCTCAGATTAAGCCCTTTCAAGGCTCCACTCGATGCTGCGTGAAAACGCTATGGGAACGAGAATACCAACGCCGCCGCACTGCAAGTGTCTGGACCCCAAGGTTGTGTAGCATGTGTGCACAAGGCCGAGAAGTCTCAGAACTATGTCTGGGAGCATCGTGGACATCCAGACTATAAAATTTACAAATGTGCGTGGGGAGGAAAACCCGCCACATCACGCAGGAGCAATAGATGAGGTGACCCCTCTGGTCGAATGGGCCCTGACTCGTAGAAGCGAAGTAAGGTTCTGCACCTCATAGGAGAGGGCAGTAGCATCTCTCATCCAGTGACAAAGGTATGTTTAGTTGCGGCCACCCCCCCCCCCCCCCCGGGTTGCGGCCTCCATAGCATACAGAAAGATGCTCTGACTTACGCCACTGGCTGGTTCGGTGGACGTAGGTCTGAAGAGCACATACTGGGCACAGTAGGTGATGATGAAGAATTACCTTGACTGGCCAGGGGCAGGTCCAGGCAAGATGGGGAGACTGACAAGTACGCAGATCTCCGATCCTCTTGAGAGAGCAAATGGCCATAAGAAAAGCCATCCTGAGGGTCAGAGGCCTGTCAGGTGCTGACTCTAGTGGCTTCAATCAGAACGTGGCAGACTGAAATAGCGACCGCGTACGTTCTGAGGGTACTAGGGCACAAGCCCGAAGACAGTTCTCTTGGAGAAACTCCAGCACTGGAGCAATTCAGCAGTGGATTGGGTCAACCTGCTTAGCACACACTTGCTGCAGGAGGGATACCTCTTGCTAGTGCAATAGATGGAGCGATCCGCTTGGTTGAATGAGCCCTGATTCCTAGAGGCGAAATGAGCTCACGCATCTCATAGGAGAGGGGAATAGCACTCTCATCCAGTGTAGTGGCGGAGGCACCGCAGGTTGCGGTTCCAAACATGTAAAAGCTGCTCTGGTTTACGCTACCGGCTGATGTGGTGGACATAAATCTGAAGAGCATGTACTGGACATAGTCAGTGAAGTCTCTCCTGTTCCGAAACTGTAAAGGCGGAGGACAGGTTGTTTCAAAAACAATATCGGAAGATAATTGAGTGAGAATGCAGTTAAGTATGTCCTGAGAGTACTAGGGCACAAGCCCGAGGACAAGCTTTTTTTGCAGCAGCAATAGATGAGGCGATCTCCTGGTTGAATGAGCCCCGATTCCTAGAGGCGACGTGGTACTGTGCGGCTCATAGGAGAGGGCAATAGCATCTCTCACCCAATAAAGGGGACATACTGGACACTGTAAGTGAAGTCTTTCCTGCTCCGAAGCTGTAACAGGCGGAGGACAGAGGCTTCAAGCAATATGGGCTGAAACACTTCGTATGTATGAATCTTTCACATACATTCATTTCTGAGGGCATAAGCTCTTCTAGGAGAGGGAGCCCTAGAATAGTCTTAATTACTCTGGCTGGAAGACCAGCTTGACTTAGACTCCCGGGAGCAGAGCTATCAGGAAAAAATAATATAGACGTAACCTGGGCTACGTAAGGGTGTCCAGACCTAGGGGTGGGGCTGGAAGAGTCAGAGAGTAGCAAAGGGGACATTTGCTGATCTTATGAGGCAAAGAGGCCCACCTCTGCTAGCTGAAATCTCTCCCAGATTGACTGACTACTTCGGGGTGGGGTTTCCAATCCCCGTGTGTCAGAGCTTGACTGGACAGTACAGATGCTCCTTATTTATATGACCTGAAATGTAAATCGCCTTGAGGGAGAGGAATCTGGTGCGCTAGCTGTTTATCGGCGCGAGCACAGTCTGCCCTGGCGATAATATGTGAGACAGCAATAATGTTGCACATCCACACTAGGACATGGTAGCCTCTCAATTGCCTCTACAGCTCCCTGGGACTGGACGGTCATCTAAAACCGCACCTCAGCCTGTCAGGGAAGCATCTGTCATTAGCATCTGCGATGACAAGATGAACTTACAGTGGGACCCAGAGTAGAAACCGGGGTCTGAGCCTCATAGGGAGGGTACGAAGCACCTGGCGCGTAACCCTTATTGGGGATTGGCCCTAGGTTGAAATCCCCTATCTTAGCCACATCTAAAGTGCTCCCATGTGCAGACGGCCCAAAGGTGTCACTGTGGATACAGCTGCCATGAGAACTTGCTGGTCTAGCTTGATTTCCTTGTCTCAATCTTAGAACCAAAGATGAGCTAGGACGACATGCTGTTGGGCCAGCCAGTCGTCTATGTAATTCAATACATCCATGTAGAGAGCTAGAGCAAATGGAAGGGAGGAATCGAGGGAGAAATTTCCCAAAAGCCTGTTCATAGAGATTGGCATCTCGAAACCTGATGGCGACGGAATTAACGGCATCGCCAAATAAGCCTGATGGTGAGACAGGGACCAAGGAGGGATCCTTATCCTTGATGCCCGTCAGATTAAGCCATAAGTGTCTTTCTGCACACACCAGGGATGCCATAGAATGGCCGATAGCACGGGCTGTTTGTTTAGTCGCACGCAGGGACAAATCAGTAGCCCGGCGTAACTCTGTGAATGCCTCTTGATCCACGATGCCGCTCGTGCTCAAATTATTCAGCAGATCAGCCTGGTACGCTTGCAAAACCGCCATGGTGTGCAAGGAAGCGCCAGCCTGACCTGCTGCTTGAAACACCTTCCCTACCAGGTTAGAAGAAATTCTACACGGCTTGGAGAGGAGGGTTGGCTTCTTCAATGATGATGATGTTCCAGGAGTGAGATAGTTAGCTAGCGTCTCCTCAACCTGGGGCATCACAACATAGTGTCACGGACTAACCGGGATGACTAGAATGATGATCGTGCTATCTGTCACGAACAAACCGGGATGAGCAGATAGCTTTAGCAGTTAGCCCTGTAGCGTGAATGGTAAACCCAAACGCGGATAAACACGAGCGGGCAGGATAATCACGCGCTTTGTTATAAGGACTCTCACACTCAATGAGCAAAGGAAAGACACAATCTAACCCTAGTCCTATAAACACACACTCAGTCTGAAAAGATAGCCAAGAAAGTGAGTACTCACAGATACGGGAACGATTCCGAAAGGATCTGGGCATAACTCAATGACAGAGCGATGTGCGGCGCCATCTTGTTTACCTTTATGCTTTCAGGTTCGCGACCGTCTTACTTCCGGGTCCTAGTGCCGGTCGCGGCTGAGTGTGCATGACAGTACCCCCCCGTCCAGGGCCGACTCCGGACGGTCCAGGGGTGGAGGATACCCGGTGACGGTAGTCCCTAATGAGCCCGGAGTCGAGGATGAAGCGAGCCGGAACCCAGGACCGCTCCTCGGGGCCGTAGCCCTCCCAGTCGACCAGATACTGGGTGCCCCTGCCCCGAGGGCGCGAGTCGAGGATCCGTCGCACGGTGTAGGCGGGACCGCCGTCAATGATTCGGGGGGGAGGAGCAGGGGGGGTGGGTGGAACCATGGGTGAGGTGGTGAATGGTTTCAGCTGTGAGGTATGGAAGACAGGATGGATCCGGAGCGCCGCAGGCAGCTGGAGCCGGTAGGTGACAGGGTTGATCCTGAGAGTTATGCGGTATGGCCCGATGAACCTTGGTGATAACTTTTTTGACTCTGTGTGCAGGTGGAGGTTTTTGGATGATAGCCACACTTTGTCACCTACGTGGTACAATCGTCCCGGAGGGTGCCGACGGCGGTGTTGGGCCACATAGTTGGCGTTGGTGCGTCGGATGGCGAGATTGGCTTGGTGCCATAGCCGCCGGCACCGGCGAACCAACTGTTGGGCCGATGGTACATCAACCTCCGGTTCTTGGTGAGTGAACATCGGAGGCTGGAAACCATAGCACACCTCAAATGGACTCAGGTTGGTGGCTGAGGAGACGTGAAGGTTGTGTGATAATTCGGCCCACTTGAGGTAGCGGGCCCAGGAGCGCTGGCGATCCGACACGAAACATCTTAGGTAGCGCTCCAGCTGTTGGTTGGTTCGCTCCGTCTGACCGTTCGTCTGGGGGTGGTAGCCAGAGGACAAACTGCAGGACGAATCGATCAGACGGCAGAAGGCCTTCCAGAACCGGGCGGTGAACTGGGGACCTCTGTCCGAGACGATGTCCTTAGGGAACCCATGCAATCGGACTACGTGTTCCAATATCAGCTCTGCTGTGGTTTTGGCTGACGGGAGTCCGGTGAGGGCCACCAGGTGCACTGCCTTGGAGAAGCGGTCCACGATGGTAAGGATGACGTCTTTTCCCTCGGAGATCGGCAGGCCCGTGATGAAGTCGACGGCAATGTGCGACCAGGGCCGACGAGGGACTGGAAGTGGTTGGAGCTCCCCCGGAGTTGGTTGGTTAGAGTCTTTGGCCCTGGCGCACACTGGGCACGCCCGGACGAACTCAGTAGCCTCCCTCCTCATCGAAGGCCACCAAAAGGCCCGTCCCACGAAGGTGAGGGTTCTCCGGGTTCCCTGGTGTCCCGCGACGGGTGAAGAATGGCCCCACTGGAGGACTTCGGGCCGGAGTTGAGTGGGGACGTAGAGCCGCCCGGGTGGCACACCTGCCGGTGTGGGTTCGGTGGCCAGTGCCTGGCGGACCCTCGTTTCCATATCCCAGTGCAGGGGTGCGATGATCCGGGTGGGTGGAAGGACAGGCACGGGCTCCGCCCGGGGCGCCTCTCGCTCGTATTGGCGGGAGAGGGCGTCAGCCTTGGTGTTCTTTGACCCCGGGCGGTACGAAAGATGGAAATCGTACTGTTCGAAGAATAAGGCCCACCGTGCCTGTCGTGGGTTTAGCTGTTTGAGATTGCGGATGGTGATGAGGTTCTGATGATCCGTCCAGACAATGAATGGCTCACTGGCACCCTGGAGCCAGTGACGCCACTCCTCCAAGGCCCACTTTATGCCCAACAGTTCACGGTCCCCTACTCCGTATCGCTGCTGAGTGGGGTTAAATTTTTTGGAGTAAAAGCCACAGGGGTGTAGCTTTTGGTCTGGACCTCGTTGTGAGAGAACAGCGCAGGCGCCCACTTCCGACGCGTCCACCTCCACAACAAACGGTTGGCTGGCATCCGGGTGTAGGAGAATCGGGGCGGTGGTGAACAGGTGACAGAGTCGGTGGAAAGCTGAGATGGCGTTAGGGTTGAGTTGGAAGGAATGGTTGGAGAGCCTGGTAAGTGCAGTGAGTGGTGCTGCAACTGTACTGTAGCCCCGGATAAAGCGACGATAAAAGTTCGCAAACCCGAGAAAGCGTTGGAGCTGTTTGAGTGTCCTGGGTAGGGGCCAGTGACGTACAACCTCCAGCTTCTGCGGGTCCATGGCCACACCCTGGGGCGAGATAACAAAACCCAGGAACGTGGTGGAGTGCTCGTGAAAAGCACACTTCTCCAACTTACAGTACAGCTGGTGGGCGAGCAATCTCTTTAGGACAGCTCGAACATGTTTTGTGTGTTCCTCGGGGGTGCGTGAGTATATTAAAATGTCATCTAGGTAGACGAACACCCATCGGCCTAGCATGTCCCGGAGAACATCGTTGATGAAACACTGGAAGGCCGAGGGTGCGTTGCAGAGACCAAATGGAATGACCAGGCTCTCATAGTGTCCGGTGGGGGTGATGAAGGCCGTCTTCCACTCATCACCCTCTCTGATGCGCACCAAGTTGTAGGCGCTCCGGAGGTCCAACTTAGTGAACATGGTGGCACCAGAGAGGGCGTCCAGGGCTGAGTTGGTAAGAGGCAAAGGATGACGATTTCTGATGGTAATCTTGTTAAGCCCCCGATAGTCGACACACGGACGAAGTTCGCCCCCTTTTTTCTTCACAAAGAAGAACCCCGCGGCAGCCGGCGAGGAAGAGGGTCTGATGGTGCCATTTCGCAGGGCGCTGGCGACGTACTCCTCCATCGCCTGGGTCTCGCTGGTAGAAAGGGAGTAGAGGTGGCCGCGGGGGGGGCTGGAGCCTGGCTGGAGTTCGATGGCTAGGTCGTAAGGTCGGTGAGGTGGTAGATGGCTGGCCCGGCGTTTGCAAAACACCTCAGCCAGGTCTCGATATGGTGGTGGGAGGGCGTGGATGTCGACGTCGGGGGCCTCGGACTCCCTGGAACACGTCCCAGCCTGGGCCTGTAGGCATAAGTCGGTGCAGGTCGGCCCCCATTGAAGGATTCGGTTCTGAGACCAGGATATGAGTGGGTCGTGCTGTAAGAGCCAGGGGTAGCCGAGGATGATGGGTGGAGAGGAGATGGGTGTAAGGTGAAATTGGATAGACTCCTGATGTTGACCGAGGATGAGAGTGATGGGTGAGGTCTGCTGGGTGATGGGGCTGGATGAGAGGGGCCGCCCGTCGACCGAGGTGATTTTCACTGGCTGGGATAACGCCTCTATCTTTACCCCCAATCCTCTGGCATACGTTGAGTCAATGAAGTTACCCGCGGCACCAGAATCGATGAACGCGGCACTTCTGACCCGTTTGTGGCCAAGCTGGAGGGTTACCTGGACCGTGAGTCGAGTCTCGGCGTTGTCGGTGGTCGCGGAGAGATGGATGATACCCGGGGAGTCTCTCCTCTCTCTCACCGGGTTTGGGCGTTTCCCGGACGGGACGGGCAGGTCGCTCGATGGTGCGCGGCTGATCCGCAGTAAGCGCACAGTCCCTCGCGGTAACGTCTCTCGCGTTCCGCCACGGTCAGGGAGGCGCGCCCTAGCTGCATGGGTTCCCCGGCTCCGGTGTCAACCACGGCAGGGGGTGGAGATCCGACACGTCCAGGGAAAGCGGTGGTGACGGTGGTTGGTGGTCTTGGTGCAATGTAGGCGTACGTGGGTGGTGGCGGCAGGGTTCGAGGTGCTGGCCTCGGACGGGATAGGAGGCGCTGGTCGATCCGGAGGGCTAGCTGGATTAGCCCCTCCAGTGTGGCTGGGAGCTCTCGTCCGGCTAGCTCGTCTTTGATTCGATTAGCCAGCCCCTCGAAGTAGGACGTCCGGAGGGCTGCGTCTCCCCAGGAGGTTTGGATGGCGAGTGTCCGGAACTCGGCGGTGTATTTACTCACGGACAGTCCTCCCTGCCGCAGGTGGTAGAGCTTTGTGTCGGTCTCCACCTCGCCTGCAGGATGTTCAAAGGTTAACTTGAGCTGGTGGGTGAATTCATTGTAGGAGTGCGCGGTGTCTGTGTCTGCGCGCAGGACTGCCGTGGCCCACTCTGCTGCCTGCCCTGATAGCAACGAGACGAGGAGTGCAATGCGCAGCCGGTCGGTGGAGTACTTGGTGGGATTGAACTCAAACACCAGTTCCAGCGATGTTAAAAACACACTGCATTTCCCATCCGTGCCATCCCATTTATCTGGAAGAGCTAAAAAAACGTCAGAAGGGGGGGGGGGGTGCGGCGCCGCAACCGCCGCGGCGGGCGGGCAGCTAGCCAGCCCACCAACCGCCTCCCGGAGGCTCGCGTTCTCCTGCCTAAGCTCCGCGACCTCGCGGCGCAAGGCCGCGATGTCTTGGACACTGCGGCGCAGAGAACCGAGCTCCGCGGTTAGCGTATTGATGAGCAAAGCATGCTGGTCAACCACATCGCGGAGGCGGGCGTAATCCGCTGGGTTTACTGCTCGAGGCTCTGTCATTCTGTCACGGACTAACCGGGATGACTAGAATGATGATCGTGCTATCTGTCACGAACAAACCGGGATGAGCAGATAGCTTTAGCAGTTAGCCCTGTAGCGTGAATGGTAAACCCAAACGCGGATAAACACGAGCGGGCAGGATAATCACGCGCTTTGTTATAAGGACTCTCACACTCAATGAGCAAAGGAAAGACACAATCTAACCCTAGTCCTATAAACACACACTCAGTCTGAAAAGATAGCCAAGAAAGTGAGTACTCACAGATACGGGAACGATTCCGAAAGGATCTGGGCATAACTCAATGACAGAGCGATGTGCGGCGCCATCTTGTTTACCTTTATGCTTTCAGGTTCGCGACCGTCTTACTTCCGGGTCCTAGTGCCGGTCGCGGCTGAGTGTGCATGACACATAGCCTCGTGTCTTCGCATCAATGATGTTCTAAAAGAACGAGGTTGGTGGTACAAAGACATGGGATGAAAAAGGTTTATCCCATGAATGAGATAGTTAGTTAATTATGGAGATCATCAAAAAATGGGACAGAGCTGTGTTTTCGCGCCCTCTCCTGGCCAGCCGACAGGAATCTGTCATCTAATTTTGACCGTGTGGAGTGAGCTTGCTCCTGTGGCCAATCAATGTGAAGTCTTTCGACTGCACGCGTTATGAGTTCCAGCAACCCCTCATACTCTGTCATCTCTAGAGGGTCATTCTGAGGTGACTGCTGCCATTTCTACAGAAGCAAGGGAAAGGGTCTCTTCCATCGACAAAGTGAGAACACATGTATTAACCCAAGGATAGAATCTGGGAACCTCGATATGTGAGGTTAAAAAAGAACTTTTAAATCACATGTACTGTAGTCATAACTTTGAAGGCCTCCATGTTTCTCGTTTGTTTTTCAGAAGTTTGTGAAAGATTTCATTATATCCAACCAAAGCGATGGAAATTACTCGTCAGTCGCTGCATTGCCACTCTGGTCTTTTCCTTGTAATTACGCTTTATTAATCATCGGTAATTTATCTAGTGGGGGACAAAAGACTTGGCTTCCGGCAGTGCAATTATTGGAGTTAAGCAGAGTCCCCTGTTCCTATAGGTCTGGAAGGGAAAAGTCTACTTACAGCTTAATTAAGCTCCGCACTCTCAAACCTCACGAGTTCAACTAAAGCTGACGTTCTTCGGTACTCACAGCTCTTATTCTATGGCTTCATGTCATAAGCAAGATATTGTTTTTTTCATCTTTTTTTTCTTAATTATTTATTTTTTAGATCTCAACCTGTGATGATTACACAATTAATTAATCAGTCATTATGCTCAATTTATCAAAGGCATGTGGAGTAATCAGCGCACGGACGCTCCTGAGGGAGCACAGATATGTCTTACTGATGAATTCATCCTGAGAAAGCCAGTCAACATCCCACTACACACAGCAGGAGGCGCAAATATTAAATACACCTCTTTATTTGTGACATATTTCCTTGGAGAGATCGCATGTAGTGTTCACAGCTAAGGTTAAAAATATAATAATAATGATAATCATAAAAAAAAGAAGTAAAGTCAATCTCAGAGCTTTATCCATCAGCCAATAAGCTGAAAGTGACATTTTGCCGATAGAAAATGCCACAGCGGTGATCATTAGGTTTGTGCTCGTAGTGGTCAGCTGTACTGCGCAAAGGTCACCAAAACAAGAGACGCTTAGAGTCGCTTAACGCCAAATATAAATCACTCCTTGGAAATTGTGCGCTTCTATTTCCTCACATGTTCTATCAAAGTCTCTGTTCATGGACTGCATGTTTCCTAAAATAGTTAAATATTATAAATAACCCACAATCCCACAGTGTGTGAGAGAAAAACTATTGGTTCAGTTGTGATCACTTGACACTTGGCACGCATGTGCACTACTCGTATATCAAGCTTGCTTGTTTAACAAGTTAAAATTTATTAACACTCGCATCCAAGGTTTCACTGTAATGCAAAACTTTTAATGACAACCCCATAAAAAGCTGTTTTGGTTTGAGATTAAAAACCATTTAGATATGATATGATATGATTCAGAGCTATTATATTATTCAGAGGCGGCACGGTGGTGTAGTGGTTAGCACTGTTGCCTTGCACCTCCAGGGTCTGGGTTCGATTCCCGTCTCTGTGTGCATGGAGCTTGCATGTTCTCCCCGTGCTTGGTGGGTTTCCTCCGGGTACTCCGGTTTCCTCCCACAGTCCAAAGATATGCAGGTTAGGCTAATTGGCGTTCCTAAATTGCCCGTGGTGTGTGAGTGTGTGTATGTGTGTGTGCCCTGCGATGGATTAGCACCCTGTCCAGTGCCCGAAGTCTCAATTATTCAACAATATTCAGAGCTGGAGTGATAAGATTTGATTTAGAACCATTTTGATATGATGCGAGTTATGGCTTTACTTACGTGATTTTTGCCAAAAGTATTTGCTTGTCTGCCTTCATGCATATGAACTTATATGTAACATTCAACAATCCAACTCTTCTGGGAAGGCTTTCCACAAGGTTTAGGAGTGTGTTTATGGACATTTTTGACCATTTTTCTAGAAGTGCATCTGTGAGGTCAGACACTGATTTTCTCCAGATCATCAGTATCAAGAAGGCCTGGCTCGCAGTCTCAGCTCTAATTCATCCCAAAGGTGTTCTATCGGATTGAGGTCAGGACTCTTTACACACTGTTCTTGAGCTAATCTGAAGGCCACATGAAGTTTGTGGGTCTGTAACTTGGCCTGGAGATTTTTCCATGCCACTGTTGCTGTCATCCACGGCTTGATCTTATCACTTTAATTCATACACATTCACATTTCAATCAAACTTAAATAATTCTTTTGATTGTGTAAAGCTGCTTTGTGACAATGTCAATTGTTAAAAGTGCTATACAAATAAAATTGAATTGAATTGTAACTATTGACTTTGTGACCTGTGTGCTCTTTGATTTTACATGGCCTACCACTTTGTAGCTGAGTTGCTAATGTTCCCAACCACTTCCACTTTGTTATAATACCACTACTAGTTAAATTTCACGACTTGACTTATTGCACAGGTGACATCCTATCATGGTACCATGCTGGAATTCACTGACCTCCTGAGAGCGATCTATTCTTTCACAAATCAGCAATCTGCATGCCTAGGTGCTTGATTTTATACACCTCCATGTCATTGATTTTATACACCTCCATGGAAGTGATTGGAACACCTGAATTCAATTGTATGATTCAGAGCCATTTTGATACAAGATGATTCAGAGCTGTTTTGTTATCATATGATTCAGAGATATAATAATCAAACATGATTCAGAGTCATAGTGAGGACATTTAATTCAGAGCCATATTTGTATGATGTGATTTCAATATCACTGCATACTGTATGCTTTAAACCCAAACTTATAATATATGATTTACAGATGTTTTGATAAGATACAATTTAGAGATGCACTGATAATATAAAATTGTATTGATTAGACCTGATTCAGAGTTGTTCTTATACAATAGACTTTAGGGGCAGGTTTTATATTATTTAGAGCCGTACTGATAGGAGATGATGAGTCCTTTTGATATGATATGATTTGGAGCTATACTGACAAAATATAAGAATTCAGAACTGTTTTGAAATTATATGGTACTGATTTGATTTCAATATACAGTAGTAGCTTGGCATAAAACACCCCACCTCATAAATTTTCACCTTGAGAACTGAAATTTTGTAAGAAGTTTTTCACTAGTTTAAATCAGTGAATCACTTGTTTTCTATTCTATTATGTATTTCTAATGAATTTGTGGAGTTTTATATATTTGTATTAATATATTTCAGTTCACTAACTTAAAAGTTAATATTATTTGTGTAGATAAATATATAAATTATTATTATTATTATTATTATTATTATTATTATTATATTATTATTTTCTCTTGCAGCTCCACTTTCAAAGTATTGCTCCAGATTTTTTTTTTTTCAGAATAACTCATTCCCCCTGGAATAAAAGACAAGTAGAAAAATAATCTTTCAAGGCCAATGAAGTCCTGCGAAATTGCCACTCTGAAATTGGTGGATCCATCTTATAACCTGAGAAAGTGTTATTTTGAAAACCTTGTGGGTTTTGAACAACAAAAACGTTGCGATTTCTACTCGGGGCACATCTCCTCCGGGCAGAGCAGCATGAAATCGTCTACTCTATGTGGAAATGAATCCTGCGGCCATCAGGAACCGACGAGAGGAACGCATGCACAGAGTATGCCTTCAAACGATTCACCGACTCAATCCGGAGATCTGAACAGGCCTCACTTTGAATTTATACCTCTTTTTAAGAGCAGCGTTATTGAAATCCAACCAGATCTGATACGAATCTGGGCCATGGATCATATAGAGTGGATATAAAATAGTTAAAAATTCCATCATGTAGTCTAGTCTAAAAGTGTGGTACCAAAAAAACTTGTAGGCAACTATCACAAACCAGTGCTGATTTACATTATCTGAGCTTTGAGCTGATCGAATAAATTTGAGGTATCAACATTCTCAGACGGAAAGTTTTATATATTATTTTTTTCCAATAATTAATCATACATAACACAGTCCAGATGCTTTACTAAATCAAATTCAAAGCCGTTTCAATCAGATGAAATCATTTTTATCATTTTTTGATATCTTTCAGAATGTTTTAATAGGATATGATTCATAGCAGTTTTGAAACGATATGATTCACAACCATTCAGAAATACAAAAACAAATCCATGTTGATTCGAACACAATCGATATACTATGATTCAGACTGATTTTGATGGGATGTGATTCTTCGGCGCTGCAGTATTTCATACTTCACAGCCTTTTTTGGTGTATGATTCAGAAATGTTTCAATGTGGTCCAACTGAGAGCCATTATGATGCGATATGATTCAGAACCATTTCAATATGACAAGACTGATTCATCATCTTGTATGATTCTGTACTTCTTCTTCAGAAAGATTTTGCTAGACACTAATTTATCAGTCTTTGGATATATAATTCAGAATAGTTTCAATGTGGTACAATTTATATCCATTTTGATATCTGATATGCGGCATTTTAACAGAATTCAGAGTCACTTCACAATGATCGTGTCGACAGTCATTCTAGTATGTTATGATTCAGAGCTGTTTTAATATCTTATGATTCAGAGCCATATCAACACACCAAGAGAGTCATAAATATGAGAGTTTCAATATGACACAATTTAAAGTCATATATATACAGTATTATTGATACAAAATTGCAATCCAAAATGACCACATACACTACAGGCTGAGTTGTCCATTATGACAAAACTGTGGGAGGTAGAGTTATAGCGTTTTGGAAAAAAAAATCACAGCAAAAAATGACTCACACTTACATAACCCAAAGCATTTTGACAAAATATTTTGGCATTTGTGCTTTTGAACAGTGTTGTGACTCAACGAAAACATGAACCAAATATTATCTTTCAGTTTGCAAACCTCCTTGCTTCATAAATAAAAAATCTAAAGAGCAGCTTGTTTATTTTACCTGAATCAGAAACTTTTTTGTTCATCAGAAGTTTTTTTTGTTTTCAGGAGTTGGTAAGGTCCTGTTAATAAAAAAAAGTATGTTTATGGCTGCCATAACAGAACTGAGAACAGGCGCTACCCCGTTTCAGCGCTGTTCCACAACTTTAGAAGTAACCATAAATGGATAATGCTTGGATTGGGACATGCTGTTACAAGAAATAAAATAAACCCCGGGGTAGTAACAGTAAGTTGCGTAATAAACACAGCTCTTAGTTGTGAACTTAGATGTTTGTCTTTCTGACAACTCTGTTATGCTTTTGGCCTTCAATAAGTCTGAGTTTAAAGCTCACTCCCACATCATAAACAAAAGAAAACAAGAAAAAATTAAAGTTGTCCAACAAGCAGACAAACATGTTCTATCACACGGTTCATGCACACGACTAAGTCTAAACGCATTTCAGTCTGCGTGTGTGCGTGTGTTTGTTCGTTGTCCGAGCTCGCATCACTTTCATGATCAGAAAGCATTCTGGAAATGAGAATGTGCACAGCAGCTCCTATTATTTTGTCCCATTTCGGTGTGTTTCTGTTTGATTTCCTCTTCAGAGCAGCGAGAATACACCAGCTAATGCGACTCAAACTCGAAAGCTTTGGCAACATGACAAACAACAAAAAAATGTGACGGACGCTGCCTAATGACAGACATGAGAGCTGATTTGAATGGGAGAAAGATAAAAAGGGCGTTTTTTACTGCAGGCTGAATCTCTCCGAGTGAGTGGAAATGTGATCCATTACCACTCCCACTTCACTACACACCACACTTTATCTCCACCACCAAAAAAAAAACAAAAAACCCTGACTCCCAGCAACATGGGTCGAAGAATCTAAACCAAGTTTGATCTCCTTTCATGTTCAGTCGAAATCAAACTATGAATGTAATAATTTTAAATCAAATACTTGGCACAGAAATGCAGCAGTGAAATTTTATAAATAATATGAATTATCTTAACAATGTGAAAGAGCAATAACAGCCTGTAATGAAGCTTTTATCAGAAAGCAAATATTTTATTCCACTCCAGAACTGAACAGCGTGTACGTACCCCATTAAACCATTTGTTTTGTTGTATTCGTGCCACGATAAGTTTTTGCCTTTTTTTTCTTCTTTGGTTTGATAATAAATGACAGATAAAAGGGATGAAAGGCTGCAAGAAACTACTCATGCTGCTAAACTCACTTTAAAATAGCATAAATAAATAAATTAACGGGCAGGTGCAAAGATTTTTTATTTATTTATTATTTGCAATATTTGGTAGTCCATGAGAACATAATCATGTTTTTATTTATTTATTTATGTATTTATTATATTTAATAATTAATGTTCTGCTATATATTATCCTTTAAATAATAATTAATAATCGACTATCCTACCCTATCCTTTATATGAGTCTTATATAAAAGACCATTTATTTATGTCCAGATAAAATTTAGTTGTGTTTATTTAATTTGGACACAAGTGTCATGAACTCTCGGGGTGTGTGCGTGGCATGATCGCAGGAGACAAGCTGGCGGTTCAATAAACGTCTTTTATTCAAGATAAACAAAACAAAAGTAAAGCTCTCTCAAACAACCAACATAACTTATATTTAACCACAACAAAAGCTAGACGCCTACTGAAGTTCAGTCAGGCTATTTATAATCGACTTAATTGTCTTCCTCGGTTCAGGTGAATGCTTACGTCACCTGACCGAGGTGCATCTTGGGAACTGAAGTCTTTTTCACTAAACTACAAACAAAAAACAAAAACCACTGGGCGTTTTGGCGTCCTCTAGGGGTTAACCCTTACAGTATCCCCCCTCAAAAAAATGCTCCTCCGGAGCATCACCGGAGGTCCTGGACTTCCACCCCAATGTTCCACCTTCTTCCTCCCGTCCTGGAGGCTGGGTGACGGAGCTGGAGACGTGCTCGGCAGCTGCAGAGCTGGAGACGTGCTCGGCGGCTGCGGGGCTGGAGACGTGCTCGGCGCCTGCGGGGCTGGAGACATGCTCGGCGCCTGCGGGGCTGGAGACGTTCTCGGCTGCAGAGCTGACACTGAGCTCGACGGCGGCGGCAGAGCTGACACTGAGCTCGACGACGGCGGCGGAGCTGACACTGAGCTCGACGGCGGCGGCGGAGCTGACACTGAGCTCGACGGCGGCGGCGGAGGAAATGCGTCCGGCACGCTACCCAGCCACTGCTGGTAACCCTCCGTGACGAGCACAGGCGGAGGCGGCGGAGGACACGCGTCCTCGTCGCCGTTCAGCAGTGGCGTATCATCCTCCGTGCTGAGCACAGGCAGTGGCGGGATGGGGAGCGTTTCGTCCAGGCCCAAGAGAAGAAGGACTCCCGGGACTACAGTTTGGCTCTTCTGAACCTGGACGAGCAGCTGCTGGAGCTGCACCACCTGCTCCCGCAGGTCTTGAATGCGCTCCGCGTTGTGCTCCGCCCACTGCCTGTAGAACTTTCCCGTTTCCTCCTCGGCTGCCACACCTCTCCACGGCGTGCACCGGATGGTGAGCCTGCAGCCTTCCCAGCTCTGTCTCGTCATTCTCTCCCTGCTTGTCACGCTGTCCTCCAGCACGTCCCCCGGCTCGGGGAGCCTGCAGTCCTCCCAGCACTGCCACACCTCTCTCTCCCCGTGCTCCTCTCTGTCCTCCAGCAGTTCCGCCAGCTCGTTTGACATGGTGATTTCGTTTAGGAGGGGGTCCTCCGCCATGCCAATTATACGGTCTAGCTTTCTGTCATGAACTCTCGGTGTGTGTGTGCGTGGCATGATCGCAGGAGGCAAGCTGGCGGTTCAACAAACGTCTTTTATTCAAGATAAACAAAACAAAAGTAAAGCTCTCTCAAACAACCAACATAACTTATATTTAACCACAACAGCGGGGGGATGGGGGGGGGTTGAGCGGAGAGTAGAGCGGATGACGGGGGGCTGGAGCGGAGAGGGGAGGGTGTAAGAGCCATATCGTACTTGTTATGAATTTGTTGTTGTGTTTATTTTAATTTATTTTATTTTATTGATGTTAATTCATTTATTCTACCTTGTTCTATTCATTAGTAAAGCATTAAGCATTAAGTTTGTTACATAAGCCATAAGCTTTAAATTTCTAAGTTATGCATCCATTTTGACAATCGTAATTTGGTCTGTGATGTCATTCCACTATTACATGCATTTGTATGACTGTCGTATGATAGAGAGTTCAGTTTAGATGCGGAAGGCTACGGAAACACAAGCTTTTGATCGTAAGCTCGTGAACTCCCGGTAAGCTAAGAATGTAAGATGCAACAACTACAGTAGGTTGTTGTAACCATAAGCTCCCGTAAGTAGAGATACAACAAGAGTGTTGTTATATACATAAGCTAAGACTGTAATTTATAAGATACAGCAAATAGGTTGTTGTAAAAGTCAGAGATTTGCAAGATGCAGCAACTGGTGTCTGTAATCACAGTGGATTTACTCAAGACGACTGTATGAAGTGTTGATTCTTTGATGCTGACAAAATAAACTACAAAAGACAAAGAGATTGGACTTCTGTCATGTGAGTAAAACTTTAAATCAGAGCTACGCGTCAAAACTGGTGAAATAATATGATCGCATCTACAGAGGGGATGACAGGGGGCGGGGGGCACAGAGTACCCTACATGCAACGGATGCTCCCAAATGAAGCGGACAAGAAGGGGGCTAAATTATGGGAGTTATTATGGGAGCTAAATTAGGGAGATATTGTGTTGTGCGTGTTGTTATCATGCGAAGGTGGGGGGGGGGGGTAATGGGGCGGATGTTGTGCGCGTTCTTTTCATGAGACTGGGGGGGGGGGGCAGGGGACGGATGTTGTGCGCGTTTTTATCATGCGACCAGGTGGGGGGGGGGTTGCGTGTTCTGATCATAAAAATTGAGTAACGAGGCTATTTTTAAAATGTAAGGAGTAGAAAGTACAGATAATTGCTTAAAAATGTAAGGAGTAGTAGTAAAAAGTCGGCTGAAAAATAATTACTCCAGTAAAGTATAGATACCCAAAATTTCTACTTAAGTAAGGTAACGAAGTATTTGTACTTCGTTACTTGACACCTCTGGTCGTGAGTGACAGCGTTGGAGGAAATCTGCTGATCGTCGAATCGTCGATAGTAACACAGTGATGGAGAGAAAAGATGAGAAGAAACGGGGAAAATATAAAGGTATACACCAATGTTCTCTCTGTATGATTAAGTTATTCATGTCATCATGTTAATTAGTGGTATAATGTTAACTCTTAAGTTTGTTAGCCTTCTTGCTTATGATGCGTGCTATGCTTACCTTGCTAAACACACACACACACACACACACACACACACACACAAACAAAAAAAGCCTAATTTACAAACCATCAAAGAAATTCTAATGGTTTCTATTAAATATCACAAAATGTAACCACAAAATTATGCTTTGCAGCAAGACTGTTGCAAGTACAGTTATTTATTTCCATTGTTTATTATGTTAATGTTGGCTATAGCCAATATATTTACTATATATTTACAGTATACTGTAAATAGCCAGTTTAATTTACATATGTGTAGATTGTTTAAAAGACATTTTCTATTTGCTGTAACACTGTTACGTGACAAAGCATATAATTTGAGGCAGTAAATTAACCAAGGAGCTAATTGTTCCTCCCTTAGATTAGATTATATTAGATTAATAAAGTGTCCAATGACTGCCATCAAAAACCATGAGGGAGGGAGTCTCGCCCAGGGAGCAATTCAGTGTAGAACCGCCACTGCAGATGGTACAAGTAAGTGCATTGCTTGATGTAATTTATTGAAATGTCATTATTTAAAGTGTCTGAATTTTCCTAAAATATAAACTAATTGCTTTCAATGCAAGAAAAAAAAGTCATATATGATATTTGACCAAATAAACACGAGAAAATTTATTGTGTGAGTAAATACAGAGCAATGCTTGTCACTACTGTAAATTGTAAAAACTCGAAAAAATGTCACTTATGGAAAAAAAAACCTAAACAAACTGCACTGACTGCAAAAGTGAAATGGAGAACAAATTCCACCGACACACTTTCACACCTGATCTTCTTTAGTAAGACACCAGATTACAGATGTGAGCTCAGATTTTACGAACAGGTGCACTCGTGTTCAAGACAAACGAGTGCGTCTTCTGTGCTGAGCACCTGCCTTTCAAACACAACGTAATCTTCTGCTCTGAGAAAAAGATGCAGTTCAGATGAAGTTATATTTTAGTCTGGGACACACCTGCTCAGCATGAAAAATCTCTGCAAAGCCACTGGAAGAACTCATAAACACATTCTTATGATTTGAGAAGTAATTAGGATGATTTGTGAAGTCATGAAAGTTAGTGAGGCTCGGTTTCCCGTTTTTATTTTTAAAAGAAACCTGGTTAATAAGGGCAGTTAGAGCTAATGCGACATCCCTCAAAGAGCGATACTCTGAGTTTAATGATTATTTTTATTATTATATATTTTTCTTCTTCTTGGGGTTTGCTGATGCCTACTGCAGAGTCCTGGTCATCACTTTATCCTAGCACTTTTTGAAGAATCTGTGTGGTTCCTATTGATGCGATTTTCTGCACCTTTTGAGCTTTGTGGTCTCCTGGAATCGCTTTCAGGATCCTATCAGGCGCTGCTTTGATGGTGCCAAGGGCTCTGACCCCCACAGGCATCATTCTGGTCTCACATCTCCAACTTTTTAAAAATGTCTTCAGCTTTTTTAAACATTCAGTTGTTGTCATGTGGAATCATTAACTTGATCAGCAGGTACTGTTTCATGTTATGGACCACTAAATCCAGGCAGTTGCCCCAGATGCTACATATTATAATAGTTAGATGTTATATACATAAGAGTCTTTGGTTGTAACATTGATTAATATGTTTATGTTTCAACTTTTACTCTAACTGATTTCTCACTTGTTAGTGAGATTCATAAGAGAAAAAGGCTTCAGTTTGCTAGCGAGCATAAAGACTGGACTTTGGAGTGATGGAAAAAGGTCATATGACCTGATGAGTCCAGACTGATCCTATTCCAGAGTGATGGGCATGTCAGGGTAAGAAGGGAAGCGTATGAAGCGATGCATCCATCATGCATAGTGTCCACTGTACAAGCCTCTGGAAAAGACACATGAACCTGACACTAGACTTCACAGAGCTCTCTCCTTAAACTCAAATTTCATTCATATGAAGTATAATGAATTTAATTAGTAAATATATTTAACTCATTAACTACTTGGTTAGTTTTAACTAATTCACGATCAATCAGCACCAATACCCCGTTTTTGCTTCTTTCTTGGACCAATCTGTTTCTAATTACTGACTTTCCCTGTTCCGTTTTCTAACAAAAAGAATACACCTTCTTCTGTCAACTATGTTCGATGACACGCTGTCACATGCCTATTGTTCCTCATGTTATTTTTCCTGCGTTGTGTGAAACATCCTCAATGTCAGGTGCTTAAAGGCAAAGAAACAGCACATGGCCTCTGAAAATAAACCACTTTAAAACACGGACGTGCCGATGCGGGGTGTGAATATTAATGGGCGCACTGGCAGGCCTCCAGAGCTTTGGGAGAAACTTACTTAGAAACTCCAGAAAGTGTTTAAAACATTTTAACTATACCTGTCAGCTATAAAAACCTGAAGTTCTGCTGATACTGTGTTCTACACATCACTTTGACTTTATTTCTATTTTATCTGTTTTTCAAAAAACTTTTGTTTGCACCACTGCCTGGTTTTAACTCATAATGCTAAAAAAAAAAACTTAACTTAAGGATGCCAAAAAACTTAACTTAAGGATGCCAAAAACAAAAAAATATGCATAAGTAAGTAATCAATGATAATTACCAATTAGGTAATAATCTATAATGCATATGAATATAGTAATGTTGTTTCTGGTCATCAAGACATCGACACGGCAGACCATCCAATCCACAAACAACTTAGCACAGGTTTTACTCTGGATACTCTTTCTGTCGCAAACACTGGCTGGGAATTAAACCTGGTTAAAAAACATACAATACAAACATGTTAATAATCCTTAACACAGTATAGTGGTATGTTAATAATATACAGGTTAATGAAATATAATAATTAATATGTATTATGAGAAGACTTTAATATTTTTAAAAGTACAGTATAAGCTTGACGTCCACCAAAGTACCTGGAATTTATACAGTATAGATTTTCTGTAACAAGGCAAGCTCTGGGAATTTATTTTATCTTATTATATTTAAAAGAAATAAAAAAGAGTGATTGGGAAATAATTGCCTGTTTATAGCTGCTATAACATGAAACCCAGTTCCTACGATTTCAATTTCAAACTCTTGGCTTGCTGTGCCTCTGAAATGCTCTCAGGCTGCTCATGGTTTCCTACAATTGAATACAGAACGGCTCACATGACCATGTACAGGCTTACCGTATAGAAGCAGTGTGGATCTACTGTACAACAGACCTAGGAGTCAAAAAAGCTACAGCTCCATTAGAATTCTTTAGGCATGCTGAAAGACTTCATGGACCACGCCAGCACTACAGGTCAGACTGACATGTCCTAATAAGCCACAGTCATACCATATGACTGCCTACAGTTTATCAAGATTTATTGTGTCACCTGCCTGTGCAGAATAACCGACACTAACGCATCTCGCTATCTGTTGTCTCGAGTCAGCATCAGCATCGTTAGTGGTATTCTATTCACGGATCCTCCTAAACCTGTTATGGGAATTTGATCAAACCTTTACAAAAAATGTTATTAGAAAGCTTAAATGGTCTCTAGCTATTTCATTTTCTAATCAGTTAGATTTTTTATGATGATGATGATGAGTATATTTATTCATTTATTTATTTATTAAATAGGCAGGGGCGGCACGGTGGTGTAGTGGTTAGCACTGTCGCCTTGCACCGCCAGGGTCTGGGTTCGATTCCCCGGCCAGGCTCGATTCCCGTCTCTGTGTGCATGTGAGTTTGCATGTTCTCCCCGTGCTTGGTGGGTTTCCTCCGGGTACTCCGGTTTCCTCCCACAGTCCAAAGATATGCAGGTTAGGCTAATTGGTGTTCCCAAATTGACCGTAGTGTGTGAATGTGTGTATGTGTGTGTGCCCTGCGATGGATTGGCACCCTGTCCAAGGTGTACCCCGCCTAGTGCCCGAAGTCTCCTGGGATAGGCTCCAGGTCCCCCGCGACCCTGAATAGAAGGATAAAGCGGTATAGAAAATGAATGAATGAATAAATAGGCAGGGTCAGGCAGGTGCCACATCTTCCTTAGAAGACTCACATCTACAATGTCTTGCAAAAGTATTGTATTTTAACTTTTCTAAATTTGTCACACATTTACTAATGTAACATTAGTAAACATTAGTAATATAATTACATTTAATAAAAATGTTATATAAGTACCAATAAAATACAATTACATTTATGGTTGTAAAATGACAAAAAGTGGAAAAGTTCCAACAGTAAGAATACGTTTGCAAGGCACAATATTTTAAATGCATAATGTTCCATGTCTCTTAAACCTAACTATAAGTAAATAAACAAAATATATTGTCTTTCTTTTCATCATATGGAAAGAAAGAAAGAAAGAAAGAAAGAAAGAAAGTGATATACAAGGAATGAAACACTTGCTGTAATAGGAAAACAATCAAGTTCAATTCTGATTTATTGTATTTTATTCTTCACTTCCTGTGTGGGTGGGGTTTCTGAGCTGCTGAAGCAGATAAACACTCCATCTCATCTGTCATTAACACTATACATTCTCTACTGAGGAAAAGTAAACATCTCCTCCCGGGACAAAAAAGTGTCATCATGTCACGCTCAGTGGCTCGGACCGTTGCGGCTCAGCCAAGTAAAACCACACATCTGGGACACGCACACACACACACACACACACACACACACACACACACACACACACACTTTTGCATGGTTTTCTTATACTCTTCGTGAACATCAGGTCAATTTCAGGCATGTGACGTGTACCTAGTCCTGTCTCAGGTGTAGCTCTGACAGTAAAATGATCCACTGCATGTAGACTACTGTACATAACTGAGAATAACACCCAGTGGAACAGAAGCAGGTTTTATCTACAGGATTCACAGCACAGATGGGACGAAGTGTGTGAGGAAGAAGAAGGAATACAGTAAAGGTTGATGCTGTGTCATTAATAAGTACTACTGAAATAAATTATAAAATGAATAACTCCATGTACATATGGATGTCAGTATGGAAGAAAATTTTATATTATTAATATAATGGTTCAAATGTGAAAACATTTTATTAATAATAATAATAATAATAATAATAATAATCAGAGACTGTCTTGTATTCTTTAAATGAAATGAAACAAGATAACATTATATATATATATATATATTAGAACATTCATTTAGTTTTATCAATATTATAATAAAAGAAAGTAATAATAAAGATTTAATTTAATTAAATTTCACAATGGCTTGTCAGAGGGTTTGTTTGTATATATTTTGTATTTAATATTATTACATATAATTGAATACAATTTCATAGATGACAATTTTAGTCATGTAGTTTGAAAAAAAATCTAAACTGACTTTCAGCCTGCACGAATATATAAATAAATAAACACACACATACACACACACACACACACACACACACTGTCATACACACTCAATCTGCGCCCGGCACTAGGACCCGGAAGTAAGACGGGCGCAAAACCAGGAAGTATAAAAGAGGTAAACAAACGATGGCTTACCGCTCAGTCATTGAGTTCGGCCCATGTCAGCTCCAGTTGTCGTTTCAGCAAACCGTGAGTACTCACATGTTGGTTCCGTTGTCTTTTGCTATTGTGTGTGTATCTTTAGGACGCGGGTTAAATTTGTGTTTTTCCCTTGCTCCGTTTTGTGAGAGTCCTTAGACTAAATCGCGTGGCTATCCTGCCTACTCGCTTCTTTCCGCGTTTGGGTTTATCCTCCACGCTACATTGGGCTAACCGCTAAAGCTACATCTTCTGGTCACCTCAGGTTAGTCCACCTTGACAGAATGACTGAGCCCTCCGCAGTAAACCAAGCGGATTATGCGAGTCTCTGCGACGTTGTGGATCAGCATGCGGCGCTAATCAATCAGCTAACCGGGGATCTCGCTTCTCTCCGCTGCGAGGTCGCTGAGCTCCGGCGGGAGAATACGGACCTCCACACAGCTGTTGATGGCGTCACTGCTCGATCGCACGCAGCGGAGGCCGCGGCACCGCATCATCCCCCCCCCCCCCCTCCTTCTGATGTTTTTCTTTCTCTACCAGAGAAGTGGAACGGCACGGACGGGAAGTGCAGCGTATTTCTGACAGCTCTCGATCTGGTGTTTGAGTTCAATGCCACCAAGTACTCCACCGATCGCCTTCGCATTGCTCTTCTCGTCTCGTTGCTAAAAGGGCAGGCAGCAGAGTGGGCCACGGCAGTTCTACAGGCAGATACGGACACCGCCCACTCTTACAATGAGTTCACCCACCAACTCAAACTCACCTTTGAACATCCAGCGGGCGAGGTGGAGACCGACACCAGACTCTATCACCTGAGGCAGGGAGGATTGCCCGTGAGCCGCTATACAGCTGAATTCCGCACTCTCGCCGTTCAAACCACGTGAGGCGATGCAGCGCTCCGGACATCCTACTACGAGGGACTGGCTTCTCGAATCAAGGACGAACTAGCCGGGTGAGAGCTTCCTGCGACCCTGGAGGGCCTGATCCAACTCGCTCTTCGGATCGACCAGCGCCTCCTCTCTCGCCCGAGGCCAGCCCCTCGCACCCTGCCACCTGCACCCACCTTTGCCGTCACCACTTCACGACCCGCACCCGCCTTCACCGTCACCACTCCACGCCCCGCAGACTCCGCCACCTACGCCACCCCGGGATATGTCGGTTCTCCACCTCCTGCCGTGGTTGACACCGGAGCCGGGGAACCCATGCAACTAGGACGTGCCTCCTTGACCGCTGCAGAATGGGAGAGATGCTTCCGTGAGGGGCTCTGTGCCTATTGCGGGTCAGCCACACATCACCGGGCAACCTGTCCTCACAGACCGGGAAACGCCCAGGCCCGGTGAGAGGAGAGAGATACTCGCTGGGTCACCTTCGTCTCTCCGCCATCACCACCAACTCCTCCCGTCTCACGGTTCAGGTACACCTCCAGGTTGGCCACAAACGAGTCCGAAGTACTGCGTTCATCGACTCCGGGGCAGCAGGTAACTTCATTGACTCTTCATACGCCAAAAAACTGGGGGTAAAACTCGAGGCGTTATCCCAGCCCGTTCGTATCACATCTGTCGACGGTCGCCCCCTATCCACCAGCCCAATCAGCACCCGAACCGGACCCATCACTATCTCCATCGACCAGCACCAGGAGCAACTCAGATTTTTCGTCACCCCCATCTCGTCACCTCCCATCATTCTTGGCCACCCCTGGCTGCTCCAACACGACCCTCTAATCTCCTGGACCCAAAATCGGATCCTCCAGTGGGGTGCGACCTGCAACGAACTATGCCTACGGGCAGCGGCTGGGACGTGCTCTAGGGAGTCCGAGGCCCCCGACGTCGACACCAACACTGTCCCCGAGCCATATCGAGACCTGGCGGAGGTCTTCTGTAAACGAAGAGCCACCCATCTTCCTCCTCATCGCCCCTACGACCTCGCCATTGACCTCCCACCTGGTATGGTTCCACCCCGCGGCCACCTCTATTCGCTCACCTCCACCGAGACTAAGGTGATGGAGGAATACGTCACCAACGTATTCCTCCTCACCTGCAGCCGCGGGGTTCTTCTTCGTGAAGAAAAAAGGCGGTGAACTTCGCCCCTGTGTCGACTATCGGGGGCTCAACAACATCACCGTCAAAAACCGACATCCTCTGCCTCTTATCAACTCAGCCCTGGACGCTCTCTCTGGCGCCACCATCTTTACGAAGTTGGACCTCCGGAGCGCCTACAACTTGGTGCACATCAGAGAGGGCGATGAGTGGAAGACGGCCTTCATCACACCCACCGGACACTAAGAAACCCTCGTCATGCCGTTTGAACTGTGCAATGCCCCCGCCGCATTTCAACATCTGATCAACGATGTCCTTCGTGACATGCTCGGCCGGTGGGCATTCGCTTACCTGGATGACATTTTAATCTACTCAAGAACTATGGAAGAACACACCCAGCACGTCAGAGCGGTTCTCAAGAGATTACTCGCCCACCAACTGTACTGTAAGTTGGAAAAGTGCGCTTTTCACGAGCGCTCCACCACGTTCCTGGGTTTTGTCATCTCGCCCCAGGGTGTGGCCATGGACCCGCAGAAGCTAGAAGTTGACCCTTAAGCAGCTTCAAGACCCAAGACCCTTAAGCAGCTTCAACGGTTTCTCGGGTTTGCGAACTTCTATCGTCGCTTTATCCGGGGCTACAGTACAGTTGCCGCCCCCCTAACCGCCCTGACACGTCCTTCACCCCTTCCGTTTCACCTCAACCCGACCGCCATATCTGCCTTCCGGTCACTGTGTCACCGTTTCACCACTGCACCGATTCTCCACCATCCAGATACCAGTCAACCATTCGTTGTAGAGGTGGATGCTTCAGATGTGGGCGCTGGAGCTATCCTCTCGCAACGAGGTCCAGATCAAAAGCTACACCCATGTAGCTTTTTCTCCAGAAAATTTAATCCCACTCAGCAGCGATACGGGGTAGGGGACCGCGAACTGCTGGCCATAAAGTGGGCTCTGGAGGAATGGCGTCACTGGCTCCAGGGCGTCAGCGAGCCATTCATAATCTGGACAGACCATCAAAACCTCATCACCATAAAAACAATGAGACAACTAAACCCACGACAGGCGCGGTGGGCTCTCTTTTTTGAAAGTTACAACTTTCACCTCTCATACCGCCCGGGGTACAAAAACACCAAAGCAGACGCCCTCTCTCGACAGCTAGAGGTGGACCTCCCCCGGACGGCCCCCGCGTCGGTTCTTCCATCCTCCAGGATCATCGCCCCCCTCCAACTGGACCTGGAAACGAGAGTCCGCCAGGCACAAGGTACAGAGACCGAACCGGCAGGTGTGCCACCTGGACGACTCTTCGTGCCCGAGGTGATAAGACCAGAGGTCCTCCAATGGGGGCACTCATCACCCATCTCAGGACATCCGGGCACCCGACGATCCCTCCAATTCCTTCAGCGCGACTTCTGGTGGCCGTCCATGACGAGGGACGTTCGAGAATTCGTTCAGGCATGCCCCGTGTGCGCCAGGGACAAAAGCTCCAATCAACCAACCCCAGGAGAACTACAACCACTCCCAGTTCCTCGACGGCCCTGGACGCACATCGCCGTCGACTTCATCACGGGCCTGCCGGCCTCCGAAGGAAAGGACACCATCCTCACAATCGTGGATCGGTTCTCTAAAACTGTGCATCTGGTGGCTCTCGCCGGACTCCCGTCAGCTAAGGAGACAGCAGAGTTGATATTAGAGCACGTAGTCCGTCTGCATGGGTTCCCCAAGGACATTGTCTCGGACAGAGGGCCCCAGTTCACAGCCCGGTTCTGGAAGGCCTTCTGCCATCTGATCGACTCCACCTGCAGTCTGTCCTCCGGATACCACCCACAGACTAACGGTGAGACGGAGCGGACCAACCAACAACTGGAGTGCTATCTGAGATGTTTCGTGGCAGACCGGCAGCGCTCCTGGGCCCGCTACCTCATCTGGGCTGAGTTATCACATAACCTCCACATCTCCTCAGCCACCAACCTAAGCCCATTTGAGGTATGTCACGGTTTCCAACCTTCCGTGTTCAACCACCCAGAACCGGAGGTTGATGTACCGTCGGCCCAAAAGTTGGTCCGCAGATGTCGGCGGCTCTGGATCACGACCAACCGGGCCATTCAACGTGCCAACAGCCGTTACATCCCCCATTAACATCCCCCGGGACGACTGTACCATGTAGGTGACAAGGTATGGCTTTCCTCAAAAAACCTCCACCTTCACACCGAGTCCAAAAAGCTCTCCCCCAGGTTCATCGGACCATGCCGCATCACCCACAGAATCAATCCTGTCACCTACCGGCTCCAGCTGCCTGCGGCGCTCCGGATTCACCCAGCATTCCACCTGTCCCAATTCAAACCCTTCATCACCTCGCCAATGATTCCACCCACCCGCCCAGCTCCTCCTCCCCGGATCATCGACGGCGGTCCCGCCTACACCGTGCGCCGAATCCTCGATTCGCGCCCTCGGGGCAAAGGTACGCAATACCTGGTGGACTGGGAGGGCTATGGCCCCGAGGAGCGATCTTGACACAGAGCAAATACAAATTTGCACAGAGCAAATACATTTAAAAAAAAGTTAATAAATTAACTAAACTCACCCGTGGAGTGAGAGATGAGTAATTACTCAGTGTTTAAGCTGCTTGCACTTCATCTATTTGTTCCGTAATGAGACTTTAATCGAATATAAGTCCCAGGTTTGCCAGGTCTTGCCCTTGATCTCCTGCTTCCTGTCTCCTCTTTCTCTCCTGCAGTTTAAGTTTGTGATGCTAATTCAGTTTTTCTGCAACCAGCTGAAGTAAATACTTTAACTTCAATTATCGTAGCGCTGTAACTTTATTTTTAGCGTGTGCTGAACGTTTTCTGTAAGCAATATAGGATCGTAAGCTTGACTATTCAAAAGTGCCGACACTTAGCATCTAGTTTCCTTTTAGCGTTCCTCCCCTAGAGGGTTGCATACTTTATTCTAATTTATTCTGCTTAGCCTTAATTAGCCGTAATACTATTTCCTTATTTTGCATCAACTTTAAAGCAAAGGACTCTTATGGAGCGAACATGCAGATTAAGTCCATTTTTCAGTACAATTAGTGCACAAATCTCCAGAGGAAAGCGACCGCAAAGCGCTGTGATTTTTTGCTTTAATTTTCATTATCTAAGGCACATGTGGATCGTCGAGAGGCTGGCGTGGGCAGAAACTGCTTGTTGATGCCATGCTAATCAGTGGCGAAGGCGCTTCTAGGTATAACCTACTTCAGTGGCAAATGAATATGCTAACCCACTTACACCATAATGAGGAACATAACATTTAACTGTGCTGTTTACAGCCAAAGCATGAAACCGAGGGAGGCCCTTCACTCCTTTAATTCAGGTTTACAAAGCGAGACAGAGCTTGGATCCGGCCTCCTGCGACATGATTAACCCTGACTGAATCATGGCACCAAGCACAGTTTTCCAGCTCCCGCATGTATCTGATATTGCCATTTTGAATCTTGGCTGCACACACACACACACACACACACACACACACACACACACACACACACACACACACACACACACACACACAGCTGAGCTCAAATTGTATGACTGTGCCAAATTTCTGCCTGCCTGTTGGTCTTCACCATATGGCTGAGGAGCACACACAGCTTTTCTGTGATAGATGGATGGATGGATGGAGGTAGGCGTGGCCTCCCTCCTCGAAACCTCTAGTGTCTCTGAAATAGGCGTGGCCTCTGAGAATGTAGCCACGCCTTCTAGCCACATATTCCTTGTGAAATGAACTGTCACCTGCAAAGTGGTCTGAACATTTTGAGACTCCAAACCACAGTGAGCGAAACTGTTCAGTTCAAACAAAATGACTGAACAAATGCTCATCGCTTCGACGGACACTGCCACACAAAATTACCTATCAGTCATTGTGCTGGCAAGGACAAGGTAATATTCATGTTTAATTAATGTCTACGACCCTGTGACAATCTGAAGGCTTCTAAACTTCACCTAATGATTTAAAAGAGCAGACCATTTTGTCCATTATTTCAGCACATAGAATTTTACAAGCATCATATCATTGTGTCTGTTTTGTAAAAAAACAACAGCAGTCCCACTCTACACTCTACTTCATCTATAATTTAAGTTTGTGTTACGTACTGCTCACACACCTTCTCCTGCAAGGCTGAGAAACCAGTCTGGTGACAGTCTGAAAAGGTCTATTTAAGTTTTTTCTTTTCTCCCATCAGGATCAGGTTTATTATCCAGCTTGTCCCATTACACATCTCAGAGAACGAAGGCCAAATGAAGATAAATGAGTGCTGGCTAGTCATCCGGTGACACTTGCTCTCTTGTTCGGAACCTTCACACATCTATTTCTGGCCTGACCAGGTGGCTCCATTCTCCCTAAGGTCAGGTTCTTGTGTCCCCCTGCAGGGTTGGATGACCAGTTGGGGGGGGGGGTATTTTTTGTTATGTGTGTGTGAATATTAGCTCCATTCCATTGCAGTGTAAAGGTCTTACCGACAAGACCAGAGTCAGGTAGGGACAGAGAGTTAGTTAAGTGAGGAATAAAATGTGAGTGAGTGTTCTCTTCATGATTACGCTCAGTTGATCCTGTCACAGTAGTTTTGGAGTAAGTCCAAGCTCTTCAGGAAACGAGGCTTTAATTACTGCACAACTCTCATCAAAGTTTAAATATTGCCTTTCCCTGCCTGTAATATTTATGTTTTCCCAAACGCATCACTGCTCACAGATCTTCATAATAACAGCAGAACGAGAAGTGTTTTAACGTCGTCTTTCAGACTGTTAGGACTCCAGAGAATTCCAGGAAATGGGTGTTTCTGTCGTTCTTTTCTACTTCAATTTTTTAATTCTTTCTTTTTCAGATGGTTTCGTGAAAAGATTCAGTTGTGTACTGATGTATAAATACTGTGGATTAAGTAAACTATAAATAATAAATATATTCTTTTACAGTTGCAAAAATAATATAATTAAAAAAAAATTTCGTTAAAGGTTTATCTTTAAATGTTCTTTTCTCATCCAACTGAATGATTTGAACATGAACATTTGAACAATCATTAAATAAATATGAGTATTTGGGGGAACAAATTAAGGACTATACCTTTTTTTAAATTGTATAAATTCTACAGAAAATAAAAATGCAAACACCAAAAGTTCTACTAAAAACACACTTTACAATTTTCTGCTTAAGGAAAAGCCATCTTGGTGATTTTAGGCATCAAACATTTAGGTAATAATTTAACTGGTTTTCCAGCTTGGTACGGTGGCCCAGAAGGGCAAATCATCTTTCCCAAATATGTGTATGTTTTTTCCCTTGTAAATGTGTGCTTTTTCTCTTGAAATTTTTTTTTTCCCTTGTAAATGTGTTTTTTTTCCCTTTTAAATGTGTGCTTTTTCCCTTGTAAATGTTTTTTCTTCTTCTTGAAAATGTTTTCTTGAAAATGTGTTTTTTTTTCTCTTGTAAATCTGTGCTTTTTTTTGTTAATTTTATTTTCTACCGTATTTCTGTTATTACAGTATATTTTACTTGTCCAGTATATTTTAGTTAATTTTATTTTCTAACATTTTTCTTTTATTCATATTTATTTATTATGTTTAAGCTTTTATTTTTAAGGTCACTGGCAGTCGTATAAGCATTTCACTGCATATCGTACTGTGACTGTGTACGTGACAAATAAAATTTTAATTTTGAATTTGAAACATTACCAGGGTGTCATGTTTAACAGCTTAATGCAATCAGTTACATAAAAACATGTAGGCTTATGAATAGTAGTTATATATATGTACTATGAATGAAATGTTCAAGAATAAAAGTATCATAAATTGCCAAATAATTAAAATACACATGTAAACAATGAGTGTGACATTTGAAATACAGTTTATCTAAAAAAAATTTGAATATCATGCAAAAGTGTTATTATAAAATTATGGCCGGACACACACACACACACACACACACACTTACAAGGGAAAAAACATACACATACGGGAAAGATGATTTGCCCTTCTGGGCCACCGTAAAATACGGTAGAAAATGAAATTAACTAGTAAAATATACTGTACAAAGTAAAATAAAATATACGGTACAAATACGAACAAAATATCAATATAACAATATAGAAATATAAAAGAAGAAAATAGAAATGTGTCCAAATTAGAAATGTAGAAATGACTGGGGTGTGCAAATATGCATAAAAGTGACTTCTTAAAGTGTCTTATTATTAAAGTGATTTGTGCTGTGGTGCATAAATGGAAATATAAATATATTGTGCAAAAGTGTGCATGGATGTGCAGATAACACTTGAAGCATTCAGCTTGTAAATTTATCCCAGATTTCAGCTCATCTTTCCCATGAAACGTCAGGTCAGGTGAGATGGCTGGCCAATCAAGCAACTAAATGGTCAGCAAAATAGTTGGTGGTAGTGTTTGACATTAGGGGGCTTACACTCCTTCTGGAAGGTGTAGATGATCATCTTCTGGACAACTTGTTTGGTCAGCAGTCTTCCCCATGATCGCAGTGAAATATTCTAATATTTTGACATACTGGATTTTTTATTTTCATGGAGGTGTAAGTAGTAATCATTTAAATGAAAACAAAAAGTTTTACTTTTTGAATAACAAAAATTCTTTTTTGGAAATGCAAAGAACCTCTGTTTTAACTGCTGAACATATGGGATTCATTTATTAATAAATATTATGGAATATGTTGTTCGAACTGAAACAGAGACGTCACTAATATCTCCAAGGCAGCATGTATAAGTTAGCAGAACAACATTAATGATGCTAAAATCACATACTCTGTAAAAAATCTTATGTGCTATCTACTTAAAAAAAATATGGTAACAAAATTGCACGTAATATTTTTAAGCAGTTTTTAAGGCTTGATTTTTTTTTTGTGGAATTTACTTGAATAAATCATGTAAAAAAATCCTAAATTATTTAGCCAGACGCATATTATTTTTAAGTATTTACTGCTTGATTTTATCCCCTAGCAGAATCTACTTAAATAAATCATGTAAAATATCCTAAATAATTTAGCCAGATACATGATGATTTTAACATTATTAGTGGAATAATGTTTTTTAGTTTAAGCAGATAACAAAAGGTACTCATATGTATTAAGGAAAATTACTTAATAATATAAAAAAACATTTTATAATGAAATGAATACATAATGCATTTTGGTGTTAAACATGCTTTTATTTCATGTTTCACTGGTATTAAAATATTAAACACTGTGTAAAATAGTGTATATACAGTAACATTTACAGCAAATTTAAGATCTGTAAAACAATTTGTAAAACAGTTTGTAACTGACAATTTCTATTGTTACTGTTTAGCATTATATGCTAGCATCTTTTCTTGTGGGTATAGTCACATTCTGTACTAAAACCTGAGAGAACTTGTACAGTAAACCATTTCTAGGTTCATATCTTTGTAACATTACCCTATTTACATGTACATTTAGGCATTTGGCAGACGGTCTTATCCAGAGCGACTTAATAAAACCCTATTTCCCCTATGCGGTTTGACTCAGATGCGGTGTCAGGCACCGTGAGTCAGCGCGATTGCCCGCCGATGTTCCGCTGGAGCTCCACGAAGTTCTGTAAGGTCCGGAAGCTTTCGCGAGGACCGGCGCGGAAAGATAAAAACGTAGTCACAGCGCCAAAAACTCGCAGTGAATCATAATGAACCGTACTTACGGCCACCGCGAGAAACCGCATACTGTAGGTGCACTCCCCAAAACCTGTTCCAGTGAACTGTGAAGACACAACAACAAACTCAAGTATGCTACTGGCGGACAGGATGTTTTCAGAAATTTTCACAATGTTTAATTTATTTCATTTATATTGCTGACACTAATGCAACAAAGGAACTTATTTAAGAAATCAAAATAAAGTATAAAAATTAGTAAGGGGCTTAACTTACTTCTTAACATTTTACACTGTTCGCCTGCTCCTTCAAAACGGCGTCTGATCTCTGCTGCTGCTGTTATTGAGATTCTAATGAAGGCGACTTAATAAAACCCGGATAATTGAGCCAATTCTCTTAAAATAAATACAAAGCCTTTTTCCTCAAATTTTTTGACTAAATGGTTCCTCAAAATAAGCCTAAAAATTTCACTCATTTCCTTAAAAAAATAGGTAAATTTTTTTCTTAATTTTATTAGTGAAATGTTCTCAATATATTATAAAAAACACAGAAAACCATTTTTTTAAATGAAATGTGCACATTATTTTTAATTATTACATCAATTTTTTAATGAAAATTACAAGCCTCATGATTCATTTTTTACAGTGTACTTTATATAAGCCTGTACCCTTACACGGAGTGGAGTAACATCTGATTCTATTCAATGTCATTTGCAGCAATGCTTTACATGCGCTTTAACTGTTTTGCTAAAGAATAAGCAAACTGGAAATAAATATAAATTACATTAAACCCTTTATTTACAAATTAATTAAATACATGCATGTATTGGTGGTGCAAGAAGGCAGATCATCAAGGGTCTGTTTTCTCCTCGACAACCTACAACAGGGGAGAAATAAAGACATGTTAATGTAAGTGTCTAGTAAAAAGACTTCATGATGTTACTATGCAGGTTGACACACACGCATGCAGGCAGGCACGCACACAAAATTGTATATATTTCATAGAACGCAAGCTTTTAGTAATGCTGTGTACAATTATTGGGTTTTGTTATTAAGGATTGCTGCAGAATTTGGCCCCATCTACACCATTCGTTAACACACATCATGTCCATGAAGAGAAATTTGCCCCTGTCCATTGATTAAGATGTGCTCAGTGGTCTTCTTGAAAAGAGAGGTGAATACGTCTGAACACTCACCTTCTGCTCAGGATGTACACCTGGTGTTGAAATCAGCTGATACACAGGCAGTTGATGATTTACATACAGTTCACTGTGAAAAGGAAAACACCCAAGCATACATGTTATAAGGAGTATAAAGACATATTAAATGACTTTATAATAGAATAGATAGAACCCGAACAAAAGCCCCTTTTCTTGACTGTTACATACATTGTATAATCACATAGCTAACTACTCAGAAGATCTCTAGCTATGATAAAACCACTACATTACACTGCAGTACTATACACTATATGGCACTCATGAGCTCCAATAAACTGCATACAACAATTCATTAACCATCTGTAACATTTAACCAGACGTGTCAAATAACGAAGTACAAATACTTCGTTACCTTACTTAAGTAGAAATTTTGGGTATCTATACTTTACCGGAGTAATTATTTTTCAGCCGACTTTTTACTTCTACTCCCTACATTTTTAAGCAATTATCTGTAATTTCTACTCCTTACATTTTAAAAATAGCCTCGTTACTCTAATTTTATGATCAGAACGCACCCCCCCGTCGCATGATAAGAACGCGCACCAATCACCCCCCCCACCCCTGTCATATGATCAGAAGGTGAGACCTTTATGATCCCCCCCCCCATGGTACTTTTACACTTTTACTTAAGTAAAAAGCTTGGGTTGATACTTCAACTTCTAAAAAAGCCTTTTAAACCCTAGTATCTATACTTCTACTCAAGTAATGAATGTGAATACTTTTGACACCACTGCATTTAACCCATAACAGGAGCAGGTAAGAATTAGCTCAGGGATAATTAGCAATAGTTGATAGACAACAGTTGACATTCTGCCATCTTACCTCTTTTAGTAAACTAGCGTTTAGCATAATGATATTAACTTGCTTATAGATCCATATTTGGACAGGTGTTTTACAGAAACAATGGACCTAACTGTTTACATCACGTATATGTGTCCAAATACACTATTAAATTAATATATGTTAATGAACAAGCTAGTTTCCCCATGCTAAGCGCTAGCGGTTAGCATAGTGATATTAGCTTGCTTATAAATCCATATGTGGATGTATATTACAGAGGTGCCATGGAGCTGATTGTTTATATCAGTGTTTAATGGTCTAAATGAAATTATCTTCGTTTTAATCACTGACATTTACACTCGGCTCGGCATTTCCCCCAAACACTCCAATAGTATTAACACTGCTACAAAGTTATCATTAGTGCCTAAAACAGTAACATCTAATTAATTTTATATATTAAACATTACCTGGTCAGTGTGTCCAGTTGAAAATTTAGGGAAAATTATAACGCTATCAGGTTATAATTCACTGTATATTCCATCGTGTTAAATCCTGGAGCTGATATCCGGAAAGCTTCCGTGTTCAGTCGCGTTTTGACCTCACTTCCATAGTTGTTTGCGCATTAGCTTTAGCATTTAGCTTGCAAAATACGGGAGAAAGAGAGTTCTTACATGGGGAAAAGCAGTTGCGCACAAACGGGAAAAAGCACACACTTACAAGGGAAAAAGCACACACTTACAAGGGAAAAAGCACACACAAGGGAAAAAGCACACACTTACAAGGGAAAAAGCACACACTTACAAGGGAAAAAGCACACATTTTCAAGAAAAAATTAATTTTTCAAGAAAAAAAAAAACATTTTCAAGAGAAAAAGCACCCATTTTCAAGAGAAAAAGCACCCATTTTCAAGAAAAAAAATTTTCAAGAGAAAAAGCACACATTTTCAAGAAAAAAATTATTTTTCAAGGAAAAAAATAAAAAATTCAAGAGAAAAAGCACACATTTACAAGGGAAAAAACATACACATATATGGGAAAGATGATTTGCCCTTCTGGGCCACCATAGCTTGGCATAAACACATTTATTTATTCATTTATTTATTGAAATAATTTTCCTTTGATCAAGTTAAGAAAAGTGACATTTACAAAAGACACTCTAATAAATGAATAAATAAATAAATAACTATATAAATTAAACCTACAGTACCTTGCAGGTGTGTGACCACTGCAGTAAATAACTCCCACCCTCATTAAATATCTGTTTTTCTTCCTCCATTTCCCTCCCACGGTACCCGCGGTATTGTCCTTCATCCCTCTTTACATGATTTAGATGTTCTTATATTATTTTTGTTTATTTATTTATTTCGGTAAGTGCCATCATGTTACGCTGTAGAAGTCTGTTGCGTGTCAAACCCACACGCTGAAAACACAAGCGCACTTCAGAGACAGCAAAACCTGCACTGAACGACGGCTAATGCATGCAGTGTGACTGAAGCTGAAGCCAAATGAAGCTTACACACAGCAGGGTTCTTCAAGCCTGGCTAATTGCCTCCAGGTGAGCTCACTGTAACGAGCCAAACTCACCGAGAGATTCCAAACACCACGCGTCTCTCCCCCTAGTGTAGCAAAACACATTCACCAGCACAAAGGCATCTTCTTTAAGAGGAACAGAATACTTGGGGATTTGGTCGTTTTGAACAATAAATAAATTTGACTAATTAATATTGACTTTATTATAACACTATGCGCAGTATAGGTGTTTTACAGATTACTTGAAAATTCAGTTTTTGTTTCTCTGGGAATAATAATTTTTTTTCTACAAACAGTTTATTTTCCATAAACCAACAATTTTGGTTTATGGAAAATATCAGACTTATAATCCTTGAAAGTCTTTCAGAAAATATATTTTACATGTATTTAACTAGACATATAAAATATTTTAGGGGCAATTATTATTATTATTATTATTATATAAAAAAAATAATTGCAGACGTTGATTCATCAACAACAGGTTTGTTGACATTAAGATATGGAAAACCCCTGACAGGAAGTACAGACACTTTCATTTCATGTGGCTGTTCTCTAAAATCTACTTCACTGTAGAATATCTTAAGCTGCTTTTGATCTAAGAGGCGACTAAAACAACAGGTCTAATTTAGATCCTTTCAGGAAACAAACTTCTTCTTTTTTTCACCTCCTTTTGATGTTCACTTGTGAAGCCTTAATCTTCAATGTCTCTGAAAGAAAAATCAAATTGCTCTTCTTGTGTTCTAGTTAGAAAGGGAAATCTAATACTTTTTGACTTTTCTGTGACCTTTAATCCTGAAAGATCATGCAGAGATATTCATACAATATTCAAAGAAATTCCAACACATCTCCAGGGAAAATTAATTGGCTATTATTTATAAAATGGTCAGAATTCTAAAAGTCCTACATGCTGATTTTATGAGTCTATTTAAAAGCAGTAATATGCATAATGTACATTCAGAACATTCTAGGTTTAAAGGTGAACTGTTGCAAAATGCGTCTATAAAACATAAATAAGTAAAATGATAAAAGACAGACTTTGCCAATGTTGTTTTCATGCATAAAAAGAATGGATAATTGTGCTCGTGTATAGATTCAGCTATTCTTACTGATTACTGGGAAGAAAGTGGTTGTCGAGAAATCCTTAGGCATCCCTTTCACAACATAGTGCCATTATATTCTCGATTCTAATTGGTCACAAATTTTAAAATAAGTTTCTTTACCAGCAGCTGTGACAATACTGGAGCTGCAAATCCCAGGTTAATATTATCATTTCTAGTATTAATGTATTCTCTAGATGAAGAAAACAACAGAACTTTTTTAGGAGATGTTTACGTAACATTTCTGGAATGAGTCTCCAGTATCAGCGTTTTTTGTAACAGGCAGAGGTAAAGCAGTAACTTCGCATTTACTCTTGAAATGACTGTTCCTTGTGTTTTTATTAATTTTTTCTTACTAACTTTGAGAGAAAAAAAGAGAAATGAGAGACAGGTGAGGGGAAGACATGTTCATGGCTGGTATTCAAAATTAGAACAGGAACTAACGTAAATGTTAGTTAAATAAGTTAAATTAAATAATCTGTAATTTGTTCATTAATAACAAATGAATAAATCAATAACACTGCTGTGGAATAGGAAGAAGAAAACTCTTGAGGATGTTCTCTAATAGAAAGTTAGTCAGGTGGTCTGGCCAATCAGGATCCAGAATTCAAGAATGCAGTAGTGTAACAAACTATAAAACACAAAGACATGAAGAAAAACCTGCATCACATTGGTGTAGATTTGTCATTTATTCATTCATGTTGTATTTATTTTATGAACTAAAATCTTTACCAAATGCAGTTGAAAGATCTATTTACTCCTACACGCAGCCTCGTGAGGAATGCTGAATCAGTGATATACAATATATTTTCATAATCTCGAATTACTGTGTAAAGATCTTCTTCATGAAAAAGGGCTCGAGATATGATTTACAGCACTGAGATTTGATTACAGAAATATAAGACCTGCAGCAAGAAGGAAATTACATTTGGACTGTTGGATCAAATCTTTAGACTGTAGCCATTTGAAAGCAGCACCTTTAGGTATTTATGTGCTGGTTAAACACACTCTTTGATACAGACAGACGACTTATCTTCTTCATTTACAAGAATGCCAAGGTCATAAATACTGGCACTTCCCAGTGCATTGAAATCTTTTCACAAGGAGAAGCGCAAAAGTCCTAGAAATTCTGTATGCCTTGCTGAATGGTTTCATTATTTTCCAGACTGACATGTCAGGAACAGCTGAAGCTGCAAATCTGCCATGTCCTGTCCCCTTGTTAATATGTGGGTTTCAGCTGATGTGGTTTGTAGAGTAAACCTGGGCTCCGGAGTGACACGTCGGCCGTCGGAAAAGTGACGGCGAGAAATCAACTCTGAGGGTGACAGGTCATAAATCCCTACAGAACGCCACTGGGGAAAAACACAGAGCAGGAGAGGAGAAGGAGATCTCAGCTCAAGCATAGAGAGGGAGAGAGAAAGAGAGAGAGAGAGAGAGAGCAGGACTCTGCCACTCAAACCCCTCCCTCAAGGGACGATCCAACAGGCTGCATGCAAAGCAACCCACTTTCTCTGGGTCCTGAAAAAGAACAGAAAAGAGGGAGTGACTGCAAAAAAAGAAGAGCCTTCTTCCTATTATCTGGATGATCCTGAATGCCAATTACCCTGTGTTCTGTGGGGAGCAGCCTGTCAGTCAGAATGTGCCAGCCAAAAGCTGCTGCATGGTGGAAAGTCACCATTTAGTGCAGAAATGCAATCCTCACCAATCCTGCCATCCACTGCGGTTTTCCGCTCCTGGTTATAATGCCGCATGGGACGTACTGTACGTTATGATTGAGGCCACAGTTTTAACTTTAGTTTCATCTCATGTCTCTGATCTACTCATTAATATTAGGAGTGATAATTCATGACCTCTCCTCTCCTGCAGTGCAGAGACTGAAGCTTCATTCGTCATTATGTGACCTGAATATAAGTTAATCAAGGTTAAACAGCAATCAGTTGACTTACAGTAGAATATAGGATACTGGTTGTGGTCCACATGGTTACTGTAACACGGTTTAAATAGAAAACATACATCTACTGGTTACTGTAACATGGATTATACAGGACCTGTGCTACTACTGATTACTTTGGTTGGAACAAGAACTGCGCTCCTATTGGTTACTGTACCACAGTTTGAACTAAGTGAACTAATCCCTTCTGCATTTCATGCACTTTGTGGATGGTCCATTGGTTATTCTGTTAAATATTAAAACCCTGGTGAAGTGCATTCTTAAGATATGAAACCATTATCTTCTGTTAAAATTGATAGCAGTTACTTTTGAAATGCTTCTGCCTAACTTCTTTGATCATTTTGTTCATATGAAATGAAAGAGTGAACATCAAATGTTCAGTATGAAACTAGCTACAGGCTTTTAAGTGCCACAGGTCAAATGAAGAGATTTCTTTTAATACATTTTTATATTTGCTGGCTGACTTTTAACAATCTTCCCTTCTTGAACAGCATGGCCAAAGATAAAATTCAGGTCCTCTTCCTGTCAAAATAATTCAAGCAAAGAAAAACAAACACCCAGAAGTCCATGTATGTCAACTAAAAAGAGAATTTCCATTTTTCCCCCAGTTGTTTCATTCAAATTATTCAATGCAAAGTGGTGAGATGAAAATTGGGTGCACACAGGGAAAGTGGTAAAGAGACCAGCGGGTGTGATTCTGCATCCACTTGAATGACCAATATCTTGTCATTCCGCCCATCTGCCCCTTTCTTGTAAAATCAAATGTCATTCTATATCACCCGTCCTGAGGAGTAAATTCAGGCGAGATTTACCTTGCCGTTGCTGCCTTGTCTATATTGTCATCCAGCTTATCCACCTTTGATGAAAACATACAAGATGAATGTGGCAGTACCTGTGTTTGCCGGAGCCTGATTTTCATCAGATGTGAGTGCAATGATAAGATGTGCAGCACCTGTGGGCCGAGGCGTCTTCTGAATAAAAATCACCAACACGTCCTACACAAGCAAAACAGACAAGCAAAGGGGGAACGAAAGAAAAAACAGAAAGAGACAGCATATACCTGGGTAATCTAAGAAAGATATGTTTTAGAGCCTGAGCTTTGACTCAGACCGAGAAGTGTTTTGGAAATTTATTTCTCCTGTCAGGGCCTATTGATCATTTTAAGCCGTTTCATTAAGGGTAAAAGCCAGGGCTTAAGTCAGACTTTGACATTTTGGGACTTGAGGAAAGACAGATTTAAAATGCTTTAAAATATTTTTGCCCATAAACTTCATGATGTCTGTAGTTACCTCAACTTCACTCTGATTTATACTTGTATATTCTCAAAAAGTATTACAGTTTGCATTTTTTATCAGGTAACTGAATTGTTAATTACTGAAACTTGTTAGAGGTGTAACACTTTTTAATAACCTAGTCTAATAATATCACATGGTTTCACAACGGTATTATGGTGGCTGTATGAAATCTAAGTGCATTATTTATATAATGTACTGTAATGAAATCAAACGAAATTTGCATGTTCATTGCAAAAGTATGCATGTTCACTATGTAAGAAAACAAAATCCATGCATACACCCTTATCCAGAGTGCCTTTTTTTTTTTTATCTCATTATACATCTGAGGGTTAAGGGCCTCACTCAAGCACCCAACAGTGGTAACTTGGTGGTTGTGGAGTTTGAACCTGGGACCTTTGGAACCATAGTCCAATGGCATAATCACTGAGCTACATCTGATTACATGTAACTGCATGTTTCAATAAATAATTTAATCTGCATTATAAGCACTTCTAATAGGTGGCACAAGGTACAAGCTGTGCCATGTAAATTATAAAGATGATGATAAGGCTATAGCACAAAATGGCCTCTCCATATCTAAAATGGTGCAATTTTTGTTTCCTAGTCCAACATTCTTTAGGCTTAAGAGCACAGAGACAAACATTGGATAAACCTGCGTTCATAAGCCACTTTTGTTTTAAAAGACAATGATCAAGAGCTTGCAATCTTTTAGTTAAAATAACTTCATATGGTTTTGGTGAATTTTTTGTGTTTCAGCCATGGAGAGCATGTCAGGCAATCAGTCAGTCAGTCAGGAACAGTGACTATAACTGGCTTTTGCATTTGGCTGTCCAGTAAAAATAAATGACATACTGGATTGCTCCTGACTCTCAACATCGTCCACCATGTCACTGCAGTCCTGCCTTGTAGCGTTGCAGCATGACGCTCGTGACTGCTCAAGACAGACCTGCTGATTTACCGTGATTGTGACAGAAACAGAAAAGTGGACCTTTTCACCTTGATTTCTTTACAAATAACACCTGGAGACAAAGCTGCACTGACAGCAGGTGTGTGAAAGACTGCTCCTGACTACATGCTAAAAGCTGACTCAGAATCAATGAGCAAATGTACACATCTATAATATTGGTGATTTAGTTTTTTTCATATGTAAAGTTTATATCAATCATAACATTTAAACTCCTGACAGGTGTAGTAAATAACATTGATTATCTCCGTACACTGGCATCTGTCAGGGTGTGTGATGTATTAGGCTGCAAGTGAACCATCTGTTCTCAAAGTTAATGTGTTTGGGAAGCAAATTGGGTGAGTGCAAGGATCTAAGAGCCTTTGACAAGAGGTATATTGTGATACCTGGATGAATGGGTCAGAGTATTTAAAAAAAACAGCAGGTCTTGTGGGATGTTCCCGGGGAATCATGTTTTCATTTATTTATCATCATTGGTTGGGTGTTTGCATCACTTAGAGACGGTATCAGGATGCACTATGGAAAGAAGGCAAGCAGGCAGAGGCAGTGTGATGTGCAGGGTGATGTTCTGCTTGAAAATGTTGAGTTCTGCCATTCATGGTGATGTTACTTTGACACATACCACCTTCTATAAACACAGGTACAGACAGATTTAACCCCCTTCAAGGAGATGGTGTTCCCTGATACAAGTGGCCTCTTTCAGAAGGATAATGCACCCTGGCACATTGCTCAGGAATGGTTTGAGGAACAGGAAAAAGAGTTCAAGGTGTTGACTCGACCTCCAAATTCTCCAGATCTCAATCCAGTCGAGCAGCTGTGGGATGTGCTGAACAAATAAATGGCCACGGAGGCTCCACCTCACAACTTACAGGACCTAAGTACATCTGGTACTGACGGCTTGGTGCCAGATACCACACACACTTTCAGAGGTCTAGTGGAGTTCAGGCCTCGATGGTTCAGAGCTGTTTTGGGAACAAAAAATGTGACCTACTCAATATTAGGCAGTTGGTCATAATGCTATGTTAATTTTACTGGGAGTAAGGAGTCGAGCTCAACTCCTGAAAAACAAACCCACGTCCCTAATCCTAATCCTGCCTCCACTAAACTTTTCACAATGCAGTCAGAAAAGTACCGTTCTCCTGGCAACCACCAAACCCAGACCAGTCTATCGGATTGCCAGACAGAGAAGCATGATTCGTCACTCCGGAGAACACGCTGGCCCTGCTAGAGTCTAGTGGTCGCATGCTTTACACCATAAGCTGTCTTCATGTCTAGGTGCTTGATTTTATAAATCTGCAACCATGGAAATGATTAGCCTGAATTTAAGGGATGGGTGACTGAATCCTTTTGCCAATGTGTGTGTGTGTGTGTGTGTGTATATATATATATATAATTATTATTATTATTATTATCATATTATAATAATGTACATCAATACATTTTGTAACTGAACCGTGTATACAGTTTCCCTCTCTCTCTCATATGCATATTTTGACTGTATATTTATTTAACTACCCCTTCTCTCTCTCTCTCTCTCTCTCTCTCTCTCTCTCTGCATGACCTTTATATTCTTTATCCAATCTTAAAAGCTGTGATACCTCTGGGTGTTTCTTATTTAAAAAAAAAATCTAATCAGGATTTGTGTTAGGAGAAAGCCTGACAGTCTAATTTTGACTTATCACTGTAGATATTATTGTTGTGCTTCACAGTACTGCATTTTACGAATTCCACCGGCGAGTCAGAAAAATAATGGCTTGAAAATAGTGCTATCAATCCATCTGTTTTGGCCCCTCGAACTGGACCGTCTGAATTATTACCGTCCCATTTTTTTCTTCAGGACGCTGATGGGTGTGCTGGACCTGAAGGTCACGTATGTCTGCTCATCTGTAGCTCATTGCATCTGATGGCTTTCTACTACTGTCTAGACGATGATTAATGGACGATGTCTACTTGAATTTGCAGGAGAAAAGCTGCGTAAGAATGAAAAACTGGGAAGCTAATGAGGGCTTGTGTTGAAATAAAATGAAAAGTGCCTTTTGTGTTTTGAATGCAGTGTTGACAACTGAATGACTGTGTCCCCTTTAAAGGAAGAGCAGCAAATCATGTAATTTTTAAAAGCAGATGCTAATTAACGACAACCTTAAACTTAATATGCTTCTCTGGCTCATTACAACAGTTTACTGTATAAAGTTATTTTTTTTTTACGAGGAGTAGAGAATCACTGATCAGTATTCTAAACAACCAATCACTGATCAGCGTAGTTCCCAACAGCCAATCAATGACCTGTATTCTTAACAACCAATCACTGATCAGCGTAGTTCCCAACAGCCAATCAATGACCTGTATTCTTAACAACCAATCACTGATCAGTATATTTCTTTGTTCTACATTTTAAGATCTCTTCTTGGTGATATGTGCAGTATTTTGTAAGAGAAATTGTCTAAAGACAAGTATTTCAAAAAGAAGCGACTTACAATTTATAATAGTCCAAAGATTCTAAGACTCTGCTCTGTGCTCATTTTGATATGCAAATCAGTGTGATGACTTATGAATATGCAAATGACTCTGTGACGCCATATGGAGACTTTGTGAGCATGCGTTAGCTTTCCCCTGTTAGCATCACTGTTTGTATTTAATTCACAGAACTCAAGCTTCATAAACACAGAATCCTGAAGCTCCCATGTCATCCAGCACACGGTAAATGATTTTTCCAGCTGCGTGTGATGTGAAAGACGGGAGCGTTCGCAGCTTTCTTGGCTGTTTCACAAAGCGACTTTGAAGCATCTGTCATGCCCTCCTCAGGATAAATGCCACGTGTGGAAAATCTCCAGCAGCAGGTGGGCCTGAAATCAGTCTCATCACCCCCTCTCTCTCTCTCTCTCTCTCTCTCTCTCCCTCCATCTCTTTCATATCTCATTCTCATTTATTCATTCATTTACTCCCAACACCTCAGACGGGACACGCCGGGCTGAACCGATTGGATCTCACCAGCCATTTTTCAATATTAATCAAAAGCACACGGGGGTTTGCTGCCCACCGACGCCGGCTTTATGGTCGATGTCTGGCCGTCTGCTGAGTTTAATTTGTGCCCTTGTTCTGCATCAATAAACCGAACTGGGGCAAACTGGACCTTAACTACTCTGCATAGATTGAAGTATTTTCAAAAGGACATGTTAATTTTCTATAACATCAGTTCTGAAAGCAAATCACAGGCTTATATTAATGCACTCATTCTAATATGCCATCGTCTCCTTGGTAACGGCTCCTCCACAGGGACTTATAACAGACACGCCATGTAATCAGATTTTTTTTAAATGCAAGCAAATTTTAATATGATAATAATTAATAATTTATAATTTTAATAAATATATATTTTTTATTTAACATTTTTGGAAGGAGTCATCAGTGTCAGGTGTAATATTTGTTTTCTTTTCTTTGGTTTAAGAAAATAAACAGCTGGTTATAGAGTATTTATACAGCACCTATAATGTTTTATTATTTTGCTTTAAATAACCTGAAATAGTTAATAAAACATGCAGAATTTGCTGTTAGAGAAAAGCAATTGAAAGGTCTGAAGTCGCTTATTTAAAAAAAGCAACGTGGTATATAGCGTATTATAAAAGGTTTGTAATCATTGCGATATGAATAATTGTAAGGATTATAAGCAATTTAAGCTTTTTAATTAAAGTCTCATTAAAATGTAATTCTGTTTTATTGCTTTTGCTTGACTGTGCTTTAAACTAAACCATATAAATAAAAGGGTCTGTGAGTCCTTTGGAGGAACAAAAAGAGAAATGTTTCTTCCATTTAATTCTCGCTGGCTTTATTCTTCACGGGTCTCAAGGTTGTCAACATGTACTATAGCTCTTCCATCGCTACCTTTGTTTTGGCGAATAAATCTTTCACATTTCCCCTTTATTGAGTTTGCTGGCATGAAATGTTGTCCTCCAAGGTCTTTCTTCGCACAGCTCTGCTTCCCAGAAACACAGGTGTCTACACTCCACTATGGCCATGACTGTCATCTTGATATGATTAAAAGACTGGGGACTGATAATTGGCACTAAAAAAAGGAGGGACAAAAAAAGGGTAAAATAGAGGGACAGCGGGGCTACTCTGGCTCTCCATCCAATATCACACCGTGTCGCATGTTGCTTATGGGACTTTGCAGGGGAATTAATCTAGCCTGCACTTCTTACAAGATTTAGGCCACTTTGTCCTTTGTCAAATAAACACACAGAGGAAGAGGCTGGTAGTTTTGCCATTTTATGAGGTTTGCTGCATTTCCTGGATGTCTCTATAACTATATGCTATACAAACTATACATATGAATGACTGATAAAAAAAAAATCAGGAGAGGATTCAATTTTTTGGCTTTGTTCCACTGCTATAGCATCATTAGGTAAAAAAAAATCAACAATGTATATTTCACAGGAATTTATTCACATTTATGTTGGCACAGCAGATTTACATAAACTGCCTCAAACCTAAAAACAATCCAAGCCTAAATCCTAACATGAACCTTAGTCCTCCTGCTCACGAGGAAAGAATATTAACATGCTGAAATATCCCTGTTACACTGTCTGTTATTTTAAATTGAATGTCCTTCATTTTAAAACCTGTCTCCAAAATGTGCCAGTTAAAGTTCCAGCTAAATTTCAGTTCAAGAGCCGCCTCCGAGTGGCGCTGTGGTAAAGCGCTCGCCCTATCATCCGGAGATCGCTGGTTCGAACCCCGGGTGATGCTGTTTTCCTCTCACAGCTGGAGGCATAGAGAGAGCTGATTGGCCGAGCTCTCTCAGGGGGGAGGGATGAGAGGTACTTGCGCTCCCACATTAATCACGGAGCCAATCAGGGTTTGAGCGCTTTCCTCCGAGTGTGTTATTCCGCCCCTAATGGTACGTGAGCAAGCAGTTGAAGAGATGCGGTCGGTTGACGTCACGCAGTTTGGAGGAAACACGTGATAGTCTTCGGCCCTCCCGGTTGAGTGGTATTTGTAGCCTTAATGAGGGACCCTCCCTAGCGACGGGGAGGAATTGGCCACGACTAAATTGGGGAGACAATTGGAAAAACCTAAAAAGTTATAAATAAAAAAAATAAAGTTCAATTTAATAAAATTTTATTTGTATAACGTTTTTTAACAATTGTCATTGTCGCAAAGTATCATGAACATCCAAACAGATCCTGAATTCTGACATTCCTTTTTAATCATTTGTACTTTTAAACATGTCTGTAGCTTTAAGTGATCTGTCCCCTTTGTGGAAGTGTGTTTTTCTGTTCAATCAAAAAACAGAGACTCAAAACAACCGAATAATTTTCCTTTTTTTTTAACTCAGTTATATTTAGGACATTTCCCACCCATTTTGAGAATGTAGATGCCTAACCCTACTTTTAGCTCCCATTTTTGGCAAGTTTTGTCTCTTATTGTCAGGAACTAACCCGGGTTGACCAGAAGACGTAGCGATTAGCGGTTCCCCTTTGTAGCGTGGATGGTAAACCCAAACGCGGAAGTAACGCGAGTAGGCAGGATAACCACGTGAGTTATTTTAAGGACTCTCTCAGAAGAGGAGCAAGGGAAAAACACAAATTTAACCTGCATCCTATTAACACATACTCAAATAGGAAAGCAAGCCTAAGAAATTGAGTACTCACGAAGTGGCTGACGAACCGTCTGGTCCGACATGGGCAAACTCAATGACTGAGTGATGTGAGAGCCATCTTGTCTCCTTTTATGCTTCCGGAGTCGCAACCGTACTACTTCTGGGTCCTAGTGCCAGTCGCGGCTTGAGTGTGCATGACACTTATTTTCAGTCCAGTGGCTGTACCTCAGCAGTTTCAGAGGCCTGACCCAATGAGAGACAGGTGCTGATGATGACAGATGATCAGGCCGGTGATTAGTTTACTGCTGATGCTGAATGCTAAGTGATTGGAACAGATGAGAGGGGAAATGTGGTCACTGCTGAGGCTGTTACATAAACAACCAGTTTTTAAATAAGAATTTTTTTTTTTATAAGAATCAGCTAAACATGGTATAGTGGAGGGTATAATTATGGAATAACACTCTTATATGTACACACAGTAGCACACACAATAGATTTGTTGCTTCTAAAAGCTTGTGAAATTGGCTTAAAAAGTTTTTAAACGATTCTCTGGTACAAAGCACTATTCCTTAAAATGACTCTACCAAAGATGTATCCGGCTTTAGCATGCAAAACTTAAAATAGTCACACTTTCAGATTCAGGATGTGAAGCCACAGATAGTCAGAAGAGATACAGACGTAAGGTTTAGTACTTTTACACAACCAGCTCAGAATAGTCCCTTGTAGGGCCAACTTGGAGGTACATGTGTGAACATTTCCATCATGAATAAATGAGACTTTACTCAGAAGTTGGGCATAAATATAAAGTTAGGTGTTCTTGTTTACAAAGCATTTCCCCGTCTCACTTCTGACACTGAGGTGCCATAAGGCTCTCAAAACTCTTCACATATCTCTGCTGTCTCTTTACCTGTTTTTGGCAAATGAAATGGCAACCCCTGGGCAGAGCTGGGCCTCGAGCCAGGCGAGGGCGTTTTCTTGTGAGACCAAAATGTGAATCACGACACCACTGTGCTGCTTCACTGAACATTTTAGGTAAAATTGATTTTTATTTACTGCTCATTTTATCAGACTATTGTCACATTCCAGCCAGATCAACCCAGCACCTCCAGACCCTAGAATTCCACTCCAGGTTTTTCCCCAGCAAGCTCACCTGCCGCTCTAGCACACCTGTAACCGATCATGCAATCACCTCTAGGCTTTTTAAGCACGCTGAGAAAGCCATTCAGTGCCGCAGTATCTTACTCGTGTGCCTCGCGTTTGTTTTGTCCAAGTGATTTTCTAGTCTACCTAGCCTGTTGTCTACCCTGCCTGTTTTTCGGATTTCTCTCTTCTCTACGCCCCTCCTGGTACCTCTGCTGTTTTCGGACTGATTAATGTGTATGACCTCGCCTGTTTTCAAGACTTCGGATTTGTACTCACGATTTGGATTCATTCGCTCTCGCTGCTGGATTTCTGGATACCGACCCTTGCATGGAAAAAGACGATTCTTCTAGCCACCACTTCGCCTACTTCATCAGTCGGCTTCCTCCTCCAACGCGATCACCCGGCTTTCGAGCACTCTCGTGTTCGCGGAGAAAAGACATTCACGGTGAGCACTTTACCTTCACATTCACAGAAGAGAATAATCCGTTGCACTCCATCGTACCTATTAAGCGAACTGATAATAAGGAACGAATCGCAAGAACACGAAAAGATTGCCCGTGTTCGGCTTCCGGGATTGTGGAGATTCCCCCGCGTCATAGCCCCGCCTCCTCTCTCGTCACTAAGGGCTTCCCCAGTCACCAAGCACACACAGCCACTACTTCTCTCCCCTGCTCCTGCTGCAGTGACTCACCCAAGCTCTGGTATATATACAGTATATAAACATTAAAGGATTAAATACTACTTTTTATCACTTAATTCCTGTTTGTCTGCTATTGGGTTCATTGCCACTCAATCATCTGTGAACCGCCCGTGACAGTATACTGTGGCCATGACGGACCCAGCGGACATTCCTCGCCCTAGATCTAGCCTTCGAACCAGACATCAGCTCAGATCTAATGTACATTCTAATGCCCGATTGCGTCAGGCTGTCGCTCAGCAAGGAGCTTTGATCAGCTCTCAGCAGCAAAGTCTTCAGCAGATCTCCCAGGCCTTGTCTCAGCTGTCGGCTCAGTTCCAACAGATATGCACTGTTCTTCCTTCTACCTCGGCACCTCCGGCTCGACGCGAACCGTCCCTACCACGACATGAACCTCGCCTACCCAATCCTCAACCATACAATGGCGACCCCGGAACATGTCGCTCCTTCTTGTCTCAGTGTTCTCTGTCACTGGAACTACAACCCTCTACCTTCCCCACCGAACGCTCTAAAGTGGCGTACATCATCACCCTCCTCACAGATAAAGCCCGTGAGTGGGGGACTGCCGTCTGGGATGCTAACGACCCTTGTTGCGTCACTTTCAATACCTTCACTGAGGAAATGAAGAGGGTCTTTGATCGTTCCTATGCAGGAAGAGAGGCCGCGAGGCAACTGCTGGAGCTTCGCCAGGGCTCTAGGTCTGCTTATGACTACGCCGTCGAGTTTCGAACCTTGGCGGCAGCTACTGAGTGGGACGCCCAGGCCTTGTACGACACCTTCATGAGCGGACTCTCAGAGCCAGTCAAGGATCAGTTAGTCTCCCAAAAGCTCCCTGAAGAATTGAATGGTCTAATGGATTTAGCAGGACGAGTGGATGCACGTCTCAGACAAAGACGTCGTGCCCCTAACCAACTCCAACCCCAGACCAACATTTCTCTGGCACCAATCCCCTCCGCCGGCTCTCCAGCCGAACCCATGCAGATTGGACGAACCCGGATCTCACCAGATGAGCGACAACGTCGGGTTCAGACGGGGGCGTGCCTTTATTGTGGGCAACTCGGACATCTACGTCTCCAGTGCCCATTAAAAAGCAAGGCCCCCTCAGTGAACATAGGCACACTGGAGGGGGCATGCCAAAACCAATCGCCTAGGAACCGCTCACTTCTCCCCGTCAGGCTACTTTGGGACAGTCGCTCCCACGTGCTTCATGCTCTCGTCGACTCCGGCTCGGATCAGAATTTAATCAGTGCTACAAAAGTCGAGGAACTGCATTTGCCAACAGTTCTCCTGGAACCGCCATTGTCTGTCCGAGCCCTCGATGGGACACTCCTTCCCCCCATTAACCGGCGAACCGCTCCGGTAATACTGGGGACATCCGGGAACCACTCGGAGGAGATATCATTCCTAGTCATGCCAAAAGCTCAATCCCAGCTCATTCTTGGACGACCCTGGCTCATCCGCCACAACCCACAAATAGACTGGCAGAACAATACCGTCCTTGGATGGAGCCCCCTCTGCCTAGCATCATGTCTTAAGTCGGCGCTCAGTCCCTCTCCAGTAATAACTTCCCCTGAGGAGTTTCCTGACCTCTCCTCGGTCCCAAGTGATTACTCTGATCTCAGAACGGTCTTCAGCAAGTCCCGGGCTACTTCTCTACCTCCACACCGACCCTATGACTGCGCCATTGACCTCCTCTCTGGCACGACTCCACCACGGGGACGTCTCTACTCGCTCTCCCAACATGAAAGGGGAGCCATGGATAAGTACATCTCAGAATCATTAGCCGCCGGCATCATCCGACCGTCATCATCACCCGCCGGGGCAGGCTTCTTCTTCGTGTCCAAAAAAGACGGGTCCCTGCGCCCCTGTATTGACTACAGAGGGCTTAACGACATCACCGTTAAAAACCGGTATCCCCTACCCCTGATGTCAACAGCCTTTGACCTCCTGCAGGGGGCCCAGGTCTTCACCAAGTTGGATCTCCGTAGTGCCTATCATCTTGTTAGAATCAGAGAGGGAGACGAATGGAAGACAGCTTTTAACACCTCATCGGGTCATTATGAATATCTCGTAATGCCTTTCGGTCTGGCCAATGCTCCGGCAGTCTTCCAAGCCTTGGTCAACGATGTCCTTAGAGACTTCATCAACGTATTCGCCTTTGTCTATCTGGATGACATTCTCATCTTCTCTCGCTCCATAGAAGAACACATAAGACATGTTCGCCAGGTGCTTCAAAGGCTTCTTGAGAACCAACTCTTCGTCAAGGCTGAGAAATGTGAGTTTCATCGCACCACTGTTTCCTTTCTGGGCTTCATCATTGCTCCCTCCAAGATCCAGATGGACCCCGCCAAGCTGCGAGCGGTTACTGACTGGCCCCTTCCAACCACCCGTAAAGACCTCCAGCGCTTTCTTGGCTTCGCCAATTTTTACAGGCGATTTATCCGTTGTTATAGTTCTGTAGCCATGCCACTCACCTCCTTGACCTCAGTAAAGAGCCCATTTATCTGGACTAAACAAGCAGCCGGGGCATTTCAAGAACTGAAGACACTCTTCACGTCAGCTCCAATTCTCCAACAGCCTAATCCTTCCCTTCAGTTCGTGGTCGAGGTGGACGCCTCAGATTCTGGGGTAGGGGCGGTGCTATCACAAAGATCCCCCAAGGACAACAAGCTGCACCCCTGCTGTTTTTTCTCCCGCCGACTCTCACCCACTGAGAGAAACTACGGCATTGGGGATCGAGAACTACTGGCTGTAAAACTGGCATTGGAGGAGTGGAGACACTGGCTGGAAGGAACCGAGGTTCCGTTCCTGGTCTGGACAGACCACAAGAACCTGGAATATTTAAGAACCGCCAAACGTCTCAACTCCCGACAAGCTAGGTGGTCTCTGTTCTTTTCACGCTTCAATTTCTCCCTGTCCTACCGCCTGGGCGATAAGAACACCAAACCGGATGCGCTCTCCCGTCACTTTTCACCAGTCCAGAGTCACACAGCCGACGCCACAATTTTGCCTCCCCAATGTCTGGTAGGGGTGACACTACTAGACATCGAGTCACGAGTCAGAACAGCACTCAACCAGGGGTCCGGCCCCCCAGAGACACCAACAGGCAAACTCTTTGTCCCGAGGGCAGAACGGCCTTATGTCCTGGAATGGGGACATGGCTCAAGGCTGGCCTGTCACCCAGGGGCGGCGCGTACACTGGCCCTTGTCCAGCAACGCTTCTGGTGGTCCACCATGAGAAACGACATCCGTCGCTTCGTAAGTGCCTGCGACATCTGCGCAAGGAACAAGACCAGCAACAAACCACCTGCCGGTCACCTTAGGCCTCTTCCAATCCCGCACAGACCCTGGTCCCACATAGCCCTCGATTTTGTCACTGGGCTCCCCGAGTCCGAAGGTCACACCTGTGTGCTCACTGTCGTGGATCGTTTTTCCAAGTCTGCTCACTTCGTTCCCCTCTCTGGTCTCCCCACCGCCAAAGAGACGGCGGACCTGCTGATTACTCATGTTTTCCGACTTCATGGACTCCCGATGGACATTGTATCGGACCGGGGACCCCAGTTTGCAGCAAAATTTTGGTCCGCCTTCTGCAAACTAATCGGTGCTACGCCCAGCTTATCTTCGGGGTATCACCCACAAACTAATGGGCAGACGGAGCGGGCCAACCAGAGCCTGGAGACAGCCATCCGGTGTATGACCTCTAAGGACCCTCGTTCCTGGAGCCGGATGCTTCCATGGATCGAATATGCCCACAACTCCTTGCCTACGACAGCTACCGGTCTCTCACCCTTTCAGTGCTCCCTTGGGTTCCAACCTCCCCTGTTCCCTCCTCAGGAAGAGGAGGTTTCGGTCCCTTCGGTTCAAGCCTTCATTCATAGATGCCGAAGAACTTGGCTAAATGCAAGATTAAAGATCCGCCAGACTGTCTCGGCCTTCAAACGACAAGCCGATCGACGCCGTTCCAGGGCACCGCCCTATCGAGTGGGCCAAAGGGTCATGTTGTCTGCCCGTAATATCCCCCTCAAAACCGTCTCTCGGAAACTTTCCCCCAGGTTTCTTGGCCCATTTACAATCATTAAACTCATCAACCCCTGCACTGTCAGACTCCGCCTTCCCTCCACTATGCGTCGGATAAACCCCTCATTTCATGTCTCCCAGATCAAACCTCTGGTCTTCTGCCCACTAAATCCACCCTCCCGCCCAACTCCTCCTCCCCAAGTCATCGATGGGGGTGAAGCATTCACCGTACGAAGACTGCTGAAGGCTCGGCGACGAGGCAGGGGCCTCCAGTACCTAGTAGATTGGGAGGGCTATGGCCCAGAGGAAAGAAGCTGGATTCCATCAAGACTAATTTTGGATCCATCTCTCATTGAGGATTTCCACAGACAACATCCTAACGCACCAGCCAGAACGCCAGGCGGCGTCCGTAGGAGGGGGGTACTGTCACATTCCAGCCAGATCAACCCAGCACCTCCAGACCCTAGAATTCCACTCCAGGTTTTTCCCCAGCAAGCTCACCTGCCGCTCTAGCACACCTGTAACCGATCATGCAATCACCTCTAGGCTTTTTAAGCACGCTGAGAAAGCCATTCAGTGCCGCAGTATCTTACTCGTGTGCCTCGCGTTTGTTTTGTCCAAGTGATTTTCTAGTCTACCTAGCCTGTTGTCTACCCTGCCTGTTTTTCGGATTTCTCTCTTCTCTACGCCCCTCCTGGTACCTCTGCTGTTTTCGGACTGATTAATGTGTATGACCTCGCCTGTTTTCAAGACTTCGGATTTGTACTCACGATTTGGATTCATTCGCTCTCGCTGCTGGATTTCTGGATACCGACCCTTGCATGGAAAAAGACGATTCTTCTAGCCACCACTTCGCCTACTTCATCAGTCGGCTTCCTCCTCCAACGCGATCACCCGGCTTTCGAGCACTCTCGTGTTCGCGGAGAAAAGACATTCACGGTGAGCACTTTACCTTCACATTCACAGAAGAGAATAATCCGTTGCACTCCATCGTACCTATTAAGCGAACTGATAATAAGGAACGAATCGCAAGAACACGAAAAGATTGCCCGTGTTCGGCTTCCGGGATTGTGGAGATTCCCCCGCGTCATAGCCCCGCCTCCTCTCTCGTCACTAAGGGCTTCCCCAGTCACCAAGCACACACAGCCACTACTTCTCTCCCCTGCTCCTGCTGCAGTGACTCACCCAAGCTCTGGTATATATACAGTATATAAACATTAAAGGATTAAATACTACTTTTTATCACTTAATTCCTGTTTGTCTGCTATTGGGTTCATTGCCACACAATCATCTGTGAACCGCCCGTGACAACTATATATTTTCTGGATGTGGATGCTTAAGTCACACGTATGGAATGAGACTCCAGTGTCACCACAGTCAGAGGTCCACATTTGCAGAATTTGGAGAGTTTACACTTTGTAGTTTGTCTTGCTAAATTTAAGAATTTACAAAGGAGGCTAATAAATTTTTGACTGCTGATTAGACGGACGGATGGACCGACGGACAGATAGATAGATAGATAGATAGATAGATAGATAGATAGATAGATAGATAACTTTATTAATCTAATATGGAAATTAGATATATTAAATAGACAGTTGCGACAATGGAATGAGAACAGGAAGTGGAGGTTACACAACATTAAACATAACTATTAATGAATAAACGAGAATCCTGTGTTGGCCTTTAATCAATAAATTATAACAATTAGAAACTGCACTAAGCAGCCATAACATAAACTATCAATTATAATCATAAAAGATGGTTAAGGCATTGGACTACAGTTCGGAAGATCGCAGGTTCAAACCCCACAACCACCAATTTGCCACTGTTGGGCCCTTGACCCTCAACCACTCAGATGTGTAATGAGATAAAAATGTAAGTCTCTCTGGATAAGAGCATCTGACAAATGCCTAAATGTGTAAGAGAAATAAAAGACTCTGGGATGTGCTGCTATAAGACAATAATCAACAGGACACTACCACTAACTCTGCTTCATTGCACCATCCCATCACTGTTTTTTTTCCCTTTAACAGTTTGACACACAGTATTTTATTACCGATTTATAGTGGAAAATATGTTCTAACACATCCACTCCATATGCAGCATGTCTTTGCATTTAGCTTCTTTGGTTTCTTTAGAAATGCTTTTACACTTTCATTTCAAGGATTTCCTCAGTGCGCTCCTCCACATCTCACTTTCACTCTGACAGTTCAAACCTACAGTACAGTACGGGATGAAAGAATCTCACAGCATCCCTGTGATTTCTGCCCTCTCAGAAGGCTGAGACAACGAAGATGGATGTCTCAGAACAGACGCCCCGATCGAGGACACGAAAACACGGGTGTAGAGAAATGGGGAACATTCACGCCGCCGCTGTTTAAACCTCAGTCCAAGTTTTTATTCAGCAAAGTCTGAAAGTCAACTCTGAGCTGTTTTAGCGGTAAACAATGACAAGCTTCTAATAAACAATCTGCCACGGTTCACTCCATATTAATAACTGACTTTCGTCCCCTGTCAATCTTCATAGAGAAGACCAATTATTCAGGCTTCAGTCAGCTGGAAAGAAATTGGCTTTTCTGAATTGCTCGAGAACTCAGGGAAATCAGCGCAAAATGATGAATAGTCTCAATCCGCGGCTCTGTATTAACCGTGTCTGGGTTCAGAATTCATTAGAAATATAAGACGCAGTTATTTCAGCTGTATCACAAATTGAAACTAAATATTTAATGTTAATCATGATGGAGATGTTACAGTTTATCTAAGATCGCCTAAATATTACAGACGAGAACATGTCTTACTTGATGATGTCAAGTATAAACCTGTGTGTGTGTGTGTGTGTGTGTGTGTGATCAATGACAAGGTGGTAATAAAGTTGAGTAAATGTTATCACAATGAAGTTGATTACTTTGCTATAAAAGCTCGTCTTGATGCATTTTTTCATTGCTCTCTCTCATACAATCTGTGTCTTTCTGTACATAAAATTCATTAAAAAAAAACATATTTCAAAAATTATAAACCATGCAACAGAAACAGACCTGAGTCCCGGGGATATTTTTCTCCATCTTCTCAAGACGCGACCTTTTCACGACTCTGTCCAATCCAAACCTCCAGATCTTTCTTCCACAATCAAGGTCAGTAGAAGTGGAGCTTTACTGCCTCAGGATGAACCGAGTCGACTCCACGCTCCACACAACAGCCGCCTATTTATTTATTTATTATCTCCTGAGATGGCAGGATGTCAGAGAGGTTTTGGATGAAGTTCCTTGAGGGGGTGATGCAACGGAGGAGTTTTCAGTCAAGACAGTTCCAGGTCTGAGGAGGTCATGCGTGGATAGGGGCAACTTCCTGTCCCCAAAACCTCCCTTAGAGAGCAGCATATGCCCTTTTCAAGCTTCCCCCAGGGGATTGAAGGTCTGTTATTTAGCACACTTTCACCTCGATGAGCAGTGATGGCTCTCAGACACATACCAGCAGTCAGCCATCTGGTCAAAGCTCAGCCTGGTCCAGCTCCATCAGCACAGGGTTTGTGATAGGATGCTGAATTATGACTGAGACAAATCAAACCAGTTGCATAGAAAAAACATAGACTGAAGACTCTTTATTAAAAAAGTTATTCAAGAGCAAAATTGAACTTGAAAGAATAGTAATAAAATTCCTTTGACTATTCAGAATAATTGACCAACATTTATTCTCCACATTTAGATGGTGGAAGCATTATGTTTTTCGGTTATCTATCTAAAGGCTCATTATTTGATATTCTTTAGTTTGATATCTCAGGACAGAGTGATTACACCCAGTACACCACAGTCCACCATGCATAGAGCCCAACAGGTAAAGAGCCCCGGACTGATCGAGCCCCATGGGATGTATCAGACAAACAAGACCAATCTATGGAAGCCCCCTCAAAGGATCTGTCGCTAACACCCTGGATATCACAGCACACTCCCAGAGGTCTTGTGGAGTCACGCACCACACGCACTACTGTGTGTGTGTGTATATATATATATATATAGTAACGGGTCCGGTGGCAGTGCCGTGCTGGCATGCAGTTGTCCTCACACAGCGATCAAACGTCTAATTTCAGTTTCATTTGCATTAAAGTCCTTGGGGCAGGTTACATACAGTACGCAACTCTGCTCTGGATATTGAGCACGATGCCAGATAGATCAGACTAGACTTCAAGCTACACTCTCCGCCCTGCTACCTAGTGAGCCTAAGGCGTGAGTGAGGAGTGATAACACATTGGGGCACACGCCCATCACAGGAGCATGCTGTGACAATATACACTAGTATATACAGTATATATATATATATATATATATATATATATATATATATATATATATATATAAATGTACGAAAATCATACATGATTCCAAACATTTTTTACAAATAAATAACTGCAAAGTGGGGTGTGTAATTATTCAGCCCCCTTTGGTCTGAGTGAAGTCAGTTGCCCATAGACATTGCCTGATGAGTGCTAATGACTAAATAGAGTGCACCTGTGTGTAATCTAATGTCAGTACAAATACAGCTGCTCTGTGATGGCCTCAGAGGTTGTCTAAGAGAATATTGGGAGCAACAACACCATGAACTCCAAAGAACACACCAGACAGGTCAGGGATAAAATTATTGAGAAATTTAAAGCAGGCTTAGGCTAGAAAAAGATTTCCAAAGCCTTGAACATCCCACGGAGCACATTCAGAAATGGAAGGAGTATGGCACAACTGTAAACCTATGAAGACAAAGCCGTCCACCTAAACACACAGGCTGAACAAGGAGAGCGCTGATCAGAAATGCAGCCAAGAGGCCCATGGTGACTCTGGACGAGCTGCAGAGATCTACAGCTCAGATGGGGGAATCTGTCCATAGGACAACTATTAGTCGTGCACTGCACAAAGTTGGCCTTTATGGAAGAGTGGCAAGAAGAAAGCCATTGTTAACAGAAAACCATAAGAAGTCCCCTTTGCACAGCAAACACGTGGAAGAAGGTGCTCTCAGGATGAGACCAAAATGGAACTTTTTGGCCAAAATGCAAAACGCTATGTGTGGCGGAAAACTACCACTGCACATCACTCTGAACACACCATCCCCAGTTATCATGCTCTGTGGGTGCTTCTCTTCAGCAGGGACAGGGAAGCTGGTCAGAGTTGATGGGAAGATGGATGGAGCCAAATACAGGGTAATCTTGGAAAAAACCTCTTGGAGTCTGAAAAAGACTTGAGACTGGGACGAAGGTTTACCTTCCAGCAGGACAACGATCCTAAATAAAGCCAGGGCAACAATGGAATGGTTTAAAACAAAACACATCCATGTGTTAGAATGGCCCAGTCAAAGTCCAGATCTAAATCCAATCGAGAATCCTTGTCAAGATCTGAAAACTGCTGTTCACAAACGCTGTCCATCTAATCTGACTGAGCTGGAGCTGTTTTGCAAAGAAGAATGGGCAAGGATTTCAGTCTCTAGATGTTGAAAGCTGGTAGAGACATACCCTAAAAGACTGGCAGCTGTAAGTGCAGCAAAAAGTGGTTCTACAAAGTATTGACTGAATGATACGCACACTTGATATGTTTGCACATATTTTCTTCTTTATTTTCACATTTGTTCATAATAATACATTAAAACATGTTACATAAATTTGATACAATTTTCTATATGTTCACTTGCATATACAATAAAAAAGCTTGTGCTCAGCTCGTGCTTGTGATCGGAACACTTCTCCTGGTTTAAAAATGGACAAAATACAGCCAATTATTTACATATTACCCAAACAAATATCTTAATTAATTAATATATAATTAATACAGGTGGCACGGTGGTGTAGTGGTTAGCACTGTCGCATTGCACCTCCAGGGTCCGGGTTCGATTCCCGGCCAAGCCCGATTCCCGTCTCTGTGTGCATGGAGTTTTCATGTTCTCCCCGTGCTTGGTGGGTTTCCTCCGGGTACTCCGGTTTCCTCCCACAGTCCAAAGACATGCAGATTAGGCTAATTGGCGTTCCCAAATTGACCATAGTGTGTGTGTGCTCTGCGATGGATTGGCACGCTGTCCAGGGTGTACCCTGCCTTGTGCCCAGAGTCTCCTGGGATAGGCTCCAGGTCCCCGCGACCCTAAATACAGGATAAAGCAGTATAGAAGATGAATGAATGAATGAATGAATTATGCACACCCCAATTTGCAGTTATTTATTAGTAAAAAATGTTTAGAACCATGTATGATTTTCGTTCCACTTCTCACGTGTACACCACTTTGTATTGGTCTTTCACGTGGAATTCCAATAAAATTGATTCATGTTTGTGGCTGTAATGTGACAAAATGTGGAAAAACTCAAGGGGGCTGAATACTTTTGCAAGCCATATATTTCCATGTGCACTACTGTACATTGCTTATGAATATATGTAGAGTTTTGTGTATATGTGTTGGTGTGGGATTCCACATCTTACAGAAGCAGTAACATGACAGGACATGCTGTTATTCATACATATTTCATGCTAGGGTGATGTAAATCCACCACAAACTACAGTATTTCTTTCCTAGCACATTACATAGTGAAGTCTTTTACTCCTTTTCCCTTACCAGTGGTTTGCTGAAACTTTCTTATTTTTCTCTAATTAATGACCACACCATTCATTTTTTATATATTTATAGTCATTATAGTTATTTTAAATGTCCTTGAAACAAGTTTGTTCCTTTTGTCATTTACATTATAGCTGCTATAACCACTCATTTCCTACCAATCTCTCTTTTTTTCTCTTTCTTTGTAAAAGTAAACAAAAACAGTTCTGTGTTGTGTTACAGAGAAACCACACATAAGTATATAAGTAATAAGTCTCCTTCGATAAATTTTACATTAACATGTAATTCATGCTTCATGGTTCATGTGGAGCATCCAGAGTACACATCCCTGTGAATGAGCTGTTGGTATTTAAACAATATATTTTTTAACAGAAAGAGTTGCTCATTATTTTTATTATTAATATTATTATTATTAAATAAATACTTAACACTTTCTGGTCAATCAGAATTTAGTAATAGTCATTGCTGTGTGATAAAAAATATATATGTATAGACTACACACTAACGGGCTACAGACCTGAAGACTATAATTACCAGCATGACTTTCAGTTGTACACAGAAATCATCAATCGTGGAGCGACGTACATGAACAGAGAGACTCATATCCTCTCTCTCATCCACTCTAGTGCTTTCGCTCTCTCCGTATCAGAGGGAAAAAGTGGGGAGAGAAATGAGAACAGGAGGAAATTATGCACATTGGGGATATCTATTTCCCGTTTTTCTTTCCAGATAACGGCTTGTTGTTCCAGGCTTTGTTATCTGCCGTGTTTGCCTGTGGGATGATTAGTATAACAAAGGATGGAGGGATGCAAACCTGCTCGCACTTCAAAACAACTTCGGCTACACTTTGAAGATGAAAACTCACTTCAGGCAAAAAAAAAATAATAATAATAAATAAAATGAAAAAAAAAATGGAGCAGTGTTGATATCCGCACACTCACACGCGCCAAAACAAAGCCCCGTGACCAGGCTGATTTGTGTTTAGTAACATGCTTGTAATTGTGTTTTTCGAAACAAGTGTACAACGCAACGCAAAGCCATCGGCGTTTTAGGGTATTTTTTTAATTCTCCTTTTTATGAGAGCCTGTGTTTAACGAAGATATTTGATCCATTATACATTGTTTGTGTCTCCTGCCGATGCCAAGAGAATAATAAATATTGCATTCACCCTAGGTCTTCTAATTCAGTCTCCAAGACAAGTTCATAACTTTCTCAACAGGGAAGCCGGAGATCTCCTGCAGCTTCTACGCCTTCTCCTCAGTACAGATTTCTCTTTATCGCAGCAAATCCACAGAGAGACACTCAATTTGCGTCGTGTGATGCTCAATCACTAAAAACACCACAAACAACCACCGAAGGAAAGAAAATGCTCTTTTATTTTTGGAACTCGTTCTGATGTATTGATGCAGATCTTAAATATCTAATATTTTAAATTCTAGCATTATGTTTATGTTTAATTATAGAAAGTGTGACACAGAAGGAATAAACCAGTGTGTGAAATGCAGTTACAGTAAAACAATCACTAAAGCAGTGGTGTGATGAAGTGCTGTTGCTCTGACCAGCCTGAATCTGATTATTTTTCTATAACATTCTCCTTTGTCTTTTATTCCTCATACACACCAGCACCTTGACCACAACTGCTTTTATTTGTTAATAAATGTCATTTTATACTCATCAGTTTCAGTATGATTAAAAGTACAGGTCCTTATAAAAATGTTTGCATATTGTGATGAAGTTCATTATTTTCTGTAATGTACTGATAAACATTAGACTTTCATATATTTTAGATTCATTACACACAACTGAAGTAGTTCAAGCCTTTTATTGTTTTAATATTGATGATGGTGGCATACAGCTCATGAAAACCCAAAATCCCTATCTCAAAAAATTATCATAAAAAGGTTCTCTAAATGAGCTATTAACCTAATCATCTGAATCAACTAATTAACTCTAAACACCTGCAAAAGATTCCTGAGGCTTTTAAAAACTCCCAGCCTGGTTCATTACTCAAAACCGCAATCATGGGTAAGACTGCCGACCTGACTGCTGTCCAGAAGGCCATCATTGACACCCTCAAGCAAGAGGGTAAGACACAGAAAGACATTTCTGAACGAATAGGCTGTTCCCAGAGTGCTGTATCAAGGCACCTCAGTGGGAAGTCTGTGGGAAGGAAAAAGTGTGGCAGAAAACGCTGCACAACGAGAAGAGGTGACCGGGCCCTGAGGAAGATTGTGGAGAAGGACCGATTCCAGACCTTGGGGGACCTGTGGAAGCAGTGGACTGAGTCTGGAGTAGAAAAATCCAGAGCCACCGTGTACAGGCGTGTGCAGGAAATGGGCTACAGGTTGCAAATTTTGCATGTCATTCGGAAATCAAGGTGCCAGAGTCTGGAGGAAGACTGGGGAGAGGGAAATGCCAAAATGCCTGAAGTCCAGTGTCAAGTACCCACAGTCAGTGATGGTCTGGGGTGCCATGTCAGCTGCTGGTGTTGGTCCACTGTGTTTTATCAAGGGCAGGGTCAATACAGCTAGCTATCAGGAGATTTTGGAGCACTTCATGCTTCCATCTGCTGAAAAGCTTTATGGAGATGAAGATTTAATTTTTCAGCATGACCTGGCACCTGCTCACAATGCCAAAACCACAGGTAAATGGTTTACTGACCATGGTATTACTGTGCTCAATTGGCCTGCCAACTCTCCTGACCTGAACCCCATAGAGAATCTGTGGGATATTGTGAAGAGAAAGTTGAGAGACACAAGACACAAGAATCTTCAAAAGGATTCCCGACCAAGTATTGAGTGCATAACTGAACATAATTTCTGCATTTCGTTGCCTTGTACTTGTACATGTGTAATGACAATAAAGTTGAATCTAATCTAATCTAATCTAATTATTTGAAGGTTGACTTTTTTGTATTAAAAACACTTTTCTTTTATTGGTCGGAAGAAATATGCTAATTTTTTGAGATAGGGATTTTGGGTTTTCATGAGCTGTATGCCACAATCATCAATATTAAAACAATAAAAGGCTTGAAATACTTCAGTTGTGTGTAATGAATCTAAAATATATGAAAGTCTAATGTTTATCAGTACATTACAGAAAATAAGGAACTTTATCACAATATGCTAATTTTTTGAGAAGGACCTGTATATGCACCCCTGACTCCAGAAACAGTTGTATAGGATTGAATATACAGTATGAGGAGTGTTCAAGTCAAACTCGGACTTGTAATAATATTTTTAGTGCATGCACAGTAAGAAGATAAGACTCTTAGCCACAATAAAACCCGGTGCGAACATTTTAATGAAGGACGTATGTCAGTGATTGACAATCCCGGTTGTGGTGTCTCAGAGCCCACTGCAGTCGGTCTTGTGAACATTCAGCGAGTGGAAAAGATCCTTAAAAATTCAACAGATAACCTGTCAACAACTTGTGGAAGAGACACATCTGTCTGTGTGAACTGTACACACACTCATTCACCAGCACCACATGCACATTACAGGAACTCGACTGGGAGTTATTGCCACATCACATATGTCAAGGAGTTTCTGGGAGGCCAGCATTTCAGACATCAAGCAGGCGGCCCGATCAGGCTCTGAAGTACTGAGAAAACTCTCTACCTTGATGGGATTTTTACTCTCAGATCTGTGTTCTGCTCTGCACAAATGCTCTGCCTCGACTTGAACACCCATTGTACTTCTGAAGAGCACTGTGGCATAAAGACGTATAATATAAAATATTATAGCATGTGAGTTCAAACAGATAGGTTCGTTATTAAAAATTTATTATTATGTCAATGTTTGGTTTGTTTTTTATCAAGCTGAAACTTTAAAGCTGGAGGTTGTGTGTGTTTACAGTCCACTATCCTGAAGATGGACCTGATATTTACTCGGCTGTGTGAGATAAGTAAAAATGTAATTCTGCTGTGCAAATATGTGTGAAATTAAATACACACACACAAAATAGTAACAGCTTTAGAGTCGCTGGATTTATCCTGGTCATATTTACTTTTTTTATAGGATGTGATGCTAAACAGTATAGGAGAGAGAGCCATTTCACCACTTCGATAGCTGCATATTTAGTTAAAGATCTCGTTTGGAGGAACGGAGTTCATTTCGGTGGTCTCTTGACCAGTGAGATGATTTAAATCTCTCTAGTGGAGCTTTCTGAGAGATAACGAGGCCTGGACCGGCTTCTTCTGTGATGATACGATCAGTCTGAAGGTGGTTGGAGCGGTGCGGTAGGAGAAGATGGTTAGCGTCGCATACTGATTAGCTGTGGAGCTTATTTATTGAATGATGCAAGATGAAGGGTGGATGAACAAAGTAATATTGCACATAATCGCAAATTAGTCATATCCACTGAATGTAAAACAATTATAGAATACAGCAGCAAGTAAAAAACTAATAAATAAATGTATTAATTATTCATTAATTTTCTATACCGCTTTTCCTCTATTCAGGGTCGCGGGAACCTGGAGCCTATCCCAGGAGGCTTAGGGCACAAGGCAGGGTACACCCTGGACAGGGTGCCAATCCATTGCAGGACACACACACACACATACGCACATTCACACACTACGGTCAATTTTGGGCCCAATTAGCCTAACCTAACGACCAATTAGCCTAACCTGCATATCTTTGGACTGTGGGAGGAAACCCACCAAGCACGGGGAGAACATGCAAACTCCATGCACACAGAGACGGGAATCGAGCCTGGCCGGGAATCGAACCCAGACCCTGGAGGTGCAAGGCGACAGTGCTAATCACTACACCACCGTGCCGCCTGTATTAATTATATATTAATTAATTAAGATATTTGTTTGGGTAATATGTAAATAATTGGCTGTATTTTGTCCATTTTTAAACCAGGAGAAGTGTTCAGATCACAAGCACGAGCTGAGCACAAGCTTTTTTATTGTATATGCAAGTGAACATATAGAAAATAGTATCAAATTTATGTAACATGTTTTAATGTATTATTATGAACAAATGTGAATATAAGGAAGAAAATATGTGCAAACATATCAAAAGGGTCCAATTAATATGTGCATTTCTATATTTTCTTCTTTGTCTCACTAATTGTAGTCCATTTGTAGAAAACAGTTTTATTGGCAGATCTTGTCTTTTTTAAGCATTTATTTCCATAAAGAAAATGAAAGCTGAGAAGCAAAAACAAGAACTTCTGAAGCTTTAACTATGCAACAGCATCTCAAGACCAGCTGAATAATTACTACTAATAATCTTTTGTTCCATGTAATCTGATCTCATGATTACAGATATTAGCAAAATCACACAAGATTTTTATTTGCTAAGATATCTTTTTCTTTTCTTAATTTTGCAGTATAGTCTACAGTATTTAAACAGTATTTAAACAGTATTTATAGGGGTGTGGGGGGGGGGTTGTCAGTGGGGGAGGCAGAGTTCAATAAGGAGACAGCTCTGGGAAAGAAGCTGTTACTCTGTCTGCTGGTTCTTGACCTGGGACACCTGAAGCACCTACCGGAAGGCATGAGAGAAAACAGTTTGTGGGCGGGGTGAGGGTAATACTGCGTGCTCAACGCATGCAGTGTTTCTTCTGGATGTCCTCAATTGCTGGAAGCAGAGTCCCTATAATAGCGGTAGAAGTTCACCAGAGTGGCTGAAGACAGCTGGTTCTTCTTAAGTGTTCTCAAGGAGAAGAGGCGCTGGTGAGCCTTCTTGATCAGGCTAGAGATGTTGGTGGTACGAAATGTGGCTCCCCAGGAACGTAAAGGATTAGACAGGCTGTAATACAAAACAGAAGAAGTGTAGCTGTCTATGTTCATGTGAGAGCCACAGGTGGCCTGAGTGGCAAACATACTCCAGTCCGTGTGTAGAAACCTGTCATGGAGTGTGAAATCTATCCCCGCTGGCCACACTTTGATGGTCTTAACTGATGGCTTCACACAGTTCATGAGGGGTGAGTACTTAGGGGTGAGGAACAAAGAAAGGTGGTCTGATTGTCCCAAGTGGAGAAGGCCACATTATAGGTTTCTAGGTTAAGGACAGCTGTGCAAGTGTTTCACTACAATTCACGCTGTGTATGGTTGTGTATGTGACAAAATTTTTATTTTATCTTAAATAAGAAACAAAAACACACATTAGCCAAGTAGCTCTATTCGGCTTTAATTCGAATAAAATTTTCCCGAAATGTTACCTGAGAAAAGTGGGATTTCAGCATGATGCCCCCACCCCCAAAAAAAAACTAAATCCAAACCCTAACCATCCCCCCCATTCCTGGGTACATCAGCACTGTTATTTGTAAATCGATTAGGCACATCTTGAGCTAGGTGGGGTATCTCTATTAATCTGATTTTTATTTCACGATTAAACTCCATACTGGTGGAAAAGAAAAAAAAAAGAATACCTTGCACACAGCAGCAAAACTACACTGAGCGTCCTGTTGTCTTTTGGAATAAGACATCACACATGTCCTCCACCTCCATGCTGTCAGATTTCACTTTAGATCACATGAGAAATAGTGAGAATCACCCCCCCACGCTACCCCCCCCCTAAAAGGAAAGAGTACAGAGCCTTAAATGTGTGGTCAGGTCCATCAAGCATGCTGGAAAAAGAGAAAACACTCACACACGTCATCACGGCAATGTGTGTGTACTTTGACATGAAGACGGACCAAGAGAGGAATAAAAGTGAGAGTTTCTGAAAGAGAAATTCACTGTGCAGTACAAGAATGTGTATCTGTACAATGGTTCAAGTTCAAAGGCTTTATTGTTATTTCAACCATATACAGTTAGTACAGTACACAGTGAAATGAAACAACGTTCCTCCAGGACCAAGGTGCTACATGCAAAATAAATTTACAATATAAATTAATAGAAACACTAAACTACCTAACTAAAAAGGCCTAGTTAGCTGGCTAGCAGAGACAAGACAGATAGACTAACATAAATTACAACATAGATTTACAAAAACTAACTAGCTAAGTAAGACTACAGGTTTTACAAACAACATAAAGTGCACGTGCAAATGTGCGAACAAGAGCAGCAACAAAGTGACAGTGCAATGAACACGACATAACATAACAGAATACTATGGTGTTGAGGTAGTGAGAAACTGTAAACATCAGCAGCAAGAATTGAGGAATTAGTGCAAAAAGTAGACCAGTAATGATTATTGTGCAAAAAGTAGTCCAGTAATGATTATTGTGCAAAAGAGATAAACAGTGAAGCATTTACAGATTGGTGTGTATGATACTTTGGTAGTGTAGGTCAGTGTGCCTGCGCTTGTGTTGATATGTCAGACAGTTGATATGAGTTAAGCTGAGTGATAATGTGTGTGTGTGTGTGTGTGTGTGTGTTTATCAGTCCAGTCCCTTTTTGTTGAGGAGACGGATGGCTTGTGGAAAATGTGTGCCCGAATGCTTCGGTACCTTTTTCCAGATGGCAGGAGTGTGGAGTGTGTGAGAGGGGTGTGTCTGATCAGCCACAATGCTGGTGGATTTTCGGATGCAGCGTGTGGTGTAGATGTCTTCAACAGAGGGGAGAGAGACCCCGATGATCTTCTCCGCTGTCCTCACTATCCGCTGTAGGGTCTTGCGGTCCGATATGGCACAATTCCCGAACCAGACAGTGATGCAGCCGCTCAGGATGCTCTCGATAGTTCCTCTATAGAAGGTGGTCAGGATCGGTGGTGGAAGCTGGGCCTTCCTCAGTCTTCTCAGAAAGAAGAGACGCTGTTGGGCTTTCTTGAGTAGGGAGCTGGTGTTGAGGGACCCAGGTGGACACCCAGGAATTTGGTGCTTTCAACGATTCCCACAGTGGAGCCTTTGATGATCAGCGGAGAATGGTCGCCTCGTGTCCTCCTAAAGTCAACAACCATCTCCTTTGTCTTGTCAACATTCAGAGACAGGTTGTTGTCTTTACACCAGTCCGTTAGCCTCTTCCTCTCTGTACGCTGACTCATCGTTCTTGCTAATGAGACCCACCACAGTCATGTCATCAGCGAACTTAATGATGTGATTCGAACTGTGTGTGGCTACACAGTCGTGAGTCAGCAGTGTGGAACAGCAGGGGACTGAGCACACAGCCTTTCTGGGGCCCCAGTGCTCAGTGTGGTGGTGCTGGAGGTGCAGTTCCCGATCCGTACTGACTGAGGCCTTCCGGTGAGAAAGTTCAGGATCCAGTTGCAGAGGGAGGTGTTCAGGCCCAACAGGCTCAGCTTCACGATCAGTTGTTGGGGGATGATAGTGTTGAATGCTGAGCTGAAATCTATGTACAGCATTCGAACGTATGTGTCCTTCTTGTCCAACTGTGTGAGGGCAAGATGGAGTGTAGTGGAGATGGCGTCGTCCGTTGAGCGGTTAGTATGGTACGCAAATTGGGTCCAGTGAGGGGGGCAGCAGGGTCTTGATGTGTCTCATGACGAGCCGCTCGAAGCACTTCATGATAGTGGTGTAAGTGCAACGGGACGGTAGCCATTGAGACAGGACACAGTAGACTTCTTGGGCATGGGGACGATGGTGGTGGCCTTGAAGCACGTGGGAACGATGGCCCTGCTCAGAGAGATGTTGAAGATGTCGGTGAGAACATCTGCCAGCTGTTCAGCACATTCTCTGAGCACTCTGCCTGGGATGTCTGGTACAGCATCTTTACGTGGGTTGACTCTGCGTAGAGTTTTCCTCACCTCAGCTGTAGTGAGACACAGCACCTGGTCGTTCGGAGGAGGGGTGGTCTTCCTCGCCGCCACGTCGTTCTGCCTGTCAAACTGAGCGTATAAGTTGTTCAGCGCATCTGGGAGGGAGCCGTCACAGGCAGCTGATGTCGTCCTGTAGTTTGTGATGGCTTGTAAGCCCTGCCACATGCGCCGTGTGTCGTGTGTCGCTTATGTATGTGAAGTGGTTGTGGATTCTCTGGGCGTGTGCGCGGTACTCTGTCGCTGAGCCATGTCTCCGTGTAATCAAAGACACAGCAGTCTCTAACCTCACGCTGTGTAGCCTGCTGGAGTCGGATGTAGTCCAGTTTATTAGGGTGCTTTATAATCATAATTGTATAGTAATAGCACATTCCTGAGTGTTTAATTTATTCACTTATGATTATCATTAATCAAAGATTGCAGAAGTACACAAATTCATCAGTCAAGTGAAAGTACAAGTATTTGGTGGTAAAATGTACTCCAGTACAAGTAAAGATACCACTTAAAAAAAAAAAAAAAATAGTAAGTATGTGCTGTATAATGTATAACTTTAAGTACAAAAGTACCAGTACTCCACTAAGAATCTTTGTTTTCTGGAACAGTACAGCGGTACCACACCATACAAACTGAATCTGATTCAGAGGCGAGTTCTTAAGGTGAAATTTCATATTGTAAAACGCATTGTATCATAGGAAATAATGTAAATACAGATCTGGCCTTTAAAAACGCACGTTTTCAGAAAAGGGATCCCACGACTTGCCGCGGCTTCCCGCGGGAAGCTGTGAAAATGCCCTTCATTACCTGTAGGGGGCAGTCATGTTTCAGTCTGAAGTATTGTGTGTCTACTGAAGCCGAACATGTGTTAGGCGCCCATTGACAGCAAACGACAAGCTCAAACTGAACGTGTCAAGCTCAAACGTGTCAAGCTCAAACTGATATGTATTTATTCTTAATTTTTTTCTCTCCTTCAATGATGCTACTTCTTTGCCTGCGCTTTCTCCATTCAGAATTATTATTATTATTAGTAGTAGTAGTAGTAGTTCTCTGAATTTATTATCGTTCTTATTCTTATTATTATTGTAACGCACCCGCGCGTGTGTGCAAAAAGACTACAAGATGTATGGTATATTAGCCTAAAACATTATTGTTATAGTGTGTTAATGTGTTCTAAATATAAACAGGCACTGGTGTGGCTCAGTGGTTAGGTGATTCGGCCGCCATGCGGTCGACCTGGGTTCGATTCCCAAAGTGCTGGTTTGTACTAAATGCATGTTTGCAATTGAGATTTTTTTCTTAAGCTATGAAACGTCTCGGGTTACTTTGCAGTAACCCTGTTCCCTGAGAGGCGGGAACGAGATGCTGCGTTAGAACGCTTATGGGAACTATCTTGTCGCATTGCCGGCCATGAAGCATGTGTGGAAAAACGCCATTATCTGGCTACATATAACCTCGGTCAGGTGACGTCATCTGATTAGATCAGGTGGAGGTTATAAATACCGGAAAGCCGGCAACAAAACCTCAGATTATTTGTCTGAATGGACGTCCGGTCACATGGTAGTGCGGCGTTCGGACGCAGCATCTCGTTCCCGCCTCTCAGGGAACAGGGTTACTGCAAAGTAACCCGAGACGTTCCCTTTTCGAGGCTTCACTCAATGCTGCGTTAGAACGCTTATGGGAACGAGAATACCAACGCCGCCGCACTACAGGTGTCTGGACCCCAAGGTTGTGTAGCGTGTGCGCACAAGGCCGAGAAGGTCTCAGATTCATGTCCGGGAAGCTGAACCGAGGACTCGTGAGCCTGGGGTGGCATGGACATCCAGACTATAAAATCTTATAAATGTGTGCGGAGAGGACCAACCCGCTGCGTCACACACTTGTTGCAGGGGAGTACCTCTTGCAAGAGCAATAGATGAGGCGACCCCTCTGGTTGAATGAGCCCTGACTCCTAGGGGCGAAGTGTGTCCACGCGCCTCATAGGAGAGGGCAATAGCATCTCTCACCCAGTGTGACAGAGTATGTGTGGTGGCGGCCGCCCCCCGGTTGCGGCCTCCATAACATATAAAGAGTTGCTCTGACTTACGCCACTGGCTGGTGCGGTGGACATAAGCCTGAAGAGCACGTACTGGGCACAGTAGGTGAAGTTTCTCCTGCTCCGAATCCGCAAAGGGCGGAGGACAGAAGGCTTCCAGGATGACAGGGTGCATGGTAGAGAAAGGAACTTTCGGTAGATAGTTTGGGTGAGGATGCAGAATGGCCTTGACTAGCCCAGGGGCAAAGTCCAGGCAGGATGGGGAGACTGACAATGCACGCAGGTCTCCGATCCTCTTTAGAGAGGTGATGGCCATAAGAAGAACCATCTTGAGAGTCAGAAGCCTGTCGGGCGCTGACTCTAGCGGTTCAAAAGGAGTCTCGATCAAACCTTCGAGCACGATAGATAAATCCCAAGAGGGAGCCGTGACTCTAGTGGGTGGCCTCAACCGTTTAGCTCCACGAATGAAACGGGCAACTAAAGGGTGATTTCCTACAGTAGCCCCTTCAGACAGGACGTGGCAGGCTGAAATAGCGGCCACGTACGTTCTGAGGGTACTAGGGCACAAGCCCGAGGACAATTTCTCTTGCAGGAATTCTAGCACTGAAACAATTCGGCAGTGGACTGGGTCCACCTGCTTAGCCATGCACCAGCTCTCGAATACCTTCCATTTGAAGGCATAAATCCTTCTAGTGGAGGGAGCCCTAGCACTTAGGATGGTGTCAATTACGCCGGCTGAAAGGCCGGCTTGACTCAATTGGTCCCGTTCAGGGGCCAAGCGTGAAGGTTCCAAAACTCGGGCCGGGGATGAAATATTGTCCCCTGCGCCTGAGATAGAAGATCCCTCCTCACTGGAATCATCCAAGGTGAGCCGTCGAGGAGTGATATTATTTCTGAGAACCATACTCGGGCCGGCCAACGGGGCGCTATCAATAAGAGGCGCAAACCGTGTTGACGGACCCTCGCCAGGACTCCCGGGAGCAGAGCTATCGGAGGGTACGCATAGAGGCGTAAATTGGGCCACGTATGGGCCATCGCGTCCAGACCCAGGGGAGCTGGATGAGTCAGAGAGTAGTAGAGGGGACATTGTGCAGTCTCCTGTGAGGCAAAGAGGTCCACCTCCGCTGTAGAGAATCTCTCCCAGATTTGAGTGACTACTTCGGGGTGGAGTTTCCATTCCCCGTGATTCACAGCTCGTCTGGACAGAAAGTCTGCTCCCACATTCCTGTACCCTGGAATGTGAATCGCCCTGAGGGACAGGAACTTGTCCTGAGCCCAGAGCAGAACCTGATGTGCTAGCTGGTTCAAGCGTCGTGAGCGCAGGCCGCCCTGGCGATTTATATAGGAGACTACTGATGTGCTGTCCACCCGCACTAGGACATGGTAGCCTCTCAGCTGCTGGAGGAAATGCTGTAGAGCTAAAAATAGAGCCATCATTTCGAGGCAATTGATGTGCCATGCGAAAAGGTGGCCTCTCCAGACCCCTTGGGCTGGACGGCCATCCAAGACCGCGCCCCAGCCGGTAAGGGAAGCGTCTGTCGTTAGCATTTTGCGACGACAAGACGGACCTAGAGTGGGACCCAAGGCGAGAAACCGGGGTCTGAACCACATAGAAAGGGTACGAAGTCCTTTGCGCGTAACCCTTATCCGCCTTCGGGGATTTGTTCTCGTGTGAACTCCCCTGGCTCTTAACCACAGCTGAAACGCTCTCATGTGCAGGAGACCCAAGGGTATCACCATGGACGCAGCTGCCATGAGGCCTAAACATTTTTGTAAGTGATGTACAGTCACTTCTTGGTCTAGTCTGATTTCCTTCAGAGCGTTGTTTATGGATTCGACGCGAGCAGGAGACAGATGTGCCTGCATAGCGATCGAATTCCACCTGACGCCCAAGTAGGTTGTCACTTGTGCTGGAAAGAGAACGCTTTTCGTGGCGTTGAGTCTCAATCCCAGCAAGTGAAGGTGAGCTAGGACGACATCTCGGTGTCGAAGTGCTAGCTGCTGAGACTGGGCCAGTATTAGCCAGTCGTCTATGTAATTCAGAATGCGGATGCCCTGGAGTCTCAAAGGAGCCAGAACTGCATCCATGCATTTTGTATATGTGCGGGGTGATAAGGCTAGACCGAATGGAAGAACCCGAAATTGGTAGGCTTTTCCCCCAAAGGCGAACCTCAGGAACTTCCTGTGCTGTGGCAAAATTTCTATGTGGAAATATGCGTCCTTTAAATCTACTGTCACAAACCAATCCTGTGGTTGGATTTGTGAAACAATAGTCTTTATGGTCAACATTTTGAAGTTGCATTTTTTGAGATAGCGGTTCAAACCGCGAAGATCCAGAATTGGACGCAGACCCCCGTCCTTTTTGGGGACCAGGAAGTACCGACTGTAGTAACCTGACTCCATGTCTGGAGGAGGAACCTGTTCTATGGCTCCCTTCTGCAGTAATTTCTGGAGTTCGGAACTCAGAAAACGCGCCCTTTCCGGTATCACGGAAGTGGAGACCACGCCGTTGAAACGCGGAGGGCGATATGCAAACTGGATCCTGTATCCTTTCTCTACAGTCTTTAAAACCCAGGGGGATATGCCTGGCAGTAGCTTCCACGCTGCCAGCTTCTCCGAAAGGGGTGCAAGTACTTCTACTGGGCTGGGGGGTGTTAGTGGTTCGGTGTCCTGGAATATAGCAGGATGCGACCGAAGGACTAACGTGTCGGAGACCGGTGTTGTCCGAAACACCAAAGGCGGCGGAAACTGAACATCGATCTCCTGGGGGTGCCCAGGGGGGCATGCTCCTATGTGCCCATCCCCAGGGGGGGTCACCCCCACGGTCCTGAGCTCTGCTATCAGGGACGCTTCTTCGCGAAGAAGACAGAGCGGTCTATTTTTTTGGGGGCGGCCTGAGGGGGGCGCCGAGCCGTACCCCAGTCCTTACGGGGGGGTGCGCGGCTACTGACGCTTTCCTTCTGCGCCTCTCGTCTAGCGAGACTGAGATTGGGTCGAGGTTGGGTGGCCGATGGCCTCGACACCTGGGCACGGCGTGGGATAAATTTCCCAAAAGCTTGTTCATAGAGACTGGCCTCTCTAAATCTGGTAGCGACAGTATTTACAGCTTCGCCAAATAGGCCTGAGGGTGAGATGGGAGCATCGAGAAGGAATGCCCGATCTTTGTCCTTAATGCCAGTTAGATTTAGCCAGAGGTGTCTCTCTGCAGACACCAGGGATGCCATAGAACGGCCAATAGCACGGGCTGTCTGTTTCGTCGCACGCAGGGACAGATCAGTAGCCCGGCGTAATTCTATGAACGCTTCCTGATTCATATTGCCGCTCGTGCTCAGATCATTCAGCAGGTCGGCCTGATACGCCTGCAAAACCGCCATGGTGTGCAAGGAAGCGCCGGCCTGACCAGCTGCTTGGAACGCCTTCCCTAACAGGGTAGAAGAAGTTCTACATGCCTTGGAGGGAAGGGTTGGCTTTTTTAATGAAGATGATGTTCCAGGAGCGAGATAGCCCGCGAGCGTCTCCTCAATCTGGGGCATCATCACATAACCCTGTGCTTTTGCATCAACAATATTCGAATAAAATGAAGTTGAAGGTACAAAAATACGGGAAGAAAAGGGACGTCTCCATGAACGAGATAACTCGTTGTGGAGATCATCAAAAAAGGGGAGAGAACGGCGTTGTGACGCCATCTCCTGGCCACCCGATAGAAATCTGTCATCCAGTTTGGAACGTTTTGTATGAGCTTGCTCTTGTGGCCAGTCAATATGTAAACGTTCAACTGCGCGTGTTATAACCTCAATTAATTCCTCATACTCTCTATCATCCCTAGAGGATCGTTCTGAGGTAGCTACATCCATTTCAACTGAAGCAAGCGAGTGAGTCTCCCTCAAACACTCCCGAGAAGCACCGAAGTGCGCTCGCGAAGTGGGGGGGGGAGAGAGAGAGATCGGGGGAGGAAACGAGAGAGAGGAGGGGCTCCGTCTCTCGTGCCTCGGCCAAATCAACCTGTGAGCCCCAGGAGTGCAGAGCGGCTCGTGGCTCCCTAAAGAACGCGAGACGCGCTCGTAGCACTTTCATCTGGAGATTATCACAGTGCTCACACTCTCCTTCAAGTCCAAGGAGAGCGTGGCTTTCACCCAAACACTCAAAACAGAGATTATGGCTATCGTCTTGAGAAAGACGGTTACCGCACGGGCATGATAGACTGGACTCGGCCATTATATCTGGTGAGTTTTTTTTTTTTTTTTTTTCTCTGTTAAGAATGGTTTCTTATATATCCTTTTTTTTTTTTTTTTAAATGCTTGCTGCACACACGCGATCACAAGTCGGCATGAAGACAAATGATCTGAGGTTTTGTTGCCGGCTTTCCGGTATTTATAACCTCCACCTGATCTAATCAGATGACGTCACCTGACCGAGGTTATATGTAGCCAGATAATGGCGTTTTTCCACACATGCTTCATGGCCGGCAATGCGACAAGATAGTTCCCATAAGCGTTCTAACGCAGCATTGAGTGAAGCCTCGAAAAGGGAACACATTAGCACTCACATCACAGTTGCTATAATTTAATGATAATCATAAGCAAAAAGTGTAAAACAACGGATTCACATTTATTACATTTTTACCCAGAGCGGGATTCGAACCAGGGTCTGGATGATTTTATACTATTATACACACTACGTGGAAAATGCTTCAATTTCATTGGCTGTCACTGAGTTCCAGCTATTCACCGCTGGCCGCCGCGGGCCAGTCGTGAATAGCTGACACTCAGTGACAGCCAATGAAATTGAAGCATTTTTGCGGCTTTCCACGTGGTGTGGCGTTGCTTAAATAATAGTATAAAATCATCCAGACCATGGTTAGAATCCCGCTCTGGGTGAAAATGTAATAAATATGAATCCTTTGTTTTACACTTTTTGCTTATGATTATCATTAAATTATAGCAACTGTGAGGTGAGTGCTAATGTGTTTCATAGCTTAAGAAAAAAATCTCAATTGCAAACATGCAATTAATACTGAGGCATAACTTGATAATGTAATGGCATGGTTATATCCAAAACTTGCGGCGCGGTGGTGTAGTGGTTAGCACTGTCGCCTTGCACCTCCAGGGTCTGGGTTCGATTCCCCGGCCAGGCTCGATTCCCGTCTCTGTGTGCATGGAGTTTGCATGTTCTCCCCGTGCTTGGTGGGTTTCCTCCGGGTACTCCGGTTTCCTCCCACAGTCCAAAGATATGCAGGTTAGGCTAATTGGCGTTCCTAAATTGCCCGTAGTGTGTGATTGGGTGTGTGAGTGTGTGTATGTGTGTGTGCCCTGCAATGGATTGGCACCCTATCCAGGGTGTACCCCGCCTAGTGCCCGAAGTCTCCTGGGATAGGCTCCAGGTCCCCCGCGACCCTGAACACAGGATTAAGCGGTATAGAAGATGAAGATATCCAAAACTTGGTTTGTGGCTATTAAATAATAAGACTTCACTTATTCAGCCGAAACACTTTTAATTGAAATTGCAATTAATTGTTACAATCTCCATGTGCCGGTGCTCCAGATGGCCAGTCCGTCACTGCATATTACTGTAGTAGTACACTAAGAAAATGCTGGGTTTCTGTAAACACATCGTTGGGTTGTTTATGCTGGGTAAAATTTCTGTGTTATTTCGGGTACTTTTATCACAAATGTTGGGTTGCTTTTGCTATGAATACTAAAAGTGCTGCATGATTAAACTCAATGCAAAAAAAAAAAGTTTTGTCCCTAGACTTTTTGTTCTGGTGTTTATGGGTGAACACGATGGTTTAAGAATTTAATTAAAAACGAATATATATAGGCGGCGCGGTGGTGTAGTGGTTAGCACTGTCGCCTTGCACCCCCAGGGTCTGGGTTCGATTCACCGGCCAGGCTCGATTCCCGTCTCTGTGTGCATGGAGTTTGCATGTTCTCCCCGTGCTTGGTGGGTTTCCTCTGGGTACTCCGGGTTTCCTCCCACAGTCCAAAGATATGCCGGTTAGGCTAATTGGCGTTCCTAAAATTGCCCGTAGTGTGTGATTGGGTGTGTGAGTGTGTGTATGTGTGTGTGCCCTGCGATGGATTGGCACCCTGTCCAGGGTGTACCCTGCCTAGTGCCCGAAGTCTCCTGGGATAGGCTCCAGGTCCCCCGCGACCCTGAACACAGGATTAAGCGGTATAGAAGATGAATGAATGAACGAATATATATATATATAAGTGGCATTTTAATTCAAATCCAACAATTTAATGGTTAGTGATAGGTGCATGGTCGTCAACTCGCACGTTCTGTGATATTCCATTGTAATTCATATTGCCGTAGTTTTTAGAGCCATTTACTAAAGCATTCGCTAGTTAGTAAGTAAGCAAATAAAAGATAAATATAGCTTTAAATGGTACTTCAGCGTAGTAAAAGTACCCTAGCATGAGTTTATATATATATATATATATATATATATATATATATATATATATATATATATATATATATATATATATATATATATATATCCCTTTATATATAGATAAAAATGAAAATATTATGTATAAATAAAATATAATTTATATATTCATGTTTAATTAAATTCTTAACATTTTAATGGTTAGTGATTGTTGCAGACATTCACACAATTTTGGGGGGAAGAGATTGGCTTGTACAGGCTGAGTTTGGAGGCTAGAGTTTTTTTTTTAATGAGACAATACAAAAAAATACAGAACATGTTAAACACTTTTAAGAATAATAACTGCAGCAATAATAAAAAATATATATTTTTTTCATTAATTAGAAATAAGAACTATAGATTTTAGCGTCCAAAGAAAGGTTAAAATACACGAGAGGATTGAAATTAAGTATAAACCGTGAAAAGATAAAAGATAATAAAAGATTATTAAATTAAATTAATTTAAGAGAGTTTAAAATTGAGGTCATTTCTAGAAGGAAAAGATGGAAATACAATTCCCAGATAGCAAGGTGACATTGATTCAATGTTGAAATTTCATCAGAATCATCATTTTGGTTGAGGTTGATTTTTCAATGCTAAATAATGTTGAATCAATGTTGACAATTCAATGCTTTTCTGTGTTGAAAAGACAAACATTGAATCAATGTTGATTTTTGGTTTTGGAACCCATCCTCATTCAACAATGTAAGGCAAATTAAATTAACTAAGTGCATTTCTATAAAATGTGTATGCATGTGTGTATGTGTTTAAAACAGGTTCAAAAATTGACTACGAGAGATTTGCCATGGTGCTTAAAAAAATAAAATAAATCAATAATAAAAAAAAAAATAAAAAATAAAAAAAAAAATAAAAAAAATAAAAATAAAAATAAAAATATATATATATATATATATATATATATATATATATATATATATATAGTTATTGAGGGAAAAAAATTATTTGACGGTAAGTTTTGTGTATTTACCTTGCTGTCTAGTTTACTCACTTGAGAGCTTAATTCCTGTTTGCCATTCAAAAGTACTCAATTTTCGGTTCGCATTTAACATCGGAGGGTTTTTTTACACTGTCGCCACGTCAGTATAATATACTCTACAGACATGAGAATTCAATATGTTGTAGTCTGGAAGTTCCTGCCACTCACGGTGAAAGAATTTTGGCGATGCGACCTACGGTATTCTGTTGGGAAGCATTTGTTTGAGAGCTTACAGTAGTTCCTGTTTCCCGTTGTCTGTGTCTGACCCACAGCAGTGTGCGTGCCCCACATGGAAAGAACCTATATGAGGATATATGAAACCTATATGCAGAATATATGCGCATTTCTCCTCACCTATATGAGGATATATGCGCATATATGAAACCTATATGCATTAAATAATGCGCATATATCCGCACTTATATGAGGACATATGCGCATATATGAAACCTATATGCAGTATATATGCATATACAGTGGTGTGAAAAACTATTTGCCCCCTTCCTGATTTCTTATTCTTTTGCATGTTTGTCACACTTAAATGTTTCTGTTCATCAAAAACCGTTAACTATTAGTCAAAGATAACATAATTGAACACAAAATGCAGTTTTTAAATGAAGGTTTACGTTATTAAGGGAGAAAAAAAACTCCAAATCTACACGGCCCTGTGTGAAAAAGTGATTGCCCCCCTTGTTAAAAAATACTGTAAATAAACTGTGGTTTATCACACCTGAGTTCAATTTCTGTAGTCACCCCCAGGCCTGATTACTGCCACACCTGTTTCAATCAAGAAATCACTTAAATAGGAGCTACCTGACACAGAGAAGTAGACCAAAAGCACCTCAAAAGCTAGACATCATGCCAAGATCCAAAGAAATTCAGGAACAAATGAGAACAAAAGTAATTGAGATCTATCAGTCTGGTAAAGGTTATAAAGCCATTTCTAAAGCTTTGGGACTCCAGCGAAAGTGAGAGCCATTATCCACAAATGGCAAAAACATGGAACAGTGGTGAACCTTCCCAGGAGTGGCCGGCCGACCAAAATTACCCCAAGAGCGCAGAGACAACTCATCCGAGAGGCCACAAAAGACCCCAGGACAACATCTAAAGAACTGCTGGCCTCACTTGCCTCAATTAAGGTCAGTGTTCACGACTCCACCATAAGAAAGAGACTGGGCAAAAACGGCCTGCATGGCAGATTTCCAAGACGCAAACCACTTTTAAGCAAAAAGAACATTAAGGCTCGTCTCAATTTTGCTAAAAAACATCTCAATGATTGCCAAGACTTTTGGGAAAATACCTTGTGGACCGACAAGACAAAAGTTGAACTTTTTGGAAGGTGCGTGTCCCGTTACATCTGGCGTAAAAGTAACACAGCATTTCAGAAAAAGAACATCATACCAACAGTAAAATATGGTGGTGGTAGTGTGATGGTCTGGGGTTGTTTTGCTGCTTCAGGACCTGGAAGGCTTGCTGTGATAGATGGAACCATGAATTCTACTGTCTACCAAAAAATCCTGAATGAGAATGTCCGGCCATCTGTTCGTCAACTCAAGCTGAAGCGATCTTGGGTGCTGCAGCAGGACAATGACCCAAAACACACCAGCAAATCCACCACTGAATGGCTGAAGAAAAACAAAATGAAGACTTTGGAGTGGCCTAGTCAAAGTCCTGACCTGAATCCTATTGAGATATTGTGGCATGACCTTAAAAAGGCGGTTCATGCTAGAAAACCCTCAAATAAAGCTGAATTACAACAATTCTGCAAAGATGAGTGGGTCAAAATTCCTCCAGAGCGCTGTAAAAGACTCATTGCAAGTTATCGCAAACGCTTGATTGCAGTTATTGCTGCTAAGGGTGCCCCAACCAGTTATTAGGTTCAGGGGGCAATTACTTTTTCACACAGGGCCATGTAGGTTTGGATTTTTTTTCTCCCTAAATAATAAAACCCCTCATTTAAAAACTGCATTTTGTGTTTACTTGTGTTACCTTTGACTAATAGTTCAATGTGTTTGATGATCAGAAACATTTTGTGTGACAAACATGCAAAAGAATAAGAAATCAGGAGGGGGCAAATAGTTTTTCACACCACTGTATATGTGTAAGGTTTTATAATATTGTAAGACAGTGTAATCTAATAAGAAGATTCCTGTGCCTTGAGAACAGACCCCTCACTATGCTTCCTCATGCCTTCTGTAGTAACTAACACCTTGTATATCCTGTATTCAGACAAGGATACATCCAAATGGCTCCTGTCTGCTAGAACCCTTTTGTTTAATCAGGAGAATGCAAATGTATCTCCTCACACCTGTCTGTCTCCGGGTCCCTCAATGACTGACATGTTAATGACTGGTTCTTTTGATGTTTGGGACGTAGCAGCGTTTAAATGTGCTCTCTTTGCTGAGAATAAACAGAGATCTTCAGACATCATGCCGGCGTGTGTGGTGTGTTTGTCTCTCCCGGTCGATCGGGCCCGGACCGGTAAGTGTATCAAGGTGCAGCGGACACAACAAGAAATAACTCTTCTACTCTTAGCTTGGACACTTCTTCTACATTTTAAACTTAACAATATGATAATATATGCGTATATATGCCGCATGTAGGCAACATTGAGGTGCATATATGTGCATATACAGGCCATATAGGTCTCCTGTATTGCTTCTTTATGTCCACATATAAGCCCTACTGTATATGTACATACAAGATATGTCTCCTATGGCAGTATCTGGTCATTTTAGCTCATATCTCACTTTGGCAACTGTCATACATGATGCCTAGCTCATATTTTCTATTATCAAGGCAATAACTAAGAACTACCAAAAAAAAATGCAAAAAACTAATCCTAATTGCCCACATACAGTATCTGAGGATATATGCATATATATGAAACCTCAGTCTCCGTGAAAATCTTTTTGAAACACGTCACTAAAATTAACTGAAATGAGAAATATATCTATAGAAAGCTTAAAGTGTCTACTTTTAAATGATGCAAGTCACATTGAAAACAAATATTCTCAGTTTATGTAATCCGTATGAAACCAAGGAGAGGCACAGAATTTCTGTCGCACTTATATGCTAATGACCCGAGGGAGGACACGCCCACACGCCAATCACACGGAAATCTGTCCGGGTAATTTACATACTAGACCATGCCCCCGGACACCGGCATGAAAAACGAACACAGAGAGACAGGCTTGAAAATACTCCGATTCAGTGAGTTTTCTGCACGTTTTGGAAGATGGCACGCGCTTACACATCCGACGAAACTCTTCAGAATGTTCTGGAAAGTTGGAGGAGTTTACATTTACCTCAGAAGAAGACTGTGTGACTCCGACGACGAACGGGAGCATTTTGAACAGAGAATAGACCCATGCTACACTGGGTAAGTTATTAAGTCTTATATAACTCTTATTCTGATAATATTAAACTAATATTAGTAAATATTTTCCTCACTACAGCTAGCTCTTGTCAGCTTGTGTGACACATTGGCTTTCAATGCCATTTATATAGTTTAGGTAAATCATGCTAACATGCTACCTCATGTAGCACAAACATGATATTTCCCGGTGGCTAAGCTAATGCCTTATGTAGTTTACAGATGTTTATATTCACCTTGTTTTGGATAGCTTTAGATTATGGTTGCTAATGTGTATTTGGCTCCATTTTGGTTAGCTTATAACACTGCTATCAGTAATGTTAGCACAAACAAGCTAGTTCCAGGTGGCTAAAATACTGCCTTATATAGGACATTTCCATGTCATGTGACTGCGTACAACCAGCACATGGGGAGTTGTTCACTCTGATCAGCTATTACAATACTATACTACACAGCACAAAACAATGAAGTCGTACAGAAATATTTCTCTACACTGCTTGGACATTGCTCCCACCAATGCTTACCCTGCATGTATTTTTTGTACAGTTTTTTTTTTATCTTGCACTGTTTTACTCTGAATGTCCGTCTTTTTTCAGTTTTTATTTTGTACTGTTCCTGTTGCAGTTTTACCCTGCATGTATCTTTATCATTAATCTGCATTTATACATAAAATCCTATTAACTATTGGGAAGATAAACATAAGAATCAGTATGAAACATGAAAAGTTTCTAAAAGTTGCCAATAAATTAATATTGTGATGTGAAATAATTTTTCAGATTGAAGTTATAAAGGGCTCTGGGGTGTTTTCCCAGGCAGAAGCGTGGAGAGCAGCCCGCCTTGCCACCTCTGCTACTGCCATGGTACGGAATCTGCTGCTGGGCACCTTCGACTTGGAGACTTGACCAAATTAAAAAGGTGGCCATTATTGGTGAGTAAATGCATAATGCGTTGAGAAGGGAAAACAAAACATTTAAGACTTTATAAGTTCACCACTTTAACCATAGCCTACTTGTATCAAGGTTTATTAGCCATCAATGGCGACTGCATAAGGTAGGGCACCCATTATTGTTACTGTATCTGCTTGGGACCTATAATACTAATTCATCACTTGCTCACTTCTTAATCCTACCTTTCCTCTTCTAAAGCCACATTATATTGCGCTGTAAGGTGTGTAGTCCTCTATTTTGTAGAACATATAGTGTTGCAAATAACCTCGTGGCACTAATTGTTGTCTGAAGTTTTAATAAATAATCATAATGCTGTCAAAAATAATGTCATAGATTTTCTTTATCAATTAACTTCTATTAACTAAATAAAATTTTAAATGTACATTTTTTTAAGTTTAATGGAATGGCTGTGTGAAAGATGCTGAAGCTGACGTGCCACTGGTCTTTTATATTAATGTTGTTCGAAAGCCTGTGTAATGATGTAGTTTCAACATCTATCGACTGAACAGCGTTTTTTCGACTTGTTTTCATGTTATTGTTGTTCAGCAATGGCATGGACGTGATGTTTTGGCAAAAGAAGGGTGGGATGGTGACTGAAAGCAGTGACTGAGTAGATTGGACGTCACAGCAGCTCGTGAAAAGGCAGAGCTACTTTATGCAGGCTGTGTGCATTCTACTGTGGATTGAATGTTTTGAAACTCATATGGTAGTTACATAGCCCCTAGACCTCAGTTACCATGAAAAAAGCCATGAAATTTCAGTTTTGACCATATGGGATCTTAAACAAGGACGTCATCTTTTTTTAATTATTGTATGTTCGGGGAGGAATTATAGACCACAATGTCAGCATGATCTTGCGTTGTTTCCTTATCACTTCTTGTGTGCGTTTGGCTGTAGCTTGCACACCAGACAGAGTTGTTGGCGATTCTTCCCATTGTAAAGTCATGCAGTGTGTAATCTCCTGTCGCCAACTCATTGTGCAGTGTGAACACAGCAGCAACTAAATGCTACCACAGATAGTACAGTGTGAAAACAATGGTCATCCGATGACTTTGAAAATCATGCAGTGTGAGTTTGAGGAGAAGGTAAAAAGCAATACAAAACAAATGTACAGTTTATGTTGTCATTACTCTCAAACTAAATGCAATGTAATAATAGGCGTTATTTAATAATAACATTAACAGTGCAGCATGCATCTAACTCTGGGTAAAAAGCTTATAATAAAATCACCAAAATGAGCCTTCATGTTAAGAATAAATATGTAAACAGTACGGTATCTGAGCGTACGGACTGGAAATTTGTGCATACAGTTTGTTAATCCGTGGCCACGATTTGTTAAACTGAGGGAACAGTTTAAGTATTTGTGAGTGCGGGGGACAAATTGCAAAACCGTCGCCACGGATTGATTTTTTTATTTATTTATTTTTTTGGTCCTACAGGTTTTTTTTTTTTTGCACATAACAGACTACATTGTTACATTAAGTATATTTGTTTTCATAGCATTGAATATGTACATTGTAGAACAACATTTGCAGGTTGTGAAATAACACATACAGGTCCTTCTAAAAAAATTTGCATATTGTGATGAAGTTCATTATTTTCTGTAATGTACTGATAAACATTAGACTTTCATATATTTTAGATTCATTATACACAACTGAAGTAGTTCAAGCCTTTTATTGTTTTAATATTGATGATTGTGGCATACAGCTCATGAAAACCCAAAATCCCTATCTCAAAACATTAGCATATCATGAAAATGTTCTCTAAACGAGCTATTAACCTAATCATCTGAATTAACTAATTAACTCTAAACACCTGCAAAAGATTCCTGAGGCTTTTAAAAACTCCCAGCCTGGTTCATTACTCAAAACCGCAATCATGGGTAAGACTGCCGACCTGACTTCTGTCCAGAAGGCCATCATTGACACCCTCAAGCAAGAGGGTAAGACACAGAAAGACATTTCTGAACGAATAGGCTGTTCCCAGAGTGCTGTATCAAGGCACCTCAGTGGGAAGTCTGTGGGAAGGAAAAAGTGTGGCAGAAAATGCTGCACAACGAGAAGAGGTGACCGGGCCCTGAGGAAGATTGTGGAGAAGGACCGATTCCAGACCTTGGGGGACCTGCGGAAGCAGTGGACTGAGTCTGGAGTAGAAACATCCAGAGCCACCGTGTACAGGCGTGTGCAGGAAATGGGCTACAGTTTGCAAATTTTGCATGTCATTCGGAAATCAAGGTGCCAGAGTCTGGAGGAAGACTGGGGAGAGGGAAATGCCAAAATGCCAGAAGTCCAGTGTCAAGTACCCACAGTCAGTGATGGTCTGGGGTGCCATGTCAGCTGCTGGTGTTGGTCCACTGTGTTTTATCAAGGGCAGGGTCAATGCAGCTAGCTATCAGGAGATTTTGGAGCACTTCATGCTTCCATCTGCTGAAAAGCTTTATGGAGATGAAGATTAAATTTTTTAGCACGACCTGGCACCTGCTCACAGTGCCAAAACCACTGGAAAATGGTTTACTGACCATGGTATTACTGTGCTCAATTGGCCTGCCAACTCTCCTGACCTGAACCCCATAGAGAATCTGTGGAATATTGTGAAGAGAAAGTTGAGAGACGCAAGACACAAGAATCTGCAAAATGATTCCCGACCAAGTATTGAGTGCATAATTGAACATAATTATTTGAAGGTTGACTTTTTTTTGTATTAAAAACACTTTTCTTTTATTGGTCGGATGAAATATGCTAATTTTTTGAGATAGGGATTTTGGGTTTTCATGAGCTGTATGCCACAATCATCAATATTAAAACAATAAAAGGCTTGAACTACTTTAGTTGTGTGTAATGAATCTAAAATATATGAAAGTCTAATGTTTATCAGTACATTACAGAAAATAATGAACTTTATCACAATATGCTAATTTTTTGAGAAGGACCTGTATATTAAAAAAAATCTAATGTGTACATTGTATCTATGGAAGATTGTAGGACATTTCAAAACATATGTTGCATATCTGTACATTTGTAAAAGTCACATTTCCAAAAATTTAGGACCCACCTTCTGTCATTCATAAACAACTACCACTCCAAGTTTTTAGAGCATTGTATAGTTCTAACCTTTTGTTTGTTTTTCATTCTTTAGATGCACTACAACAACAACAGCTGAAAGCTGAAGAAAAGGAGGCCACAGAGTTTCTTTGCTTCAACAGTTCAGAAATGGCTTCGTTATGCCCCAGAACGGCTGGGGGGAATTGCTCGTGGTGGAAAACCATAAGTTCAGACTCGTGTCTTATTATCTGTTTTGCTGAGTAAATACATTTCAACTTAAGAATAATGTTTCTGACTTGGTTGTTTCTATTTGCATTTGACAGAATTTTGCTGAGGCAGGTTGCCATTTTTATATTATGGTTTTCCAGTCTCTTCTCTTGGCAGTTAGATTCTGTTTTATGAATTCAGAATTAACAATCTCTTCTAATAGTTCTGGTCCGTGTACTTTTTGGTATTTGTAGTTTCTTTTTATAAACAAAAATGAAAATGAGTTATATTTGTTTTTTATTTTAAAATGTCAGACACCTTTTTAAAATTAGACTTGATTTTCTTTTCTCGTTTATACTTTGAATAAAGAAAATTCTACAGCTTAGGAAAAAAATAGCTGCATTTTCGTTCTCTAAAACCGAAAGTATCTCTTCTTCTGTTGATGATCAGGAAAATTTGTTTCCCCCTCCCTACTGGCTGTGGAAGTATCAGGGATGTCTGAAATTGCCTCAGAGACATGTGTGCTTAGGTAATACAGTGAGATTATGTTTTTTTAAACACTATTTTTAACAAGAGACTCCTGGAAATCAACTCACCTAGTTAACATTTGTAATAAACTTCAAGTTTCCATACTTTGTGAAATTAAAGAAAAAATAACCAATTCAGATACATTATTTAATGTAAAAGTGCTATTATAATATGTGACTTATGTATGTCTGCCAATTATGTGTGTCTGTTTTATCATGGATATCCATACAGTATATCATGGATTTCAGGATATCATGTTTCCCCATCATATGCGGTGCCTAGATAGACAGATATAGATAGATAGATAGATAGATAGATAGACATGAATAACCATGAGTGTGGTGTCGTATAATCGCTGTACCTGTGTGTTTGATATGTACACCATAAAACCGGATGTTTGAGTGGGTTAAAAAAAAAGAGTATCCTGGTTATCACGAGTAGGCACTCTCTCTACCCTTGAGTTACATGCTATAATAAATTACAAAGTATAACCTTAATATATATTTAGAATCAATCAGTATCACATCTATCATCACACAGCTAACGTACGTGAAATAAAAGTAGTCACGATGTCAGTACTCGCCCAGCAAACCAGTCTTTTGCAGCGGCTTAAAACGTCCGAATTATCTTCAAATATACAAAAAAAGCGAAAAGACACTCGATTGTTTTGCATAGGTTATTTGTTTAATTCACAAAGATCGTAAAAACACTTTAAAACGAGAGAATAACCGTTAAAATCCTCATTCGCCTTCTCAGCGTTAGGTAGCGAGTGACGTAATGGGAAACTAAATTTCCCGGAACACCGTCCGGACTGGCGTTAGCTGCAGGTGAGGTGCCGGGTGATGCACACCTCGCTCTAACAACTTCCGGCTTCTTACTAATTAAATAACGGTTCGTTTCTGGTTTTTGTTTTCTTGCATTATTCCTTTCTGATACACAAAAGGAAACATGGAAAAATAACCGTTTTCATTTTCCATTATTGTTTTATTTTAATTACAAGTCAAATAAGCGTGTATTTTAATTTTTATGTTTTCTTTTTTTTAACGATAATTTCAGATACCAAAATATATACGGACCAGTTACCAAAATATACACGGACTCTTCTAAAAAGTCATTTTGTCATCCAGTTTATAATAATTTGTATGTAAGTTGTAGTGTGTTTTATTATATAGTTGTTTTATTGTAATTGTGATGTTACTTCCTGTTTAAATGGGCATAGAGCATAAATAAATAAATATGTTTACATGTAAACTGAAGGATGTTGAGTTACTGACTTTTTGTTTAAAAAAAAAAAAAAAGCTTTTCAGCCCTACATGGTCTCTGATTTAAAGAAATAAATCAAAATGGACATGATTTACTGTCATAGAATCTTGCTGTTCATAAAGCAAGACTAAACTATAATTGCTTCAAGGTTGATTCAATGTAAAATAAGTGATTGAATTTAAGTTGAACAAACATTGATTTTATGCCCATCTTGATCTATTTTTCATCATTGAAATAACATTATTTCAAGGTGCAAACCTGATGAAAAATCAACATTTAACATTGAAATTTCAACATTGATTCAATGACAAGTTGGTTGATGCTTGAATGTTGATTCAACGATGATTCAATGTTGTTCTGCTATCTGGGTGGTTCCTTTATAATTCTCTGTTTATGTATAAAGTATTTTGCATGTAAAATAAAATAATTAACAACAAATTCAAGCGGTTTATTTTCCGCATTATCATAATAAAAGATTATTTCTTTAATAGTAAAGGAGTGAGATACATTAAGGTGGTTCAAGAGGTGGTCTTTTAAAAGAGTTAAGAATTTTTTGGTTTTCTCACACTCAAACAAATGAATCAGAGATTCATTTAACGTATCACAAAAAGAACATTTATCCTATATGAATAAAACAGTATTAGACACAAATATATGATATGGTAGTATATGCAATGAAAAAGCTATTTACACATGAGTGCTGAAATGTAAAGCAAACGCAATTATTAATTTATTGTGTATATTTAACTTCATTCAGCCGTTTAAGTTATATGAAAAACAACATGCCTACCAGCCTACTATTATTTATCTATGTATTATCTATTATTATTTTCTCAGTATAAATAAATGTTTTGGGTTTTAAGAACTCCATCAAAAGAGCAAAGACAAACTTAGAAGGAATGGAAGGTCAGAAACCTCAATGGAGAATACTATAGTATGACATGGTGTTAACTGCTCTGTGTGTGTGTGTGTGTGTGTGTGTTTGGCGGGGGGAGGGGTGTGTGTGTTAAACAGAGAAATGCAGGAGCCTATGGACATGGCTGTTCAACATCAGTCCTAAACACAAGCGCAGGGTCTGTTTTTGTCCTTAACTACAATACTTCAATACGTTAATAATTTATTTATTTTGCTGAATAAGGTAATAAGCGATACCAAATAAAATAAACCAAACCAGTAAGTTAAGTAAGTGTTCCATACATTAAAGTACTGTGTATAACCAAGTGTCCTATAGCAAACACAGTTACAGTTTAAAGTACAAACAAAGAGTGGGGATTAGGGGGTTGGAAGGTGAATAAGGACCTCATTTACAAGACAAAAGACTGTCCGAGGTGTGAATCTCCGCTTTGCTCTTCGGTGTGTGTGTGTGTTCTAGGTTCCTAGGGGTGCATTCTTAAATTCAGTCTGTCTGAATCTTTATAAACACCAAGTTGGGAAAATCATGTTCGAGAAAACGACAACAACAATTAAACACTTGTTCATTTGCGTCTGTGTTATTTTGTGCTTAAGTGACCCATTTGTGATGTGCGGGTCGGGTATTTTTCCAACCCGCGGGTCCTGCTTTTATGAAATGTCGAACAGGCTTTGGGTGGTCTGTAAACTAACACACCAAGCAAAGGTCCACTTAGATCCATTTCTAGAAGTTGCACATCAAAACCGAGAAAGGCATCAACAGGCAGAAATCTACATTTGAATTAGTTTCTAAAAACAGTGGCTACGCCACCACCATGTCCACTTGGTCTGGGAGTGCTGTAGAAGGAACAGTCAGAGGGGGATAGCTCACCAAAAGATGACATGTCACCATTTTTTACCCAAGTTTCAGTCATAAATAAAATAACTTTAAATAAAAGTTTTAACTACTTATTTTCCACCATAATTTGCAAATAAATTCTTTAAAAATCCTACAATGTGGTTTTCTGGATTTTAATTTCAATTTTGTCTCTCATAGTTGAGGTATGCCTATGATGAAAATTACAGGCCTCTCTCATCTTTTTAAGTGGGAGAACAATTGGTGACTGTCATGATCTCTGGCTTATTCAAGAAGGACGCAAGATGCAGGTTCAAGTTCAAACACAATTTCACGTTTTATTTTCTCTTTTCTTTAAAGTTATTTTCTTTGAAAGATAGTCTTGGTTGAAAACGAACTAAAAAAAATCACAAGCACACAACAAAAACAAACACAACGAGACAAAACAGGGACACTCCTTAGGGAACCTCCTCAGGCTGGGTCTGCAGGCGGGCACAGTTACACACAAGCACAGTCCTTTACTTCCAAGAAAAACACAGTAGCAGTCACATGAGATAATGGCGCTCGCGCCTCACGTCTCAGTCTTGACTTTGATCCACAATACCTGTAATGACAGGTCTTACCCCGACCCTGCAGACTCTGCTCAGTCCTGAGGAGGAAACACGCACACACAGAGGGGTTAGATGACACCAAATGAACATAACGTGAAGACAACAGTGAACGGACAAATGTGTCCGGGTTCGACTGGCTTTTATAGAGACACACAGGGGAGAGACACAGGTGCACATCATTCTGTTAATGGGGAAGACATACCACGTTCACACACTAGGGGGGGACAAGGTGCGGCTCAGTAGTCCGGAGACCCAGATCTTATTTCCCCGGACCGTGGTGGCACAGATGTGACAGTACCCCCCCTTCAGGACCGGCCTTCAGGGAGTCGGGACTCACGGCCTGGTTGGCCTGGCCGTCGAGCGGGGCGGCCCGGAGGTCGGTGAGCAGGGCGATCCGGCCTCTCCTGATGGAAAGTAGTGATGAGTTCCGGCGTCAGGATGTCTTGGGCCGGGACTCAGCTCCTTTCCTCCGGACCGTAGCCCTCCCACTCCACCAGATATTGGAGGGACCCTCCTCTCCTCCGTGAGTCGAGTAGCCGGGTTACCTTGAACGCCGGGGTACCCTCGATTTCCACGGCACCAGGGAGCGACGGCTCAGCTGTGCCCTCATCTAGGGGTCCCCGAACCACTGGCCTTAGAAGGGAAACATGAAAGACAGGGTTAATGTGCATATGAGTAGGGAGTTTGAGCTTGTATGAAACGGGGTTGACTTGTGTGATTATGGGAAATGGTCCGATGAACATGGGGGACAATTTGTGACAGGGGAGGTTGAGGTTAAGGTCACGTGTCGAGAGCCATACCCAATCGCCTACCTGGAGCGGAGGACCTTCCTTCCTTCGTCTATCGGCAAACTTTATGAAACGAGAGACTGCTTGGGAAATTTGCACGTGTGCATCTTCCCATACTTTTTCCACTCTTTGGACCCACTGATCCACCATGGGTACCTCGGTGGGAGTGGCGTCCCAAGGACAGAGTGGAGGTTGATACCCGAGGATACATTGAAACGGCACCAGGCTGGTAGCGGAGTGTATGAGAGAGTTCTGGGCATATTCAGCCCAGAGTAACCAGTTGGCCCAATCATGCTGTCGGCTACTACAATATGCTCGAAGATATCTCCCAAGTTCCTGAACAGTCCGCTCTGCCTGTCCATTAGACTCGGGGTGATAGCCCGACGTTAGGCTAACAGTGGTCCCCAACTTCTGGAAGAACGCTTTCCAGACCCTGGCGATAAATTGGGGACCACGATCGGAAACAATATCTTCTGGGATGCCGTAGTAGCGGAACATGTGTTCAAAAAGGGCTTCGGCTACTTGAATGGCTGACGGGAGCGAACGAAATGGGATGAAATGACACCCCTTTGAGAACCGATCTACCACGACCAAAACTGTAGTGTACCCTTTAGACACCGGCAAATCCGTGACGAAGTCTACAGTGATGTGTGACCACGGTCTGTTAGGTGTCGGCAGGAGCATTAATTTTCCAACGGGGAGGCTACGTGGTGTTTTAGTTGTAGCACAAACGGCGCAAGATAAAACGACTGTCTTTACTGTCGCTTTTCATTTTCATTTTAACGTTAAGTGTGCGTGTCACGCCGGGCTGTCCAGAGGACAGATTGATGTGAGCCTCCATTGTGATTCGCATAGTGACTCCGGCACGAAGACTCGATCCCGGGGACACTCGGGGGGCACGCGATTCTCACACCCCCACCGGGTTATCTCCTCGTCGAGATCCCACGTGACCGGGGCGACCACGAGCGGTGCCGGCAAGATGGGCTCAGGATTTTCGGCGGGTGTGGGCGCCGGATAGTATCATGACAACGCATCTGCTTTCTTATTTTTGGAACCGGGGCGATAGGTTATGTGAAAATGAAAGCGAGTAAAGAACAGCGCCCATCGGGCTTGTCGAGTGTTTAATCTTTTGGCCTGTTGTATATACTCTAAATTGCGGTGATCGGTTAAGACCACAAAGGGGTGCTTAGCTCCCTCCAGCCAATGTCTCCACTCCTCTAACGCCGCTTTGACTGCGAGCAGTTCCCGATTACCGATATCGTAGTTCTGTTCGGCAGGTGTCAGTTTTCTAGAAAAGAATGCGCAAGGATGGAGTTTCTCAGGTTGCCCGTGACGTTGGGACAGCACCGCCCCGAGCCCCACCTCTGATGTGTATACCTCTACAATGAACAGCTTCTCGGGGTCTGGAAGCCGTAGGATGGGCGCCGTGGTGAACGCCGCCTTTAACTTTTGGAAAGCACTCTCTGCCTCGGCAGTGAGTGCTTTCAGTTTCGTTGGTTTACCTTTAAGCAGTGAGGTGAGGGGCGCTGCCACCGAACTGAAGTTTCGGATGAACCTCCGATAAAAATTAGCAAACCCGAGGAAACTCTGTAGCGCCTTTACTGACCTGGGTTCCGGCCATTGTGTTATCGCCTCCACCTTGGTTTTCTCCATCTTGACCCCCAGTTGCCCTATGCGATAGCCGAGGAATGCTACCTCCTGTTGATGGAATTCGCATTTCTCTGCCTTCGCATAGAGCCCGTGTGCACGCAGGCGACGAAGAATGGCGGTCACGTGACTGACATGCTCGGAATACGACCTTGAGTATACTAGAATATCATCAAAGTATACTATCACACAACGGTTAAACATATCCCGAAACACGTCATTCATGAACCCCTGAAACACCGCAGGCGCGTTTACCAGCCCATAAGACATTACATTATATGGATAATGACCCGATGAGGTGCTAAACGCTGTCTTCCATTCATCCCCTTTACACACACACGAATGAGGTTGTAAGCGCTGCGGAGGTCGAGTTTGGTGAATATGGAGGCCCCTCGGAGTTGGTCGATAGTGGCCAGTACCAGCGGCAGTGGGTGCTTGTACTTTACTGTAACTGCATTGAGCCCTCTATAATCAATGCAGGGTCTTAAGCCCCCACCTTTTTTCTCTATAAAAAAGAAACCTGCCGAAGCGGGAGACGTGGACCTGCTAATGAGTCCTTGCCTGAGAGCCTCCTCTACATATTCCTCCATCGCCTTGGTTTCCTCCAAGGATGATGGGTAAATACGCGAGTAAGGCAGTGCTTTCCCAGGCAGGAGTTCAATAGCACAATCCCACGGACGATGGGGAGGAAGTCTCGCGGCTGCCCTAACGCTAAACATATCCTGAAACGTCGCATACTCTGGAGGCACACTTTGGGACACTTTATCGCTCGGGCTCTCAATGGTGGTGACTTGGACCGCTAATGCTTGCGGTTTGCATGTTTTAGCGCATCGTTTTGACCATGATTGGATGCGTGCGTTAGCCCAATCAAAATTAGGATTGTGAAAGCTGAGCCATGGGAGACCCAGCACGACGGAATGGTCCACCTGAGGAAGCACGAAGAAATTTATCTCCTCAGAGTGGCCGACCCGGAATCTATCAAAGGAAAGACAGACACAGAACGATTATTAAATGAAATATGTGCAGGAATACAAAAGGGTGTGTGCGTGCGTGGGGGGTGCGATGGGTTACTTTCAGTAACGGGCACGCTTTCACGAGGTGTCTATCACCTCCACAGTACAGGCACAGACCAGCAGACATTCTCCGGGATCTCTCTGATGCGGACAGACGGCTTGGGACAGTGGCTAGGTACATGGGGTCGGCGGTCGAGGTTCCTTCGCACTCGGGGGGTGGCTGCTGAGGGGGGCTGCGCGCTGAGCTGCTCGGAGCGGGGGGTGGCACTGCTGCCCGTGCAGGTGCTGATCCAGTTTGATAGCTAAGGCTATGTTGTCCTCCAGTGACAGTTCAGTGTCTGCACGCGAGTTCAAGGTGAATCTCCGGGTTTAATCCGTCACGAAATCGAGCCAGTAGGCTTTTTTCACACCACCCGCTTTCCGCTGCCAGCACTTGGAAGCGCACAGCATATTCCGAGACTGAGGACGTGCCCTGTCTCACCCTCAGCAGCTGCTGTTCTCCTGATTTGCCCTGGTCTGGGTGGTCGAAAACAGCGCCTCGATGAACCGCCGATACCTGGTGGTGGCTACGCCTCCGGTGCTCCACACCGCTGTCGCCCAGTCCATCGCTCTTCCTGTGAGATGCTGTATAACAAAACTCACTTTTTGGGAGTCAGCCATATTGGGAAAATCTGCGAGATAAAGATCGCAAGCTAGCAGAAATTTTTGGCAACCGTCGGGGTCACCTCCGTACCTTTCCGGTGGCGCTGGGCGTGGTAGTTGAGGTGTAGCGTTCACTGGTGGAGCCACCGGAGGGAGCTTCGATGTCACGAGTTGGGTCACGCTGCATGCCAGGTCGTGAACGGCTCGTGCCAGATTGCTGATCGCCTGCTGCTGGGCACGCAGGTAACTGTGGAGGCGAGTGTCATCGTCAGGCAGGGGTACACCTGCTGCGTCCATGAAGGTCCCTTCATCTGTCATGATCTCTGGCTTATTCAAGAAGGACGCAAGATGCAGGTTCAAGTTCAAACTCAATTTCACGTTTTATTTTCTCTTTTCTTTAAAGTTCTTTTCTTTGAAGTGGCTTTGACAGTGGCTAACTAAATACTTTTTTGCCCCACTGTATAATATTTGTACTACAGATAACATTGTACCTAAGCCTTTTGAGCAGATACCCCCAACACTTAACCACACAATAAATACATGTGTGTGTATATATACACATATACATACACACAATAAAATAATGTTTCAAAAGCATTGTCTTTCGAATTGAAGTGTGGGGAACTTATTCTCCTGGCAGTCAGGAAAATCAGTTTCCCCCGCTCTACTGGCTGTGGAAGTATCAGGGATGTCTGAAACTGATTCAGAGATACGTGTGCCCGTAACAAAGATAAAATAGTGATCAGAATGTTTAAAAAAAAAAAAAAACCACTTTCTTTTAAATTGAAGTATGGGGAACCTATTTTCCTAGGCATCAGGAAAATCCGTTTCCCCCTCCTTACTGGCTGTGGAAGTATTAGGGATGTCTGAAACTGACTCAAAGACATGTGTGCCTGTAGCAAAGATAAAATAGTGATCAGAATGTTTTTTAAAAAATGCTCTTTTAATTGAAGTGTGGGAAACATATTTTCCTGGGCATCAAGAAAATCGGTTTCCCTCTTCCTACTGGCTTTGGAAGTATCAGGGATGTCTGAAATTGTCTCAGAGACATGTGTACATGGGGCAAAGGTAACACAATGCACAGAATATTTTCAAAAACACTGTCTTTCAATTGAAGTATGGGAATCTTATTTTCCTGGGCATCAGGAAAATCTGTTTCCCCCTCCCTACTGGCTGTGAAAGTATCAGGGATGTCTGAAACTGACTCAGAGATGTGTGACTGTAGCAAAGATAAAATATTGATCATATTTTCCTGTGCATCAAGAAAATCGGTTTCCCTCTTCCTACTGGCTGTGGAAGTATCAGGGATGTCTGAAATGGCCTCAGACATGTGTGCTTAGGTAATACAGTGAGATGATGTTTTTAAAAAACACTATTTTTAACAAGAGACTCCTGGAAATCAATTCACCCAGTTAACATTTGTAATAAACTTCAAGTTTCCATACTTGGTGAAATTAAAGAAAAATAACCAATTCAGATACATTATTTAATGTAAAATGCTATTATAATATGTGCTATGCCAATTATGTCTTTTTTCTCATGGATATCCATACAATATATCATGGATTTCAGGATATCATGTTTCCCCATCATATGCGGTGCCTAGACAGACAGACAGACAGACAGACAGACAGATAGATAGATAGATAGATAGATAGATAGATAGATAGATAGATGTGAATAAGGTGAATAACTATGAGTGTGGTATCCTATAATCTCTGTACCTGTCTGTTTGATATGTGTGATATTCATTCATTAATTCATTTTCTATACCGCTTTATCCTGTATTTTCAATTAAATTCAATTCAATTCAGTTTTATTTGTATAGCGCTTTTAACAATTGACATTGTCTCAAAACAGCTTTACACAATCAAAAGAATTATTTAAGTTTGTATGGAATGTGAATGTGTATGAATCAAAATGTTCAGATAGTCCCTGGTGAGCAAGCCCGAGGGCGACAGTGGCAAGGAAAAACTCCCTGAGACGGTAATAGGAAGAAACCTTGAGAGGAACCAGACTCAACAGGGAACCCATCCTCATCTGGGTGAAACAGATAGCAGGAAATGATCTGCATTTATACAGTGTTAGGTTGAGCTATAATAGTTGATGTTAATTGATGTTATAATAGTTGATGTAAAATGGAGTCCAGTAGTTATTCGAGACTCAGATAGACTTGTAGAAAGTTCCAGTCCTGAACTATCGAATTGTCAAGTCCTCAGAGAAACAGCTGACCACACCAGTCGAGGCCAGAACCATCTTCTAAGTATAGAGAATCATCCCCAGACACCAGGCGCATCCTAAAGAGACACACGGGGCATCCATGCGATGAGACCTCCAACCAGAAACCGGGCACCAGGATGGATCAGACAGGTCCGGAGGGCAGAGGGAGTCTGGATCACTGGCAGCTCAGGAACCACATGTGTAGCTCGACAGAGAGAGAGAGAGAGAAAGAGTGAAAGGGGGAGACAGGGGGAGAGAGGAAAGAGAAAGAGGGGGAGGAAGAGAAGAGGAGGAGAGATTGCAATTAGGTATGGTCACAGTCACAATGTCTAATGTGAATGTATATTTACTGTAGAGTGCAAGCAGGGACTCCGGCAGGACTAACTATGACAGCATAACTAAAAGGGAGAGCCAGAAGGAAACACAAACATGAGGGCTCCCTGAGATGTAAAGCAAACAATCACCTCACCGTCAACAAACCTGAGTGATCAAATGAGACTGAGGAAGACAGCATCTAAACATACCAGTTCACCATAATACTCTACGTCCACGAGTCCCCCAGATCTGCTCCTTTACCTTATGGCAAATCTATTTATAAAATGCTATTATTTAGGGTCGCGGGGACCTGGAGCCTATCCCAGGAGACTCTGGGCACGAGGCAGGGTACACCCTGGACAGCGTGCCAATCCATCGCAGAGCACACACACACACACACACACACACACACACACACACACACACACACACACACACACACACACGGTTATCACGAGTATACACTCTACCCTTGAGTTACATGCTATAATAAATTACAAAGGATAGCCTTAAATATATTTAGAATGAATCAGTATCATCACTGAAAATAGCGGCTTAAAACGTCTGAATTATCTTCAAATATACAAAAAAAAAAAGCGAAAAGACACTCGATTATTTTGCATAGGTTATTTGATTAATTCACACAGTTTGTAAAAACACTTTAAAACGAGAGTTTTCTTATTGTTGCCGCGAAAGTTTCGCAACACGCGAGTTTCCTCCTCTAAAAACAACAAACGGAATTCATCTCCAAACAACTAAAATTCCGACACAGAGGTACGTTATCAGTGGTGTCAAAAGTATTCACATTCATTACTTGAGTAGAAGTATAGATACTAGGGTTCAAAAATACTTCTTTAGAAGTTGAAGTATCAACCCAAGCTTTTTACTTAAGTAAAAGTTTCAAAGTACTGGTTTCAAAACTACTTAAAGTATAAAAGTAAAAGTACCGTGAGGGGCGACAAAAGCATTAAGGTCTCGCTTTCTGATCATGCAATGGGGGGGGGGGGGCGTGGGCGTTGTGCGCGTTCTGATCATGTGACGAGGGGGGAGCGTTGTGCGCGTTCTGATCATGTGACGGGGGGGGGGGGGGCGTTGTGCGCATTCTTATCATGCGACCGGGGGGGGTTGCGCGTTCTGATCATAAAAATAGAGTAACGAGGCTGTTTTTAAAAAGTAAGGAGTAGAAAGTACAGATAATTGCTTAAAAATGTAAGGAGTAGAAGTAAAAAGTCGGCTGAAAAATAATTACTCCAGGAAAGTATAGATACCCAAAATTTCTACTTAAGTAAGGTAACGAAGTATTTGTACTTCGTTACTTGACACCTCTGTACGTTATAATGTCTACCGTTCAGCTTGTTCAGTGTGTAGAGTGCAGGATGTTTAGACATTCTTCCTCCGTCATTAGTGATAATTTTATTTGTGATAGGTGTGTGTTAGTGAGCACTCTGACGGAGAAGATATCAGCATTAGAGGAGCGCATCCAGACTTTAGAGAGTGTTAGACAGTGTGAGAGCAGCGTTATTCCTGTAGCGGACAGTCTGGGTGCCACAGGCGGAGATAAACAGCCCCCGACTCCGGCATTAGAGCCCTCACAGCGGGGCGAGTGGGTGACGACTCGGCGGCATACTCGTTCAGCCAAAGCTAACGCTAAGGCTAGCCCACCGGAGCACACCTCCTCTGCGCCTCACGTGTCCAACAGGTTTGCTCTCCTCAGTGCTGCACCCGCTGAGAAACCTGAAAGAGCTCTGGTTATAGGAGACTCTATACTGAGACACGTGACATTAGCTAGACCTTTAGGGGCGCCAGCGGCAGTGGTTAGGTGTATCCCGGGAGCCAGAGCACCGGACATAACAGGTAATCTTAGGGCTCTAGGACAGCACAGGTTCTCTAAGGAAGTGGTACATGCTGGAGCTAATGATATATGCCTTCGTCAGTCAGAGGTTAGTAAGAATAACTTTACAGAGGTGTTTAAATTAGCGAAGGCGATGTCCGATGAAGTAGTATGCTCTGGTCCCATCCCAATGAGACGTGGCGACATAGCTTACAGCAGGTTATGGTCGCTGAACCGCTGGATGTCCAGGTGGTGCTCCAAAAATAATGTGGGCTACATAGATAATTGGAAGACCTTTGAGGGCAAAGCTGGCCTGTTAGGGCGGGACGGTGTCCATCCCACTCGGGAAGGTGCTGCTCTCATTTCCTGTAGTATAGCTCATAGTCTCAGTAGAGGTCTAGTTAATCGGTGACAAACCAGAGCCCAGGCCAGGGAGCAGACAGACAGGCTAAACCAACCGTCTGCTAGCTGCATAGAGTCGTCACTCAGGGTTCACCATATTGAGACTGTGTCTGTTCCCCGATCTAAGCAAAAATGTAGAAAGACCCAGAAAGTCTGTTTCAATAATCTAATTAACATAAAGACCAGAAACTCAGATCATACTGAATGCGCAGCCGGCACCTCTGATCTGAAGCTAGGATTGTTAAATATTAGATCTCTCACATCAAAAGCAGTTATTGTTAATGAAATTATCACAGATCAGGCGTTTGATATACTCTGTTTAACTGAAACATGGGTTAAACAGGACGAGTATGTAGCTCTAAATGAAGCTAGTCGTCCTGGATACAGCTACATACACCAGCCTCGGTTAACTGGTAGAGGAGGAGGCGTCGCAGTTATTCATAATGATAATCTGTCTATCGTACAAAAACACGGACACAAATTTAACTCATTTGAAATTCTCTATAGTAACATAAGTGTATTTAAGTATATTAAATCAGCTCAGTCGATTCCACTAATTATAATTTACAGACCTCCAGGGCCGTATTCTGAATTTCTTAGTGAATTTGCAGATTTCATCTCAGACCTGGTCATTTCTGTAGACAAAGTGTTAATTGCTGGAGATTTTAACATTCATTTTGAGAATCCAGAAGACCCTCTGAGAACAGCATTTATATCCATACTGGACTCCGTAGGTGTAAATCAGTGTGTAGTAGGACCCACTCATAAAGCAGGCCACACTTTAGATTTAGTAATATTCTTCGGATTAATTATAAGAAATGTATTCACAATTCCACTGTCTGAAATTATCTCAGATCACTATCTTGTCTCCATTCAAGTGTGTCACAGTGATAATGTACGCACAGCACCGCGCTACCGTATTAAACGTACATTCACATCAACTACCACACAGAGTTTTATCAGTAATCTCCCAGAGTTACCAACTTCGATTAGGCCACCGTCTGACCCCACAGAACTTGATCAGGCGACTGAATATTTAGAGTCGACACTTCGTTGTACCTTAGATAATGTAGCTCCAGCTAAAAGAAAAATTATTAGAGATAAGAAACTCGCTCCCTGGTATAACGATCACACGCGCACTTTAAAACAGACTGCTCGGAAATTAGAGCGTAAATGGTGTCAAACTAAATTGTTGGTATTTCAAATAGCATGGAAAGAGAGCATCCTGAACTATAGGAAAGCTCTTAGTGTAGCTAGATCAACGTATCTCTCCACTCTTATAGAAGAAAATAAAAATAATCCTAGATTTTTATTTAATACCGTAGCCAAATTAACCAGAAATAAGACCACTACAGAAATCTCCACAACAACATCATGCAATAGTGAGGACTTCATGAACTTTTTTAATAATAAAATTGTAAATATCAGGCATAAAATTGAGGCTTTGAAACCAAACAATGTAATTGATACTGATGTTAACCTAGCCATGTCAGATTCAAACCTAGAATACTTTACTTCTCTTGAAGAGAATGAACTAATTTCACTCATCTCTTCTGCAAATTCATCAACCTGTATATTAGATCCTATACCGACACATTTTCTTAAATAGATAGTACCAGTAATAACAGAACCGATGTTGAGAATAATTAATTCCTCACTCAGCATTGGTTATGTTCCAAAATCTTTTAAAGTAGCAGTTATTAAACCAATAATTAAGAAACCTGACCTCGACCCCTGTCAGCTGTCCAATTACAGGCCAATATCAAACCTCCCCTTTATCTCTAAGATTCTGGAAAAGATAGTAGCGGAGCAGCTATGCTCATATCTACATAGAAATGGCATACATGAACTGTATCAGTCAGGATTTAGGCCTCATCACAGCACAGAAACAGCACTCGTTAAAGTAGTAAATGACCTCCTATTGGCCTCTGATCAGGGTTGTGTAACTATGCTTGTATTACTCGACCTCAGTGCAGCTTTTGACACTATTGATCATGCTATTCTTCTTCACAGATTAGAAAATTTAGTAGGAATTAAGGGTACAACCCTCTCCTGGCTCAGATCCTATTTGACCGATCGTTATCAGTATGTAGACTTAAATGGTGATTATTCTGCATGTTCTCTAGTGGAGTTTGGCGTTCCGCAGGGTTCAGTTTTAGGCCCACTGCTTTTTTCCCTTTACATGCTTCCTCTGGGCAACATAATCCGTAAGCATGGTATTAGTTTTCATTGTTATGCTGACGACACACAGCTATACGTCTCAACAAAACCTGATGAGAAAAACCATCTTACTAAAGTTGAGCAATGTGTTCAGGACATAAGAAATTGGATGCTAATTAACTTTCTTCTGCTTAATCCGGATAAGACAGAAGTTCTAGTCATAGGACCGCATACAGCTAGAAGTAAAATCTTAGATCACACCGTAACTTTAAATGGCCTTTCTGTTCCGTCAAGTGCAACAGTAAAAGACCTCGGCGTGATTATAGATTCCAGCCTTTCATTTGAAGCTCATGTAGATAATATCACCAGGATATCATTCTTTCACCTTAGAAATATCGCCAAAATAAGAAATATATTGTCGCTAAATGATGCAGAAAAACTAGTTCATGCTTTTATCACTTCTAGGTTGGACTATTGTAATGCCTTACTGTCTGGTTGTTCAGTTAGGTGCATAAACAAGCTTCAGCTAGTCCAAAATGCAGCAGCGAGAGTCCTCACTAGAACCAGAAGATATGAGCACATCACCCCTATCCTATCTTCACTGCATTGGCTCCCTGTGAAATTTCGCATTGATTTTAAAATACTACTCTTGACATATAAGGCATTAAATGGTCTCGCGCCGCAGTATCTGAGCGAACTGCTAGTGTCTTACGATCCGCCACGCCTACTTCGGTCAAAGGATGCAGGCTGCTTATCAGTACCGCGTATTATGAAAACTACAGCTGGGGGCAGAGCTTTTTCTTACAAAGCCCCAAAATTATGGAATAGTCTTCCAAATAGTGTTCGGGACTCAGACACAGTCTCAGTGTTTAAGTCTAGGCTCAAAACCTATTTATTTAACCAAGCATTTTATAAATAGATTTGCCATAAGGTAAAGGAGCAGATCTGGGGGACTCATGGACGTAGAGTATTATGGTGAACTGGTATGTTTAGATGCTGTCTCCCTCAGTCTCATTTGATCACTCAGGTTTGTTGACGGTGAGGTGATTGTTTGCTTTACATCTCAGGGAGCCCTCATGTTTGTGTTTCCTTCTGGCTCTCCCTTTTAGTTATGCTGTCATAGTTAGTCCTGCCGGAGTCTCTGCTTGCACTCTACAGTAAATATACATTCACATTAGACATTGTGACTGTGACCATACCTAATTGCAATCTCTCCTCCTCTTCTCTTCCTCCCCCTCTTTCTCTTTCCTCTCTCCCCCTGTCTCCCCCTTTCACTCTTTCTCTCTCTCTCTCTCTGTCGAGCTACACATGTGGTTCCTGAGCTGCCAGTGATCCAGACTCCCTCTGCCCTCCGGACCTGTCTGATCCATCCTGGTGCCCGGTTTCTGGTTGGAGGTCTCATCGCATGGATGCCCCGTGTGTCTCTCTAGGATGCGTCTGGTGTCTGGGGATGATTCTCTATACTTAGAAGATGGTTCTGGCCTCGACTGGTGTGGTCAGCTGTTTCTCTGAGGACTTGACAATTCGATAGTTCAGGACTGGAACTTTCTACAAGTCTATCTGAGTCTCGAATAACTACTGGACTCCATTTTACATCAAGTATTATAACATCAATTAACATCAACTATTATAGCTGAACCTAACACTTAACACTGTATAAATGCAGATCATTTCCTGCTATCTGTTTCACCCAGATGAGGATGGGTTCCCTGTCGAGTCTGGTTCCTCTCAAGGTTTCTTCCTATTACCGTCTCAGGGAGTTTTTCCTTGCCACTGTCGCCCTCGGGCTTGCTCGCCAGGGAATATCTGAACATTTTGATTCATACACATTCACATTCCATACAAACTTAAATAATTCTTTTGATTATGTAAAGCTGTTTTGAGACAATGTCAATTGTTAAAAGCGCTATACAAATAAAACTGAATTGAATTGAATTTAATTTAAAACGAGAGAAAAACTGTTAAAATCCTTCGTTCGCCTTCTCAGCGTTAGGTAGCGAATGACGTCATGATTTGCATCTGCGCACGCACTGCGCACGACCGGGGAAACATAGGGACACTGAATTTCCTGGAACACCGGTATAGATAAATTACAGATGTTACTGTGTCCTTAAGGATTATTAAGGATGTCTTGAAAAATCTAATTCAAATTTTATTTGTCACAAACACAGTGCGATATGTAGTAAAATGTTTATAAATGTGTGCTTTAGGTGAGGTTCGAATTTGGTATTGCTTCACCTATACTACACACACTAACTGATTGCGCCACTGGAGCCACAGAGCAGTTGCTCTTATAAACTCATATGAATGACAATGGAATATAGAACGTGCGAGTTGACGACCATGTATGATGACCAAATAGAAATATTTTTTCATATAAATGTATACTTTTATATTGTTTATTTTATAATAAAATTAGTTTTGTCTAAAATATTTATTTGTATTATATATAAATGTTATTTTCATATTGCATATTTGCAAATATAATATAAATCTAATAAATTTGATAGTGATTCCCTGGCTGGGAATCGAACCCGGGTTTACCGCATCATAGACAAATTACCTACCACTGAGCCATACCAGTGCCCGTATATAGTTTGATAACCAGCCGTGGTTAAATAATGGATGAAAAAATTATTCAATGCTGGACACAAACAGCAAATATGATGATTATTATAAAAAGCCCAAAGAATGTTGTATTCATAAAATAATATTTACTTAGCACCGTACGTAGCACCGTACTGTATGTCCCCTTTAAAATCTATGTGTGCAAATTGTTAAGAGGATTTTATCAAGTAAATCTTCTTTTTTTCAGTGCATGGGTGAACACGATGATTTAAGAATTTAATTAAGCACATATATATATACACACATGAATATATGTGAGTGTTATATAAAGTTTTTTCTATGTACAGGTACAATCAGAAAAATTTAACCAGAAAACAGCATATAACTTTAAACTTACATTGATTAGCAATATAAACAACACACCTACAGTATGAGGCTGGACAATGGAATAAACTGTGTGGGTGCCAATAATATTAATTATTATATTATAATAATAATTATTATTATTATACTGTTAATTCTTTGACAATACTGCTGCTTTTTGTTGGAAACTGGCAGACATAAAAAATATGAAAAATACTTTAAATAAATTTAAAGGGGACGATGGGCTAAAGCCCCCCTAAAAATGGCCTAGTGATACCCGTGTATATATAATGAAAATATTATGTATAAAGAAAATATAATTTATATATTCGTATTTAATTACAAAAAAAAAAACATTTTAATGGTTAGTGATTGTTGCAGACATTCACATTATTTTTGGGGGAAGAGCTTGGCTTGTACAGGCTACTATACGCTCATCAGCAGTCGGCGCCCTGCTGTAACCAGAAGATCAAAGGAGCAGTTATCGGCTGACATGTAGCCTTCTGAGTTTGGAGACCCACAGAACCCCCACTGTAATGCCTCTTCTCACCTTTCACCTTAGGTTTCGCTGATGGGGGAATTCGTAGAATTGGGGGTTTAAAAAAAAATTAAGAAGGCCGAGCAGACGTCTCTGCTTAAAATGTTTTTCGCCAGCAAAACACCCCTCTCTCTCTCTCTCTCTCTCTATATATATATATATATATATATATATATATATATATATATATATAAATTCACAATCATGTTCCAGCTCTTATTTCCAGCCATGGTCAAATAATGGATGAAATAATTATTCAATGCTGGACACAAACAGCAAAAAACATGATGCAAAGCCGTAAGCGCTTTATTGCTTTTCATCATGTTTTTTGCTGTTTGTGTCCAGCATATATATATATATATATATACATATATAGTTAATTCATGTCTATTTATGATGGGGACACATTTTTACGTTTTAAATAAGACATGTCAAGACCATTTAAACCGATATTAGATTTCGCTCATGTCTCCGCTGTGTGTATTCATTCACAGGTTGCAGCGCACGCACAGGGAAATAGGAGACTGTGGTTTAGGAGTGGATTGGAGAGAAGAGAGCTGTTCATTTACTATTAAAAAAAAACTTAACAAATCTAAAAAATATATAAAAACATAATATGATCTTTTTGAGTTATGAGTTGTTGTTTTTTATTATTCATAAGACAACCTTTCAGTTTTGTAAAAGTTATAGTGTGTTAAGTCTTTCTTTAGGTTAAACGGTTTTGAGAATTATACCATCCAGCTAAGATCAATATTATTAATATTAAACATTTTATTTCTATTTATTCTATGTTTTGCTAGAGAAATACATTTTAGGCAGAGACGTCTTGGTCTTGTTAAATAGTTTTAAACCCCTCAATTGTGCCAATTCCCCCATCCGAAACCGGTTTGATAACTTCACACCTATCAAAGGTGAGAAGAGGGACTGAGCTGTAACTGAGCGCGCGGTCACGTTGTATATACTGTACACACACACACACACACACCGGCACGTGCAGGGGGGGCGGCGGGTGCTTGAGCACCCAGGATGCCTCAAGTGCCCTTTTTCTTAAATGTATATGTGCGTATGGAGCCCTGTCTTTGCCCCTCAACAATAAAATGTAACTATTACTCTCAATTTTAAGGATCTGGCTCGCATCAGTCACATGACTGCCATTAACCAATGCTCGCCCTTGAGGGCAGAGCGCGCTCGTTACGAGCCGGGTACGAGCACGCAAAGTGCACACGCATTTTCTGCAGGCTGGGCGGTGCGGAGCTGGAGGAGAAGCAGGCAAATTAACTGGAAGGTGCAGACTGTAACAAAACAGTAAATAGGGTGTACAGCGCACACTATAGTCTATAATAACAAATGAATTGAAATAAATGAGCATGCTGTTTGTGCAACAGTGCGACAAACATTACCTGTCCTTTTATGAATTGCACAAGTAGTGGTGGTCATTAACTGCTAGCTAACTGGGTAAGGGGGTTACAGGGGGGTCTGTAGCTCTGTGTCCACCGTTTTAGGGAATATATTTAGATTTAAAGTAAGTTACAGTTTTATTTCACTAAAAGCCATCTAAAATGGGTATCCACATAATTATGGATTATTATATTTATGATATAAAAAAAACACTGTTTTTAAAGAAAATATTAAGTAACAGATAATATTAGGTTTATATTTCAAGTTAGATAAAATCCTGATCTTACAGCAGTAAAATTATTGTATCTCTACATTTTAAACATTTAATAAGCACTGCATGTGCATGTTTGTGTGTTTTATGTGTATAGATTTTTAAAAATGATTACTAATAATATAATAATCAACAGCAACATTGTACGCCATCAGGTAAAACACAGGCTACATTTGCTTTGCATTGTCCCGACCTGATGACAGTCATACAGTATGATGCAATTCCATATTAGATTCATTATGAATGTGAGTTGTTGTTATTCAGTATGTTCTATCTTTTTTAACTTTGAGCACCCGCCCCTTTAAACGTCTCTGCACGGCCCTGCACATATATAAATTTTGTTCATTCATGTCTTCTGATGATGGCGACACATTTTTTCGTTTTAAATAATATATGTTGGCATATTCATGAATCAGGACATTCACATAATTAACACTATCAGATAGCCTACTATCAGGAAATTAAATTAATTTCAAGACCATTTAAACCGAGGCATTGTCATGTCTTTCATTGTTTTGTAATGAATCTTTTTTCAAAAGAAAACTGAAAACACAAAATAACCAGAGCTCCGCCGTCTATGCGAGAACGGACGGGATTCTAGAAACTAAAACAAAAAACTAAAGATGCTCTCGGGACTTATGGCTTTACTGAGGATTTATAGGAAGAGAGAGAGTAGAGTTTGTGCTTTGTGCACTTTAACCCGAGAGCGCGCGGTAAACTGATGCGTGTCACTCTCCCTCACTCTCTCTCCGGTGTCTTAGACAGACAGAGGCTTGGGCTTTGCTTGTGTCTTCTCCAGCGCGCTTTGTCTTTGGCACTGACACCTTTTACTGGTGCGACCGAATGATCACACGGAGTGTCGCGGTATCACGACCCGGCCCGTTCTGAACAGTTTATGCGCGGCTCCGCCCCTCGCGCGAGCTGCATCATTACATACATATCCACAAATACTTTAACAACATACGCTTATCTTGAATTGCATTTTATATGAATGTTACATATGAGACACGCACACAAACACATACTTATATAATATATGCACATACAAACACATACACATTGTTAATTCATGTCTTCTGATGATGGCGACACATTTTTACGTTTTAAATAAGACATGTTGGCATATTCACGAATCAGGACATTCGCAAAGTTAACACTATCAGATAGTAGGCAATCAGGAAATTAACCCATTTAATCCCAATGGTCACAATAGTGACAGATTTTTTTTCTTTCTTTTGGAGGATCCAGTATTGACTCTGTTGGGTTTGGGTGACAAATTTTCCTAAAAAATTAAACAATAGACTGTCTTGATTAAACTGTTATCAAGATCATGTGACAAGGGTGAAAGGTCAACTGGCCAGATCACCTTATTTCCTGCTTGCACCTGCTAAGAGGAATGTCTTACTCAGAGCTGTACAAAAGAAGGTAATTAAAATATCTTAATTTACAGAAAACACTATCATGGTTTGTGCATATACTCTTGAAGGGGTCTACTGCTGATATATATTGAGAATTACACTCCTCTTTATATATTTTTGCTTAGGAGAGGGACATGTACTGTATGCTAACGGTCACAATTGTGACCGCTAGTATAGTACACTGTATTACTAGCATATTGAATGCAGTACACATGTTTTGGCAATAAATATAAGTTAATGTTGGCTTTTTGACTTTTTTCATACAGTTTAAAATTATCAGATGTCTAGGACCTCCTAGACTTAGAACCCCCCCCCCCACAACTGCTGTTTGTAGCATTACTGTTATCCCTACACTTGAGAGAGATGCAGTGGAAAGTGATTGTGATAGTGACGGTTCAGATCAGGAATATTTGGGAGAAACACACCATTTTCCAGCAAGGCTGCTGAATGGGATAGCAGAGGTGACATTTCAAGGAGATGACAACCAGCTGTTGTCATTAGACCCTGATGTCTACAACGAATCCATCTCCAATGCAGTGAGAAGGAATAGGTTTGATGACATAATGGCTTCAATTCACATGGTGGATAACTCAAGGGCTACAAATGACCCTTTCTACAAAGTGCGACCTATATTCACTGCACCAAATGAATCTTTCAAAGTTATGCCATACTCAAAATGGCTGTCAGTTGATGAAAGTATGGTCCCTTATTATGGCAGGCACAGTTGCAAGCAGTTTATCAAGGGGAAGCCAATCCGATTTGGATTCTATAAGCTGTGGAGTCTTGCATCATCTACAGGGTACATGTACCATATGGAGCCTTGCTGTGGAAGGCACACTCAACTTCCTGATACAGGCCTTGTACAAGGCCCAAGTGTTGTCCTGGGTCTTGTTGTGTAAGAGCCATATCACATTTGTTATGTAAGATGGATCTGCAGAATTTGTTGTTGTGTTTATTTTATCTGTTTTATTTCATTCATTCTATCTTATTCTGTTCATTAACAAAGCATTAAGTTTATTACATAAGCCGTAAGCTTTAAATTTGTTAGTTATGCATCCATTTTGACAATCGTAAGTTGGTCTGTGATGTCACTCCACTATGACATGTATTTGTATGACTATCGCATGATAGAAAATTCAGTTTAGATGCGGAAGGCTACGGAAAGACAAGCTTTTGACCGTGAGCTACCCGTAAGCAGATATATACAACGAAAGTGTTGTTAGATGCGTGAGCTGAACGCAATCAGATAGATATAACATAGCTTGTTGTAAAAGTCAGAAATTTACAAGATACAGCAACAGGTGTTGTAACCACAGTGAATTTACTCAAGACAACTGTATGAAGTGCTGAATCTTTGATGCTGAAAATAAAATACCAAGACAAAGAAATCATCGGACTTCCGTTCTTGTGAGTAAATGATCCAACCAAAGCTACGCGTCAAAACTAGTGAAATGACATGATCGCATCTACATGCTGAACAGGCTGAGGTACCTCCTGGGTGCCACTTTGTGCATGACAACCTGTTTACATCTCTCAGTCTTCTTGATTAGATGACACAGCGTTGTTATGGGTGCCTTGGCACACTCAGGCAGTGTCGTCTACACAATGTTCCATTCACTGATGTTAAGCAATTCCATAAAGAGCCTCGTGGAACAACAGAGATCCTCACTGAGAAAGAGAAGCTGCTAGTAAGGTGGAAAGACAACAATGTGGTGACCATAGCATCAAGTTCTGGAAAGATGTTTTCTGTGGTTCCTGTCAACAGGTGGAATAAGGGAAAAAAAGGCTATGACAAAGTTCTACAGCCCACATGTGTCTTCGAGTACAACCAAAATATGGGGGGTGTCAATCTGCATGATCTGAATGTGTCCAGATACATGTCAAAAATAAGGTCGAAAAAATGGTGGTGGCCAATCTTTTCTTGGACCCGTCATAGCGCAATGGTCAACAGCTGGCTGTTCTTCAGAGATGTGATGGGGAGTGAATATGATCTCTTGGCCTTTCAGCAACAGGTGGCAATGGGTCTCTTAACAAAATTTGGCAAACCAGCCCTTACCCAAGGAAGACCATCAGCTATGAGACTGTCAGTCTGCAAAAATGACAATGGAAAAGATCACTGGCCTGAAAACACAGGAAACCGTTTCCGCAGATGCAGATGGTGTGACAAGCGCACCATGTATGGATGTAAAAAATGTGGTGTGCCTCTCCATATTGAATGCCTTCAACTTTTCCATGTAGGATGAAGTTAAAAGACAAAGAAAAAATTACCACTGATTGAAAGTTGTTTTGCATTTTATAAGTGTTATGAGTTATTTCCAAGATAAGTTTTGAAAAGACTATGTTACAGGTCAGTTGAAGTCACAGCTGAGTGTGTGGGTTTGTTGGTAGGGTTATGTTGCAGTGGATGGGGATGACAGTTAAAAAGGGCATGGTGTGTGTGCAGGGGGTCCCTGCTGTTAAGGAAGAGTGATTATGTTATGATTTATCTACAGGATAAATGAAAAATATTAAACGGCTTAAATTGACCACCATGTGAAAGTGTGTCTCCTGTTTTTGCTGATGTATTCATTGGGGTATTATAACCAATAGCAACGTTTTTGTTATATGCACAATAAAAAAAAAAATAAGCAAAAAAAATTAACCATATCTTATTATTCTGTGCCTAATGGGCACTGTAATTACTGAATTCAATTTAAGATTTCAAGTGTGAAAATACACTTTATTGACCAATTTATATGAATTTTTCCAAAAAAGGACTATGTTGTTTCCCGTTGGTCACAATTGTGACCGAACATAAAACATAAAATTTTACCAACTTAATCAAAATAAAATAAAAAAATACACAATGTTTGTGCATTAGGAAGGTCTCAGGAGTAAAACCCATGTAATGAAATTTTATAAAAAAAATTGGGATTAAACGGGTTAAATTCATTTTAAGACCATTTAAACAGCAGCATGGCCATGTCTTTCATTATTTTGTACCTGTTAAGACATTACAAAAACTACATAAGAAACTTTTAAAGCACAAATTTGGGCATCTCATTTCATCATTATGAAAATAACATGAAGCACATATACACACGTTCATTATGAAATATCTGTTGTAAAACAAAATAAAATTCATGTTTGCTACAGCATTGGAAACAATGTTGTTTTAGGTTAACGGTTAACCTTATACACAATTCATTTGTACTTGGTCCGGCTTTTAGATAAAGTCCTTCCATGCGCCATCTGGCGGATATTCAGTGAAGCACAACACATTTATTTAAAATTCCTGAATGTTGCCTCCGGCAAGTCGCGGCACGCCGCACGCTAAATTGCGGACTCTCGCAGGAAAACACGCGCAGTCTTAAAGGCGACATCTGTAAGTGCTGCGCGCGCCTCGCATTCCTTGAGAATCTTCGAGCCACCGTGCATTCCTGGCTTAAAACACGTGCATCTGACAGAGCTGCGGGAGATGGAGGTAAGCTCCTTTCTTTCGCGTTCTCATCATGGGAATTCCTCTCTTGCTTCCGCAGAGATGGAAATAGCCTTAAGCACTTAAAAACATTAGACGGCAGGTTCTGTCGGGTGGCCGGAGGCGGAGCCTCAGCGACGCTCTCTCCCCTTTCTTAGCTATCTCCATACGAGTTAACCCTTTCATGGAGTAAGCTGTATTCATCCCGTGTTTTCCTGACATCAACTTATTTATTTATTTAGATATAGTTCATGTGGAAGCGCGGGGTTATATGATGACGCCCAGATAGAAGAGACACTTCACAGGCTATCTCTCTCCTGGGACATCATCCTTCCTGGAAAGCTTATACTTCCTTTCTAGCTGTGTAGATTTTCATCTTCCCTGGAGGGAAAAGCTTTTCAGGCAGTAGGTCAGCTTGGTGCTCCTTTGCACACCATGGCGGTTTTGCAGGCCTACCAGGCTGGCCAGCTGAGAGACTTGAGTACTGGCGGGGCTCTTCAAGATATGGCATATTGGAATTACGTCGAGCTACAGACTTGTCTATTCGTGCAACAAAGCAGACGGCTCGTGCTATCGGCCGTTTTATGGCTGCTATGGTTTTCGCAGGAGGCACCTGTGGCTAAATCTCAGGCGCATCAAGGATAGGATTGTGCATTCCTCCTTAATGCCCCTATCTCGCCTTCCAGCCTGTTTAGCGATGTCGTTAACTCAGTCGCCACTAGGTTCTGAGGCGAAGTTATATGAACAAGCTTTTGGGAAATTCCCTCCCCGCCGTGCTCAAGAGTTGGGATTGTCGGCCACCCAGTCTCACAAGGAGGGTGTTTTTTGAGCCGGGCACCCCCTCGTAAAGATTGGGGTGCGCCGCGTTGCACTATCCGCCTCAAAAGAGGTCAGACTGGTAAAAAAAAAAAAATGGGGGGGGGGGCCCCACAATAGGGAGAGGCATCCAGAATTCCTTTCACGAATGAAGTGTTCTCCCTGGCACCTCCAGGAGGTCGGTGTTCTTGCTCCACCACCATTGGTGTTTTGGTCAAAACCTGTCTCCAATAAGCTGTTAGTTTTTCATTTTTTTCCTGCCATGTTTCAGGATGCCGAACATCTAACATCCCCCCCCATTTAACCAAGCCGCCGAGACTTTTGCCCTTTTCTGAGAAACTGCCAGCGTTGAAGCTACTGCCAAGTATATCTCCTTGGGTACTAAGCACTGGAGACAGAAACTACTGTACAGGATTCAGTTCTCACTTCACCCTCCGTGTTTTCAATGGCGTGGTCACCACTTCCATGAAACCGGAAAGTGTGCATCTGCTGACAGAAGCTGCTGGGGAATGGGTCCATGGAACATGTTCCCCTACCAGACAGTGAGTCAGGCTACTACAGTCGGTATTTCTTGGTTCCCAAGAGGAACGGGGGCTGCGTCCAATTTTTAGATTTTGCGGGCTCTTCCGCTATCTGAGAATCAAATAAATACAGCTTCAAATGTTGACTGCAAAAGTGATTGCTCTCAAATCCTACCACGCGATTGATTTCTGACAATCGATTTAAGGATGTTTACTTTCATATAGAAATATTGCCACAACACAGGAGGTTCCTGAGGTTTGCTTTCGGGGGCGAAGCTTACCAGTATCAGGTCCTTCCATTGGTCTAGCTCACCCGCACATATACAAAATGTATGGATTTAGTCCTGGCTCTTATGAGAGTCCCAGGGCATCCGGTAGCTAGCGCTTTGACATCAGCATGTCGTCCTAGCTCATCTCTGTTTCTTAGGATTGAGACCTAATGCCACGAAAGCGTGCTCTTTCCTGTTGAGAGGACAACACATTGGGTGCCATATGGGATTCGATCGTAAGCGGGCAAAGCTGTCTCCCGCTCGTGTTGAACGCCACGAAAGCGTGCTCTTTCCTGTTCAGAGGACAACACATTGGGTGCCATATGGGATTCGATCGTAAGCGGGCACAGTTGTCTCCCGCTCATGTCGAACCCATTCTCAACACCCTCAAGGAAAACAAGCTAGACCAGAAAGTGACCATCACTTTCAGAGATCCTAGCACTCATGGCAGCTGTATCCACGGTGACACCTTTGGGCCTTCTGCACATGAGAGCATTTCAAGTTAATAATAATAATAATAAATTTTATTTAATGGCGCCTTTCATGGCACTCAAGGACACCTTACAGTCAAAGTATAGGAACAATGATTTAAAAACAAAACAGACAAAAAACTGCATTACGTAAAAGCCTGTCTAAACAAACAGGTTTTTAGACGAGATTTTAAAACTGGGAGACTTGGACTGTTGCGGACCTCAACAGGAAGTCGGCTCCATAAAAAAGGTGCCGCATAACCAAAGGCTCGAGACCCCATAGAAATTGTCCGTGTACGTGGACGAACAAGTGTAATTGCAGAAGCAGACCTTAAGTCACGCGACGGGATATGTATATCAAGAAGGTCCAAAAGATATGAAGGTGCCAAGTTGTTTAGTGCTTTGTAGGTTAAAAGTAGAATTTTAAAATCTACACGATATTTAACAGGGAGCCAGTGCAGATTTTGCAAAATGGGTGTGATGTGTTGAAAACTAGTTTTGGATATGACCCGAGCAGCAGCATTTTGTACTAACTGTAATTTATGAAGTATTTTTGAAGGAAGCCCATAAAATAAAGCTTTGCAATAATAAATTCTCGATGTAACAAGAGCACACACAAGAATAGCCATACTCTTCGTTGAAATGGCAGGACATAAACGATTGATATTCCTAATATGAAAGAATGCAGAGCGGGTAACACTATTAATATGGGCTTCGAATGACAGTGTTTGATCAAAGATGACTCCCAAGCTTTTGACCTGGATGGATAAAGGAACATTAAGATTGTCAATTAAAACAAAAGAAATGTTTGCCTTTCCTAATGTTGATTTTGTTCCGACATGAAGAATTTCAGTTTTACTATTGTTCAATTTAAGAAAATTGCTTGAAAACCAAGCCTTTAACTCTTCAAGGCACTCAACAAGAGCAGAAGGGAGAGACATCATGGAAGGTTTAGAGGAGAGATAGAGTTGGGTATCGTCTGCATAACAGTGAAATTGAATGCCATATTTCCTAAATATGCTCCCTATTGGAAGAAGATAGATAAGTGGTATAGATAGTGGTTGATTGAAACTGTTAAATTTGTACAAATTGCGAGCGATCAGAAAAATAGGAATGAAACCAAGAAAGGGCTATACTGTACCAGTAATACCAATAGATTCCAATTTGTTCAATAGTATGGTGTGTGAGACAGTATTAAAAGCGGCACTAAGATCAAGAAGTATAAGAATCGATAAAAGTCTAGAATCAGCAGCCAACAGCAAGTCATTTGATATCTTTACTAGCGCGGTCTCAACACTATGTTGAGAACGAAAAGCCAGATTGGAACCTTTCAAAAAATCTATTAATGGAAAGATAATCACGGAGCTGGGAAGTAACAATCCTTTCAAGAGGTTTAGCCAAGAACGACGAAATTTGAAATAGGACGATAGTTCTCGAATTTACTTGAGTCAAGGCCAGTTTGCGTGAGGATTGGAGTTAGCACTGCAGTTTTAAATCTGATGGGAACAATACCGGAAAGAAGTGATGCATGCATGATGTCTATAATTAAGGAAGATAAGAAAGGTAAACCAATTTTAACTAAGTGAGTCAGTAGAGGGTCCAGTTGACATGTAACAGATTTAGATTTATGTATAATATAACAAACTTCTTCCTCAGTTGGTAGTATAAAAGTAGAAAAGGTATAGTCAGCCCTTAGCGTTTGACCAGAGGAAATATTAAGATCAGAGCTGGGTGGAACCATTTGCTGGTGGATCAGTTGAATTTTCTTATTAAAAAACAGCATAAAATCTTCACATAATTCAATAGAAGGAGTATGAGATTGAATAGGCTTTGAGATCTTGTTAATAACAGTGAAAAGTGATTTAGTGTTTCGTGTATCAGATCCTATAAGACCAGCATAATAGTTCATTCTTGCAGTGGAAAGTGCAGTCTTGTAGCTTCCTGTTTTTGTATCGTTGCCGCGAAAGTTTCGCGTTTGTATCAGCATTTAAATTACATTGCTTTATACAATAACAATATTAATAGCAACTACCTTTTACATCTCCATACTATTCGGCTTCGCCTTTTTTCTGCAATTTTTGGAGAACGCGCGAGTTTCCTCGTCTAAGAGCAACGAACGGAATTCATCTCCAAACAACTAAAACTCCGACAAAGAGGTACGTTATCATGTCTACCATTCAGCTTGTTCAGTGTGTAGAGTGCAGGATGTTTAGACATTCTTCCTCCGTCATTAGTGATAATTTTATTTGTGATAGGTGTGTGTTAGTGAGCACTCTGACGGAGAAGATATCAGCGTTAGCGGAGTGCATCCAGACTTTAGAGAGGGTTAGACAGTGTGAGAGCAGCGTTATTCCTGTAGCGGACAGTCTGGGTGCCGCAGGCGGAGATAAACAGCCCCCGACTCCGGCATTAGAGCCCTCACAGCGGGGCGAGTGGGTGACGACTCGGCGTCATACTCGTTCAGCCAAAGCTAACGCTAAGGCTAGACCACGGAAGCACACCTCCTCTGCGCCTCACGTGTCCAACAGGTTTGCTCTCCTCAGTGCTGCACCCGCTGAGAAACCTGAAAGAGCTCTGGTTATAGGAGACTCTATAATGAGGCACGTGACATTAGCTAGACCTTTAGGGGCGCCAGGGGCAGTGGTTAGGTGTATCCCGGGAACCAGAGCACCGGACATAGCAGGTAATCTTAGGGCTCTAGGACAGCACAGGTTCTCTAAGATAGTGGTACATGCTGGAGCTAATGATATACGCCTTCGTCAGTCAGAGGTTAGTAAGAATAACTTTACAGAGGTGTTTAAATTAGCGAAGGCGATGTCCGATGAAGTAGTATGCTCTGGTCCCATCCCAATGAGACGTGGTGACATAGCATACAGCAGGTTATGGTCGCTGAACCGCTGGATGTCCAGGTGGTGCTCCGAAAATAATGTGGGCTTCATAGATAATTGGAAGACCTTTGAGGGCAAAGCTGGCCTGTTAGGGCGGGACGGTGTCCATCCCACTCGGGAAGGTGCTGCTCTCATTTCCTGTAGTATAGCTCATAGTCTCAGTAGAGGTCTAGTTAATCGGTGACAATCCAGAGCCCAGGCCAGGGAGCAGACAGACAGGCTAAACCAACCGTCTGCTAGCTGCTACCGTCTGAGAATCCAGAAGAACCTCTGAGAACAGCATTTATGTCCATACTGGACTCCGTAGGCGTAAATCAGTGTGTAGTAGGACCCACTCATAAAGCAGGTCACACTTTAGATTTAGTAATATTCTTCGGATTAATTATAAGAAATGTATTCACAATTCCACTGTCTGAAATTCTCAGATCACTATCTTGTCTACATTCAAGTGTGTCACAGTGATAATGTACGCACAGCACCGCGCTACCGTATTAAACGTACATTTACATCAACTACCACACAGAGTTTTATCAGTAATCTCCCAGAGTTACCAACTTCAATTAGGCCACCGTCTGACCCCACAGAACTCGATCAGGCGGCTGAATATTTAGAGTCAACACTTCGTTGTACCTTAGATAATGTAGCTCCAGCTAAAAGAAAAATTATTAGAGATAAGAAACTCGCTCCCTGGTATAACGATCACACGCGCACTTTAAAACAGACTGCTCGGAAATTAGAGCGTAAATGGCGTCAAACTAAATTGTTGGTATTTCAAATAGCTTGGAAAGATAGCATCCTCAACTATAGGAAAGCTCTTAGTGTAGCTAGATCAATGTATCTCTCCACTCTTATAGAAGAAAATAAAAATAATTCTAGATTTTTATTTAATACCATAGCCAAATTAACCAGAAATAAGACCACTACAGAAATCTCCACAACATCATCATGCAATAGTGAGGACTTCATGAACTTTTTTAATAATAAAATTGTAAATATCAGGCATAAAATTGAGGCTTTGAAACCAAACAATGTAATTGATACAGATGTTAACCTAGCCATGTCAGATTCAAACCTAAAATACATTACTCCTCTTGAAGAGAATGAACTAATTTCACTCATCTCTTCTGCAAATTCATCAACCTGTATATTAGATCCTATACCGATACATTTTCTTAAACAGATAGTACCAGTAATAACAGAACCGCTGTTGAGAATAATTAATTCCTCACTCAGAATTGGTTATGTTCCAAAATCAAAGTAGCAGTTATCAAACCAATAATTAAGAAACCTGACCTCGACCCCTGTCAGCTGTCCAATTACAGGCCAATATCAAACCTCCCCTTTATCTCTAAGATTCTGGAAAAGATAGTAGCGGAGCAGCTATGCTCATATCTACATAGAAATGGCATACATGAACTGTATCAGTAAGGATTTAGGCCTCATCACAGCACAGAAACAGCACTCGTTAAAGTAGTAAATGACCTCCTATTGGCCTCTGATCAGGGTTGTGTAACTATGCTCGTATTACTCGACCTCAGTGCAGGTTTTGACACTATTGATCATGCTATTCTTCTTCATAGATTAGAAAATGTAGTAGGAATTAAGGGTACAGCCCTCTCCTGGCTCAGATCCTATTTGACCGATCGTTATCAGTATGTAGACTTAAATGGTGATTATTCTCCATGTTCTCTAGTGGAGTTTGGCGTTCCGCAGGGTTCAGTTTTGGGACCACTGCTTTTTTCCCTTTACATGCTTCCTCTGGGCAACATAATCCGTAAGCATGGTATTAGTTTTAATTGTTATGCTGACGACACACAGCTATATGTCTCAACAAAACCTGATGAGAAAAACCATCTTACTAAAGTTGAGCAATGTGTGCAGGACATAAGAAATTGGATGCTAATTAACTTCCTTCTGCTTAATTCCAATTATTTTCTTTTCTATAATTATTATTATTATTTGTTTTTATTTATTTATTTTCTATTATAATTTTAGTTATTTATTATTTTATATATAATTATTCTATATATATATTTTTTTTTTTTTTTGTTTGTTTGTTTTTTTTTTTGTTAAATTTCTTTAATTTTTGTGAAGCTGCTTTGAGACAATGACCATTGTTAAAAGCGCTATATAAATAAAATTGAATTGAATTGAATTGAATTAATCCGGATAAGACAGAAGTTCTAGTCAAAGGACCGCATACAGCTAGAAGTAAAATCTTAGATCACACCGTAATTTTAGATGGCCTTTCTGTTCCATCAAGTGCAACAGGAAAAGACCTCGGCGTGATTATAGATTCCAGCCTTTCATTTGAAGCTCATGTAGATAATATCACCAGGATAGCATTCTTTCACCTCAGAAATATTGCCAAAATAAAAAATATATTGTCGCTAAACGATGCAGAAAAACTAGTTCATGCTTTTATCACTTCTAGGTTGGACTATTGTAATGCCTTACTGTCTGGTTGTTCTGTTAGGTGCATAAACAAGCATGAGCTAGTCCAGAATGCAGCAGCGAGAGTCTTCACTAGAACCAGAAGATATGAGCACATCACCCCTATCCTATCTTCACTGCATTGGCTCCCTGTGAAATTTCGCATTGATTTTAAAATACTACTCTTGACATATAAGGCATTAAATGGTCTCGCCCCACAGTATCTGAGCGAACTGCTAGTGTCTTACGATCTGCCACGCCTACTTCGGTCAAAGGATGCAGGCTGCTTATCAGTACGGCGTATTATGAAAACTACAGCTGGGGGCAGAGCTTTTTCTTACAAAGCCCCAAAATTATGGAATAGTCTTCCAAATAGTGTTCGGGACTCAGACACAGTCTCAGTGTTTAAGTCTAGGCTCAAAACCTATTTATTTAGCCAAGCATTTTTATAAATAGATTTGCCATAAGGTAAAGGAGCAGATCTGGGGGACTCATGGACGTAGAGTATTATGGTGAACTGGTATGTTTAGATGCTGTCTTCCTCAGTCTCATTTGATCACTCAGGTTTGTTGACGGTGAGGTGATTGTTTGCTTTACATCTCAGGGAGCCCTCATGTTTGTGTTTCCTTCTGGCTCTCCCTTTTAGTTATGCTGTCATAGTTAGTTCTGCCGGAGTCCCTGCTTGCACTCTACAGTAAATATACATTCACATTAGACATTGTGACTGTGACCATACCTAATTGCAATCTCTCCTCCTCTTCTCTTCCTCCCCCTCTTTCTCTTTCCTCTCTCCCCCTGTCTCCCCCTTTCACTCTTTCTCTCTCTCTCTCTCTGTCGAGCTACACATGTGGTTCCTGAGCTGCCAGTGATCCAGACTCCCTCTGCCCTCCGGACCTGTCTGATCCATCCTGGTGCCCGGTTTCTGGTTGGAGGTCTCGTCGCATGGATGCCCCGTGTGTCTCTTTAGGATGCGCCTGGTGTCTGTGGATGATCTACTTAGAAGATGGTTCTGGCCTCAACTGGTGTTGTCAGGTGTTTCTCTGAGGACTTGACAATTCGATAGTTCAGGACTGGAACTTTCTACAAGTCTATCTGAGTCTCGAATAACTACTGGACTCCATTTTACATCAACTATTATAACATCAATTAACATCAACTATTATAGCTGAACCTAACACTGTATAAATGCAGATCATTTCCTGCTATCTGTTTCACCCAGATGAGGATCGGTTCCCTGTCGAGTCTGGTTCCTCTCAAGGTTTCTTCCTATTACCATCTCAGGGAGTTTTTCCTTGCCACTGTCGCCCTCGGGCTTGCTCACCAGGGACTATCTGAACATTTTGATTCATACATATTCACATTCCATACAAACTTAAATAATTCTTTTGATTGTGTAAAGCTGTTTTGAGACAATGTCAATTGTTAAAAGCGCTATACAAATAAAACTGAATTGAATTGAATTGTATGCTTTCATATAATGTGCATCCGAACTTTCCATTTCGCCTTATGCAATATTGCAATCCCCCCACCCCAGCCAACAGTTCGTGGTTTACTAGTAAAGACATATTCAGGAGGAGTAGAATGATTTAAGTGAAAAAAGTCATTGCTTTGTTGCCAGGTCACTGTTAAACAAAGGAAATCGAACTTACGATCCTAAATAAATAAATGTGCCATTAATTGGCTGTGTTTAGGAAACTGTGTAGCCATGACAAGAAATAAAATGTTTTAGGCCAATTCTTATTATTTTTTTATGTTTAACACAAGTTATATAAATATTTTGACCAGTTGGTTCAGACATGGCAGACACTGGATGCGTTTTTAGGCAAAGGACATTACAGTTATAATGCTGAATATCTTTCAGCACTGGTGAGTTTTAAGGATAAAGAAGAGATGCCTTACATCAGTGCGTCTAGCTGCTTTGCTGTCAATCTAGTTTTTAGTTTTCAGATGATGAAAATAAATCATTACTTAACTTTGTTTAAAAAAAGTTAAAGGTTTTAGCTTCATTCAGTGATATAGGCGCAATATGGCTAAGAATAAATAAGTGAAATCTACCCATTTTTTCCCACAACGGCAGATGAAGAAAACAAAACTGAGAGGCTATTAAATTACTGAAGCTAAAAGAATGGAGGCCCTGGACATGATGCCATGACTTGTAGAAAGGATGACAATGAATGCAGAGCATCATTGTTAGCGTCTTTAATTACTTCTCTAGTAGCTACTGTACAGTAGGTGCTACCATAGCTCCTCTGTATAATACAAGTAGTCTATACAAATAGTCATGAACATACTGTACTGTAAGCTTACAGAATGCAATGAAGTTTAACAGTATAATCTTGTTATAAAAAACTATTTTCTTAATGTCATGAAACACAAACCAAACATGTAAGACTTCACAAGACTTTTGCTCAGTAGATTAGCTAGTTAGCCAGTTAAATTCTAATCTTGCCCTGACAAGTGAGCGCTGGAAAAAGAATCCAGAAGAATTCTCAGCCCAGAGACCAAGCTGGCGGGATCCGTTACCCAGGTAACCATCAATCACTTGAGAGTCATTTCTGTATAGGACAGGAATGAAATTGCTTTATTTTTGTCCTTCCTACAGGGGATGGAGCTCAGGTCACACTATGGATAAGGGTAGAGGTATGTAACTCAGGGGTTAAGGAAGGTTCGGAAAGTCCCAGGTGTAAACCCCGCAACCATCAAGTTGCCCCTGTGGTGACCTTGAGCAAGACCTGTAACTCTCAACTGCTCAGATGTATAATGAGATAAAAATGTAAGTTGCTTTGGATAAGGACTTGGCATCTGCCAATCTGTGAGTGACAGCATGAATGCTTATGTTTAGATAAAAAAAAATGTTTTGTGTGATAGGGAGCCGAAGAGTAATGAGTCTCTATTTAAAAGAAAAGTACACATTTTTCATTTTAAAAAATCTAGTGAATCGAAGCAAAAATATATCATACATGGAAAATACTCAATTACGGTAAAGATGCACAAAAAATGCTTAATATACTTAACACATTTGTACTTCGCTACATGCCACCTGTGTATTTAACATCGATTCATTTTTGTCTTTGATTTGATTAATGAAGACTCCTCAGACTTGTCACATTTCCTCAGCCTGTTTGTGAGCACTAAGGCCAAGTTTGAGAAGCGAGAGCGGTGATTTCTAGTGAAAACGAACGTCCACGGTAATAAAAGTGATGCATTGTGTGAAGGTTATTCTTCCTTTTAAATGCTAATTGTTCTGTCAACAGTATTCATTTGCCAGGGACCTTTCTGGCATGAATCCATATTGTTTCCATTCCAGGCAGATGTGTGGTCTTGGTGTGTGTGTGTGTGTGTGTACATGCTTGGAGTTGTGCATTGTAATTAGAGGTGCCTTGTTTATCTTCATGACCTACCGAATTTCGGAGGGAGAAAGGAGAACGAGCCAAAGCATGCATGCACACGCGCGCACACACACACACACACACACACACACACACACACACACACACACACAAATTGCTTCACAACAGTACAGGAAAAAAAAGAAAGATTTCTTGTCACATCAATTGATAATGAGAGCCACCACTTTTTTTTTCCCCCTCTCGCTCTCTTTAAGGTTAAATGAGCAGGCAGCATTTAAGTCTTTTCTCCCTAAAGGTCAAACGAAGACTGGATGTATTGAAATGTTAATATAAAGAGCGGCGCCGCTGCCGCTGCAGGACAGGAAGTGTTCAGAAAGGTCAGTAAGTCTTTCACCTACCAGCCTCACCTCTCCACTGCAGCACAAAGAACTCTCAAACAGCCTGGTGTAAATTATTGCTCCTCAAATACAGTCAAATCACTCTCAATTTCCTCAAGAAGAATGTTTTATGAATTGCATGATTATTCATTCTGCCTCTATGACCACCTGTCTTTGCCATCCTTCAACCTAAAATTGACAGGGCTTGGCATTTTTTTTTGTTAAATGCTGATAAATAAGCAGACTTAAACTGTACTTCAATTAAAATCCACACACAGGAGCAGACCAAGCAGTTTTTATTCTGCTGCAAGCAAGTAAGGAGTGGTCTGAATTTTATTTAAAGTGGGCAGAGGTGATTCCTTTGAGATTTTGCTAGGATGGTCAGAATTCTTTTGGACTGGTCTAAATTCCTCAGGCATAGCCAGGATTGCTCAGAAATCCTTCAGGAAAGGGCAAGGTCAGAATTCCTTTTGAGAGTAGGTGACATTGGTCCAGATCGATATGTTTTTTTTTTTGTTTTTTTTTTAGAAATGGATTATGTTAGTTAGAATTACTTTAAGAATAGAAGAGATTAGTCAAAATTCCATCTAGAGTACTTGGAATTGTTTGGATTTTCATCAGGATTGGGGGCACTGAATTCAGAATTCCAGTTATAATTTCTTAACAGATTAGTCAGAATTCCTTCAAGATTAGGTGACATTCCTTGTAATTTGAATGAGACGGAACTTCTTCAGGATTGGTAGGGATTAGTCAGGGAAGTTGTGCAAGATTGGTTGTAACATCTTTGGGAGCAGAGGATCAGATAGATTAACTGCTGCCAAAGGAAGTTTGGTCAAGATTCCTTAAATAGTATGCAGGATTAGATTGAATTTCACCCAAAGATGTGAAAACATTTTCAGAAATAGGTTGGACTACTGAGTGTCCTTCAGACGTAATTGCAATTGGTCAGAATTCCATTGGAAGGGAGTAAGAATGATTGTAGTTTATTTGGGAGCAAAGGGATTGTTAAAATTTTTTCCAGCAGAGTGTTGGACTGGTCAGAATTTGCTTTGAAAGTAGGTGGAATTGGTCATAATGTAAGTGTTGAAAGTGTGTGTGTCCAGTCTTCACTGTAGACAGTGTTCATAACGTTCACACAGATTTTTAACTGGCATTCCTGGAACAAAGGTTACTGAAGACAATTTGCTCGTGCAATGCAGGAACAGCTCTTGGTGGATCTTCACAGTTGAACACAATCTCCTTTAACAAATAAGCATCAGGTATGGGTATGAAAAGTAATGGAAAAATTACTCAACTATGAATACTTTTTCCTTCTTTGAAAGACACATTTCCAACAACAATTGTACAACAAAACAAGAGTCCAAGATGGCGCCGGTGAGGTCGGCTGCCGTCACGACTGCTCCGACCTACTTTACTTTGTTTTCGTCTTTTAAGTTATCTTTCAGTAACTTTAAACTGGCTAATTAATCTCCACTGAGTACATTAGGTTCGATAGAGACACTCTTGTTTCTATTGGTGTACAATGTACTCACAATTCGACGTTTTTAACTCCGGATCCGAGCTGGCCGAGTGAGATCTTGAGGGAGAACAAAGGATGCGACGCGAAGTGGCAGCCCAGAGGGAAATGAGCCGGCGTCAGGAACAGGCTGAGAGCCCGTGCACACCGCTCACCTCTGCACCTCAACACCGCTCACCTCTCTTAATGGTGATTAACAGCTGGTGCAACAGCACGAGCGTTGTTCCTCTTACATGCTCCTGCACACCAAACCTGGAACTACTGTCCATCATGTGTCATCCTTTTTTATCTACCTCAGGAGTTCACATCGGTCATAATCAGAGCCGTTTATATTCCGCCTCAAGCGGGCACTGCCTTATGCGAGCTGCATGAGGCACTCACAACGCACCAGACACAGCCCCGAGACGCTAAGTTTATTGTGGAGGGGGACTTTAACAGTGCCAACTTTTATCAGCACATCACCTGCCCCACCAGGGGCGAAAGGACACTGGACCACTGCTACACTACAGTCAAGGATGGCTACAAGGCACAATCTCGCCCTCCGTTTGGTAAATCCGACTATGCCGCCATCTTCTTCATGCCAAAATACAAACAAAGGCTGAAACAGGAAGTTCTGGTTCAGAGGGAGGTCGCGCGCTGGACATACCAATCAGTGGCTGCGTTACAGGATGCACTTGATGACACGGACTGGGACATGTTCAGGAACTGCTCCAATGATGTCAGCGTGTTTACAAAAGCGTTTGTGGGATTCATCGGGAAACTAGCGGATGATACCGTGGAGAAAAAGACTATCATAACGTTTCCCAACCAGAAGCTGTGAAAGAGGCGAAGCAGCGCTACGGGACGAAACTAGAGTCACAACTCCAACAGAGTGACTCTAGGAGCCTGTGGAGGGACTAAGGACAATGACGGACTATAAAACACCTACATCTGGTATGACGAACGCAGACGCGACTCTGACGAGTTGAACACTTTCTATGCTCGCTTCGAGGCTGCAGCTAAAGACGCTAGCAATGCTAGCAGCACTAATGGCTGCAGACAGGAAGACACTGCCAGCACCGGGAACGTGCTCATCATATCCGAGCATGACGTGAGGAGAGCCATCAAGAGACTGAACACCAGGAAAGCAGCACGACCAGACAGTATCTCAGGCCATATCCTCAGAGCCTGCGCAGACCAGCTATCATCTGTGTTCACTGAGATATTCAACATCTCTTTATCTCAGTCGGTGATCCCTACATGCTTCAAAGAGTCCATCATTGTTCCTGTCCCGAAGAAACCCCATCCTGCTTCTCATAACGATTATCGCCCTGTAGCCCTCACCTCAGTAGTGATGAAGTGCTTTGAACGGCTGGTCAGAGACTTCATCATTTCTTCACTACCTGACACACTGGACCCTCTACAGTTTGCATACCGCCCAAACCGCTCCACAGACGATGCAATCTTTCATCTCCTCCACACATCACTCACTCACCTGGACACTCGGAGAGGGAATTATGTTAAAATGCTCTTCATCGACTACAGCTCTGCATTTAATACCATAATTCCCTCCACACTCACCACCAAGCTGGAGCACCTGGGACTCAGCTCATCTATGTGCCAGTGGATCTCCAACATCCTAAATGTCAGATCCACAGGCAGTAAGGATGGGCGGACATGTCTCAACGTCCATCACTCTCAGCACTGGAGCCCCCCAGGGTTGTGTTCTGAGCCCCCCTCTGTACTCTTTGTACACCTATGACTGCGTGGCCACTACCAACTCCACCAGCGTCTTTCAAGTTTGCTGACGACACTGTCGTGGTGGGCCTGATGACGAACAACGACGAGACAGGCTACCTGGAGGAGATTGGAAATCTGGAGAACTGGTGCCAGAGGAACAATCTCCTCAACATCAGCAAGACAAAGGAGCTGATAGTGGACTTCAGTACAAAGCAGGAGAGGAACTACCAGACCCCCGTCATCAACAGGAGCCCAGTGGAGAGAGTGGACAGTTTCAGATACCTCAGTGTTCACATCACGCAGGACCTGGCATGGTCCTGTCACATCAACACCGTGGTGCAAAAGGCCTGGCAGCGTTTGTACCACCTCAGACGCTTGAGAGACTTCAGACTGCCCAAGGTTCTCAGAAATCTCTACTCCTGCACTATAGAGAGCATCCTGATGGGAAACATCACGACCTGGTTCAGGAACAGCACCATGCAGGACAGACGAGCTCTACAGATGGTGGTGCGATCAGGTGAGCGCTTCATCCGCACCGAGCTCCCTGACCTGCACTCGATCTACACCAAGCGGTGCTGGACCAAGGCCAGGAAGATCGTGAAAGACCTCAGCCACCCCAACAATGGACTGTTCTTTCTGTTGCGGTCTGGAAAGCGATTCTGCTCCCTGAAGGCCAACACAGAGAGACTGAGGAGGAACTTCTTCCCGCAGGCGATAAGGTCTCTCACCCACATCACCATGCAGAACTAATACAATCTTTTAACATCCATGGACACTATGGACACATTCACACACATCTACACTCACATCTACACTTACATGTTTATGTTTACATTCTGGATCATTGCACAAAGACACTTTAATAAGGCACCTTAATAAGACAATTTTCATGCATATTTGCACACCATCTTTCTTTCACCAAATAAAAAAAAAGAATTAAATGTTCTATTGTACAGTATATTTCTATTTTTATTTCTATTTTTATAGCATATAGCAATATATATATATATATATGTATAGCATATTTCGATTTGTATTTCTATTTTTAACCTAGTTAAATAATTTTCTATCATATTTCTTTTATTCATATTTATTTCTTATTATAAGCTTTAATTCTCTTTTTTAAGGTCACTGGCAGTCGTATAAGCATTTCACTGCATATCGTACTGTGTATGACTGTATGTTCAATTCAATTCAATTCAATTTTATTTACAGTATATAGCGCTTTTAACAATGGTCATTGTCTCAAAGCAGCTTCACAAAAATGAAAGAAATAAAAAAAAAAAAAAAAAAGAATATATATATATATATAATAATAATAATAATTATTATTATTATTATTATTATTATTATTATAGAAAAGAAAATTGGAAGTGTGTATGTGTGAGAAAAATGTGCAGCTAATAATAATGAGATGAATGAATTAAATTTCTCTGATGAGCAAGCCAAGGGTGACGGCGACGGTGGCAAGGAAAAACTCCCTGACATGGCATTAGGAAGAAACCTTGAGAGAAACCAGACTCAACAGGGAACCCATCCTCATTTGGGTGATAACAGATAGAAATGATATAACATCTTGTGTGTTGTGCAGGTGAAAATTCAATATGACAGAAATTATTTAAATTGACATGAAGACCAGTTCAGCATAGGGACGAGTAAGTAGGTGCAGAGGGCAGATGAGGTCTGGATCACTGGAAGCACAGGAGCAGCATGTGTAGCTCCAACCATCATAAAGCTGAATCCAGCTGGAGCTGGTCCTTCTCTGGATGCCTCAGGAACCTCGCAGGGTCGGCCTTTGTCTACTGAAGCTGGCAAAAAAGATGGGTAGAGAAATACAGAACAGATGGGGAGAATTAGCATAGTTGCCATTCGGGATAGGTGTACTGGAGTATGAGATTATGGGATGAGTTATGTGTATGCCAGATTAAAAAGATGAGTCTTGAGTCTACTTTTGAACTGAGAAACCGTGTCTGCTCCCCGAACACTGTCTGGAAGGCTATTCCAAAGCTTTGGAGCTAAATATGAAAAAGCCCTACCCCCTTTTGTAGATTTTGAAATTCTGGGAACTACCAGAAGTCCGGAGCTTTGTGATCTTAAAGCGCGTGGTGGATTGTAGCATATCAGAAGAGGGGTTAGGTATGTGGGAGCTAAACCATTTAAGGCCTTGTATGTAAGTAATACTATTTTGTAATTTATTCTAAACTGAATGGGGTTATATGATCATATTTTCTGGATCTAGTGAGAACCCTGGCAGCTGCATTTTGGATTAACTGAAGCTTGATTATTGAGGATGCAGGACAACCACCTAGTAATGCATTACAATAGTCCAGTCTGGAGGTCATGAATGCATGAACTAGTTTTTCTGCATCAGATACGGATAAGATGTTCCTAAGTTTAGCAATATTTCGAAGATGGAAAAAAGCTGTTTTTGTGATATTTGAAACGTGATTTTCGAAAGACAAGTTACTGTCTAATATTACGCACAGGTCTTTTACTGCTGAGCTGGTAGTAACAGTACATCCTTCTAAGCGCAGGCTGAATTGTGAAAGCTGTTGTGTGCTGGTTTTTGGGCCAATAAGTAATATCTCTGTCTTATCTGAATTTAATAAAAGAAAGTTATTGGTCATCCAATCTTTTTTGTCCTGGACACACTCAGTTAATCTAGACAACTTAGGTATTTCGTCTGGTTTAGTTGAGATACATTCAATTCAATTCAATTCAGTTTTATTTGTATAGTGCTTTTAACAATTGACATTGTCTCAAAACTTTGTCTCAAATTAATTATTTAAGTTTGTATGGAAGGTGAATGTGTATGAATGTTCAGATAGTCCCTGGTGAGCAAGCCCGAGGGCGACAGTGGCAAGGAAAAACTCCCTGAGATGGTAATAGGAAGAAACCTTGAGAGGAACCAGACTCAACAGGGAACCCATCCTCATCTGGGTGAAACAGATAGCAGGAAATGATCTGCATTTATAGAGTGTTAAGTGTTAGGTTCAGCTATAATAGTTGATGTTATAATAGTTGATATAAAATGGAGTCCAGTAGTTATTGGAGACTCAGATAGACTTGTAGAAAGTTCCAGTCCTGAACTATCGAATAGTCAAGTCCTCAGAGAAACAGCTGACAACACCAGTCGAGGCCAGAACCATCTTCTAAGTAGATAGAATCATCCCCAGACACCAGGCGCATCCTAAAGAGACACACGGGGCATCCATGCGACGAGACCTCCAACCAGAAACTGGGCACCAGGATGGATCAGACAGGTCCGGAGGGCAGAGGGAGTCTGGATCACTGGCAGCTCAGGAACCACATGTGTAGCTCGACAGAGAGAGAGAGAGAGAAAGAGTGAAAGGGGGAGACAGGGGGAGAGAGGAAAGAGAAAGAGGGGGAGGAAGAGAAGAGGAGGAGAGATTGCAATTAGGTATGGTCACAGTCACAATGTCTAATGTGAATGTATATTTACTGTAGAGTGCAAGCAGGGACTCCGGCAGAACTAACTATGACAGCATAACTAAAAGGGAGAGCCAGAAGGAAACACAAACATGAGGGCTCCCTGAGATGTAAAGCAAACAATCACCTCACCGTCAACAAACCTGAGTGATCAAATGAGACTGAGGAAGACAGCATCTAAACATACCAGTTCACCATAATACTCTACGTCCATGAGTCCCCCAGATCTGCTCCTTTACCTTATGGCAAATCTATTTATAAAAATGCTTGGCTAAATAAATAGGTTTTGAGCCTAGACTTAAACACTGAGACTGTGTCTGAGTCCCGAACACTATTTGGAAGACTATTCCATAATTTTGGGGCTTTGTAAGAAAAAGCTCTGCCCCCAGCTGTAGTTTTCATAATACGCCGTACTGATAAGCAGCCTGCATCCTTTGACCGAAGTAGGCGTGGCGGATCGTAAGACACTAGCAGTTCGCTCAGATACTGTGGGGCGAGACCATTTAATGCCTTATATGTCAAGAGTAGTATTTTAAAATCAATGCGAAATTTCACAGGGAGCCAATGCAGTGAAGATAGGATAGGGGTGATGTGCTCATATCTTCTGGTTCTAGTGAAGACTCTCGCTGCTGCATTCTGGACTAGCTCATGCTTGTTTATGCACCTAACAGAACAACCAGACAGTAAGGCATTACAATAGTCCAACCTAGAAGTGATAAAAGCATGAACTAGTTTTTCTGCATCGTTTAGCGACAATATATTTTTTATTTTGGCAATATTTCTGAGGTGAAAGAATGCTATCCTGGTGATATTATCTACATGAGCTTCAAATGAAAGGCTGGAATCTATAATCACGCCGAGGTCTTTTCCTGTTGCACTTGATGGAACAGAAAGGCCATCTAAAATTACGGTGTGATCTAAGATTTTACTTCTAGCTGTATGCGGTCCTTTGACTAGAACTTCTGCCTTATCCGGATTAAGCAGAAGGAAGTTAATTAGCATCCAATTTCTTGTGTCCTGCACACATTGCTCAACTTTAGTAAGATGGTTTTTCTCATCAGGTTTTGTTGAGAGGTATAGCTGTGTGTCGTCAGCATAACAATGAAAACTAATACCATGCTTACGGATTATGTTGCCCAGAGGAAGCATGTAAAGGGAAAAAAGCAGTGGGCTTAAAACTGAACCCTGCGGAACGCCAAACTCCACTAGAGAACATGCAGAATAATCACCATTTAAGTCTACATACTGATAACGATCGGTCAAATAGGATCTGAGCCAGGAGAGGGCTGTACCCTTAATTCCTACTACATTTTCTAATCTGTGAAGAAGAATAGCATGATCAATAATGTCAAAAGCTGCACTGAGGTCGAGTAATACAAGCATAGTTACACAACCCTGATCAGAGGCCAATAGGAGGTCATTTACTACTTTAACGAGTGCTGTTTCTGTGCTGTGATGAGGCCTAAATCCTGACTGATACAGTTCATGTATGCCATTTCTATGTAGATATGAGCATAGCTGCTCCGCTACTATCTTTTCCAGAATCTTAGAGATAAAGGGGAGGTTTGATATTGGCCTGTAATTGGACAGCTGACAGGGGTCGAGGTCAGGTTTCTTAATTATTGGTTTGATAACTGCTACTTTAAAATATTTTGGAACATAACCAATGCTGAGTGAGGAATTAATTATTCTCAACAGCAGTTCTGTTATTACTGGTACTATCTGTTTAAGAAAATGTGTCGGTATAGGATCTAATATACAGGTTGATGAATTTGCAGAAGAGATGAGTGAAATTAGTTCATTCTCTTCAAGAGGAGTAAAGTATTCTAGGTTTGAATCTGACATGGCTAGGTTAACATCTGTATCAATTACATTGTTTGGTTTCAAAGCCTCAATTTTATGCCTGATATTTACAATTTTATTATAAAAAAAGTTCATGAAGTCCTCGGTATTAAATAAAAATCTAGGATTATTTTTATTTTCTTCTATAAGTGTGGAGAGATACGTTGATCTAGCTACACTAAGAGCTTTCCTATAGTTCAGGATGCTCTCTTTCCATGCGATTTGAAATACCAACAATTTAGTTTGACGCTATTTACGCTCTAATTTCCGAGCAGTCTGTTTTAAAGTGCGCGTGTGATCGTTATACGAGGGAGCGAGTTTCTTATCTCTAATAATTTTTCTTTTAGCTGGAGCTACATTATCTAAGGTACAATGAAGTGTCGACTCTAAATATTCAGTCACCTGATCGAGTTCTGTGGGGTCAGACGGTGGCCTAATCGAAGTTGGTAACTCTGGGAGATTACTGATAAAACTCTGTGTGGTAGTTGATGTAAATGTACGTTTAATACGGTAGCGCGGTGCTGTGCGTACATTATCACTGTGACACACTTGAATGGAGACAATTTCAGACAGTGGAATTGTGAATACATTTCTTATACTTAATCCGAAAAATATTAGTAAAGTCTAAAGTGTGACCTGCTTCATGAGTGGGTCCTACTACACACTGATTTACGCCTACGGAGTCCAGTATGGACATAAATGCTGTTCTCAGAGAGTCTTCTGGATTCTCAAAATGAATGTTAAAATCTCCAGCAATTAACACTTTGTCTACAGAAACGACCAGGTCTAAGATGAAATCCGCAAATTCACTAAGAAATTCAGAATACGGCCCTGGAGGTCTGTAAATTATAATTAGTGGAATCGACTGAGCTGATTTAATATACTTAAATAGACTTATGTTACTATAGAGAATTTCAAATGAGTTAAATTTGTGTCCGTGTTTTTGTACGATAGACAGATTATCATTATGAATAACTGCGACGCCTCCTCCTCTACCAGTTAACCGAGGCTGGTGTATATGTAGCTGTATCCAGGAGGACTAGCTTCATTTAGAGCTACATACTCATCCTGTTTAACCCATGTTTCAGTTAAACAGAGTATATCAAACGCCTGATCTGTGGTAATTTCATTAACAATAACTGCTTTTGATGCGAGAGATCTAATATTTAACAATCTTAGCTTCAGATCAGAGGTGCCGGCTGCGCATTCAGTATGATCGGAGTTTGTGGTCTTTATGTTAATTAAATTATTGAAACAGACTTTCTGAGTCTTTCTACATTTTTGCTTAGATCGGGGAACAGACACAGTCTCAATATGATGAACCCTGAGTGACGACTCTATGCAGCTAGCAGACGGTTGGTTTAGCCTGTCTGTCTGCTCCCTGGCCTGGGCTCTGGATTGTCACCGATTAACTAGACCTCTACTGAGACTATGAGCTATACTGCAGGAAATGAGAGCAGCACCTTCCCGAGTGGGATGGACACTGTCTCGCCCAAACAGGCCAGCTTTGCCCTCAAAGGTCTTCCAATTATCTATGTAGCCCACATTATTTTTGGAGCACCACCTGGACATCCAGCGGTTCAGCGACCATAACCTGCTGTAAGCTATGTCGCCACGTCTCATTGGGATGGGACCAGAGCATATTACTTCATCGGACATCGCTCTGTAAAGTTACTCTTACTAACCTCTGACTGACGAAGGCGTATATCGTTAGCTCCAGCATGTACCACTATCTTAGAGAACCTGTGCTGTCCTAGAGCCCTAAGATTACCTGCTATGTCCGGTGCTCTGGCTCCCGGGATACACCTAACCACAGCCGCTGGCGCCCCTAAAGGTCTAGCTAATATCACGTGTCTGAGTATAGAGTCTCCTATAACCAGAGCTCTTTCAGGTTTCTCAGTGGGTGCAGCACTGAGGAGAGCAAACCTGTTGGACACGTGAGGCGCAGAAGAGGTGTGCTCCGGTGGGCTAGCCTTAGCTTTAGCTTTGGCTGAACGAGTATGCCGCCGAGTCATCACCCACTCGCCCCGCTGTGAGGGCTCTAATGCCGGAGTCGGGGGCTGTTTATCTCCGCCTGTGGCACCCAGACTGTCCGCTACGGGAATAACGCTGCTCTCACACTGTCTAACACTCTCTAAAGTCTGGATGCGCTCATCTAATGCTGATATCTTCTCCGTCAGAGTGCTCACTAACACACACCTATCACAAATAAATTTATCGCTAATGACGGAGGAAGAATGTCTAAACATCCTGCACTCTACACACTGAACAAGCTGAATGGTAGACATGATAACATACCTCTGTGTCGGAGTTTTAGTTGTTTGGAGATGAATTCCGTAACTCGCGAAACTCGCGCGTTCTCCAAAAATTGCAGAAAAAAGGCGAAGCCGATTAGTATGGAGATGTAAAAGGTAGTTGCTATTAATATTCATTCATTCATTCATCTTCTATACCGCTTAATCCTGTGTTCAGGGTCGCGGGGGACCTGGAGCCTATCCCAGGAGACTTCGGGCACTAGGCGGGGTACACCCTGGACAGGGTGCCAATCCATCGCAGGGCACACACACACACCCAATCACACACTACGGGCAATTTAGGAACGCCAATTAGCCTAATCTGCATATCTTTGGACTGTGGGAGGAAACCGGAGTACCCGGAGGAAACCCACCAAGCACGGGGAGAACATGCAAACTCCATGCACACAGAGACGGGAATCGAGCCTGGCCGGGGAATCGAACCCAGACCCTGGAGGTGCAAGGCGACAGTGCTAACCACTACACCACCGTGCCGCCTGCTATTAATATTGTTATTGTATAAAGCGATGTAATTTAAACGCTGATAAAAACGCGAAACTTTCGCGGCAACGATACGAAAACAGGAAGCTACGTCACCAACAGGAAGTCACATGAAATGTCTGTGTTGTTTCACAAGTAACAGAGATATATGATTGGGTATCATCAGCATAACAATGGAAACTAATCTCATGTCTTCTAATGATGTTACCCAAGGGAAGCATGTATATTGAGAACAACAGAGGTCCTAAAACAGACCCTTGTGGGACCCCATATTTCACTGGCATTACACCAGACGGTTCTCCATTTAGATCTACAAAATTATAGCGATCAGACAGGTAAGATCTAAACCATTTTAATGCCTGTCCCTGAATAACTATATAATTTTGTAAGCGATCTATGAGAATATTATGATCTATTGTGTCGAATGCATCACTAAGATCGAGCAGGACTAGCAATGAGATGCAGCCTTGATCTGAAGCTAAAAACAAGTCGTTTATAATCTTAACTAGTGCAGTTTCCGTGCTATGATGGGGCCTGAAACCTGACTGAAATTCTTCAAGGATGTTGTTATCCTGCAAGAATGTGCATATTTGAGCTGATACTACTTTTTCTAGTATTTTTGATATGAACAGAAGGTTTGAAATCGGTCTGTAATTTGTTATTTCATTCACGTCCAAATTAGATTTTTTAAGAAGCGGCTTAATAACTGCTAACTTGAAAGATTTAGGGACGTGACCAAGATGTAATGAAGAATTAATAATGTTTAGAAGTGGCTCTCCAACCGTAAGCATCACTTCTTCTAAAAATCTGGTTGGGATTGGGTCTAACAGGCACGTTGTTGATTTAGCCGAGGTGATAAGTTTATACAGCTCTTCCTGTCCTATACCTGTAAAGCACTGAAAATCTAAATGTGAAGCTATAGGCTGAACTGGATCGTGAGATACTATTACAGGTTGAACCTCCATTATTTTCTTCCTGATATTATTGATTTTTTCATTAAAGAAGTCCATAAAGTCTTCACTTCTAAACTGTGATGGGATACTCTCTGCGGGCATCTTAGGGTTTCTTAGGCGAGCCACTGTACTAAATAAGAACCTGGGATTGTTTTGGTTTCTTGCTATCAGTTGGCTAAGATGCTCAGTCCTAGCAGTTTTTAGAGCCTGTCTATAGCTGCACATACTGTCTTTATACGCAATTCGAAAAACTTCTAATTTAGTTTTCCTCCATTTTCGCTCGAGTTTACGGGTTGCTCTCTTTAGGGCGCGAGTATGACTGTTGTACCACGGTGCAAGTGTTTTATCTCTGACTTTTTTTAAGCTGATGGGAGCAACAGTGTCTAATGTACTGGTAAGAATAGTGCCCATGCTGCTAGTCACTTCATCTAGATCATCTGCATTTAGGGGTCTAATAAGAAATTGGGACAGATCCGGCAGATTACTTGTGAATCTGTCTTTAGTAATGGGATTCATATTTCTAACAGATTGATAACGTGGGGAGACACAGCTAATCTGTTCTACGGGTAGAGTATATATCAGGAGGTGATGATCTGTGATATCATCACTTTAAGGTATGATCTCTATATTAGAGACATCTATACCATGGGATATAATTAAATCTAGCATATGATTAAACCGGTGAGCTGCTCCAATTATATTTCTTTAACCCCAAAGGAATTTAGTAAATCCATAAATGTGAGTGCTAAAGCGTCGTTAGCATCATCTACATGAATGTAAAAGTCTCCTACTATCAACACTTTGTCAGAGTTAACCAATAGGTCTGATAGCAGATGTCCAAATTCTTTAAGAAAATCGACATATGGCCCCGGGGGTCTGTACACGGTGGCCAGGGTAAAATATAGCAAGGGTTTATTACGTATTTCATTGAGTGCAACATTAATGATAAGCACTTCAAATAAATTAAACCTGGGTCTTATTTTCTGAGTAACAGTGAGTACATCATTGTAGATAGTGGCGACACCACCACCGCGACCAATTAGACGGGGCTAGTGCTTATAGAAATATCCTGATGGAGTAGACTCATTCAGACCAAAATATTCATTTGGTTTAAGCCAGGTTTCGGTGAGACAGAGTGCGTCAAGGCAATAATCTGAGATAATTTCATTAACAATAAGTGCTTTAGGCGCAAGGGATCTAATGTTGAGTAGTCCAAACTTTAGAGGTGGATTTTGACTACTTATTTTGCCTTTTTCTGGTTTTCTGGTTATCAGATTGTTTCGGGCAAATTTAACGAATTTATTCTTTTTTCTCACTATTCGGGGGACAGACACAGTTTCTATAGGACAAGCTATGTGTGTGCGTCTATCACTATGGTGAGTTGTGATGTGGCTAATATGTTTGGAATCTACAGTATGACTTACCGCCAGTCAGATGGTTCGTAGTGTCCTGGAGATGTTGTCAGAGAGGACCGCTGCTCCAGCTCTTTATTTGTATGTGACAAATAAAATTTGAATTTGAATTTGAAAAACGTCTCGGGTTACTTTGCTGTAACCCTGTTCCCTGAAAAGGCGGGAACGAGATTCTGCGTGAAAACACTATGGGAAACATCTTGTCATGTTGCCGGTTGTGAAGCATGTGTGTATAAACACGCCACATTTTGGCCTATATTATCTCGGTCAGGTGATGTCATCTGATGAGACGCACCTGGAGGGTTATAAATAGGAGTGAGCCGGAAACATTCCTCTGATTGATTTGCCTGAACGGACATCCTGTCACGTAGGCAGTGCGGCATTGGGACGCCGCATCTCGTTCCCACCTTTTCAGGGAACAGGGTTACAGCAAAGTAACGCGAGATGTTCCTTTTCAAAGGCTACACTCGATGCTGCGTGAAAACGCTGTGGGAACGAGAATACCAACGCCACTGACCTGCAAGTGTCTGGACCCCAAGGTTGTGTAGTGTGTGCGCACAAGGCCGAGAAGGTCTCAGAACTATGCCTGGGCAGCTAACTTGGGGACCGTGAGCCCAGAGTAGCATGAACATCCAGAATATAAATGTAAGAAATGTGTGCGGGGAGGACCAACCCTCCGCGCCACACAATTGCTGCAGGGGAATACCTCCTACTGGTGCAAACTGAGACGATCCCCCTGGTTGGATGAGCCCTGCTTCCTAGAGGCAAAGGGAACCCACGCGCCTCATGCATCTCTCACCCAGTACAGTGGCGCTCTGACTTACACCACTGGCTGGTGCGGTGGACGTAAATCTGAAGAGCACGCACTCGACAGTAAGTGAAGTTTCTCCTGCTCCGAGGCTGTAAAAGGCGGAGGACAGAAGGCTTCAAGACAATGCAGTTAGGTGCATCCTGCGGGTACTAGGGCACAAGCGCGAGGACAGGCTTTCCTGCAGAAACTCCAGCACTGAAGCAATTCGGCAGTGGACTGGGTCTACCTGCTTAGCAACACTTGCTGCAGAGGAATACCTCTTGCTAGTGCAGTAGATGAGGCGATCCCCTGGTTGAATGAGTCCTGATTCCTAGAGGTGAAGTGAGCCCACGCGCCTCATAGGAGAGGGCAAAGCATCTACTAGGTGTAGACTCGGTCGCCCGCAGGTGACGGCCCCCAAAACATTCAAAAGTGGCTCTGACCTACACCACTAGCTGATGCGGTGGACGTAGATCTGAAGAGCATGTGCAGGATACAGTAAGTGAAGTCTCTCCTGCTCCAAAGCTGTAAACGCGGAGGACTGAAGGCTTCAAAAACAATAGGCACCCTATTGTTTTTGAAGCCTTCAGTCCTACAGTCATGTTGGGTTATGGAACTTTCGGAAGATAGTTGGGAGAGGATGCAGTTACGTACATCCTGTGAGTACTAGGGCACAAACCCGAGGACAGAAACTCCAGCACTGAAGCAATTCGGGAGTGGACTGGGTTTACCTGCTTAGCAGACACTTGCTGCAGGGGAATACCTCTTGCTAGTGCAATAGATGAGGCGATCCCCCTGGTTGAATGAGCCCTGATTCATAGAGGCGAAGTGAGCCCACGCGCCTCATACAGTGGTTACTCAATCGGAATAACCATTCCGTCGCGCTCACCGCCGTTTAAAGGCAACAGCAGCCAAAATAAATCAGTTGCATTTCAAAGTCATTCGTAAAATGGCCGCCAGGTGGCGCAAAGTGACATTTTCATTCATCGCAGTAAATACAACAGTGATGGTAATTTCCACAACAAACATGAAAAATCTGAACCAGAGCTATTGATGTGTACTGTACAATAATGAGTTAAAAAAAAAATTATAGTAGATTTATTAACTGAAATAAATGACCATATTTTTCAAGAGAATTTTCAAGCCCCACTCATCAAACAAAATTATAACGAAATCGGCCAAGTTTACTATTTATTTAAATATAAATTTCTAAACCAATAAGATCAAATAACACCAAGTTATTATTATAACAGGCTTACTTCGTCACTTATCTAGAGCTTGCGTTCAAAGAAGTCAAGTGCCTTATTAACATGACTGGGGTGCATTGTCTCTAAGTGCCCGCTTGGTGTAGCAGTTAGAGCGCTCGGCCAGAGATCTACAAAGCGCCGGTTCGAATCCTGAGTGATATTTTAAAATTGTTTTATTTTAATTATAGCAAAATTAAGATAAAACTAAATAAAATGTTTTAAGTGCGCTTAAGGTAGAGTCTTATAAAGGCTATGTAGACTTATATAGTTTTATTATATATTTTTTGCACATTAATCTGAGTCCTCATCTGTTAGATCTGTTTAGTTTTTTTTTTTCCAGCCGGCACGAATACGCGGCTCCATCCCTTTCCTGCCTATTCAGGGAGCCTACAGAGTGAGCGAGTAACGATAGTCAAATCGATGGGTGTGCGCCCAACTCACGTTACTCGTGAGCCGCCTATTCATGCCGGCTGGTGATAATTAACGTTAATATGATCTCGGGCTTGCTCACGATGCTCAACATCTATAAAAATAGCAAAGTATTGTGTATAGAGTGATAAAAAAAACTATCTAACGCATGTTATGATAAGGAAAATCTGTAAAGTAAGACGAAATAAGCCTGTTATAATAATAACTTGGTGTTATTTGATCTTATTGGTTTAGAAATTGATATTTCAATAAAACCCTACACACTTCTTTTCTAATTACACATGATAAAATCTAAAGGCTCACTGTGTTAATATTTATTGTGCTTAAATTTGATCCTAATAAGATTTTATTTAATTTGAATTCTAAATTTGTACTGTAATTTTAGTACTGTGATTATGAATTCGGTCAACTACAGTCTTTCACTTGATGTTATCGGCTACTACGTGTAATATTTAATGGAACGCGTCTCAGTAATGCGGCAGAGAATGAACTATGGCATGAGGCGTCAGTCTGTAGTTATATAGCGCCACTCAGTGTTAAAAGCCAGCAAATGCACATACCCAAATGCGGCGGCGACGGTAAAAACGAAGCTCCGATTACATGACCACTGTAGGAGAGTGCAATAGCATCTCTCATCCAAAACATGTAAAAGCTGCTCTGACCTACGCCACTAGCTGATGCGGTGGACGTAAATCTGTTGAGCAGTAAAAGGCGGATTATATATTGCCAGGCAAGAGGTCCACCTCTCGTACATGAAATCTCTCCCTGACTACTTCGGAGTGGGGTTTCCATTCCCCGTGTGTCAGAGATTAGGCTGGACAGTACTACTGCTCCCACATTCAAGCTGGAATGTAAATCGCCCTGTGGGACAGGAACCTGGTGTGCTAGCTATTAGCGGCACGAGCACAGTCCGCCCTGGCGATAATATACGAGACTGCCATAGTGTTGTCCACCCGCACTAGGACATGGCAGCCTCTCAACTGCTGGAGGAAGTGCTTTAGGGCCAGAAATAGAGCCATCATCTCGAGGCAATTGATATACCATGCGAGAAGATGGCCTCTCCAGCTCCCTTGGGCTGGACAGTCATCTAAGACCGCACCCCAGCCTGTGAGGGAAGCATCTGTCGTTAGCATCAGCGACGGCAAGACGAACTTAGAGTGGGACCCAGAGTAGAAACCGGGGTCTGAACCACATAGAAAGGGTACGAAGCACCTGGCGCGTAACCTTTATTGGGGATTGGCCATAGTGAAATCCCCTGGTTCTTCGCCACAACTTGAAATGCTCTCATGTGGAGAAGGCCCAAAGGTGTCACCGTGGATACAGCTGCCATGAGAGTTAGGATCTCTGAAAGTGATGGTCACTTTCTAGTCTAGCTTGTTTTCCTTGAGGGTGTTGAGAATGGGTTCGACGCGAGCGGAAGACAGCTGTGCCTGCTTACGATCGAATCCCATATGGCACCCAATGTGTTGTCCTCTGAACAAGAAAGAGCACGCTTTCGTGGCGTTGGGTCTCAATCCTAAGAAACAGAGATGAGCTAGGACGACATGCTGATGTCGAAGCGCTAGTGACCAGATCCCCTGGGACTCTCGTAAGAGCCAGGACTAAATCCATGCATTTTGTATATGTGCGGGTGAGCTAGGTCAATGGAAGGACCCGATACTGGTAAGCTTCGCCCCCCGTAAGCGAACCTCAGGAACCTCCTATGTTGTGGCAATATTTCTATATGATAGTAAGTGACCTTAAATTGGTTGTCAGAAATCAATCACTTGGTAGGATTTGAGAGCAATCACTTTGACAGTCATGTTTGAAAATGTATTTTTTGATTTTCAGATAGCGGAAGAGCCAGCCAAAATCTGAAAAATTGGATGCAGCCCCCGTTCCTCTTGGGAACCAAGAAATACCGACTGTACTAGCCTGACTCACTATCTGGTAGGGGAACATGTTCCATGGCCCCATTCCCCAGCAGCTTCTGTCAGCAGATGCTCACTTTCCAGTTTCATGGAAGTGGAGACCACGCCATTGAAAACACGAGAGGGTGAAGTGAGAACTGAATCCTGTCGTCTCTCTCTCCAGTGCTTAGTACCCAAGGAGATATACTTGGCAGTAGCTTCAACGCTGCCAGATTCTCAGAAAAGGGCAAAAGTCTTGGCAGCTTGGTTAAACGGGGGGGATGTTAGATGTTCGGCATCCTGAAACATGGCAGGAAAAAAAACAAAGAACTAACAGCCTATTGGAGACTGGTGTTGCCCGAAACACCAGTGGTGGTGGAGCAGAACAACGACCTCCTGGGGGTGCCACTTCATTCATTTGAAAGGAATTCTGGGTGCCTCTCCCTATTGGGGGGGCCACCCCCATTAATTAATTTTTTTTTTTATCAGTCTGACCTCTTTGAGTCAGATAGTGCAACGCGGCGCACCCCAATCTTTACGGGGGGGTTCCCGGCTCCAAAAAGCACCAAGCTGACCTGCTGCCTGAAAAGCTTTTCCCTCCAGGGAAGATGAAAGTCTACACAGCCTGTGAAGTGTCTCTTCTACGGTATCTGGGTGTCATCATATAACCCCGCGCTTCCACATCAACTATATCTAAATAAATAAATAAGTTGATGGCAGGAAAACACGGGATGAATACAGCTTACTCCATGAAAGGGTTAACTCATATGGAGATAGCTAAGAAAGGGGAGAGAGCGTCGTTGAGGCTCCACCCCCCGGCCACCCGACAGAACTTACTGTTTTTAAGTGCTTAAGGCAATTTCCATCTCCGCGGAAGCAAGAGAGGAATTCCCGTGATGAGAACGCGAAAGAAAGGAGCTTACCTCCGTCTCCCGCAGCTCTGTCAGATGCACGAGTTTTAAGCCAGGAATGCGCGGTGGCTCGAAGCTTCTCAAGGAATGCGAGGCGCGCGCAGCACTTAACCAAAGCAGTAAAGTGTAGAGATCGCCCTCCGATATGGATTATCACACACGGAGGGATATCTAGTTTAAACTCCACCATATTGGTGAGTTAAACACTTTATTATTTTGCTGGTTTAAACACAAGCATGCTCACAACAAGGTGAAGACAAAGAATCTGAGGAATGTTTCCGGCTCACTCCTATTTTTAACCCTCCAGGTGTGTCTCATCAGATGACATCACCTGACCGAGGTTATATAGGTTACTTTGCTGTAACCCTGTTCCCTGAAAGGCGGGAACGAGATGCTGCGTCCGAATGCCACACTAACACGTGACCGGACGTCTGTTCAGACAAATTAATCTGAAGTTTGTTGCCGGCTCACTTGTATTTATAACCTCCACCTGCATCTAATCAGATGACGTCACCTGACCAAGGTTATATATATAGCCAAATTTTGGCGTGTTTATACACACATGCTTCACAACAGGCAACATGACAAGATGTTTCCCATAGCGTTTTCACGCAGCATCGAGTGAAGCCTTTGAAAGGGAACTACCTTTTCACTACTGGGAACACTGGGGACAAACGCATATGCACATTTTAGATGCACTCTAAAAAATTTGACCATTGGTTACTCAAAAAAATTGTGGCAACAAAGTGACACTTAAAATAATTAGTAGATTTTAAGTGCCGAAAATTTGAGTAAAATGCATTAAATAAATTGTTTAAATTTAATCAAAATATTCAGTGATTTGTAATAAAAGCAATACCTAAATTGTGTTGCATTTAGTAATATTATAGTAAATTATGAGTTGATGTAATCAAATGCATTAAGTAAATATAAAGCAATTTAAACAAAAACAAGCTTTACACTAACTCATTATCCGGCCTAAAATTGATTTCAATCTACTAATAATTTTGTTCATATTTAATTGATGTTTACTAAATATCTATCTTAAACAAATTTATATTTACTAAAAATATATGTAAAATTAATAAATATTTATGAAATATCCAAGTGTAAATGATTCAAGTTGACTAAATAAATTAAATATAAATAAATGGAACTCATTTTTCCTGCTTACTTTTTACTGCATTAACTACAATTTACTGAAATTACGGTACCAAGAAACTGACATTATAAATATAAGTAAAGTCACAAGATGGTATTGCAAGATATGTAAAAATTTATTTTTGCAACTTGGAAACAAAAATGTTTACCTGCAAAATGCCAAAACACATTCTGAGACCACTTAGTTAGCATCGCTCAGATACATACTGTACAGTACAGGCAGTAGACACAAGATTAATACTTACAACAAGTGCTTACTGTATGTAGGCACATGTTGCTTTACAACATTTTTAATTGTAAACAGGTTTGGTGAGGCTTAAAACAAAATTATATACATATATACATGTTTGCAATTTTTTTTTTTTACAAAAATATGACATTTCTTAAAGAAAAGTTAAAGAGTCCCTTGACTTAAGCAAGAAGCTTATTTTAAAGAACTTTTTAAGCTTTTGAGAACTTTTGGAGACATCCTCCCACAGTCCAGTTTTTTTTTTATTTATTTACCTTTATTTAACCAGGCAAGACAGATTAAGAACAGGTTTCTTATTTACAACTGTGGCCTGGCAATAAGAACTAAAGTCTTAAGAACCAGCTATAAGAACAGATTCTTAAAAGGGCAAGATCCAGTGCATACGTCAGTGCATGATCCAGTGCATACCAGCACGCAGCAAGACTTTCAGAACTTTTACCCCCCTCAATTATGATCCCAGTGTCCTCTGGTTCTTCTGACACAATGTTCTTGATCATAGATTTTCATCATTTGTGTTGTGAGGAGACAACACTCTGTCTCCATCAGCATTCTGGTGAAACAAAAACAAAAAACATATTTGAGATTGGAAACCTCTATTCAAAAAGATCCATTCATGTAGACATAACCCACATTCCCCTGGTGTTCTTATGTCCTGGTGAATAGTTTACTATATCTTAACTTATATCACATCATTTAGACCTCCTACGTAAATTATCCATGAAACATGATCTTTATCATAATTAAGTATGCATCTTGTCCTAATTAAGTGTTAGAAATGTTCAGTGTAAAATCTCACATACAAATATTTGTCAACTTGGCAACTAATGAAATATGCATATAAAAATAAAGCCATTTTTTTTACAAAGTAAGAGAGAGAGAGTAAAAGAGAAATATAAGTTTCGGAGCTTAAACATTTTGTAGGTAACATATTACTGCAGTCATCCTTAGCATCCCGTGAAAACGCCAAACTTTTGAGGCAATAGACAATTTTTTTTTTACTGATTTTACATTTGTATTCACTTACGTCTTTCATACTGTAAGTTGATCTAGTTCCCCTACGTACTCCATCAAGCAGCATTGTTTGGGACCTGAAATGGCAAAACAAAAAAAACAAAAAAACATTATAAACCAATATCATGTTACTGTAATTAATACTGTAGTTACTGTAACTCTCCAAGAAAATAGATTGCAGAATGAGCTTTGCACTGAAGCAGTAAGTAAAGATAGGACCAGAAGTATCTGGACAGTAACAATATCGTTTGTGCTGTGTACACCACCATGGATTTGGAATGAAATGAAGAGATGTGCTTAAAGTGGAGACTGTCGGCATTAATTTATTTATTTATTTTTTGGTCGAGAGAGAAAGAAAAAAAGTCTGTAGGCATTACAGACATTTTCATACAAAGACACCTATTTTTGGTGGCACAAAAATATTGGGATAGCTTGCTCCTCAGCAGTTCCATGGCCAGGGGTGTATTTTCTCTTGAGTTCATTTACAAGTCAGCAGATAAAAGGTCTAGAGTTTATTCTAAGTGTTGCATTAGGAACCTGTTGCTGTTAACAATGTGAAATCTAAAGACCTGTTACTGCCAGGGAACAAGCATCATTAGGCTAAAAAACTAAAATGAATCCATCAGAGAAATAAAAACATTAGTTGTGCGCAAATGAACTATTTGGTGCATTCTTAAAAAAGACAGAAGAGACTGGTGAGCTCAGGAACATCAAAAGTCTGGAAGACCATGGAAAACAACTGATGGATTACAGAAGAATTCTTCTCTGCTAAAGAAAAACCCCTTTAGAACAGCTGTCAAGAACAAAAACACCTTCCCAGAGGTAGGGGCATCTGTGACAGTGACAACAATCAACAAAAGACTTACTGTAACAAAAGAGCAAATACAGAGGTTTTGTAAACATAAAAAATGGGAAGGCCAAGCCCTTAAATTAAAGCTATTGATCGTGCTTAAATCTATTACACGATAAGCAGGACCTTTCATTCCAAATCCATTGCGGTGGTGTCCAGAGCCAAAATGATCTGTCCAAATACTTCTGGTCCTCACTGTGAATATCATCATACAGTACAGTTTGATTATGAAATCCCTGACACTGCATATAGGCAAACAGAACCCTTGTTGAATGATACAGAGTAGGACTGTCTGTAATCCATGGTTTATTTTTCAAGCAAAATGACTTGCAGGAAAAAAACATGACTGTCTATAATTGTTTATGTTCATGGCTTCGAGGTGTGTCACCCACTTGGAACTTCAAGGAAAAAGCACAAAATAACAGCTGTTTATTGGGTTTTGGAAATCTGCCATCCAAGTTGTGATATGCATTAACATCAATACCCCTAGCTTTACTTTGAAATCTATACAATATTGTTCATGAACCTTTTCCTGTATTACATGATAGACATTCTGTGCATTTTCACAAAAAATGTATAGTCTATCACATTGTATGTATGGTGTATATAAATACCTGTAGATAAGAGACAGTCAGACACTGCATATGCACCTGTAAAAGAAATAAATATACATTTCTGTTCATACATTCAAATTACAGTCACTGACAGTATAAAAAATCTAAAACAGGGAACTTATCAGAAGTAACTCAGTCAAATGTTAAAGACTTTATGACAAAAGATATTTAGAACATGTGAGATTCAGATAGAGGTCAGTACCAGTCAAAAGTTAGCACACACTTTCACATTCAGTTAAATGGTGTCCAAACTTTTGACTGTTACTGTACATCATGTAGACATTTTAGAAAATTTGTCATGTTGGCAAATGTCAGTCAGATAAGTTCCCACTTGTGGCATCCAACACACAACACAAGAACAGCGCCTACGCAAATTACTACCGAGAGGATTTACATTAACTTACAACACCCGGATACAGAGTGATAGACCCGCTATGAGGTGATTATCAACACCCGGATACACAGAGTGATAGACCCGCTATGAGGTGATTATCGCTGGTTTCACTAAAACACGATAACATTTACCTAACATTATATACACAACGTTAGCTTATATTTTATCTACCTTGCCATACACTGTAGGGTGGCGTGTCTTGCGGTTTGGCGGTGTTTTTCCCCCACCCGCATCATGTCTCCTCTTTCTTCCCACCTGACAAGCCGCCGGTGAGCTTGCGGCTGCCATGTCGTTCATTATCGTGTCGGACTTTAAGCTACTGTAACAGCACCGTTGAGTTGGTTAGCAGCATGCTAACAGGTGCCCGGCTTTACGATACCTGACTTGCTGAATAGATTCTCGTCCAATGAGAAAGAGGATTTTCAAGTTCAAACGGATACATGCAAACGATTGGTTTAAAAAAAGGGAAAACTTCGGCGCGTTGAGATGGGAATATTAATGTTATATTATTATAAAAATCGTTAAAATTTCGTCATTAATTAAAACGTCGTCACTGAATACTTATTGTGAACAAATTAACACTGATTTATTTACGTTTATTTGCCCTGTAATGTGCATTTTGTGCTCTCATGTGGTAACTTTGCTAATACTTTGACGTGGGGTAGGAAAAGAGATGCAATGCTGCCACTACTATCGGTAACATATAGAAGGGGACATTAGTGTCATGTTTTATGCAGATAATTTTAAATTAGAAGGGTATGTTATTAACAGTTTTATAAAGTTAGACGGCCTTCCTCAGTCCTATCCTTGACCTGAAGCAAATTAAGATGTCTGTCACCTGTTACAACACAAACTAAATGCAAAGACTTTGTTTTTCACAGATTCAGCAGCAGTAATTTAACCTAACTTTAGCATTAACATGACTTCAGTTAATTAAATATACTTTGAGGACTTGTTAACTATATTAGCTTCGGCAGCTCATGTGCAATGAAATGAACTAATGTTAGTCTGTCAAATTGCATTAACACCAACATTACTACTAGACATTTATTCATTAAAAATGAGAGAAAACATCTTACCTTGAGGTCTTTATTTGAAATGTGACAAAGCAATCCAACAAGCTTCTGCTTGGTTCATGTCCATGTGGCGCGATTCAGGCGGAAGTGGGTGTTGATTAAAATTAGAGTGTGTTTTGAGTTAAATCCACCTTTTTTTTTTGAGACTTTAATTTTCCTCACTTAATTTCTACTCAGTTTATTTAGTCTAAGTATTTTCAACAAAAATTGAGTAAAATAAATTAAATGTTTATCAAAATTTGCTGAATTAAGCTTAATGTTGTTTAAAACTAGCTGTACTCTTTTTAATTGTGTAAAGGTTAATCAAATTTTCTATTAAATATTACTTCACCCCAGTCCCAGTTTTTACAGTGTGTGCGAGTTTCAGCATTATATATTTTGGTGCATACTATACTTAAGCAGTGGAAGAGATTGGTGGGAATTCCATTTAAAGTGCTTGAGATTGGGTGTGATTCCTTTGGGCAGGAGACAGATTCGGAAAGAGTTGTTTCAGGAAAAGACAGGTTGATCAGAATCCCTTTAGGAGCAGATCAGCTTGTTAGGAATTCATTTAAACTTAGCTGAGAAATCCTTCTGCGGGACATGGGCTTTGTTACATTTTCATTTTGAATGGACAGGCCATCGTTCCTTTTGGGATTGGTCAGAATTTCCAAGCAAGTTGGAAAACAAAGCTGGAAAAGCTTTTTATAAGCATGCATTTTGATTCTAAAGAATAGCTGTAGAATCGGTTTTATCTAAAACGTTTCGAAAATGACATAGTGCTGTTTTGGATATATAGTTGAACAGTCAGTGGAGAGCATGCTAAGATTGTTTTTTTTTTCTCATTAAATGAAATTGACTTTACTTGGGGAGGGAGAAAGAATGAAAAGAATTCAGAGCGCTCATTATTCAGAACACTTATGGTCAACATTCAGCTCAAACTCAAGGCTCGAAAAAAATAAACGAAAAAGAGAAGTACCCCCGTGTCTAAACATCACACTTTTATTTAGCTCAAGTGGTTTTCATACTGAGTGTAAAACACCATCTGACCTCGATGTTCAGGCGCGCACGAATTATGGCTTAGATGATTAAGTATTCTGACTTCATGTACAATAGGTGTGAAGGCTCAGTGTCAAAATGTCTGACAAATATATTTCGCATCTTGTGCTTTAAGCAGGAAATATTTAATTTATAGACTGAGATATGGTGCTATAGACATGTGCAGTTACTGCATTTGTTTTAATGACCTTCCTTGTATTAAATATTGACTCAAATATTGTGCTTTCTGACGTAGAAGCTTTAAACATAAGTCCTTGAGTGAGAGTTGGAAACATTGTACAGCCTGTTTCCCACATAGCTCAATGATTAAAACATGACACTTGATGTTAGATATATAACATCTTAAGTTGTGATTTAAGATACTATATAATCTCATTTATAAAAACATACACAACAACTGATGCATGTGGTAGTGATATACCATATACTCTACCATTTCATATGCCAGCAGCTGTTTTCATAAAATAGAGTTGAGTTGTAATGCAATAGTAAATAGCATATTGTGTATTCTTTTGCCATAGAATGAACAAATATCATGATATACCAGAATACTAACTCCTCAAAAGTTTGCTCTAAGCACAGTGCAATACTAACAACAATACAGAACAGCAGAACAGCATTAAAACTAAAGGAAATGTTCAGATATAATTTAATAATGTGAAGCTAATAGTACATAACAAACAAACAAACAAAAAAAGCCTAGAGGAAGCATCTGATCTAAAAACAACTACAGCGAAAAAAAAACAAAAAACATTAGATCCTGCTTCATTCCCTAAATGAGGCAATTCAGGTAAACGTTACACATTTTTCAGTAAAAAATACATAAATAAATATATATATAAAAAGCCTCAAGCTGAGCGTGTTTTCTTTAATGAGCGCAAGATTGTTCCCGGTGCCAGACGCGGCTCTGATTTCCCAGAATTCCTGTGTAATTAAGGGAGCTGTTGACATTGCTTTAATGTATGCGGCACCCACTCCAGCGCAGAGACTCTGAGTGATGTGAGATATGAGACGTGACAGCAGAAATGACAACGCACATGGAAAAAAAAACTGTGTCAACAAAATGCCTGGAGATGCAATAGTGAGAATCTTTTTGTGTAAACAGAAGGTTTTGGTGTGTTGGTGGTAAATGATACGCCTGCACGGGGACGGAGCGGAGCGATGGAGGAAACTGGGACAGCGCTGAGGAGATCTAGCAATAAAGCGAAAGGGTTTGTGCTGTGAGACTGGAAACACCAGGTGTGTGTTCGCCCTCCCTCAGGTAGATCTTTAATTCTTTATTTAGTCCCATATTTAATATTCTACCTGAATCAGCTGTTTGGCTCGTTTCCCAGTAAATTCCTGAATACAGTAAATCTGCAAGCTTATGATTATTAATTTATACACTAAATCTATGTTTCTGGAAAAGTTTAGGCAAGAGATGTACTCTAAGCTAGTCTTCTCTTTCACTAAACTGATGTCACTAATGAAAGCTTATACAGTGGTGTGAAAAACTATTTGCCCCCTTCCTGATTTCTTATTCTTTTGCATGTTTGTCACACTTAAATGTTTCTGCTCATCAAAAAACTATTAGTCAAAGATAACATAATTGAACACAAAATGCAGTTTTTAAATGAAGGTTTACGTTATTAAGGGAGAAAAAAAACTCCAAATCTACATGGCCCTGTGTGAAAAAGTGATTGCCCCCCTTGTTAAAAAAATAACTTAACTGTGGTTTATCACACCTGAGTTCAATTTCTGTAGTCACCCCCAGGCCTGATTACTGCCACACCTGTTTCAATCAAGAAATCACTTAAATAGGAGCTACCTGACACAGAGAAGTAGACCAAAAGCACCTCAAAAGGTAGACATCATGCCAAGATCCAAAGAAATTCAGGAGCAAATGAGAACAAAAGTAATTGAGATCTATCAGTCTGGTAAAGGTTATAAAGCCATTTCTAAAGCTTTGGGACTCCAGCGAACCACAGTGAGAGCCATTATCCACAAATGGCAAAAACATGGAACAGTGGTGAACCTTCCCAGGAATGGCCGGCCGACCAAAATTACCCCAAGAGCGCAGAGACAACTCATCCGAGAGGCCACAAAAGACCCCAGGACAACATCTAAAGAACTGCAGGCCTCACTTGCCTCAATTAAGGTCAGTGTTCACGACTCCACCATAAGAAAGAGACTGGGCAAAAACGGCCTGCATGGCAGATTTCCAAGGCGCAAACCACTTTTAAGCAAAAAGAACATTAAGGCATGTCTCAATTTTGCTAAAAAAAAACATCTCAATGATTGCCAAGACTTTTGGGAAAATACCTTGTGGACCGACGAGACAAAAGTTGAACTTTTTGGACGGTGCGTGTCCCGTTACATCTGGCGTAAAAGTAACACAGCATTTCAGAAAAAGAACATCATACCAACAGTAAAATATGGTGGTGGTAGTGTGATGGTCTGGGGTTGTTTTGCTGCTTCAGGACCTGGAAGGCTTGCTGTGATAGATGGAACCAGAATGTCTGGCCATCTGTTCGTCAACTCAAGCTGAAGTGATCTTGGGTGCTGCAGCAGGACAATGACCCAAAACACACCAGCAAATCCACCTCTGAATGGCTGAAGAAAAACAAAATGAAGACTTTGGAGTGGCCTAGTCAAAGTCCTGACCTGAATCCTATTGAGATTTTGTGGCATGACCTTAAAAAGGCAGTTCATGCTAGAAAACCCTCAAATAAAGCTGAATTACAACAATTCTGCAAAGATGAGTGGGCCAAAATTCCTCAAGAGCGCTGTAAAAGACTCATTGCAAGTTATCGCAAACGCTTGATTGCAGTTATTGCTGCTAAGGGTGGCCCAACCAGTTATCAGTTTCAGGGGGCAGTTACTTTTTCACACAGGGCCATGTAGGTTTGGATTTTTTTTCTCCCTAAATAATAAAACCCCTCATTTATAAACTGCATTTTGTGTTTACTTGTGATATCTTTGACTAATAGTTAAATGTGTTTGATGATCAGAAACATTTTGTGTGACAAACATGCAAAAGAATAAGAAATCAGGAGAGGGGCAAATAGTTTTTCACACCACTGTATATGGCCAGTTTAAACTTGTGCACTGCGCTTCCTTTGTGCTCCTGTGATTCCTGAATCACTTTCTACTTTACAAAATGATTAATGAATTGAATTGGACCTTAAACCGTATGATGTTCAGACCTAAAAAGATTTATATATCATAACTCTATTAGATACTGTTTGTAACACATTGTTATTGTAAATAGCCCACTTATGAAGTTTTGTTTAGATACCAATTGCATTTCTTTGGCTTTCTACATGTACTTTGCACTAATCTAATCTACAAGTTTACAGTATGATTCATGCATTGTATTGGACTACAAACCTTAGAGCTTATTAGTTAAAATCAACTACAGTACAAGCCTTATTATCCTTGACGCAATTTAATCTTGTAACCGTATACAGTGGAACCTTGGATTACGAGCGTTATTCGTTCAGAAAGCCGGCTCGTATTTCAAAACCCTCATAAACCAAATAGAATTGTGTCATAAGAAATAATGAAAACTCAAATTATTGGTTCCACAGCGCAAAAAAAATAAATACATAAAAATAATTAACACAAAATATTAAGTAAAAATAAAACAAATTAACCTACACTTTACCTTTAAAAAAAATGTATAAATAAATCCTGACAGATAAGTGTTTCCGTCTGTGCGCGCAGGCGCTGCGTGTGTGTGTGCACATAGACTCAAAGAGCATGCTTATGAGACTTGCTTTTGCTTTACATGCGCACTGTACACCCACGCATACAGACACAAAATAAAATATGTTTTACACACACACACGTGTGGTCACAGTGTTATAGTAAACAGTACACACGTGCACGGATGTTGATTATACCAGTAAGAGACGAGCACAAAGACCCAGCAAGGGAGACAATTACCCACAATTCCGCAGCATAAGAGAGAGAAAAACCGTTGGCTCATCTGTGATCATGTGATGCTCGGTGACAAAACAAGAAGCGCATGCGTGATACATGATACTCTGTACTCGTAAACCAAGACTTGGTTTGCGTCTGGTGTCTGGGGATGATTCTCTCTACTTAGAAGATGGTTCTGGCCTCGTCTGGTGTTAGCAGCTGTTTCTCTGAGGACTTGACAATTCGATAGTTCAGGACTGGAACTTTCTATAAGTCTCCAATAACTACCTGGACTCCATTTTAACATCAATTAAGATCAACTATTATAGCTGAACTGCCTGCCACCTAACACACTGTATAAGTGCAGATCATTTCCTGCTATCTGTTTCACCCAGATGAGGATGGGTTCCCTGTTGAGTCTGGTTCCTCTCAAGGTTTCTTCCTATTACCATCTCATGGAGTTTTTCCTTGCCGCTGTCGCCCTCGGCTTGCTCACCAGGGACTATCTGACCATTTTGATTCATACACATTCACATTCCATACAACTTAAATAATTATTTTGATTGTGTAAAGCTGTTTTGAGACAATGTCAATTGTTAAAAGCGCTATACAAATAAAATTGAATTGAATTGAATTGAATTGAATTGAACTTGTTCATTTTCCAAGTCAATTTTTTTAAAAATCTTTGCTCATCTTGCGGAACACTCGCAAACCGCGTTACTCACAACCTGAAGTTTCACTGTAATTTACTACTTGACTTGACGACATGTGACTGAATGTCTCAACACAACTCTCATCAATTCTTATGACTTATGACTCAACATCAACTTCAAATCTAGTCACTCATGACTCTCAACATTAACTTTATGACTTTAAAGTCAACATTGACTTCACATTGTTTGACTCATGACCTGACTCAATTTGGGCTTCACACCTTTTGACTCATAAATCAAACCCTTTAACTCATAACTTACTTTGCACTTCAAACCTTATGACACATAACTCAGAATCTACTTTAAACCGTCTAACTCACAACTGAACTTAGAACTGTATAATTTACTACTTGACTTGAACATCAAACCTTATTACTTGTGACTCAACATCAACTTCAAATTTTCATTGGATTCAAACCTCAAATTTGGACTTCAAACCTCATGGGTTATGACTTCACTTGGACTAATGACTCAAGTTGAATTTCAGATCTTCCTGACTTATTGTCAACTTCAGACTGTGATGCGCAACTCCACTAGACCTTCAAACCACTAGAGTCACTAGATGAACTGAACATCAAACTTTATAACATATGACTCAAAATCAACTTCAAACGTTTTGACTCATGATTCAATTCGGACTTCAAACCATATTATTCATAACTCATTATAAAACATATAGTTTCAGTCAAGTAACCTGACTGTACAAGAGATATTCCATGAGTACTGATAGTGACATAATTGTTAAACCCTGATCAAGGGCACTACTTGTTATGTGGAACAAGGGATTCTACACCCTACATAATGCACTAGCTTTTTAGTTCTGGTTGTTTGGGATTCAACCCTGGAAAAGTTAGTTAGCTGAGACTATTCTAAAGCAGAATGAGTGGAAATATAACGTAAATCTCGTACGTTCCAGTTCAGCCAGTTCAGCCTTTATTTGTCATACATACATTACTGCATAGTGAAATTCTTTATTTTTGGCATATCCCAGCTTCTTGTTAGTAGGCAGGGGTCAGAGCGCAGGCTCAGCCATTTTACAGCACCCCTGAAGCAGACAGAGTTAAGGGTCTCGCTCAAGGACCCAACACAACAGCAGCAACCCGGCAGAACTGGGGCTCAAATAGCTGATTTTCCGATCTGTAACTCAGAGCCTTAACACACTGAGCTACCACAGCCACACAACTCCATGGTCTATTCTCCTCACTTTTAAGCTACATAGTAGAATTTAAAACTACTTTCACCCATGTTAATTACACTAACTGTCGCTCGGTAACTGTCTGCCGGTCACCAGCTCCACCACTCGTAGTTAGTTAGTTCTGTTAGGTGCGGAAGAATGTGTGTGAATGGAGAAAAATAACTGGTTATATAAAGAAACAAATTATAATCTGTTGATAATAAATGCTGTTAGTAGCACTCATTTTTGTGATATTGTTTGAAAATCAAAACTTTGCACTCAGGACTCTCAACATCACCTTTAAACCTTATAACTTTCAACTGAACTTGGACTTCATGTTTGTTCGTAGGTCTCACATCATAACTTGGACATATCTGAACTTCAAACCTATTGATTCTGAACTCATTGTCAGCTTTAAACTTAATGACTCATAACATAAAAAAAAAACCTGTAGATAAAAAGTCTTAGTTAGATAGTTAGTTTTTGTTAATTTATGTTAGGTCAGTCTGTCTTGTCTCTGCTAGCCAGCTAACTAGGCCTCTTACTTGGACAGTAATGCGTGAATGAAACTTTAAACTTTATGGCACTGGATACTAGTTGCCTCAAAACATGATTTCAAAGATTATGACTTGACTATGAACAGACATTTAAAGAAATATTAAGTCTTAAATCTGGACAAAGATTAATAACTTTTTTTTGTTTTGTCACAATTACATTGTGAGTTGAGAAATATAAATCTGTGTGTGTGTGCGTGTGTGTGTGAGAGAGAGAGAGAGAGAAATTAATCTTGTGTCTACAAAATGCTGAAAATGCATGTAAAGTGTTTATGCACCGACCTATGCTTGAATAGGTGTGTATGTTTATGTATTTGCATGTACTTGTGTCTGTTCTTATGCTGATTTGTGTTAGCTAAACATTTGCTGAATAAGGACTTTTGATTATGATATTGGCGTTCTGATCATGCAACGGGAGGAGGGGGATTGTAAATGTAAGGAGTAGAAGTAAAAGGTCGGCTGAAAAAATAATTATTTGTATTTGTTTTTATTTGTAATTATAATTTGTAATTATAAGTATTTGTAATTATAAATTATAAATTTGTATATAAATTATAAATTTGTAATTATAAGTATTTGTACTTCGTTACTTGACATCTCTGTGTGTATGTAAATGTAAAGGTGCTGTGATGTAATACTGAGGTTCATACTTGACTGTTTAGTTAGATTTTCTTTTATTTGAAATTGGTTTTAAACCTGTAAAATGTTTGTAAACCAATCCATGAACCATGACTATCTGCTGTGTATATCAATTCAATTCAATTCAATTCAATTTTATTTATATAGTGCTTTTAACAATGGTCATTGTCTCAAAGCAGCTTCACAAAAATTAAAGAAATTTAACAAAAAAAAAAAAAAAATTATATATTATATATAAAATAATTATATAATTATATATAAAATAATAAATAAATAAAATTATAATAGAAAATAAATAAATAAAAACAAATAATAATAATAATTATAGAAAAGAAAATAATTGGAAGTGTGGATGTGTGAGAAAAATGTGCAGATAATAATGAGACGAATGAATGAAATTTCTCTGATGAGCAAGCCAAGGGTGACGACGACGGTGGCAAGGAAAAACTCCCTGAGATGGCATTAGGAAGAAACCTTGAGAGGAACCAGACTCAACAGGGAACCCATCCTCATTTGGGCGATAACAGATAGAAATGATATAACATCTTGTGTGTTGTGCAGGTGAAAATTCAATATGACAGAAATTATTTAAATTGACATGAAGACCAGTTCAGCATAGGGATGAGTCAGTAGGTGCAGAGGGCAGATGAGGTCTGGATCACTCGAAGCACAGGAGCAGCATGTGTAGCTCCAACCATCATAAAGCTGAATCCAGCTGGAGCTGGTCCTTCTCTGGATGCCTCAGGAACCTCGCAGGGTCGGCCTTTGTCTACTGAAGCTGACAAAATCTCCCGATGCCTCGGGATGGGTAGAGAAATACAGAACAGATGGGGAGAATTAGCGTAGTTGCCATTCGGTATAGGTGTACTGGAGTATGAGTACTGGGATGAGTTATGTGTATGCCAGATTAAAAAGATGCGTCTTGAGTCTACTTTTGAACTGAGAAACCGTGTCTGCTCCCCGAACACTGTCTGGAAGGCTATTCCAAAGCTTTGGAGCTAAGTATGAAAAAGCCCTACCCCCTTTTGTAGATTTTGAAATTCTGGGAACTACCAGAAGTCCGGAGTTTTGTGATCTTAAGGCGCGTGGTGGATTGTAGCGTATCAGAAGACTGGTTAGGTATGTGGGAGCTAAACCATTTAAGGCCTTGTATGTAAGTAATACTATTTTGTAATTTATTCTAAACTGTGCAGTGAAAGCAGTGAAAATCTAAATGTGAAGCTATAGGCTGAACTGGATCGTGAGATACTATTAGAGGTTGAACCTCCATTATTTTCTTCCTGATATTATTGATTTTTTCATTAAAGAAGTCCATAAAGTCTTCACTTCTAAACTGTGATGGGATACTCTCTGCGGGCATCTTAGGTTTTGTTAGGCGAGCCACTGTACTAAATAAGAACCTGGGATTGTTTTGGTTTCTTGCTATCAGTTGGCTAAGATGCTCGGTCCTAGCAGTTTTTAGAGCCTGTCTATAGCTGCACATACTGTCTTTATACGCAATTCGAAAAACTTCTAATTTAGTTTTCCTCCATTTTCGCTCGAGGTTACGGGTTGCTCTCTTTAGGGCGCGAGTATGACTGTTGTACCACGGTGCAAATGTTTTATCTCTGACTTTTTTTGATCTGATGGGAGCAACAGTGTCTAATGTACTGGTAAAAATAGTGCCCATGCTGCTAGTCACTTCATCTAGATCATCTGCATTTAGGGGTCTAATAAGAAATTGGGACAGATCCGGCAGATTACTTGTGAATCTGTCTTTAGTGGTGGGATTCATATTTCTAACAGATTGATAACGTGGGGAGACACAGCTAATCTGTTCTACGGGTAGAGTATATGTCAGGAGGTGATGATCTGTGATATCATCACTTTGAGGTATGATCTCTATATTAGAGACATCTATACCATGGGATATAATTAAATCTAGCGTATGATTAAAGCGGTGAGTTGCTCCAATTATATTTTGCTTAACCCCAAAGGAATTTAGTAAATCCATAAATGTGAGTGCTAAAGCGTCGTTAGCATCATCTACATGAATGTTAAAGTCTCCTACTATCAACACTTTGTCAGAGTTAACCAATAGGTCTGATAGCAGATGTCCAAATTCTTTAAGAAAATCGCCATATGGCCCCGGGGGTCTGTACACGGTGGCCAGGGTAAAATATAGCAAGGGTTTATTACGTATTTCATTTAGTGCAACATTAATGATAAGCACTTCAAATGAATTAAACCTGGGCCTTATTTTCTGGGTAACAGTGAGTACATCATTGTAGATAGTGGCGACACCACCACCGCGACCAATTAGACGGGGCTCGTGCTTATAGAAATATCCTGACGGAGTAGACTCATTCAGACCAAAATATTCATTTGGTTTAAGCCAGGTTTCAGTGAGACAGAGTGCGTCAAGGCAATAATCTGAGATAATTTCATTAACAATAAGTGCTTTAGGCGCAAGGGATCTAATGTTGAGTAGTCCAAACTTTAGAGGTGGATTTTGACTACTTATTTTGCCTTTTTCTGGTTTTATGGTTATCAGATTGTTTCGGGCAAATTTAACAAATTTATTCTTTTTTCTCAGTATTCGGGGAACAGACACAGTTTCTATAGGACAAGCTATGTGTGTTCGTCTATCACTACGGTGAGTTGTGATGTGTCTAATATGTTTGGAATCTACAGTATGACTTACCGCCAGTCAGATGGTTCGTAGTGTCCTGGAGATGTTGTCAGAGAGGACCGCTGCTCCAGCTCTGCTAGGGTGTAGGCCATCGGTGTGATAGAGCCTAGGACGCTCCCAGAAAACATTCCAGTTATCAACAAAGCGTAATTTCTGTTGTTGACACCAAGATTGTAACCATTCATTAAAAGCAAATAATCTACTGAACTTCTCGATTCCTCGCTGAAATGTGGGAAGCGGTCCAGATACGATGATCCTTGTCGTGGGTGATGTGCTGCGGACCTTCTCGACCAGGCTCCTGAAGTCCTTCTTTAGGATCTCCGTCTGCCTCAGCCTGGTGTCGTTCGTGCCGGCATGAAGAACCACAGCTCCAATGTTCCTCCTCAGGGCAGCAGGCACCTGTGCAGCAACATCAAGAACACGTGCACCAGGTAAACAGCGTGTGTGCACCTTACCTTTAGCCGTGGTAGCACGCACGTGACGAACGATGGAGTCTCCGATGACCAGGACGTCGTGTGCCGTCTCGCGGAGAGGAGCGAAGCGGTTTTGGGTCGAGATGTCGAAGACGGGTGGTGGTGGTGGAGGGGGAGAGGTCCTCGCCCGGGGCTTGGCGTGCTTCTTCCGCCGCTGCTGTATCCAGGGTCCGTGGTATCCCGGCGCCGGGGTGTAGGAACACTGGGCGGGCTGCGTCCTTGGTGTGTTGGACCTGGGCAGAGAAACACGCGGGGTTGAGGTTGTAGGAGAATTCTCGTGCCGAGAATTTACCTGGGACAGGTGAGCGTCGGTCTGCGTCGATTCCAGCGTGGCTTTCCGCTGCTGTAACCGGACCAGCTTCACCTGTAGCTCACGGATCAGCTTCTCCACGGCCTCCACCTCCAAATCCACCGAGTGCAGCTCCAATGTCTCCTCACCTGCACTCAGAGGCAGAATCACAACCGACATGGTGTCTAAACACGGAAAATAATCGGTGTGAGGAAGCGAAAACAAACTTTACAAACAAACAAACAAACGTGGTAGCCGGGCTAGCGATGCTAATGCTAATTAGCGATGCTAATGCCGGCTAAAAGCGGTGTGCTGCAAAACAATTAAAACTTGACGATATAACACGCGTTTCGAGTAAATATATTATAAGATACTTATCCGTTTCATGTACACTCTTCGTAAGGGGACGAAAAAGTTTAAAAGTTGGTCAGTATGGTGGAGCTCGGAAAAAAGCAGCGTCTCAGCGTCCTCGTACGGAGGAAGTGACGTCAGCCTACGGAGGAAGTGACGAGGAGGACACCCATCAGACGCGTCACATAACTTTATAAGTTCAGTTTGGATGAAGCCACCACAAGCTCATTAATTATTCATGAACAGTTTCTTACACCTGTTCTTATTGTGCTCCTAAAATTCAGTTCTATGTGCTGAGTGATGTTCTTTCAGGTTCTAAGTGGAATCATTTATTAATATAGAAATAACAGTGTGTAAAAAAGTTTACAAAAGTCTATTAACAATGACATTTCAAGTATGTCATGTAGAGCATGAACTACAACCATCCCTTCATGGCTCTTCATACACATGAGATCACAACAGGGAGAAATGTAAACAAAATGGTGTTTGTTCATGTACACTAGATGTGTCAGGGAATCAGAACGGACACAAGTGCAGGTCTCCTTCAAGATTTTATTTGTTTGCAGAGATGCCTTGATTCAGAATAAATGAGAGAAAAAATAATAATAATAATAAAAATACTAAAGTCAGGAACAAACTGCACTGTTCTCTTTTAAATCAAAACCTAGGGTCGCCAACGTCTCCAAAAAAAAAAGAAAACAAAAACCACTCAGAAGAGGAAAAAGGCCTTGACCAGGAGGCTGTAGTTCATTTGGTGGCCAGCAGGAGGAGATATGGCCAAAGTCTGCTGAATTGCACGGCTGTGAAGAAGAGCAAGAGCCGGCCGGCTTCACGACGGGAAACTGCAGCGCAAACTAGGAAAAGAAAAACAGGACCCAGCCTGGATGCAAAAAGACAAAAATAAACACGGGAAAGAGGAGGGAAAAAGGGTGAAAAAACAAGACCGAAGGATACTGGCTTGGAGCCGAAATGAACTACACATACAGGACTAGACAGGACAAGAAACGGGCAGACGAAATCATTTTGATAGAGTGATAAAGCGGAAGTGGGAGGGATGGTGGTGATGTCACAGAGACACGGGCACATTGCGAAGGATCAAAACAAATGCCATGTGCTTGAATAGTCATGTAAACAACATGGGGGGAGGTCCTCGACCAGTGCCCGATCCAGAACATCCCGGGCCGGAATCCAACTCCTCTCCTCTGGACCATAGCCCTCCCAGTCTACTAGGTACTGAAAACCCCGACCTCTGTGACGGACGTCCAGCAACCTCCTAACAGTGTATACTGGGGAGCCATCCACTAGACTGGAGGGAGGGGGGGTCGGAGCAGAAGGGGCAAGAAGGGAGGAATACACAGGTTTAACCCTAGAAACATGAAATACTGGGTGTACCCGACCAAGCGTGGAAGGAAACTTGAGCCGAATCGCCACTGGGTTCAAGACCTTTGTGATCCGGTACGGACCGATGAACTTGGGAGCCAACTTGCGTGTGGCTACCCTGAGAGGCAAGTCCTTGGTAGAAAGCCATACTCTTTGACCACAAACATAGTTAGGGGCAGGAGTCTGGTGGCGATCGGCCGCGGCTTTGGTCCGTCTACTAGTCTGGGCCAAGACCTCCTTAGCTTTTCTCCAGGTGCGCCAGCAACGTTGAACAAAAGCCAAGGCAGACGGGACTGCCACTTCGGGTTCCTGTGAAGGGAACAGAGGGGGTTGATAGCCAACAGAACACAGAAATGGTGACATACCTGTGGCAGAAACCGGTAGAGTATTGTGGGCATACTCTACCCAGGACAGCTGTTGACACCAGGATGTCAGTTTGTGGGATGCCAGGCAGTGGAGAGCATGTTCCAAATCCTGGTTAGCCCGCTCAGACTGCCCATTGGTCTGGGGATGGAATCCAGATGACAGACTAGTCGAGGCCCCGATCTGTCTGCAAAATTCCTTCCAAAACCGAGAGATGAACTGTGGGCCGCTATTGGAGACCACGTCTACCGGAAGACCATGAATCCGGAATACTTGGTCAACCACCACCTGAGCAGTCTCTTTGGCAGAGGGGAGCTTGGGAAGAGGGATGAAGTGGGTTGCTTTGGAGAAGCGGTCCACCACCATGAGAATGACGGTGTTGCCCCTTGACTCGGGGAGGCCAGTGACAAAATCAAGAGCTAGATGTGACCACGGGCGGGCAGGGATGGGTAATGGGTGAAGCAGATCAACGGGAGGCGAAGGTGAACTCTTATTCTGGACGCAAACTGAGCAAGCTGCCATGAACTGCCTGACATCCTTGGTCTTGGAGGGCCACCAAAATCGCTGACGGATGGAGGCCAGTGATCTCCGAACTCCTGGGTGACAAACTAGTCTGGATGAGTGACACCACTGGATGACTTTGGAGCGTAGTCTCAAAGGGACATCAAAACAAATGCCATGTGCTTGAATAGACATGTAAACAACACGGGGAGAGCGGAAGGAGAAAAAAAAGATGAAAATCTTAATGATCAGACCAGGGCTCTGACAAGATGTCTATCTGAATGTCTAAAATTGGCTTAAAAGTGAATCTTAGATAATCGGTGCAGTGAAAGTCAATGAAATAAAAATGCCATAATTTTTTTTTTTTTTCTCTCTACAAGTTAGTTGTTGCTTATTTCCATCCCCCCCTCCCACTAGTGCACTCTGTCACCAGGAAGGGTGAAGTCTATCTGAGGGTGAAGTTTCCTCTGAGACATGCGACGCCAGCCGACCGCATCTTTTTGAACTGGTTGCTCACGCACCTACGGAGCAGGGGAACACACTCCAAAAAGAGACTCTTTTAGGTTGCAGTAAGCTACAGCTACATCACCTGGGATTCAAACTTGCAATATCCTGTTGTTTATTACCGCCGCACTAACTGGACACTTCTTTAAAACCTATTTACAGAACAGGCAAATTAATATGCACCAGTTGCACTATTATCAAAGAAAATTAATCAACACCCTCTGACCAATCCAGGATTCAACAGCGCCATGGCGCCGTCTTCAGCAATTAGTCCTCTCCAGATGAGGACATCTGTGCATCTTTGAGAGCAGAGGACCGGCTCATCGTGACAATTATCCTCGACTGCTCTGAGCCTCCGTATGTCTGTTTTAATCATACGATCCTCTCCGCCTAATTAAATGAGGTGAAACCGCTTTGCGTAGCATTTTTTACGGATTTGAATTTTGTCAGCAAGTTTCCAAAAGGCACCCATCTGAATTTCAAATGATAAATACTAACGCTTTGCTCTTAGAAAAGCAAGTCCATTAAAGCCTACATTATGGAAATAAAAGACAAAAACCTACAAAACATAATTGAATCTTCTGCGTTTAGTTTCTCATAGGGATGTGAAGAGGAGAATGGCGCATTTAATTAGGTAATTTTTAAGCACTTAGTCTTCATGGAAAGTCAAATTAAGTCAAGCATATGTGAAATATTTACATAGCGGCGATACTGTAACAGGGTTTTCTTTCTGTTATGTCTGAATGAAAACATCTTCCAGTCCTTCATTTATACAGAGAGCCAGAAGTAAGTCATGTAAAAGCATTAAAAATGAAAATAAAGAAAAATGTTTTCAAAAACGAAACTTTTTACATTACAGGACTTTTCTGCTCGTACAACAGTCACTTCAATCTAATTATTATTTATGATTTAATAATGCAAAGCAATTCACCAAGCCGATTTGAAGCTCGTTTAGGAGCGGACGTATGGATTACAGCCTGCAGGAAAAAAAAACAGAATCTTTATTTCATCGAATCGTCTTGAGGTTATTAATAGGTCCACGCAGTTCAGGCTGTGTGTTATCAATCCATGCTGGTTTGTTCTATCGATTAGCGAGTGTGTGTGAAAGAACGAGGGGTCTTTAAAAAAAAAGTGTGCTAGAGGAAAAAAAATGGGGTGATTACAAATAATATGTGACAGCGGGGGAACTTTAAACTGCCTGTGAATCGTTTTTAATATTCAAACGCTACAATAATTTGCAGCTAAAGAAAAAATATATATAATCTGCAAAATTCTCCACGGAGTTCATTTCCTGTTAAATGAAACCTTACAAGTGCTTTATGATGCACAAAGTCATTTACTGAGCTGGACGACTAACACCATCGCAGCAGGAGTGACTCTGTCTAATGTCATACCTCGTGTGTGTGTGTGTGTGTGTGTGTGTGTGTGTGTGTGTGTGTGTGTGTGTGTGTGTGTGTGTGTGTGTGTGTTTTACTTTTCAGTTACAGGATGGAGGACTGAAGGAGGCAGAAACACAGATGTGCTCCGTAGGGTTCAGCACGGCTCCTGAGTCAGCGCTTTCTCCACAACAGTTCACACACTCCTTTATTCAGAGATAGATAGATAGAGAGAGAGAGAGAGAGAGAGAGAGAGAGAGAGAGAGAGTATACAGAGCAAAAAAAGGGGTGTAAGAGAGACAGACAGATAGATAGTGAAAGAAAAGGATTGAGAAACTAGTGGAGAGAGAGAGATGTAAAAAGAAAAAAGAAAACAGCGGTTAATGTTTATTTCATATTTAATTAAATTTACATGAAGTGTAAAAATTTTTCTAAATGTTTTGCTTTTACGTGATTATGGTGTTGAAAATCGGTAATATTAGTAATATGTTTTGGGTGGCTGGAACGGATTATCTGCATTTACATTATTTCACAATATGAAATTTCACCTTAAGAACTCGGATAAAATTTGTATGAAGATATACTGCTGTACAATATTGTGCAAAAGTCATAGGCACCCGTTTTGTTTGTTTGTTTGTTTGTTTGTTTTAACCAACTTTATTCCAGGAAAAAGTGTTAATGCAACCATGGGGGGGCGCAATCCAGTGTCTTCTTGTGCCAGTACCAAGTCTGGATAAATGCAGAGGGTTGTGTCAGGAAGGGCATCCGACGTAAAACATTTGCCAAATCAATGATGCGAATCAGAAATATCATTTCCATACCGGATCGGTCGTGGCCCGGGTTAACAACGACCACCACCGGTGCTGTTGACCTACAGGGTGCCGGTGGAAATTGGGCTACTGTTGGTCAAAGAAGGAGAGGAGGAAGGCGTGTTCGAAAGCAGAGAGAGAAGAGGAAAGGCAAGAGTTTAGGAGTGAAAGTAGGGACCTTGAATGTTGGGACCATGACAGGGAAGGGAAGAGAGTTGGTTGATATGATGCAGAGAAGGAAGGTGGATATACTGTGTGTCCAGGAGACCAGGTGGAAAGGTAGCAAGGCTTTAAGCTTAGGATCAGGGTTCAAATTGATTTACCATGGTGTGGATAGGAAAAGAAATGGAGTAGGAGTTGAGACAAGCTATGGGTGGTCAGGAGGTGCTTTCAGTTGACTGGACAACTACAGCCAATGTGATCAGGGAGACAGGTAAGAGGGTACTTGGTGTATCATCAGGTAAGGGAAAAGGGGACAAGGAGACTTGGTGGTGGAATGAGGAAGTCCAGGAGTGTATACAGGGAAAGAGGCTAGCTAAGAAGAAGTGGGACACTGAGAGGACTGAAGAGAGTAGACAGGATTACAGGGAGATGCACCGTAAGGTGAAGGTAGAAGTGGCAAAGGCCAAACAAAGAGCATATGAGGACTTGTATGCTAGGCTGGACAGTAAGGAGGGAGAGGTGGATCTGTACAGGTTGGCGAGGCAAAGAGATAGAGATGGGAAGGATGTGCAGCAGGTTAGAGTGATTAAAGATAGAGATGGAAATGTACTGACAGATGCCAAGAGGGTGATGGGAAGATGGAAGGAGTACTTTGAGGAGTTGATGAATGAGGAAAACGAAAGAGAACAAAGAGTTGTAGCGTCTGCTTAGGATCACAGATGATCGTTTGGACTCTATGTCTGCAAGAGACCCTTTTAGCCTTTGACATTTGCATATGAATTACAGACCTGGACCCACATTCTACATTTATATGGATGTTTATTGCCAGTGAGTTCCCCATCCTTATCACAAGGAGGCTAAACAGATTGGTTCCCCCAGTCTCAACATCAAACCTCAAAGACTATCAGGAGACCTCTGTGCCGGCCACCAACGGCCTAACCAGACCAGGGGTCTGGCTCCACACTTGCAATACACATCACGCACACACATAAGGACATTTACCCTATTTTATATCATGATTATGCAATTATAAAGGTATTCTGTAGATGCATGCATTGTGTGCATGCTCCCTTATCTGATTACACTAGTTACAACTTTTATTAGCCTTAGTTAGACTCTAATTACCTATCTTCGAGTGTATGAATGTATATCCGCTTTCCTATCTCCTAAAGGTGGCTTTCTTGGTATCAAAATGATCTGCTCCATATTTCTCAAACAATTATGTACTTCATGTGATCACGAAAGGCATTATATACTTTCTACAATATTTTGAAATAAACTGCAACAACCCTCTGGACCAGCAGTAAAAATTCCAATGGGCCATTGAAGGAGACAAAGAAAGTTTCTCCCGCTAAAAATTCATGCCTTTGATTGGCCATTCCACCCAAACGGGGGGTGTGTCAGGGCACTATCAAAAGTCCCTAACCCAGGCTATTCTGTGCTCAAAAAAAATCCCTTCTTTTGAGACGAACACTCTTCTACTCTCTGAAAAACTCATCTCTTGAGTTTAACCTTCGGCAGTTTTTACCTTCAAGTAACTTTGTCAACTCGCTGTGGACTATTCCTCTCTCTCGAGGAACCAGAGGAAAATCTCCAGCGCACACCTTGAGGTTGATCATCTACACCCTCGTGTCTACTGAATCAGGACTCTTTTTCAGAAACAAAGACCAATGCAAGTATCCCTTAAAACGCTTTAGATGCGTGTTTAAGTTTGATCCCCTTTTTAAGGTGAACCTTGATTCTTTGATGATTCTCACTAGGTTGTGGTTAATTGATATGAAATACTGCCATTCTTTTGTTCTTTTCTTTCTTCCTTACTGTCCTTTACCCTGTATGTATGTGTTTGCTTAATGTTATTATATGTTAGCCTCCTTTATTAAATTCATTATTTTCACAATAGATTGCCTCTGTGTGCTGCTCACAATCTAAAGTCACTGAATTATTGATCCGTTGGTTACATGCTAAGTTACTGCTAGTACTGCAAAGTAGGAAAGCTATCCTTCCTTGGCCAGGAACAACCTTTCCTAGAATTGATAAATAATTATAGTATCTGCTCGGTAGATGGACAGATCAGATAAGTGTATGTTAATTCTGCTGCAGTTAATTCTAATCTAAATATTTATTATTAGTTATAACTAGTTATAATTAGTTGTAAATATTTCCTTGTTGAGCTAATTTGCTACAGAGTAGAAGAGGTGACTGTTGTGGAGCAGGAAGTAGCAAATATTAGTAAAAGTGAGGTGAGAAGGGCGTTGAAGAGGATGAAGAGTGGAAAGGCTGTTGGTCCTGATGACATACCTGTGGAGGTATGGAAGTGCTTAGGAGAGGTGGCAGTAGAGTTTCTGACTAGTTTGTTTAACGAGATCTTGGAGAGATCTTCTTTCCAAGATGGCGCCGGTGAGGTCGGCTGCCGTCACGACTGCTCCGACCACCTTTTCTTTGTTTTTGTTCTTTAAGTTAGTTTTCAGTGTTTTAAAATCGGCAAAATCACCACCATTGAGTACATTAGGTATGATAGAGACACTCTTGTTTCTATTGGTATACAATGTACTCACAATTCAACGTTTTTAACTCCGGATCCGAGCTGGCCGAGTGAGATCCTGAGGGAGAACAATGGACGCGACGCGAAGCGACGGACCTGAGGGAAACGAGCTGGCGTGAGGAACCGGCTGAGAATCCGTGCACACCGCACACCTCTGCCTAGCATCCTGCTCACCAACGTCCAGTCACTGGAGAACAAACTCGATGACCTCAGGGCCAGGATAAAGTTCCAGAGAGACATTCGGGACTGCAATCTCCTCTGCTTCACCGAGACATCGCTGAACCCAGCGGTGCCAGACCACAACATCCAACCAGCCGAGTTCTTCTCGGTTCACCGCATGGACAGGACGCGGGACTCGGGGAAGTCAAGGGGAGGTGGCGTGTGCTTAATGGTGAACAACAGCTGGTGAAACAGCGCGAGTGTTGTTCCTCTTACACGCTCCTGCACACCAAACCTGGAACTACTGTCCATCATGTGTCGTCCTTTTTATCTTCCATGGGATTTCACATCGGTCATAATCAGTGCCGTTTACATCCCACCACAAGCGGACACTGACATTGCCTTATGCGAGCTGCATGAGGTGCTCACACAGCACCAGACACAACACCGGGACGCTGCGCTTATTGTGGCGGGGGACTTTAATAGTGCCAACCTCAAACGCGCAGCGCCTAACTTTTATCAGCATATCACCTGCCCCACTAGGGGCGAAAGAACACTAGATCATTGTTATACAACGGTCAAGGACGGCTACAAGGCGCAATCTCGTCCAGCGTTTGGTAAATCTGACCACGCCGCCATCTTCCTCATGCCAAAATATAAACAAAGGCTGAAACAGGAAGTTCCGGTTCAGAGGGAGGTCGCGCGCTGGACAGACCAATCGGTGGCCGAGTTACAGGACGGACTCAATGACGCAGACTGGGACATGTTCAGAAACAGCTCCGATGATGACGTCAGCGTGTTTACGGAAGCGGTTGTGGGATTTATTGGGAAGCTAGTGGACGATACTGTGGAGAAAAAGACTATCAGAACGTTTCCCAACCAGAAGCCGTGGGTGGATAAAACCATCCGCGACGCTCTGAGATCTCGCACCGCTGCCTACAACACGGGACTTGCGTCGGGGGACATGGAACCATACAAGGCTGCGTCATACAACGTCCGGAAGGCAGTGAAAGAGGCGAAGCAGCGCTACGGGAGAAAACTAGAGTCACAGCTTCAACAGAGTGACTGTAGGAGCCTTTGGCAGGGATTAAGGACAATTACGGATTATAAATCACCAACATCTGGTATGACGAACGCGGACGCGACTCTGGCAGACGAGCTCAACACATTCTATGCTCGCTTCGAGGCTGCAGCTAAAGACGCTAGTGATGCTAATGCTAACGGCGCTAATGCTAACGGCGCTAATGCTATCGGCGCTAACGGCTGCAGACAGGAGGACACTGCCAGCACCGGGAACGCGTTCATCATCTCCGAGCACGACGTGAGGAGAGCCATCAAGCCTTCAGCCGAGCGCATCATCCGCACTGAGCTCCCTGACCTGCACTCGATCTACACCTAAGGCCAGGAAGATCATGAAGGACCTCAGTCACCCCAGTAATGGACTGTTCTCTTTGTTGCGGTCTGGGAAGCGATTCCGCTCCCTAAAGGCCAACACAGAGAGGCTGAGGAGGAGCTTCTTCCCGCAGGCGATAAGGTCTCACAATCACACCTCCACACAGGACTAATAACATCTTTTTAAGCTCACAACACTGACTGGACAATCATGGACACATTCATACACACTTGCACTAAATATTTATACATCTGGACAATTGCACATGTCACTTTCATTAGTCACCTTTCATGCATATTTGCACAACCACTGACACTTTAAATTCTATATATACCCCCCCCCCATACTTCTATATTTTGCAATATTTTATTATGCCCTTATTGTACAGTTAATTTTACTAGTTAAATTTATTTCTTTAGTATTTCCTTTTTATTGATTATTTATTTTACGTACAAGCTTTTATTTTCTTTTTAAGGTCACTGGCGGTCGTGTAAGCATTTCACTGCATATTATACTGTGTATGACTGTGTATGTGACAAATAAAATTTGAATTTGAGAGTGAGAGTATAAAGCTAATGAGCCATACAATGAAGCTGTGGGGAAGAGTAGTGGAGGCTAGGTTAAGGGCAGAGGTGAGAATTTGTGAGCAGCAATATAGTTTTATGCCTAGAAAGAGTACATCAGATGCAGTATTTGGTTTGAGGATGCTGGTGGAGAAGTACAGAGAAGGTAATAAAGAGTTAAATTCAGTTTCAGTTTTATTTGTATAGCGCTTTTAAACAAAAACAGCTTTACACAATCAAAAGAATTATTTAAGTTTGTATGGAATGTGAATGTGTATGAATCAAAATGTTCAGATAGTCCCTGGTGAGCAAGCCCGAGGGCGACAGTGGCAAGGAAAAACTCCCTGAGATGGTAATAGGAAGAAACCTTGAGAGTAACCAGACTCAACAGGGAACCCATCCTCATCTGGGTGAAACAGATAGCAGGAAATGATCTGCATTTATACAGTGTTAAGTGTTAGGTTCAGCTATAATAGTTGATGTTAATTGATGTTATAATAGTTGATGTAAAATGGAGTCCAGTAGTTATTGGAGACTCAGATAGACTTGTAGAAAGTTCCAGTCCTGAACTATCGAATAGTCAAGTCCTCAGAGAAACAGCTGACAAACCAGTCGAGGCCAGAACCATCTTCTAAGTAGATAGAATCATCCCCAGACACCAGACGCAAACCAAGTCTTGGTTTACGAGTACAGAGTATCATGTATCACGCATGCTCTTCTTGTTTTGTCACCGAGCATCATCCCCAGACACCAGGCGCATCCTAAAGAGACACACGGGGCATCCATGCGACGAGACCTCCAACCAGAAACGGGGCATCAGGATGGGTTAGACAGGTCCGGAGGGCAGAGGGAGTCTGGATCACTGGCAGCTCAGGAACCACATGTGTAGCTCGACAGAGAGAGAGAGAGAGAGTGAAAGGGGGAGACAGGGGGAGAGAGGAAAGAGAAAGAGGGGAGGAAGAGGAGGAGAGATTGCAATTAGGTATGGTCACAGTCACAATGTCTAATGTGAATGTATATTTACTGTAGAGTGCAAGCAGGGACTCCGGCGGGACTAACTATGACAGCATAACTAAAAGGGAGAGCCAGAAGGAAACACAAACATGAGGGCTCCCTGAGATGTAAAGCAAACAATCACCTCACCGTCAACAAACCTGAGTGATCAAATGAGACTGAGGAAGACAGCATCTAAACATACCAGTTCACCATAATACTCTACGTCCATGAGTCCCCCAGATCTGCTCCTTTACCTTATGGCAAATCTATTCATAAAAATGCTTGGCTAAATAAATAGGTTTTGAGCCTAGACTTAAACACTGAGACTGTGTCTGAGTCCCGAACACTATTTGGAAGACTATTCCATAATTTTGGGGCTTTGTAAGAAAAAGCTCTGCCCCCAGCTGTAGTTTTCATAATACGCGGTACTGACAAGCAGCCTGCATCCTTTGACCGAAGTAGGCGTGGCGGATCGTAAGACACTAGCAGTTCGTTCAGATACTGCGGGGCGAGACCATTTAATGCCTTATATGTCAAGAGTAGTATTTTAAAATCAATGCGAAATTTCACAGGGAGCCAATGCAGTGAAGATAGGATAGGGGTGATGTGCTCATATCTTCTGTTTCTAGTGAGGACTCTCGCTGCTGCATTCTGGACTAGCTGAAGCTTGTTTATGCACCTAACTGAACAACCAGACAGTAAGGCATTACAATAGTCCAACCTAGAAGTGATAAAAGCATGAATTAGTTTTTCTGCATTGTTTAGCGACAATATATTTCTTATTTTGGCAATATTTCTGAGGTGAAAGAATGCTATCCTGATGATATTACTGTATCTACATGAGCTTCAAATGAAAGGCTGGAATCTATAATCACGCCGAGGTCTTTTACTGTTGCACTTGACGGAACAGAAAGGCCATCTAAAGTTACGGTGTGATCTAAGATTTTACTTCTAGCTGTATGCGGTCCTATGACTAGAACTTCTGTCTTATCCGGATTAAGCAGAAGGAAGTTAATTAGCATCCAATTTCTTATGTCCTGCACACATTGCTCAACTTTAGTAAGATGGTTTTTCTCATCAGGTTTTGTTGAGACGTATAGCTGTGTGTCGTCAGCATAACAATGAAAACTAATACCATGCTTACGGATTATGTTGCCCAGAGGAAGAATGTAAAGGGAAAAAAGCAATGGGCTTAAAACTGAACCCTGCGGAACGCCAAACTCCACTAGAGAACATGCAGAATAATCACCATTTAAGTCTACATACTGATAACGATCGGTCAAATAGGATCTGAGCCAGGAGAGGGCTGTACCCTTAATTCCTACTACATTTTCTAATCTGTGAAGAAGAATAGCATGATCAATAGTGTCAAAAGCTGCACTGAGGTCGAGTAATACAAGCATAGTTACACAACCCTGATCAGAGGCCAGTAGGAGGTCATTTACTACTTTAACGAGTGCTGTTTCTGTGCTGTGATGAGGCCTATATCCTGACTGATACAGTTCATGTATGCCATTTCTATGTAGATATGAGCATAGCTGCTCCGCTACTATCTTTTCCAGAATCTTAGAGATAAAGGGGAGGTTTGATATTGGCCTGTAATTAGACAGCTGACAGGGGTCGAGGTCAGGTTTCTTAATTATTGGTTTGATAACTGCTACTTTAAAAGATTTTGGAACATAACCAATGCTGAGTGAGGAATTAATTATTCTCAACAGCGGTTCTGTTATTACTGGTACTATCTGTTTAAGAAAATGTGTCGGTATAGGATCTAATATACAGGTTGATGAATTTGCAGAAGAGATGAGTGAAATTAGTTCATTCTCTTCAAGGGGAGTAAAGTATTCTAGGTTTGAATCTGACATGGCTAGGTTAACATCTGTATCAATTACATTGTTCGGTTTCAAAGCCTCAATTTTATGCCTGATATTTACAATTTTATTATTAAAAAAGTTCATGAAGTCCTCGCTATTGCATGATGTTGTTGTGGAGATTTCTGTACTGGTCTTATTTCTGGTTAATTTGGCTACGGTATTAAATAAAAATCTAGGATTATTTTTATTTTCTTCTATAAGAGTGGAGAGATACGTTGATCTAGCTACACTAAGAGCTTTCCTATAGTTCAGGATGCTCTCTTTCCATGCTATTTGAAATACCAACAATTTAGTTTGATGCCATTTACGCTCTAATTTCCGAGCAGTCTGTTTTAAAGTGCGTGTGTGATCGTTATACCAGGGAGCGAGTTTCTTATCTCTAATAATTTTTCTTTTAGCTGGAGCTACATTATCTAAGGTACAACGAAGTGTCGACTCTAAATATTCAGTCGCCTGATCGAGTTCTGTGGGGTCAGACGGTGGCCTAATCGAAGTTGGTAATTCTGGGAGATTACTGATAAAACTCTGTGTGGTAGTTGATGTGAATGTACGTTTAATACGGTAGCGCAGTGCTGTGCGTACATTATCACTGTGACATAATGTTGCATTGTGTCTTTGTAGATTTAGAGAAAGCGTACGACAGGGTGCCGAGCTAGGAGCTGTGGTGTTGTATGAGGAAGTCTGGAGTGGCAGAGAAGTATGTTAGAGTGGTGCAGGACATGTGCTGGTAAGATGTGCTGTAGGTGTGACAGAAGAGTTCAAGGTGGATGTGGGTCTGCATCAAGGATCGGCTCTAAGCCCCTTTTTGTTTGCTCTACTGATGGACAGGATGACAGATGAAGTTAGACAGGAGTCTCCATGGACTATGATGTTTGCAGATGACATTGTGCTTTGTAGCCAGAGCAGGGAACAGGTGGAGGAAAATTTGGAGAGGTGGAGGTACGCTCTGGAAAGCAGAGGAATGAAGGTTAGCCGCAGCAAGACGGAATACATGTGTGTGAATGAGAGGGACCCAAGATGGACGTTGAGGCTACAGGGAGCAGTGGTAAAGAAGGTGCAGGATTTTAAGTACTTAGGGTCAACGGTCGAGAGCAATGGAGAGTGTTCAAAGGAGGTGAAGAGACGAGTACAGGCAGGTTGGAATGGGTGGAGAAAAGTGTCAGGTGTGTTGTGTGATGAAACAGTATCAGCGAGAATGAAAGGAAAGGTGTACAGGACAGTGGTGAGACCAGCAATGCTCTACGGCTTAGAGACAGTGGCACTGAAGAAAAGACAGGAGGCAGAGCTAGAGGTAGCAGAGCTGAAGATGTTGAGGTTCTCTTTGGGAGTGACAAGGATTGATAGGATCAAGAATGAGTTCATCAGAGGGACAACCCATGTTAGATGTTTTGGAGATAAAGTCAGAGAGGCCAGATTGAGGTGGTTTGGACATGTTCAGAGGAGAGAGTGTGAATATATCGGTAGAAGGATGCTGAGGTTGGAACTGCCAGGCAGGAGGTCTAGAGGAAGACCAAAGAGGAGATTTATGGATGCAGTGAGAGAGGACAAGAAGTTAGTTGGTGTGAGAGAAGAGGATGCAGAGGATAGGGTTAGATGGAGGCAGATGATTCGCTGTGGCGACCCCTGAAAGGGAACAGCCGAAAGACAAAGAAGAAGATTCCAGGAAAAAATGTTAAGCTTACATCAAAATATCTGTATAATATTATGTAAAATACCTATTTCCAGACCAAAAATAAAAAAAAAACTCCTGATTTTTCTGTTCAGAAAAATATAATAAATATTTATATTTAAATATTTAAGATGTTTTAACTACAGAAAAATACTGTATATAACATTTAAAATAATTTTCATGCCTTCTTATTTTTTTATGAGTATACACATCTGTCCAACAATGCTTTCTCTGTCCTTAATTATACGAGTTTCTCTCGCTCGGGTCGGTGTTGAGCACAGCAAGAGAAAAGACTTCAGAAATAAAAATTGCTATTGGCAATGTGATTTCATCCATCTGAAGCAGGAAGTAATTCAGACTTCAGACATGTCTCCCAACGCCGATGTTTAAATGCATTTATCTCAATTGTTTGTTCGCCTGACAGCTTTTTGTGCAGCGTTCTGGCTCGCTTTCAGCGATGATATGATGCAAAGCTCGCGCAATGTTGATGGGTAATACATAAGGCCCGCCATGTTCGGTGTGTATCACTACGCCGCCGCCGCTGCTCGGAGGCATAACGGAGATGTTTATTGCACATCACTACACATCAGCCTGCACTTTAGTCCTAATATTTACATTTATATCCGTATGTGGTTGAATAAAAAGCTGCAATCTGGCTGTTTTTCTTTTTTAAACACTAGCAAATCAGCATTTATTTCATTGCAGCATGAAATGAAACACAAGACAGGACAGTTATTCAACACCTGTAGCCTCATCGCTAAAGCTAACAGGGTTCTTCACTGCTACTGTAGATCCTCATTGACTGGTGAGGTGTGCTGCTGAAATCTGATTGGTCAGTGAGTTGCTGTAGAATAATGATACAATAAAAATATATAATACAGAATAAAACACAGTTATTTGTTTACTAATTATTCATTCATTCATTCTCTGTACCGCTTTATCCTTATATACAGGGTCGCGGGGGCCTGGTGCCTATCCCAGGAAACTTAGGGCACGAGGCGGGGTACACCCTGGACAGGGTGCCAATTCATCACAGGGCACACACAGATACTCACATACACACACTCGTTCACACACTACGGGCAATTTGGAATATCAATTAACCTAACCTACATGTCTGGACTGTTGGAGGAAACCGGAGTACCCGGAGGAAACCCATCAAGCATGGGGAGAACATGCAAACTCCATGCACACAGAGACGGGAATCGAGCCTGGCCGGGGAATCGAACCCGGACCCTGGCGGTGCAAGGCGACAGTGCTAACCACTACACCACCGTGCCTCCTTACTAATTATTGTTGTCTTTAAATAAACTTAACTATATTATATGTAAATTGCAAATAAACTTGTATTTGGTGAAAGGCATTGTGGGTAAAATATATTTTTTGTTGTGAACATTTAAGATGAGAAGGAAGTGAAAAGAAAATAGAATGTGATAAAAATAAGGAAAAAGAATAACAGACTAGGGGATGTGAGATGTCTGAAGAGGGAAAGAAAGAAAATAGAAAAAAAATAAAAGGAAAAATGAGGGAAAGACTGAAATATTAAGGTGAGGGATTTGTAAAAGCGTTGCAAAAAATAATGAAAGACAAAAAATGAAACAAAGAGAGAGAGAATGTGTATGTAAATGTAGGAGTGTCGGGGGATGTATAGGTGTTGTATACAGTATATTTGTGTGTGTGTGTGTGTGTGTGTGCCTTAGAACATCTGTATCAAGAACCTAAGAGAGATATTAAGTTCCTATATATGAACATTGGCACGGCACGCCAATATTAAGTATATTAAGATTAACAATATTAAGTTCCTATATATGAACACAAAGGCACGGATCCGAATTTAATCTCTGAGTGTTCACTCCAGCAGCGTGTCGGATCTCTCCTGGGGTTCCACTAAAATTTGTTTCACTGCAAATAACGAGAATTCAAAACAAATTCAAACATTTCTAAACACAAACAAAAAACAAACAAACAAATCAGCAACAAAGCTAAGGAGAAAACAGACAAGGAGATAGAGATCTATCTATCTAATAGTGCTCATTATTAGTGCTTTGGGGTTTATAAATAGTATATCCAGGTTGGCTTATTTGTTTGTTTGTTGTTTATTATTTTATTCACCTTAGTAGATTAGCACAGTAGATCCTTATGGCTTACCTTATGGCTTTCAGAGTTGAAGCTTCAGTGCACTTTTCTCACAAGATCTGTTTAGTTTTTTTTTTTTTTCAGACGACTTTTTTTCAGGATGGAATCAGAGTATCAGTTGTGTCATTAATATTAAACAGTGCACAATATGCAAAATGCCGTACACGTGAAAATGTTTTCCCGAAGTGATCTTTATATTATAATAAGCCTGTTTATAAGTCTTTAGTCTGTAAGTGAATCTGAGCGCGGGATCTCAACGTCACGGCTCTGGCTGTAGAGAGTTACTGGAGACGGGTAAAATATCCCATGGTGTAATATTCAATATGAAATCAGCGTGATCCTGACAGTGTACAGTTCATTTGAGATCCTGAGGAGTAATTGTACTTTTGAAGACTTGGCTTTGAAGGCTTGGTTTCTTCGCTGCGGAGTGCGAATCGACTCCAGCCGGCATCCTTCAACACTCGAGCTGAAGCCTATTAGCTCTGAGCACTGGTGCATTTTAGGAGAGAAAACGATCACCCCCCCACAGGAGCACTTTCTAACAGAACATTACTTTTCCCTCCAAATAAACAATGTTCTAGTGTTTTCTGTCAACTGCTTACATGTTCATCTAACAATTGATGAGCTGTTTCCTGACACAAAAAACATCCCTCTAGAAAATTTAATCCTCCGAATCCAGTGCTGAGTGATTGATACCAACCTGATGCTTTATTTATTTGTTTATTATGAACGGATGACCTCAGAATTAGATTCCTCTTGTATCTAGGGCTTGTAGCAAACTTTGATAATTTTATGGCACTCAATACTACTACCAAATAAATACAAAGTGCTTTGTCCATCTGTACCAGATTTTGGTACCTAAGGAGTAAATATCATCAGCATCACTGAGGCAATAAATATACCTGACGTTTACTAAATTGCCTGGAGATGATTTCCTGTCTGTCTTGAATTTACTGAGTCTTGAATACAAATGGAGACATCCCAACTCTCCCGTAAGTTCCAGGATTGCCCCACATAGTGATAACAGTTCCCTGATGTCTGCAAATTATATACAGCATCTCAGAAATCAAAAGAGAGAGAGAGAGAGAGAGCATGCACATTGATTTGTCCTTCTTTGTGCTAAGTGAACGTCTCGGGTTACTTTGCTGTAACCCTGTTCCCTGTAAGGCGGGAACGAGATGCTGCGTGAAAACGCTATGGGAACCATTTTGTCCAGTTGCCGGTTGTGAAGCATGTGTAAAAACACGCCAAAATTTGGCTATATATATATAACCTCGGTCAGGTGACGTCATCTGATTAGATGCAGGTGGAGGTTATAAATACAAGTGAGCCGGCAACAAACCTCAGATTAATTTGTCTGAACGGACGTCCGGTCATGTGTTAGTGCGGCATTCGGACGCAGCATCTCGTTCCCGCCTTTCAGGGAACAGGGTTACAGCAAAGTAACCCGAGACGTTCCCTTTCAAGGCTACACTCGATGCTGCATGAAAACGCTATGGGAACGAGAATACCAACGCCGCCGCACTACAGGTGTCTGGACCCCAAGGTTGTGTAGCGTATTTATAATTATTATTATTATTATAATAGTTTTTTTTTATCACTCTGACCTCTTGGGGCAGACCACCTCTCGAGACTGGGTGGCCGACAATCCCGACTCTTGAGCACGGCGGGGAGGGAATTTCCCAAAAGCTTGTTCGTATAACTTGACCCAGAACCTAGTGGCGGCTGAGTTAACGACATCGCTAAACAGGCCGGAAGGCGAGATAGGGGCGTTAAGGAGAAATGCAAAATCCTATCCTTGATGCGCCTGAGATTTAACCACAGGTGCCTCCTGCGAAAACTTTAGCAGCCATAAAACGGCTGATAACACGAGCCGTCTGCTTTGTTGCACAAAGAGACAAGTCTGTAGCTTGGCATAATTCCAATATGCCTTATCTTGATGAGCCCCACCAGTACTCAAGTCTCTCAGCAGGTCAGCCTGGTAGGCCTGCAAAACCGCCCTGGTGTGCAGTGGAGCACCAAGCTGACCTACTGCCTGAAAAGCTTTTCCCTCCAGGGAAGATGAAAGTCTACACAGCTAGAAAGGAAGAATAGGCTTTCCAGGAAGGATGATGTCCCAGCAGAGAGATAGCCTGTGAAGCGTCTCTTCTATCTGGGCATCATCATATAACCCCGCGCTTCCACATCAGCTATATTTAAATAAATAAATAAGTTGATGGCAGGAAAAACACGGGATGAATACAACTTACTCCATGAAAGGGTTAACTCATATGGAGAGAGCTAAGAGGGGGGGAGAGAGAGCGTCGTTGAGGCTCCGCCACCCGACAGAACCTGTCGTCTACTGTTTTTTTTTTTTTTTTTTTGGTGCTTAAGGCTATTTTCATCTCCGTTAAGCAAGAGAGGAATCCTCGTGATGAGACCCGAAAGAAAGGAGCCTACCTGGACATGTTAAACACAGACATGCTCACAACAAGGCTGAAGACAAATCATCTGAGGTTTGTTGCCGGCTCACTTGTATTTATAACCTCCACCTGCATCTAATCAGATGACGTCACCTGACCGAGGTTATATATATAGCCAAATTTTGGCGTGTTTGCACACATGCTTCACAACCGGCAACTGGACAAAATGGTTCCCATAGCGTTTTCACGCAGCATCGAGTGTAGCCTTGAAAGGGAACCTATCACTTTTCTTAGTGGGCAGGGCTTTATTCTCTCTCTCTCTCTCTCTCTCTCTCTCTCTCTCTCTCTACCAGTCCAGTTTTGTGTCCTGCAGCGGAATGACAAACCCATAAAAAAGCTAAATAAGGCACTTCACCCCAAAGTACAGTAAAGTGTCCTCCTGTCTAATAACAGTAGAAATAATGTCAGTTTGCACCAGTGATTTTTCTGCTAGGTTTAATTATTATAAAATACACCGCCTGGTCAAAATAACAAGAAGTCCCCATTTCAGAAGGATCAAATTATTAGGCTGCAACAAACAAAGAAAACAGCTACAGAGATTTTAAATGACTGGAACTGGGTTAAGAACTCTTCATCACATTATCAAAACCTGAAAGTATGGAGCTGAACCAGAAAAAAACATGAATGGAGATCCACTTGTTAGTGAGACTCATCAGAAAAAAAGGCTTCAGCTTGCTAGGGAGCTTAAAGACTGGAGCGATGGAAAAAAGGTCATGTGACCCGATGAGTCCAGACTGACCCTATTTCAAATCAATGGGCGTGTCAGGGTAAGAAGGGAAGCTCATTAATCGATGCACCCATCATGTACTGTATAGTGTCCACTGTACAAGTGTCTCTGGAGTTGATCAATTACTCAGGTCTAGACTCAGCAACATTATGTGGCAATAAAATGAAGTCAGCTGACGATCTGAATGTACTGAATCACCAGGTTATCACATCTATTGTATGGAGCTTTTCTGGACTTTTCGTAAAAGAGTGGTTCTAGGACCATGAGGACTCATTTTCACACATGAACTGGACACCACGTTGCGTGATGTAATCAAAGCTAAAGGTGACAATGAAATCTTAGAGTGAGTGTGAGACTTTTTTGTTTGTTTGTTGAGTGTACAGGATAAGGTGAGTTTAACATTATCATTCGGTCATTAGCATTTGAAGCCAGCTAGCTGCTCTTCAGTATTTAGTTCTAAAGTTGTAAAAATAAATGAAAATGAGTCAAGAATAAAATGGAATAAAATAAAATAGAACATGGTTGTTACATTTTCTAAAATATACCCAAGGCAATTTATTAGATTCACTAAATGAGGTGTAATATAACATATAAGATAACAATGATAACATGAGGAGTCTCTTTACACTATTATTTATTTTAAGAACCACACAGTATTAGAGAGGACCATCACAGGGAAGGTTGCTCAGGTGATTCACAGCAGAAAAACCAAGGTGTCAGGGAGCACCAGGAGTACTTTACTTCAGTGTCGAGCGCAAACAGCCATTCCATGTGTGTGTGTAAGCACTCAGACACCTACAGTACTTACTGTAGCATATTTTTTTCTGATGGTCAGGATGCAGGGTACTGGTGTCCAAAGGGATTTCCCTGAAATGAGTTTTTGCAGAGTGGAATGTCTGACGAACCGTAGATGTAAAAATGTCTAAGCAATCAAAAGTATTGCTCCATTTTATTTGCCTTCATGTCAATATAGCATGCAGCATACAGAAAGGACATCGCTGTCAAGACCGGCAACCACGGGCGGAGTTTGACATTTGCGCTGGAGGGGCAAACATTTTATATCTGACTTTGATACACAGTCCAGCTACTGCAAGGCTTGTTATGTGAATACATACAGAAGCAGAAGATACAGTGACAAGCTCACCATAAAGCCAGATAACATCATGTATCCTGCTCTGTACTGTATCACACACAGGCGATGCAGGGGATCTGTTTTTACACGAGTGCACACAACTGAAGCGCTCTGGCGCTAATAAAGTCTGTTAAAAATGGCAGTTTATATCATATATCATACTATAAGATTTCTTTTTTAAGTTACACCATATGGACAAAAGTATTTGTCCAAATCTGTTAATTATTTAATTCAGCTGTTTCAATCAGGCCCCTTATCCCCAGTAAAGGACAATCTTAATACTTCAGAATTATACCAAGACATCTTGGACAATTCTATGCTTTTATCCAACTTTGTGTCAACAGTTTGGTGAAGGCCCTTTTCTATTCCAACATGACTCCGCTCCAGTGCACAAAACACAGACTATAAAGACATGGTTTGATGAGTTCAGTGAGGAAGAGCCCTGATTGTCCAGACTGAAGCCTGATATACTGAAGTCAATGCCCAGAATGGTAATTATTTCCTAGAGAACCCCTAGTGGTCAGTGATGTTACCACACAGAAGAACAATGACGAGAAAGGAAGAAAGTTAAGCTATCGATTTTTTTTTTTTTATCCTAATGCATTAATGACCCCAGGCTAAACATATGTACAAGAATTGTTTAAATTGTAACTATTTCAGACTCAATGTAGAACCCTATAACAGGACAGGGTTAATAAAACGTGTGTGTGTGTGTGTGTGTGTGTGTGTGTGTGTGTGTGTGTGTGTGTGTAAGCAATTTTAAAGTGCAGAAGGTTGCTCTGTGTTTAACTGCAAGAAGAACAAATCAAGTTGACTTAATCTCATCATTCATGTTCACCTACTGTAACATTACAAAACTTCATTTTAACTTATTTCAACTCTCTGGTGATGAAGCTACAGTATGAGTAGGATTTAGGCAACCAAACATTTTCTAAATGTGTGCATGGTGGTTTAATAAATTCAACATCAATTTGTCTTTGAACTCTGTGAGAAAACCGTGGATTCAGAGGAAACCCACAAAGCACGTAGAGAACACGCAGGCCGACTGGAGGCGAGATTCAAGATTCAACACGGCTCAAGCTGAGTGTCTAAACATGCCAAGGAAATGAAAAATAAAAATGTACTTGCCATAATCTGTCATTTTATACATCTATATAAAAATATTCGTATAAAACTGGTGAAATAAGGATCGTTCATAAACCGGTATCAAAGTCAAGCTACCGTCAAGGTATCAAAAGTTCTTGAATGATACCCAGCCCTGTTTCTATGAAAGGCATAAAGCAATAAACAGTCAGTGCTGCACCTCAGTCTAAAGGTAAAAGTTTACCTTAAAGACAAAGAAAAGTGAACCTCCTCATTTTACCCCAAAACAAACATTAAAAAGTGTCAATGTTTCTGCTTTCCCTCTATCACTGGTGTAAGTGCTGGTACTGGAGACTCCTTCCACAAATATAAAAAAATAAAATAAAAATTAAACATCTCTCAAGGAGCATCCATCATGTGAACGAGCTGTTGCTATAGAAACCGTCTTTCTTCCTGTCTGAGCTGCTGCTTTTGATGGAAAATAATTCAACACTCTGAAAGCAATCAAAATCCAGACTCACACTGAGAAAGGAGGATGCAAAGTTTTAATCTTGTTTTCCGGCTACATCTTCTTGATAAAATTGGTTAATAAATTATTAGCAAGATAATTATGCACAAATTTTGCTAAGCAACAACTATTTGAATAGTTAATTGATTTGAATAGTGACTTTTTATCATCTAGAAAACTTATAAACTCAGAAAAATACAAAATAAAAATGATACACTCATAAAATCCACAGAGGACAGATGTGTTGTTTACCAAAAAATTTTCACCTAGTACTGTAAGTGAAAAGATGCAAACTTTTGTCCATCGAGTACATTTTGGTCACTATAAATTGTTTTTGTTTTTTACCACTTTAAGCTAATTTTCTAACCGAAACCTGAATCTTGAATCTCTCTGGCACTAGGCTTGACGCTGATCGCCTCAGCTGCGGGGACATCATGCTTTCACCTGAGCATCTGTTCCTTTTTTTCCCTCCCTGTATAATCCATGGTACTCATGTTTGTTTATTTCAGCGCATCACCTTCAGGTAAAGCGCTTCAGTTTTTAATTGAAGTGCGAACATCATTTCATTAAACTTCCTACACGAGACGCCTCGTAGCTTAATCAGAGTCTGTAATTCTGCAGCAGTAAAACGAGAACCCTCATCTTCAGCCTGATCATTAATGTACAGTACCAGTCAAAAGTTTATACACACCCTCTAATTCAATGTTTTATGTTTAGTGATTTATTTTATACATTCCAGAATAATACTGTTATTTTAAGTATGAAATAACACATGGCATTCGATAATTATGTAAAAACAGCAACAGTCAGTTGTTAATATAGTCAGTTTAAAACTTAAAGGTCAGCTGATCTGCATTAGTTCCTGCAAGAACAGTGTTATGAAGTGCTTTTGCAAAACTCATCAAGCATCATGATGAAACTGTCTCTAATGAAGACCTTTCCAGATTAGAGCCGTTATAAAGCTTTACAGAGCAGAAGTAGCAGATATACTCTACCGTTCAAAAGTTTGGGGTCACGTTCTATGATCGTTCCTGACTTTTATTTCTTTCTACATTGCAAGGGAATGCTGAAGGCGTCCAAAAAATGCATTAATCTCCTTTGAACAGTTGATACTGAGATGTGTCTGCTACTTATGCTCTGTAAAGACTTCATAACGCCTCTAATCTGAGGTGCTGTTAATTGGACATTTTTCTGGCTGATAACTCTAAATGAACTTCTCGTCTGCGGCAGAGGTAGGTTTTGGTCTCGCCCTCCTGGGATGGCCTTCATGAGAGCCAGTTTTATTACGGTGCTTGACGGATTTAGCAAATGCACTTGACAATACTGTTCTTGCAAGAACTATTACAGAAAGGCTGACTTCTGTGTCTTAAAATAACAACTAACTGTTGTTTTTGTTGTTGTTACGTAATTACCTAATTCCATATGTGTTATTTTATAGTTTTAAAATCCCCAGTATTGTTTTAGAATGTAGAAAACAATCACCAAACAAAAATAAAGAAAGTTGCAAGTGACCCCAAACTTTTGAACGGTAGTGTACATCTCAATATCAACTGTTCAAAGGAGATTTTTGCAGATTTAGGACGCTTGTTTTACAGTGTAGAAAGAAACAAAAATCAGGAATTAGAAGGTGTGTCCAAGCTTTTGGACATATATATACAACCCCTGGCAAAGATTATGGAATCACCCCTCTCAGAAGATGTTCATTCAAATGTTTAATTGTGTAGGAAAAAAAAAACAAGCACATACATGCCACAAAACTATTTTCACTCAACAATCCAAACTTCTGGCTGTATAAAACACTTAAAAAAAAAAACTAAAAAAGATAACTATAGTCAATGACAACTGTTTTGACAACTCAAACAGAGGAAAAAAATATGGAATCACACAAATCTGAGGAAAAAAATATGGAATCACCATGTACTTTGCATTTCTAAAACAAATACCTGTATCTGATTACAACTGCTAATTAGTCTACAGTTAAAAAAGAGTGCTTGCACACATTAGGGATGTGTTGAACCAAGATGATTGACATAACTCATAGCTCCAACACGAGAGATGTCAGTTGAAACAAAGGAGAGAATTATCAAACTTCTTGAAGAAGGTAAATCTTCATGGAATGTTGCAAAAGATGTTGGTTGTTCCCAGTCAGCTGTGTCTAAAATCTGGACCAAGTACAAATCAAATGGAAAGGTTGTAAAAGGGAAGCGTACTGGTAGACCAAGAAAGACATCAAAGCGCCAAGACAGAAAACTTAAAGCAATATGACTTGAAAACAGAAAATGCACAACAAAACAAATGAGGAACAAATGGGCAGAAAGTGGAGTCAATGTCTGTGACCGGACAGTAAGAAATCACCTAAAAGAAATGGGATTTACATACAGAAAAGCCAAAAGAAAACCATCATTAACATCTAAACAGAAAAAAACAAGGTTTCAGTGGGCTAAAGAAAGACAATCTTGGACTGCGGATGACTGGATGAGAGTCAGATTCAGTGATGAATCACGAATCTGCATTGGGCAGGGTGATGATGCTGGAACTTTTGTTTGGTGCCGTTCCAATGAAATTTATAAAGACAACTGCCTGAAGAAAACATGCAAATTTCCACAATCATTATTGATATGGGGTTGTTTGTCAGGTAAAGGTATGGGAGACATGACAGTCATTACATCTTCTATAAATGCACAAGTTTATGTTGAGATTTTGGACACATTTCTTATTCCATCAATTGAAAGGATGTTTGGTGATGGTAGCATCATTTTTCAGGATGATAATGCATCATGCCATAGGGCAAAATCTGTGAAAACATTCCTACAGGAAAGACATATAATGTCAATGGCATGGCCTGCAAATAGTCTGGACCTTAATCCAATTTAAAATCTGTGGTAGAAATTAAAGAAAATGGTCCACGACAAGGCTCCAACCTGCAAAGTTGATCTGGCAACTGCAATAAGACAAAGCTGGAGACAGACTGATGAAGTATACTGTTTGACATTAGTTAAATCCATGCCTCAGAGAATTCAAGCTGTTATAAAAGCCAGAGGTGGTGCAACAAAGTACAAGTAGTGTTTTTATTTGGTGATTCCATATTTTTTTCCTCAGATTTGTGTGATTCCATATTTTTTCCTCTGTTTGAGTTGTCAAAACAGTTGTCATTGACTATAGTTATCTTTCTTTGTTTGTTTTTTTAAGTGTTTTATACCGCCAGAAGTTTGGATTTTTGAGTGAAAATAGTTTTGTGGCATGTATGTGCTCGTTTTTTTTTCTACACAATTAAACATTTGAATGAACATCTTCTGAGAGGGGTGATTCCATAATTTTTGCCAGAGGTTTTATATATATATATATATATATATATATATATATATATATATATATTAGTGTTTATCCAAAATACACAATAATCTCATTTGAAGAGTTGATATTGAGACATGTCTGCTACTTATATATTATATATAGTATATGTATATTTACTCCCTCCTCCCAGTGCATGGCATTTCAATCAATCACGTGGAGTCGTTTGCAGTGGTGTGCATGAGAGGTTCTGCTTGTTAATTGTATCTGTGTCTGGCTCTTCGACATCTTCTCTCAGGTTTAATTAGTTTAAAGTACACTTTTCAATCACGTTTTTTTCAGCCTCACCGTTTTCTGATTAAAGTCTTTCTGCTTAATTAACAAGCTGTGCCGCTGTGTGTATGTGTGTGCGTGCTTGCGCGTGTGTGTGCGCGCGTGTGAATGTGTTTGGACAGACTTTGCACATTTCTCTTCTCCTGTCACCATTCCACCTTCTCTTCTCGAGAGCGCCGAACTAATCAACTCACCAGGGGCCTTTTGTTAACCTTTCCAAATGAACAAAAGCAAAATCCTGTCACGGTTTGGACAAGCGAACACGACGTGGCTGATTTGCATCAAAATATTGTAATCCGCAAAGGACTTTGTTTAAAATAAATAAATAAATAAATAAATAAAAACCATGGTGCTGTGCGCAGTAAGTGCACCACTTAAACTTCATCCAGAAAAAAAAAATTATATATATAATATATAAATCCACCTAGCGTGGCTTCCTCTTCACGGCTAGATTCGTTCAGCTCAACTGCTTTGTTCCATTAAACTGTGAAACAAACAAAAGATGAAGTTATCATGGTCTTGTTTTCACTTCACTTGACACAAAGCACTCATTCCTCTTCTATAGAAACAGCTCTTCTTTAGATAAACGTAACTACACTACAGACCCAAAGCAGATTTAATTATATTGAAGCTTTTTATTTGCCAAGTAAAGAACAAAACAATTCATGTTGTGCATTAGCTGTAAAATAATCAACAACAGTATGATGAGATGGAATGGAGATAGGATTAGCATGCAAAAATATTAATTTTGCATAACTACACTGATTTTTCATTAAAGTACAACACTTTTATCCACTTTTATAGTCAACACATTAGTCCCCACTTGTTATAGCATCTATAAACAGTTATTCTGTCTTCAGTCTTTACTTTTATGCTTATTAGACCAAACAAGCCGTACTGTAAATTCAACACCACAGTGGTGTACAAGCATTCAATACACCGCCATAACAAGACCCATATCACTAATAGTGATAATAATAAGAATATCAACAGTAGTAAAAGTTAAATACTTATTTACATTTCCAGCACTTACATTTGGACCTCTACATCGCTTTACGAGCAGGCTTCAGTCTATAAATCTCACCCAGTTTGCTGTACTGTATATCTGCTGTCTTTCTCTCTCCTAATACCACTGAACTCTCACAAAGTTTCCTGAACATTTCCTGACCTCGTGTCCATCTTCATAACACTCAGGTGGATCTGAGTTACACTCATTGGCATTAGACTCATGAAATATAAACGAGGCTATCAAAGCACAGGGCAGTGCCTCACCAGGGCCTCTACGCTTCGCGTTGATGCAGCGCATTAAACAGTAAAGACTTTGCTGAGCTCTAAAACACACGCCGATGCTCTAATGGGCTGCATATTTGATAATAAGCCCCATTTTCTTTATTTTACAAGCCAGATTACGTCTAATCCTGGACGAAAAAAAAATTTACTTGTCATCAATAAAGCAAGATGCTCTCTTGGTCATCTTAGCAGCACAGTAATTTTACTGCATTATTGCAACATATTATGATCTTTGTGGAATATCTGGCAATGTTAAATAAATAAATAAATAAATAAATAGAGGCCTGAATTACATAAAACTCGCCCCCACATTTATGTCCTAAACACACAAGAAACTTCGAGGCGCCAATAAAAGCCAGGTCGTGCTTGGTTATTTATTTATTTATCATTGTATTTATTGAGAGAAGACATCGGGGTGGCACTAAATGAACCCGATTTCCGCGAACACAAAATCCTGAAATGGTTTGCGGTTGATCATGTGATGTTTCGTCCGTCATTAAGAGAAGCCAAGCTCTTGATCAGTACTAAGTGCTGAGCTGAAGAGCTTCTGGTCAGGGTATTGATTTTCAACACACTGCACTTGTAAAGTGCTTTGGCTTTATATGGAAATCTCACAGGAAGTGCTTTCATATTTCTCCACCTGTAAGTTCGGCGAGGTTTAAAGGTTCTCCTGTTCGCCTCTCTGAAAGAACCCTTTAAGATTTTGTGCAGAGAACCAAAACAAAAAATTTAAACTGGACCTTCGTAGTTGAGGGCACGTTCATACTGTTCATTCCTTGAGGCTTATGAAATGTATCAGTTTTATTTTACTTATTTGTTGTCATCATTGTAACAATACATTTGAACATAAAGATGCTAACAACCCTTAATTATCCAAATAACCTTTAAAGAACCTTTAAAAAACATTTTTACCTACTGTAGGGTCCTATATACCGATAGACCTTTCATTATATCTTGAACCCATGATGTAACTATAAAGAACAATTTTCATTTCTTTTAAGAATGGACCAGGAGAGTTTAGCTAAATGTTCAACTCCTGACACATTCTAGGAATTAAGGAGAAATGTAGTAATAATTTAGGGTTAGTTTCACACACACACACACACACACACACACACACACACACACACACACACACACGGTTACTGTAGATAATGAATAATCTATTTTTGGTCAATTGATTAAATTATTTATTTTACTATGTCTTAATGGTTCTTCTGATGTTCATCTTGAGCTACCTTTTAAAGGTTCCATGTAGAATAATAAAACAAAGCGTTTACCATTTAGGAGGGGGTTCAAGGACTTGATAAATCATACTGTGAGCACTTAAAAGAACCTTTCCAGAAACATTTTCTAAGAGTTTAACAAGGTAGATTAGCTAAATGTTAAGCAAGGTATTAAAGATAATAATATTGGGCAAGCAGTTGGAGGTCATACCTCACACTTACTGTAGGTCAAAAAAAAAAGATTTTTCAGGGGTTCTTGTAGAATTATCTTCAGGGAATTATAAACGTGTTTTCAGTTGTCTATCTAGGGTAGAATCCTAAAAATCCAGTTTTTCTATCAGTATGGTCTCCCAGTGGAACATTCAAAGAAGCATTTCATTATCCAATAAACCCCATTGAAGACTTTTCTCCGAGAAGCCACATTTTACTCTGCTTTAGGTTGAGGCATAAAAAACATACCCGGACACTCTCATTAAAAAAAAAAGAAGCCATGCTCTTACCTGAGTGACATCCCTTATCCAACCATCAGTTCACGTTCCACACTGACCATCAACGTCCGTCTCAATTTGGAGCCGTCTGTTTGATTTTCCTCCTGACCACATTAATTACCATCACCGCATATCAAACTTATCCTGATTGGGATGATTACGTGTGACTCGGTCACGGCCTCGCAGCCCCAATACATTTTGATCAACTCCAATTATCATCCATTGGAACGTGACCTAGAGAAGTATCGCAAAGTAAACGTCAATCACGCAGTAAAAGAGCGAGAGAGAGAGAGAGAGAAAAAAAAACACATTATGAATGAAAATCCAGCTGTGTGTTAGTCAGCAGCTATTTTTTGCCCCCAATCAATTTTAAATGTTCCACCAGAGGAAACCCGAAAGAAAAAAATAGAAAACGAATCTGCTTTTTTTAGAAGCACAGAGACAGAAGGATACAGCATAGATTAGTTTTTTTAGTCTGGAATGTGAATAAAGCAGCAGATGGTTCATGCAAGGCTCTTCAGCATCTTGGCAATCAGAGCAGCACAAGTGGAGAACGCAACTGGGGGTTTAACTGTGGTATGTTTTATTCCCCGTTCCGTCTGGATGCAGAAATTACAACATGAATCTGTTTTTTTTTGCGAGCGTGCTGCAGGCCAGACTTGGAATGATTTAGAGAACAAACAGAGAACCATTCCATTAAAAAAAAAAAAAAAAAAAAAAAACTGAAGATTAGACATGGAGCTGTGGTGCTGCTGTGATTCTAAAAGGTCACTGTGTTGTTTTTTTCTTTGGGTTCTACTAAAATATATTGAGGTTATTTAGAGAAAGGCTCTTTAATAGGTTCTTTTGAGACTTTGGATTTAGAGGTCACAAATACAATATGTACCTAACCAATCTTAAAAAAAGAGTGAGTTTAAATCTGGATCTAGGAGAGGTTTGTGCCTCTGGAAATGAAAGTTCCATTGAAGGTTTTGGGTTGAATGTTTAAACAAAATGATGCTATGAATCTTTGGTGATGTAATAAATCTTGAATAAACTTTAAAACCCCATTCTAAGATGGGTTAGCTAAATGTTAAAGACCTGACAGGTCCTATAGAGGAAAACATAGCTCTTCAGGAGGTTCATGCTAGACATTGCACACCTGCACATTCAGATTATGCACGATCTGTCTCCTACTTTTCAAACTTTAGTCCATCTCCAGGAAGATCAAGATCTCTTTACAGGTCCACTAAGAAAGCCACACCTAAGGACTCGCCCAACTCCCTCTGGTTATTACATCTTAAAGAATTCTCCCCAGTCTTTCTCTTCTACTGATTTTCTTAACAGCTCTTTCCCTTCCATACTCTCTACCAACTCTGCCTACTCCTGTCACCTTCACCATTGTTCACCTAACGAGCAGGGGAGAATCCTTGGCCCAAGAGGATACAAATATGTGGAATCCTACACAACTTCCCTCAGACTGAAGAATCTACTTGGATGAGAAGTGAAGCATTTCGACCTAACAAGAAACATGACCAGGTGGATGACGCAACTTCCAGATACGTTTAAGGACATTTATGTTGATATTGTTCCTCAAGTTTACATGTTCTGTTTTATGGGTTTGATGTTGCATCTGTTCAGTTACTTATCAACTTCATGGAGTCCATAGTTCCCATTTCCTAACATAGAGCCCTGGATCAATTCCTTGTGGTGAGTTTTCCTTTGATTTTGTTAATCATCATGTCTAATAAATGTACAGTACATACAGTACAGTATCCACATGTCCTGCCTCTTCCCAAGCATCACCTGGCACAGAGGTTTTTAAGTCAAAAAGGGGTTTAAAGTATAAACCATTTAAAATTTAAAAGCCAAAAATATCTAAAGAATCTATGCAGGTTTAAACAAAATCATAATAAGAGCTTGTTGATTCTTAAGTTGGAATATTTATATTGGAAAACGTCTCGGGTTACTTTGCTGTAGCCCTGTTCCCTGAAAGGCGGGAACGAGATGCTGTGTGAAAACGCTATGGGAACTATTTTGTCGCATTGCCGGCTGTGAAGCATGTGTGCAAACAAACCAAAATTTTGGCTATATATAACCTCGGTCAGGTGACGTCATCTGATTAGATGCAGGTGGAGGTTATAAATACCGGTGAGCCGGCAACAAACCTCAGATTAATTTGTCTGAATGGACGTCCGGTAACGTGGTAGTGCAGCATTCGGACGGAGCACCTCGTTCCCGCCTTTCAGGGAACAGGGTTACAGCAAAGTAACCCGAGACGTTCCCTTTCAAGGCTACACTCGATGCTGCGTGAAAACGCTATGGGAACGAGAATACCAACGCCGCCCCACTACAGATGTCTGGACCCCAAGGTTCTGTAGCGTGTGCGCACAAGACCGAGAAGGTCTAAGATTCATGTCTGGGCAGCTGACTCGAGGACTCGTGAGCCCGGAGTGGCATGAACATCCAGGCTATAAAATCTTACAAATGTGTGCAGAGAGGACCAACCCGCCGCGTCACACACTTGTTGCAGGGGAGTACCTCTTGCAAGAGCAATAGATGTGGCGACCCCTCTGGTTGAATGAGCCCTGACTCTTAGAAGCGAAGTGAGTCCACGCGCCACGTAGGAGAGGGCAATAGCATCTCTCACCCAGTGTGACAGAGTATGTGTGGTGGCAGCCGCCCCCCGGTTACGGCCTCCATAACATATAAAGAGTTGCTCTGACTTACGCCACTGGCTGGTGCGGTGGACATAAGCCTGAAGAGCACGTACTGGGCACAGTAGGTGAAGTTTCTTCTGCTCCAAATCCGCAAAAGGCAGAGGACAGAAGGCTTCCAGGACGACAGGGTGCATGGTTGAGGAAGGAACTTTCGGTAGATAGTTTGGGTGAGGATGCAGAATGGCCTTGACTAGCCTAGGGGCAAAGTCCAGGCAAGATGGGGAGACTGATAATGCACGCAGGTCTCCGAGCCTCTTTAGAGAGGTAATGGCCATAAGAAGAACCATCTTGAGAGTCAGAAGCTTGTCGGGCGCTGACTCTAGCAGTTCAAAAGGAGTGTTGATTAGACCTTCGAGCACGATAGATAAATCCCACGAAGGAGCCGTGACTCTAGTGGGTGGCCTCAACCGTTTAGCTGCACGAATGAAACGGGCAACTAAAGGGTGATTTCCCAGAGTAACCCCTTCAGTCAGAACGTGGCAGGCTGAAATAGCGGCCATGTACGTTCTGAGGGTACTAGGGCACAAGCCCGAGGACAATTTCTCTTGCAGGAATTCCAGCACTGAAACGATTTGGCAGTGGACTGGGTCCACCTGCTTTGGCATGCACCAGCTCTCAAATACCTTCCATTTGAAGGCATAAATCCTTCTAGTGGAGGGAGCTCTAGCACTTAGGATGGTGTCAATTACGAAAGGCCGGCTTGACTCAATTGGTCCCGTTCAGGGGCCAAGCGTGAAGGTTCCAGAGCTCGGGCCGGGGATGAAATATTGTCCCCTGTGCCTGAGATAGAAGGTCCCTCCTCACTGGAATCATCTAAGGTGAGCCGTCGAGAAGCGATATTATCTCTGAGAACCATACTCGGGCCGGCCAACGGGGCGCTATCAATAAGAGGCGCAAACCGTGTTGATGGACCCTCGCCAGGACTCCCAGGAGCAGAGCTACCGGAGGGTACGCATAGAGGCGTAAATTGGGCCAGGTATGGGCCATCGCGTCCAGACCAAGGGGAGCTGGATGAGTCAGAGAGTAGTAGAGGGGACATTGTGCAGTCTCCTGTGAGGCAAAGAGGTCCACCTCTGCTGTAGAGAATCTCTCCCAGATTTGAGTGACTACTTCGGGGTGGAGTTTCCATTCCCCGTGATTCACAGCTTGGAGGAGGAAAGGCTGTAGAGCTAAAAATAGAGCCATCATTTCAAGGCAATTGATGTGCCATGCGAAAAGGTGGCCTCTCCAGATCCCTTGGGCTGGACGGCCATCCAAGACCGCGCCCCAGCCGGTAAGGGAAGCGTCTGTCATTAGCATTTTGCGACGACAAGACGGGCCTACAGTGGGATCCAAGGTGAGAAACCGGGATCTGAACCACATAGAAAGGGTACGAAGTCCTTAAGTGTAACCCTTATCCGCCTTCGGGGATTTGTTCTCGTGTGAACTCCCCTGGCTCTTAACCACAGCTGAAAAGCTCTCATGTGCAGGAGACCCAAAGGTATCACCGTGGATGCAGCTGCCATGAGGCCTAAACATTTTTGTAAGTGATGTACAGTCACTTCTTGGACCAGCCTGATTTCCTTCAGAGCGTTGTTTATGGATTCGACGCGAGCAGGAGACAGATGTGCCTGCATAACGATCGAATTCCACCTGACGCCCAAGTAGGTTGTCACCTGCGCCGGAAAGAGAACGCTTTTCGTGGTGTTGAGTCTCAATCCCAGCGAATGAAGATGAGCTAGGACGACATCCCGGTGTCGAAGTGCTAGCTGCTGAGACTGGGCCAGGATTAGCCAGTCGTCTATGTAATTCAGAATGCGGATGCCCTGGAGTCTCAAGGGAGCCAGAACTGCATCCATGCATTTTGTGTATGTGCGGGGTGATAGGGCTAGACCGAATGGAAGAACCCGAAATTGGTAGGCTTTTCCCCCAAAAGCGAACCTCAGGAACTTCCTGTGCTGTGGCAAAATTTCTATGTGGAAATATGCGTCCTTTAAATCTACTGTCATGAACCAATCCTGTGGTTGGATTTGTGAGACAATAGTTTTTATGGTCAACATTTTGAAGTTGCATTTTTTGAGATAGCGGTTCAAACCGCGAAGATCCAGAATTGGACGCAGACCCCCTTCCTTCTTGGGGACCAGGAAGTACCGACTGTATTAACCTGACTCCATATCTGGAGGAGGAACCTGTTCTATGGCTCCCTTCTGCAGTAGTTTCTGGAGTTCGGAACTCAGAAAATGCGCCCTTTCCGGTATCACGGAAGTGGAGACCACGCCGTTGAAACGCGGAGGGTGATATGCAAACTGGATACTGGAACCTTTCTCTATAGTCTTTAAAACCCAATGGGATATGCCTGGCAGTAGCTTCCACGCTGCCAGCTTCTCCGAAAGGGGTGCAAGTACTTCTACTGGGCTGGGGGTGTTAGTGGTTCGGTGTCCTGGAATATGGCAGGATGCGACCGAAGGACTAATGTGTCGTTGGAGACCGGTGTTGTCCGAAACACCAAAGGTGGCGGAAACTGAACATCGATGTCCTGGGGGTGCTCCTATATGCCCGTCCCCAGGGGGGGTCACCTCCACGGTCCTGAGCTCTGCTCTCAGGAACGCTTCTTCGTAAAGAAGACAGAGCGATCTATTCTCTTGGGGGCGGCCTGAGGGGGGCGCCGAGCCGTACCCCAGTCTTTACGGGGGGGTGCACGGCTACTGACGCTTTCCTTCTGCACCTCTCATCTAGCGAGATTCAGATCAGGTCGAGGTTGGGTGGCCGATGGCCTCGACACCTGGGCACGGCGTGGGAGAAATTTCCCAAAAGCTTGTTCATAAAGATTGGCCTCTCTAAATCTGGTGGCGACGGTATTAACAGCTTCGCCAAATAGGCCTGAGGGTGAGATGGGAGCATCGAGAAGGAATGCCCGATCTTTGTCCTTAATGCCAGTCAGATTTAGCCAGAGGTGCCTCTCTGCAGACACCAGGGAGGCCATAGAACGGCCAATAGCACGGGCTGTCTGTTTCGTCGCACGCAGGGACAGATCAGTAGCCCGGCGTAATTCTATGAACGCTTCCTCATTCATATTGCCGCTCGTGCTCAGATCATTCAGCAAGTCAGCCTGATACGCCTGCAAAACCGCCATGGTGTGCAAGGAAGCGCCGGCCTGACCTGCTGCTTGGAACGCCTTCCCTACCAGGGTAGAAAAAGTTCTACATGCCTTGGAGGGAAGGGTCAGCTTTTTTAGTGAGGATGATGTTCCAGGAGCGAGATAGCCCGCGAGCGTCTCCTCAATCTGGGGCATCATCACATAACCTCGTGCCTTTGCATCAACGATGTTCGAATAAAACGAAGTCGAAGGTACAAAGATGCGGGAAGAAAAAGGACGTCTCCATGAACGAGATAACTCGTTGTGGAGATCATCAAAAAAAGGGAGAGAGCGGCGTTGTGGCGCCATCTCCTGGCCACCCGACAGAAATCTATCATCCAATTTTGACCGTTTTGGGTGAGCTTGCTCCTGTGGCCAGTCAATGTGTAAACGTTCGACTGCGCGTGTTATAACCTCAATTAACTCCTCATACTCTTTATCATCTCTAGAGGATCGTTCTGAGGTAGCTACATCCATATCTACAGAAGCAAGAGAGTGAGTCTCTCCCAAACACTCCCGAGAAGCACCGAAGTGGAGGGAGAGAGCGCGTGATCCGGGGAGGAGGCGAGAGAAAGGAGGGGCTCCATCTCTCGTGCCTCGGCCAAATCAACCTGTGATCTGGTCAGTTTTATTCTTTTTCTCTCTGTTTAGAATGGCTTTTTTAAATGCTTGCTGCACACACGCGATCACAATGTCAGCATGAAGACAAATGATCTGAGGTCTGTTGCCGGCTCACCGGTATTTATAACCTCCACCTGCATCTAATCAGATGACGTCACCTGACCGAGGTTATATATAGCCAAAATTTTGGCGTGTTTGCACACATGCTTCACAGCCGACAATGCGACAAAATAGTTCCCATAGCGTTTTCACGCAGCATCGAGTGTAGCCTTGAAAGGGAACCCTTTCATTAAGCATTCCTTAAAAAGGTTCAGTAATGAAGAAAATTTTAAAATTTTAAGAGTTTAAAATGTTACTTTTTTTTAACACAAGTGTAATATAGTCTGATTGTGGATGTATATCTATATGAAGGAACACCTGGGGCCTCATGTACAAAGACTTGTGTTGAATTCATACTAAAACATTTCGTACGGACAAAGCTGTAAATCCCAGCTGCATATTCTCTTTGTACATCCGAATTAACGTGAAATTGAGCGCACATGCATGAGCGCAAAACCCCTCCCTGCCTCCTCCCCTGCATAAATATGGTAATGACTCCACTTTGGAAAAACCAAACGAAAAAGCAATGGCAAAAGCAAGCAAGAAGAGAAACTTCACAGAATGTGAATTGGAGGTGCTCCTATCCGAGGTAGACCGGAGAAAAAATTTGTTATTTGCATTGTTTGTCCTCCGTTATTAATAACAAAATAAAAAAAAACTTAGCTGGAATAATATTTTTAAATACATCACTCACCAAGAAGCCACCCATCGCGCACCTTGGAGCCTCATCCCATCCATGCTGTTTGTGAGGATGAATGAATCATGGGTTGACCCAGGCCACTTTGCCACAATATTTGTTAGGCGCATTAGAGCCTCACATATTATTTGCACATTTATTTGAATGGAAATGTTTCCGATTCACGTATGCGAATTCGTCTTGAGATGGTGCCTTTATAGCAATGTGCGTGCAGTCGATGGCTCCGATTAGATAAGGAAAACCTGCGATCGCTGCAAATTGCGCTTTAATGTTTGGCTGGTCAACTGCATGGTATGGAAACCTTATATACCTGCTAGACATGCGGATGATCCCGTCCCATACAGCTGGCATTGCAGGCTCAAAGACGACTGGCTTAACCCCGAGCGGTCTGCCAGTTCCCTTTGGAAAGAACCAGCTGCCAGGAAACCAAGCGTTGTCAACACCTGTAAGGGAACGGGTAATGCGTGACTCCTCGCTGTCTCTCTTTCCAAATTTGGACCCAACTCAGCACAGAGCTCCAAGAGGATAGCTCTTGGAAATCTGAAACGGCTAATAAGTCAGTCATCATTGTGGGCCAGAAAATCACTGTGATCCCTAAAAACGTGTTCCCTTCGGATTCGGCCATTGACAATGTCCTCTAATAAGGCCAACACTGCCATTGCCATAGACTAAGGGTTGTATACATTTGCAAATGCTTTTATATGTTCTAAATCACATAATTGGTAGAAAAATAATGTGTCAATTAACCCATTATATCTATTCTAAATTAATAGCAATGTTTTTCACATCTGTTGGTGCGATACTTTGTAATGTGCAATTTAACATAATTGCCTCTAGGAGTCGCAAACGGAAATAAAACAAACACACAAGAAATATACGTACATGGAAGAACGCACATTCTCACGTTAATTTCACTGTTAGTAAATCCGACCGTGAGCGTGAAAACTGGCGTAAGCAAAGTTTTTGTGCGTACGCAGCGTTGATACATGAGGCCCCTGGTGTATAGAGCCATAACGTGAAAGACATGATTACTGAAATATTCAATAATTGGATATACATATTATTTGCGCTGTTATACAGTAAATGCAATTCTATGTGCACCTTTCTTTTGATTGGGGTTTTGAAGTTTGTTCGAGGTTAGTGTACAAGGGAAACGAACTGAAATACTTTTGCAAATCTTCTGTACTAGTTTGAGTTCCTGCATGCTTAGTGATCAGTCATTTACGTATCTTCTGATTCTTATTTTTTGTGTCTCCATCAGAAAATAAAGCATCGTGTCTGCGTCATTCCAGGGATTTTTTTTTTTTTTGGCCTTGTGATTTTAAAAAGCAATACATTTCTTGATTTGCATCGAACTGAATCACAATAGACAATTCCACAAATAAATAAATAAACTAGAAAGACAAAATAAACGGCCTCAGGTGTTCCGCATCACCATGTATGACTTTATTACAAAAGATCAAACCGATCATAAGCTTCAGGCTGCATAAAGATTTACAACACTATGGAGACATGACACACAGTGTAAAGCTAAAACGCTTTGTCTGATCTCTATCATACGGAGTAAATTACTTGAGAGTGTCTTTTTTTTTTTATTCACTCAGGCTGGGATAAAAAGCTGTCCAACTTGCCAACTGATTGCAAACTGAGAACAGGGAACTAAGTACAGCTATATGGAAAATGCTGAGATAAATATGACACTGGATCAGAGTGTGAGTTTATCATACAGTTATCAAACTAGGATGCTGCTGTCTGGTATCCGTCTGATACCGTGCTCATTTCTTGTACTTGTAAACATCTTCTGAAGCTGGCATACGTGACCTAAGCCAAGTGCAAAGTCATGCAAGAGCCCAGAGGATAGAAAATCACAGTACTTGGGATGCATGAGTGCAATAAAAGGGACCTTATAACACATCTTAAACATCAACATTAGCAGATTGCTACAGTAGCAGCAAACGCGAACTAACTGAAAAAAAATGTCTACAGACGAGAAAAAAATGTCTGTACTTATGGTTTTCTCCAGTGCTCAAGACAATTGTATCCATCATTGTCAGTGAAACAATTAAAATAATAATAATAAAGCAACTAACTTTACATACAGCTGTGCACAAGAATTTAAAAAAGATTCACGTTCCAGGTCTTGTGATGAAATTTCTGGTGAATGACGAAGTAAAAGTGATTGAAATTTACAGAGGATTTCAACCACAGTGTAGATGCGGACATATTATTTCACTAGTTTTGACGCGAATCGTTAATTTGAAGTTTCATTCACAACAACAGAAGTCCGATGATCTTTGTCTGATCTGTTTGTAGTTTATTTTGTCAGCATCAAAGAATCAACACTTCATACAGTCATCTTGAGTAAATCCACTGTGGTTACAGACACCAGTTTGCTGTATCTTGCAAATTTCTGACTTTAACAACAACCTATTTGCTGTATCTTACGCACATAGCAACACTTTTGTTGTATATATCTGCTTACGGGTAGCTTACGGTCAAAAGCTTGTGTTTCCGTAGCCTTCCACATCTAAACTGACTTTTCTATCATGCGATAGTCATACGACTGACATGTCATAGTGGAATGACATCACAGACCAACTTACGATTGTCAAAATGGATGCTTAACTAACAAATTTAAAGCTTATGGCTTATGTAATAAACTTAATGCTTAATGCTTAAATAATGAACAGAATAAGATAGAATAAATGAAATAAAACAGATAAAATAAAATAAACACAATAACAATTCTGCAGATCCATCTTACATAACAAATGTGATATGGCTTTTACGCACAGTATTGTGATGAGACTCAGTCGGGTGTAACGTGATAAAACACAGAGGTGGGTAGTAATTTACTCCGTTACATTTCCTTGAGTAACTTTTTGGAAATAATTTACTTCTATGAGTCGTTTTACTGCACCATACTTTTTACTTTTACTTGAGTAGATTTGCAATGAGAAAACGCTATTCTTACTCTGCTACATTCAGCTACACTCGACTTGTTACTTTTCTAACCATTTATTCTATACTTTAGAATAGAATAATGCACAGTAGATACAGCCAGCCAATCTACCACATGACTATGTTTCACCAATCAGATGTAGCAACAATAGTCACATGACTCCGTTTGACCAATCAGCCTCAATAACAATAACCACACGTAGTCACATGACCACACACTGGCTGCATAGCAGGGAAAGAAATCTTCCGCTGTGGTAGACAGCGAAGGAAACTGTCACGGTTAGTTCAGATGATTTATTTAATGTTGCAATGTCAACATATATGATTATCAAATAATCTAGAGGCTAAATATATAAGTTTCTTACATTTGTTCTGCTGGACACAGTTTATGGTAAAGTGAGATATCCTATACACATGTTCTAATGTTATTTTCTATGGAATAAAATCACTGTCAAAAATATTCGTGCGTAAAAAAAAGATTTGTGTGTAATCTACGGCCACGACAGCGTACAGATATGAGATTTTGTGTGTTTGTTACAATACAACTCTGAAATATACGACTCTGACCGCTTACAGATACGAATCTCGTTGTTACAACTCCTCTGTTTCACGGACGAATTGTGAAATTACGGGTACGAATGCTGTGCGTGAAACCACTGTCAAAAATACGTCATCAAGATCACAGGCATTACTATCAGAGGGAAGATTAATCGATTCCACGATATGCGCATGAGCCTTTTAGCGGTTTAAACCACAGGCGCCAAAATGGCGGATCAGCAGCCAATAGCTCACTCATCGTCTCAGGTAAGTGCACAATTCCACCCAAATTTCTAAGGGTTAGTTATCACTAATTACAGAAAGTTTAACTATAGTAAGTAAGCACTCAGAATCATGCGCATATCGTGGAATCGATTAATCTTCCCTCTGATAGTAATGCCTGTGATCTTGATGACGCATTTTTGACAGTGGTTTCACGCACAGCATTCGTACCCGTAATTTCACAATTCGTCCGTGAAACAGAGGAGTTGTAACAACGAGATTCGTATCTGTAAGCGGTCAGAGTCATATATTTCAGAGTTGTATTGTAACAAACACACAAAATCTCGTATCTGTACGCTGTCGTGGCCGTAGATTACACACACATCTTTTTTTTACGCACGAATATTTTTGACAGTGATTTTATTCCATAATTTTCTATCTGCTGAGCCCTTTGGAGCGCAACTGAATATACAGTATATCTTACACTGGAAATAGTTTACACTGTTCAAACATACATATTGTAGCGTTTTTCACCGCCGGAAAGGATGCTGGAGAGATGAGTGAGTTTATTTGCTGCCCAATGCAGTGGCTGGGAGTACTTTATTTAGTACCAGCACCGTAGAGCATGAACAGCACATTCACTGTTAGCACACATACACTCAACTTGGCCGAAGCCATCAACCTAAACACCCTTCTCTAACATGGTGGACACATAGAGAACCCCCGCAAGGCATGATGGTCGTCAGCTGCCGCCCCGCCCACGCCACAATATGTTACCTGCAGTAGGGATTTGTTTTAAATGCTTTATGTTGTAAACAATTGAGATTAGGAAATTTGTGTTTCTTGTTTCTTAATTTGCTATTTTGTAAAGATGTTTAGTTTTATTGATTTATTTAAATTAATTAATTTAATTTATTTTATTATTTGGAAATGTCAGAATTTGTTCATTATTTTATAATTTTGTGCCAATAACGTACAGTAGTTCCTGGGAGGCCAGCGTTTCAGACATGAGAAAACTGGAATACTGAAAATAATTCTACCTTGATGGTGTCCAAGTACTAGTGACACACTGGGATAAGTGCATTAGCATTAGCATCTTAGACAGAATTCAGTAATAATTAGTTTTAAATTTTCAGTTATGAAGGAAAGGATTATGGTGTGTTTTGGTACTGGGAGGCTTCGCTTATAATGAATGCAGGTTCATTGTGGCATTAATGTATTGGAATAAATTTCACTTCTAATGTCATGTATTAGAAAAGGGTTCGGGAATGACAGTCTGAGGGACTGCAGTTAAGATGTTTTGTCTTAGACAGTGTTTCAGTTATAGCATTCAGTCATGATATATTGTATTGAGCAGTACTGTATTTCAGCAAAGGCTGTTTTAGCATTTCAGTTAAAATAATGACATTGTTTTGTGGCTTAGTGTTACAGTATTTACATCATTTTGATACGGTTTTGGTTATGACATACTGTCTTAGACCATGTTACAGTATTAACCTTTTAAAAATAAGAAATAAAAAATAACTTTTGGTTACAGTGTTTTCAGCCAAATTTCAACAATGACTGTATTTGGAGGGGTTTCGGTTTGGCATTATAGTTAGAAGGGTTGCAGTTATGACATATCTTAGAAAGTGTTTCAGTGAAGACATTGTGTGAAGAGGGTTTTTGGGTATGACATACTGTCCTAGAAAGTGCTTTAGTTATATTACTGTTATGACCTATTCCATAGGGAGTTATGGTTATGACAAAGTTGCATTCGATAGAGTTTGGGTTATAAAATTAAACAGTCCACATTAATTGCTCAGAAAAAGAAAAATCACACACACTTTTCAGTTTCTTTAAATCCTAACCAATGATCCATCTGAGATCACACAGAATTGTTATTTTGAAATATATACTGTAAGTATAACCGATGTCTAAACAGAGAGCAAAACAAAGAAGTTAGTCTTTTAACATAGTGCCGACTAAACTCAGAGGAACATCAGGACAAAAATTTACCTGCTTAGTTTCTTCATTATTAAAACTATTACAGTATATTTAAAGTGATATTTATTAGGCCTTTTATGTATTAAACATTAAGCACTACCAGTATTTTATGTAGTTCTGAAACATTATTTATGGCAACAGGGGCATTTAATGTGACACCAGGGACTGAGACTATAATTTGAATTGTGTAGGTGGAGAAAGAGAGAGAGAGAGGGAGAGACTCAAAAGACTAAATTAAAATGAAGAACAATGTTGAATAAGCAGGACGAGCATAAGTGTTTTTCCCCCTTTGGATAAAATGAAGCAGCCATGAGAGACGAAAGTGGTGCAGATCAAAGGTTAAGAGGTCAAAAGGTCAACTACGTACTCAATAATGAACAATAATGAATGCTTCAGTCTCTACTGGACTTATTTCTATTACCACAGAAAAATAAAATCACTCACATGACAATGGACAAGTGTTCTCTTACCTAATCCACTTCACACGATGCATCATGGCAGAGCATAAAATTAGAAAATGAAGGGTTATAATATCTTTATGACTGCTACAGTGCATTACATGTGAAAGGAGATTAAAACATCAATTATGTACTCAGGCATAATACAATTATAATTACAGTATGTTCTCATGTCCCTTTATGTGTGTCATTGTTGAGGGTGTGACCTGTAAACCTGTCAGTTCTCTCCTTCCCTCACTGACCACTTCGTTTTAGGCCACACCCATTTCCTTTATAGATCACACCTACTTCATTGATAAACCACAAGCCTTCATTTATAGACAACACCCACTTCATTTATAGATTACACCCACTTTATTTATAGACCAGACCCACTTCAATTATAGACTACACCATCCTCACATCATCCCTCCTTCACTCTAAGACCACACCTCCATCACACCATCCTTCACACTTGCAATCAGCTGGATTTACAATCATGAATGTACAGTACCGGTCAAAAGTTTGTACATACCTTCTAATTCAATGGTTTTTGTTTATTGATTTAATGTTTACATTCTAAAACAATACTGGATGTTTAAAAATGATAAAATAACATATGGAATTATGTAAATAAGTAACAGCAGACATGAAGGTCTGTTTAAGACATGAACCTCAGAAGTTCATTTAGAGTCACCAACGTCAGAAATCGTCTCGGGTTACATTTCTGTAACCCTGTTCCCTGAAAGGCGGGAACGAGATGCTGCGTGAAAACGCTATGGGAACCAGTTTGTCGCGTTGCCGGTCGTTGAAGCATGCTGTGAAAACACGCCAAAGTTTTTGGCTATATATAACCTCGACAGGTGACGTCATCTGATTAGATGTAGGTGGAGGTTATAAAAACAGGTGAGCCGGCAACGACCTCAGATTAATTTGTCTGAACAGCCGTCCGGTCACGTGGTAGTGCGGCATTGCGACGCAGCATCTCGTTCCCGCCTTTCAGGGAACAGGGTTACAGAAATGTAACCCGAGACGTTCCCTAGCAAGGCTACACTCGATGCTGCGTGAAAACGCTATGGGAACGAGAATACCAACGCCGCCGCACTACAGGTGTCTGGACCCCAAGGTTGTGTAGCGTGTGCGCACAAAGCCAAGAAGGTCTCAGAGCTATGCCTGGGCAGCTAACTCGGGGGCAGTGAGCCCGGAGTAGCATGAACATCCAGATTTATAAATGTAAGAAATGTGTGCGGGGAGGAACCAACCCTTCGCGCCACACAATTACTGCAGGGGATACCTCCTGCTGGTGAGACTGGGATGATACCCTGGTTGGGTGGGCCCTGCTTCCCAGAGGCGAAGTGAACCCACGCGCCTCATAGGAGAGGGCAATATGCGTCTCCCACCCAGTATAGTGGCGCTCTGACTCACGCCACTAGCTGATGCGGTGGACGTGAATCTGAAAAGCACATACTGGATAGTAAGTGAAGTTTCTCCTGCTCCGAAGCTGTAAAAGGCGGAGGACAGAAGGCTTCAACAATGCAGCTAAGAAAATCCTGAGGGTACTAGGGCACAAGCCCAAGGACAAGCTTTTACTGCAGAAGCTCCAGCACTGAAACATTTTGGCAGTGGACTGGGTCTACCTGCTTGGCACACACTTGTTGCAGGGGAATACCTCTTGCTAATCCAATAGCTGAGGCGATCCCCTGGTTGAATGAGCCCTGATTCCTAGAGGCGAAGTGAGCCCACGCGCCTCATAGGAGAGGGCAATAGCATCTCTCATCCAGAGCATGAAGAAGTTGCTCTGACCTACGCCACTAGCTGATGCGGTGGACGTAGATCTGAAGAGCACAAGCTGGACACAGCAAGTGAAGTCTCTCCTGCTCCGAAGCTGTAAGCGCGGAGGACAGAAGGCTTCAAAAACAATAGGGTGCCTGTTGGGTTTATAGTTTAGCTTTTGGAAGATAGTTGAAAGAGGATGCAGTTACGCACGTCCTGAAAGTGCTAGGGCATAGGCCCGAGGACGGAAACTCCAGCACTGAAACAATTCGGCAGTGGACTGGGTTTACCTGCTTAGCAGACACTTGCTGCAGGGGAATACCTCTTGCTAGTGCAATAGATGAGGCAATCCCTTTGGCTGAAAGAGCCCTGATTCCTAGAGGCGAAGTGAGGCCACGCGCCTCATAGGAGAGGGCAATAGCATGTCTCATCCAGCACATGTAGAAACTGCTCTGACCTACGCCACTAGCTGATGCGGTGGACGTAGATCTGAAGAGCACAAGCTGGACGCTACAAGTGAAGTCTCTCCTGCTCCGAAGCTGTAAGCGCGGAGGACAGAAGGCTTCAAGAGCAATAGGGTGCCTGTTGGGTTTATGGAGCTTTCTGAAGATAGTTGAGAGAGGATGCAGTCACGTACGTCCTGAGAGTACTAGGGCACAGACCCGAGGAGGGAAACTCCAGCACTGAAACAATTCGGCAGTGGACTGGGTTTACCTGCTTAGCATATACTTGCTGCAGGGGAATTCCTCTTGCTAATGCAATAGATGAGGCAATCCCCAGGGTTGAAAGAGCCCTGATTCCCAGAGGCGAAGTGAACCCACACGCCTCATAGGAGAGGGCAATAGCATCTCTCATCCAAAACATGTAGAAGCTGCTCTGACCTACGCCACTAGCTGATGCGGTGGACGTAAATCTGAAGAGCAGTAAAAAGGCGAAGCATATCTTAGAAGGCAAGAGGTCCGCCTTGCTACATGAACATCTCTCCCTGACTACTTCGGAGTGGGGTTACCATTCCCCGTGTGTCAGAGATAGACTGGACAGTACTACTGCTCCCGCATCCATGCTGGAATGTAAATCGCTCTGAGGGACAGGAACCTGGTGCGCTAGCTGTTAGCGGCGCGAGCACAGTCCGCCCTGGCGATAATATATGAGACTGCCATAGTGTTGTCCCCCGCACTAGGACATGGCAGCCTCTCAACTGCTGGAGGAAGTGCTTTAGGGCCAGAAATAGAGCCATCATTTCGAGGCAATTGCTGTGCCATGCGAGAAGATAGCCTCTCCAGCTCCCTTGGGCTGGACAGTCATCAGAGACCGCACCCCAGCCTATGAGGGAAGCATCTGTCGTTAGCCTCAGCGACGACAAGATGAACTTAGAGTGGGACCCAGAGTAGAGACCGGGGTCTGAACCACGTAGAAAGGGTACGAAGCACCTGGCGCGTAACCCATATTGGGGATTGGCCCTAGTGATATCCCCTGGTTCTTAGCCACAACTTAGAATGCTCTCATGTGCAGAAGGTCCAAAGGTGTCACCGTGGATACAGCTGCCATGAGAGCTAGGATGTCTGAAAGTGATGGTCACTTTCTGGTCTAGCTTGTTCTCCTTGAGGGTGTTGAGAATGGGTTCGATACGAGCGGGAGACAGCTGTGCCCGCTTACGACGGAATCCCATATAGCACCCAATGTGTTGTCCTCTGCACAGGAAAGAGCACGCTTTCGTGGCGTTGGGTCCCAGTCCTGAGGACAGAGATGAGCTAGGACGACATGCTGATGTCGAAGCACTAGCCACCGGATGCCCTGGGACTCCCGTAAGAGCCAGGGCTAAATCCGTGCATTTTGTGTGTGTGCGGGTGAGCTAGACCAATGGAAGGACCCGATACTGGTAAGCTTCGCCCCCGAAAGCGAACCTCAGGATCTCCCTGTGTTGTGGCAATGTTTCTGTATGAAAGTAAGCGTCCTTAAATCGATTGTCAGAAACAATCGCTTGGTAGGGTTGAGAGCAATCACCTTTACAGTCAAGAACTGAACTGTATTCATTGATTTTCAGGTAGCGGGAGAGCCCGCAGAATCTGAAATATTGGACGCAGCCCCCGTTCCTCTTGGGAACCAAGAATACCGACTGTAGTAGCCTGACTCACTGTCTGGTGGGGGAACATGTTCCATGGCCCCCTTCCCCGGCAGCCTGTCAGCAGATGCGCACTTTCTGGTTTCATGGAAGTGGAGGCCACGCCATTGAAAACACAGAAGGTGAAGTGAGAACTGAATCCTGTAGTTCCTCTCTCCAGTGCTTAGTACCCAAGGAGATATACTTGGCAGTAGCTTCCACGCTGCCAGTTTCTCCTAAAAGGGCAAAAGTTTCGTCAGCTTGGTTAAACGGGGGGGGGGATGTTAGATGTTCGGCATCCTGAAGCATGGCAGGAAAAACCGAAGAACTAACAGCCTATTGGAGACTGGTGTTGCCCGAACACCAGTGGTGGCGGAGCAAAACACCGACCTCCTGGGGGTGCCAGGGAGAACACATATTCGTTAAAAAGGAATTCTGGGTGCCTTTCCCTATTGGGGGGGCCACCCCCATTTATTTTATACACGCATATGTATATATATATATATATATATTTTTTAAATCAGTCTGACCTCCTGTGTGCAGTGCAGCACCAAGCTGACCCACTGCCTGAAAGCTTTTCCCTCTAGGGCAGATAAAAGTCTACACAGCTAGAAAGGAAGTATAAGCTTACCAGGGAGGATGATGTCCCAGGAGAGAGATAGCCTGTGAAGCGTCTCTGCTATCTGGGCGTCATCATACAATGCCGCGTTTCCATATCGACTATATTTAAATAAACAAATAAGTCGATGGCATGAAAAACACAGCATGAATACAGCCTACTCCATGAAAGGGTTAACTCATATGAAGAGAGCTGAGAGGGGGGGGGGGGGGGGGGAGAGAGCGCGTCATTGAGGCTCCGCCCCCCGGCCACCCGACAGAAGCTGCCGTCTACTGCTTGTTTTAGTGCTTAAGGCTATTTTCATCTCCGGTAAAAAAGAGAGGAATCCTCGTGATGACAGCGCGGAAGAAAGGAGTTTTCTTACCTCCGTCTGCCGCAGCTCTGTCAGATGCACGAGTTTTAAGCCAGGAACGCGCGGCGGCTCGCAGCTTCTCACGGAATGCGCGGCGCGCGCAGCACTAGTCGAAGCAGTGTAGAGATCGCACTCCGATATGGATTATCACACACGGAGGGATTTAAACTCGTCAAATCGGTGAGTTAAACACCTTCCTATTTTGCTGGTTTATCACAAGCACGCTTCACAACAAGGCTGAAGACAAATGATCTGAGGTCGTTGCCGGCTCACCTGTTTTTATAACCTCCACCTACATCTAATCAGATGACGTCACCTGTCGAGGTTATATATAGCCAAAAACTTTGGCGTGTTTTCACAGCATGCTTCAACGACCGGCAACGCGACAAACTGGTTCCCATAGCGTTTTCACGCAGCATCGAGTGTAGCCTTGCTAGGGAACACCAATTAACCTCAAACAGCACCTCAGATTAGAGCCGTTATGAAGCTTTACAGAGCAGAAGTAGCAGATATACATCTCAACATCAACTGTTCAAAGGAGATTATTGTGTGTTTTGGAAGAAATAAACATCAGGACAGACAATGGAGTTAGAAGGGGTGTACAAACTTTTGACTGACAGTGTGTATGCTCTGGACTGTTGATCAGATATTCATTTATGTTTGTGACTTTGGGAAAAGGACATTTAACAGTGCTGACACATGACATAAAGAATGCTTTGCTTTCTGGACATGTGTGAAGACAAAACGTGACAATACGGATAATTAATCTGAGAATTGGACTTGTGAATAGTTAATAAGTTGTCAACAAAATTAATAAGTCCGAGCGAGCCATCGTATGGTGCTTCTGTACGTTAGCTGCTCTGCTGGTCCGTTAGTGAGGGAGTAATTGTTCATTTTGTGCCACTGACCTCGGTTATCGATGCCCTTTTAATGATCACAGATGCCATTTCCACTTCCCGCTTCATCTTCCAGTGTGAGCAGAACACAGTAAAGCGACAGATACGCAGTGTTACGAGGATGACTAGACTATGCTTAATATGGGTTAGATGACATGTATTGAAATGAACATAGATTAGTATTTAAAACATACCACACACGATCCTCAACTGTGTTTGTGTGTTTGTTCTGACAATTATTGATAATTACAATGACAGCTGCCTCGCAGGTCGATATAATTTTATGCGGCAAACTTTCCAGGTCCTTTCAGATATTATTAGAATAACACATTAAAGACATGGCTGTGTTGTAACAATGCAAAGCTCAAGAAACATTAAATATTATACAGTGCGTGGACAAAAAATTAAATAAAATTTAATTAAAAATACATTCATTCATTCATTCATCTTCTATACCGCTTAATCCTGTGTTCAGGGTCGCGGGGGACCTGGAGCCTATCCCAGGAGACTTCGGGCACTAGGCGGGGTACACCCTGGACAGGGTGCCAATCCATATTAAAAATACATAATATAAATAAAGATATTGTATACTCTAATATTTCATTGGAGCTCCTTTCGCTTCGATTAAGGTTGTACCATCGTTTTGATAAGCTTTAATTATTTCCAATTTATTGCCGTATTAATTTCCCTCCAAGATCTTTCTACTGATGATGTGAATGTCTGACCACAGTGTAAAGCCTTCACCAGCACATCCCAAAGATTCTCACTGTGGTTGAAGTGTGGACTCTGTGGTGGCCGATCCATGTGTGAAAATTATCCCTCATGCTCCCTGAACCGCTCTTTCACTATTCGAGCTCGATGACTCCTGGCATCATCATCTCGGAATATGTCCGCTCCATCAGAGAAGAGAAACTCCATACATGTGATAAACTGGTCATTCAGTACATTCAGGTCGTCAACTGACTTAATTTTTTGGGCATTTCTTCCGCGCTGATGCTCCAACCCGATTTTAGTAGCATCAGCAATCTCCTTAGTTGTTTCTCTTGCTTGATGCAGGACAATAATTGAATGATTGACCAGAGGATGTGTCTTCTGACATGGTTGTTTAAGAAATGAGAAGTTCCTCACGGCATCAGTTAGGGTTAAATCACAGCTGAACCGATACTTTAACTATTTGCTTAATTAAATCCAGGTGACCTTTTTGACCATGCAGTGTATATGAGATGAGTGATGTGTTTTTCATGAGGTCTTGACATTGACTCTGTCCTTAGATTCCACAGTTCTGTATAAGTTAGTGCACTCCCTACATCAGCTCATGTTTGGCTCCATAATCAGCCTTTGGAAAAGCAGCAAGACTGGAATTATGAAGGTACAAGTTATTATTTGTTATTGGATTGCAGGACTCTTCTCCATTTTTTTGTTACTGAACCAATACAGTGTCTGTCTTCCTGGAATATAACCAGCCTCCTGCTGTATTCCCCATGCTCTCCTCCCATATGCTGCTCTAATAAATATTTAATCATGAGTCTACTTCTGCATGATTGTAAATACATTACTTATGTGTAATGCTGTAATTTTTTACATACTGCTTTCTCTCTCTCTGTCTCTCTCTCTCTCTCTCACTCATTTTTCTGTCCTGTATCATTTGTAACTCTGAAAATGGAAAGCCTCGGTGTGTGTGTGTTTGTGACATTTGAAATGTGTTGCTCCTGGGCAATCGGCCACAAACACACCAGGTTTCATTTTTCTGAAAATAATTCACTCCCATTACACCAAAGGTTAGTATTTTTTTCTTTAATCACATGTCTGTAACTGGTTAATTTATTGTACCGTGTATTACTCCTGATATCTGCAAACATCATAAAAAACACAGGAGTATAAAACATGACTGAATAGTAAGTAATAAAAAATTACTTTTACCTTTGGAAGGTATTCACTGCCTCCTGCACTGCAGTCTATATAAAACTATATATTTACACTACATGATCTGTTCGGTTACATTTACTGTTGCTTGAAACATTTTCATGTTTTTACTCATGTTCTAGCAGCTATCGACATTTCTTTCTTCATCAGCCTCTCTTTTCTCTCTTTTGAAGTTAAAGAAACAAAGGAACACACATACAAAGGAAGCTCATATTAGAAAACTCTGACTGTAGGTGCTGATACTGGAGACTCCTTCCATACAGTACATGTTTTAGAAAAAATCTTTACCACATCAAAGATTTACTGTAAGAGCCACATCGTACTTGCTATGAATTTGTTGTTGTGTTTATTTTATTTTATTTGTTGTTATTTCATTTATTCTACCTTGTTCTATTCATTAGTAAAGCATTAAGCATTAAGTTTGTTACATAAGCCATAAGCTTTATATTTCTAAGTTATGCATCCATTTTGACAATCGTAGGTTGGTCTGTGATGTCATTCTACTATTACATGCATTTGTGTGACTGTCATATGAAAGAGAGTTCAGTTTAGATGCGGAAGGCTACGGAAACACAAGCTTTTGACCGTAAGTGTAAGCGTAAGCTCGTCAGCTAACGTGAGCTCCCGGTAATCTAAGAATGTAAGATACAGCAACTAGGTTGTTGTAACCGTAAGCTCCCGTAAGTAGAGATATACAACAAGAGTGTTGTTATATACGTAAGCTAAGACTGTAATTTACAAGATACAGCAAACAGGTAAAAGTCAGAGATTTGCAAGATGCAGCAACTGGTGTCTGTAATCACAGTGGATTTACTCAAGACGACTGTATGAAGTGTTGATTCTTTGATGCTGACAAAATAAACTACAAGAGACAAAGAGATTGGACTTCTTTCGTGTGAGTGAAACTTTAAACCAAAGCTACGCGTCAAAACTGGTGAAATAATATGACCGCATCTACATTTACGTAAATCGTTTATGTACATGTTCTTGTTAATGATAGCAAAATGGGAAGGAATTCAGGATTAGGTAAGAATTAAATATCTATTGAGAGGGTCAGGATGGGGTGGGATGGAGCAATCTCTTGCAAATGAGTTTTTTTCAGGGTGTGTTGGCCTGACATGTTGCACCTTTCCTTCCTTTACAAATGCATGTGTGTAAAACATTTAATCATATATCAAATGTCTTTAAGTAAAGAGGAAAAAGAAACCACTTGAAATTCTTATAACATACTGTATAAAAAATCATTTTCTTTCCATGTACTTCTGACATCTAAACTGACTCACTTTTGTATCCATTCAACTTAAAAAAGTTATTAAAAAGTTGCATTTAGTCGAGGTGTATAATGAAAGAGTGCTGAAAAGGCATCGCGCTGTTGTCTTTGTTTCTTCAATGTCAGAAATAATAATGCCACAAAACTTTTTTTTTATTTCCCTTTAGACAAAACCCGTGTCATTTGTACATTACTGAAATGAAAATGAAAATCCTCACATCTGTTATACCACAGCTCTTTCCTTTTTGCTTCTGCACAATAGCACGCTTTTCCACTGAAAAGTACCTTTTCTTTTCGTTCTCTCTTTCTAGAAAGAAATGAGCTTTTAATCATTTAGCAGCTGCCCTTCGATCTTCTTTTACATTAACATTTAACAAGAGACGTTTCGCTGTTCTGCGGGGAGAACTTCATGCCGTATTCCACTCCAAAATGACATTAATTTTCTATACTCTAGGATGCACGTCTTTTTTGTCGACTCTTCATGGAGCATTAATGACATTAGGATTGTATTTTGTTTTATAACCTCCATCCTGGTGCATCAACTCAATAAGAGACAGTAATCAGTAATCTGATGAGCTTGTAGGAGTGTGTGTGTGTGTGTGTGTCTTCACCTAGACATTCTTATATTTAATTTATTTCTAGCTAAACCTAATAAACTATTTTGTTCGCTGCAGTGCATCTAAATGAGAAGACATTAGATATCCTTAAAAATTTTAGGTTTATTTTATGTGCATTATAGTTTATTCTTATTCTTAGTATTTGCTTATTTGTTTGTGTTTATTTATGTTCATCCCTCGGAGGTTATTACAGGATATTTATAATAACTAACGTGTCAGGGTTAGATGGAAAATCACTGATGAACACACACGTAAGATACTAGGCAAGAAACATGAAGACTATGAGACAACATACAACAACAACCATAAAATCAACACAAGCGAGTCACGTGAATGTTTATGGAAATGATCTTACTTTCATTATTAAACACTACTGATTTTTAATGATATTTTTTTATCAAGTGACTTCACCAAGCATTTGTGTGATCCCCCACACTCTCCTGTCACACTCTTTCAGGATGTTTTTCTGACCACATTGAAGGTTAAACGTCCTTCCAGGGTTTAATAATTCGACAGTTCTTAACCCAATTCCACTCATGTTAAATCTCCTTAGTTGTTTCCTTATTTTGACCTTTCTGAAACAGGGGATCTGTATTGTAATTATTGTTTTATTTATATATATATATATATATATATATATATATATATATATATATATATATATATATATATATATAAATAATTATTTTGCTAATAATACCCAAAGTTCTATTTATGTACGCTTAGATTTAAGTTTTATTTCACTTAGCAAAATAACAAATAAACATTTTTTTAACATATAAAAAGTAAGAAGAGGTCAATTAAAGCTGTGGTATTTCCAGAGAGACTTTTCAACCGTTTATGCTTTCAAGATAAAATGGAAACTTGATGTGTTATTATAAAGTGTGCTGGTCCAGTATACAAATGAGATAATCCAAACGTGTGTGTGTGTGTGTGTGTGTGTGAGTGAGAGAGAGAGACAGAGAGAGAGAATAAGTAGCTATATAAATTCACTCAGTGTCAATAGTCGACAGGATCAGGAACTTTTGTTATTCATGAAAAGACAGATGGCAGATAACAGCGAGCAGAAATTCTAATCTTTCACTCGGATTAATGAAGAAAATGACTCGGAGGCTCGAAAGATAAAATCTTCCTTTTTATCTTTAATTTTAGATATTTTCTTGGGAAGGAGACAAAATGGAATAGCGTTGTCCCTGTGTTGGTGATGGGAGAGAGATAATATGATGTCTCACAATTTCACTTAGACAGACACACACACACACACACACACCACTGAAAACAATTAATTAAATAAATGAATTAGAAGTAAATTTAAAAATCTGAATTTTCTCACACACTCAGCGAGAGAGCGTTCAGTGACAGTGAATTAGAGATTAGATTATAGAGGATCAGGAGGGAAGTGAGAGAGAATAAAGCAGAAAGTCTATAAAATCTGATCAGCTGAAACATTTAAAGGAGATTTAATGACACTATGTAAAAACTAAACACAGGTATCTTATTATTATCTGTGTGCATGTGCGTGTGTTTCCTTCAGTAATCTATACAGTAAGTGTGCTATATTTACTTTTTGAGCTCAAAATCTCATTTTAAAGGCAGAAGTATAATGTCTTTTTTTTCATCTGAACTGCAAATACATAAAGAAAATACATAATAGGAAAAGATATGATTTCACTCTGACGCTTTGTAATAAAAAATTTTGATACGTCCTTATAAAAGTACAAATAAAGTTCTCAAGGGAAATTTTGTGCAACAAGATGTCAAATAAAGGTGCAAATTTATCCTTATGTACTGTATATATACACACAACACTGTGCAAAAGTCATGACACCCCCGATTCTTTATTTCTTTTCTTTCACAGAGCCAGATTTTTTTGTACATTATTGTTTAATGTAGTCTTGAAGAATAATTCCCCAGGCTTCCTGAAGGACTGTCTTTTTTTTTGTCTCTCATTATTTTCACTCCAGTCTCTCTACCTGAGCAGTTTCAGATGAATGTTTTCGTGTTTGTTAAGACACACAGTCACCTGTGAATGATTCAAGCTTTTAAAAAGCATCTAACTTAAGTCCTGACCCAGTGAGAAACAGGTGCAGATGATGACAGATGATCAGGCCGGTGATTAGTATACTACTGATGCTGAATGCTGAGTGGAACAGACGTGAGGGCAAATGAAGTTGATACATAAACAACTATTAAATTGTGTCTTTAGGCATTTGTAAACATTTGCTCCCATTTATTTATTTTCATTTAATTTTATTTAATTTAATATGAAGAAAAAGGGCCGACACAGAGGTATAGTGTTCAGCACTGTCGGCTTGCACCTAAAGGGTCCGGGTTTGATTCCCGTCTCTGTGTGCATGAAGTTTGCATGTTCTCCCTGTGCTTGGTGGGTTTCCTCCGGGTACTCCGGTTTCCTCCCACAGTCCAAAGACACGCAGATTAGGCTAATTAGCATTCCCAAATTGTGTGAATGAGTGTGTGTGCCCTGCGATGGATTGTCAATGGTGTACCCTGTCTCATTCCCTAAGTCTCCTTGGATAGGCTCCAGCCCCCCGCGCCTCTGAATACAGGATAAAGTGGTATAGACAATGAGTGATTAAGTGAGTAAAGAAATGGCGGGAAGGGTGGAGGAGTTTATACTTTTGCACTGTAATGTATATGCATATGTCTATGTCTTAAATAATATTCATTCATTTTCCAAAGATTAAAATTTTTTAAATGTAACCTTGCACCAGAATGATAACTACAGGAGAGTTAAATAGCATCTGCAGAGTCAACAAAATTAAACAAGTACATGGAACGAGATGCAAAACATAATCACTGAAATCTATCATAAGTGAGTTATTTAATCCGCCTTCTTTAATCAGGACTGCCACTTTAGCTCCTTATCATCATCATCACCATCCTCATCATCAGTACAGCGGGAGCCACATCAAACAGCCGCCTGGAGCATGACAGGTCATTGACAGGCCCATGACAGGACCATGCGCGATCCATGCACGGAATGTGATCCCCCGCGATGATGCAGTTAACGATGCCCCGCCCCATAAACGACCCCAATGCGCTTTCTAAAAAGATGGTTGCAATGCTGTATAATCCCGCCAGATGGAGCATAGACTGCTTCAGTTAAGTGCAGTGTCCAAGCAGCCATATACTATATTCAATATATAACATAACTTACGTCAACATAGTTTCATAAATAGATGATGTGGTAAAAAAGAGGGGAAAAATGATTAATAAAACAGATTTAAATCAGTCAATACACAACCCATGATGTTTATCATCATTCGTTCATTTTCTATACCGCTTAATCCTGTGTTCAGGGTCGCGGGGGACCTGGAGCCTATCCCAGGAGACTTCGGGCACTAGGCGGGGTACACCCTGGACAGGGTGCCAATCCATCGCATGGCACACACACCCAATCACACACTACGGGCAATTTAGGAACGCCAATTAGCCTAACCTGCATATCTTTGGACTGTGGGAGGAAACCGGAGTACCCGAAGGAAACCCACCAAGCACAGGGAGAACATGCAAACTCCATGCACACAGAGACGGGAATCGAGCCTGGCCGGGGAATCGAACCCGGACCCTGGAGGTGCAAGGCGACAGTGCTAACCACTACACCACCGCGCCGCTCCATGATGTTTATGCTATTTTTAATTAATTAATTAATGAAACTACTTATTGCAATATTTTTCACGACATCCTTAACAATCCTTAAAGACATGGTAACATTTGTAATTTATTTATACCGATCGTTGTAGGTACGGGATACAAACGCGGGCTATGTACAGTATTTTACATTACGGGGTATTTGATCTATTTCCGTTTAATACACTGCTAGATCATATTTTGCTGCAAAGTAAAGCTTAAAATGTAACTTCTGCTTGGGTTTGTTTTCGTTATATTTTTTATGTTTTCGCTGGTGTTTTTTTTTGCTCATAGTCAAAATTTGGCACAACAAAATCGATTAATGGCTAACAAATATCTGTCCTTACAGATCAGTATGTGTTCCCTTTCGATGCTGCGTGAAAACGCTATGGGAAACATGTTGTCATGTCGGCGGTTGTGAAGCATGTGTGTACAAACACGCCAAATTTTGGCTTATATAACCTCGGTCAGGTGACGTCATCTGATTAGACTCAGCTGCAGGTTATAAATACTGGTGAGCCGGCGACAACCTCAGATTATTTGTCTTCACGACATTGTGAATGCAACGTGTGCAAGCACAAAAAACATTTAAAACAAAGAGATCTTAAAAAAAAAAAATTTACTGAGATAATGGCAGAGTTTAGCGCTATATGTCCGTGTGAGAACTATCTCTCCGAAGGCGACAGACACACACTCTTTGTTTTGAATGTTTTGGTGAGAGCCACGCTCTCGATGGATTTAAAGGAGAGTGTGAGCATTGTGATAATCTCCCGGTAAAAATGCTCCGCGCGCGGCTCGCGTTCTTCAGGGAACCACGCGCCGCGCTGCACTCCTGGGGATCTCAGGTTGATCTGGCCGAGGCACGAGAGACGGAGCCTCTCCTTTCTCTCGCCTCCTCCCCCGATCACATAGTCTCTCCCTCTACTTCACGAGCGCACTCCAGTGCTTCTTGTGTGTCGATGGAAGAGACCCCTTCCCTTGCTTCTGTAGAAATGGCAGCAGCCACCTCAGAACAACCCTCTAGAGATGACAGAGAGTATGAAGCGTTGCTGGAAGTCATAACGCGTGCAGTCGAACGGCTTCACATTGACTGGCCACAGGAGCAAGCTCACCCTACACATTCAAAATTAGATGACAGGAGAGGGCGGCAAAACGCCGCTCTCTCCCATTTTTTGATGATCTCCATAGTGAACTATCCCATTCATGGGATAAACCTTTTTCATCCCGTGTTTTTGTACCACCAACCTTGTTCTTTTCCAACATCGTTGATGCTAAGACACAAGGTTTTGTGGTGATGCCCCAGGTTGAGGAGACGCTAGCTATCTCACTCCTGGAACATCATCATCATTGAAGAAGCCAACCCTCCCCTCCAAGCCGTGTAGAATTTCTTCTAACCTGGTAGGGAAGGCGTTTCAAGCAGCAGGCCAGGCTGGCGCTTCCTTGAACACCATGGCGGTTTTGCAAGCGTTCCAGGCTGATCTGCTGAATGATTTGAGCACGAGCGGCACCGTGGATCAAGAAGCATTCACAGAGTTAAGCCGGGCTACTGATCTGTCCCTGCGTGCGACTAAACAAACAGCCCGTGCTATCGGCCGTTCTATGGCATCCCTGGTGTGTGCAGAAAGACATTTATGGCTTAATCTGACGGGCATCAAGGATAAGGATCGATCATTCCTCCTTGATGTCCCTGTCTCACCATCAGGCTTATTTGGCGATGCCGTTAATTCCGTCGCCACCAGGTTTCGAGATGCCAATGTCTATGCACAGGCTTTTGGGAAATTTCTCCCTCGCAGTGCTCAGGAGCGGAGGCTGTCGGCCACCAAGCCCCGACCAAAGCTGAGTCTCGCAGAAAGGCGAGAGGCGCAGAAGGAGAGCGTCAGCTCTTCGGTTAAATTCCTGCTGTATTCCAGGATGCCGAACAGCTAACAAGAATATAGATAGGGGATTTCAACCTAGGGCCAATCCCCAATAAGGGTTACGTGCCAGGTGCTTCGTACCCTCCCTATCTGGCTCAGACCCCGGTTTCTACTCTGGGTCCAACTCCAAGTTCGTCTTGCCATCAGAGATGCTAACGACAGACGTTTCCCTCACGGGCTAAGATGCGGTTTTGGATGACCATCCAGCCCCATGGAGCTGGAAAGGCTTTCATCTCGCGCGGCACATCAATTGCCTCGAAATGATGGCCCTATTTCTGGCCCTAAAGCACTTCCTCCAGCAGTTGAGAGGCTACCATGTCCTAGTGCGGAGGTGCAACACTATTGCCGTCTCACATATTATCGCCAGGGCGGACTGTGCTCGCGCCGCTAAACAGCTAGCGCACCAGATTCCTCTCCCTCAGGGTGATTTACATTTCGGGGCATATAAATAAGGAGCATCTGTACTGTCCAGTCAAGCTCTGACACACGGGGATTGGAAACCCCACCCCGAAGTAGTCAGTCAATCTGGGAGAGATTTCAGCTAGCAGAGGTGGACCTCTTTGCCTCGTAAGATCAGCAAATGTCCCCTTTGCTGCTCTCTGACTTTTCCAGCCCCACCCCTGGGCCTGGACACCTTGGCCCTTACGCGGCCCAGGTTACGTCTCTATTAATTTTTCCTGATAACTCTGATCCCGGGAGTCTAAGTCAAGCTGGTCTTCCAGCCAGCGTAATTAAGACTATTCTAGGGCTCCCTCTCCTAGAACAGCTTATGCCCTCAGAAATTTGTACATACGAAATGTTTTAGCCTATATAGCTTGAAGCCTCGGTCCTCCGCCTGTTACAGCTTCGGAGCAGGAAAGACTTCACTTACAGTGTCCAGTATGTGCCCTTTGGGTGAGAGATGCTATTGCCCTCTCCTATGAGCCACACAGTACCACGTCGCCTCTAGGAAGCGGGGCTCATTCAACCAGGAGATCGCCTCATCTATTGCACTAGCAAGAGGTATTCTCCTGCAGCAAGTGTGTGCTAAGCAGGTAGACTCAGTTCACTGCCGAAGTGTTTCAGTGCTGGAATTGCTGCTGCTGCTGCTGCTGCAAAAAAAAAAGAAAAGTGTGTCCTCGAGCTTGTGCCCTAGTACTCTCAGGACGTACTTAACTGCATTCTCACTCAACTATCTTCCGATATTGTTTTTGAAACATCCTGTCCTCCGCCTTTACAGCTTCGGAACAGAAGAGATTTCACTGACTATGTCCAGTACATGCTCTTCAAATTTACGTCCACCACATCAGCCGGTAGCGTAAACCAGAGCAGCTTTTACATGTTTGGGACCGCACCCTGCGGTGTCTCCACCACTATACTGGATGAGAGTGCTATTGCCCCCTCCTATGAGACACATGAGCTCACTTCACCTCCAGGAATCAGGGCTCATTCAACCAAGGGGATCGCCCCATATATTGCACTAGCAAGGGGTATCCCTGCTACAACAAGTGTGTGCTAAGCAGATTGACCCAGTCCTCTGCTGAATTGTTCCAGTGCTGGAGTTTCTCCAAGAGAATTGTCTTCAGGCTTGTGCCCTAGTACCCTCAGAACGTACGCATTCGCTATTTCAGTCTGCCACGCTCTGATTGAAGCCACTAGAGTCAGTACCTGACAGGCCTCTGACCCAGGATGGTTTTTCTTATGGCCATTTCCTCTCTCAAGAGGATCGGAGATCTGCGTACTTGTCAGTCTCCCCATCTTGCCTGGACCTGCCCCTGGGCAGTCAAGGCAATTCTGCATCATCTCCTACTGTGCCCAGTATGTGCTCTTCAGACCTACGTCCACCGAACCAGCCAGTGGTGAAAGTCAGGGCAACTTTCTGTATGCTATGGAGGCACATACCTTGTCACTGGATGAGAGATGCAACTGCCCTCTCCTATGAGGTGCATGAGCTCACTTCGCCTCTAGGAGTCAGGGCCCATTCAAGCAGAGGGGTCACCTCATCTATTGCTCCTGCAAGAGGTACTCCCCTGCAGCAAGTGTGTGATGCGGCAGGTTTTACCTCCCCGCACACATTTGTAAAATTTATAGTCTGGATGTCCACGTAGCTCCCAGACATAGTTCTGAGACTCCTCGGCCTTGTGCACACATGGTACACAACCTTGGGGTCCAGACACTTGCAGTGCGGCGACGTGGGTATTCTCGTTCCCATAGCGTTTTCACGCAGCATCGAGTGTAGCCTTGAAAGGGAACGTCTCGGGTTACTTTGCTGTAACCCTGTTCCCTGAAAGGCGGGAACGAGATGCTGCGTCCGAATGCCGCACTGCCACGTGACCGGACGTCCATTCAGACAAATTAATCTGAGGTTGTCGCCGGCTCACCAGTATTTATAACCTGCAGCTGAGTCTAATCAGATGACGTCACCTGACCGAGGTTATATAAGCCAAAAATTGGCGTGTTTGTACACACATGCTTCACAACCGCCGACATGACAACATGTTTCCCATAGCGTTTTCAAGCAGCATCTCGTTCCCGCCTTTCAGGGAACAGGGTTACAGCAAAGTAACCCGAGACGTTTAGTCATTTAACCAGCATAATGTTTCCTCATCAAAGATCTGATGGGGCATTAATCACTTATCACAACGGTGAATAGATGCGGCAACAGAGACAGATTTAATCCCCTTAAACATTCACACTTGAAAACAATATGCTAAAAGAAGTAAACAGTTCCAGAGTGTTAGCGCCTGTTATCGCAGGACAGGAATCACCTACAGGATACTACTGTATTTTTCACTGTTTATATATTTTTGCCCTAGTTTCATTTGGTTTTACGCGATTCCATGTGTTATTTGTGTGTGCGTATATGTTTCTGTATGTGTGTGTGCGAGAGAGAGTGAGAGGGAGCGCACTTGCGCGAGAGAGGGCTTATGTTGTGATTTGTCTAAGGTTACTAAAACCTGGCTTACTACTACTAATAAAAAATATTTCAATGTAACTCATGAGTCTCAATCACAAAATCAGCCAACGCTGTAAACTGATGAAATGACAAATTATATACACTGAACCATTCATTTGAACATTTAAAAATATATACAAAAACATAAATATAAAAACAATCAGCTATTATTGTTAAGGTCGGCCTGTGGCTGTTCAGGATCAAGTTTACGGGGCTTCGCAGTCTTTGCAATTTTACTTCTGATTCGAAACCAATGTGGCTTATTAAAGATGCACTGTTTTATTAAACATGGCTGTTTTGTAATGTTCAGCAAAATAAACACTGTCTATGGTTCGACTATACTTTGATTGTCTTAAAGTCATGATTTAATAGAGACAAGTCTCTTCAGATCCTTCTGCACTAATGTTATCGTGGTGTAAATTATTAACGTATTGATGTATTTCATTTGCGGACAAAATAGACCATGTGTCTGTTTAGTATTTCTTTTGAACAGCTGTGTTCATAGGTTTAATCAGCTATTTACAAGACAACGTTGAAGCACTAACAGCTAAAGTGCCACCGGTGGGTGTGTGTGTGTGTGTGTGTGTTGCTCGCTCCTGCATTTGTCAGGTTCGCCTGAGCTGGGTTTAACACAAACACATTTGCGCGCTGGTAGGACGAAAGGACCCATCTTAGCACCATCTAACAGTCAGTAGTGGGGAAGTCAGTACATTCTCATATTCCACTCCTCCTAAGTTTGTCTTTTAATGAAGTTCTAAGAAAACTAAGAAAAAAACTATTTGGGTCACTTAAGCACAAAATAGCACAGATGCAAATGATCAAGTGTTTAATTGTTGTTGTCATTTTCTCAAAGATGATTTTTCCAACTTGGCGTTTATAAAGATTCAGACAGACTGCATTTAAGAATGCACCCCTAGGAACCGAAAACACCAACACATACACACACTGAAGAGCAAAGCGGATTCACACCTCTGACCATATTTTGTCTTGTAAATGAGCATCCTCATTCACTTTGCTTATACACAGCACTAATGTATGAAACACCTACTTCCTGCTTTGTTTTATTTTAAATATTGCTTATTACCTTATTCCGCAAAATAAACAATGTTATCATTGTGTAGATTATTAACGTATTGATGTCTTTTAATTAAGGACAAAAACAGACTCTGCACTTGTGTTTAGAACTGTTGAACAGCTGTGTTCATACTGTAGGTTTAATCAACGATTTACAAGACAACAGTTAAAGCATTTGTGGGTGGAGAGGTGTGTGTGCACGCTCCTGCAATTCTCCATTGGCTTTAACACACAGACACACATTTGCGCAGACACGTCTAAAGAACCCCTTCCCCCGGCAAAAAAAAACCGACACACAGAGCAATTAGCACCATGTCATAGTCAGTATTCTCCAACCGTCACCCGTCTGACCCTATCCTCCACAGCGTAGCTCAACAGGAGAATTTAAAGACAACAGGAGAATTTAGTGAAGACAAAGATAAATAAACTTTACAGAACATTTAGTTGTAATAAAAATAAAATATATTAGTAAACCTACATCACAGAGTGTGTAAAATACTGGTTTGGGGAATTCTGGAATGTAAATAAACTGTGCTAATGTTAACCATAGAAATTTGTTACTGTTAACCATGGTCTGTCTGTATTATCGTCTGCATTAAATTAACCGAGAATTTACTTAACTTATTTGTATGAGAAGCGCATTAAGCGATATAACACTCGTATATGCGCATTAGTTCATCTCTGAGGACAAACTATAACTTACCGAGTACTGAAGCCCCCCACACCTCCCACACACACCTCCCCTCCACACACACACACACACACACACACACACACACACACACACACACACACACACACCTCTCCGCACTCCTTAACTGATAAACACTTCAGTGTTTTTATCCAGCTTGTTAACTAAGTGCTCACGCTACCGTGCAAAGTCACGGCCAAAGTGAAGAAAATATAAGCCCGGTTATGAGTGTTCCCTTTCAAGACTACACTCGATGCTGTGTGAAAACGCTATGGGAAACATGTCGGCGGTTGTGAAGCATGTGTGTACAAACACGCCAAATTTTGGCTTATATAACCTCTGCCAGGTGACGTCATCTGACTAGACTCAGCTGCAGGTTATAAATATTGGTGAGCCGGCGACAATCTCAGATTCATTTGTCTTCACGACATTGTGAACGCAACGCGTGCAAGCACAAAACACATTTAAAACAAAGATATCTTTTAAATAAAAAAATTATCACTGAGATAATGGCGGAGTTTAGCTACTGATCTGTCCCTGCGTGCAACTAAACAAACAGCCCGTGCTATCGGCCGTTCTATGGCATCCCTGGTGTGTGCAGAAAGACATTTAGGGCTTAATCTGACGGGCATCAAGGATAAGGATCGATCATTCCTCCTTGATGTCCCTGTCTCACCATCAGGCCTATTTGGCGACGCCGTTAATTCCATCGCCACCAGGTTTCGAGATGCCAATGTCTATGAACAGGCTTTTGGGAAATTTCTCCCTCGCCGTGCTCAGGAGCCGAGGCCGTCGGCCACCCAGCCTCGACTAAAGCTGAGTCTTGCAGAAAGGCGAGAGGCACAGAAGGAGAGCGTCAGTAGCCACGCACCCCCCCGTAAGGACTGGGGTATGGCTCGCCGCCCCTCACAGATCGCCTCTAAAAGCTCAGACCGCCGCGCCGTCTTCTTCTCTAAGAAGAGGCCCTGAAGGGTTCTCACTCAACTATCTTCTGATATTGTTTTTGAAACATCCTGTCCTCCGCCTTTACAGCTTCGGAACAGAAGAGATTTCACTGACTATGTCCAGTACATGCGCTTCAGATTTACGTCCACCACATCAGCCGGTAGCGTAAACCAGAGCAGCTTTTACATGTTTGGGACCACAACCTGCGGTGCCTCCGCCACTATACTGGATGAGAGTGCTATTGCCCCCTCCTATGAGACACATGAGCTCACTTCACCTCTAGGAATCAGGGCTCATTCAACCAAGGGGATCGCCCCATATATTGCACTAGCAAGGGGTATCCCTGCTACAGCAAGTGTGTGCTAAGCAGGTTGACCCAGTCCTCTGCTGAATTGCTCCAGTGCTGGAGTTTCTCTAAGAGAATTGTCTTCAGGCTTGTGCCCTAGTACCCTCAGAATGTACGCATTCGCTATTTCAGTCTGCCACGCTCTGATTGAAGCCACTAGAGTCAGCACCTGACAGGCCTCTGACCCTTAGGATGGTTTTTCTTATGGCCATTTCCTCTCTCAAGAGGATCGGAGATCTGCGTACTTGTCAGTCTTCCCATCTTGCCTGGACCTGCCCCTGGGCAGTCAAGGCAATTCTGCATCATCACCTACTGTGCCCAGTATGTGCCCTTCAGACCTACGTCCACCAAACCAGCCAGTGGCGAAAGTCAGGGCAACTTTCTGTATGCTATGGAGGCCGCAACCGGGGGGGGGGGGGGGGGTTGTGTGAATGAGAGGGGTTGTCACTGAATGAGAGATGCTACTGCCCTCTCCTATGAGGCGCATGAGCTCACTTTGCCTCTGGGAGTCAGGGCCCATTCAACCAGAGGGATCACCTCATCTATTGCTCCTGCAAGAGGTACTCTCTGGAGCAAGTGTCTGATGCGGCAGGTTTTTTCCTCCCCGCACACATTTGTAAAATTTATTGTCTGGATGTCCACGTAGCTCCCAGACATAGTTCTGAGACTCCGCGGCCTTGTGCACACATGCTACACAACCTTGAGGTCCAGACACCTGCAGTGCGGCGGCGTTAGTATTCTCGTTCCCATAGCGTTTTCACGCAGCATCGAGTGTAGCCTTGAAAGGGAACGTCTCGGGTTACTTTGCTGTAACCCTGTTCCCTGAAAGGCGGGAACGAGATGCTGCATCCCAATGCCACACTGCCACGTGACCGGACGTCCATTCAGACAAATGAATCTGAGGTTGTCGCCGGCTCACCGATATTCATAACCTGCAGCTGAGTCTAATCAGATGATGTCACCTGACCGAGGTTATATAAGCCAAAATTTGGCGTGTTTGTACACACATGCTTTACAACCGCCGACATGTTTCCCATAGCGTCTTCACGCAGCATCTCATTCCCGCCTTTCAGGGAACAGGGTTACAGCAAAGTAACCCGAGACGTTTAGCTCGGTAGCTCCTGTACATCTATCCTCAGCTTGTGTTCACATTCACATTATATTCACAGAAATAACCTGCAGCTTACATCTTAACCAAAGAATAAATAAATGCCAAATTTATCCAGACAACACTCAGCCACAAACACTCAATTGGGTACTGCAGCTTTTGTAATAGGGTCATTAATAGTATTTTCATCATTTTTGGAATATTTTTGAGTTAAAGAGGAGTGACATTGTGAGTTTGTGACACTGACAGTAAGCTTTAATGTTAATAGTCTGTTTACCAAGTCTGGAGTTAAGTTATCTAAAGTCACATCTGACCGCTGTTGGTGCTGCCAGTGATTTTCAAAACAGCCAATAAAAAACTAAACTGGGAAATAAACTGTAAACTACCACAAACAAATTTTATAAAATAACACACCACTTACCGCGAATAGTCCATTAAGCCGCCATCTTCATCTCTGTAGTGCAGTTTGGTAGCGTCAGTTCGGTGGGGGTGGGTTGTTAAAATCACGTGATTGCACTCAGCGCAGCTAAATTGCTCGCTTGTGTTAACGTGTTCTGGAGAACAAAGTGCCATCTAGTGGTGGAACCAGGTAAATGAATAAATAGGGCTTGAATGGGCGTGTTTACTGTGAAATCTTGACACGCCTTTCTGGCAGGAAATGGAGCAGGGAATCACGGCGTCCATAGGGCAGCCATACGCCATTCGCACGCCATTCACACGGCCGCGGTTATTTGTCGTGGCTCCCTCTGTACGTTCTCTACAGGTTGAATATCATCACTGCGCCTACATATTTACCCTTATCCTCACTCCCCCCCACCTCTCTCCCAATAAGATTCTGACCATCAAGACACCTCATTCTCACCATCATCCATGATGGAGGAGGAGGAGCTCCTCTGCTTTATATTTCTTTGAAGTTCTCCTTGAATGTCCTCCTCATCTTTAATAATCAGTGGCTTGCTTTTGTGACTAACAGAACCACGATCGCTAAAAAGACAATTGAAGTTAATGAAGATTTAAACAAAGCTGATTTTAACTCATTATTGACAATCAACATGCAGCCACTGGGTCACCATCACCCCTAGTGTTAGTCAGAAGGTTGTACCTTAGTGGGAACTAGTGTCTGAGGTTCAGGAGGTTTCACTGCTGTTATTTTCAAGCAAGATATATCTTTAGCACTACTCTATCACAAAAGCTCACTTTGCTCACTATTATTCTTTATTAACAAACATATATACATTATATACATTCAGGTATGTAAAGTCGGACTTTGACAAGGTCAGGATTGGTTTAGCTCCTCCCACAGAACTATCATTTAGCTTTGAGAATATTTATGTATATTATATTTATATATAATATACTTGTGACTTGGATGATCCGTGTACGCTCGCTTGACAGCATTTCTTTATTTACATGACTACATCATTTAAAGAGACCAAAAATTAACTAGACAAACTACCAAATCATAATGTTAACCATTATATTTGTCGACAGATGCTGGTTTTCTTTAAAAAAAATTTTTTTTTATGGCTAGTGTGATTTCATCACGGTACACTGTAGCTTCACAGCAACACTCACATCTCTGCCATTTTCTACTGTACATGTCTACATTTTCAACAGAGTAAAACATGGCGCTGCAGCACATGTGCACATCCACTGTTAGAAGACTCAAATTGGCTGCCAATAGATCACATGACCATTATTTTCCCTTTCCATTGGTTAGTATTCAGGCCAATGCTTTTAAACTTGGGCCACGCCTGAATTGCTCATGTTCGTTTTATAATAGTGAAGATGTGCTGCAAACAGACAAATGAACAAAAACAAACTACATGCAACAATTATTTTTTAATTTAAAAGCAAGCATGCAAATAAATTTTAAATAATGAAAAAAAAAGTAATAAGTTAAAGATTTTTTTTATTAAATATTTGTGTTTATATAAAAATCCAGCAAACAGATCAATTAATTATCTAATTACTTAATAAGTAAACTATTTTTTAACAGAATTGTATGGATTTGTTTGACCTTGTATTAATATAATAAATGTCTCACACCATGAATATTTATAAAAATATATTTCACAAAGTAGGAAACAATACATGGGTATCTTAGATTACAATACGCAGAGTAAATAATTCAACATACAAGTATATAAGCGATAAAGCACAGTAGAAAATATGATCTGCATGTAAGTCTATCGTGTGGGGTCTACAGAAAACTTCCATACAGAGGATCAGTAGAAACGGAGGAGCGCACGCCGCTGTAGTGCCATTCGGAGATCTCCATGTGCAAGAGCTAACGTGCATAAAACAAAATGTCCTCAAACAAAGCTAAAGAATGTTAGCAGTGACTATGTACATGTCTTTTTTTTCCTGCTTCTTTACTATCATACAGTGTTAAACATTATGCACACATCTTCAGTTTATGATTTATGGGTTCTACGTGACTCTCTTATACACAGATCCGCTGGACAGTCCAGGGGCGTTGTGCTTGAAGTGATCACTGGTACTCTGTATACAATATATTCATATATATACACACAGGATCTCTTCTCCGTGGACTCACAGTCAGCGTCACGGACGCCCTTTACACCTGATCGTTTCATGCATTTTGTAGCTGGATTGTCACATTCACGTTTGACACGCTGCCAACAGGTAGGTGATACGGCATTCCATGGCCGACTTTCTCATGTACCAGACTGAACAGTTGTGTAAAGTATCTTTTAATAGTGTAAACTACTGTATGTAGTAAGAAGGAAATCTTTCTATAAAGCTAGCTTTCTTAAAGCGGTAAGAACACAGTAATGACCTGATACATCGTACCAGGAGGGGTTTCATGATCTAATCGATCAAATCCAAATTTCAGTTATGACACAATGAGAGACTTACTTTGACATTAGGTTTGGACCTAATATATCAAAATATGTGAGTTTGAAAACAGGTAATTTCAGTTATTAGATATACAGGAAGCGGTATCATTAATGATATAATATTTGATCAAGGAAGGTTTTATTTATTTATTTAAAAAAAAATTAAAAGGGTTTTAGCCATGACAAGGTTGTTTTGAAATTTTAGTACCACATGCGGAAACTTTAAAGTATGACCTAATTTATTGCAAACAGCATTGATTTAGACTTACAGTAAGGTTCAAGGTGAGGTTTTAGTTGTGACAATGTTTAAGGAGGGGTTTCAGTCATGATGTAATGTTTAATGAGAGGTTAAATCATGATGTAATCTTTCAGCATGGCATATATTTAAGGAGCTTCTTTTATGACATAAAAAGTGGATTCAATTCTAATGTATTATAATTGGATAGGTTTCAGTTATGACATTTTGTCTTGTTAGGAGTTACAGTTCTGACTCTTATATCTCATCAAATGAGGTCTGATAACATAATGCATCAGAAGTAGTTTCATTTATGATAGATTTGTCCAGGGTTTCAGTCATGACATGGTATATTGAGAGGGATTTTCCATCAGCTGATGTTTCTTTTGCACAGATGTGTTTACTGTAATATAACACTTGATTAAATGAAATCCTTAGCAATTTAATTCACATTTTTTAAGGTGATTTTACACCCATAATTTTGTTTTGAGAATATTATATCCAGATATTATAATAATAGTGATCCTCATGACGTGAGGCATGAAATGATCAGGTGTTAACAGGATCACTGGTGACCTCTGCAGAGACTGCAGTACTGTATTTCTAATTTTAGCATTTTCAAAAAGAGCTTTCTGGTGATGAAACAAATCAGAAAAAGAGAAACTGAAATGACACCATTTTTTATACTTGCAGCACAAAACAGACAATGAATATTCATATATTTATAAATCATACTACGCTAATGAAGTAAACACGGTTGATGTTTCCAAAATTTTTTTAAATACAACTGTATTTATGCTTCTGTAAAAAGAAGGCCTCGTTGTTTCTACATTTCTCTTTTTGTCTTCAGTTTGTTATAGGCTACTAATGTTCGAGTGTGAAACACACTAAGAGCGCAAATACAAACGGTGTATAAAGCAAGCCTCGAGGCTTCTCAAGAAATCCGGCCACTTGGTATCAAATGCTAACTCAACTAAGATCTATTAAAGCCAATATTTTACACTTATCTCACCTTTAAACATACACACATACATTCAACATAGTAGACCATATATTGCTTTTTTGTCGATTTTGTAAAGTTCCTCTCTTCCTCAGATCGGCTGGATGGTGTTAAGAAGACGTCCCGAGCCATTTTGAGGCCTAAGATTTCCATCCACATCTCTGAAACCTTTTTTTATTTCTTCTTTCTCTTTATGTGACCAACAAGACTCTTTACTTCTGCTGGTCACAGCGAACAAACGACGAGCCAAAAACACTTAATCTACAAGACTCCACAAGAATCAGTGACCTCCTATGACAGACACTGTGGTGGTGAAGTTCGGCCCCGTTATGCACTTTGATGTGGATGACTAACCCTAGGATGCTTGTCTCTAAGAGATTTGGAAAAAAAAAAAAAGCTAAAAGGTTCCCGCCATTTTGAAACAGATGTGTGTTAACCATAATGAAAAAAGTCATGAGGAAGGAAAAAAGTAATGCCTCAAGTTTCTTTGTCACTCTCGCCCACTGAGTAGAGCTCTCCAAGTCTTCTAAACCGCGGACCCCACTCTCTGAGATAATCGAAATTCTGGTCCGAATCTGAAGAAGTAGTTTCCAGTGAACTCAAAGAGCCAGCCACGGATCCCCGACCTTCATAGCCGTAGATCTGGATAGAGTCATATGGTGGTGCCGTCGGGTCGTTATCAGCTTCGTGGAGCCGGACGTTAATGAACTCATCGATGTCGACGCCATTGGCTGCGGGTCTGAGTCCAGCACGGACACTGTAGCTCAGCTCAGGTTTGATGTCTTTACGGGGCAGGAAGCCATTGATGCCGTCGGGATTCTGCAGGGTGGCAATGTCGAAGGCCTCTGTGTCCTCCTCACCTCCACCTTCATCATCATAGGTGATTATGTTCTCCCGAACGTCCTCCTCATCTTTAATAATCAGTGGCTCGCTTTTGTGACGTCGCAGAGTCACGAACAGAACCACGATCACTAAAAACATAAAGTTAATGAAGAAGATTTAGACAAACCAGAGTAACTCGTAATTTACAATCTATAGGTGCAGCCACTGGGGTTGCACAAACCAGTGCAATAAAGCGTGCTAGCCCCAACCCTGGATAAATTGGGAAGGTTGCAGCAGGAATGTCATCTGTTGTAAAACCTGTGCCATATCAAAATGCAAAAATTGCCATCCTGGATCAAATTGAGGGCCCTGCTACTGTACCAACAACCATCACCCTTTGCCAGAAGGGTACTAGTGGAAACAAAGCCACTATTGAGTGAAAGAGAAGAAAAAGAGGCATAACATGGTGTGGAGGTGAGAAATAGACATTAAATGTTGGCTGTATGGTTTGTAAAGTGAGAGAGTCAGTTGCTATGATGTAGGAGAGGAGGAAGGTAGACATACTGTATGTATATGAGACCAATTAGAGGGGGAGTAAAGCCAGGAGCATCAGAGATGGGTTCAAACTGATTACAGTGGTGTGGATGGAAAGACAAATGGTGCAGCAGTAATCCTAAGGAAAAGTATATTAACATTGTATTGGAGGTAAGGACAGTGTATGATAGAGTGATGAATGTCATGCAAGAATTTTGTAGGGGTAATGATAAAAGTTGTCAGCACATATGTTTCACAAGTGCCGTATAAGATGGAGGATAAAGATTTCTGAAGAGAGTTAGATAAAGTCATGGGGGTGTACTCAAGCAAGAACGCATGGTGCTTGGACTTGAGTGAGCAGGTTGGTTTTGCAAAAAGTATGAAAATGGTGGTAATGAATAGATGTTTTGAAAAGATGAAGGAGCACAATGTGATGGATAAGAGTGGAGAAAGACTGTATGGGGGTGGCAAGGTAACTAGATGACATTGGATGGTAGTCTGGAGCATGACCTTGCAGGTGAAGAAGTGGAAGAAATTGAGGACTCAACCAAAGATCAGATTGAGAAAGACAATTGTGAAAAGTTGTGGTGGTGAAGAGGTGCTGAATGACTGGACAACTTCTGTAGAGGTAGTGAAGAAGTCAGCTAGGAAGGTTATACAGTAGTGTAACATCTGGATGGAGGCAGGAAGATAAGGTGACTTGAGGGTGAAATGAGGAAGTACAAGAAAGGAAACAGAGAAAAAGGTTAGTCTAAACTAATTAGAATGGTAAAAAAAATAGACAGAAGTAAAAGGAGATCTAATGTAGCACAAGGTGAAGAGAGAGGTACCAAAGACTAAACAAAATGTGTACGGTGAGAAAAGTGGGAAAGTAAGGAAAAAAGGACTGCTGGCTGGTTGGCAGGACAGGAGAACTGAGCTGCAAAGGGTGTTCTGCAAATTCCAGAAATAAAGAATGCAGATAAAAATGTACTGTCAAGTGAGGAGAGTCTGTTGAGAAAATGGATGAAGAATTTGATGGTTGATGAAAATTAAGGAAAGAGGTCTTTGGGTCTCATCAGAGAAGGTAGGAAGTGTGTGGGATTAGCAAGGATAAAGAAAGAACCGCTATGAAGGGGATGTAGATTGGAAAGGAGATTGGGCCAGATGACCTCTCCAGTCATGGAGAGGATTTAGGAGAGACAGCAGTGGAGTTTATTAATCCGTATTTTTAACAAAAGCTTGGAAAGTGAGAGGATGCATAGGAAGTCGAGGAGAGGTTAACTGGTACCCATTTTCAGAATAAGGGAGATGTGTAAAGCTTTAGCAACTGCACTGAGTTGATCAGCCACTTAATGAAGTCAGCAGAAAGAGTAGTGGACGCAAGTCTGAGAGGAGAGGGGACTGTGTGAAGAATTACGAAGAGCAATATGCCTCAATGGCATATTGAAAGAGCATGTCACATGGCACATGTTTGCTCTGAAAGTACTGATGAAGAAGTATCATGAAGGCCAGAAAAGTTAGGCAAAGTGTGTGGTAGGAAGGAATGGACCAAGGTGAAGCTAGAGTTGCATCAAGAATAGGCTCTTGGCCCTTTTTGTTTGCAATGCTGATGGACAGGTTGACAGATGAAGTCAGACAGGACCTATGATGTTTGTGGATGTCATAGTGATCTGTAATGAGAGAAGGGAGCAGGGTGAGATGAGCCCAGCAGGGTGGAGGTACACCCTGGTGAGGAGGAGAATGAAAGTCAGTGAGAGTTCGTGTAGGAATGAGAGGAAGGGCAGGAGTTGGAAGGAGTAGAGGTGATGAATGTGGATGAGGTTAAATACTGGGGGCAAATGTGAAGAAGAGAGTGAAGGCAGGGTGGAGCTGGTGAAGAAAAGTGGCAGGTGATATTGGTGATAGAAAGATATCTGGAAATGTGAAAGGAAAAGTTTACAAGACAGTAAAACTAACCAGACATTTTGCATGGTTTAGAGATGGTTCTGCTGAAAAAAGGCATAAGGTAGAGCTGGAGGTGGCAAACTTTATGATTGATAGACTGGACTTAATAAAAGAGACGATGTAGGTAGGATGCTTTGTGTACAAAGTGAGAGAGGTGAGTTGAGATGGTTTGTGTGTGTGTGTGTGGAAAAGGGATGAGGAGTGTTTCAGGAGATGATGGAACCTCCAGGCTGGAGGAAAAGAAGAAGGTCAAGGAGGAGGTTTGGTTATAATTCTAAGAACTTTTTTATTATAATATTTTTTCTTTTCCACTATTATATGACATTTAAATTACTATTTCAGAATGTTCACAACAAATTGAGCTCAATCCATGATATGGAGTTAAAATAAAGAATTCCACACAGAGTATTGACCAAGAGTGATGAATCTGCAGTAAAATGAACTACAATCTAGCGCCCCTTTTAACATTTCACTGTCATGCTACAGGATATGGTTTAACTAATAAAAACAAACTTATTATCCAGATCTAATCGTTGCCTAAAGACACAATTTTCTTCAAATCATTAAACACAGTACATTCCAGAAGATGATTCCAGAAGTTCTTACCCAGCAGTAAGATGATGCAGGCAAGGATGGCAATCAATGCCCCCATGCTGAGGCCGATGGGCAGGACGAAGGCCTCGACGTTACACGACTGAACCACGCCGTCTTTACTGCAGCCGCACACTCGGATGGTTAAAGTGTTGGTGCTGCTCATCGGCGGATCTCCGTCGTCACTCACCACAATGGGCAGCAGGTACAATTCCTGTTTCTGGCGTCGAAACGAGTCGTGCTTCGCCAGGATGCTGATGGAGTTGTCTGAGGAATGAAGGTAATCTTAATGAATCTTAATGAAGACGGCTATTTACCTGAAGAATTTTAAGCCATTAAGCCATTTCAGTTTTCTTCATGGCCAACTAGATACAGCAGCTACCATGAACCCACCTTACTTTTAAAAGATTTTTAACTCAATCACGTACATATTTTTTAAATTACAGTTACAGTACTATAATGTTGGATATAAAATATTTTGACAAGGTATATTTAACAAACATAAACTTATAAAGCTATACAGTAGGGTGACATCAGAGTATTTGTACCTGATATTTATAAAAATGTTTATAATATTTATAGCCACCAGCTAACCATCTTAAGTGAAAATCTGAAATGATTTGACAAATTTATATTAAACATTAAATATTCTGAATATTTCCTGCTAATGCAAGCTTGCACATGGCAGGATTTCTGAACAGATATATAATTTTGTATTATTCATGCTAACCGTGTTTGGGTGCTTCATAAACATACTTCTGAGGTTCTACGAAATGTTCATAAATTGCTATAAAATCTGAAGGGACACTGAAACATTACGAAGCGGAAAACCCAGAAGGAGGCTAAAGAAAGTAAATAAATTAGATTTGTTCTCAGTGTTTTTTGTTAAATATTTGCTGAAGGCAGGACAATAAAACTCTGATCCTTGTGGAAATGTATTGAGTGAGGAAAGAGAAAAAAAGAGTAAAGAGAGTAAAGTTCTCCAGCTCCTTGGTGCGTCTCGGTGTTCATTATCTACTTCCTCATCATCTTTTCGCTTCATATTTGTACTTTATACTCCCACAAGAAAGCACAAATGGGTTTCTAATCGTCTAATAGTCTCAAACGTAGCGTAGATTCACGAGAGGGAGAGAGACACAATATAAAGCAGGTGGGAAGAGAAAAGCTTCGAGGTGGCGTGAACATGGAGATAATGCAGCGATGAGTGGAATAAATGAGCTCCGGAAATGACTTTTTTCATCATGAAAGCCTTCCTCGGGTCTCAAACGTATCACCTTTTATGTGAAAACAAAATGGGTCCTGAAGCAACTTTTCCTGCGGGGGGTGTGTGTGTGCGTGAGTGTGTGTGTGAGAGAGAATCCGAGCGCAGGTTTAATTCCAGTTAATAAACACTTTAATGAAAAATACCAAGGTGACGATTTTGTGTTGTTAATATCACAAAGCAATTATTTTCAAACGCTTTCCGTCGCTTTATCATTTTAATTACGGAAACTTTTTTACCCCAGCTTTATTATTTTCCTTAAAGGAGAGAAAAAGAAAAATTGCCATCAAAATATTATTTTCTTATTTTTAACACAAGAGCAAAAGCTAATCTCCACTTTCTTTTTTCACAATCGAGTCCAATTATTGCAAAACTTCCGGCACGCTAATGTCACTGTTTGGACGTCTGTTCATTCGATTCCGGGTTAATTTTCAGACAGGAACACGGCTGTGAAGTGTTTTATAGACTTATAATAAATACGCTTGTTTTAATGTTATCTTTTTTATTCTGTAACAGCACGATCACAGGGAGGTGTACGGCAGGCGATGCTCATACACTGTGTGTAAGTGGAAGGAGTCTCCAAAGCTGTAAGTTTTAGGACAGGGGAGTTATCGCCGTTTTTTATAATAAAATCAAGCTACTTTAGTTTAAATTTAGTTTATTAATGCCAAAGAGAAAAAAAAGGTTAGTGGTTCCAATTCATCTTCTTCTTCTTTATAAATCTTACATAAGTGTCTTTCTCTTGTAAAAAAAAAAAAAAAGCCAAAATACAGTTTAAATATAATTTAAATCATATTTTAATAGAATTATTTAACTTCTCCCGTTTGATCTGCTTGATTTTTCTTTCTTTTCTTTTTTTTATTCCTCTTCCAAGCTCTCCGTCATGTCGAGTCACTGATATCTATCTTTGACCATTTTCACCACAAACCCCTCGAGGCGCTTAACGCCTCGGGCTCACCGTGAAAACACGCTGACCTTACATCTGATCCTCAACAGACTGAGAGATAAAATGATCTTTTGAACAGAAAGCTTTTTTTTAAGTATTATTCTGAAAACTTGCCCAAAGAAAAAGATCCGCTTTCTGCTCTGACACTTTATTTTCATCACAGTTTATTATATCTTGTCTTTATCTCTACTCTGATCTCTACACCTCAGACAAAGACAAACATTTCTATCCTATATTCAGTCTTTTTAAACCTTGTCTGTGTTTACTGTATTTGTGTGCATATATATATATATATATATATATATATATATATATATATATATATATATATATATATATATATATGATTTTAAGGCTTTTCTTCCAGGGTCTGAGCCGATGCTGACTCTCCGGCCTGGCTGCTGTTTTTTTGTGGTCGCTGATTTCTGCTCTTCCTGTCCTCATAATCTTTGGTAATAATACGGTGTGTATCTACACTGTAATTATTCCTCACCTAGTAATTACAGTTTAAAGCGTTATCTAATCATTACCTTTGGCCTGATGATGGCAGAGCATTATTAAACTTTCCCAGAATTTGAGAGCTGAATGAAGCAGGAAATCACTGCCGTCTGCCGCTCTATTCTCAATCAACACGGTATTGAAGTGTGGGGTCAAAGGTCAATTTCTTCATAACGAAGCTGAATAGCGGCTGACCTGAAAATTCCCCGGACTCGTGCTCCATTTTCTCTCTTCTTCAGATCTGTTGCAAAAGCACATACTCTATATTTTCTCTCTTTTTAGACTTTTTTTTTTTGCCATTTTAAGGACACCGAGCTTCCATTTCATCCTCTCAGGACAGAGATTAAAAAACTTTGTGTTTTTTTTTTCTTTTTAGCACAATTTTACAGCAGATTTTCCCCATTTTTGTTTTCTTTTAGGATTATTGTTTTTAATGTTTTTATTTTAGGTCTCCTGCAAAAGACATGAAAACTACATGTTTTGCGTTTCAAACAGGAAGATGCTTTATTATTATTATTATTATTATTATTATGGGTGCAAAGTTTACAATTCTATCTCTCAGGAATTTGAATTGTTTCTTACTTTCTTTTTCTTTTTAGGAACCTTAATATTTTCCTCTTTGCCTTTAAAGCAAACTTTTTTTCCTGCCATTTTAGTTTTTTATATATGGAATTCATTTTTTTCTTTTCTTTTCTTTAAGGGCGCTAAGCTTTTATTCCTTCCACTCAGTATTAAGGTTTATTTTCTTTTTCTTTTTAGGGAAAAAACTTGTACCCATTTGCTTTGATTTGTTTTTTTTCTTTCCTTTTTAGGATACTTTATAGTTTTTTTTGTCTTTAAAGTGTAAAACCTTTATTTGCTTCCATGACATTTGCTTTATTTGTTTGATGTCCTACTCTTTTTAAAAGAAAAAAATTTTTCTCTTTCTTTAAGAAATGAAAGTAAAAATTTTCCTCCTTTTATCTTTTTTAAGTGGGATCTTCTCATTGTCTGCATCTTATTTATTTACTTATTGATTTTGTTATTATTATTTATTTATTTACTCATTCATGTAATGGGGGAAGTCTCCTTTTTTCCTCATTTCATAAGACTTTGCTGGGTGTTTCAAATTCAAATTTTATTTGTCACATACACAGTCATACACAGTCATACACAGTACGATATGCAGTGAAATGCTTACACGACCGCCAGTGACCTTAAAAAGAGAATTAAAGTTTTATAGTAAGAAATAAATATGAATAAAAGAAATACGATAGAAAAATTACAATTTAACTAGAATAAAAATAGAAGTATACTGTACATAAAATAGAAATAAAAATAGAAATATACTGTACAATAGAATAATTTTTTTTTATTGAAATTTGGTGGAAGAAATATGGTGTGCAAGTATGCATAAAAAAGTGTCTTATTAAGGTGCCTTATTAAAGTGTCTTTGTGCAAAGGTCCAGAATGTAAACATGAACATGTGAGTTTAGATGTGAAGTGTAGATGTGCATAGTGTCCATTGATGTTAACAGATTGTATTAGTCCTGTGTTGTGGTGTGGTTGAGAGACCTTATCGCCTGCGGGAAGAAGCTCCTCCTCAGTCTCTCTGTGTTGGCCTTCAGGGAGCGGAAGCGCTTTCCTGACTGCAACAGAGAGAACAGTCCATTGATGGGATGGTTGAGGTCCTTCACGATCTTCCAGACCTTGGTCCAGCACCGCTTGGTGTAGATTGAGTGCAGGTCAGGGAGCTTGGTGCGGATGATGCGCTCAGCTGAGCACACCACCCTCTGTAGAGCTCGTCTGTCCTGCATGGTGCTGTTCCTGAACCAGATCGTGATGTTTCCCGTCAGGATGCTCTCTATGGTGCAGGAGTAGAAATTCCTGAGCACCTTGGAGGGCAGTCTGAAGTCTCTCAAGCGTCTTAAGTGGTACAGATGCTGCCGGGCCATCTTTACCACGGTGTTGATGTGACAGAACCATGCCAGGTCCTACGTGATGTGAACACCAAGGTATCTGAAGCTGTCCACTCTCTCCACTGGGCGCCTGGTGATGACGGGGGTCTGGTAGTTCCTCTCCTGCTTTGTACTGAAGTCCACTATCAGCTCCTTTGTCTTGCTGACGTTCAGGAGGAGATTGTTCCTCTGGCACCAGTCCTCCAGATTTCCAATCTCCTCCAGGTAGGCCTACTCATCGTTGTTCGTGATCAGGCCGACCACGATAGTGTCGTCAGCAAACTTGATGACGGCGGTGGAGTTGGTAGTGGCTACGCAGTCATAGGTATAGGTATAGTCATAGGAGTACAGCAGGGGGCTCAAAACACAACCCTGGGGGGGCTCCAGTGCTGAGAGTGAGGGAGGCTGAGACATGTCCTTGGTGTGCCTGTGGTCTGCCAGTTAGGAAGTTGGAGATCCACTGACACATGGATGAGCTGAGTCCCAGGTGCTCCAGCTTGGTGGTGAGTGTGGAGGGAATTATGGTATTAAATGCAGAGCTGTAGTCGATGAAGAGCATTTTCACATAATTCCGCCTCCGAGTGTCCAGGTGAGTGAGTGATGTGTGGAGGAGATTTGAGATTGCATCATCTGTGGAACGGTTTGGCCGGTAAGCGAACTATAGTGGGTCGAGTGTGTCCGGTATTGAAGAGATGATGAAGTCTCTGACCAGGCGCTCAAAGCACTTCATCACTACTGAGGTGAGGGCTACAGGGCGATAGTCATTGAGAGAAGCAGGATGTGGTTTCTTTGGGACAGGAACAATGATGGACTCTTTGAAGCATGTGGGGATCACTGACTGAGATAATGAGATGTTGAATATCTCAGTGAACACAGGTGCTAGCTGTGTGCTAGGTGCTAGACTTGAGATGCCGTCTGGTCCTGCTGCTTTCATGGTGTTCACTCTCCTGAAGGCTCTCCTCACGTCATGCTCGGTGATGATGAGCGCGTTTCCGGTGCTGGCAGTGTCTACCTGTCTGCAGCCATTAGCGCCGTTAGCATTAGCATCACTAGCGCCTTTAGCTGCAGCCTCGGAGCGAGCATAGAAAGTGTTCAGCTCGTCTGCCAGAGTCGCGTCCGCATTCATCATACCGGTTGTTGGTGTAATAATCCGTAATTGTCCTTAGTCCCTGCCACAGGCTCCTAGAGTCACTCTGTTGGAGTTGTGACTCTAGGTTTCTCCCATAGCGCTGCTTCGCCTCTTTCACCGCTTTCCACACATTGTATGACGCAGCCTTGTACTGTTTCATGTCCCCCGACGCAAATCCCGTGTGCGGTGCGAGATCTCAGAGCATCGCGGATGGTTTTATCCACCCACGGCTTCTGTTTGGGAAATGTTCTGATAGTCTTTTTCTCCGCTGTATCATCCGCTAACTTCCCAATGAATCCCACAACCACTTCCGTAAACACGCTGACGTCATCATCGTAGCTGCTTCTGAACATGTCCCAGTCTGCGTCATCGAGTGCGTCCTGTAACGTGGCCACCGATTGGTCCGTCCAGAAATATTTATTAAAATAAAAGAAATTTTTTTTTTTCATCTTAAATGCAATGTAGTTTTTCCTTCTCTTATTGACCCCTCCTTATTTTGCAGTATGAACGTGTTCTTCCTCTGGTGTTGAAATCTTCACGTGAAACCGTTACGGACAGACGGAATGTTATGAAAATATCTCACCTCCAGCCCTGACATCAGGGATTGTCGGAGCAGCGTGGGTTTTTCTGTGCAAGTAACGTACACTAACGTCTACCTGCTAAATGACACGAGACTCACCAAAGCAGTCATGGTATTTAGCAAACAAACGTCGAGCCATCTGTCACAGCAGCACGGCTCTATATGATCACCCACGCTGAGCTCAGACACGGATGCCGTTCATTTGCTTTCTTTCGAAATGCACCGGAGAGTAAAAATACTAGCTGATGTCCAGGCTAATGCACAGCTGCTAACTTTCAGGGACGCTAATTCCACCAGATCTCCCCTCCAGTCACAACAAACCCACTCGACTGGCTTCCACACAAACTGTGGCACGACCAACATGAACAATGTGACTGTTCCTTCACACACACACACACACACACACACACACACACACGAACAATGGCTCGGTGTCTCAAAGTCAAGTATATAATAGAGTTATCTGTTCTGCATTCTGATTGGTGAAAGTACTTAAATTCCACTCTGTCTTTCTTTCTGGGCTCTTTCCTCCTATAATGAACCTCTCTCTCTCTCTCTCTCTCTCTCTCTCTCTATATATATATATATATATATATATATATATATATATATATATTGTGTGTGCATTAGTAGGCAGGGTCCAGAGCGCAGGGTCAGCAATTTTACGGCGCCCTGGAGCAGACAGGGTTAAGGGCCTCGCTCAAGGGCCCAACAGCTGCAACCTCAGAGCTGGGGCTCAAACTGCCAATCTTCTGATCCGTAACTCAGAGCCTTAACACACTGAACCACCACTGCCCCCAAATAAGAGTTAAGAGCCTTGCTCAAGGGCCCACCAGTGGCAACTTGGTGGTTGTGGGGTTTGAACCTGTGACCTACCAAACCGTAGTCCAAGTCCTTAACCACTGAGCAACCCCTGACCCTAGGGCAGACCTGGGCAAAAGGTTGCTTGGAATTAAGAAAATAAAAACCTACTTTCAAAATTCACATCTCCATCTAAAACATTCAACCTGACTTTCATGCACTTGTTAATACCCCTCTCTCAACTACACGGTTTCGCGCGGTGGCCATAAGTACGGTTCATCATGATTCACCGCGAGTTTTTGGCGCTGTGAGTACGTCTCCATCTTTCCGCGCGAAAAATTTAACATGTTTAATTTTTTTGCCGGTCCTCGCGGAAGCTTGCGGTCCTTACAGAACTTCATCGGCGGGCAATCGTGGTGCCTCACGGTGCCTAACTCCACATCTCACCATGAGTCAAACTGCATAGTTGAGATAGGGGTATAAAGCTCAACAGAGGCTAGATTTCTCACACTGAACAAGAAAAAAACACTGAAACATGTTTACTTTGATTTTTTTCTGCCCTGTTTGGCAGTTGGACAAAAATGTTATGAGGTATGTTACTGTACATTATTATTGGCATACAAAGTCATTGTGGCATCTTAATAGAAAGCTAAGAAAGTTAAAAACAGAAAGCATTGTGGTGTTAATGTGACTGAAAAAGAGTTGCACACTTACAAAAAAACTAAATTTATTCAGTGAAATTATGCAAAACAATGGTAAAACAACCTCACTCTCTCATTATCTAACAATAACACATACTCTTAAAAGCTTCTGTAAAGAATGACATTTACTTATTTCAATGTAGAAATAAAATTAATAACCATAACCAGTAGATTTCAAACTTTTGGCCCGGCCCTCTACAATATTTTCTGCTTCTCATTTCGCCCGTGAGGAAAAATAATTGCCCACCCCTGCCCTAGAGGGACATTTCCATCCCTCTATCTCTCACCATTTCTTCCAATACACACCCTCTCTCTCTCTTTCTGTCTGTCTATCTGTTCATTTTCCCTGCTTTGATTCTTTTTCTTGATCCCTCCATACTTTTTCTGTCTTACTCTATTCATATTTATTCATCTGTCTCTGTCGCTTTCTCTCTCTCTTCACCTCTACATCTCTCTGCCTCTCTCTGTCTTTCTCTAGTTCCTTCACCCCACACTAACGTATTTTTATATTTCTCTCTCTGTCTTATTGTATCTGTATCTTCTATCTTTATCTCCTCCTATCTTTGTCTCTGTGGCTCTATTGTCCTTTATTGTCTCAAATTGATCCTTTATCTCTCTTTTTCTCTCTCATCTCCCTCCTTTGTATCTACTGTATCTCTCTCCTCTCTCTCTCTTTTTCCCTGTCCCTCTTTGTCTTTCAGTCTAGGTATTTCTCCATATAAAATCTTTCTTATCTATCTATCTATCTATCTATCTATCTATCTATCTATCTATCTATCTATCTATCTATCTATCTATCTGTGTGTGTGTGTGTGTGCGCGTGTGTGTGCTGTTTGTTTCTCACCAAAGTTGTTTTTAATGGTGAAGTTCGGGTTGTTCAGCATCTCCAGTCTGTAGTGAAAGGTGTGTCCTTGAGCTGGATTGTCTCTGTCCACAGCGCTGATGGTCTGGATCAACTGCACACACACACACACACACACACACACACACACACACACACACACACACACACACACACACACACATAGAGAGATGAGTCCTCACTCAGAAAGACAGCACCCTGTACAGGATGAAAAATTCACTTTCCATCCACTTCTGAAACTCGAACCCTTTATCCACGCACCACGTGCTGTCATTCTCACATTTCTCCCCCTCGATCCTTCTTCGTCCATAAATCTGCCAGAGCGGCTCAGAACAAACTGTTTCTCTTCATGACGGACGGCTCGTTCAAACTTAGAAACCTGACACAATGCTTGTCCTTGTTATCTCATGGAATATAAAAACCTGGCGGAGAAGTGAGTGCTTTAGTGAGATGGAATGCGAGTGATGCTGAAGGATGCTGAGGTAGCGAAAGGACGCTTAGACCTGATACCTTTAACATCCTTCACTTTTTGATTTGATTTGATTTTTTTTTTCCTGATCTGGTTAGGTCCAATCTGGAATGAGATGTCGGAGCCAAGCGAGAGTTTTCAGTCTATGAATGGATGTTACTCAGGTGAGACCCTCAAGGGTGGATGTTTATACCATTTAAGATACCTGTTAAATTTAACCCTGGTGCATTTGTATTTTATGCTGGTTTGTTTTAAATCAATTGCAGCAACTGTTCAAAAACTCATTGAGAGAAAGAGAGAGAGAAAGACAGGTAGAGAAACAAAGAGAGAAAGACAGAGAGAGAGAGACAGATCATCGGCTGCTTCAAAGCGACAATGGCGAAGGAAACACTTCCTAAGACTTCATGAGTAACAACTGACTGATACTGTAACACAAAGTACGATTTAAATTTTAATACAGCCCTGGAGTTCTAACAAACATACATTCCTACAGTAAAGTGTGTTAAAAGGATGTTCATTAGTCCAACGGTTTTGGAGTCCAACAGTTATGTCAATATTATATATAATAGTATATAGTCCAGGCGGCATGGTGGTGTAGTGGTTAACACTGACATTACGATACATACTTTGGTAAACGGTACATGTACTGTAGTATGGTACTATGGAACACAGGATACTGTCAAAAATATGATAGACTGTACATGTTTACGTACCATAATGGTAATAATTATATAGTATGGTACCATTGTACTGTCTGTATGTAACAATACTGTAATTAAATACTATAGTGTATGTTGAAACTTTTAATATTACATACAATAACATGATGCTGTCTGTATTATACCATACATGTACAGTAGTATGTGCTAACATATCTAATATGCTACAAATGTACAAACATGCTATATTAGATATCTTTTTGTAGCCACTGTTGTACCAAAGTATTGTGGTACTCACCACAGCACTACCACGGTACCCACTGATGTACCACAGAACCTACTCTGGTACTCTATAAAGTCCTGTGGTGCCTATTACTATGATGTCTGGAGTACCACACTAATACTATAGAACTGTATATACTGTAGTAAACTATAGTAGTAAACCATATTATGGGGTTTATTCAGTAGCGTCTGGAAACTACAGACAGGAGGATGAAATGTCATCTTTGTCTTTGCTGTCAAATGTAATATGATGTAACATTAAAGCAAGAGCAAGACGGCTGGGATTGAAATTGAAATAAATCTCACAGGAGTCTAGGATACATATTGCCAATATATTGCCGCATGGAGTCTTGACTTTGATTAGGATTCGGCAGGGTGACGGGATAGGGGTGTCCTGGGATGGATCAAGGTTCTTTTGTCCCGCTTTGGGTCTAAATCCTTTTGATTTATCAAGGAAACTCTTGCTCTTTATTCTAGCATGTTCTGCACATTACGACCAGACCGAGAGCTTAAGAAACTAAAAGACATCCATTAAAATTTCAGGTATAAAAGTGTACAAGTTGGTTCAGATTAGTTAGTTTTATTATTTCTATTTATTTATTTATTTATTTATTCTATGTACTGTATAGTTACTATTCAATCATTCAACCTGATAGAATTTCTGACTTCTGAGAATGAAAAAACTAATAAAAACACACACACATTATCTCTGAATTCCTCATTCACGCCATCCTCTGTGAATACAATACATTACATCGCATTCAAGGAGTGTGTAGTCGTGTTTCCTCTAGATCAATCGATTCAGAGACATTATTTGGTTAAATCTATGACACTGACCTCACAGAGAGGCCGTACCGGGAATGTGTAAGACTTTATAACCTCATGATCGTTAGCGTTAGCCTACACTTCTCCTACAATTTTGAGTTCCTATCTGAGAGTTAAATTAAACACAGGATTATTTTAAGAAAGTCCACAAGTTATTTAATGAATAAAAAGAAAAATGTCTATAACTCAAAGTTTAAAATTTAATTAGAGCCGGTTTACATTCATCATTTCCCTTTCAGAGGTTCTGAAGTTAAAACGTCTCGGGTTACTTTGCTATAACCCTGTTCCCTGAAATCCCGGGAACGAGATGCTGCGTGAAAACGCTATGGGAACACCTTTTCGCGTTGCCGGTTGTGAAGCATGTGTGTATCAAACAAGCCAAATTTTGCCTTATATAACCTCGGTCAGGTGACGTCATCTGATGAGACGCATCTGCAGGTTATAAATAGGAGTAAACCGGAAACATTCCTCAGATTGATTTGTCTGAAGGGACGTCCGGTCACATAGGCAGTGCGGCATTGGAGAGAAGCATCTCGTTCCTGCCTTTTCATGGAACAGGGTTACAGCAAAGTAACCCGAGACATTCCCTTTCAAAGGCTGCGTGAAAACGCTATGGGAACGAGAATACCAACGCCGCCGCTCTGCAAGTGTCTGGACCCCAAGGTTGTGTAGCGTGTGCGCACAAGGCTGAGGACGTCTCAGAACTATCTCTGGGATGCTGACTCGAGGACCCGTGAGCCCGGAGTAGCATGAACATCCAGGCTATAAAATCTGACAAATGTGTGCGGAGAGGACCAACCTGCCGCGGCACACACTTGCTGCAGGGGAATACCTCTTTCAAGCGTAATAGCTGAGGCTATCCCCCTGGTTGAATGCGCCGTAATTCCTAGAGGCGAAGTGAGCCCACGCGCCTCATAGGAGAGGGAAATAACATCTCTCACCCAGTGTGACAGGGTCTGTGTAGTGGCAGCCGCCCCCCGGTTGCGCCCCCCTCCATAGCATATAAAAAACTGCTCTGACTTACGCCACTGGCTGGTGCGGTGGACGTAAATCTGAAGACCACGTACTGGACACAGTAAGTGAAGTCTCTCCTGCTCCGGAGCTGTAAAAGGCGGAGGACAGAAGGCTTCAAGAACAACAGGGTGCATGGTTGAGAATGGAACTTTCGGAAGATAGTTCGAGTGAGGATGCAAAATGGCCTTGACTAGCCCAGGGGCAAAGTCTAGGCAGGATGGGGAGACTGACAAGGCATGCAGATCTCCAGTCCTCTTCAGAGAGGTATTGGCCAACAGAAAAAAAAATCTTAAGGGTCAGAAACCTGACAGGCGCTGACTCTAGTGGTTCGAAAGGGTGTCAATTAGACCTTCGAGCACAATAGCTAAATCCCACGAAGGGACTATGGCTCTAGTGGGTGGCCTCAGCCGTTTAGCTCCACGAATGAAACGGGCAATTAAAGGGTGTTTTCCCACAGTAACCCCATCAATCAGAATGTGGTAGGCTGAAATAGCAGCTACGTACGTCCTGAGAGTACTAGGGCACAAGCTCGGGGACAAGTTTTCCTGCAGAAACTCCAGAAACTCTAATATGATATATTTATACACTGAAACAATTTGGCAGTGGACTGGGTCTACCTCCTTCGTCATGCACCAACTTTCAAATACATTCCATTTAAGAGAATAAGCTCTTCTAGTGGAGGGAGCCCTAGCACAGAATAGTCTAAATTATGCTGGCTGGAAGACCAGCTTGACTTAGTTGGTCCCGTTCAGGGGCCAAACGTGAAGGTACCAAAGCTTGGGCCGGGGATGAAACATTGTCCCCTGAGACAAAAGATTCCACCTCACTGGAATCACCCATGGTGAGCTGTCGAGGAGAGATATTAGATCCGAGAACCACACTCTGGTCGACTATCAGGGCGCTATCAATAAGAGGCGCAAAAGCTGTTGACGGACCCTCGCCAGGACTCCCGGGAGCTATCGGAGGAAACACATAAAGGTATGAATTGGGACACATATGGGCCATAGCATCCAGACCATGGGAGCTGAAAGAGTCAGAGAGTAGTAAAGGGCGATCTCTCCATCTCGCTATTTCTTGCAAGGCAAAGAGTCTGCTACATGAAATCTCTCCCAGATTGACTGACTACTTCAGAGTGGGGTTTCCATCGCCCGTGTGTCAGAGCTTGACTGAAGGGCACATCTGCTCCCACATTCATATGCCCTGGAATGTAAATCGCCCTGAGGGACAGGAACTTGTCCTGTGCCCAAAGCAGAACCTGGTGCGCTAGGTTATTCAAGCGGCGCGAGCGCAGTCCACCCTGGCGATTAATATGAGACTACCGTAGTGTTGTCCACCTGCACTAGGACATGGTAGCCTCTCAACTGCTGGAGGAAGTGCTTTAGGGCCAGAAATAGAGCCATCATTTCGAGGCACTTGATGTGCCGCGCAAGAAAATGACCTCTCTTGGGCTGGATGGCCATCTAAGACCACACCCCAGCCCGTGAGGGAAGCGTCTGTTGTTAGCATCTTGATGTTAGATGTTCGGCATCCTGAAATATGACAGGAAAAAAAATGAAAAACTAACACTTTATTGGAGACCGGTGTGGCAGAAACACCAGTGGTTGCGGAGCAATAATACCCACCTCCTGGGGGTGCTAGGGAGAACTCTTCATTCTCTAAAGGAATTCTATGTGCCTCTCCCCTTTGGGAGGCCACCCCCATGGTCCTGGGCACATGAACCTCAGGGCTTCTTTGTGAAGAAGACAATATGCCAGACTGACTTCTTTTGAGGCGGATTGCGAAGCGCGGCGAGGCTTGTTCATATAACCTCGCCTCATGAACCTAGTGGCGACCGAGTTAATGACATCGCCAAGCAGGCCGGAAGGCGAGATGGGGGCATCAAGGAGGAATGGACGATCCTTATCCTACATGCCCCTGAGATTCAGGCACAAGTGCCGCTCCGCGGAAACTATCGCAGCCATAAAATGGCCGATAGCACGAGCTGTCTGCTTTGTTGCACAAAGAGACAAGTCTGTGGCTTGGGGTAATTGCAGAATGCCCTATCCTGAAGAGCCCCGCCAGTGCTCAAGTCTCTCAGCAGGTCAGCCTCGTAGGCCTGCAAAACTGCCATGGTGTGCAATGGAGTATCAACCTGACCTGCTACCTGAAAAGCTTTTTCCTCCAGGGAAGATGAAAGTCTACACAGCTTGAAAGGAAGTATTAGCTTTTCAGGGAGGATGATGTCCCAGGAGAGAGATCTTCTATCTGGGTGTCATCATATAACCCCGCGCTTCCACATCAACTATATTTAAATAAATAAATAAGTCGATGGCACGAAAACACGGGATGAATACAGCTTACTCCATGAAAGGGTTAACTCATGGAGATTGCTAAGAAAAGGGAAAGAGCTTCGTTGAGGCTCCGCCCCCCGGCCACCCGACAGAACCTGCCATCTAAATGTCCAGTGCTTGGAGGCTATTTCCATCTCCGCGGAAGCGAGAGAGGATGTCTATCCTTGCCCATTCACAAGAGGAATTTCCCGATCCGGCGAGGGCGTGAGAGATAGGAGGGGAAATCCGTCTCCCGCAGCTATGCCGGATGCACGCATTTTAAGCCCCAGGAATGTGTCGCAGTTCGAAGCTTCTCAAGGAATGTGAGGTGCACGTGGAGCACTTTAATCAAAGCAGTAAGTGTAGAGATCGCCCTCCAATATGGATTTGTAACACACGGAGGGTCATCTCATTTAAAACTCTGTCATATAGGTGAATTAAACACTTTCTTTATATTGCTGGTTTAAACACAGACACGCAAACACAACTAGGCTGTCATGAAGATCTCAGGAACGTGTCCGGTTTACTCCAATTTATAACCTGTGTGTGTGACTCATCAGATGATGTCACCTGACAGAGGTTATATAAGCCAAAATTTGGCATGTTTGATACACACATGCTTCACAACCGGCAAGCTTTTTGTGAGAAACAGCTCTGGATCAGCTGAATGTAGCATTTAAACACAATGAACACGTCAACTTAAAAGGCGAACACCACTGATGCATCATCATTTACCTGACCGGGTTTTCCATTTTCACAGAGAAAGGTTTCAAACTCGTTGGGAAATTCAGGAGCGTTGTCGTTTATATCCAGCACTCGGATGGCCACGATCGCTCTGGAGATCTGGCTGTGGTTCCCTAAAACAGAAGATTATGAAGATTAAAGATTAGATATACATTTACAGTATAGTCCAAATTGCACACAGTAACTCTTTCTCTATACAAAGGTAACACTCAACATAGTCTCCATCACAGGCCATGCATTCGCACCGTTGTTGAATCCATGCTCTCAAATCCTCCTTGAAAATCTCCTTTGACACAGTTGATGGTCTCCTACTGTGTGGGTTGTCTTCAATCCTGGTTTCCCCTTTTTTAAATTCCTTCATCCATTTGTGCACATCGCCCTTGTCAAGAGTTTCATCTCTGTAAACATTGATGGTCTCACAGTCCAAGACCATCAACTTACAGATTTGTGAAAGAAGATTCAGGAGGTGGGATGCACGGCTCGTGATGGAGAATATGTTGAGTAATACCTGTGTACATCAGCGGCTCCCCACCCTGGTCCTGAATGACCCCTGGCCTGCACGTTTTAGTGTTTCCATGCTCTGCCGCACCATCGTCTGTTCAGAAAAGTTTCTTAATTAGTTGATTTGTTAAATTAGATGGGGTCCAGGATTGGAAACCAGTGGTATAGAGGAAGAGTCACTCTAGTAACATCAATAATAATAATAATAATAATAATAATAATAATACAGAAACTTTCCTTTTCACATTTTCTCTTCTATAGTGAGATTTTTTCATCAGTCCGAGATGTTCCACTTCATCTCGCGTGCAAACGAGGATTGCAATTAAAAAACCCTGATCATATTTCATGTGCTTTTAAAAAGTTCTCTGTACAAACACATACACACATGTTTTATACATAAGCCTAAAAACTATGAATATTTATCAAATGTAGCAAGTCATAGAAGGAAATAAAATGCTTTTTAATTAGATTAGGATTTTTTTATTAGAATTATTCCTTCATCGCTGCTAATTTAAAGTCCCTTCTGAGGACCCGGTAAATGATTGGATTTAATCAGTGTTGCACCCACTGACTTTTATCGCAATTATCATTTGGTTTTGGCCTTTGGCGTGCCTACAGCTGCTTTGAGAACTGATTCCTTCAGACGCGAGATAATAAACCACGCGACGCATCGAAGCTAAATTACCAACGGCGGATAAGTGGAATTAGCGGGGAATCATCAAGCTTTAAATGTCAGACAAATGAAAGACTTGTTAACAATGCTACTTGCAAGACTGAAATGTTTCTCTAAAATTTATGTTTCCTTGGCAAATTTCAGGAGATCGAGGGTTAAAAATTGGATTTAATCACACTGGGATATTCTTTGTAATGATGTACAGTAGTTTTGAGTCCTTCAAGCGTGGAGGTGATAAAAATGATAAAACACACAGCTCCATCACACAGAGTGAGACTGGTGTATTCGGTAAAGAAATACTAAAGGGTTGTCCAAATCAAGTAAACATAAAAAAAAACAGAATTTTTCCATAAGGGGAAGTATGTTTATGTAACATGTATGGAAGGAGTATCCACTATAAGCGCTTTGTATCACTAACTTTCTCTTTAGGACAGAGGGGTGTACATATCTCGTGTTGCTCTTCTTTTTCATCTTATTAACTTCTAAGGAGAGAGAGAGAGAGAGAGGAGAGTCTGGTGAGGGAAAGATCATTTATAGCTGCTATAAAGTAAGTGAGAACAGGAAGTGAACTTGTTCCATGGACATTTCATAAAATGATATAAAAAGTAGTAAAAGTTTAAAAAAGTTTATAAAAAACTGTATAAAATGAAAAAGAAGAATAAAAAAGATTAAGGGTATGAAATTGTCCAAATTTCACCAAACAGCAAGTCCATTAACATATTATTCATTATTCGCCGAACGTTTAGTCGATGGAAACATTACGATCTGTGAGAAACATTACAGTGAGGCTGTTTAGACGAGACATTCCTCATTAAATGTTTAAGCATGTTCCATTTAAACATGTTCTTTCTCTTACAAATGGGGAAATGAGGATCAGGATATAAACACGCTTTCTCCTTGCGTCCTGTCGCACTCGTTGTCACACCAGCGTGGACATGAGAAGGCCCGCGTTGTCGGTTCTGCCTAAACACGCCGAGTTTAAACAGCTTTCATTGTCACTGAGGAATATAAGACATTAAACACTAAACACTGGGGATCTGCTGTTAATTGTCCTGAGCAGTGTTTAATCTGTGTGTGTGTGTGTGTGTGTCTTTTAGATCCCCACAACATTGTTGTGTTGTGTATGTTGTGTATCATATATTTTTATAAAAATATGTGAACCTACGAACTAATTAATTAATCAATCAATTCAAAGTAGTAGTAGTAGTAGTAGTATTTATAATTATTTTTAATATTAAGTGCCAACCCTTATATCTTTTTTTAAAATATTATATTTCTTTAATTTATTTTAAATGTTTCTGGTTATTTATTCCCATACATTATTATTATTATTATTATTATGCTATAGCATGTATACTGTATTTATATGTAGTTTACTTTATAGAGGTCCTGTTGTATTTCAACCTGTTGATATATTTATACAATAACTAAAACTATTATTTATGTTTGTAAATGAAACATCTTAATAATTTTTTTTTTAGAATAATGAGAAATTGGTTGGACATCTCAGTTGTCACGGTGATGATTCAGCTGATCTGACATTGCATCATATTTATTTATTTGTTTGTTTGCTTATTCTGTAATCTATTAGTTTGATGTTTGTTTATGGATGCCAGTGTGACAATGTGGCATTGCTGATGTAATTAAATTCTGCCTTTGTTTGTTTGTTCGTTTGTTATTGTATTTGCTTATTGTGTGATCTATTAGTCTGATGCCTGCTGATGGCTGTCACTGTGATGATCACCACATGGCATTGCTCCTGTAATTAAATTTCATCCTTTATTTCTTTCCTCTCTTGTATGTTTATTTCTTTATTTTAAAGTTGTATTAAAACGTCACTTACGGATTTCTGTCGCGGTCACGGTGATGTTGTGCCACGTATCGGTCTCGCGGTCCAGCGGTTTGGCTAATGTGATCTTCCCGTCGTCCACGTGGATATTGAACTGCCTCTCCAGATCTGTGTGCCGATCGATAGAGTACCTGTCAGAGAGAGAGACAGAGAATAGGGGAGAGAAAAGAGCAGACGGCTAAATGAAATGTGCATTCACTTCACGTCTAACCAAATAAAGGCGCGGTACACATGCTTCACTTAATGCCCGGCTATCCATCAGCCGATTCCTGTAGGTTAGAATATGGTAAAATCAGCAGGGCTTTAATAATCCGCTCTGAGGATGAGTGATGGTGGGGATGGACATTAACGCCGCAGCAGGGATGACATCTGAAATGTTTTGCACTGCATGTCATCATGGAAGCGCATTAATTTGAGTTATTATTACCTGCACCGCCTCGTAGCGTGGTTACATGTTATACTTACAGCGAGCTGGAGTGAAGATTTAAAACACTGAGTTTATTTCCTTTCAGTTTCCCATTTCTAATAAACTGCTGACTGTAACCGCTCCCGTCATTCCAGTCCGACTGTACATGATTTAAACCGACAAGAAACTGCTTTACTCTTTTGAAAAGAAATAGGAAAATAGTTGTCAGGCTGAATAGCTATATACCAATAGCTTGGGAACAAATTCTGTTGTATTGGTTAGCACTGTCGCCACGCACATCCAGGATCCGGGTTCGATTCCCATCACTGTGTGCACTTTGCATGTTCCATTTCAAAGGCTTCTCTCGATGCTGCGTGAAAACGCTATGGGAACTATTTTGTCCTGTTGCCGGTTGTGAAGCATGTGTGCAAACACGCCAAATTTTTGGCTATATATAACCTGGGTCAGGTGACGTCATCTGATTAGGCGCAGCTGCAGGTTATAAATTCATTTGTATTTACCTTGTTGTGAGTGTGTCTGTGTTTAAACCAGCAAAATAAGAAAGTGTTTAACTCACCAATATGGCGGAGTTTAAACTAGATATCCCTCCGTGTGTGATAATCCATATCGGAGGGCGATCTCTACACTGCTTCGGTTAAGTGCATTCCTTGAGAAGCTTCGAGCCGCCGCGCATTCCTGGCTTAAAACTCGTGCATCTGACAGAGCTGCGGCAGACGGAGATAACCTCCTTTCTTTCGCGTTCTCATCACGGGAATTCCTCTCTTGCTTCCGCGGACATGAAAATAGCCTTAAACACTTAAAAACATTAGATGGCAGGTTCTGTCGGGTGGCCGGGGTCGGAGCCTCAACGACGCTCTCTCCCCTTTCTTAGCTCTCTCCATATGAGTTAACCCTTTCATGGAGTAAGCTGTATTCATCCCGTGTTTTTCCTGCCATCAAGTTATTTATTTATTTAGATATAGTTGATGTGGAAGCGCGGGGTTATATGATGACGCCCAGATAGAAGAGACGCTTCACAGGCTATCTCTCTCCCGGGACATCATCCTTCCTGGAAAGCTTATACTTCCTTTCTAGCTGTGTAGACTTTCATCTTCCCTGGAGGGAAAAGCTTTTCAGGCAGTAGGTCAGCTTGGTGCTCCTCTGACCTCCTCATGGACCCCAGCATGTCAGGTCAGGCCACATCTGCTCCACTACCGTCACACTCAACACTGGTGTACCACAGGGTTGTGTGCTAAGCCCCTTCCTTTACTCCCTCTTCACCCACGACTGCAGACCGGTGTATGGATCCAACAACATCATCAAGTTTGCAGACGATACTACGGTGATCGGCCTCATCAGCAACAACGATGAGTCTGCCTACAGGGAGGAGATCAAGCACCTGGCCACTTGGTGCACGGACAATAATCTGCTCCTTAACACCAAGAAGACCAAGGAGCTCATCGTAGATTTTAGAAAAGGAGGAAGAGCTTCACATGAACCCGTTCACATCAACGGAATGGTTGTTGAACCTGTCCCATCCTTCAAGTTCCTGGGGACCCACATTTCAGAGAACCTATCCTGGTCCACCAACACCTCTAGCCTGGTCAAGAAGGCTCACCAGCGCCTATTCTTCTTAAGAACACTTAAGAAGAACCAGCTGTCATCATCTACTCTGGTGAACTTCTATCGCTGCACAATAGAAAGCATCCTAACCAACTGTGTCACAGTTTGGTATGGAAGCTGCTCTGTTGCTGAGCGCAAGGCACTGCAGCGGGTGGTGAAAACTGCCCAGCGTATTATAGGGACTCCACTTCCAGTCATCGAGGACATTCAAAGGAAGCACTGTGTGCGTCGAGCACGCAGTATTCTTAAGGATTACTCCCACCCCGCCCACAAACTGTTTTCTCTTATGCCTTCTGGTCGGCGCTTCAGGTGTCCCAGGTCAAGAACTAGCAGACTGAGGAATAGCTTCTTTCCCAGAGCTATCTCCTTATTGAACTCTGCCCCCCACTGACACCTGCCCACCCCTCACACACCCCTATACACTTCCCATTACTCTATTTACACTTTACACTATTTAATATGGACTGCACTACAATGTACACACCTATTTTGAAAACACAAATATCCATGCACAACATATTTGTAAACTTCTGGTTGAATATACATTCACACATGTCTATTGATAAATTCCTGTACATTATGTTCATATGTACATTATGTTCATATCATATGTAAATTCCTGTCTATAGAAAATAGCAACTTGTACATTATGCCCATATCTATTTGAAAATTCCCAGTAACAGTAACTTGTATATATTGTTCATACACTGTAAATTTATAATTATAGTCACTTGCAATCTGTATACTATGATCATATAGTATCCTGTTCATTATGTTAATATCTATTTGCAAATTCCTGCCTACAGTTAATAGCAAATGTACATACGGTTCATCCATTGTAAATTTATAACTATAGTTACTAGTAATCTGTATATTATACTCACATAATATCTTTCTTTAATAGCTACCCATAGCTTCTCCCTGCACATATCCCTTTTTTTTTCTAAATGTATACCTTTATCCTGCACTTTCTGCTAATTGCACTTCTGGTTAGACCTAAACTGCATTTCGTTGCCTTGTACTTGTACATGTGTAATGACAATAAAGTTGAATCTAATCTAAAATCTAATCTCTGCACACCATGGCGGTCTTGCAGGCCTACCAGGCTGACCTGCTGAGAGACTTGAGTACTGGCGGGGCTCTTCAAGATAATTGGAATTACGCCGAGCTACAGACTTGTCTCTTCGTGCAACAAAGCAGACGGCTCGTGTTATTGGCCGTTTTATAGCTTCTATGGTTTTCGCAGGAGGCACCTGTGGCTAAATCTCAGGCACATCAAGGATAGGATTGTGCATTCCTCCTTAACGCCCCTATCTCGCCTTCTGACCTTTTGGACAAGATTTTGGGAAATTCCCTCCCCGCCGTGCTCACGAGTCGGGATTGTCGGCCACCCAGTCTCGACCGGGTCTGACTCTTGCGAGGCATAAAACACAAGGAGGGTGGTTTTTTTTTTTGGACCCGAGCACCTCCTCGTAAAGATTGGGGTGCGCCGCGTTGCACTATCCGCCCCAAGAGGTCAGACTGATTTAAAAAAATATAATAATAAAATAAAAAATGGGGGTGGCCCCCCCAATAGGGAGAGGCACCCAGAATTCCTTTGAAACGAATGAAGTGCTCTCCCTGGCATCCCCAGGAGGTCGGTATTCTTGCTCCGCCACCACTGGTGTTTCAGGCAACACCAGTCTCCAATAGGCTGTTAGTTCTTCGGTTTTTTCCTGCCATGTTTCAGGATGCCGAACATCTAACATCCCCCCCGTTTAACCAAGCCGCCGAGACTTTTGCCCTTTTCTGAGAAACTGGCAGCGTTGAAGCTACTGCCAAGTATATCTCCTTGGGTACTAAGCACTGGAGAGAGAATGCATGGATTTAGTCCTGGCTCTTACGGGAGTCCCAGGGTATCCGGTAGCTAGCGCTTCGACATCAGCGTGTCGTCCTAGCTCTTCTCTGTTCTCAGGATTGAGACCCAACGCCACAAAAGCGTGCTCTTTCCTGTTCAGAGGACAACACATTGGGTGCCATATGGGATTCGATCGTAAGCGGGCACAGCTGTCTCCCGCTCGTGTTGAATTCAAGGAACCCTCAAGGAAAACAAGCTAGACCAGAAAGTGACCATCAATTCAGAGATCCTAACTCTCATGGCAGCTGTATCCACGGTGACACCTTTGAGCCTTCTGCACATGAGAGCATTTCAAGTTGTGGCTAAGAACCAGGGGATTTCACTAGGGCCAATCCCCAATAAGGGTTACGCGCCAGGTGCTTCGTACCCTTTCTATGTGGTTCAGACCCCGGTTTCTACTCTGGGTCCCACTCTAAGTTCATCTTGTCATCGCTGATGCTAACGACAGATGCTTCCCTCACAGGCTGGGGTGCGGTCTCAGATGACCGTCCAGCCCAAGGGAGCTGGAGAGGCCATCTTCTCGCGCGGCACATCATTTGCCTCGAGATGATGGCTCTATTTTTGGCCCTAAAGCACTTCCTCCAGCAGTTGAGAGGCTGCCATGTCCTAGTGCGGGTGGACAACACTATGGCAGTCTCATATATTATCGCCAGGCGGACTGTGCTCGCGCCGCTAATTGCTAGCGCACTTCGCCTCTAGGAATCAGGGCTCATTCAACCAGGGGGATCGCCTCATCTATTACACTAGCAAGAGGTATTCCCCTGCTAAGCAGGTAAACCCAGTCCACTGCCGAAATGTTTCAGTGCTGGAGTTTCTGTCCTCGGGTTTGTGCCCTAGTACTCTCAGGACGTACGTAACTGCATCCTCTCTCAACTATCTCCCGAAAGCTCCATAAACCCAACATGCACCCTATTGCTTTTGAAGCCTTCTGTCCTCCACGTTTACAGCTTCGGAGCAGGAGAGACTTCACTTACTGTATCCAGTTCGTGCTCTGCAGATCTACGTCCACCGCATCAGCTAGTGGTGTAGGTCAGAGCAGCTTTTGCATGTTTTGGGGGCGGTCGCCCACCGGTGACCCTACACCTAGTAGATGCTTTGCCCTCTCCTATGAGGCGCGTGGGCTCACTTCGCCTCTAGGAATCAGGGCTCATTCAACCAGGGAATCGCCTCAGCTATTGGATTAGCAAGAGGTATTCCCTTGCAACAAGTGTGTGCCAAGCAGGTAGACCCAGTCCACTGCCGAAATGTTTCAGTGCTGGAGCTTCTGCAGGAAAAGCTTGTCCTTGGGCTTGTGCCATAGTACCCTCAGGATGTACTTAACTGCATTGTTTTGAAGCCTTCTGTCCTCCACCTTTTTCAGCTTCGGAGCAGGAGAAACTTCACTTACTGTCCAGTACGTGCTCTTCACATTTACGTCCACCGCATCAGCTAGTGGCGTAAGTCAGAGCGCCATTATACTGGGTGAGAGATGCTTTTGTCCTCTCCTATAAGGCGCGTGGAGTCACTTCGCCTCTAGGAATCAGGGCTCATTCAACCAGGGGATCACCTCATCTATTGGACCAGCAGGCAGGAGGGATCCCCTGCAGCAATTGTGTGGCGCGGAGGGTTGGTCCTCCACATTTCTTACATTTATAATCTGGATGTTCATGGTACTCTGGGCTCACGGTCCCCGAGTTAGCTGCACATGCTACACAACCTTAGGGTCCAGACACTTGTACTGCGGCAGTGTTGGTATTCTCTTTCCCATAGCGTTTTCACGCAGCATCGAGAGAAGCCTTTGAAAGGGAACGTCTCGGGTTACTGTGCTGTAACCCTGTTCCCTGAAAAGGTGGGAATGAGATGCTGCGTCCCAAAGCCACAATACCACGTGACCGGACGTCCGTTCAGACAAATGAATCTGAGGTTTGTCGCCGGCTCACTAGTATTTATAACCTGCAGCTGCGTCTAATCAGATGACGTCACCTGACCGAGGTTATATATAGCCAAAAATTTGGCGTGTTTGCACACATGCTTCATAACCAGCAACAGGACAAAATAGTTCCCATAGTGTTTTCATGCAGCATCCCGTTCCCGCATTTTCAGGGAACAGGGTTACAGCACAGTAACCCGAGACGTTCTCCATGCTTAATAGTCAAAGTGAGAGCATTCACACACACACACACACACACACAGTGTTGAGAACTCGCAGGATTGGGACTAAACAGCTGTGTGTCCATAAGAAAAGCACTTGTTAGTGAGACGAGTTTGTTAGTGATCATAAAGACTGGACTTTGGAGTGATGGGAAAAGGTCATGTGATCTAATGAGTCCATATTGATCCTATTCCAGAGTGATGGGTGTGTCAGGGTACGAAGAGAAGCTCATGAAGCGATGCACCCATCATGCATAGTGTCCACTATACAAGCCTCTGGAGACAGTGTTATGATCTGGGGTTGATCAGTTACTCAGGTCTAGACTCAGTAACATTATGGAGCAATAAAATGAAGTCATCTCATGACCTGAATGTACTGAATCACCAGAGGATCACATCTATAGAAGGTTTCTTCACTAAAGGCATGAGGTATATTCCAGGAGAGTGTGGGAGCGCGGCTCTGGGAGCACAAGGAATCATTTTCACACATGAACTGGACGAAACAGGGATCAACTCAAGACTTTGGCATAAATAGCAGTATGTTCTAACCAGCCAAGAAACTGAGTGGGTGTGGCAAAGGGCGTGTGGGCGTGTCTTTAAGCTACTGACTGCTACTGCAAAATTCTGTTTTTATTGACAGGTTTCAGGATGATTTATTTTTATTATGCTGTTAAAAAAAAGAAAGAAAGAAAACTATATATTTCATACATATGACACTATGGAAGAAACTGTAATGATTTTACAGCATGTAACGACTTTTATTGCTGCTTTAGTAGCAAAACAATTATCACGATATAAACGAGGTCAGTTTATGTTAGAGAGATACAATACTGAAAGTTTCACATCGGTCCACACTGATTGGCTAGATCTGTGTGTGTTTGTTTGCTTTTTTACTTTTTTAGTCTGCATTTACAGCTGTCAATCACCCTATCAGGGTGTGGCTACAGTATCTGTCTTCTGTAAATAATAGATGTTTTTTTTCTTTGTATCATGTCCAACCATGTCCAGATTTAATCATCACGCTGCATTATTACACTGATACATCATTACACACGTGTGTAGGCACCTCCGTGGCTGAAAGTGTCCGTCAGGACACACACACACATACACACACACACACACACACACACACACCTGGGAGCATTCTCCAGGTGGCTGAGCGGTTCTCAGTCAGGCTCTGACAGTTTTCACGTATCACAGAGAGACAGAGCCTGAAATGTTCTGCTACACGTCAATCAAACTGACAGAAGTACACAGGGTAGTGTGGGAGAAATCAGGACAGGCTGTGGGTGGGTGTTTGGTGATGGTAGTGGTAGTAATGGGGGGAGTTTAAAAAAAGATAGAGACAAAGAGAAACAGAGGGAGACACGTGTCAACACTGTAAATATCGCCGAACACCAGCTTACACACATATGTGCTAAAATCTGCCTCATGCTTATGTTTAATTGTGAGATGGAGGTCAGATTTCAAAGCTCGAGTCTAGACTGCATGATTAAACGAATCCATTAACGTCGTCTCGTCTCCGAGCTGCTGCTATCTACGGCTGGAAACAAAGCGAAAGCAAAGTAATAGGTTTTTAAAGATGAAGCGAAATGCTTAATTAGGCTAAATATCTGCAACGAGACCGGCTCACTTAGTGGCTTTTTATCACTCTACTTTTTTCTTTAAAAAATTTATTTATTTATTTCTGTCCTTTCATCATGATTATTGTTGCTGTTATTGGTGGTGCTTTAATCTGCTTTATAAGTGCATGGTACGGCGGGGCTGAGCACCAGCACACTGACGGCAGCGCGGTGTGGAGATCGGGAAATGCTTTGCACTGGATTTCGTCATGAAACCACGCTCGTGTTAAACTGATATAAAGAGGTCAAATGCAGTGTTTGAATTACATCCTGAAAAACAAGCTGGGAGTTTTAGGAGCTTTTAAATATTTTAGTTTTAACTGAGAATAGGGACACTGAGGACGAGAGCTGGGAATCTGAGGCAGACTGTCTATGGTTAAATGTGATTTCTGGCATTGCAATCTTTTTTACTTTAGATTCAACAGCACTAATGCTTACATAATGTTTTTTTCTCTAGCAACTATATTTCTTACAGGTTTTGAAGGATCATATAGCACTAAAACAGTTTATTAAATACTAAAATGCGGTAAATTTTTGTTGTTGAGTGTTTGTAACGCTTGGATTAATATTAAATCGTTAGTTACAAGATTACGGATTCGGGAATCTAAATATGGGCTGGTAAACCACACTTCCGGTATTGCGCAACCGCGGCGGGACAATATAGGACGCGACACAAAAGCTTGTAGTGAATCAAACCAAAGTGTATTATACAAATCAAACCAACAAACAAACAAACAAGGTGCACCAAAACCAATATATACAAATATAATACAAATATAAACAATATGCAGGGGTGTGTGTGTATGAATGGAAGTCCAGGGTGTGTGTTATTGCGTGTATCAAATGATGAGTTGGAGAGATTATTCTCGGCCTCACCAGGATAGATGACAACTCTGGGAACTCGAGTAACGGAACAAGAGGTGACTTGTGAGTGTCCAACGAGATTAATCCAAACCATGCAAGTAATCCTTGGAACAAAAAACATTTACATTTAGGCATTTGGCAGACGTTCTTATCCAGAGCGACTTACATTATTTTATCTCATTATACATCTGAGCAGTTGAGGGTTAAGGGCCTTGCTCAAGGGCCCAACAGTGGCAACTTGGTGGTTGTGGGGTTTGAACCTGGGATCTTCCGAACCGTAGTCCAACGCCTTAACCACTGAGCTACCCCTGGCAAACAAACTCTCTCTCAAAAAATAATCAGTGTGCTGTAGTAATCTCTCCGTGCCGGCTTCCTCGCCGGTTCCGGCTTCATTGCCGGTACACGTGATCAAAATCACAGCCGGGTCCCTCGCGTTGCAATCGCGCATGCGCACAAGAGCTTACCCGGTGACCAACACTGCAAAAGGGGAAAAAGGAAACCGCTAGGGCACATCTTCGGACACAGGTGAGCAGCATTAGCTCTTCAATCCTTTCCCTGTTAGTGAAAATGTCCCTTTATGTGGCCGCGCTACAGGTTTAAATGTTATATATTGTTTATAGCTATAATCATTTATTTCTTTTATTTTATATTTTATTCACTTTTTTTGCTCCACACTCCAGTCCAGTAGGTGGCTCTACTGCACCAACCTGCCCTTAACTCAAAAGAAGAAGAATTATTTTGCAGAAGATGCAAGCTGTTTGTATTCACTGATACAATTAATTGAATCGACCAACAAAAGATTGATTCAGTTGTAAAATCAGTTAAGTCACACATCTCTACTGGGGATGTGTTGCTGGCCGTATTTTATAATTCTTCCTAAACACTTCTTCATATTTCTTCCTTTTATTTATTTATAATTTATTTTAAAATCTACAATAATGCTTTTTGATTCACTTTTGAACGGGACCATGAACGGCTTCTGTAATTACTTCTCCTTGGTCACATCAAAGATCTACACTTCCCAAACAGATTATTCCCAAAATCGTATCCTGTCTCCAGTCCTGTAAAGCTGCGTCTGAAGTCATAAAGACTCACCTTGAGGATCTGTTTAACACAGTCCCTCACCTCCCTCACTCCTCCACATTAATGATTTTTATCCCACTGTATCCCCCACAGCGCCACCCAGGAGGTGATTCATTCTGGCATAAAAAACTTCTAACTTGAGGCAGATGATGACAGATGATCAGGTGGTGATTAGTTTACTGCTGATGCTGAACGCTGGGTGGTTGGAACAGATGACAGGGAAAATGAGGTCATTCACATATATACAGGAAATTTAGGAACACCAATTAGTCTTTGGACTGTGGGAGGAAACCAGAGTACCTCGAGGAAACCCACCAAGCAAGGGGAGAACATGAAAACTTCATGCACACAGAGACGGGAATCAAGCCTAGCGAGGAATCAAACTCAGATGGTGACAGTGCTAACCACTAAGCCACTGTGCCACCTCCAAATTATTGCTCATTTATATATATACATATATACACAGTGGTGTGAAAAACTATTTGCCCCCCTCCTGATTTCTTATTCTTTTGTGGTTCACTGGAGTCCCAAAGCTTTAGAAATGGCTTTATAACCTTTACCAGACTGATGGATCTCAATTACTTTTGTTCTCATTTGTTCCTGAATTTCTTTGGATCTTGGCATGATGTCTAACTTTTGAGGTGCTTTTGGTCTACTTCTCTGTGTCAGGTAGCTCCTATTTAAGTGATTTCTTGATTGAAACAGGTGTGGCACTAATCAGGCTTGGGGGTGATTATTTTTTAACAAGGGGGGCAATCACTTTTTCACACAGGGCCATGTAGATTTGGAGTTTTTTTTTCTCCCTTAATAACATAAACCTTAATTTAAAAACTGCATTTTGTGTTCAATTATGTTATCTTTGACTAATAGTTAATGGTTTTTGATGAGCAGAAACATTTAAGTGTGACAAACATGCAAAAGAATAAGAAATCAGGAAGGGGGCAAATAGTTTTTCACACCACTGTATATATATATATATATATATATATATATATATTATTTTATAATTTTTTTTCCCCTGATTTTCTCCCTAATTTAGTCATATCCCGTTCCCACCCATCGGCCATGGAGGGCGTCAGTCAGGTCACTCGGGAATCGAACTAGCGATCTTCGGGTCATCAGGTTTCCTCTAAACCAAGTGACGCCAGCTGACCGGATCTATTCAAACTGATCGCTCACGATATCCGCTTCTTCCGCTTGACGCTCATGATTGACTGTAGAGCCGTGACTGATGTGAGAGCACTAAGTAAATCCCACTTGACCCCGCTGAGAGAGCTCGGCCAATCAGCTCTCTCTAGGCCCCTGTCTGTGGGGGCTACAGCATCACCTGGGAATCACTAGCAATGTATAGATGTTTTTAAAGGAATGGTTATTAAAGGAAAGGTTAAATGTGTAATCCAGGAAATGAATGGTTTTAGAGATAACGTGGAGTTTGAAGTGGGATGTGTTCACGTGAGGATATCCAGGGTGTGTATGGAACCACCAGTTTATCATAAACTTCTCATTTGCTGTGTGGAATTAGGAGCAGTAGGGAAATCGGTGCATTATAGGAAATTGATATGAGAGTGTTATGAGCGCTCCATGTTGGTATTATTTTTCTCTCTGCACATCCTTCAATCCAAGGCACAAGCAGAGCAGAGCGGCAAGTGCGGCTGGAGGTTTGCAGCGAGTGTCGTTTGCTTTTGTTATTAGGTCAGTTATTCCGTGGGGAGGGTCACAGATGCGCGGTTTGTTCCACACTGCTGCAGGCCTGCAAATGCGAACATTACAAAACAAGCGAGGACGAGGTATTAAAACATGTCCCGTCGATTTGAAACGAATCCTAATGAGCCGGATCACGCTGCACGTGTGCGAATGTGAGGAGAGACAGAAGCAGGCCGTTAAAACAGCTCTGCTGCTAAGAGGGTGAGATATGAATGGAAAATTTAGGATCCTGAAACCTGCACTCTAGGGTATTATTTTTTTTAAGTCATTATTTTTATTATTTATTTATTATGAATTTTTTTTCCCCTCCAGAGTGCATTTGATGTCTGCGCGTCTTCAAGCGGAACATTCGACAGAAAAAAAATGCGGCTCTGTTTCGACCAGAGTCTACCTGCAATGTCTCATGCTTCAGTGCATTAAGTATAGCTTTGGGCTTTTTGTGAAGATGGAGGGAGAGAAGGGTGGGGGGGGGGGGGGGGGGGCGGGGCTGGTGGGCTGGGGAAGGAAGAAGGTCGTGAGTGTACAGGAGAAAAAATAAAAACCAGCCAAAAATAGTCAAAAACAAAGAAACATCCAAGTGATGGGGAGCTGAGAAGGAGGAGGGAGAGACTGAGAGAGATTGATTTGATTTGATTCGAAGGACTACAAGGTAATCCATGCTCGAACCGAAGGCGTAAAGATGTGTTAGTCTGCCACTTCTCTTTTTTCTGCTCTTCCATTTGCAAAGTGCCTTTTACCTTTAAATGACATTATCTGTGCCGGTAGTCGGGCGGGAAAGTGACTTTGCCACTTTATGCCTCGAAATTCACTTAAGGATCCCGCAGCCTCAGTGAAATATTGGAAAACATAATGTATTTCTCGATGCCGAAGTGGGCTTGATCAGGTTTTGCCAAACATAATTTACTTGATGGCCTCGGGATAGAAGTAATTCATCTTACAAATAAAAAAATCGGTGTACGGACACAATGGAACACGCCGTCGCTCGGCAAATGCAATCAGCATCGTCGCTGAGAAACCTTTTCACGCGGACGACGCACGCACGTGCGAGCAGGAGTTTAACGGTGTCAGGATACATAATGGGGCTGTTTGTGGCTTTCTGTTTATTTCTTCTTAAACACGAGAGAAAATATTTTTCCAGGTATAATTAAGGCTTTAGCTAAAAATACACAGGTGTTTACTGATCTTATACTTATAAAATATATAGTTAGTGCATGTTTAATTATAAAAGGCAAGGACTTTAACAATTCTTTGCACTGACAAACAACAACAACAACAACAAAGCAGAAGCGTCAGTTTCCTACTGTTGGATTCCAACAAGAAATGTTTGTGCAGTTTTTGGTATTTTGTAAAAACTTGTAAGAGTCATTTATTAAAAATCTAGACAATTAGCTTTACAATTAATTTGTGTTGCAAAGTTGAATAAGGCAAACAAACAATCAAATAAACAAACAAAAGGAGCTTGTGATGTTGCACAGAAACAGTTAAGCATGCACAGCTGTGAATCAAAGACGTTTCAGCTTTAACTCATTAGAAAACACTGACACCGGAGACTCCTTCCACAAATACATATCCCTGTCCTTATAGGACTCACACTTCACCATGTCCACAAGTACACACATTATACCGTCCCTGTATATGTCCCTGTGAGCCAGCTGTTACTATGGAAACATGCATTAAACCGATTGCATTAATATGAACTTGAGCTGTTCTTTTTATAAAAATGAAAGAACACCTTCTGACCAATCAGAATCCAGAACTCGACAGCTCTGTCGTGTAAATCAGTTCACGGAGATTAAATGATAAACCGCTGAAGTGTTCTACAGTTGGCAAGCGCACAGGATGATGCCCGAGTCGTTCTACAACTTAGCCGTTTTTACTCCCATTGAGATAAAAGATGTTTTTGTTGTTATTACACAGCGATTAACCCCAAAATGAGAACAGCAGACAGATGTTTGGCACCACTAAAGAGCGCCTCCGTGTAAGATGTAACATGTCCGACTTCCCGTGCCGGGATGAATTAAAAAACCCGCAAATCATCAGGACACACACTCTGGATGAACTCCGAGAGGGAAAAAAACACCCAATTTCTCTACTTTTCCCAATTCCCAGTGTAATTACACAACCTGTTGAGTGTTGTCCCTGAAACACGGCAACTCACCGGAGAGCTAATGAAACTCTGGCCTGGACTGGAAGAAATTGGCCGTATAACCTATAGGCAAGGTGTCCTTGTGAGGATTTTTTTTTCTTTTTCTTGGAAGAGAAAAGGAGGAAATTACAGTGTGCCAGAATCAGGCACTTTCCAGTGCAGGAAACATAATGGATGTTAGAGTGATATATAAGTTCATAAACAGTTTCGTTTGAGCATCTAATAGTCACTGATGATTCTGTAGATGAGAGAAATTAAATCTGGGTGAAAAATAAATGAACAAATTGGGGAACCTACTGTATCTTTCACCTTCTATACTCTGGGATGCTAAACTGGAAAGTCTGTTTCCTCAAGGCTAAAAGACTGCTGGAAATTGGCTACAAGATACAGCTCTAACACACAAACCCATGGACGGCCATGTTGGATTTACTGTAGTTTTCTGCTATAGGGCACAAAACGTGATATACAGTAGATGTTGTATAGAACATCCTACTGCTCTCTTCAAAATATTTTCAGATTACAGCAGTACCTTGGCATATGAACGCCCCACCGTGGAATTTTTTTCTTTTTGCAAGAACTGTCCATTGGCATACAAAGCATTTTCGGCATATGAGTGACTGAGCCGTTTGCGCATACATTCGTTGGCGTGTTGTGTCTTTACATATTTTTTGTGTTTTTTTGCATTTTGTGTAAAATTTTGTGAAGACACAGCACCATGAGTCCCAAAAACATTAGCAAGGACGGTAGCAAGTACAAAAGGAAGACAGTTTCTGTTTGGTGTTTAAAGCAGCCGGTGCCAAGAGAAATCATAAATTAACATTAAGTGAGGTTTAATGTTAGCCCGCCTAGTGCCCGAAGTCCCCTGGGATAGGCTCCAGGTCCCCCGCGACCCCGAACACAGGATTAAGCGGTATAGAAAATGAATGAATGAGGTTTAATGTTTATTTATTAAATGTTTTGAATGTCGAGGTGCCGCTGTATCCTGATGTTTAATACTTTCTCTTTTTTATTTTTAATGATAAACATAAACTAAACACTGAATGCTCTACTGTATGTTCAGTGTTTGCTGAAATTTTCACATTTCATTTGCTAATAATTTGATCTCTTTCAGATTACTTGTTTTTATTGTACTATTGTTTGTTTTTGATAAACAATAATAATATATTTATAAAATAAACACCCAACTATTTTGAAAAAAAAAGTTTCCTATTTTGCCTGCAGTTATTACACTATTTTGGTAATTGTACTTTACGCTATCCAACCTTTATACTATTTATCCAAATCCCTCTTTAACTCCTGATCAAGGGCACTACTTGGTGGCACTACTTGCTGTGTGGAACAAGATTCAATGCTGGAATCAGAAAGTTAACGGAGCTGATATTCTGAAGTGGAATAAGTGTAAATATAAAGTCAATCTGGTGAGTTTCACAGGACTGTCCACCACCTCCATGGTTTATTCTCCTCACCTTTTGGCTACACAACACCAATAAGAGTTTAAGGCTACTTTCACCTCCTGTTAATTAAATGAACTGTCGCTGGAATGTAATTATCCAAGTCCTGAGGTAATAACTTAAGCACTGGTCTGAAAAAGTGATCAGATGTAGTGGACTGAGAAAATAAAGTGAGTAAGTGATATGTGGAGAGTCTTTACCTGATGAGGCTGCGGGTAGAGTCCTGGTCTCGGGCTGTAACGGTTCCGACGATGGTGTTAATGGCGGCGTTTTCATGCACCTCGAACACATAAGTGGACTTTGTAAAGACGGGCGGCTCGTCCGCGTCCTCTATGATGACTTTGATCGTCGTTTGGTCCATAAATGGGGCTCCGGTTGCCGAAGGCCGATTGTTAGTCGCCACCACCGTGAGGTTGTAAAAGTTTTTGCTTTCATAGTCCAGAGCCTAAGAAGTGATAGAGGGAAAAAAAACACAGAAAGAGAGAGAGAGAGAGAGAAAAATCTGTTTTCACTAATGAGTACAGCAGCAGTGATGGATGGAAGCTCACGGGGTCTACAGGTCACGCTGATCCACAGCATGAGGGACGACACGGCCGCTAACGCAATAACGGCAAGCAGCAAAAATGTTATTTAGTGGCAATAATGGCGCTCTCACCTGAAGCGTAGGAAGTGTTATTAATTTGTGCGTTGAGATGGCATCTGTTTGGGATTTAGATGAGCCTGCAAATAAGGTTAATCTAATGCAATCACAACAATCGCATTGCAAATTGTTAAGCAATCACCAAAAATATAATTTGTATGTTTGTGCTTGCTGAAAACAAAATTACGCTGGCCCACAAAACCATGACGTTAACGTGGTTAATGTGTTCTCGGAGGCAGCCAGCCATTGGACGAGGATCCCCTAAAAGCAATTTGCTGATGATTTACAATGATTATCAGAACAGATGAATATTTGTAAATATGATGAAAGGAACAGGAGCCTATTTCTTATTTATTTATTTGTTTGTTTGTTTATTGAACAGTCTCCTCAGTATTCACAATGTGTAAAAAATCTCAGCCTGACACACTCACCTCTGCTCTCTGGTCTAATACAGTACGATGGGTTCGAGCACCGCTTCACTCCATAAGAACTCTGGAGAATAATTTATACCAACTGATTTAATTTTCACTAAGCGTTCTGCCTCGCAGACTCGTACTCTCACTTTGGATTTTAGAGAAAGACCTCAGCGTAGTTAAGAAAGGCGTGCACAGCATCCCCCTTTACAGAAAACACACACTCACACACACACAGTCGTTTAGGGTGCGCGGCTCTGTACTGTGGCTACCATGGACTGTACTGATGCTCTTAGCTACAGTATAGTTTGTCTACAAGCATTACACTCACATCCTCCAATCAGCTGAAAGATTCAGAGCATGACATCTTTAACTGTAGCCGGCTTTCCTTCCATGCTAGCATCAGACTCAGGACATCGGCCCAACATTAATGGAAGGAGTCTCCTGTGTCAGCACTTTGAAATTGTTATACTGTTGTTAAAGACGTAATTCTAACGATTCTGAGTGTGTTTGTGCTTCTTTTTTTTTTTTTTTTTTTTTTTATTAGCACAAGGACAACTTGTATTTCGTCTTATTCATTTTATGAGGAAGAATCGATGCTACTGAGGTTGAATGACTGATGAAATCTGTACATTAGTACATAGAGTACAGGAAGTGAGAACAGGACTGATCACACTGATCGACATTCACAATACAGTACATCTGGAAAATAATGGATGAACGCATTAGGAACTTGTACAACTTGGCAGGAACGCAGTCCTGGTGGGGATGTGAAGCAAGATGCAGGAAAAACTTAATAAGGATGTCATAATAACAGCATTGACCAATTACTGATGTACTACTAGCACGGCGCAGACGGTAAAGACAGGATGGTGTCCTGACTGAGTCGTCATTGGAAAGTCACTGCGTTGTTGCTCCGTCAATGGAGTTCTCGCAGTGGCCTCTACAGGCGTGTACTATGACCATGGTAGATTCATGACATGTTGTAGAAGACCACATTAAGTTCATGTTACTTTCTTCTGGTGCTGACCAGGTTTATGGTGGGCATGCAGCAGGGAATCAGTGCGTCACTTCATGACCATTATCACCATTATCACACAATTACTTCATGATTGGTGTTTATACCAACCGGCCAGGCGCAATGTGAACGCTGTACAGTAAGTGTGCGATAAGCACTTAGTAAGAGTGAGGTAATGATCTGCTCGGACCTGGTGTGCAATGAGCGTGATCGTGTGCATGATGGGAAATTAGTGACAATATGGCAGACGCATAGAAAGCTGACAGGGATGTGGCTAGGAAGTAGTACGAACCTGATAAATACACATTTTTTCCCATCCCCCCCAGCTTCAAGGCCTCTATCATAGTTTGACAGGTGACTAAGATCAGATAAACAGTTCTACGTGGCATTCTTTAACAAATCAAGTAGTATTTGTTGAAGGATGATATAGACAGTAATATAATAGGAGTTAAACACTTCTGGATGTGCCATTATACAGTATGAAAAACCGCTCATCATTACAGTGGTGAGAGTGGCTCTTGCAGGAAGAGCCGTGAAACCCCTCCAGGATTTTATCTGTCCTGCCCTCATGAAAAAAAAATATAAATAAATAAATAAAAAATAGAAAAACGGTTTGTTGACCAAACCGAGCTCGGTAAATTCCGCACACTCGGCGACACTGGCAGCTTCCTTCTTCTTTCTCCTTTCTTCATACCTCTGAAAGTGATGACTAAGAGACGCATTATTGTATTCCCTACATCAGGAAGGTGCTTGATCATGCAGTTTACCACATTTTCAGAGCGTTTCAACAAGCCCCTGTGCTCTGTGGCGCTCTTCCATTTGGGGAGAGTAGCATCACGGCCTGCTATTCTTCAATAATAATTCATGCCTTTTTATCCAGTGCACCGAGTCAGCCATACTTCTGGTGCATTATTTCATTATGCCTGTATGGGGGGGCTAAATATGGCTGTCACTTGACCCACATCGTTCCACACAACCACCGCTTGCTTTTCTCGGATCAATTTTTTTTCATCCCTCTGGATGATACTAAAGTGTCTGGAGTGTGTGGAGGCTGTACTCCATGCTCAAGTCCTGAAGCACATGGACGACATTTCGTTTTTCGGAGCATAAGTTTGAGTGTGTGACTGGAACAGCCTGGGGGGGGGGGGGGTTTGTTACGTATCTCGAATGCAAAAATTTCCTGCAGAATAATTTCCATTCCAAGTTTAAAGCAGGGGGTTGTCTTTTTTTGTGACCCCTACTCTGTGTGGGCTAAACTGAAATTACACAACGTCATGTATCACAAATCACGTCACAAATGTATCTCGTCCCCTGATCCAGCAACTACATGTAACTACAAAGCCATAACAAAGGGTGGAGCTTGTTCGTAACAAAGGGTGGAGCTAACTTTGGATGATTCTGTTATATTTAGGGGCAGAGCAAATTTCTGGCCCAGAAATTTGGTAAGTCATTCTGAAATGAAGAAATTAACTATAAAAACAGATTGAGTCTGCTCAATTCTGACATAGTCTGACATATCTAATGGCTTTCTTGCTATTTAGAAATAAAGAGACAGTCCCTGGCTTCCTGTCCATTGTGATACGACATAACAGGAGGATTTGAAATATTTGATTTATTTCTTTTTTTAAAATCACGCTCCAGGTATTCAGGGATTAAATCGCTCCGGAGCAAACTGATGTGTTCACAAAAAGATCCAGAAGCTAAACAGCAATGAAAACAGAAGGTGGTGTTTCTCCACTCATCTCTCTGAACTCCACGTGAGTCTGGAGGTGAGGAGGATGTTGTTTGTCTCGCTCTCACAAGGTGCCATCCATCATACAATTAGTGATGCAGGCGACGGGTTCCAAGGCGAGAGCAGAGGCACGCGAAGACTAACAGCGGAATTTTCCTTTCAAATGTCACACAAACGAGCCTCTGTCTGTCTTCTGTCTCTTTGTTGTTGTTGATGTTGACCTCTAACCACAGACCTATAGCACTGAGCCGCTAAATTATGGATACTGATTGGCCAGACGATGGTGTTTAAGTTTCCATAACAGGAGTTTATGTTAAAGCACTCATTCGGAGCAGTGATGTGGGCATTTCAGCATGAAATGATAGCAGGAATGAAGAGTGAAATGATTTTTTTTGCATCTCGCAGTTAGGAAGCTGGAGTCAGTGCACAGAGTGCAGGGTCAGGGTGCAGGATCAGACAGGATACCCCCTCTGGAGCAGATAGGATTAAGGGTCATGACTTCATTGGCTGAATGGTGGCAACCTGGTGGTGCTGGGGTTTGAACCCCCGACCTTCCAATCAGTAAAACACTTGCTGTTACAGGAAAACAATCAACTGATCCTGAGCTACTAATGCTGGAAGCATCCTTTCATTTACATGCATTACAATTTTTAAATCCCCTATATAACGACCATCAGCGCCGTCACACTGTGACAAACACCATGACCGCAGAGGGAGCGCAGTCAAAATTACAAATATAAGCATTTATCGGGTCCATACTTGAACCTAGCCGCGTCTCTGTCAGGTTCTCAATGCGCTAATCATGTTGTCACTGATTTCCCATCATGCATATTATCACGAGCTCAACAGGTCTAATGAGATAAAACCAATGTCCGTATGTCCAGTCAGACCGCACTCATTTCTCACCAGGTGCCCATCACATTACTACATTAGCATTGTGTCCGGGGTTTTGGTATAAATTTAGATCCAGTATTTATACTAAACTCTCTAAACATGACATACAGTAGACGTGCTAATAACCTGCTACATGGACGGTCTTCTACAGCGAGGCATGGACTCACCATGGTCATAGGACAAGCCTGAACTGAGGAGAAAGACGCGCTATGAGCACACAAACAAGTAACAATGCAGTGACATCACAATGAGAACTGAGCATGTAGGATGTCCCTTAAAGGTTAAAGGTTAATGTCGTCGTTATTACGTCCTACGTACTACATTCTTCCTGTATCTTGCTTCGACTGCATCCTTACTAGGCTGCAGCCACTCCACATCAAATTTATTTTACGTCCTTACTGGTTTCTACTGTGTTCCTGCTACGTTCTTACAGCGTTAGCATGATTTCTTGGGGACGTACTGTAGATTTACAGAGCTAAAAGTTAGAACAATATAACTATTCAGGAGGTGAAGCATTCATTCATTTCTCTGTTGCTTCCTTTATATTACATTTTTCTCTATTTGTAATTCTGTGTGTAGAAAAAAACATCAATTTAAAAATACTTTATCCTCCAACTATGACAAATGCAAACTTTTAACGCTTGTTGACAAAACAATATATAATACAACCGTGCTTAAAAAGAATTATAAAAATAACCTAAGCATTAACCTTGTAAAACTTGAGTGTTTGAGTAATGTACGAATTATGTTTGTTTTTTTTTTTTTTTTTTAAATAATGCCAGGATCTGCATATGGACGAGACATCGTATGGAAATGCACAGGGCGCTTGCTGCGGATTAGAGGACGATGAAGTGCTCTTATCTCTCAAGGACATCTCCTTCCCAGCGCTGTCTCCGTGTATAATTTGCGAGCGAGTAACATGACTAAAACATGTGGCGCTTTATTAGATACGCCGTCTGCTCTTTGATATTCAGGCAAACTGAATATGGAGATTATGTGCATATTAAATGCGAGTGCTGTTTGCGCGGGAGCATTCGGCGCACAAATAACGTGTGTTGTAAGATATTAGATGACGTCTCGAACGCTTCGAAAAAGACACTTATTAGAAACGTCTGAAACTATTTCTCTGGAATAATGAATTTACGTTTGACAGATTCCAGTAAGGCTGCATTGATGGCTAATCAAATAGATGAGAACTAACAGAGGACACACGGCGGACAGGGGGACGTTTAAAGGACGTCCTTGTCAGACGTTAATGGAACAACGTATAATGGAAGTGTAAGGGCGCAGGCTGAACACGAACGAAAAATTCTATGGAAAAACTTAAACAGAGCTTTATCAGATCTTTCATGCATTTTTCAACAGGAAACCTTGCCAAGTTATGAATTCATTCTTTTTAATTTTATTAATTTATCAATTCATTTTTTTATTTTCATAAAAAAATGGAAAATTTTTAAGCTCCGATGGTGCATGAATGCAAGAAAAAACATCATTGCTCGAGTGTCAGAAGTTCAGATTACTTTGCTACGACTTTCTCACATTTCTGTTACGGATATAATTTAATTACATTTTGACATAAACATGAAGACATAAACACATTCCTCAGTGATTACACGCACACACACATACACACATCTTTCTTTTACAATTTGTTGATGTAGAGCATTAATACATTCCTTTAGTTTCTGCTGGAAACTTTATCAGTGATTTCCACTTAATTACACTCAATGGCCACTAGGTACACCTTAGTACTGTATTGGACCACTTTTTTCCTTTAGAACTGCTTTCATTCTTTGTCGCATTGATTGAAGGTGCTGGAAATGTTCCTTAGAGATTTCGGTCCATACTGATGCGGTGTCGGCTGAACGTCCACGATGCAAATCTCCCCGAACAGCACCACGGTTCCTAAGGTGCTCTGTTGGAGTGAGATCTGGTGACGGTAGAGGCCGTGTGAGTGCAGTGACCTCACTGTCATGTCCAAGAAACCGGTTTAAGGTGATTTTAGCTTTGTGACACGGAGTGTTATCCTGCGCTCAGAAAAGGACGTGGTCACGGGGGTTTAAACGCTCTTCAGTAGACCTCGGGTGTAACGAGATGTTATTCGAGTTCCTGTTGGCTTTCTATCAGCTCCCACCAGTGTGGCTGTTCTCCTCAACAAGGCATTTTCGGAAATATTCAGACCAGCCTGGCATTAACAAGTCAATGCAAATATAACAAACAGGTGTACCTAATTAAGTGGCCGGTGAGTGTATGCACACTTGTGCTGTTACAGTTCTATATAACTTCTGAACAATCAGATTCAACTGCATCACTGCAGGAAAAATGCACTTTAACCCGTCTAATCACATCTGCACTTGTTATTTTATTATATTATAGTTTTGCACTTTAAACACAACTGTGTTTGTTTTTATTATACATAGTTAGTACAATTTAATTGACAGACATTTGACCTTTAAAATCTTATTTTTTATGTTTCTTTTCTAAAGTAACGGTAATGAAATGATTCTCACCTTTTTCAGAGTGAGGATTCCCTCCTGAGTCTGAGAGTCAGTCGTGATCTCGAATACGTCCTTCTCGTCTCCCGCTATGATGCTGTAGGTTGATTTCGCGTTTTCTCCGATGTCGCGGTCGTTCGCCTTCACCCGCCCGCCGGGTTTTCCAAGGCCGAGGTCTTCTGAAATGGTAAACTCGTACGAGCCTATCAGGTGAAAGCGAAGGATTTCATGGAAACTGACATTTTCTAGCAACTCTACTGAACACAACGGTCGATCTTTTTACCTTTTGAAAATTTAGGCGGGTTATCGTTGATGTCCGTCAGCGTCACTGTGACTGTGGTGGTCCCGGATAGACCCCCCATGTGACCACCCATGTCTTTAGCCTGAATGACCACCAGATAATCCTCCCTCATCTCGCGATCCATCCCGGCCAGGGCAACTTTAATAATAGCTGGAATTACAAATAAAAAAAAAAAGAAAGAAAAATATAAATAAGTAAAATGATTAGTAGTCACAACCTTTTAAGTGATTAGTTTCATTTAAAATAAAATGTAGCCACTGCAGGTTGTCTTTTTCTTAGATCATAAATTTTAGTATCATGTGAATGTGACATTTCTTTATTCACCAACGTTCTTTAGATTCTAGAGCTTCTAAACACAACCACACTACGAAGGTGAGATGAAGTACTGTAGCAAGTCAATGCAAGAAGATAGAAACTCCATAGATGTGATAACCTGCTGATTCAGTACATTCAGATGGTCAGCTGACTTCATTCCACATTATGTTGCTGAGTCTAGACCTGAGCAACTGAAGCAACCCGCTTCCCTTCTTACCCTGACACGCCCATCGCTCTGTGCAAGGTTTTATTTTTATAGGTTTATATTGTAAGACACTGTAATCTAATTAGAAGATTCCTGTCTCTTGAGAACAGACCCCTCACTGTGCTTCCTCCTGCCTTCTGTGGTAACACTTTCACTTTCTTATCCTGTATCCAGACGAGGATACATCCAAATGGCTCTTGTCTGCTAGAACCCTTTTGTTTAATCAGGGGAATGCAAATGTATCTCCTCTCTCCTGTCTGTCTCCGGGTCCCTCTATGACTGACATGTTAATGACTGGTTCTTTTGATGTTCGGGATGTAGCACCGTTTAAATGTGCTCTCTTTGCTGAGAATAAACAGAGATCTTCAGACATCATGCCTGCGTGTGTGTGTGTGTGTGTGTGTGTGTGTGTGTGTGTGTGTGTGTGTGTGTGTGTGTGTGTGTGTGTTTGTCTCTCCCGGTCGATCAGGCCCGGATCGGTAAGTGTATCACGGTGCAGCGGACACAACAAGAAATAACTCTTCTACTCTTAGCTTAAAACTTAGCTTGGACACACATCTTCTACATTTTAAACTTAACACTCTGGAATAGTATCAATCCTTAATCATTTCTATCCTGAAGACTTTTCCATGTCAAAACCTTTCAGTTACTGCGTCATCAGTGACTGTTGAGTCTCCTTCCATGCGTTACAGTTCATAAACATGTTCCTTACACGTCTTACTGTACATGTTCCTTAAATCACTTTAATAGCTTATTGAGCAGTTACTATAGTAACAATGACGTATCAGAATGAGCGCATTACTACATATAGACTCAACAGAGTGCTGACTGAGCTGCTGTTCTAAAGAATTCATTTATATTTTAGCACCTTCTAACCAGCCAGAATGCAGACAAGATAAAAAAATGAAAAAAGGAACAATTTGAGAAGCAATGAGAAAGAAAGAAATGCTTTTGTTTACATGACCTTCAGTGGATTTGAGCTTCAGTGAGGATTTTTTTTTGCAGCCAGAAACACACGCTTGCATCAGCTTTTAATAAATAATAAAATAAAACAATCCGCAATGAACTTTTTAGGTACCACTTTATAAATTATCTTGTTCTCTTTAAACCAGCAAATATCTCATCATGAACGTGAGAAGAAATTACCCGCAAGCCATGCTGATCATCGAGCCAGAAACTTGTTAGTGGAAGTTAAAAAAAGGGCAAGTGAGGAGGGAAAAAAATGGACTAAAAGGAAATCATTGAGATAATTGGCCGACTGGGTCAATCCTATTTTGAAAGGTATACGGAGCAGATAGACATTGATTCCCACTTCGGCTCTGAGTTCCGTCGGGATTTGGACTTAGTGAAAAGAACGGTAATGGGAGAAGCAGATCGTTAGCTTCTAATTCAAAGGGAAGCTTCTCAGGTTTTCATTTTCGAGGCAATATCCGGACCGATGTACAATTAGAGCTGTGAATATACACTGCAGATTAACTTCAGCTCAGCACAATGACTCTTAACAACACATTCCTGAACAGTTTACTGAAGTGCCGAGACACACACACACCCACACATGGATAATTATTTCAAAACCACAAAAAGAAAATATGATAACTATACATTAATTAATTCTCTATACAATGTATCCTGTACAGGGACACGGGACGCCTGGAGCCCATCCCAGGGCATGGGGCGTGGTACAGCACGGACAGGGTGACGATCCATCGCAGGGCTCACACACACACACACACACACACACACACACACACACACACACACACACAAGAGGCAGGAATCGAACCCTTAACCCTGGTGGTGCGAGACTACAGTGCTAACCACTACAACGCCATGCTGCGTGACATGTACAGTATACAATATATATTTTTATTATTATTTATTCTTTATATTTGCATTGTTTTTTGTTGGGCAGCCACGGTGTCTTAGTGGTTAGGACTGTCGCCATGCACCTCTAGGTTCTGGGTTCAATTCCCACCTCAGCTCTGTGCATGGAGTTTGCATGTTCTCCCCGTGCTTGGTGGGTTTCCTCTGAGTACTCCGGGTTCCTCCCACATTCCAAATACATGCCTTGTAGGCTAACTGGCGCTCCCAAATTGTCCGTATTGTGTGAATGAGTGTGTGTGTGTGTGTGTGTGTGTGTGTGTGTGTGTGTGCCCTGTGATGGACTGGCACCCTGTCCAGGGTGTACTCCACCTCTCCTGGAATAGGTTCCAGGCCCCCCGTGACCCTGTGTACAGGATAAATGATTTGATAATCTATCATATTTGATCAGTTTTGATGATGATTTATCATTTACTAATGATAAATTTGTTGTAATTTTATTATTGATTCTGTGGTTCTTTTTTCAAATGTTAATGCATTTTTATTGATTGATTGATTGATTGATTGATTGATTGATTGATTGATTTATCGATTGTGGACAAGCACTAGCAAAAAAAAAAGTAAGTACCAAAACAAATACGGGGACAAATCTGCAATAATTGTTGAGCTTACAGCCGAGTCAAAGACCCACATGTGTCTTAGGTATTTGGGTTAACTCCTCAAACCCCACACACCTCCACAATTAAAAATAAAAACAAAATAAAGTCTCTTCATTGTTTTGAATACATGGCACTTGATAATCTAGTAACTCAGTGTAAGGATCTACAGTATCCAATGAAAGAAACTTCAAAGCAATTTTGTACGTCGCTCTGGATAAACAGCTTTGGGACAGGATTGGGACAAACAGCTGTGTGCCCATAAGAAAACCACTTGTTAGTGTGAAAAATCAAACAGCAGACAGGGTTAAGGGTCTTGATTAAGGGCTCAACAGTAGAAGCCTGGCAGCACTGGGGCTCGAACCCCTGACCTCCTGCTCAATAACCCCACGACCTTAACTGATTGAGCCACCACTGATAAATTTACACCAAGCAAGGTGAGGCACCAAAACACCTGGCAACTCTGATTTTGTATATCTTCAACACCCAGTACAGTGGCGCAGTGATTAGCAATGTTCCCACTGTCCAAAGACACATGATGCAGACCAACTAGTGTTTCCGAACTGCCCATTGTGTGTGTGTGTGTGTGTGTGTGTGTGTGTGTGTGTGTACACCTGTGGTTTGAAAGAGGTTTGGGTCTCCAGTCATGTATGTATTTTTCCTCTTACAGCCTGACTGCTGACATGAAGTCATAGAACACCGCGGCCCATCGTCGCTTGACAAGGTCAGCTTAAGACAGATAGTTTTATACTGTGTGTATATGTATATATATGTCCATCATTTCAGTTTCAGCAAATCTGCGCTAAAGCTACTGCAGTAAGCCCAGACTGAAGAACCTGCCATACTCATTGAAATCTCCTATTTCTCCTATTTAAACCCCAGACATTAAGGGTTTGTAATGCACACTGGTGAGTCACAGAACTGTGCCGTGTGATAGCTGAAAGGAATAAAGCGCATCCTGAGCTGTATGTAATCCATTCAGACAAGAAGAAGACCTGTAGCAGCATCACATGAAAAGAAAGCTGGCTATATCAAACCAGATTACGGGAAAAGACGCCTTTGATCTTTTCTTTTTCTTTCCTCTTTCCTTTCAAAGTCTTATAGCTTTCAACCATGAAAATAAAAAAATAAAATAAAACCTTCAGAGTAATAGCTGTTAGTCGAAGGTCCGTGTACACTGCATATATTTAATTCATGTTCTGAAATGAAAATGGGGGAAACAAAGAAACAAGGTTTCTGCTTCTTTTATTTTTTATACACTAGAAATTTTTTTTTTTTTCTGTGAAATAATTCAATAAACATTGACTCATTTTTAAATTGTTCCAATGGAAAATAAACATCAAATTTAATTAAAATAGCATAAGGAAGTGTCCCGCGTTCTCTGGGTTTTTTTATTATAAAAGATCTGATTTAAAATGAATAAAATAAAATAAAAATAAATTAATTAATAAATAAAACTTCCCCCCCTATTCGAGATCCCAGTGAACATGAAATCAGCCGAGGTAACAGACGAGCTAAATGGATGTCCTCCAGAGCCGGGCCATTCTGAGCATCTGCTAGGTCACTATGACAAAGTCAGACTGTGAGATTTTAGAGTTTATTAAGATGTGAAAATGCATGCAGTGGGTCAGAGAGCCTGAGTAGGTGTGAAACGTTTTTAGAAAGATGAGTACGCGTCTTACAGACTAATGACTACCGTGACATAAATGACCAAAATATGAATAATATGCATGAATTCACATCGATGCGAGGGAACGCATTGGTCCCGACGCATGAGCAGATACAGTAAAGATAAATTATGACTGAAAACTTTGCAAAATTTTCAGATATTTAAGGTCATGTAGGAATTGTGTCACTGGATGCGGACAAACAAACAAACAAAAACATGTGCTCTCACTTAATCATTTAAATAATCCTGTATACAGGGTCGCGGGGGCCTTGGAACATACAGTATTCCAGGGGAAGAGAGGGAATGAGGGGTACACCCTAGACGACGTGCCAATCCATCACAGGGCACAGAAGCACATGATTACTCACACACTACGGGCAATTTGGAAACACCTGTTAGACTAACATGCAGGTCTTTGTACTGTGGGAGGAAACCGGAGAAGCCAGAGGAAATCCACCAAGCAAGGGGAGAACATGAAAACTCCATGCACACGGACCCGAGGCAGGAATCGAACCCTGACCCAGGCCACATTGCTAACCATTACGCTACCGCACCGCCAACAAACAAACATTTAACATTTATTCAAAAACTAAAGTTTAACCTGCTCATGTATCTAAAACCAGATCACAGACTGTAGTGATGCTTTATTTTCAGCCTGTATGTTAAATTGCATCATGTTTAATTGTTTAATTATGAAAATAAATTCTCAGTCATCATCAAAGACTGGAGAAGCCACAAACATTAATTTCCAAACAGACGTTTGTACTTTTTTTTCTTCCTTTCTTTGTCAACAATTAAGCATGCAGCGATTAGCCCGAGCGTGATGATGTTTACTTATTCATCGTCCGCATCTCATTTCCTGCGTAGTGCTGAAAGTGTCAAATGGATCCTAATGGCTGTTTTCCCTTTACCTTTTACTTTTCATTAACATTCATTAAAACATCTGGCTCAGTCGAATGAGCCATCTGTATGCGCTGAGTAATCACACAAACACACACCTTCTCTCCCTCGGCTGCACAGGAAGCAAAAAATCTATGTTTAAGAATGTGTAAGATGTTTCTAAGAAATGTGGAAAAAATAAATAAACAAAAAATAAATAAATAAATAAATAAATAAATACAACAATGCAGATTTAACAATTAAGCCCCATCCGGACAAACACAGGCCGTGCTTATCTTGTGTCTAGTTTCTAAACGACGTGTTGTACATTTCCACATTTCCAACTCATTGCTTATTAAATTCATTTCACAATTATTTAATCATATCACTCACAGACGCTGTTAACATGTCGCCTGAAAATGCAATTAGGATTAAAAAAGAAGAAGCAAAAAAAAAGAAAACAATGTGAAGGTTGAAATGAAGCAGACCGCAGATGGGACTGGAACCTCTGTCAAATTAAGCATGCTTCGTTCACACCTCATTGCAGTTTCACATCCTTTTTTAATTTACTTGTAAGATTTTTAATTTTTTATTTTTTTGCCCTTCAGATCAAACAATGACCGAGCACAAGAGAATAAGCAGCATACACATATGGAGCATTATCATTAACAAGCCTCATTATCTGAGAAAAAAAAAATTCTGATCAGATTAAAATCAGATAATTACAGTACATTTACATAAAGCATGCATGACCATCTGGACTTTGTTGAGAAGTGTGTGAAAGTGTAAAAGAAAGAAAAAAGAAAAAAAAAAGCAGTCACTCACCGGTGTTTTGATCAATGGAGAAATACGGCTGTCCTTCCAAAATGCTGTACACCAGTCTGGCGCTGTTCCCGTACACCGGATCGTCTGCGTCCGTGGCTGTGACCCGCGTCACCGAAGTCCCTGCACATGGCAATTAAACAGGAGGAAAAAATATACCTCAAAATAAGAAACTGTTAATCACTTCTCTGTATTTGTAAACTAATTACTCATACAATTACATAAATAAACCTGAATTTTAGATTTATGGAAATGATTGTCATAATGATCGCATAATTATTTAAGCTCATCACGAGTGAATGTTACATTCTGTTGGTTTCCTTTTTAAAAATTCATGTGCATCTGGATAAATCTGTGCAGCTGAGAAACATGAAATCCACGATAACTTATGAAAAATATTATAACGTCATGAAAAGAATTCTCAAAACAACCAACCAAATAGAACACAAACAAGCTGAACAAGCAAAAACGTTGACAGTCGACAACCAAAGAATCAAAGGAAGAAAATAAACAAAGGGAACAGGCAAGCAAACATCTAACCAATAAATCAATTAAACAAGAAACAACAGAAAGCCGAAAACAAATTGAATAAACAACTCAAAGGAAGCTGCTAACTAACCAACCAAATGACCAAACAAATAACAAACCAAGCAAGTAAACAACCAACCAAACATCCAAGCAATTAACCAACCAAACAAATAATTAACAAACTAACCAATCAAGTAACTAAGCAACTAACCCAAACAACAAAACAACCAACCAATCAACCAACTAACCAACCATACCACCAACCAAGTAATCAAACAACCAATCAAACAAACAACAAATTAACCAACCAACCAATTAACTGAACTAAAAACAACCAACCAACCAATTAACCAATCACCCAAACAAACAAAAAAACAAACAAACAAACAAAAAAACAGAACAAAACAAAGTAATCAGAATAATCAAATCAAAATTAATAAACCAACCGAACCAATCAGAACAAGTAAACAAACACGCATAAATTAACAGTTAAGGAGACAGATACATCCCCCCTCCCTCCAAACACACCCTGTATGAAAAAGAAAACCCCTCCGTACCAGTCTGCCTTTAAACTGGATGCATTGTGTTAAACTGAACTAGAAACACCAACACAATCCTGTTCTGTGTTGTTCATTGATGTGCATGACAATGAGAGAGAGGTGTGTGCTGAAATGCAAAAAAAACAGATGAAGTCGTGGCAAGCTAATGCTAATGCTAGCATGTGGTGTGACGATGCAGATGGTGCGGTAATTGTTTGTAAAGTACTGTAGCTTCTGACAGCTCAGCTAAGATCCTGGTCAGTGGCGAGGAGGACGGCGTTAAAGCCACAGGTTCTCTGAAACACCAGCATGGCTACTGCAGTGAGAATCACCTCCTGAGTGTGTGTGTGGTTCGGAGACAGTTGGTCTTTCTTTCTGGTTCCCGAATTATTTAATCAGCTCTTTATGGTGCTGGAATGGATCAGTGTGCAGCAGTTTCTGTACAATCCCCCAACCGTCTCACTTACTGTTAGTCTAAGTGTTTCATTCCTCTTACACCACAACGACCCACTGCTTACAATTATTATCAGGTAAGTAATAGACACATTGTACATCATTCTGTTTATAGTTACTCTGCATGTTGATGAAATGAGTGAGTTCCTGTTCTCACTTACACTACAGCAGCCACACACACTCACTCCCTCGCCCGTCTCTACCGATTATCTACTAAAATTAGTAGTATTAATTAAGAAATAATAACAAAATACAATTGGTCTTGCATTGCAAAGAATCGTAAACTCCTCTGTCCTAAAGATGTGGAGACAGTTACAGTACAGCTTTGCAGTACGTTTGACTGTTACAAAGCGCCGACACTGGAGACTCCTTCCACTGGTGTTACAGAAACACCTCCCTAGAGAAAACCTCACCATATAAACAAATACAATTGTTGAAGTGTGAATGCTGCAAATGAGATGTTACTATAGCAACCAGAAAAAGTGCATGTATATACAGCAAAAGTGAATTTCAACAAACAGAACTGAATTTGAAAGAATGTAGGGGGAAAAAAAACACTTATTTTCTGGGGTTATCACAAAACAAACAAAAACAAGCAAACAAAAAATGTATCGAGAAAAGACATTAATTCGGATGAGTTGGTCAAAAAGATTTTAATAAAATAAAAATAAAAAAACTTGCAAACAAATAACACATACATACATGAGTAAAAACAAACAAAAAAAATTTTTTTAAAGAACATTTTATATATTAATATAAAATTATTTATGGCACTTCACAAATAAATAAATAAATGAAATCAATTTAATATATTAATGAGTGTGTGTGTGTGTGTGTGTGTGTGTGTGTGTGTGCTCTGCGATGGATTGGCACGCTGTCCAGGGTGTACCCTGCCTCGTGCCCAGAGTCAACTGGGATAGGCTCCAGGTCCCCGCGACCCTAAATACAGGATAAAGCGGTATAGAAAATGAATGAATGAATTTAATATATTAATGAGTAATAATGTGTGGCATTTCCTATATGAATTAATGCATATTTTGGTTAAAAGTTAAATATAAACACACGAGCAGTCGCCTTGCACCTCCAGGGTCTGGGTTCGATTCCCCGGCCAGGCTCGATTCCCGTCTCTGTGTGCATGGAGTTTGCATGTTCTCCCCATGCTTGGTGGGTTTCCTCCGGGTACTCCGGTTTCCTCCCACAGTCCAAAGATATGCAGGTTAGGCTAATTGGCGTTCCTAAATTGCCCGTAGTGTGTGATTGGGTGTGTGAGTGTGTGTATGTGTGTGTGTGTGCCCTGCGATGGATTGGCACCCTGTCCAGGGTGTACCCCGCCTAGTGCCCGAAGTCTCCTGGGATAGGCTCCAGGTCCCCCGCGACACTGAACACAGGATTAAGCGGTATAGAAAATGAATGAATGAATGAATGAATATAAAACACACGTGGATGTGAGATTGGGCTCAGCAGATGATAATTACTCTGATTACGTCACTCTTATAGACTCTCCATTGAACGTCTATTTTTTTCCCTCTCCTGACTCTTCATCTGTTTTTTTTTTGCAGGATGACACAATAATATAAAAAGCATACAGAGATGATGAATAGCGAACGCGGTGTCTCGACTTCAAAACCGAGTGAGAGAAATGAATAAACGAGAAAAAAGCGTCAGCGATGTTGCACTCTGACTTCAAACCCTGCTTTATTATTGCAACCCAATTATTTCAGCCAGAGAGAGCCTGAAGTGGCCCCTTAGAGACACGTGTGTGTGTGTGTGTGTGTAATTTGGTCAACAAACCAAACAAGGACCTTATCTTACCTGTGTGTGTTTGGAGCACTCGTTATAGGAGGACACTAACGAATACACCGATTCTTTTTTAGCCAGTGATTGGGAAGTATGACAGGAGTCGTGTGTGTGTGTGTGTGTGTGTGTGTGTGTGTTCACGTATCCCTCAGTCGATGTTCCTTATCACAATGTCAAACACTTTTCACAGCTCCTATAAGAACACACACTCCCTCGGGACTCGCTCCCGCGCTCGCCATATGTCTGATTCATGTAAACATCAAAACGGAGTGTTCTGTCACGTACGTGGGCAAGAACATTTCCTATTGTTTACTCGTTTCTGTCCTCGTTCTGACGCAACTAAACAAAGATCTTCCTGAGAGCTGCAGGACTCCCAACACCTGGTCTGATTTTGTTATTGTTGCTGGAAAGAAAAGTAAAGAATAGGGAGATCACTAGAGAGCTAGCTATTAGCCTAGGAAAGCATGCTAATCAAAGGTATGGCTGAACACGTCCTGGTTTCGCTAATAACCTGGTAATGTTATTTCCAATATGAACAGATTTTAACAATAAGTGTATAAACTTGTACGGCTTGCAGAGTTTAGTTTTGTTGATGTGTAGCTCCAGCTAATGTTCTTGCTTGTGCCAGATTAATGTAGGTATTTGAAGTTAACCTCATTACACACAAATTAAAGAAATACGATCATTTGTACCACGGTTGTTATTTAAGTCCTTTTTGTGTAAAAAAAAAATAAAATGTGTTATTTCTCAATATGTTATAATTGTAAAATTGACAATTAGCCAACATTGTGGAACATTCCTCTGCTAATTGCTAGCATTGTATTTAACTCTTCCAGTTGTTAAATTTTGCCAGCCAGGAATATAAACGTATCTATGCAGCGATTGTGACGATGTTCAACAAAAAAAGCCAAAGAAAAGGAAGAAAAAAAAAAGAAAAAGACGATGACTATTCTGTAAAACTGTGGAGTCATTGGAGCATGAAATAAGTCTTGGCGCTCACACCAGAGTCAAATTCTCTTCTATTCCTCTGATAAAAAAAAGAATGAGGGATTAGAGGAGCCTTTCATTGGCCTAGCTTCAAATCTGGGCAGATTAGCTTGCCCTTGAGCGATATTTATAGAGAGTTGCCTAACTCTCCTACAACTTTAATGGTCTCTGGCTGGATCTGTCGAACGCAGGATCCTGAAATCTCAGTGGTTATGACAGGATGGATATTTAAGATAAGATAAAACTTTTATTAAGAAATTCGATGAGGTTCGGAGTTTAAACGCCGTCCAACGGTGGTAAAAAACTGATATCTGAGAGTCTATTGTATAAAGTCCACAAAGGCATTACAAACGCTTCAGACATACTGTACAGTGGATCCCTCAGTTCTGCTGTGAAGATTGTTCCAGAATAAACACACACTGAAATGCAATTTATGCCTGGAGAAATGTTTAAGCTTTCTCAGAAGCAGCACAAGGGAAGTGGATTCGGCGTATTTTGTAAGCACCAGTTAACCAGAAAATAGTAAAGAAAGCCAAAGACGAGTAGACTGGACTTTAGAGCTGCCGAAGGGATGGGGATGTTGATAAAGTCTGAGATGTTCACTTGGGAAGGTCAATGGTTACCAAACCATCCTCCTGAAGAGCTTTGTACAGTACATTTCAATTTATTCTTTACACTTATCCTTCACACGCAAGACATCTAGGAATTGCTAGGATAAAAGAAAGAAAGATAAAAACATGATCAATTAAATTCTACATTTCCTGAATATACACGACTCATCACGGCCCTCTCTCAAAAACTAGTGACTAGAAGTCCAAGACCCAATCTACTTACATATATACACATATATAACCAGATGTCCCATAATTGGTGACTAATTAACTAATCTGACTAATTAACTAATTAACCATGTCCCAGCTAAGATAACAGCATCTGACATTTGAAAAGTCTCAACGATATGTACAAGTTGAACAAAATTACCCACTATAGGTAATTTTGAAAGCCAGTAAGTCACGGAAGTGTGACAGCCAATCAGACGGCAAAGTTCTACCTTCATTTAGAAAGCTTGTGACCAGAAATGTGCAACTGCTGGATGGAAAAATAGAGACTGAAACTGAGTTTGATCTTAATATGCAGCTTACATGCAACATGTCTAAAGTGGAAGAGAGAAAAACTAAATGTGCCCAGACTGCAAATTCATAAAAATGTTGTAACAATTCGTATGAGTTGTGTTAAACGTTACAGCAATAATTACCCAAGCAAACTTCAGGCTCAGACTTGGACATGAGGCTTAAATGTTCTCTCTCTATGCAGGAGAGGCCAAACGTATTAAGACAACATTAGAGGGGTGGTGATAAAATTGTTGTTATTGTAATGTAATGAAAACGAACGTTGGTCATTCTCTACATCTCCTCCACCTGAGGCGACACACTTCTCCAAACAATGGATGAGCTGGTGGAGACCGTCTCTGAAGAAGCCTTCTTATTGGCTCTTGAGGAAAAGTTCCATCTCGGTAATCACCTCATCATCGTCAAACACCTGCCATGGAGTTTCTCCAAGTGATGGAAAAGGAAGAAGACACTAGTCATTCCACGAAACATGGTCTTGGTATTGTCCCTCTAGCGGAACTACTGTATACCACGGTTATTTTAAACAAGAAATGTTCATGAACATTATTTTGGGCAAATATTTTAAATTTTTTTATAGGATAATATGAATTTTATGACCGCTCCTCATACAGTAGCTCTCCCTGAGCACAAAGCACGTGATGTCACTAGTTAGTTCTCATATATCTGACCGAAGAGTTGTGATCATTAGAATCAGCTGACAAACATGTGGCAGGACTTTTACTTTGTGAAGCCACGGTGTCCATCTATGCACAAAAATGGTTAAAACTCTGTAATTCTAAAGTGGCTTATGAACTTCTGTGATCTTCAGGAAGTGATCAAGCAGACATGGATTGGACGAGTGACACCAGAGTATTGCAGACATGTTTTGGACTCAACACTCAGCCGGTTCCAGCAGGCACTGATAAATTAAAGACTGCATACTAAATAATGGTTGTTGTAGAGCAATTGCACTGAATAAAATATAAAATTATTCTCATTATGTTGATTGTGATTGTTTAAAAAATTTGAGAACATCATTGAAACATCACTTTTCACTTTTGTCTCAATACTGTTGGCCACGACTGTATTTATAGGAAAAGAAATATGAATAATAAATCCTTCAGTACCTATTCACATCATACTGTGCACATTATTTTATCAGAGTGTAGCAACTTGGATTCATTTGATTCAATTGAATTATTAGAGCAGTAATAACTTTATTATTTGAATGAGTAATTTTGATTATGAAAAGTCCATGACTGCATGGTTAAGGGAATATTATGAAACTCGAGACTGATTTAATAGATTGTTCTCTAACTCTGAGGCCTGGTACCAATATAATTGGTGTGTTCATTTGAGAAATATAGTTTTACTTATATAATTGGTTCGAGGCCTCGGTCTGACGAGATAATCCTCTCCCTGTGGTACGGATATAATTGGTGCTAGCCATGTGAGGAAGTATAGAAATATTTTATTCGATATGATCGAGGTTTCTGCACCGAGTGACCGCAAAGCATTAACATTATCTTTAGAGCCTTTAGGGATGTTGTAAAGATATTTTAAATCTACGCTGTAGCTCCACATCTCTACAGTCTGGAAAATACGTACCTGTAGTTATTTAGCTCTGCAATTCCCGAGGTTGGGAGACGTGGCGTTTAAAAATCCCCAAATTTGATGATCTTTCCATATGTTTATGTGTGGTTATCATAGCCTTATAAAACTGCACTTTTACTATCTTACTGTAAGCAGAGACCCAACACTGCAAAAATTAAGTGAACACTCTGCTTAGTTTGTTTAGTCACATTTTATAGACTATCAGTAGTGAGAGTCAGTATTAACCAATCAGAAGCATGCAAATGCATAGCTTCTAATTATGGAATAAAATCACTGTCAAAAATATTTGTGCGTAAAAAAAAGATGTGTGTGTAATCTACGGCCACGACAGCGTACAGATACGAGATTTTGTGTGTTTGTTACAATACAACTCTGAAATATACGACTCTGACCGCTTACAGATACGAATCTCGTTGTTACAACTCCTCTGTTTCACGGACGAATTATGAAATTACGGGTACGAATGCTGTGCGTGAAACCACTGTCAAAAATACGTCATCAAGATCACAGGCATTACTATCAGAGGGAAGATTAATCGATTCCACGATATGCGCATGATTCTGAGTGCTTACTTACTATAGTTAAACTATCTTCTTAATATTAATCCTTTCTGTAATTAGTGATAACTAACCCTTAGAAATTTGGGTGGAATTGTGCACTTACCTGAGACGATGAGTGAGCTATTGGCTGCTGATCCGCCATTTTGGCGCCTGTGGTATAAACCGCTAAAGGGCTCATGCGCATATCGTGGAATCGATTAATCTTCCCTCTGATAGTAATGCCTGTGATCTTGATGACGTATTTTTGACAGTGGTTTCACGCACAGCATTCGTACCCGTAATTTCACAATTCGTCCGTGAAACAGAGGAGTTGTAACAACGAGATTCGTATCTGTAAGCGGTCAGAGTCGTATATTTCAGAGTTGTATTGTAACAAACACACAAAATCTTGTATCTGTACGCTGTCGTGGCCGTAGATTACACACACATCTTTTTTTTACGCACAAATATTTTTGACAGTGATTTTATTCCATACTAATGAGCTTCTGTCTAGCTAGACCTTATATTCACTATTACTAGAATGCTATTCAAAAATCCAAACATTAGTCAGGAGTATATCCAAATATTAAGATGGTTTTGTTATTGAATTCATCTGACTTTTTTAGTAATTGTACCTGATTTTTTTATTTATGTATTTATATTTAAAAACATACTTTTTAACTAAATAAATCAACAAATATTATGTAAAAAATACAAGTTAAGTATAAAGTTGCAGAATGCCTGATTAATGTATGTATTCAATCAATCAATCAATCAATCAATCAATGTAAAGATTTTTTTATTAGTAGTAGTATTAGTGGTGACATTTATTTGTATATTTATTCATAAAATCTTTTTTTTTTTAACCAAATAAAACAAGAAACTTGATTTTACAAATGTGGTTAAGGTGTACAATAATGTGAAAAATTCATAAATAAATAGAATTACAACATTTACGTCTTGCTCCAGTTGACTTTGCATTATTATTATTATTATTATTATAGTAGTAGAAAGATTAGTAGCAATATTTATTTATTTATTTGTTTGCTTATTTTTTTCTACTTTTAGATCTTTCTGTGGGAAGGAAAGGGAAAAGAAAAACATTTGCATGTTATTCGCAGCCAAGTTGGAATTATCAACACTTAATAAATTAATAAAATCAGTTTGGGTAGCGGACATGAAAGCATTTTAGTTTCTCTCATATCATAAAGATGTTTTATTTCCTACTCCTATTAAAGTTATCCATTTTACATGGCTGATTGACAAGAGATCCTACAATTTCTGAATATCGTCGCCGCTCCGTCTGTCTGGCAACCACCCAAGCATCATGACTGCATTGTACTTTATTTATCCTATTTCCTCATAATTAATTCCTGGCTACGGCACTGATGTAGCTCGTGCTAAGACTCGGTTTGTTATTGAACACAGACTTTTGTTTTTCTATGATTGAAACGAGAGGAAAAATAGGAAATCGGTTTCCCACAGTGAGAGGTGTGTATACGTTCCGAGCCAAAGCGAGGCAAGCCGACCTGACCTGCTCGATTGTACGCCATCACTGGGAGACACATTCACCACCATGGAGGCTGTCATCACAAAACCATCAGCCATCCCAAAATTGCAGGCTGATCCATCCAGCAGGGATAATAGGCTGAGCCGAGGATCATCAACGCTGGCACACTAACCACCTCAAAGCATCCACTAGAGCACTCGGTTCACTTGGAAATGTGCCGGATTGCTGAGAAATATACACCCTGGACAGCCGAGCTCGTTTCACACTAGCCGCTGAAGGACATTTACGGCATACGTTAAGAGCTCTGAGTGTAGCCAGGGGGTCGAGGTGGAAACCTTCCTTTCCTCGGCTGTCATGTGCGGAGGTGTAATTTTCTCATTCCGCCATGATGTACAGCCGGCACTATAATTGAAAAGGGTGGTTCCTGAATGCTGTTTATCACAGGACATGAGTGTCAACAAGAGAAGTAAGGATCCTGGTCATAAATAACAATCAGGTTCTCCTTCAGCAAGCTTATCTCCATCAACATCTACCTGTTAAATCACATTCACGCTACTGTTCAAGGTGTTGGAGAACCTGATCGAGGAGTAGGACCAGAACAGAATTATCAAAAAATAATGTGCGTGTGAACAATATTTTTACATAGTTGTATTTTTTTATTATTATTCTTTATATTATTATTTCTCTTTTTCCTATACATTGCCAAAGCATTTCATATTCTCAGACTAGGGCAAGTGTCAGGCAAAAAGACAAATAGGTAAAAAAAAAAATAGATAAAATAGTGAAAGGTCAGGGAGGCACTGCTAGAGGACTGACAGAGGGCTGAAGATAAAGGAGTGACGATGTGTCCACTAGGGAAGCAAACAGTTTGGGGAGTATTGGCAGCTTGGGGAGAGACAGAATGGATGCTTTAGGAGTTACAGTACAGGGAGTTACAGAGTGACAGTTTGAGGAGTGAGAGAGCGGTAGGTTGGGAAAGAAGAAAGTGGCAGCATATGGAGTGACAAGGAGACAATGAGTGACAGAGTGGCAGCTCAGAAAGCAACAGTGGAAACTCAGGAAGTGACAGTGTGGCAGCTTAGGAAGTGACACAATGGCACTTCGGAAAATGACAAAGTGGCAGCACAGAAAGTGACCCAGTGTGACCTCAGGGCTTGATAGAGTGGCAGCTCAGGGGGCAATAGAGTGGCAGCTCAGAGAGTCACAGAGTGGTAGGTATAGTAGAAAGGTAACAAAATGGCAGCTCAGAGGGTGACAGAGTGGCAGCAAGGAAAGCGACAGATCAGGAAGTGACAGGGTGGCAGCTTGGAAAGTTACAGTGTGGCCACACCCCTGTAAAATATATACTATTTGTAAACACAACCTCAAACCACAAGATACTGTAGAGCCTTAATGTATCTTCCTGCAAGACCCTTCAGACAACCAGATTGTTTTTGCATGTTTATTTCGTTACTGCTATTTATATTAATTAACAAAATACAGCTAAGAAGCTGCCTGCTGAAACAGAACTACACTTCAGCTTGGTTTTTAACTCAGAAGTCTCTCTGAAACATCTTCAGTATCTTTCTAAACTGCGTGTAGCTGTTTACAGCGTTGTCAGATTCTGTCCGGGTCCAACTCCAAATCTACAGCTTCCTCTGTGTTGCAAGTTTACGCTTAATTAGCAATTTCTGTTTGTTTAGTTTTTCTGGCATTAAAAGTAAAAAAAAATAAAAGAAGAAGGAGCAGCCAAAGGAGTGTGCTAGGTAGTACTGCATGTGGAGCGACAGTGACAGAGTGGCAGCTTGAAACTTGTCAGTGTGTTCCTGAGCACCGGGAAAACCTCGCAAACCCACCGAAAACACTGTTAATGAGGGAACAAGTCACTAAACCGAGGTCCTCGCAATGTGTTCAAAAGAACAAAACAATTAACGGCGTCCTACCTAGGCCACTGACATGTGCCGCCATTTTGAAGTGTCGTGTCATTGACTCACTTTAATTAGCTATTAGGAAACAAAAGCTGCACTTGTGGACGCTTCGGGCAAAACAAATTGCTGACCCTTAATTGCATACTTAATTGTTTCCATGACAGTGATGATTAACTAAAGAAAAAAAAAACAAATAAACAAACAAACAAACAAGACAGAAATTAATAAAGGAATAAAAGTCAGAAAAGAAGATGAAAGGACAAAATGATGCTTAAAAGCAGCAAGGAAATGATTTCTCCAGCTAGAGTGAGTGTATAGAATTTATAATATGGATCAAAGGACATTTAGGAAGACATGTGGACCATCATAAAAAGGAGAGATAGAGAGAGTGAACACTGAGAAATATAAACCTGCTATTGAGGTTGACATTGGTTTCAATTTGCTCTAAAAGTCTGAATAAAAAAAATAAAACCCAGAATTTCATCTCGTCTAATGTAAATTAGTCAGACTAATATTAGGAAGCCTGAAGCAAAGTAACGAGTGAAAGTAAGTTCAAAAAAGACGTAGCTAAATTAGCAAGTCAGAGCTAAACTCTAAGAGCTAAAAAACTAACAGAGAAAGAAAGTTAATGTGGGGTGGGACAGTTTATTTAGCATGACTAATTTATGAAAGATCAAAGCTAACCTTGAGTTGATAAGTTAAACTTGTCGCTTTTATTCAGAGGAGCGTGAATATACAATCATTAACTGTACTGGTCAAATTATTGTATATGAATTTTTATCTCTTGACTGATCAAGAAAGTGATCCAGTTTAAACGCTGCCTGTAGGCTTTCAGCAGCATAGTCAATATAGTTATACAAGCTAAACATAAATGCTAGCTAACGTTTAAAAAGCAAAATATCATTTAGCCTAAAAATGTAAACATTTGTGCAGGAAACAGTGAAGGTCACTCATAGCCAAGGTCACTTGCACTAGGTCACTCATAGCCAAGACTGTTAGTATTAGCTTAGCTTAGATTAGCTTATCATGCAATAGATAGATACAAACAAGGGAAAGTCTGAAGGAGTTGCGATCAGGACTATAAGGAGGACACTTTACCACTTTACACTAGTGTCAACAGTGTGAGCAGGAGTGTGTGGACGTGCATCGCCCTCAGATAGCGCTGTTCTGTGTTAAATCTGAAGTTTAGTCTTCAGCTCTTCAATAAGCGTCTCACTGTAAAGAGCACTGTTGATTGTTGAACCTTTTTCCTGATAATGTTCCAATATTTCTGGCCCATGGGAATCCCAGAAAACGTCTCGGGTTACTTTGATGTAACCCTGTTCCCTGAAAAAGCAGGAACGAGATGCTGCGTGAAAACGCTATGGGAACATCTTTCTTTGTTGCCGGTTGTGAAGCATGTGTGTATCAAACGCCAAATTTTGGCATATATAACCTCGGTCAGATGACGTCATCTGATGAAGTGCACACCTGCAGGTTATAAATAGGAGTGAAAGGACGTCCAGTCACGCAAGCAGTGCACCATTGGAGCGCAGCATCTCGTTCCTGCTTTTTCAGGGAACAGGGTTACAGCAAAGTAACCCGAGACGTTCCCTTTCAAAAGCTACACTCGTTGCTCCGTGAAAACGCTATGGGAACGAGAATACCAACGCCGCCGCAATGCAAGTGTCTGGATCCCCAAGGTTGTGTAGCGTGTGCGCACAAAGGCCAAGGAGGTCTCAGAGTTAGCTCCGCGAGGCTGAATCGAGGACCCGTGAGCCCGGAGTAGCATGAACATCCAGACTATAGAATCTCACAAATGTGTGCGGAGAGGACCAACCTGCCGCATCACATACTTGCTGCAGGGGAACACCTCTTGCCAGGGCAATAGATGAGGCAATCCCCCTGGATGAATGAGTCCTGTGTCCTAGAGGCGAAGTGTGACCATGCGCCTCGTAGGCTAGGGCAATAGCATCTCTCACCGGATGTGACAGCGTTTGGCATAAAAAAGGCTGCTCTGACTTACGCCACTGGCTAGTGCAGTGGACGTAAAATCTGAAGAGTGCGTACTGAAGACAGTAGTGAAACCTTTCCTGCTCCGGAGCTGTAAAAGGCGGAGGACAGAGGCTTCGAGGAAGACTGGGTGCATGGATAAGACTGAAAATAGTTTGGGTGAGGATGCAGAATATCTCTGACTAGCCCAGGGGCAAAGTCTAGGCAGGACGGGAGCCTGCAGATCTCTTGAAAGAAGTAACTATAAGAAAAACCATCTTAACGGTCAGAAGTCAGACAGGCGCTGACTCTAGTGGTTTGGAAGGGGTGTCAACCAGACCCATGAGTCAGAACATGACAAGCCAAAATAGCGGCTACGTACATTCTGAGGGTACTAGGGCATAAGCCCGAGACAACTTTCTTGCAGAACTCCAGCACTGAAACAATTTTTCGCCATGCACCACTTTCAAATACCCTCTCCTTGAGGGCATAATGTCTTCTAGTGCGTGAAGGTTCCAGGGCTCCCAACTTCATATGCCCTGGAATATAAATCACCTTGAGGGACAGGAACTCTTCCTGTGCCCAAAGCAGAACCTGGTGTGCTAGCTTATTCAAGCGGCGCAAGCACAGTCCACTCTGGCGATTATGTACGAGACTACCGTTGTGTTGTCCACCCGCACTAGGACATGGTAGCCTCAACTGCTGGAGGAGGTGTTTCAGGGCAAAAATAAAGCCATCAGTTCGGGGCAATTGATGTGCCATGCGAGAAGATGGCCTCTCCAGCTCCTTTGGGCTGGACGGCCATCTAAGACCGCACCCCAGCCCGTGAGGGAAGCGCCTGTCGTTAGTGTCTCGCAATGACAAAAACGCACATAGAGTGGGACCCAAAGTCAGAGTCCAGGGTCTGAACCGCATAGAAAAGGGTAAAAAGCCTCTGGCGCGTAACCCTTATTGCCTCCGGGGATTGACCCTGAGATAAATCCCTTTGCCTTTAACCACAACTGAAACTGAAACCCAAAGGTATTACCGTGGCTGCAGCTGCCATGAGACCTAAAAATAAAAGTGATGAACAGTCACTTTCTGGCCTAGCTTGGTTTCCTTCAGGGTGATGGAAATGGATTCGACATGCGCAGGAAACACCTGTCACGTAGGATTGCGATCGAATCCTACGTAACACCCAAATATGTTGTATTCTGAGCAGGAAAGAGAACGCTTTTATGGCGTTGAGTCTCAATCCTAAAGAATCAAGGTGAGCTAGGACTTCCTTTGTCGGAGCGCTAGCTTCAGCGACTGAGCCAGAATCAGCCAAAATTATAATGTCATACAAAATAAGGATGCATTTTGTATATGTGCGGGTGACAGAGCTAGGCCAAATGGAAGGACCCGATAATGGTAAGCTTCACCCCGAAACGAATTTCCTGTGTTGTACATTTACATTACATTTGTGTTGTGGCAATATTTCCATATGAAAATATGCATCCTTCAGGTAGATTGTCGCAAACCAATCATCTGGTTGAATTTGAGAACAATCGTTTTGACAGTCAACATTTTGAAACTGTACTTTTTCATATAGCGGTTAAGCCCGTGAAGTTCTAAAATTGGACGCAGCAAACCCCCCCGCCCCCAAGAAATACCGGCTGTATTAGCCTGAGTCTCTGTCTGGTAGGGGAACATGTTCTATGGCCCCTTTCCCAGCAGCATTGCAATTCCAGAGTCGGAAGGTGCGCCCTTTCCGGTTTCACGGAAGTGGAAGTGGGTGTGGGGGGTTTAGAAATTTGGCATCCTGGACCACGGCAGGAGAAAACCGAAAACTAACCTCATATTGGAGATTGGTGTTGCCTGAAACACCAGTGGCGGCCGAGCATGAACACCGAACTCCTGAGGGTGCCAGGGAGGGAACTTTGTTCTTAATGAAGAAGACAGTGTGCCGGTCCGACCTAATAAATCGAAGTCGATGGCATGAAAACATGGGATGAATAAGGCTTGCTCCAAGAGCGAGTTAACTCGCTGTGGAGGTCGCTAAAGAAAGGGAAAGAGCATCATTGAGGCTCCGTCCCCCGGCTACTCGACCGAAGTCGGTTGTCTAATTTAGACCGTTTGGGAAAAAACTTGCTCCTGCAACGTTTATTACTTCAAGCAGCTCCTCAAACTCTGTCATCAATAGAGGAGGGTTCTGAGGGAACTACTTCCATTTCTGCAGAAGCAAGGGAGGAGGTCTCTCCTGCGCAATCACGAGAAGTGCCGAGGCACGCTCGCAAGGTGGACGGAGAAACTTCCCGATTGGGAAAAAGCGCGAGAGAAAGGAAGTGGAGACTCCGTCTCGTGCGCCTCTTCCAGAACCGCCCGTGAACCCCAGGACACACGCGAATCACAATACGTGCTGAAGACAAAAAGATCAGAGGAATGTTTCTGGTTCACTCCTATTTATAACCTGCAGGTGCACTTCATCAGATGACATCACCTGACCGAGGTTACAGTATATATGCCAAAATTTGGCATGTTTGATACAAACATGCTTCACAACCGGCAACACAGAAAAATGTTCCCATAGTGTTTTCACGCAGCATCGAGTGTAGCTTTTGAAAGGGAACTGTAAGCGTTGATTGAGTCTGTGATTGAGGATGTTTCCATTCCAGACTCTCCCATTTACTCTCAGACTCGTAGTGATGAATCCATGTCACCATTAATGATTCTCTTTAAGAAACTTTCACCTTCTGTTTTTTATCTTGTGGCCAGTTACAGTATACAGTAGCTGAGTAATAAATGGAATCTTTCTACAGTAGCAACAGTAGTGTTCTAGTGTTCTATACAGCCCTGGAAACAAGCCACCACAGGCTTATAAGTGTGCTCCGGTACAAACAGCAATAAAAGCTAATCTAGCGAGAGGACGCTAATATCATCAGGGAATTATAATCTAGAAAATGAGAGAAAGTGAATGAAAGCTAAGGCAGAGTGCAAGATGGTCAAGTGAGCGAAAGGAGGCTAACCTAACGAGAGACAGCTCACGGAAATCCATAAATGTAGAATAACGGATTCATGGATTGTGCTGGAAGACAGACAAACTAGACCAAACAATGGATATTTGTTCATATTAAATTTATAAACAAAACTGGAATGTTCATGACGAGATCCCAAAGAAATCTGTGCAGTATCCTGTGTTTTCGCACACACACCGGAGTGGAGGTTACATGCGGGGTGTGAGGGGTGTGTGTGTGTGTGGCTGGGTGGGTGGGTGGGGGGGGTTGGTTAGTGACGCATTAAAGCGATTGCAATCATCACAGAGGATGTTGGCCAAAAACTACACATACTGATCGGGTGAGAGAGAGACAGAGAGAGAGAGAGAGACAGAGAGAGAGAAAGAGACAGAGAGAGAGGGGATGCGAGAAAAGCCATGCCCAGATTGTGAGTGTTCACAAGTGTATGTTTGCATCTCATGTGCAAATGGGTATTGCCAGTGTGTGTGTGTGTGTGTGTGTGTGTGTGTGTGTATGTGTGTGTATGTGTGTGTGTTGAAGTGTGAACAAAACACCGACTTCCTACTTCCTGTGAAGGTGATGGAGGCCACCAAAGCTGACACTTAGCCATCAGTGCAAACACGGTGAACACACAGGCGCTGAGTAAAGGTGTGTGTGTGTATGTGTGTGTGTGTGTGTTGGGGGGGGGGGTAAAAGCAATGCCAGGTCTGTGATCCTCTCCCTCCGGTGATGGTGGCACCTCTGACATGGAGGTGGCAGTGAGAGAGGGCGTGTGAAGGGTTAAACTCGTTTCCTTCGAAGAGTCTGAAGCCAGAACAGAGCGGGAGGACGTGACTAGCGAGTCAATACTATGCTCGGGTGAAGGAGGCATCGCGTTTTTTTCTCCTGGCAAGTAATCCATCAGGAGGGCACGCACATGCACGTACCTGTGCGTGCACGCACACACACACACACACACACACACACACACACACACACACACACACACACACACACATAAACACAGTGAGTGATGGATGGAAAACATGATGCAGAAACACAAAATGAAAATAAATAGCCTGAACCTGCAGTGATATTCAGACTGATGTTGCAGTTTGTTAAAATAATCCTGATCGTCGCCGTGGTGACCCGCAGACACGCGATACCCCATCCCCACCGGATACCTTTCTGACATCTCCATCAAATTTTTCATCATTTCATATTATGTCTTATAATTTACATGTAAAAATCATTCCCTGTAGTACAGAATAGAAATACTCCCTGAGTTCAAGTTTTAAGAAGTTAAAAAGAAAGAACAACTACTGAAATAGAAGAAAATAAAAAAAATTTAAATTATGGAAAGAAAAATTGGAAAGAAAGAAACTTGCAAAAAAATTAGAAAGGAAAAAAAATTAATTAATGAAAAGCAGAAGAAAAAAGGTAAATACAAAAAGAGAGAAAAAAATAGATGGAAGAGAAGTGTAAATAAATAACAGAAGAAAATAGAAAGTAAAATAGAAAAATGAAAGAAAACAAACAAATTAAGAAAGAATAGAGAAAAGAAATTAAAATGATGGAATGAAAGAAAAATAACTAAATAGAGAAAGGAAAAAAAAAAAAAAATTAGAAAAAATTTAAGAAATTGGATGAAAGGAAAGAAAGAATGAACAGATAAAGGAAAAATAAAGAAAGGAAAAGTGAAAAGATGGAAAGAAAGAAAAATAGAAAAATAAAATAGTGAAAGAAAGAAAAATTAAGAATGGATGAAAAACAGAAGAACAAATACAAAAAAATAGAAAAAAGAAAAAATGGATTAAAAGAAAGAAAGTGAGAAAGGAATAAACTTTTTGTAAAATAGTATATTAAAAAAAAGAAAGAACAAAAGTCCCAGTATCATGAGTGCTACAGAAAAATATTTATTTCACATGAAAGAGAGAACAGTGTGTGTGTATGTGTGTGTATGTGTTATTTAAAGCTACAGCTGTTATTTAATGACCTTGTCATTTGCGACAGATCACTTTTAGGTGAGAGATCCAGGTGCCTATGCTCTTTAACCTTCAGATGACCTTTAACCCTCATTTTTGGATTAAGAACCGAGTCAATGACTGTGTAAAAGTGTACATGTGTGAGGTGAAGGTGATCACGTGCAGGTTCAGGTGAAGTTCCTCCATCGGGACAGGAAGTAGAGCGGACTTGGCCGTGGTGCTGATCTCTGCGCACTCGCACTCATTAAGTAAGGAGCAGTAGCGGTGTGAATAGCAGCAGCGATCAGCACTTTATTATCCCCAAGCCCGGGGCCGAGCGCTGACAGGAGCACGGGGTCGACTCGTGTCCGTGTCACCACTCGCTGTTCACCAGCATGAGCGCGAGGTTACACCAGTTCCAGAGAAAAGCGCCGACAAGAAATACAAGGGGATAAAAAATATCTCCAGCGCTGCTCCTGCATATTTAATCCGCAGAGGGAGAGCTGGAAGGCAGCAGTGTGTGTGAGGAGGCATCCTGGCATCCGATCATCGCAGGAACTCGAGCCAAAAGCACCGTCGGAATTAGCACACTCCGGGCATGAAAGGAAGAAATCTGCCCCTCTCTCTCTCTCTGCTCTATAAACCATTCCTCATGTAGGCCCAAGCCTGCAGGTCTTCTGCTTCCCCGTCTCGTCCGATTAATAATTAAAGCCATGCAGCTCCATGAGGCTGGATTTCACTTTATTCACACTCAGAGCTCATGTAGAGTTTATGACACATGTTAGTACCGCGTCGTCCCATGAAACGCAACAACAAGTCACTGCTTGGGACTGTTTTTATCTGTGTGTGTTCAGTGAGCATTTTAAAAACTAATGACAATTTTTTAATGCATTTTCACATTGCAAGGTCATGCTTTAAAAACTAGAAGAAAATAAAAGCAGGGGAAATGCGGGTGGCATTCAGATCACATACTGGACACCAAAATCATCTCCATGTGCAGCTTCAAAAAAAATAAAACAAACACATTAAAAATGCTGATCTTTAAGCCCCACTTGTGCCACTTAAACAGCCCTGACATGTCGAGGCCTGGACTCCACTCAAGCTCTGACGGTGTGTGTGGTATCTGGCGTTGAGCCATCAGCAGCAGGTCCTGTAAGTCCTGTAAGAGTGTGAGGTGAAGCCTCCATGGATCTGATTTGTTTCTCCAGTACGTCCCACGGACGCTCGATCAGATTGAGATCTGGAGAACTTAGAGTAACTTCCACATAAATGGCAGGACCCGAGGTTTCCCAGCAGAATATCATACAGAGCATCACACTGCCTCCACAAGCTCGCCTTCTACCCATAGTGTGTCCTGGTGCCATGTCTTTCCAGGTAAGTGACACACACACATGCACATACCTGACTGTACACATCATGTAAAAGAAAACATGACTCTACAGACCAGGCTACCTTCTCTCATTGCACCGTGGTCCAGGTCTGAAGTTCACATGCTCATTGTGGGAGCTTTTGGTGGAGGATGCAAGCACTTGAGGGACTGAAATGTTTTATACAGTACAGCCTGTAATATATGCTCATAATCAATGAGCAATTCACTTCACCTGCCATCACACTGCATCATATAGACCTACACAGTGGTACAAGTAAGTACACAGGAAGAAAGAAAAGAAGAACAAGAGACAAAAAAAATCATGAATGGAAAAAAAGAAGAAAAGAGAAATTTAAGGAAATATGTAAGATAAATAAATAAATAAATAAATAAATAAATGAAAGAAAACAAGAACATAAAATAGAGAATGAGAGAAAGAACAAAAAGAACAAACAAAATATTTATCAAATAAATATCAACAATAAAAATTATAAATAACAAATAAGAGAAAGAAAGAAAATAAAAGAAACAAAAAGGAAGTAAAGAGACATTTTTTAATATTTAAATAATTAATGAATGAAAGAAAGGGCAAAAACATTAAAAAAAATAAATACAAAAAAAATAAATAAAGAGCAGGAATAAATAAGAGAAATCTATATTAAAAAAACAAATAAAGGAAGTAAAACAAACAAATAAAGATAAAAAGAAAAGGAGACTAACTTATACTAACTATAAGTTAAAGCTTTAATGCGCTGACAGACTCCTTCCAAGAAAGTTAAATAAACTTCAAATAAAATAATAATAAGGATAAATAAAGTATTAAGCAGCTCTGCATATAAACAGGAAACGCTTCCAGTGTTCTGAAGGCTCGGATTTATATTTCTTAAACACAGAGATGGTTTTGTCACACACCTGGCAACCCTATGTAGCTCATCACGCTAGCGTGTGCGATCAGCACGTCACATTTCTCTCTCGACTCTTTTATCATATCGTCACTTTTTCCTCTTTTGTGTTTCTAATTTCCATCATCGCTTTCCTAGAAAAAAAGAGGAAAAAACAGGTGCTTCTTGTGCCGCTTTATATATTTATGTCCTGATATAATTATATATTTATTCATGTTGGCTTTCTTTCTTCTCCTAGTCCGTCTTCCTATTGAGTTTGGAGCCAATCATCCGTGGTAGCAATCTTATGCAGAGTGCCATGAATGGCTTAATTTCCTGGCCATGTGCAGGATTTTATTTATTTATTTATTTATTTTTATTATTTTGCTGCCTCATGGGAAAAATGGGTCGAGGTAATAGACTCTGCTCCAGAAAAAACAAAAAAAAAGAAGCAAAAACAAGCCACTCGGGTCCTGTTTGACTCGAGGCGCAGTAATAGCTGAACAACAGCATTTTCTTAGCAACACAGAGCAGCTGAATGAAGTCAGTTAAAACAGCTCGCCGGCTGAGAACACACTCACGGCCAGACATTACCCGCTCGAATGGCTGCAGGAGGAGAGAGCGTTTAGTTCAGTCAGCGCCGTCGTAGACGTTCTTCATGCACACAGAACACCTGTCCTGGTTCTACCTGCCATACACCAGCATATAATGGACAATTAAGCAGCACCCTGATTGTTCTGAACATCCTCCATGTGACAGATGGTGCAGAGGAAGCGCTTACTCAGGATGTCTAAATCGCCACGGCGACGGCAACGGCAACGTAATGCCAGGGAAAGGCTGTTTACTTTCCTCTTTTCCTCTCAAGTTTCAAACTGTAATGGAGATTTGACAAATTGGCAAGCGGGCTGCAAACATCTGCGTGTTTCCTGCAATGCATGTTGGGTTATTTAAACACGCTGCAAGGCTTTCTGTTCCTGAATTCAAACGAGAGATGAAGCAGCAAGCAGACGTCTTAAGCTAAGACTTCAGATCTTAATTACGCCATGATCTGAAAAGCCTAAACTGCTAGCTACGAATGATACGAAACTTACGCGATGGTCATCTATGGAATTATAAAGTTATAAAATAAACATCTTCATGATGTAATCTATAGCTTCGGTATAATGCTGCTTAAAACAGAACATACAGTAAATTTTAATTTTATTCGTCACATACACAGTCATACACAGTATGATATGAAGTGAAATGCTTATATGACTGGTGTTGACCGCAATATTACAAAAAATAAGAGAATTAAAAAATCATATAATAGGAATATGATGTAGTGCTGTGTAGAACCGAGTCCAGTTATCGGCAAGATAATGTGCAAGATTGCAGTTCAAGTTCACAGTACAGTACAGTACAGTACAGTACATATCCTTATGCTAGCATTAAGTGGCTTTTCTTTATATATATATACATATAAACAACATAAAACAAACTTACTGATACTTACTTGCTGTTGAAATTATTATTCTTTTTATACTTTGTTTTTAAATAAAAAGGTTATTTTAAAAAATCTTAAAGATAACAAATAGAAAAATAAGAATGAATGAAAGGAAGAAAGCACTTAAGCAAGAAAGAGCAAAAATCATAAAATAAAGAGAGCAAGAAAAAATGAGAGATAGTTATTTAAAAAAATAACCAAATAATGGAAAAAAACATACAAAGAAAGAAATAAAGAATACTTAAAGCTTAAAAAGACTATTCAGATTTACACACAATCCTGAAATTAATTCAGAATGTATTTTACTTAGCTAAAATTAATAAAAATTATGTTACTTCTATTATATTTTTTATAAGATCTTTAATTGTTATTTTCCCAAAAAATTTACAAAATTGTACAGCACATGATGTTTCTTATAAGATGTCTTTATCTTGATCTATTTATAAGATCACAACAGCAGTAGCTTTCTATTAAACAATAATAAAAATCCACACCACACCTTTTATCCTCTCCTACAGCGTTCTCTAACTCGATGTGAATCTGTAATGTCGGGATATTTAAATATGTGAAGCGAGTCCCTGTTTGTTCCTGGCTTTGGGTTCGACTCGCCAACCTCAAAGGCCGAACCGGACCTTCGGGTGTCTCTCGGCATGCCTCCGGAGCAGCAGATGTGGCATCACAGTAGGCCAGCTGCACAAGGCGTTACACACCCCGGAGCCCCCTGCTTCCATCTCCATCTGCCACCACTGAGCTACACACACACCACACACACACAAGCCACACACACACTATGACCTGCTGCTGGACTTCACCATTTATCAGACAGCTGAGAACTAGCATGTGTTAGCATGGAGAGGGGGCAGGATCCAATATGGCGGCTTCTGCCTGAGCACTGTGGATGAAGTACAGAGTCAGGTGTAAGAAATATCCTGACTTTATCTGAAGTTCTTCACACACCAGTTGGTTCTATTTGTTTTTGTGTAATGGTTATTACACTATATTTAAAAAAACCCACAGTAGAATTCTACATGAAAAATCTAAATGGTGCACCTGGTTAAAGAAAAATGAAGTGCCTCTTTGTCATGACACCATGCCAGCCCATACAGACCACAAAACGGTGAAACTTGTGGGTGTGGTCTCCACCACCATCCATCGTTTGGAGAAGTGTGTGTCGCCTCAGGTGGAGGGAATGTAGAGAAGGAATAAGCTCACGACCAACATTCACCTTATTATTTTGTCATAGCAATAATAACAATTTTTTTACGCCCGCCCCTTGTAATGTCTGATCCATCTGTAACTCTGGACATGAAGATATCAGAAGCACCATCACTGTCTTCCTCAGTGGAGAGTTTAGTGCCACTCAGTGTCTATCGCAGTGTGTGTTTCTTTTCAGGAGAAAGAAGCTAATGTGGACATAAAAAGTGACTAAAATTACACGGTAGTAATTTGCATTTTCATTGCATCATCATGATCATTTGCATATAAACAGATGTTATATGAAGAAGAAAGATCTGTTGTTTGGAAGGTAGAGAGGAGGAATACTGAGCAGTGATTGATCAATGGTGGAAATGATGAGTGACTGATCATGCACCTCATATAGCCTCATATACCATATAACCAGTAGAACTCTGTAATGTGAGCTGGAGAAACAGATCGAGTGCAGGACAGTCACTTACATCACCAAGTCAAAAGATTTGCCTTGCTGCTGTTTATTTTTACAATGTTGCTACAGAAGACTAAAGCTAAAGTCACTAAGTGTGTGTCCCTTTACAGTACATCTGTGTCATCCGGAGTGACTCTGGTGACACTGGGGGAAGAAACTTATCACTTACCGAGGCATTGGAACCAAATATTATAAAGCATGGCCATGACTTAAGAACATGTTGTAATGAGATCATTCAGGTATAAACGAAATCAATTAAAATTTGTCCGTAGATTACAAGACACTAAATGCTATGAGCTTATGAAGTTGTGGCCACAACATAGTATCTCATAGTCACGCATTCTATTATCTTGTTCCCACACTTTAGGTTCTGTACAACCTGGTGCTGTACAATGCTAAACTGGAGGTTGCTAGCTCACACTCCCTGTTATCAACACTAGCCTTGTAGCTATGAAGCATAAATAAAGACGCGAGTTTCAGGATAAAGACCTGGTTGTCCAACAGGGATCCATGTTGCAGGAATTCTTTAAATCGGAACACTTTCCAATTGTCGTTTACAAACAGATATGAAGGAAATAACAGTTTACTTAATTAAGGCTGTTAATTAGGATTAAGTCTTTCACTCGTGCCTGAATAAATCGTTAAAGTCATAAAGTGTTCCAGCAGTGTTTGTTTTGCAAAAAGAAAAAAAGAAAAAAAAAATCTCCTCCCTATTTCCATAAATCTGTCTAAGGGGAAAAGTCAGCCGTTGCCATTGTCAGAATCCCCGCTGACGAGTCTCTATTTATTTTATTTTATTTTTTACCTGCCAGGGATGCCGCGTGCATAATCAGAAATGTTATTAGAAGTACAGCCGTGCTCGCCTGTTAGTCCTGTTACCCATGCTCGTAATAACTCTCAATATGCAAATGAACTCTGGGTAATCTATTAACGTCACTTCGATTTTATTTCAGCGCTCCAATTTAGCAGATCCTGACACATCGTCTCCGTACACGCGTTCATTTTGCCAGGAGAGCGCGAGGAAAGGGCGGAGGAGCCATGTGCCATCTGTCTCTCCGCCATAATGACTCGGTAATGAAGCCGCCACAAACGCCGGCTCCCTCAGGCCTCGAGTTTCACACAAATGACAACAAGAGAGAGAGAGAGAAAAAAGGGACAACTTTCCCCTCGCTTTATTCTTCCATGTAGCAATTATTGTCATTCACACCTTTTCTTTGGAAAAAGAGGCGGGCCGGACGACTCGACGTTAATTACCCCGAGAGTCGGTGAAAGTCTCCCGTCAGTGCCAGAAGGCTTTATAATTCCAGCATATGTTCCGTGGACCTGATGGGGGAATTCGCTCACTCATCTCGGTCCTCGCAAGTCAAAGACCCCATTAGTGAGGAAACGGCTTCGCTAAATCCGACGAGATTTGTCCAATCCATGCAAATGATTCCTAATTCCCATTCTGCCTGGACCTGCGTTGGTAAGTAACAGACTCTGATTTAATTGAGGTGAAATTGAAATGGTAGATAATCTCATGAATATACATACAAGAACACAAACTCGGAGAGCGTGGACGATCTTTAATCCCGCTAACTTTAAGCAGTGTGGAGGATTTGTCAGGCCTCATATGGCTCGCTTAATTATTAATTTGCAGGAATCATTGCTAGAAGGGGAGATTCGCTTTATTCTCTGATAGCAGCTTTGTTTCATTGAAAAAAAAAAGAAAATAATAAATAAATGACACCTGCCTTGATGATTTTTTTTCTTCTTCTTCTGGTTCAATTCCCCGCTTTATTTCTTTTTTAAAAGTGGAATGGTGTGAAAGTTTCTGGTACGTGAAGAAAAATATGAAAGTGCCTGTAATCGTGATGACGCTTCTCGAAACGATGCCTTCTCACTGTGGTATTATTAACGCTGTGTTTTAGCTCTCATTGTGTTTTTTTTTTTTTTGGTAGGTGTCAAGATATTTTTTGTTTTTTAACAGCAGCTTCATTACAATGCAAATGTATGCACAAAATCCTGCCTTTATGTATGTAATAGCCACATATCACTAACATTAGCCAACATAGCCATCTGGCTTTCTAACTGCTAATAAACTCATACACATTTGAGTACGCCATTACCATAACAATCCCTAACTTATTTAAGTAGTTTTAGCTTTTAGCACAGTTTCTGTCAGTATTTTTTTACATACATTATCCTCTTTTAATGCTTTAATTAGTATAGTGTATGTAAATTCTTAAACTCAACTATGCTAAATTTAACAAACCTACAAAAAAAAAGTAAATCTTAAATGGCTGTGGGTCATCTCTATGCATGAATTATCCACATTTCTACATATATACTGTTATTAATATGCAAATTAAAAAGGCTCCACCCCACATGTCCCTATACTGTAATTAAGTAACATAGCTACTGTAGTTAGATCTGGAACTGCTAGTGGTGTGGATCAGATTGTTCAGACACATTGACATGAGCTGTGTATGAGAGTTTTTGATATTCTTGTTGGTTTTATGTAAATTCAGTTACATTATAATGTGCTGGATCACGTCGCTCCTGAGTCGCCAGTGATCCAGACCCCCTCTGCCCTCCGGACCTGTCTGACTCGTTCTGGTGACCCGAGATTCTGGCCTGGAGATCTCGTCACATGGAGGTCCATGTGGTCTGCTTGGGATGCGTGTGGTAGCTGGAGACGGGTCCACTTGGCCATAACATGTGACTGCAGTTGCTTCATAGTTCAGGACTGAAGATTCCTACAGTTTTTTAACTGAGCTTCCAATGGATAACTGGACTCCATATTAACTTAAACTTCCAGCCTCCTACCACACAGTATGACTGCAGATCAGTATCCCTGCTCTCTGTTTCACCCAGATGAGGATGGGTTCCCTGTTGAGTCTGGCTCCTCTCAAGATTTCTTCCTATTACCATCTCAGGGAGTTTTTCCCTCAGCACCGTCATGCTCGTCTTGTTCATCAGCGACGATCTGATCATTCTGATTCAGATCGTCACATTCACACACTTGTTTCCATATATTATTATTTTTTTACTGCTTTGCAACAATGACCAGTGTCAAAAGTGCTATATATATATAAAATAAGACTGAATTATGATGTTACCATGGCAACTATGACTTTGTCCATCACCAACAGTGTGTTTAAATCTGGTTGAACACCACACCGTTGTCTCTTACTAATATACAACATGATTGGTCTAAAGCCATGGTACTTATACTGTATAGTGACATCATAACCTGAGCCCATATGCAGCTCCGCCCTCATACAGTAAATGTTCGCTTTATGTACATTTTAATGTATTTAATGAAATCAGAAACTGACATAGAAATTGCTGACATAGAAACTGCTGTTTCTATAAATGAAAGAAAACTAAACAAAAAAGGTATTCTCGCAGCTCCATGGTGATCCACTAAACTCTCAGGTGAACGGTTCTAAATGTCGCCTACTTTTGTCTGAGCCACCCGGAGCTCTGCGGAGATTAGATGATGACTGAGATTATCCCGAATTTCCTCTTTGTTCGGTTCCATCAGCAGAACCGAGGTCATCAAGCACATCATCTTCCAGCACAGGAAACTAAAGCGAAGACATAATGTGCTTTTCTCTTCCCAGTTTTTAATAAGCCACGCATCTTATCTCCAGCTGGACACACAACAACATCTGCAGGATTCAATAAATACATACAGGGATTTGCTGACGAGGACCAGCAGGACGACATTGCAGACGGAGCACAAGACAAAAATATCGAAAAAAGTTATTTTATAATAAATGCAGAATCTCCCCATTGTCCGAGCTTTAACTTCCTATTAAACTACTTATTTATGCTAATGGACATGGAATGTTTTTATTTTTCCCCTATCATGTCCATTTTTTAAAATCTCTTTATACCTTTTGTAAGCATTCTGGTGCGTTTATCTCAGCAACGTCCATGCTAAAGTTTCCATAATGTCACGGTGTGTGTATAACCAGTTTGTGCTTTCACTTCATGTAGTCAAGAGTTGTGCTGCTAGGCAGTTGGAAATCATCAACGCTTAGCAAAAATTAGTTAACGACTCCGACTAAAGCATCACTCCCGTGCATAACAAGGCTGCAGTCGAAAATGTGAAAATCTTCTGCATCCGACCTGACCTTTAAATCAACAGCTCTGGCCAACACATGAGATGAGAAGATAAATGAAAAATATCACATTGTCTATATCTTCTGTTTTATTAGCCTAAAATTATTATTAGCATTTATAGACATTTTACTTTGTATTTATGGCTGTGTACTATATGTGACTAATACATTCATTCATTCATTTTCTATACCGCTTTATCCTTCTATTCAGGGTCGCGGGGGACCTGGAGCCTATCCCAGGAGACTTCGGGCACTAGGCGGGGTACACCCTGGACAGGGTGCCAATCCATCGCAGGGCACACACACATACACACACTCACACACCCAATCACACACTACGGGCAATTTAGGAACGCCAATTAGCCTAACCTGCATATCTTTGGACTGTGGGAGGAAACCGGAGTACCCGGAGGAAACCCACCAAGCACGGGGAGAACATGCAAACTCCATGCACACAGAGACGGGAATCGAGCCTGGCCGGGGAATCGAACCCAGACCCTGGAGGTGCAAGGCGACAGTGCTAACCACTACACCACCGTGCCGCCGTGACTAATACAATTTTTATTTTAATAGTTCTGGTTACTATTTAAATGTAACTACTAAATCAGAAAACCTAAACTTAACTACAAAGTTAAAAAAGTAAAACTTTTTTGTTTGTTATAAATGACGACTCATGACCCACCTGCAGTACCTCTACAGTCCACTAGTCTGACATGTGGAGAAACACTGAGCTAAAGACTTGGCCCACCAGGATATACTGTATCTGTTAACTCTGAAGTGAAATGGAAATTTGACGGAACAATAGAGAATGTCAGAGAATATTTGTCTTGATTTTATAAATATTCCGATACAATATTACATTCTTTTCAGATTTTGTTACAATTTTAAGACCTCGAACCATTAAAGAAGTTGAGTCCTAATTTGAAACTTTTATACCTTAGCTTTACTCAACAGCTTCACAACTGAACTGAACATTAAATGTCTCCCGTTCCTATAACAGTAGTTTTCTTACTGACGAACTGAGCGCAGCAGTTAATCAATACAACTTAATTTTAAATATAAGAGTTTAACATGTAGCTTTGAATATTAAGCTACATTGTTACAGAGCACCGCGTATCTCTGTTACATCATTCACCATCATTATTATTTCTAAACAAATTTATAGCAAATTGTTCACTCTTACCACATGTGAATAGTTTAGAGCGCCACCTGCAGGATTATATTTTGCTCAGTTACAGATAGATACACACAGCTTCTAATGCACATGATTCTTGAATTTGCGCTCACGTGGTTGTGAGACTGGTGTGTAATGTGCAGGTTTCGAGATGAATCATCTCTCAGAGTTTGGAGGAAAAGGACAATCGTTGACTTATTAATAAAATCCGTCCCCCTTTTGCAGCACTCAGAAGTTTGTGCACTCGACACAGAATGGGTTCAGTCCATCGTGATCGGCCGTGTCTGATCAAACGCCGACTCCAGTCTCTATCTGATTGACCTGTGCGTCCCCACTATAAATGTAATAAATCATTTAAAAACTGATTTGGGAGACAGTATAGAGATGAATGAATAATCACACAGATTCATAACCAAATCAATTTGTCAGTAAAATGATTTTATAGTAACACAGTGGTGTGATGAAGCAGAGTTACAGTTACCATTACAAGGTAGATTGATTTCCACTAACAACAATGATGTGCCTGGGTTTCTTATTCATGTTTTTCAAAAATCTTTTAAAATTTTTCAATTATTGTTATGAAATGCTGAAGAACAAATGAGTCCCTGTTCTCTCACCAGCATCTCTTATCTCTGCCTTGAAGTCTTGTAGCTTGTTACTGAGAAACTGCAAAACTCTTTGATCCTAAAGATTTAAAGTTACAACTTTAACTTTGACTGCTGCAAACTGCTCGAACCGAAGACTCCTTCCATAACTTTTAAACTTACAGAAAACCTTATAGCGATAACACATTTATTAAAGCGTACTCTATACACATCCCTATGTCTGAGTTTACTGAATGTGCACAAGTATAATGTATTAGAGCTTAAAGGGCTTAAAGACAAACTGTAATAGATAAATAATCAACACTATCTGACAAACCAGGTTCTAGAACTTAAAGCACATTAAACTACATATAATTGTTCAGTGTCTGTGATAAAGCCTGCATGTGTGTGTGTGTGTGTGTTATTCACACTGGACCTGCCTGGCCTACTCTTCAGCTTCCACCTCATCATCTTGTGTGATTTGTTTGTGGGTGGCATAAAGCAGATGGCGTGAGAGCACCGGCCCTGGTCCACACGTCTGCTTCAGACATATTTTAACACCTCAACTCTTTTAGAATTAACACACACTCATCTCACCTCATCATTAAGTTTCAGTTCCAAAATCTATTTCAATCCCATCAAATCTCATCTTCTCCTCAAAGAGATTAGAACAGTGCAGCAGGCTCATGGAAAAAAAAAAATTGATCAGGAACGAGCCGAGTGTGTTAATGGGTTAAATTATCATAATCAGATTGAAGCGAAGAATTTGTGTCAGTTTGCTCCATTGTAAGGAGATGTAATTTATTACCGTACTACTTAACATTCACAGGGGAAAAAAAGAGAAAAAAAAAAGAAAAAAAAGTCTCGGAACAAAATAGGTTGTCAGAAACTAGTTAAAGCTCAGGAACTGGAAATGAATTAATGCTCGCTGAATATTTCATGCAAAAAATATGTTTTAATGACCTGACCTAGACCTGAATTTAACTTACATTTTGTGTGTGTGTGTGTGTGTGTGTGTGTGTGTGTGTGTGTGTGTGTGTGTGAGAGAGAGAGAATTACTTTTCGACTTCTACAGCATAACAATGAGCTAGAGTTCCTACACTAAAGGTTTAATTCGAACAGATTTTCATATTTATATAATTGGAATAAACATGAATTGATCTATTCGTCTATTTACATCTCTGTTACCCAATTAATCATCATCAAACTTTCACAAGAGCAGGTCCAAAATAAAAAATTTATTTATTCCACTCCACTGTTTAATTCTGGCTCCTGATTGGTATGCAAGACGTTGATTAATTCTCTATAACAGCAGCTCTGACGGTTGTGCAGGTTTATATTAATGCACTCGTTCTGATATGGTGTGGTTTCCATGGCAACAATGTACTGTAGACACAAAGATGAACGTTATGGGTCATTGAATTTAACTTGTATGGAAGGAGTCTCCAGTGTCGGCGTTTTATAAAGTTCAAACAGTAATAAATAAATAAATAGATAAATATGGCGTGTAGGCGTTTTAAAAATACGGAATAAATTTCACGTAATAAAAGGCGAGTAATAACGTACTGTATATTTCTCTAAATTTTTCTCAGAAATTCCCTCAGGGCCACGGTGTTGATCAGACAGGTAATAACACAGACGGACAGTTCAGACGGCCAGCAGTCGATTTTCAGTCAAAACTCGGCTCTCGCTGAAATTACAGCTCTTGATTTTCCCCATTTATGCAGCGGTCCATAGCCGAGCGCGGCGCCTGCCTCCGCCGAGAGACGAAACCAGACATGAAACGTCTGCCGTCTCTGGATGTGACACCGAGTCTGTGAAAGACCTGTTTGTCTGCACGTTCCTTGTTTTCTTTCTCAACCCAAAGAGCTCTCGACTCGTCCCGGCGCCTGACTCCCAGCGCATTAATACTTTATGAGACCAAAACAAGTCAGGTCCGAGCCTAGTGAGAGAATAGCGGCTAATGTTTAATTAATCTGCAGCGACTTAACGGAAAGAGCGAGTCACAAAAGGAGGATTTTTTTTCTCTTTGTGTCGCTGCTGGAGTCCCGTGGCGTGTCACCGTGGAGCTCGTTATCTCCCACACGTCACTGTCAAACCCTGATAACGCCGTGGACGAGTTCAATCGAGTGCATCGCTGGCGGAGAGGGAAAACACACACTCACACAAACACACACAGACACACAAACACACTCCTCCTGTTTGTGTTGCTGTGTGTGTGTGTGTGTGTGTGTGTGTCGGTCTAGCTTCAGAGACATGATGGATTACAGTAACAGTGTGGAAGTAAATGTCTTGTCCAAACAGCTGAAGAAAGAAAACTTACTTGGCTGCATTCGAGTGTTTGTATCCAGTCTATTAGTCGATCAGTAGTACAGTAATGAAATAAATGAGTACAGTAATTATATAATGGGTTACAGCAAGAACTGCATCGCTCAGAGTTATTCACTGCTGCTCCATTTACCGATCTAGCAAATAAAACCCTGAACTCAATTTGTGTGTGTGTGTGTGTGTGTGTGTACAGGTGGCTACAGGCTTGCAGTGGTGGTGTATGCCTCAGACTTAGATTAAATCCAATAATTGGATTAAATTGATAAAACAATGATTTTTTAAATTTGCTAAACTAAACTGAACGTCGATATGAGATATCTCATGATACGATATGAGACGATGTGATACTGTGTGATATCATTAAATAATGACACCACAAACTGGTTACAAACATTTCATAAGTAATTATTAAATATCTTAAAAATGAATAAATATACTGTATATTTGTTTGTTAATGTTTAATTCATGTTTATTGATTTGTTTTGGATTTCATGTGTGTATAATTTGGCCACACCTCCTAGTTTCTTCAACAAACTAATAACTAACACTTAATTGATTAATTGATCAATCACTGTACATTTCAGACTCTATTTCTAGAAATATATGATAAACTGATACGAATAACCTTAATATCTCCAAAATGGTCAGCATAAAAGTCATGGATGTTGTTTATTTTGTATCATACATATTTTGTATTTCATTGTATTTTTCTGCCTTCAGAATAAAATAAGACACATTTTCAGACATCTGTTCTGTTTCTTGGCCAAAACAACATATCTGCACTTTCTCTAAGCAGCGTGTGTGTGTGTGTGTGTGTGTGTGTGTGTGTATGTTTGTGTGTGTGTGTGTGTGTGTGCTGTAGTGTGTGTGTCTGTGTGTGTGTGTCTGTGTGTGCGTGCTGTAGTGTGTGTGTGTGTGTGTGTGTGTGTGTGTGTTGTTGTGTGTGTGCTGTATGTGTGTGTGTACTGTATGTGTGTGTGTGTGTGTGTGTGTGTTTGTGTGTATGCTGTAGTGTGTGTGTATGTGTGTGTGTGTGTGTGTGTGTGTGTGTGTGTGTGTGTGTGTGTGTGTGTGTGTGTGTGTGTGTGCGCGCTATAGTGTGTAATCAGCCATGTGTATTGTACTGTGTGTACAGAAGATTTAAAAGTTCACTCCTTCCTGATAGAAGTGCAGGATTGTGTGATGTACCAAAGTAAACCATGTCAGATCTTTTGTCCAGCGTTTATGTAACACATAATGATCAACATAATTCATGTTCAGATGTAATGATCATCTAGAATGTTCGCGGTCACATGACTATGATGACATCAGGCACAACAGAGAAAGGAGGGAGTAACGCTAACCGACATTAGGCTACCTTTGGCAAGTTTTAGAGCCCAAAAAAACAAGATAAAGTAAGTTAATCACATTAACCTAACGGGTCGCCTCGAGGATGCTCACAAACGAGGGTCTGTAGAGAAACTTGTGAAGGCCGGTCTGAAACAGGACCTGCACTTAATGCCTTAAAGTGATCTTAGAGCATAGGAAAAAAAATTATGCTGTTTCATTATACCAAAGGAAAGAAGTTTGATTTATTATCATACCTCAGACATGCTACCGAACGGTGATTGCTCCTGCATTTGGATGTGGTGATAGCGTTAGCATTAGCTCATTCAGTGCTTCTGAGACAATGCTGTGGAATACGCTTCACTTTATGCTTCATTAAATGATGTGCAGGTAACGTTAACTAATGCTGACATTTCAAGCTTTCTAATTAATAACACGTCATAACAGAAATTGACTTCTATAATGTGCACGTCACAGTCTTGGGTGCTTTCTAAAGGACCAAGACTTTCAACGCATGCTCAGGAAGTCACTGTCCAAAGATACTGAGCAGGAGAGAGATACAAAAGACTTTCGAAATAATAAATGTACCATGGAACATTGTGAAAACCATTATCAAGAAATAGAGCACCACAGTGACATCACAGAGGACACAGAGGACTTTTCTTCTCATCGTTTTGTTTGTTATTGGAGTATTCCAAAAAAAACAGACAAAAGGATGAAAAGGAAAGTTATCAGGGATTCTGTCAGGCTGAGGGAGCTACAGCGGTTTTACCGGTGACTGTACCTGGTGAAGGTCTGGTCACAACGATGCAAAGGCAAAACTCTCCAGATATAATTCTAAAAGAAATGTTTGATAGAAAAACCAGACAGCTTATCACCGAAAACCACCTTGTACTCTGTGAAGCCTGGTGGTGGCAGCATCACACCATGGGCCTGCTTCTCTTCATCTGCACCGGGGGCTTTAGTCAGGATACAGGGAATCATCAACTTCAACTCCAAATACCTGAACAAAACCCGCAGGCCTGTGATGCCTCCATGAGTGCTGAAGAGGAGGAAGATTCCTTCCAGCAAAATCATAAAATCATACGTCTTCAAAGGAAGACTTCAGAAGATGTAAATCAATATTATGGAACGATCCAGTTGGAGCTCGAATCTAAAACTTGCAGAACATTTTGAAGAGTGTGTACAGGAGATCTCCTCATCGTCTTCTACCTCGAGCATTTTAGTGTAAGAAAGAGAAAGTGGGATAAATGTACAAATCAGGACATGCACAGCTGCTCGATTCAATGAGAGCTGGATTACAAGCAAACGGTGATTTAATGGAGTATAAGAGATCCTCTAAAAAATAATGAAAGAAAAAAGAAAAATATGATTTTTTCCCCTCCAATCGGGCTGGTTGCTGCAACAATTTAAGGAATAAAATTTTGATGATTTATCGTGATTTCTTTTTGTATCACAGAATCATAGATTTTCATGTATTTATTTATTTATTTATTTATTTATTTGTCTTCTAAGTTTTTTTGTGCTGCTGAGCTCGGCAGTGCACCCCGTTGTTTTAGGCACGTACCAAATTTTATTTCTTAGCCTCATGATGGCCTCCTTCACCTTCATCAGAACCTCTCTGGACTGCATATTGAGAGTTCCCGTAAACATCCACCAGAGTGTTAATCTCCTTAATTTGTCATGAAGTAACAAAGAAACAGGGACAACTGGACATCAAACTGATTAATCAGTCAAAACGATTGTAGCGTGCTCAATTGGGTCGAGGTTAATTAACTAATCCGGCCAATATGGCAACCGGTTGTCTGCTTACTTTGGAGCCTGTGAAAATGTAGAAAGTTGTAATAAATACTGTATGTGTAAAACCTTTCGTATTAAACCTGATGCTCAAAACATCCAAGACCGCAGAAATACGGATATACGGACATTGTGTCCCTGTCCAGATCCGTTTGTCCATGTCTGCATTTATTTTTAGTTGATCTCAGACTAAATAACATCAGAGTTCACTCACCGACGGGTGACATTTCGGGTACCGAGCCCTGGTACGGCCCCTCGATGAACTGCGGCGGATTGTCGTTGATGTCCTGCACTTTGATGATGAACTCTGACGGAGGCTCCAGGGGCTCGTTGGTGTCTCGGTTGATGACCTGCGCAGTGAGCGTGTACTCTGCCTTCTCCTCGCGATCCAGCCTCTTCATGGCGTGAATGTCGCCCGTCAGCTCATTGATAGCAAAAATGGTTCCTGCTCCTTCTCCGGCCAGAACGTACCTGATGTTCTTGCTCCCTACGTCCAGATCCGTGTGGAGCTGCAAATAAAAGAAATCATGTTTAGGCTTTAAATGTTCAGCAAAGGGAAAGATGGTGGACTCAGGAACTCCTGAACCATAGTAATGATCTGGGAAAGAAAAAGAAAAAAGTCCCATATTCTCTGAAAAATCGTTATCTTAGTCAAGCTTTTTTTTTTCTTCCATTTATACCACTGATTATTTACTGTAACAACATTCTTGACTGAAGTTGAGAACTATTTTCCCTGCAGGTCAGCGATTATAAATCACAATCGAGTGCCATGAAGGTAAAGATACCTGATAGCAAGATGTCTCGTTTAGTGCAGAACTTGTACTATACGATCCTAAAGGCAGCAAACGAGTGTCAGACAGAAAGGGACGTACTGAGAGTGAGACAGGGAGACAGACAGACAGTGAGTGAGACAGGGCGAGGGAGGTCTTATCTAATCACACCTCCTGCTGTTTGACTCCAGATGCAGACTCCACAATGTCCACTCGGGGCTGAACCCCTCGTCCATCAAGTGAAGGCATTAGTGCTCGGATTCGAGGAGACTACGGTGGAACGTTTCCGCAACGGCAGTGTTTTATCGTGACAGCTGAATTGCTCGATGGAAACACTAAAGGCCAAACAAGGTCCTGAGCTTCCAGGCAATGTTTAGACTCTCCATTCTAACCGTCCATCAGTCACTCCTTTATCTGTCTGTCTGTCACTCTCTCTCTCTCTCTCTCTCTCTCTCTCTGTGTTCTGTTCTCTTGTAGTCAGAATGCCTCAGGCGTTGTTTTGACTGAAAGTGAAATGATAATTAAATTATTTTTCCATCTTGGAGCTTTTTGAGCTTGGCTCAGTTTTCTTTTTAAAAGGCAGACACAATAATATATTTCTTGTTTGTTTGTTTGTTTATTTATTCGATGATACAAAAAAAGTGAGCCATATGGCATAATTTTTACACCCAACATACATCTCATGATATTTTAGCTTTGATAACAAAGGAACAGTAAAACAGTATATACGTACAGTACTGTGCAAAAGTTTTGACCCTCCCCCATTTCTTAAATGAAATTAAATGATGTAGATCAAAAGAGACAAATGGTAACAGATGTTTAACTGCGACACGCTGCAAAGTGTCTAAAGAAACAATTTAAAAACTGGCTTTTTATGTAAGAACCTCAGCAGCGACCTCATTTCCCCTCGCGTCTGTTCCAACCATCAGCAGTATACTAAAAAACATCTGTCATCATCTGCACCTGTTTCTCACTGATTCGTGCCTTAAGCTAGCAGCAAAATATAAACAGGGGGTGTCAAGACTTTTGCACGGTATACACTGTATAAGAATATACATATATACACAATATAGTATATTATGTAACATCCAAGGAGTTATGGTCTGTCTGTAGTTTAATATATATTAATCATCCTATCTATAGCTTTTTTTCCCCTAAAATGTTTGTACTTTTTCCCCACAGCTGTTTATAATAATAATAATAATAATTATTATTATTATTATTATTATTATTATTATTAAAATTAACATTATATAATTTATAATTAATATAATATAATTTAAATGTATTCATTAAAACAAAATTGTTAATTTTTTTTCAACCATATCTTAATCAACAGCAACAACAGATAGCCAATACATATAATAATAATAATAATAATAATAATAATAATAATAATAATAATTAATTAATTAACAATAATAGGTTATTGAAATAAGGATATGACCATTACATTAACACTAGATTAAAATTTAGCCACATAACTTTAGGCTAACAATATCTGACCCGCTTAGCTAGACATCCGTTTAATTCGTTGTCATGATAATTAACAAATGAAAATCTAGCCTGCGAAAAATGAGCAGATTCGAGTTGACTAGCTGTCCTGATATACTCTGGCTCAATACAATAATTTTGATAAAAAATGTCAACAGTATTTTCTAAGTACAGCTTTGAAATGTAAAGAGACAGAGAGTAAACACGGCGCGGCTGAGCGTTAGCGCAGCGGCGGAGATGAAGGCGAGTGCGGAGAGAAAGTGTCTTCAGTTTTCATGTAAATTACTCATGAAGGTTATTTCTGAAGCATTTTCTCTTATAGACAGATTTAGAGATTGGTGTTTGAATGAAGTGTGTGCGCGTGCTTGTGTGTGTGTGTGTGTGTGTGTGTGTGTGTGTGTCTGAGTCGGGTTGGAGAGGAAAATGAGGCGTTCATAACCAGACAAAAATAAGGCAATTAGAGGGGAAACAATAAAGGCGTTATATACAGTGCAGAGAGACGGGCTTTATTCGAGCAATCAGCAGTCAGTCGTCATGGCTTTTCATTCTGTTCTTTATTCAGCCGATTTCAGTATCATAATTTTCATAATTTAACTTCGAATATGTAACACATAGGTGCTGGACAGCGCGCTCACGGCCGGGTGTTAACGACGTCCCCATAATCGAGGTTAAAAATCTGAACAGCAAAATCTCTAAAACATGAGCTCATGAGACACTAATTAATGCACTGAAAGAAAGTAGCGATAAGACCTGGATAAAGACGTTGTACAAGTTATGTCCAGGAATGGAATGTAACTAAGTACTTACACATCGTTCCAGTACTTAACTACAGTTTTCACGTGTCAGTACGTTACTTGAATAGATTTATTACCGGATACTTTTTACTTGTACTCCACTACATTCTACAACAATTATGTGTACTTTGTACTCCACTACATTTCTTCATCGTGCTGCGTTACGTAACCAGAGTGAAGCGTAGAATTTTAAGTGTTAATATCGCCATCTGTTGGCTGTTATGCATAATTGTACCTTATCATATAGCAGGTGTTTGAAATACAGTAGAGACGGGTGCAGATAGCGACAGAAACAGCATGTTAACAGTTGCGAAGCACACAGAGAGAGAGAGAGAGAGAGAGAGAGAGAGAGAGAGAGACACTTTTGTTACTTAAGTAAATTATGTCCAACGACACCATCTGACTGTTTAATGTAAGTACGAAATGTCATGCTGAAATTTACAACATGCTTATTAATATTAGTCTTTTTTTGCTTTCATGTGATGGAAAATTCAAAAAAGAAAGACAAACTAGTCAGTATTTTCTATTCCTTTTTTCAGGTTGAAAAACTCAGACACTTTTACTCAAGAAAGAATTTGGCAACACCAGTATAAACTATACACTGGGGATTTTAATAATGTGTGTGTGTAAAACCCCACTCTAAACACCTTACTTACTTAATAACGTTCCTTGTGTGAAAACTGATGCGACTTTGGACCTTCAGTAGTTATGGATGTAAACGTGACACACCAGCGCCATGACGAGGACAGGGACCTGAGCTGGAACAGGAAGTGAAATGATGGAACACTTCAATACTAATTAATAGCAGTGTTACTATTTTAGCAGTTTAATTTTGAGGATGAGGACAGGAACAGAATCACGATGCGTCTTCGGGGACTTCACGATACACGAGTAAAGAAAGCTGTAGCTTGTTTTTTCTCCTTTTTTATATCCTTGCTAAATTAGATGTGAGCTCCCAGAGAACGCAGGGGGTTGTGGGTGTCGGACATTCGCAAATCTGACGACGCTCAGCACTTGTTTGAAACGTGACCCAAGACAACAGCTATTAAGATATTAGCGAAGGTGTTTTTGTTTAATTTTATTTTTTAAGGACACCCTGTTCAGCAAACTCCAATTCCATTTCCTGGCCTAGAATTGCAGCATCCTGGTGGGATTTCGGCACCGGGGAGCGCGGTAACAAGGCAAGCGTGCGCGAGAGCCGAAATCCAGACATGGAGAACCCGACGCGGCCGTTTCATAAGCGCATTTTCATGCATATATTGTCTCAGAGGTGCTGTTCTCAGACACTGACAAAGCACATTCGCTTAAATTGTCACACCTTGCACTTTTGTTCTCCTAATTGTGCCATCATTCCACATGAAAGATCTATCTCATTAACACGGCAACTTCACAACAATCTCGGCTCGATGAAAACCCTTTAAATGAGCCGAAATTAATGACGCACGTTCTTCTTGCTGTGCATTTTTCCCCCTTCTTCTCTCACAGACATATCCTTCTTCCTTATGTATAGCTTTTCTTTAAAAATAAAGAGTTTAATTTGCAAGATAAGCATGCCCAGGCGCTGATTATTAATCAGGGAGGAAATAATAAAGCATCGATACGTGATACCTCACAGGTCCTTTTTCAGCGGCCTTGTTACCGGTGGCCTCCGGGCCTGCGCCGACACCAGACGTTCCCATCTTTTAATCTCAATGTACAAACATTCAGGTTAAATCGCCACTCTCGAGGGAGAAGAGCTCCTCTGTTGTGTCGTTATCCGAGTTGCCTAGGCGACGTCGCACGCCGACACTCACATGTCGAAATGATTCAATCGTGCATTAGAAGAGGAGAAAGAACACAGCATTCTCTCCTTAACCTTGATCACAAGGTTACTAAAACTTTACTTTTGTCACCGTGAGGAATTAAGAGCGGCGAAAGTGAAGAAGGAGAATAGTTCCACATAAATCAAGCCAAGACTGAAAATGCTTTATTTGCCACCGGGGAGCGTGTCTCTCTGTAAGAAGTAGCATTTAAGCAGCTCACGTCTGTTCATTAGCGCCGGTGCGAAGCCGAGAAGACCTAAATCTGCCTACGTGCCGGTGCAAAGCAGTTTAGCGAGTGTGTCATTGTGTTGGTTGTGTGAGAACGCCGCTCGGTTTTTATCGTCCTTCTCACCGCAGAGCTCTCTAGGAGATTTTACTGTCAGCTCAGGAGGAAATATGACAACGGACGCCATCGGAACGGCTTTACGACAGCACGAGAAGCAATCAGCCGGCCCTTAACGAGCGACTCTCCAGCCTAACGCCTCGTGTTAAGTCCTGCACGCCGAATTAACGACTTTGTTTCTTGTCAGGGACAGGACGAGTGTACGGGGTCCTGTCTGTTTGGCGGGCAGGAGGGGGGAGTTGAAGGTGGTGGGAGAGAAGGTCGTTATCCAAGCACGGAGTAAAACAATCAGTCCGGCTCGTACAGGACACCGACGCTCCACCTGAGGCACGATTAGGCTCGGATTAAAGCTCGCTGCCTGCTAAGTGCCGTGTGATCCGTGTGTGTGTTTGGCCTTTCTGTAACTGCACGCATTCACATCCCGGCTAATGCAGGAGGAAATCTAATGAGCTTCAAAATCCAGCTGGATAAGAGATGAAAACATTTCATGCAGAGACTGTAGATTTTTATTAAAGCTGAGGGTGCTAGCTTCACCTGGAGCGAACACTTATAAAACACCACAGCACTACCGGATATTTGATTCTGATGAGGTTCTTAATAGAACACTGCCTGCATGAATCCTGTTCTAAGAACCCGCATGTATCCTAAGAACCCATAACCTGTCTGAGTGTATAGCCCATGAACAGCATTTACAGTAGGGCCGCACATATTTAAACTACAGCTTTTATTTTTTTTTGTGAAGCCTTATGTGGATCTGTTTAATTCGTGAGTTTTCTACAGAGGAACTCACTGAAGATCCGGTCTGGTCTAATCATGAGAACATGCTGTCTAAAACATCACACTGTGAAAGCAGCGACGTTCACCTGCTCTATGAATTACGTGAATCAATAAAGCCGAGTGAGCGACAGAGCCGTCGTGCCATTTCATCTTCAAACCTACAGTAATATGCTGTTTATTACTGAGAGGACCTACAGCAGCCCCACCCGTCCCAGCACAGGGAGAGGGAGGGACGCTCGTGTTTCAGATATCACCAAAATATTGCCAATAAAGGGCAGACATGAGTCATGGGTGCTACACGAAATAAAGTTCCTGAAATAAATTTGGTCTTCGAGTTTTATTTGTTGGGAAAACGATTAAATCCTTTCATTCATTCATTCATTGATTTTCTATACCGCTTTATCCTGTGTTCAGGGTCGCGGGGGACCTGGAGCCTATCCCAGGAGACTTCGGGCACTAGGCGGGGTACACCCTGGACAGCGTGCCAATCCATCGCAGGGAATGATTAAATCATTAAATTTATTCCTGAGGAGATCCTGCTTGGACACGTGTTTTACTGTTTTATAATGGCTTTATGAAATTCAGATTTTAATATATTCTGCAGTTTCACTGTTACATTACACCTATTTAATTACGTTTGTTTGCTTACATGAAAAAATATATATTATTTATAATCTGTGTGCATGGAGTTTGCATGTTCTCCTCATGCTTGATGGCTTTCCTCAGGGTACTCCATTTTCCGCCCACAGTCCAAAAACATGCCCGTAGTGTGAATGACAATCGGGTGTTAAACTGGCACCCAGAGCCCTTAAGTAATACTACAAAAACAATGGCCCATGTGCTGGACAGCAAGTAGACGGACCAAAAACACCAATAAATCCCTGTAGCAGTATTACAAGGAGGAATATGCTAAGGATTATTAATTGATTAATGAAGTTGGTTATTTGGATAGTTAAGATAATATATTTATATTTTTGCAAACCCTTTACTTATTTATACTTGTGTATCATTATATTACCAAGCAATAACAATATGGATATCTTTATCTATTTAGATAGTTTATCCATCTATTCATATACTGTATCTACTATTAATAATAATAATAATAATAATAATAATAATATACCAAAGTATTTGGTTCTTTTGTTAGTTAGTGTTCCTTACTACTTACTTATGTGTGCTTGTGTTTTTATTTGTATGACTAAACATCGACTTTATTAAAGAATTAATTAATTATTTAATTTATTTGCTTTTTGTTTGTTTACTGTATGATAGTCTAACTTTTAGATATTTATATCTAACAATCAGATATTTACATTAACTCTATACTTTAGTGCATTGACAGGATACTCTTAAAAATTATATTTTAAATATTATGTATCTGCACAGAACTGTAAATTATTCTCAGATTATCTTAATATACTGTTATTAATTTTACTGCTTTTAAAAATAAGAGCTTGAGAACGTCTCCAAGGGCATTTTTATTTAAAAAAAAATAATATTCTGTTCCTCTCTTTGTCTCTCTCACTCTCACTCTCTCTCTCTCTCGCTCCTTCTCTCCGTCTCTGCCTGTGAGATCTGGTGTGTGAATCTTCCATCGTGAGATCTCAGCCAGAAATCGAGGCGATAAAATTCGCAGAACGATCAAACGTAGCATCTCGTCTCAGTGCTTAGCGTCCTGATTAGCCTACCTGTGTGTGTTGGATTGACTTTCATCAGGTCCAGATGGAAGCAGTAGCACGTCTAATTTGATCCAGAACTTGGTTATGATGTAGCGTTAGCTTAGCGCAGATGGCACAGCTTGGCCTCCTGATTCATGTTCCATCACCCCCCCGAGCTGAATACTGAAGAAGTGAATGAAGTGTGTCATGCTGGAAGATTCGAGCCACTTCCTCCGTTAGAACACGCTGTGTGTTCACACACACATGAGCGACAGCAGCGTGAACGACACGTCACCGGCTGGGACGATCGGCTTCTGCAGCGATAACACTTAAACCGCAATCCAGGATCGGACCTGTCTCGTCCAAATTCTGTCGCTCACAGCTTGAGGCTTTAATTCCATCTCCGTTTGATCCTCTTCTTTAAACTCCAGTCGAACACGAAGCGGGTTACAAACTCGAAGTCTACCTCTGACCTCTGAGATTTCAAAGGGCCTACTTTGTTCTGAATGTGTACTGTGGAAATTGTTACAGATTTCTAAATCTCCTTCCCTTGTTGTTTCTGGATTGTGAATTCTGATTGGTCGGAAGGTGCTGATTGATTATAATCTACTGTATAACAGAAGCTTCGACAGTTGCAATGAAGCTATGCTTGATCTACGTTATCGTTTCCCTACTAATGGCTCATTTACAAGAACCATGTGCGATGAACAGAAGTAAAACAGATGCTGTTGTTAACTGGTTTAATAGCAAGTTCATGATTAAACACCTGAGGGGTGAGCTGTTCTGGGAAAATAATAATAACTGACAGGGCTGATCGTTGTTTATGTTTCCATAACAGCACACCATGGAAATGTGTTATATCCCTCTTATACAACAGCAAATTGCAAACAATGGTTTTATGGTCTCAGTTTATAATTACTGTATACAGTGAAACCTCAGATTATGAGCATAATTTGTTCGTAAACCAAATTTAATTTTCCCATAGGAAATAATGGAAACTCAAATTATTCGTTCTACAGCCCAAAAAAATAAATGCATAAAATTAATTAACACAAAATATAAAGTAAAAATGAAACAAATTAACCTGCACTTTACCTTTAAAAAAACTTAAAAATAAATCCGGACAGATAAGTATTTCCGTTTGTGCACGCAGGTGTGTGTGTGTGTGTGTGTGTGTGTGTGTGTGTGTGTGTGTGTGTGTGTGTGTGTGTGTGTGTGTGTGTGTGTGTAATGTGCGCACACATACACACACACACACACACACACACACACATTAACGGAGGGACCGTTTTTAAAACCGTTTAAAAATTAACCGTTTAAAAATTTGCAAGGAACATCGCTAGTCACACTTGCGTGAACGCATACTAACGGAATCACTGCTCTAAAGTAAAACAACAACAACAACAACAACAACAACAACAAATAATTAACCAGCACCTATCTATCGTCTCCCCTGCTGGGTCTTAGTGCTTGCAGAGTTTCTGAGTGTGCGTGTGTGTGTGTGTGTATATTCACCCAGCAGGGGAGACGATTACCTACAATTCCGCAGCGCAAGAGAGAGAAAAACCGTTGGCTCAGTTGTGATGAAGTGACGCTCGGTGCATACGTGATACATTTGCTCGTCTTGTGGAACACTTGTAAACCGCGTTACTCGTAATCCGAGGTTCCACTGTATATAATGTTTTAAAACATTTTCAAATATATTCCTGTCCTCAATTACGTTATAGCAGCTACTTCACCAGCCTCTTTTTTCTCTCTCTCTCTCTCTCACTATACAGAAACGTAAGCTCCTCTCTCTTGAAGACGTCTCTAAACTTAATGTTCCAGCACAGCTTTACCCCTGTTACAACGCCCTGACACTGGAGACTCCTTCCACTGATGATACATAAATGACAAAAAACAAAAAGTCCTTGTAAAATGTTTGTTTCTAGAGAAACAAGGACATTTTAAAATAATAATGGCTAACGCTTTATTTGATGGCTAACTATATACAGGCTTCATAAGACATTTATAACCATGTGATGCGGCTCTTACACCATGTTCAAGAATAGTGTTTTATACTTATAATGTAATAAATGGAGAATACCCTGACTTTGTGATAAGGGTGTCAAAATAATTCATAACTTTGTCATAATGTTTTCATTAAGTGTCTAACACTGTGTTATAAAGGGTTTAAAGACGGCCTGTTGCTGTCCGTTTGTTAATATATACAGTATACAGTGGTGTGAAAAACTATTTGCCCCCCTCCTGATTTCTTATTCTTTTGCATGTTTGTCACACAAAATGTTTCTGATCATCAAACACATTTAACTATTAGTCAAAGATAACACAAGTAAACACAAAATGCAGTTTTTAAATGAGGGGTTTTATTATTTAGGGAGAAAAAAAGTCCAAACCTACATGGCCCTGTGTGAAAAAGTAATTGCCCCCTGAACCTAATAACTGGTTGGGCCGCCCTTAGCAGCAATAACTGCAATCAAGCGTTTGCGATAAGTTGCAACGAGTCTTTTACAGCGCTCTGGAGGAATTTTGGCCCACTCATCTTTGCAGAATTGTTGTAATTCAGCTTTATTTGAGGGTTTTCTAGCATGAACCGCCTTTTTAAGGTCATGCCACAACATCTCAATAGGATTCAGGTCAGGACTTTGACTAGGCCACTCCAAAGTCTTCATTTTGTTGTTCTTCAGCCATTCAGAGGTGGATTTGCTGGTGTGTTTTGGGTCATTGTCCTGCTGCAGCACCCAAGATCGCTTCAGCTTGAGTTGACGAACAGATGGCCGGACATTCTCCTTCAGGATTTTTTGGTAGACAGTAGAATTCATGGTTCCATCTATCACAGCAAGCCTTCCAGGTCCTGAAGCAGCAAAACAACCCCAGACCATCACACTACCACCACCATATTTTACTGTTGGTATGATGTTCTTTTTCTGAAATGCTGTGTTACTTTTACGCCAGATGTAACGGGACACGCACCTTCCAAAAAGTTCAACTTTTGTCTCGTCGGTCCACAAGGTATTTTCCCAAAAGTCTTGGCAATCATTGAGATTTTTTTTAGCAAAATTGAGACGAGCCTTAATGTTCTTTTTGCTTAAAAGTGTTGGCGCCTTGGAAATCTGCCACGCAGGCCGTTTTTGCCCAGTCTCTTTCTTATGGTGGAGTCGTGAACACTGACCTTAATTGAGGCAAGTGAGGCCTGCAGTTCTTTAGATGTTGTCCTGGGGTCTTTTGTGGCCTCTCGGATGAGTCGTCTCTGCGCTCTTGGGGTAATTTTGGTCGGCCGGCCACTCCTGGGAAGGTTCACCACTGTTCCATGTTTTTGCCATTTGTGGATAATGGCTCTCACTGTGGTTCGCTGGAGTCCCAAAGCTTTAGAAATGGCTTTATAACCTTTACCAGACTGATAGATCTCAATTACTTTTGTTCTCATTTGTTCCTGAATTTCTTTGGATCTTGGCATGATGTCTAGCTTTTGAGGTGCTTTTGGTCTACTTCTCTGTGTCAGGTAGCTCCTATTTAAGTGATTTCTTGATTGAAACAGGTGTGGCAGTAATCAGGCCTGGGGGTGACTACAGAAATTGAACTCAGGTGTGATAAACCACAGTTAAGTTATTTTTTAACAAGGGGGGCAATCACTTTTTCACACAGGGCCATGTAGATTTGGAGTTTTTTTTCTCCCTTAATAACGTAAACCTTCATTTATAAACTGCATTTTGTGTTCAATTATGTTATCTTTGACTAATAGTTAACGGTTTTTGATGAGCAGAAACATTTAAGTGTGACAAACATGCAAAAGAATAAGAAATCAGGAAGGGGGCAAATAGTTTTTCACACCACTGTATACTGTACAGTGGTGTGAAAAACTATTTGCCCCCCTCCTGATTTCTTATTCTTTTGCATGTTTGTCACACAAAATGTTTCTGATAATCAAACACATTTAACTATTAGTCAAAGATAACACAAGTAAACACAAAATGCAGTTTTTAAATGAGGGGTTTTATTATTTAGGGAGGAAAAAAAACAAACCTACATGGCCCTGTGTGAAAAAGTAATTGCCCCCTGAACCTAATAACTGGTTGGGCCACCCTTAGCAGCAATAACTGCAATCAAGAGTTTCCGATAACTTGCAACGAGTCTTTTACAGCGCTCTGGAGGAATTTTGGCCCACTCATCTTTGCAGAATTGTTGTAATTCAGCTTTATTTGAGGGTTTTCTAGCATGAACCGCCTTTTTAAGGTCATGCCACAACATCTCAATAGGATTCAGGTCAGGACTTTCACTAGGCCACTCCAAAGTCTTCATTTTGTTTTTCTTCAGCCATTCAGAGGTGGATTTGCTGGTGTGTTTTGGGTCATTGTCCTGCTGCAGCACCCAAGATCGCTTCAGCTTGAGTTGACGAACAGATGGCCGGACATTCTCCTTCAGGATTTTTTGGTAGACAGTAGAATTCATGGTTCCATCTATCACAGCAAGCCTTCCAGGTCCTGAAGCAGCAAAACAACCCCAGACCATCACACTACCACCACCATATTTTACTGTTGGTATGATGTTCTTTTTCTGAAATGCTGTGTTACTTTTATGCCAGATGTAACGGGACACGCACCTTCCAAAAAGTTCAACTTTTGTCTCATCGGTCCACAAGGTATTTTCCCAAAAGTCTTGGCAATCATTGAGATGTTTTTTTTAGCAAAATTGAGACAAGCCTTAATGTTCTTTTTGCTTAAAAGTGGTTTGCGCCTTGGAAATCTGCCATGCAGGCCGTTTTTGCCCAGTCTCTTTCTTATGGTGGAGTCGTGAACACTGACCTTAATTGAGGCCAGTTTTGTTCTCAATTACTTTTGTTCTCATTTGTTCCTGAATTTCTTTGGACCTTGGCATGATGTCTAGCTTTTGAGGTGCTTTTGGTCTACTTCTCTGTGTCAGGTAGCTCCTATTTAAGTGATTTCTTGATTGAAACAGGTGTGGCAGTAATCAGGCCTGGGGGTGACTACAGACATTGAACTCAGGTGTGATAAACCACAGTTAAGTTATTTTTTAACAAGGGGGGCAATCTCTTTTTCACACAGGGCCATGTAGATTTGGAGTTTTTTTTCTCCCTTAATAACATAAACCTTCATTTAAAAACTGCATTTTGTGTTTACTTGTGTTATCTTTGACTAATAGTTAACAGTTTTTGATGAGCAGAAACATTTAAGTGTGACAAACATGCAAAAGAATAAGAAATCAGTAAGGGGCAAATAGTTTTTCACACCACTGTATATATATATATATATATATATATATATATATATATATATATATATATATATATATATTTTTTTTTTTTTGTGAGTGTATCTCTGCAGTTTGGCTCGGTCATTAGCTATGTAAATAACCTCTCTATCTCTCTTTGGCAGATGCGCCCTGCCTGGTGTTCTGGTGTAGCTGAAATAATTACGCGCTGTTCCCTGATGTGTCACTCGCCCGTCCCTCCCGGAGGTTCCGTGGACAGAGGAAGCGTTTCCGCTGTCTCCTACAATGTGGAATTACCGAGAGCTGTGTTTTAACATGTCACGTTGAGAGCAGACAGATTCTGGCGACGAGAGGATCTTTTGTCTCTCTGAGCCTTTCAAGACTGGTGTGTGTGAAAGAGGGGATGTGTGTGGGTGTGTGTGTGTGTGTGTGAGTGTGATGTTCTCTGCCCTGTACGTGACATTTTGTAGTACTGGAAGCTTATTGTACGGCTCGTCAAGCATGAAGGATAAAAAACATAATAAAAAACGAAGCGCTAGCCTCAGCTACAACGTGCTGCCGCAAGAACCTTCATGAGGACTTCATAACGCATGCATAAGCACTGAATACTTTTAGAACATTTTGGAACCCTTAGTTGTTGTATGGTTGCAAACCAATAAAGCTCTTTGAAGATCTTAGTATTTAAGGTTCTTATTTTTTACAAAAATGTTCTACGTAGAAGCTCTTTAGAAAACCAGAAACATAAAGCACTTAAAGAACCTTTGAGAAACCACTGTTTGTCTGAACATTTCCCCAAAGTTTAAAACTCAATTATTAAATCAGGTCTTAAAGAACCAAAGAAGAACCCACATTCAAAACTTTCCTCGTGCTACACAGTGTGTATGTATGTGTTCTGAAGTTATGCAGGTATCATGATTATTCACACCGCTCTCAGATTCAACAACGGGTTCTACCAGGATCCACAATGTTTGGATTAAAAATGTATTCCTTCTCCATCCTGTGAATTCCGGCCTTCTGAACGCTATGTTTAAAAACATGATGAAGGAGACATGAGATGGAAACAAATGGGGTTAATTCAGGACAGAGACAAGAAGAACATAAATTAGGAGTTTCTTTAAAAAAGATAAAAAATTCCACAACCGAGGGGGGTTGATGAGAACTCAGGGAAAAGTCAAACACAACAATGAAGATAAACAAATCATTCATGATGCTGATGATGATGATGATGAAGATGATGAAGAAAAAGATGGTGGTGCAGAAGCCAAACATAGAGAAAGAACTAAACGTGGAATAAACTCTCTTCAAAGAGTCTCATGTTTCATCATTCACTCACCATCTATAGCGCTTTATCCTGTGTAGAGGGACACAAAGGGGCTGGAGCCCAACTCAGGAGACTTAGCGGATGGGGTTCCAATCCATCACAGGGCACACAACCATACAGACATACACGCAAACTCATTCATACACTACAGGCAATTTGGGAACACCAATTAGAATAATCTGCATGTCTTTGGACTGTGGGCGGAAACCAAGCAAGCATGAGGAGGATGTGCAAAACCCCATGCACACAGAGATGGGAATCGAATCTGGACAGAGTAAAACCACTACACAACCAATGTTTTATCACTCTTCCAGAAAAGTAATCAATACCTAGTTAGAGTTCAAGCTAATTTTCAGAGACCTGGTTCGTCTTTACATATCCATGATTGTAAGACAATGTGGATTTCTAGAGTTTTTTTTAGGGTACGTCCTGATTTTGTGCAATGTCTTTGTTCTCCAGTCTCAAAAAAGAGACAAGTGAAGAACAAGAACATTCTTCAAAATCAGGACGTCCTGCTTTACATGAAGGATGCAGATCACTTCAATTTCAAACTGAGACACATTTATAAAGGCAGGGACATTAATCACACACACACACACTCTTTTTAAATGTAGAGCCCTTTAAGCTTTTTTATTTCAGACATCTGGTGGAATCGTAACTCTACAGCAGAGCGTTATACACACACACACACACACACACACACACACACACACATAAACAGTATGTAGAACTCCAAATAAAACCACTTTTAAAAAGTCAGAACCGCAAAACCCACATAAAACAGGTGAGCGTCTTAGAAGAGTGTTTTTTTTGTTGTTGTTGTACCTCTGGAAAAACCCTTAACGGGTCTGCAGAGAACCCTAAAACCCTAATGTCAACAATCTGCAGGAAACCTTAATTTTATAGTGAACACTTAAGGTTTTATTTCACGTCCCTCATGCCAAACCCTTAATGAGTACTTCTTGAAATGTTAACCTGAGACATAATTTTTTTTTTTTAAAGTTCCAATTGGAATGAAAATGTAGATAGCAGTACCATAACCGATCAGAAGAGACAATGGGAAATCATATTTTGTAAAAAAAAATAAATAAATAAAATTTATAAATGTAGAATGTAGAATATTTGGGGAAATTTTTTAGAGGTTTTAAAGGGTCTATGTGAAACCCTCAAACCAAGTGTCACATATTAATTATGCAGATCAGCGTTAGTTTGATTATTTGCATAACCTAATCAGTAATATATATATATTACAGTCTTACTGATTTGACATCAGCTTTGTTTATGAGGATATTTTATATAATAGTGGACTTGCGTACAGTAAACCAGTGACTGTGTTAACGTTGCTTACTGGACTTTTTACATGCGTGTACATACACACACAGTTACTCTCACATTACGTTAACGAACAGAGGAGCCTGAATATAGTACGAAGCTCGACGCTGCTACATACAAAACTCAGACAAGAAAGAAGATACAAACAGTGACGGCGGATTAGAACGAGACCTGTCAGACTTCTACAAAGCACAAGCAGTAATGTTTTGTCTAGGCTTCTGATTGGCTCCCTGTTGATTAGAGACACTCCTAACAGCACTTGACCGGGCTTTTTACATTTTCATGATTTTCGAGATATTTTTAACATGTAGGTTGTGTGGACAGAATGAAAAATAAAAAGTAAAAAATACCTTTCTACATGTGGCCTCGGCCTCAGAGTCTCTTTAATAAACAGGTGCTGTGTGACTGGAAACAGGTGTTGCAGGTTAGTAATCAGGAGAACTCGAACAGAGTCAGGGTGTTGTTGGGAGTCCGTCTGTAGGACGCATGGCAGTCTGAAAAATTTTGTTCCTTGATGACGGACACAGTGAGTTTGTGACATGAGGGCTCTAATTAAAATGAATTAGGAAAGCTAGAACCATAAATCATTCAAAGAACCAATGTGAAGCAAATGGTGCCAAGTCTTCTATGACTACAGTATATAAAAAAAATTCCAAAACCTTAAATCGTTCTTTAGTTGGCCTTCTGGCCAGAACCATCATTGGGTACTGTAGATGTACTGTACTATATGTAGAACCCTATAATAGAATTCTATTTAGAAAGCAAGAACATGAAACATCAAACTACAAACAGCAAGTAAAAATTTCTAATATTAAAATTACTTTTGAAAGTTTAGATCACTCCCTCATCGTGTACTTTATCATGTGTACAGGGTTGTGAGGGGGCGGAGCCTATCCCAGGAGACTTGTGTCTAATCACTACTCCACCATGCACGGTTTAGAGGACTTCCTGGAGAATTGTTAAAACTTCTAAGCAGAACATTAAACAAAGAATTTGTCATTAATATGGCAATAAATAAAACCATTAATACTGGATGATCTAACACATTTCAAAAACATTTCGGAGGAAACTTTTTAGAACCATGAAACAAATGGATTCTCTTTAAACCCGTGTAGTAAACCACCTTTAAATCACCCAAAGAATTCATGATAAATTTTCAAAGAACTTCAAAAAAATCTAAATGTAAAACAAAACAAAACATATAAACACACAACATATAAAAAAGTTCCAGGAATCTGGAGTGTGTGTGTGTGTGTGTGTGTGTTATATGGACAGGAGAACAGATGACACGTAGATGAGACATGAAGGAAATGATCCACAGCGGTCGGTCATTAATCTCACAGCGACTCGTCGTCCTTCAGCTCGTCTCGCAGTTTATTTCTTCAGCACCTGGCAACTTTCTGCTTAATGACGGAGCTAATGATGGTTAAAATCATATGATTAAAAATAAAGAAATAATTCTTACTTGATAAAGCATGGATCTCTGGTTTGTCAGATTAGAAAAGAGACCTGACCCGAAAAGGATTTTTCTTTTTTTCTGCTAAACTTGAAACAAAAACTACAGTTTATAATAATTTCTAATAAACTGTACACTGATGATTTGTCTCAGGTTTAAACTGTAACATGTATATTATCTGAGTCAAGCAGAAGGCGTGGCCTAAAACCTGAAGAAGTTGATGATCCAGTGATTCTGAAATTTAAATGGCTCATTAAGTGATTTTTGATGATTCTACAGTTCACATTTCAGTTGTACTTTTTTATTTATTTATTATTTATTTATTTGTGTGAGTGGTGCAAGAGTTTCCATGACGTGTTAGCTGTGTTAGCCTCAAGTAGCTCAAGTGCAAAATTAAAGATGCTTTAGTAAAGAAAAAAAAAGGAACATTTTTATTTAATTTTTACCTTTAAAAAAACAATGTGTTTACAATGTTTTTATTTTGCTTATCTACTTTTTCAATTATTTAAATGCATTATTTTTAATACATTTTAATAAATAACTTTGTGTAAATCGATATTTTTTATTTTAATAATAACAACAACAACAACAATAAGAGGAAGAAATGTAATTAGTTAATTTGATTAGTTATTTGTTAACTTGATATATACTGTACTTGATAGATATCTCAAGATATACTTTTGAGATGTTTTATATTACCAGAGGTGGAAAGAGTAATAAAAATGTACTCAAGTAAAAGTACTGTTACTTTAGTGAACTTTAGTGAAGTGCAAGTAAAATTACCCTTATAAAAATCTACTCAAGTAAAAGTAAAAAGTAGCTCATTAAAAATTTACTCGTAGTAAAAGTTACCAAGTTAAATTTTTTTTAACAGCGGGGGTAGGATGGGGGATGGAACACCCTTGCATAATAAATCTGTTCCCTTTGTTGTGCTTGAAATCAAAGTGGTCGTTTAAATATGACCAGGGGTTTGCTTCATAAGAATTTGTTGGCATTTCACTTTCAGCTGGTTCTGCATCACTGGCATCTGTTTTGTCTCCATCATTCTTGTGAATTTAGCGCGTTTGTTCTCCATCAATCAATCAGTGCAGTGGTTTCCGGGGTACAATTTCTTTCCTTCACCGTTGTATTATTTTGTATTATCTTTCATTTTCATTTTTTCTTTAAAAAAAAATCTACTCAATTACAGTAATGCGAGTAAATGGAGTTCAATACTTTCCACCTCTGTATATTACATAAGATTCTTTATTTGTTCATTCATGTATTTATTTATTTTGTTGGTTTGCTTGTTTATTTTTTATTTAAAAAAGACTAATAACTAAGTTAAGGTTGTTTCTTCAGTTGTTAGCCAGTTTGCTGGCTAAGTTTTACACTGACACACACACACACACACACACACACACACACACACACACACACACACACACACACACACACACTATCTTATATAATAAAACACAATTATTTATTCACTTGTTTGTTTGTTTGCTGTTTTGTTTGTATCCTAAATTAGAATATTATTAGAGAAATGAAAAAATCTCCTTGTTGTGTTTCTTTGTGATTTTGGTGTTTGCTGAGCTGCTGAACCACATTTCCATTCTATTTCAGTTACTTTTATTGTGTGTGTGTGTGTGTGTGTGTGTGTGTGTGTGTGTGTGTGTGTGTGTGTGTGTGTGTGTGAGATAACTGGCTTTAAAGAGATTTTAAGAGCAGATACGGACAGAAAGAGAAGATGAGAAGACGAGTGTAATGAGACAATTAGAAGGAGGAGATGAGCGATAATTCTTTTATAGTCAGCCATCTTGAATATGTTGTTTCACGGTAAACACGATACGCTTAATTAGAATGAATCATTGAGCTTCTGACTGTTGTGAGAACATTTGCTGTTACTGCCGGCTGTTTGCAGTGTAATAATAATTCATGGATTTCTACAATAATTTATCGTATGCATCTGTTGAAGTCATGAATTAATGCCGTTTTTTGTCTCCTTGGCTAGAAAATTAGCTGCGTACATATTTTAACACAGGCGCACAACTCGTATTTCACGTCGTCGTTATTAGATAGGGCTTTATCGATTCCGGATGGAAAACTGATGAGTTCCAGAAGCAGTAAGGAAAAGAGTGAAACAGAAATATGGAAATAAATGTGGATATATAACGTGGGTGGAAAAGCCAGAGCGGCACATTTTAACATATTCACCAAAAAAACCTGCGAAATCTACAGACTTCTGCAGATCTACAGGTGTAACGAATACAATGCAGGAGGAAAAGAAATAACACCCACCCACCCAAACACACGCGCACACACACACACACACACACACACACACACACATAAACCGAGAAATATACTGAATATATACATACAGTAATGCTGAGAAGAATGGATTAACAGGTATAATATACACTGACCTGAGAGTTCATCCATCCACACACACACACACACACACACACACACACACACACACACTGACTATAACACCTTAACAGCCTCTCATTTCTCTCTCTTGAAGTCAAGTAAACAGATTTTCTGGCAAACTGAACAGAAGTGTAAACTCATGTAAACTCAAACTTTCAGGATGTCTGAAAAACCTTAATGTTACAGCTTCACCTCTCGCACTGGAGACTCCTTCCATACTGTTACTTCACATAAATATTTCCACGCTGGTGAGTTTATGAACATGATGAGTGAGCGGTTACTATAGAAATTATAAAATAATATTAACAAGTGCATTAATATACAGCTGTGCACTACCTTCACAGCTGCTGTTATAGAAAACTAATCAAGGGTCGATAGTTCAATCCCACACAGTGGTCACGCTAAAAACTGACAAAATTAAAATTAATATTATAATATCAAATAACATTTCTTTTTTAAATAATGTTTCATTCATTTATTTAAAGATTTAAAAAATAATTATTACACATTATTTTTTTTACTTATGTTAATACTTTTTATTATTTTCAAGGCATATAATTAAATATGTTTTATTATTTTATGAGATTTATTTTTATATTATATTTTATTTGATATATACTATATTTTTGCATAAAAAAATCAAATAGTGTAATATTTTTTTAAATATTTAAAATAGCATTTTGTTTCTATAAATAATAATAATATCTATACTAAAACTATATTTATAATAGAATAATAATATCTATAATTATTAAACTATAATGATTGTACAATTTAAACAACTGAACATTTAAGCTTTTTTTCTGTCTTTTTTCTTCTTCTTCAGTTTCTTTAACAATGTGTCTAACCACCAGTATGTTTCCTCCCGGTGCAGTGAGTTTAATACAAAATAAAAAACTAAACTGAAATTCACAAACGTGAAATCGAGTGACAAGAAAATATTCCTGAGGATAAATAAACTCGAAGATATTCTGAAGCATTAAAAAGTACTGACATAACAAACGTCCTTGACACACAGACACGCCGAGGGTCAGTGTTTCCTCGAATGTGTATTCCACCTGAGGATTTTTAGTCTGCTTTCAGTTTTTATCTTTTGTATATCTATTTCTTCTTTCACTAAAGCCAGCTTTTGCTCGGCTCCTCTGTTCACTGCGCTCCTCATTATCAGCTTCCTCGGGATGAAATAATAAAGCACACGAGAGCGAATTCAAGACAGGACTCTCAACGATTTTCTGTCTGCCTCTTTATCTTTTTTCTTAACAAACACTCAGAGCGCACACGAGCGTTCCTCCCTCTACAGACATGTAAATGTCGGGAATCAGATAGCATCGGCGTCGTTCCCTCCGCATGCACGTGAACTTTGACACAGACTTTTTCCTTTCTTTTCTGTTTTTAAATCTGAGTCGAAGGCCTGGTGTGTGTTGAAGAGCAGAGTTTCACTACAACACTAAAGTCATAACACACTCCCGGGTGACCCTAAGAGGCCGTTCTGCTGCAGCAGAGCCCACAGAACTTCTGGTTTCTTTTCTCATCAAGTTAAAAAAATGACCCGTCACCATGACGACAGTAAACATGGCAGCACAGGCATTGTGCCACATGGTGATGGCTTTATTACATCCAGCATGGAAGAAGAGTTTACATCAGCTCATATCAGCCAATAAATGTTAAGCTAATTAAATGTAAAAAAAAAGGGGAACGTTCAAGTCAATCCAGGACTCGTTATGAACTTTCGATTGACATTTACAGAAGACTTCAAGCGCAGTACGGTGATGAGACTTGCAGTAAAACATCTGAACGGTGCAAAAGTTTTAAAGAAGGCCGCACGTCTGTGAATGAAGATCCCTGGGCGAGGTGACTCTGGAACGCGACAGACAGACAACTTGTTACAGACTTGTGGAAGAGACGCAGCTGTCTGTGTGAACAGTACACACACTCATTCACAAACACCACTCACACGTTATAGGAGCACATTAAGTACAAGACATTTCTACGTTTGGGAGTTCCTGGGAGGCCGGCATTTCAGACACGAAGCAGGCAGTCCGATCATGTCTCTGGCATCCTGAGAAAACTTTCCACCTTGATGGTGTCCAAGCAGGCGGCACGGTGGCACTGTTGACTTGCACCTCCAAGGTCTGGGTTCGATTCCCACCTTTATGTGCATGGAGTTTGCATGTTCACCCCGCGCTTGGTGGGTTTCCTCCGTGTACTCTGGTTTTCTCCCACAGTCCAAAGACATGCAGATTAGGCTAATTGGCATTCGCTAAATTGCGCACAGTCTGTGAACGTGAGGGAATTATATAATGAAATAAAGGTTGTTATTCTGCACAGTCAGAATTTTGACTTGAACTCTTCTCATCTTTAGTATCTTTAAAATTACACACTGATATAATCAAAAAGAAAAGTTATAATTCGTACTGATATTTCTTTTGAACCAACAAAGAAACAAAAAACAAAATTTGTTTTGATATTTTAGGGGGAAAAATGAGTGGTTGTTTTTTAGTTTTGTTTTTATGTTTTATTGGTATTGTACCTTTCTTTATTGACTATATTTGTTAGTTGCTTTGTTTTTTATTATATTGTATTTATGTTTTTTACATGACAACTGGGAGGCTACTTATGGGCGGGGCTATGAACTGCTTGATTCTGACTGGTCATTTGTATCTTATATTGTAGTTTATAACACTATACTGTATACATGCTGATCAAAATAGAAATTAAACATACAATGTATCACACAAAATGACAAATGACAGACAGACAGACAGACAGACAGATAGATAGATAGATAGATAGATAGATAGATACTCCTATTTTTCAGACACACACACACACACAGAAACTGATATTCCTGTAGATTCGTATCATTTCTGTACGAGAAGAAAAAAAGTGTTTATTTCATCTTTTAAGCTGCTGACTAGACAGCGTCGCTCAACACTTTTATAAACACTACATCAGCACCCGCTTTACACCTCAACAACATCCTAACAGATGCATCGCACAGATCGCATCCGCAGAAAATCCTCTACACATTCAGATTTCTTCTTTCAAAATTACAGTCCAGATTTGGGAAAACAGGCCCAAGGCAGTGTGTGTATCAATGTTTCACACACACACACACACACACACACACACACACACACACACACACACACACACACACACAGATAGAGAGAGAGATGTATAATGAAGGTTTTGCTACTGAGATGAAATAAATAAATAAATAAATACATGAATAAGTAAATAAATAAATAAATAAATCAGAGTTTGCGATGTCTCCGAGAGCAGCAGCAGCCATGGCAATGAAACTAACCCTGTTAACTTTTTTTTAATAATAAACACAAACAAGAAGATAAATTAACTGCAGTCGTGTTATTTCAGAAGCCGAACGGACCGAAACCTCGTTCGATGAGGATTCACACCGATGTCCTGTCTCTGTCCTGATGAAGGTGCGGCTAAGAACCCAGATAACCCCATCAACCCCCCAACCCACACACACACAGGGTCGCATATGATTGAAAAACAAGGGCAAAATTGTTCCTCTTTTTATGTGCTCAAAATAAATTCATGTCTCTGAATCCAATCTTGTGTTTACGGGTCCAAAATAGACCCTCATTAGCGGAGACAGTCTTCATTTTCCCCACGCAAGACAGGACGGATAAATCCCGTGGCTAAACACATTAGGCATTCAGGAACAGACTCTAAGTCGTTTTGGACATCAAAAAATAAATTAAAAAACTCCACAGGTCACCGGAAGAGACGAGTAACACAGTAGAGAGGGAGCTATTTTTTTTCTTTTTTTTTGCATAAAATGTGTCACTGCGTCTATTTATGCAGCACACGTTGAGCAATTTGTCCCCACAACACGAGCTCAGGAAAATACATACGAATGCTAATGAGCAACAAATGTCCCCAGCGTGGAGTGAATCAATTATTATTATTATTATTATTATTATTATTTAATTAATCTTTATGTTTATTTATTTATTTATTTATTTATTATTCTTATCTTATTTGTGTGTGTGATTTAAAGCATGATGAGTAGTAAGATCCGAAAAGTTAAGGGCGTTTTTATAAACAATATAAAAATATGCATCAAGTCAATAGAAACTAGAGAAATCACATAACTTAATAATATTCTTAGATAAAGAATAATCATACACTGTGAGGAAACACAAAGAAAAGAAAATAGCTTCATGTTGCATCTAATTTCTGCTACAGGAAATCATCATCATCATCATCATCATCATCATCATCATCATAATCACCCCACTGTGGGCGTGTCCATAATCCCTACATAGACCACAAAAACACCACCACCATCATCATCATCATCATCCCACTGTGGGCGTGTCCATCCAATACCAGACCCCCTAATCTCTATATAGACCACAAAAACACCTCCACCATCATCTCGTTCATCACCTTCATCAGCAGCAGTCCACTGTGGGTGTGTTCTATATCACACATGCTATTTTCCATATATGCCACATAAACACAATCAAAAACAAACCAACCAACTATACCGATACATCACCACTCCACCCTGTTCCAATCCACATAACCTACCCACTATATAGGAAACACCATTAGTTAAAGTGCAGTCGAAGTTAAACCACACCATATATAGATCACTGTGGCTTTGTCTTAAACCACACACACACACACACACACACACACACACACACTCCATGCACTCCATGAACTCCAAGAGCTCACTGTGGGCCGCACACCCTATTAACACTAGGAGCGCCGCGCCAGTGTCATATACAGTACAGGTCATATATAGGCCACACCTTCGTCAGGGTAGCGTTAGCATGTCCCAACCCACACACCCTTCACTGCAGTCATGTCCTAAACCAAAAGCCATGTTCACTGTTTGGGGTATTTGGACAATAGATGGTGCAGTGCATTATGGGAGGTTATAAGTGCATTCGGTGTTCTCTGTAACAAAATGGCAGACTCTTAAAAAAAAAAGAGTGTAGCTCTAATGCTAATGATAAGTCAGTGAGATTGAATTTGCGCTAAAGGTCAGAGTGATAGATCATGAAGCGAGGCATAAAGTCATAACCTTCACTACATACACTGTGAGTCAAATAATCTCAGTGCACCATCAGGAACAGAGGGCTGGTGATGGGAGACATTTACAACAAACTTTATGTGGCCTATATAGTGAATAGGGTGAGCGGTTTGGGACATGTCCACAGTGGACTGATGACCGTGGAACATTTCTTTTGGTGTAGAATGTGCTCTCTATATTGAAAAGGGTGAGCGGTTTGGGACACGTCCACAGTGGACTGAGGATGATGGAAGTGCTGTAACAGCATACAGTATATGCACCCTATACAGGGCACGGAATGGTGTATGGGGTGTACGGTTTGGGACACATGGACTGATGAGGCTTACGTGGCTTTTGTGGTTGAGAGGGTACATCTTTAGGGATTAGGGGATGTGGATTGGGACGTGTCCACAGTGGAGTGATGAGGGATTTATACAGTATAGACTATATAGACGCATGTTTTTGGACTCACGATGGTGGTGATGCTCCCTGTATAGTGACACAGTAGGATAGACAATAAATAGTGGTGGAGTTTGGGGCACATCCACGGTGAGACGAATAAGATAATATAAGATTATAAGATAATAATCAGAATAATAAAAATGAACCTGTTTTATTTATGTATTTCATGCACTACTAATAGTGTTTCAGGACAGTGAGCAAAACTAAATTGGGACACCACCGAGGAATGCAGTGTTGTGACACTAATAGTGTAAAAGTGTCTCTTTTTATATTTTTATTTCCTCCCTTCCATTGCCAGTCAGGGTTTATGAACTCTCTCTGTCTTTCCATTCTTCTCCATCACACTTTCCTCTCATTTCCTCGCCCCCTCTGTTTGAGTCACTTAGCCATGCACAGACAAGGTGGAAGCTACAGAGTGGAAGAAGACAACACTCATCTGTCCATCAAAGGCAGCCATGCAGAGGGAAGGAAGGAAGGAAGAAGAAATCCTCTCTCTCTCTCTCTGCACAGAGATGGATGACGCTTGTACTGAACACCTCACACGCCTTCATGGTTCACTCTGACAGGGCTCCCGTATAAACCCTCGGTGCGGTTGGGCATAGGCTCCACGCAATATCTCATCTGACGGCCGCAATCTCCTCTTTAAATTTCGTGACTCTGAGGGATGGAGTGAACTGTTGGAGTGAAGTTCTGTTTTTCATTCTCATTTCTTGGGGCAAAAATCAAATCTAAAACCTTCTCCACCATTAACTGCACTTTTTCTTTCCACATATCAAATCGTTACGGGCTTATAAAAGTGGCATAACACGGACTTCCACATCCAGACTCCAGTTCATTCTCCACAGCTCAATAGACACACCCAGCAGGGATGTCTGGTTGTCAAAACGTTGTGGTGATGTTAAAGTGGCAACATTACAGATGTTGGGATGGTGTTAGGTTGTTTATAAAAGTTAGATTGGTTTATGATGAAATGATGCTGACTACATAACGATGACATAATGTTGAATGAATGACTATAACGTGATGGAGCAAAAATGACACAAATTAACAATATTAATATCTTGAATTCTAGTCCTTACCACTGGACCATTAGGGGGCATGATGATGATGATGATGATGATGACGATGATGATGATGATAGAAAATGTATGTACATAACGAGCGCCAGAAAGACCACATTACAGTAGAGTAATTTGGTAGCTAAAGTGCACCTGACTGATTTATTTCAGAAAATGAAACAAAGTGGTAACATTACAACCCTTAGAGATATAAGACACAAGATACACATGCTGTGTGGGAAGCTGTTGTATTCGCGCGATCTCCGATCGGAATTCTAAACCTTGTTAGAAACTTAAGGGACCGTGGATCTGCTCCGTCGCTGTGCCAGAGGATGCTAATCGACATAAACACAACAAATAAAGGTTCAAATTTGTTATGTTTGCAATGTTGTGTTTGGGTCGTTCGTTCAATTTCTATTTGTCACAGTATGATATGAAGTGCAATGCCTATATGACCGCTGATAACTTACAAATGTAAAAATAAGAAAAGTAGAGTTTTCAATAAGAATATATGAACTAAAAAAGTATAAAATAAAGGATTTTTGTACCAATTAGAAATATAGAACAATTATAAAATAATAAAAAGAAAACATAAAAATGTAATCAAAGAAAAAAAAGAAGTGGAATTAAAGTGGAACATAGAACCCAATCTCAACGATATCTCAACATCACGTTATGTAATTTAACCAAGCTTTCAGACACAAAATCGTCTCAGAAGTGGACGCTGTGTGAGTTACAACATTTACACTGTAATTTCTGTTTCACTTCCAGATATTATATTGTACATTTAAAGCAATAAATCCTAACCACTGGCATCTGCTACTTCTATAAAGGGACCAAATGTCAAATAGGAGCAAAGCAAAGCTTCCTGGGAAGCCTCACTCCGACTGGAGGCTGCTGAAGAAATTTTCTTCTCATTTGCATAAAAAAAATTATCCATCGCCTCTGCTGTACATTTCTGTAACTCTTGTAAACAACTTGTGCTCTGGTTGCTCTGTGTTTGTCACTAGTGTGTTCATGATTTCGAACTAATTACTACTGGTTTACATTTATATTTAACAATTTGTGTTTATGAATTTGTGGGAATAATAATAATAATAATAATAATAATAATAATAATGTTGTTCCCAGGCAGCCTCCCATCCAAGTACTAATCAGGCCCAAGGCCAAACTATTGGGTACGCAAACTATTTTCAATGTATTTTAAAGGTCTAAATACAAAAACTATTTAAAATAGTTTTTTTCATATTAGAAATTGCAATATATCAGTTTATTAATTCCTGCAAAAGTTCTGTTATTTAAGTTACCAGCAGAACTCGGTCCTGTAACTTGCACATGGTTTGCTGCAGTGAACGCTTTAAACACACTGTGGGGAAGTGCTCTCTTTAAGTGTTTTCTGAAATATTTTATCCATAATAGCTCTTTGGCACTGAGTATGGTAATTTACAGTGAACTATGTAACATATACCGTTATGGATTACAGATTCTTTTATGATTTTAATTAAATTGTTTGTTCAACATGATGTTAAACTGTTCATGAAAATGAGAAAGTGTCCACCAGGAGAGTCCTGGTGCCGAAATTATGGGCCGGAAATAAAGACATTGTCAAGGTTCACAATGTTACTATTATTTATCACAGCGAACACTTTATTTATTCATGTATTCGTTTGCGTTAACTATGTCCTGATTGGTCGTTATAACATCTGATATTGAATGAGGCCACAGAAACATACGAACACTGACGCTTTCCAGTCTCACAGATATTTTCTCTTTCAGTGATGCAAATGATCCACGAGTCTTTTTTTTTTAGTCGCTGCCAAAAACAGGCAGGATGCGTTTCTGTGTTCATCAGAAGCCTCAGAACAGAAACAACAAATGAAGCGAACAGATAACGAACAACTTGGAATACTCAGCAACAATAAAGGGATAAAAATAACTCTCTATCCGGGGATGTTGAGATGAGATTTGCCAATTTGCAGCAGACTCTCATGCCACATGAAATGCTTAGATTTCTTTCGTCCCAGTGTTGGTCAAGTGTGTTTGTTTGTTTGTTTGTATGTTTAAAGCTTACTCTTTTGTGAAGTGGGAGCATCAGATCTATTTCTTTTTCAGATCTTCAAGTGAAAACTTGATTTTAAAAGAACGTTTTCATAAATCCTTTTAATTGAGATGAAAGCGAACACTCTGTTCCTCTATAAATCTTCACGGCCGAGACGCTTTTCTCCAAGCGAGCACACAATGGGCCGCACTTTTCAATTTGGCGAGGAGAGAAAATGGGGGAGCGAAGTAAAAAGCAGCCGCTTTAGCGCTGGAATGTTACATCTATTCTACTTTGTTCCAGCCTTTTGGGAGTAAGTGGAGGGCAGCCGTATACTCGCCTATCCGTTTACACTTTCTTTTACAAGAGCAGGGCGGCTGTAATTGTGTTCCGCAGTGCCGTCTTCTGCTGCCTGGCTCGCCTCCTCGAGACCTCGGCGTGATGAAGAAAAATGTAACTCGGTTTGAGGCGACTTGGTTCTTTCTATTTTTTTACCCCATGCATGCAGCTGCATAACTTTTGCTGGACTTTCCCTAGGATGTGGTAATACATCGGTACGATAGTCTACCCTGATTATACAGTATATATTCTTGTTTTAGTAATTTCTTGTTTGATAAGAACTACAGAGAATCAGCAACATGACGTTAGTCATGTCATATGTCACCAAGGTAGAACTTATGGGCGGGGCAATTCCTGTAGGAGCCAATAGGAGTACATTCAACATTTGAATAATGTAAGCACTAAGAAATTGTAAGACTTTTCAATGATAATGGAGTATCATAGACATAATTCAATTACATTACAATTGCGCAATAAATTGCTATTACAGTAAATGATAAAGATTATGTTAAGTCAACATGATTCTTTCACACAAGTTTAACACGAATGAAATACTTTGGTTTAGCAGGTGAAGATTGTGCAATTTGGCCACATTTTGATGATGTACACATTAAAATCAAGTAAATTCAAAGGATAATTCTTTTCAGCTATGAGGAATCCAATCCTTCTGTCTCCGACAGAATCGGATGCTGAAAAATGCATCAAAGATTTCCTTCACTTGGCCCCAGGGAGGATGTAATTTTTTGTTATTTGTTATGCATGTATATATAGTATGTTATAAATATAAAGTGTATTGTTTTGTCTGTATATAGTTTATCTCGTTTTCTCGTTTTTGTATAAATTAATCAAATGTTTGCTTGTTATTAAATTTATTTTTTATAAAAAATAAACAAATCTGTGTTTTATTATTAGTTGAGAGTGTGGTTTATTTATTTATTATCATATTTGGTCATTGTAACATGCATTAGAGAGCATTATAGATATACTGTAGGGTATTTAATTAAAATAATGGGAGGGGGGTGTTTTAATAAAACGACGTCTATCCGACATGAATCAGACATTTGGCAGATGTATGAACATCTGATTAACATCATCTAAAGAGCGGATCAGGAACGTTTTAATTAATTTACGTCTTAAATACGTAGGCTATAACGTAGGCTCGTTCTAACATCTGGCACAGACGTCTCGGCGACATCTGCCAGATGAGAAAATGCCCTCTGCCAGACATCTGACAGTTGAAAAAGATGACGTCGCACAGACGTCTCCGCGACGTGTGTGTGTGCTATCTGGGTCAGCTTTAATGGAAGAGATTTGACAAAATTGTGGCAATAACCATTCAAGAATTACAGCCATTGACACACACACACACCACCACCATTTTTTGTCATCAGAAATAATGAAACAAACAAACATAATTACAAACATAAAACACATACTGTACAAGCATACTTTAATACTTGGATGGAAATCCTTCACAGTCAATGACTGACTGAAATATGGGACCCAGAGACTTGAGCAAATGCTGAATTTCCTCCATCCAGATGCTTTGCCAGGTCTTTACTGCAGCTGCCTTCACCTGCTGCTTGTTTCTGTATCTTTCTGCCTTTAATCTTGTCTTCGCTTAGTGGTATATAGAGGTGAAATGGCAATAACTTTAAAAAAAAAAAAATTTTTTACTGTACCTGATTGTACTGCTGTTTAAACCTGTGCATGAAAGCAAACAAGATAATAAAAAAAAATCTCTATTTTCCAAATAACCCTTTGGGGTCGATAATGTCATCAACAACATAAGCACTTTCTTTTTCTTTTTGCATGTGCTTTGGTGAATAAAATGATGTTATACCAACTTAGAAAAAAATGTTTAACCTTTGTAACACTTGTAACCACAATGATCTCATCCTCTACTAGCTAACCACTAACTAGCTGCTTAGCTAAAACACAGACATCCTCATCATTAGTAGAGCTACGTTACCTTCCTGCTAATCTACTGTAGCTGTTCAACCATCTAATGTAAAGCTAACCAGGAAGCTAGCTAACATTATTATTAACCAAACTAGCTGGATTTAGTAATAAGCTGCAATTGTTTTGGATTGCTGGCGGTCCTGAGGATCAAATTTTTGGAATTAGGTAACTTAAAATTGAAGGTTTTAATGAGATGTTGACAGAAACTTAAAGAAACGTTGACGGAGGAGGATTATGCATGAGATAATACAAGCTGCAGATAAGCACCGCGGCAGGGAGACGTCAGGGCGGTGCGGCGGATCCCGAGGCCTGTGTGCTGCTCTATTGTAATTTTCTATCTGATTTGAATACAAAGGAATTTAAATAAACACGCCGACACGTCACCCGTATAATCCGCTCCGTGCGTAATGTATATGTGCATATATAAACTCGGAGGTCTGTTGTAATAAATCGCACTGCTGTCTCTCATTCAGTTCTACATTACACACTTCCTATAGATTTCCTTTGTCATTATTCATGCGAGTTCTCTCTAATGGCTGCCGTACATCATGTGAGGAATTTCGTATCACCGCCGCGTAATTATACGATCCGGCTGGATCGAAGATTTATAAGAAGCTTTATGATTATAAGTATCTTTTTTTTGTCTTGTTTTTTGTTTTTTGTTTTTGTATGACCTTTATGCGTTAAGCACAATCAAAATCCAGTTGTAAGTTTTTTTTTTTCTTTTGCTTCTTTGCTTTTTTTTTTTTCTTTTCAACACTCTCTCGTGTGTTACGTTAAATATTATGGATGAATCGTCAAGAAAACTAATGCTCATCTGCATTAAATAACATTCAGCACCTGCTTTTGTATTTTGCCTGGACGCTGATAAACAACCTTGGAGATGTTGATGAAAAATAAAACATTACTCATTCACATTGTTTAATAAATCCTAAAGTCGTTGTACTACATACTGTACTACGTTTGCGAAACTTTGCACACAAGCCACAGAGCGTATCGAGGTCATCCGTATGTTCCCAGGGTCCTAGGATCCTCAGATTCATGTGACAGATAAAGGGAGCATAGGAACAAGCCCTCCATTCCTAGAGCCCTACATTCCTCAGATCTGTTGTCCCACATGTCCCCTGATTTATACTGCACATGATGGAAACCTGAAAAAAACAATCTTCCTCAGCTCTCTGTTAAAAATTGTAGTGATAAAAATGATCTTTGCTCTGTTTAAAAGTCTTCTTCCAATAAAATAAACTGGACAACTATTTGTCTCGGACAGAATCAGAGGGTTAACGTGTGTTAAAAGAGAAATTAACTAGGGAACGTAGGACATACTGTAGGTAGTCTCGCAGTGTGGATCTGCTTTATGTTTATGTGAGTGAACATGCAACACTTGGGTCTTGTCCAGGTGTGTATGACACACACACACACACACACTTTCTCTCTCCGGATCTACTCCAGTTATTGATTAGCTGCATGACCTCGACCGGAGTGTTGCTGGAAACTCATAAAATCATTTCACTCAATTTTACGCCGTCGATAACTAATTACTCGCTCTGAAATTTGCTTTCTGAACGTGTGTGGAGGAGGAGGAGGAGTGTACGGTCGCATTTATAATAAAACTGGGAAATAAGAGTAAAAAAATAAATAAAAAAACAAGGCTGAAATTCAGAGTGAAGCACAGCTCATGCAAAAATAAATAAATTAATAAAATAAATCAACGGCGTGGTGGTGTAATGGTTACCGCTACTACCTGGAGTGTCCTGAAAGGGTTTCGTCCTCTCATTAAACTACAATTTGCCGATGATTACGCTTATGTAAAAATGATTTATTAAATTATATATTTAGTAATAAAACTGATTTATTACATTATATATTTATATAGTTAGGTTTAATGATGTGGAAAGCCTGTGAAACAAGTCGGTTCCAGTTTACACTTAAAGGTGCCATATTTGGCTAATTTTTGGACCGTCTCAGAGCTCTTCCAGAGTGTGTGTGTGTGTGTATAGGACAGTATGTGTGAGAATGTGTCTTTCGAATATACTATATCAGTGTCTATGTAAATGAGCTACGTCTGAGCCACGCCCCTCCAGAGAGTGAGAGGGCTGAGCAACAAGTCATGGGTGGAGCTTTTCTTATATGAGGTCACATTAGCTGGGGGGGGGGGTCTAACTGACTAACACACACACACATACCTGAAAATACAGGGAATTTTTTTTTCTTCCCATGTTATTTGTTTGCACACACACACACACACACACACACACACACACACACACACTGGACACCTGTCTGAACATCTAAACATGACTCAGAAATGAATTTTGTATAATAAATGTCCTTTAAAGTTTTGCCTCTGACTCAAATAAAGCACTTGCACTGGAGACTCCTTCCACTAATGTTACATGAACATCTCCACATTCAGGAGAACTTCAGCTGTTACACAATCTTTGCCGTGTCTTCTGTACAAGTTGCTGTGAATATGCCAAAACTGGAGAAGACGGACATGCTAATATTCACCTGCTGTAGAAAACGCCTTCTGACCAATCAGAACACAGAACTCGACCACACTCTGGTGTAGTAGAGGAAAAGGATTTTATTTGTCATTCAGGAATGAAGTATAGGGAATTTTTAGGAATCTATACCGGAAACCAGAGACAGAGACAGAGAGGGAGGGAATATAATTAGCTGAGCCGCTGCCAGACTTTAGCCACGGAGAGCGACAGGACCTCAATCAGCACTTTGGCCCTGAAGTGCACTAAACTAAACGAGGCAGTTGTAAAGTGCGATGTGTCCGGGGTTTTATCTGATGAAGCGTGCTGCACTTACAGAACATATTTCTGTTTTTAAAGCTTTATTCTTCCACGTACGATGGACTGGTCTGTCCCTCTGAGTTATTAAAATTCTGTGAATTTAATTTGTTAATGAAAAAACTGCTTTTACAGTTTGACCTACAGAATGACATTCAAGTCGATTCTAATGTTATTGTTTGTCAATTCAATTCATTCATTCATTCATTCATTTTCTATACCGCTTAATCCTGTGTTCAGGGTCGCGGGGGACCTGGAGCCTATCCCAGGAGACTTCGGGCACTAGGCGGGGTACACCATGGACAGGGTGCCAATCCATCGCAGGGCACACACACATACTGTACACACACTCACACACCCAATCAGCCAATTAGCCTAACCTGCATATCTTTGGACTGTGGGAGGAAACCGGAGTACCCGGAGGAAACCCACCAAGCACGGGGAGAACATGCAAACTCCATGCACACAGAGACGGGAATCGAGCCTGGCCGGGGAATCGAACCCAGACCCTGGAGGTGCAAGGCGCCAGTGCTAACCACTACACCACCGCGCCGCCCAATTCAATTAAATTCAATTTTATTTATATAGCGCTTTTAACAATGGTCATTGTCTCAAAGCAGCTTCACAAAAATGAAAGAAAATTTACAAAAAATTATACAATTTTTAGAAAAGAAAATAATTGGAAGTGTGTATGTGTGAGAAAAATGTGTCTAGATAATAATGAGATGAATGAATGATGAATGAAATTTCTCTGATGAGCAAGCCAAGGGTGACGGCGACGGTGGCAAGGAAAAACTCCCTGAAATGGTATTAGGAAGAAACCTTGAGAGGAACCAGACTCAACAGGGAACCCATCCTCAGTTGGGTGATAACAGATAGAAATGATATAACATCATGTGTGTTGTGCAGGTAAAAGTTCAATATGACAGAAATTCTTTAAATTGACATGAAGACCAGTTCAGCATAGGGACGAGTCAGTAGGTGCAGAGGGCAGATGAGGTCTGGATCACTGGAAGCTCAGGAGCAGCATGTGTAGCTCCAACCATCATAAAGCTGAAGCTGGTCCTTCTCTGGATGCCTCAGGAACCTCGCAGGGTTGGCCTTTGTCTACTGAAGCTGGCACAATCTCACGATGCCTCGGGATAGGTAGAAAAATACAGAACAGATGGGGAGAATTAGCATAGTTGCCATTCAGGATAGATGTACTGGAGTATGAGGTTATGGGATGAGTTACGTGAATGCCAGATTAAAGAGATGCTTCTTGAGTCTACTTTTGAACTGGATAACCATGTCTGCTCCCCGAACACTGTCTGGAAGGCTATTCCAAAGCTTTGGAGCTAAATAAGAAAAAAAGTCACCATAAAGGTCATGGTGTCACAGACAAACCTCAGATCATAAAATAATTCTTTGCTTGTGAGTTAAACCATCTGAATTCTATCAGAAAAAAAAAAAAAATGTCAACAGTCCAATGTGACAGAATTCTGTCTCGCTACGTCTGTATGATTTATGTTTAAAATTCACACGCTACGGGCAATTTGGGAACACCACTTAACCTAATCTGCATATCTTTGGACTGTGGGAGGAAACCGGAGTACCTGGAGGAAACCCACTAAATACGGGGAGAACATGCAAATTTACAAACTTTCACAAAGAGACAGGACTCGAACCCAGAACCTGGAGGTGCAAGGCGACAGTTGCTGACCACTACACCACTGTGCCACCTCATGAAAGTCGAATTAAAAGCAAATAATCAGAAAGTAATCAAACACAAGCTACAGTATGGTAAACAAACAGAAGCATCATAGCAGAAAGTGTGTTTGATCAGAGAAACAACACTTCTGTTAATGTAGCATCAGAACGCAGAGGTGTAAATGTGAAGGAAATCCCAGCAGATCTCAGGAGAGGCGTAAAGAGGTTTGCACATTATCTTTAGCAGGAGGTGAACTGCAGAACATCAGAAACATGTGCGCACCACAGTGAACGCAGGTTTTACACAAGCTTCAGGTCTTTTTGTCTGTCTGTTCTATGTCAGGTAATTTTTTATAAGAGGTGGAGTTGGGCTGGAAATTTTGCTGAGACGACACAGCTGCTCTCCTCAACACTCCCGAGTCGCTTGATCTCACTCAGCATTAGACCGGATTTCATGCTCAAACATTTTCTCCGTCATCTGCCTCCTGTGTGTGTTTAAACCGCATTAGCTTTAAGATGGACTCCATCCGTGCCGCTCCATTAGCACTCCCCAGATAACGCGGCGCATCTCAGCCATGTTTACTTAACATGCAGGATCCGGCCTCCTCGATTTGCGCTAATCAGCCGATAAGACGAGAGCCCTTTCCCTAATCCCTGGAGGCTGAAAGCCGAACTCCTAATGGTCATTAGTAGTAATTACGCTTCCTAACCGGCACATCTGAACCAGTTGTCCTCACTAATAAGGAGCTTTTTTTTCCTGCTCGAACGCTGGCTATAAACGCTGCGGTCAATAGTTTTCTTCTGTTTTTTTCCCCATTGAAAATGTTTATCAATAAAGAAACTAGTCATGTGAGTAAAAAAAGAAACAAAGCTTTTTAATGAAGAGAAGGAGAGCGGCGGAGATATCTGAACCCACCGCAGGAACCCAGCTCCAATTTTACACGCCTGTGTGTATCGTTTTTAAAAAGCACTCCTGCCTGGAGTTTTTTTTTTTTTTAAGGACAGAAATGTTTGCTCTGCAGGGACAATGCTGTGTGATTTAGCGCTCACGTGACTAAACGCTCGGAATGAGCGTCAGATTCAGCTGATGCAAGGGTTTTTTTTTTTTTCAGGAACGCTGATGAAAGTGTATGCAAAGTACATTTTAGTTCCTCATGCTTTTCGTTTGATTTTCAGTTCTCTCTCCAACTCGGACTGTTCCACCTGAATATTAAACACTTGTTTTTCATCTTTTTCTTTGTTTTAATAAAAATAATATTGTAAATATTGTGGTAAATAAAAAAAGAAAATATTGTTAGATGACTGATTTATGACAATTTATTTATCAGAAGAGTGAACTGAGCAGCGCACGATAGATTTTATAATAAAAACTTTAAGACATAGTTTACAGCTACGTTGTAGTTTAATGGCGAGTCTATCTATTATGGATCTAATGGGACGATGCTGAATTTCCGAATGATTAAGAATGTTATATTTTAACTATTAATTACAACGGTGTACAGATTTGGACCGGATCTAAGTTGGAATTAAGTATAGGGCTGCATGATTCCTGATTAGAAAAAAAAAATCACATTGCAATTATTTAGACACACAATCAAAATAAACTGTGGTTTAAACTCTGATATTTAAAGCATTAAATGAACAAATTTGGTTTCAAAGATATTTATTGAGGCTAACACCAAATAACAGCACAAATGATCTCATTAAGAGGATGCCTGCACATTTTTATTCATCACCTTAAAACTATTTGGAAAATACTTACATTATGGACAAACTCTACATAAATTCCTCACTGTGTGTATATTACTTGTAATAAACTTCAGCCTCTTGCAATTACAATTATGTCTTTTGCACGATTAATTGTGCAGCGCTGAATAAAACTTAAACATTACAGAAATATCCTGAATTATTTTCTAATCTTTCTAATTAATGCTATTTACGAGGTTATTAAACACTGTATATACAGTACATAGCAGTAAGTCTAGTAACAGAATGTCACATTAATCAAAAGAAGTGAACCTGTTTGGTTATGCACGTGATTCCACAGTGAGTCACTCAGGTAAAGTGAATCCAGTCGACAGTCGACTGTGTCTTTCCTTTGGTTCAGTTGCTGCTGCTAAATTATTCATTCATGTGCATAAATGATTTTTGTATTTGCGTGCATGCCGTAACTGATCCGCGCACCGTTAGTCAGCGAGTCGTTTATTCCTGGCTGAGATTCGTTGGCTTCTGATTCAATGAGTCACTTGTGAATAGGGTTGTTCCGATTCCGATACTGGTATCGGAAATGCTACCGATACCACAAAAAAATCTGGCATCGGAATCGGCGAGTATTTGAGTCCATGTACCGATCCGATACCATTTTCCTAAACATAACCTATTTAGCTTACTTACAGAGTGTCACGGTGTGGGCCTGTGATGGGCGTGCGACCAAATTGATATCGCACCTCGCTCACTCCGAAGCTCACTAGTTAGGCGGCCTCCCCCCCCCTTTAGGTATGTGAAGGAGCAGAGCCACAGAATCAGGCAACGGCCCATGAGCTATCGCCGCTAATGATCCCGACGCTATAAAACACAGCAGGGAGTGTAGCTCGGGGTCTGACTGTTGGGAAGCTGGATTTTATGAGAGACAGTGGCACAAGAGCAGGGCGATGTGATGCGCCCCAAAGACTTTAAAAAGGGGGGCGCCTTTGATCTCTGCGAGAGGAGCGTGTGAACGAGCTGCGCGAGCTCCCGCGGCGCCTTCACTTCCGCGTCGAGCCCGCCTTCGCATCCCTGCCGCCGAAGTGGAAAAGGCCGCAGAGAGCCTTTAACCCTTTCCTTACCCATTTTTCTAAATAAATTACCCTTTTTCCTGTAAGACCTCGCCTCGTGTCCGTGTTTCATGGTGTCGCCAGTGCACTTAGGGTCGAACCCGTTACACAGGGCTAGAAAAAGAAATTATATATATATATATATATATATATATATATATATATACACACACACACACACACACACACTGTACAGATACACATCCAGGTATCGGATCAGTACTCGGTATCGGCCGATACCCTGAGCCCAAGTATCAGAATCGGTATCGGGAGGGGAAAAATGGTATCGGAACATCTCTACTTGTGAATCAGTAAATCATTCAGTCGTGATTCAGTGAATCAGTGAATCAGTTTTGCCATTAGGTTTCGTGAGTTAAGCTCAAGGCTACTCGCTCCGAGCTTGAGGTGTCAGAGGTAACAATAAACAAAAAAACTAAACCAAAAAATTTTGTAAACAGAAAAATGAAATAGTAAAAATATATATACAAAATATTAGCTATTCTCTGTCACTTTACTGTTTGTTTTTGATTGCTTTTTTGCAAACTAAATTTTTTTTGGCTTTTTTATGTAAACGAACGATTCAGTGAATCATTTTGCATCCTAATTTCTTCCATAAAGTCTGCACCCGTCCACGTTTCCCTTCCACTGAGCATTAGCTTTATCATTCTTCCAGCCCTCCCGTCTCAGCAGATTGATTAATCCACTTTTGCCCAAACTCTTTGTCTAAAAGAGATGGAAGGCAAACAGCAGTGTTTTTTATCCCTCCGTCTCGTCCTCAGACTTGTATCAGATGAGCCGTCTCTAACCTTGTCCCTAGAGAGCGTCCTGGAGAGAGCGATCTTTATCGACTGGTGTAAAAGCAGCAGTGCAGGGACACAGGGAGCCGATAACATATGCACAGGCATCCGCGACATCCGCGGCCTCATCAATGCTCCAATCCACCTTTTTTACTATCTTAATCCTTTACCTTTCTCACTCATCACTGACTTGAGTGTCGCCCCTACAGGGCATGGGAAGAGGACGAAGAGGCGCCGGGCTGTGGAGGCGGAACCGCCAGGGAAATGAGACATAGGAAATAAACCGACACGGAATGCTAGGGAACTCTTTAACGCTAATTTAATGCTAATGTAGCTGCAAGGGACAGTTTTCATCACCAGAACTGACAAAAGAAAGAAAGAAATTCTTTGACCCCTATTTAAAACTGTAATAATAATAATAATAATAATAATAATAATAATAATAATAACAACAACATTTTCATGGCAGTCTTGGAATTTTGTTTTTCTTTTTTTTTTCTTTTATTCTTAGTTTCTTGCTCACTACTTTAACGTCCACAATAATATTTTCGTTATTTATTGAGCTCCAACAGTAGATTTTTTTTTCTTCACTTTTTCAACTCATTTGAAATAAAAACTGAGATTTAATGTTGATGGTCTTTAAATCAAAGTGGAAATAAATGATACACACCTTTTAAAACTGCAAGTATTTGTCAGATTTCTTTTTATCATTAGTGCAATCGAGTAAATAATACATCTGTTCAAAGTTCAAAATGTACAGTAACCTGGTTGCATACTGTAAGTATACACACCCCTTCATTAATACTTCATGAAACCACCTTCTGCATGTAATACAGCACTTTGGATTAACTGTCTACATGTTCGGTTCGAGACCGCTCCAGCTCTAGTCAGGGGTTTAGATCTGAGCTTTGACTTGACCACTGCAAAATGTTGATCTTCTTCATCTGAAGCTCGTTCTTGGTTGACTTTTGGATTTGTGATTTGGATCGTTATCATGCTGGAAAGAATTTCTTCCTCTTCTGCTGTCTAACAAAGGACGCAGGATTTATCCCAAAATAGAGAGGTGTTTGGAGATATCTGTGATTCAGACTTCTGATTCCTGATTAAGAAGAAGAAGAAGCTACAGTAGTGCTGCTTCTGTTCCACCATGCTTCACCATGAAGGTGATATGCCGTTAAACCTTAGTCTGGTCAAACCAGAACAAACTGTGCCACATGGTTTGGGGTCATGAGATTATGTTTATTGTTTGTTTGTTGTTTTTTTTCACGTTCATCTAGACTTTCTTCCTAACAGCCCAGTCATTCAACACATACAAGAGATTACTCTCTCACATGGGGAGTGACCAGAACATACCACATGTTACAGCAGGTGTTTAAATGCTGCTTAAGGTCTTCTTCTCTTTTTAGAAGAACGTGCTGTCCTTAGTGACATCACTGTAGTGCTCCAGGTTCTCTACTTGTTCATGGCCTTCACGCTGTTCCAGGGTGCATCTAATGTTCTCTGCATTTTTTTCTGTCCCTCTCCTGATCCTCAACATGCTTTGGAAGCCTTTTAACATGGCTTCAGCAGGCAGATGGATTAAAGAAGAAGTTTAGAAAGTTCTACAAAAACAGCTGAGGTTTATTTGAGGTTAATGAAAATCGCTTGATTTGTGGCAGGTGTATGATAATTACTTTTGCACACAAGATTCAATGTTAATTGGTAAATTCTAAGCAGAGTCACATGACCTGTTGTACAGTAAGTAGCTGAGTGCTCTTATGCGGCCAGGTTATTATTACAGCCCCCTAAAATTTTTCTGTTGATGACCTCTGAGAACCACGGCTCTAAACATTTCTGTACGGCTGCTTCGCACATTAAACGTGTAATAACGTGCCGATTTGTGTCGAGTCTCAGTATTAATCATCAATTTAATCTGAACTGCATGAAGTTAAATGAATAATTAATTACCCAGCATTCCACCTGCTGTTGGAGATCCCGAGTGAAGAAACTTTATCCAACTGCTGGAAAAGTTCTCACCCAAGTTATAAAGCACGTTGGGGAAACCTGGAGAACAATAACGCAGGTTCCTCTGGATTACACTCAGGACTCGGCCTGGATAATAACAACCATATATTTATTTTATGGATCTGCGTGCCAGAGCACTCATTCGCTGTTCTACGCTTCGTGCAAATTATGATTTTTACGATTTGAGGGCTCGCCGAGGAGCGCGGCAGCTACTTCTGGAATACTCCATGCTGTTACACCTTCAGCGATGAGGGTGATGACGAAGAATGCTGTTGTTTATGACATTACATTCAGAGTAAAATTATTTACTTGGAAGATAGACCGCTGTGTTAATAAGAGAGAGAGAGAGAGAGAGAGAGAGAGAGAGAGAGAGAGAGAGAGAGAAGAAAGAAAGAAAGAAAGAAAAGAGATAAAATAGGAAATAAAGAAAAAAGCTAAAAAGTAAATGAAGGGAAAAAAACTAAGATAGAAATAAAGAAATACACAAAAAGAAAGTAAGACAAAGAAGAATGAAAAAGAAACAAAATTTAAGAATTTTAAAGAAAGAAAAAGAATAGATGTAACATAGCCAATAAAATAAAGGAAAAAAGAAAATGATAATAAAGCTAATTAAAAGAAAGGAAGTGAGAGGAAAAAAGGAACCTTACAAGAAAATTAAAAGAAACACAAATTAAAAAGAAATAAAGAAAGAGTAAATGTCTAAAATGAACAAAAAAGAATAAAGCAAACAAAAGTGAAGCAGCGAAGAAGAGAGAGAGAAAGAGAGAGAGAGAGAGAGAGAGAGAGAGAGAGATGTGAGACGCTACAGTGTGGTTTTCATCCCTGGCAGTTGAGACGGGAATAATCTCACTGTTTAAACTGTAATGTATTAAAAATGTGATATGTTAGAGCTCACAACCTCTGGCTCCGCCCACTCACAGGTATGTGCTGGTTAGCTAAAAATCAGTTTAAATAAAAATCAGGAACAACCCAACGTGGGTTTGGCGTGTTATAATTTCTGTTCTAGGACTCTGATTATCACAGTTTCTGACCAGGGAGCTGCTTTATACTCTGCAATTTCATATCTGATAACACGTTTGGAGTGTGTGTTATGATCACGCCCTCGTGTTGAGAAGCTGATCTGCACCGCGCTGCTTCTGATCCACCACGGCGGCGCTACAATGAGAACGCAGATTAAGGACTAAACCTTTGTGAACAGCATGTCCACAACCGTGAACTTAAATGTACTTTATGTACAAACAGATTTTACCTTTACTCTTCGGCTCTTAATGTTGTTTTTGACGAATTTCACATAGTTGTGTGTGTGTGTGTGTATGGACCATTTTTTTTGTCTAATAATCTAAAATAGTCAGAACATTCTGGCCCCATCCGGCCCGGTCAGAGTGAGTGATTTTTTTCTGGGAAAAAAAGGAGCCCAGTTCTAGAATTCATACAGTAACTCAATATATACTGTGCGAAAGTCGTGAACACCCTCATTTTTTTCATATTAACTGAATTTAAATGATGTAGTTTAAAGAAAAGCTGCAAAGTGTCTAAAGATACTAATTTAACCATGGCTTGTTTATGTAACAACCTCAGCAGCGACCCCATTTCCCCTCTCGTCTCATCACCGGCCTGATCATCATCTGCACCTGTTTCTCACTGGTTCATGTCTTAAGTTGTATGGTTTTTATGCTTGATGATGATTCATAGATCTCTGTGTGGCTTATTAAACAAAATAAAAACATTCCTCTGAAACTGCTCAGGTACAGGGACTGGACTGAACACGAGAAGCCTGGAGAACTAATCCTCATGACTACATTAAACAATACAAGAAGGTCTGATGCTTTGGAAGTAAAATCTGAAGAAATAGGAGGTCAAGACTTTTGCACTTTTCTGTATATGTTCATATTTCCACCTAGATGATAAAAGTATCCCAGCTACAAAAAATCTCTTATTTTACATTTGCAGTAGATTCAAGACTTCACAGCAGTCAAAAGACATGACACTATACAGTAGTTACATTCTAATTAAATGCTTTGTTCATGTTCACACACACCAGATCAGACCAGATGTTAAACAGTTTAGCCTGAATCTCTTAATTTAGCCTGAAGAAATATCGTCCATGCAAACGTAAGCAGAGATACAGGAGCTCAGCGCGCTAACCACAATGCCACTGTTACACTCCTCTTTCTGACAGCTTAAACACGTCTCCCTGAAACATGAGCCGATGATGTGATGATCAATAATCAATAAGTTAGGGCGCTGAGCGTTAATGAATAGCAGGACATCAGAGAGCCGTTCATCATGGATTTACTTTCAGAGTTAGATCGTAAAGAAAAACATGACAGGTCGGGTCAGTAATCAGCTCAGAGCCGCTCGAGTTCAATAACAAACACGAACACTCATGCTGCACTCGGAGTGTGATCGATGGCATGCACAGCATCAGTGTTTAATATTTGAATATGGATTGTGATGATCCTGCCTTCCCCTTGAGGACGCTGTTTGAGTGAGAATCGTTTTTAACATCATTTTGTACTATGGAGGTAAAGTGTGTAAAGTGTGTCCCGGCATTACGACAGCTGTCTGCTAAGGTGCCTAATTTAAAACAAATCCTTCTCGTGGAAGATAAATCTAGCACAGGCTGGCGGCTTTGCTGTACAGAGCGCACTCATATCACCTAAATTCAGAGAAAAAAGTAATTAAAAAAGAAATTTTGCGGAACATAAACATATATATTAAGTGGTTGATAACACATAAACCAAATGAAAAAAAAAAAAGTTATTTCGGCTGCTGCTGTCAAGGGGTCGTACACAACTTGGAATAAGTTATACGCCGGATGCCTATCCTAATGCAACCCTCTATTTTTTTTTTAGATATATTAGGGCTGCAACAACTAATCGATAAAATCGATAATTATCGATAATGAAATTCGTTGTCAATGAATGCCGTTATCGATTAGTTGGGCTGCTCACGTTACTGAGGAGCGCGACCACAAGATGCACAAATACACAAAGATACACACAGATACACAGTCGCTCGCGGAATGGCGGTTACAGAAGCATTTGCAGGAAAAAGCGCGCACCCCAAGTCCTCCCAGGTATGGGAGCAGTTTACATTAAACACCTCTAGTCGCACGTTAAAATCGAGCGTTTTTTAATCGGGCGTTCATAGTGTCCGGTGAGCGCGGAAGAATTGCCGAGGGTTTTCTACACATAGGAGTCAGTGAGAGTGTTCACATGGGCTTTGGTGACGTGCGTTTGTCCAGCTGTGCGGTTATACAGTGTCAAAAAAAAAAAAAAACCTTGCATGCAGCTTTTTCTTGGCGCTCAAATCCCAACGAACACACGGAAAACACTTCTAGTGCGTTTTCTTCACGTTCATTTTTCGGAGGACCGGATATATCCCATGATCCTACATGTTGTACAGAGGGAAATGCGGAAAAAGGGCAAAATAAACAGAGTGAACCCAGTAGCGGCGAGTTTTTTTTCTCTCCCTACGTCGCCGTATTACGAGAATGTCTAGTATAGCAAAATGGTCTATTATTATTATTATTTTTTTTTTTAATTGAGACAACAAAAAAAGGATAAAATACACGAGAGGAATAATGTATAAACCGTGAAAAGGATGTACTGTAGCAAGAGACACTTCAATTAAAAATAATATCATAATCTAGAAGTCTATTATTCTTCTTATTAAGTTGAATTAATTTAAGAGAATTTAAAAGTGAGGTCATTCTTAACAACTGAATGTCAGTGTCTTTTTTAAACTATATATAGTTAAAAAAATACTGCAATTATTGTTAAAAACAAAAATGTCGATTTACATAAAATAAGGTTTAAATGTCAAAATTAAAGGTCATTAAACTCTATGTGGCTATTGCATTTTTTAAAGTTTACTTTTATACATAAATAATACCCTGATTTATGGTTTTATATAGTTAAGCAAAACATCAAATTAAAGCGGTTAGCTTTTATCCGATTAATCTGAAAAATAATTGACCAACTAATCGTTATTGAAAGAGTGATAGAGTTAAGGATCCTGCTGAATGCCAACACCTGGACTGCCTCTACCAGAAGGTTAGGACTCCAAGCACCATTTGCAAATCAACACTAAAATGCCTGAAACCAGTCTAGTGGATAACATTATACTCTTTTAAAAACCTAAATGGAAGTTGAACCGCCTCTGCCACGAGGTTAAGACCTGAACACAGATTAACATTATGACAACATAACTATTAAAGCAGATATTTAAATACAGTACGTATAAACGCCTAGAGTACATAAAATCATTTACCTGGCAGGTTTACAAACATTTAATGTATCTAATAACATACTGTAAAAGAAAAAGAGCGATCCAACGCTCCATCAAAAACGTGTTAATGTACAGATATTAACAAGAAGCTGTTACTTTTCCAGGGGGTGCCAACATTTTTGAATGACCATATTTTTACAGTAAGCTTAATATATTTTGTCGATGCTTGTATCATTAGTTCCGGATCAGTTTTAAATCTCTCTCTCACACACACACACACACACACACTGTAGTGTAGCTGAGGGAAATGTTTTAGTGGCTCAGTGTTAATAGCTTCACTGCCATATTAGCAGACACCAGCGTCTGAACAACTCCAAGCTAATAAAGTGTGTATGTAGGACTGCAGTAATTACCCAGTCCGGGACACCAGTATAGTATTTATGAATACACTACACATTAACACACACACACACACACACGGGTGGGCCGTATTGCGATTAGCATTCCAGCTGCACGCTCAGTCCTTGTCCCGCTCGGCCCCATAATCAAACCTGACATTAGCATTTTGTTCTCGTCTTTCTCTCGCTAAAGGCGCTGAGGATGTAGGCAGGGGGGGCTGTGCCATTGATAATCACGACAGCTCGTCCTATCGGGTGGAAAAACGCATCGTGTGGCCGCGACGGCCGGGGAAACGCCACGGAGGCGGTGGGAGAAATATGGAGCTGTGAGATTGCATCGATCGAAAAAGGTGCAATCAGCGAGCTAGCTCTTGCCTTTAGTCTAAGCGAGCTGCATGCGCCAATCCATAAAAACAGAGTCATAAAGCCATCGGAGCGGCGAATATACACGACGTGAGGTGTTTTCCTTTAGCACGCTAACACACACACACACACACACAGACAGACACAGAAATCCACAGCACGACTGTGACCACCTGCATTTCCCCTCAGGTTTCCCTCTTAGCATCCAGCCCATTAGCAAAACAATAAAAAGAACATCAGATCGATTTTATCGACGCCGTTTTTACCTTCGTTCTATCAGCTATTCCCACTGAGCTAATTTCCGGGAGACACACATTTTCTCCAAATGTTTCATGCTAATGATGTCACAAACATCTCTCACCATCCATACAACTCATCCAACTGAGGCACAAAGTTTAGTTAAAGTAGTTAAAGAAACTGCCCAGGAGACTTCGGGCACTAGGCGGGGTACACCCTGGACAAGGTGCCAATCCATCGCAGGGCACACACACATACACACACTCACACACCCAATCACACACTACGGGCAATTTAGGAACGCCAATTAGCCTAACCTGCATATCTTTGGACTGTGGGAAAACCGGAGTACCCGGAGGAAACCCACCAAGCACGGGGAGAACATGCAAACTCCATGCACACAGAGACAGGAAAAATAATGAACAGAATAATAAAAAAAGAGTAGAAAGAAAAGAAAAAAATAAACGAACAGAGATATTTGAGTACCTGCGCAACAAAGTTGTTGATGAAGATGTTTTTTTTCCTTCATTTCAAACTAAATCAAGAGCAGGTGTCTAATCAACACTGTGTGTGTGTGTGTGCGTGCGTGCATGTGCACACGGAGGTCAGCCTGTTTAGGCCTGACATCCATTAAAGATTCATGATTCATCTGGATCTCATATTATAAAGTCTTGAATTTTTCATGTAATCCTTCAATAGTGAGAGAAAGAGAGAAAAAAACGAATAATAGTACACGAGGAATTGAAATGAAACGCCGTGTGGAGCATTCGCGTGTTACAGAATCGCTTCTTCAATTCGGACACCGAGACAAGGATGAGGAAATCAGCAGGGGGTGGCGAGTGTGCGCATGTGCACGGTTTTGTGTGTGTGTGTATATATATATATATATATATATATATATATACAGTATATACAGTATGTGTGTGTATTATTGAGAGGAATTTGGTCTCCACTCTCTCTGGGTGATTTTTCTCGCCTCGTCCTTGCAGGATCATTAAACAGAAATATTTCATTTGCGCCAACGGTCAGTGACACAGTCGAGGCGTCTCAGAGTCAGACAGCTTGACTTATTCATTCACCCTGGAAAGTTTTATTCCTCTCTGGGAAAAAAAATGTGCTAACGACGGTAGCGAACTTGCTAAATCCACAACTCGTCCTTGCATGCTTTTATACCTAAATACCAAGCAAGATGTCATTTGTAAAAATCATCAATTAATTATTATTAGTTACTATTAATAATACAATTTCATACGCACTACACCAGCAATGGCGATTCATTTTCTATTTGGTTAAATTCCTTTTGCTCTGTAATTTTTATTCAGTTACTTCTTAAATTCCGCACTTTTTATTAATTCCTTTATATAAATAATGTTTTTTTTTTTTTTTTTTTACTATTTTCTTTTCCTTAGCGGTACATGTACTCACCACTAGGGGCGCACATACATTTCAGAGAGATAAGTTACTGACGGATGCTGTTTTGTTGGCAGGGTTGTTAGTCTGTGTAGTAATGCGTAAGGTTATGCGCTATATGTTAAAAAAAAACATTGTGGTAACTTCATGAATGGTTAAAAACTGGATGCCATAAACACGTTCTGAAGTGAAGACATTACGTGGGAATTTGTAGAGAGAGCACGGTCATGTGATCGTAGTGAGGTCTTTGAGAATTGTAAACGTGTTTGAAATGTTGTCCCGGGATGCTGAACTACAAAGCTACACATGGCGTTGAAAGAAAAATCTATCTGAGTTACGTGTTGTTTTAAAATGTTTGTGGCATTTGAAAAGAAAAATAGGAGGAGAGACTCCACCGATTGGGCCAGATGGAGGGGGGAAAAAAAGAAAGAATGAATTATAGGAGGAAATGAGGTCACAGGTTGCTGCGTATGCATTAGATATGAAATCTCTGACTGCACCATTACTTCTGGGACACGCCGCATATTAATTAAAAATGAGTTTTAATCATGCTGCGTTAACTAAGATCTTTTTTACGAATACTTCAAATTAAAGAAGCTTTTTATTTCTGCTTCTATGAATCAGATTTGTCATTCGCCCAACCAACCTCCCCCCCCCCCTGCCCCCCAGTCGAGTCTGCGTCTCCAGACGAGCTCCTTATCACAGTTTGGTTCGGCTCACTGAACATAAAGCAGTCCATGAGTCCATGAGTCTGTGTGAGCTGAGGAAGAGGTGCAGATATGAAAATAATAAATTGATAAACGAATAAACACTCTTGGCTGCTAGTCCAAACACCACCCGAGAGCAGATTTTAAATGGGACATTAAGAGATAAACAAGTCAATAGCAGCGGAGCCGTTTCCCCTCCGCAGGAAGCACTGAAATGTTTCTCCTGGGTTTGGAGCCTCGTATCATCAGCTGGCGGAATAAAGTTTTAATAATTCTGTTCGCAATAAACTGAAAGTCTGTTGTTGAAAAACACAGAACGTGAACAAAAAACCTTTTCATCTTAGAATATTCGGGAAAAATGAAAAGACAAACGTTGTTTAGTTTAGAATTAAAGCTACATATCTATATTTCTAAAACATCTATTGCTAAGGCATCTAGTTTAGCATTGTTCCACCAAATCAAGCATGAATGCATGTTAATCGTCATAAATGCTTACAACAAAGGTTCTAACTTCAAAGTCAGTTTATGAAAGTCATTCCAACTTTCAAAAGCAACTGTGTCACGATGGTGAACATCATCGCAATGTTGATACGACTATATTACAAAGCTCATCCAACGTTACTGCTCTTGCTGTAATTTTACAGTAATTTTTCACCTCTGCTGCTTTGAGACAATGACCATTGTTAAAAGCGCTATATAAATAAAATTGAATTGAATTGAATTAGTCAAGTTATTTACTTATTACTGGTTGCTATGGTTGCATCTGTGAAAAAAAATCTATCTGCGGCTGATTTTAGATGTTTACATTTATTAAAAAATTATATATTATTAATTTGTTAGTTTGTTTATTGATAAATGTACTGTAATGTTGTGGAACGTCCAGAAAACCTTTGGCTTGTCACGTAAGTGAAAAACCAGAAAGACGCGTAAACTCCTCTAAATCTGTGGAAAAACGTACAACTCTGACTGTTATGTAGTTCTGACACTGGAGACTCCTTCCTTATAAAGTATAACCTAAAATTTCACAGAAATAAGATTTCACCATGTTAACGATTCCACACACTCATACATAAGGAGTCTCTGATGTACACCTCACTGTAACTGAGCTATTATTGTGGGAACCGTGACATATCAGAGCAATTGCATTAATATAAACCTGTTCTTCACCTCTCCTCTACTTAAAAGGACCTTAATCATCACCTCCTGTCCAATCAGACATTAACACTGCTCTCTCAGTAACACTGAGGACAAACTCAGGGACATTACTGAGTGTTTTCTCATAAATGATATAGGAATAAATACCATCCATAGATCAGACTCTGAGATGTAGACTCCAGTGTAGCAACTTTAGCCTGCAAGACCACACACACACACATACAGTACACACACACACACACACTTGACTTACTACATTGTACAAAGCTGACCGTGCTTAAATTTAATCAATGACGGACAACCTTGTCTCAGTAGCTGCACACACACACACACACGCACACACACACACACACACACACACACACACACTACTTGGCTTTTCAGCTAGACATAGAGAGAGGGATAGACTATTGGCTTTTTTCTATTAGCTATTTATTTATTTATATTTTTATTATTGTTAGTTATTGTCCTTAATATTCTTTTCCATTTTTTTTTTACTTTCCAAAAATTTTAAATCAAGTGTTGTCGAAACAAAATGGGAAATGAAGAAACATGCTCGCTCCAGTCAGAAACAAAGACTTGCTCCAGCCATTTTTTTTTTAATCTGTTGCTTAAACACAACACACTAAATTTCTTCAGGAGAAAATCCTAATTTAAACGTGACGTCTTTCTGAAACCTGTGCCATGCAACACTGGACTCTAGTATAAATTCTTTACTAAAAAATTTTTTGCTCCTCAGAAATTACTGAAAAAAACTTCTCCGCCAGGCAGTTTCAGGTCATTTTACCTCCTGCTGCTTCGCCGTTTCTCTGCGTGTAAGAGTCAGGAACGCTTAGAGGAACAGTTAGAAACGGAGGACAGAGGAGCGAGAGCGAGGGATTGAAAGAGAGAGAAGGGAGCGAAATAAAATGCCAGCGGTTATTTATTTAAACGCTGCCCTGTATACATATTTAATGAAATGCGAGACAGCAGGAACAAGGCCTTTGTGTGTAACTGCAATCACACTGTGACCTCAGCGCTGCGTCGGAAACGCGCTTGACTCTGGGAATATGTTCCATTTTGAGTTCATTCCAGTAAAAAAAAGCAAAAAAACTGGAAAACTTATTAATGGGCAAGAAGCCAGAAACATGGCGCAATAGACAAGCTGTCAGGCCAGTCCAGGGAGGCGTTAATGTGATCGCACAGCTCAATTGGACTCGGAGCAGCGACCCGGCATTTATTACAGTCACCGTGTAAAAAAGAGAGCGAGAAAGCTAACCTAACGGTTAAAGCCTTCTGTGTGTGATCTACAGCTCCTGGCTAAAATAACACCCTGAATCGAGCACAATAAAAGCTCAGAAGAAGAATAAATCAGACCATGAGCCTCACAGAAACTGCCCCAAGATGGAGATTTAAACATTTAGCCGTTTAAACATGCTCATTTCTCCCACTCTGAAGCTAATTCTGCCGTGATAGCATGAAGAAAAGAATCCTCACGTCTCATAAATTCTGATAGTCAAGCTAGCATGTGCTTGAGTGCTTTCACTTCTACTTCTACAGCTTCAGAAGGATGTTAAAGAGAGCTGCACTTGTGTCAGGTTTATAACTAGCATGCTCAATCCTTTGCTTATAAGTCCGATAGCATCCCGACTCCAACATTAAATTCCATTACAGCTTCATAAGAAGGCGTGACTTCATTTAGAAGTGGGATTAGAAATCACAGATGGATTCTAAAAATTACAATAATCATCTAATAGCAACTATCCTGCTAATTAACATTCATTAGCATCCAGTCGTCAACATTTCAATCTCATCAAGGTGCAAAAAAATAACTGTTAAAATAAAATAAAGTTATTCATGCCCGCAGGGGCCTTTTTGGGTGAATTAGAGGTCGCAGATTGATGTAACAGACTCTTAATTCTTTTGCTAACCTTCCCATTAGCATCCACACTTTAACAGAACTTGATATAGTTATGTTTACAGACACTCAAGCTCCTATCTTAGCTTAAACCAAGACGTGGCTTCAATTACCAGTTTGTTTACCAGTCACATATGCACACTAAAGATCACCATCTCCATGCCGTGTTAGCGAATATCCCCAGCTAATACCCTCATTAGCATCCAATCTTCATCAATTTAATCTTAGCAAGCTGTTAATTCTGTCATGGTGCCAGTCAAAGAATGAATATTGTTTAAAAACCTACATTTATAAGTCAGTTTCAACTAGCCTGTTAATTTATCTGCTAACACACACACACACACACACACACACACACACACACACACACACTCAGTTACCTCTGCCATTAAAACCATGTTTAAAGCATTATATCAGGCAGAGAAGTTAAATTAGTGGTGACAGATGGATGCTAAAAATGACTGTCTTTATCTCTGGTTAGCAACTAGTCTCCTAATGTCTTTGCTAACACCCTGATTAGCATCTAGTCTCCGATCATTTCAGTCACATTAAGCTGAAAAACTGTTTGAGCTGTTAAATGATACATCGTCTTTACATCTATACGACGTCTATACGACGTATCTTTATCATCCGAAATTTGCTGGTATGTGGACGGGTGTGATGTGATGTGCAGCATCAGCTATGACTTACTGGAAACCGAAAATATCAGAGCAAACATCGTGAGAAGATATCGCGAGAAGAGAACACAGTTGAGAAGACAAACGTTTGGCGGGCGTGTGGAAAAGGTACAGTAAGCAGGAATTAATTCCCATCTTTTTAAATAGAAACGAAATACTACTGTAAATGTCACCTGTTGTTTAGCGATGTTTAGTCACGTTATTCTGGTTTAAGCTATTTCTTGTATTTTTAAACACACTTAAAATACCGACGGTTATGTGCGCGTGTTTAATCTGTGGTTCGGTTCTGGTTTCGGTCTGTTCTCATGAGTTGTGAAGCGAGAGGAACAAAGTATAAATATTGTTCATTTGCTAAATTAGGTATCATGAATTTTAATTGAATATCTATCTCTATTTTTTCACAGCAGTTTGTGACTGAAAGTGTCCTGTCTGCATCTGACTTCAAGAGTTTCCTGACCAACCGTATCTAACGTATTTAAAAGTTTTTAAAGTCATATTTAAAAGTCATAACGTACAAAACGTTTCTGTTGGTGTTTAATATTTTTTTCTATGATTAATACTTATTTGTGGTGTTTTATGTTTTGTACATCTTTTCAAATTGAGACCTCATTTGTAAGTTGCTGCTGGTGTAAAACAGGGTTTTTATTAAATATAGAATAAAAATCTCTGTTTTATCCCGTTTGTCTTATGCTTCCTTCCTTCACAGAATCCTGTTGACCATGGTTAATTATAATTAACTGAGGGTATTTAATTAAAATAATGGGAGGGGGGTGTTTTAATAAAACGACGTCTATCCGACATCGTCTAAAGAGCGGATCAGGGTCGTTTAAATTCATTTATGCCTTAAATACATGGCTAAGCGTCGTTCTAACATCTGGCACGGATGTCTCGGTGACAGACATTTACCAGATGATATGCTCTTTAGCAGACGTCTCCGCGACGTACCTGTGCTATCTGGGTTCCTACTAAAAAATTATAATAATAATTAAAATTAAATAAATTCAGTCCAGTTGGAGAAAAGTTTTAAAATCACCTTATTACTAATAAATAGAGTCTTTTTTTAATGGACAGATGACATAAACTCCATGCACACAGACTCGAGTCTGGACCCTGGAGGTGCAAGGCGACAGTGCTAACCACTTGATGGGTTTCCTCCCACAGACATGCAGATTATGGATTGGCACTCCATGCAGGTCCCTTGGGATAGGCTCCATACCCCCCAAACCCTGTAATTTTTGTCTTGTACTGTATGTAAGAATAATGAGCGAGGTGTAACAGCATCCATAACCAGCGGGTGCTTGAGGTACAAATTATACTCACTCAATCACTCATTCTCTATAGCGCTTATACTGTACAAAGTCTATCCCAGGAGACTCAGGGCATGAGGTGGAGTACACCCTGGATGGAGAGCCAAACCATCGTAAGCCTCACCAGCACACACACACACACACACACACACACACACACACACACACACACACACTATGGGCAAATGTAATACTCCAAAATTCCAGTTAGTCTACTCTGCATGTTTTTGAACTGTAGGAGGAAACCAGAATACCTGGAGGAAACCCACCAAGCACGGAGAGAACATGCATCACACACATACCTGAGGCAAGAATCGACCCTGGAGGTGTGAGCCCATAGCGCTAACCACTAAACCACAGTACCCGTGTTGTTATGCTGATAAAAAAGTAGATTTTTAAAACTTATATATCACTGACTTCTTTATCCATACAAATCAAAACCGCTCCATCACCACCAGCGCGCATCCCTCTGGGCCAATTCTCACCAACACATCGACCGGCTTACTTTAATAGGTGTGAGATACGATCGTTAGAGGTGGGAGATCGACAAGTTGAAAGATGGTTTGAGAGTAAACAACAAAAACCGAGTTGTTGTTTGCTTTTTTCTTTCTTCTTTCTTTAGAGCTAGCATAAAAATGTTTCACCCGAGAAAGAAAATCTCTGGGAGGAAAATCCTCAGCAGCGGGTGAAATCGAGAGCCGTGATTCTCAGGAGTGGATCAGCAGTGAGGTAATAGATTATTGATGCGTTGCATGAGGTAAAGCAGCTCGGAGCAAAGTTCAGCTTTCAGCAGTGGGGAGAAGGGAAAAAAAAGATAAAAAAGAGAGAAACAAGTAGTACATTCATAAAATAACAGCTCTAAATAAAACAGTGTCTTAAATCGCTGTGTGTGATATTGCCTGAGCTGGAGTAAGGGGGAAAAAAAAAGATGTTAGAGAACAAGGATAGGATAGGATAGCAGTACAATGTGTAGTTCTAGTTTTTAAAGCAACTTTTCTCTTTTTTTGTGTTTGTCTTTAACAAAGGAAGTCCAACAGCATTTCAGCAGCGAGTGCTGTCAGAGCGTCAGAGCAAAACTGACATGTCGCTGCTGGTTAACATGAAAAAGACAGAGAACTGGAATATTCCTATATCTTTAACATCAGCTTGCCTGTCTCCCTTTAGCTATAGGATACCAAAGAAATCAGCTTAGATCTGCAGCCCATGCTCGCTTATCCCTCGCGTGACAAAGCGACCGGAACGCCGCATCTCTAATGCAGGCAAACATTAGATTTATATCCTCTTTCTGCAGAACTCCATGAAACTAATCCACTCAGGCTTTCATTACCAAATGACAGAGCGCTGCTAATTAATATTTGATAGGAAAGTAATCCATATTTAATACAGCGATGTAATTAATAATAACATAATGAATATTTCAAGGTTAAGTTGTAGGATTGAATTGAGAATATAAGGAAGATGTCATGCAGCTTGTCGAGTGGATGCAGTGTTCTGGTAGCGGATTCGAACCTAATTATGCTTGCAACATTTCAGCAGAACGTCCTAATAAGCAAAGCGCTACAGATATAAAATCTGATTTATATTTAAACCCTGATCAAATCATTTCCAGGATTCATTCCGTAGTATTTCCTGTAGCTTCTGTACTAAATTTGCTCAAGGTTAAGAGTGATTACATTAAGATACACTTACTTTTTGGATCAGTGTATGCTTTAATGCCTGAGATTAGAACTAAACCTGGCTAAGCATATTATTATTATTATTTACTCACTTATTTTTATTTATTTATTTATTTATTTATTTTTTATGCTTACCAGGAACTCATTATGGTTCATATGTACTATTTATTTATTAATTTTGTTTTCTTTCTTCTGGTTTATTGACAACTCTCAAGACATATTTTCATAAATGCTGGTAAAGGAGTTTCTTTCTTCCTTGTACCAGAGTGCTGTTCATATTTATAAGATCTGACATGACTGTGGTGAAGCTTTAAGTCACAGGTTTATATTAATGTGCTCGTTGAATTACATTATCACATTTAAAGCAATATTTTACTTTTAGGAATTTGATCATATGCTTTGGGTTAATGGACTAAAAACATGTTTAACTATTGATGTGGCGAATCTTTTAATAACAACATTAATTTACCTTTTAGGGAAGGAGTCTCCATTGCCAGTGTTTTGTATTAGCAAAAAGGTAAAGTGGTACATTTATTTTATTTTATTTATTTTTTTTTATTTTATAAATTTTTTAAAATATCTTTATGGCGTATAACGAGTAAACAAGCTTAATTACACAATAAGGGCCACAGTGTCACAGGAGGCAAGGTAGCACTGGCTCCTCACAGCTCCGGGGTCACCCGGTTCAATCCTTCAGGAATTTCTGTTCCTGTTCCTTCTCTCTCTTTGGAGTTCTTCTTGGTTCTCCTGTTTTTGCCCAACCTGGCAGAATATGAAGATACATTATCTTTAAGATACATTACGTTAAGATACATTGCCCCAAACTATACAGTACATGTGTGTGTATGATCTCCTGCCATCCCTACTATTTCTGGCATAGACTCCAGATCCACCATGACCCTGACCAAGATTATTGTGGTGATTAAATGAGTACATTTTTGAGACATACTGTACAGTGGCTTGCACAAGTATTCGGCCTCCTTGAACTTTTCCACATTTTGTCACATTACAGCCACAAACATGAATCAATTTTATTTGAATTCCACGTGAAAGACCAATACAAAGTGGTGTACACGTGAGAAATGGAACGAAAATCATACATGATTCCAAACATTTTTTACAAATAAATAACTGCAAAGTTTTGCACATCTAGAGACTGAAATTCTTGCCCATTCTTCTTTGCAAAACAGCTCCAGCTCAGTCAGATTAGATGGACAGCGATTGTGAACAGCAGTTTTCAAATCTTGCCACAGATTCTCAATTGGATTTAGATCTGGACTTTGACTGGTCCATTCTAACACACGGATATGTTTTGTTTTAAACCATTCCATTGTTGCCCTGGCTTTATGTTTAGGGTCGTTGTCCTGCTGGAAGGTGAACCTCCGCCCAAGTCTTTTGCAGACTCCAAGAGGTTTTCTTCCAAGATCGCCCTGTATTTGGCTCCATCCATCTTCCCATCAACTCTGACCAGCTTCCCTGTCCCTGCTGAAGAGAAGCACCCCCAGAGCATGATGCTGCCACCACCATATTTGACAGTGGGGATGGTGTGCTCAGAGTGATGTGCAGTGTTAGTTTTCCGCCACACATAGCGTTTTGCATTTTGGACAAAAAGTTCCATTTTGGTCTCATCTGACCAGAGCTCCTTCTTCCACATGTTTGCTGTGTCCTCCACATGGCTTGTGGCAAACTGCAAACGGGACTTCTTATGGTTTTCTGTTAACAATGGCTTTCTTCTTGCCACTCTTCCATAAAGGCCAACTTTGTGCAGTGCACGACTAATAGTTGTCCTATGGACAGATTCCCCCACCTGAGCTGTAGATCCCTGCAGCTCGTCCAGAGTTACCATGGGCCTCTTGGCTGCATTTCTGATCAGCGCTCTCCTTTTTCGGCCTGTGAGTTTAGGTGGACGACCTTGTCTTGGTAGGTTTACAGTTATGCCATACTCTGAACGCTTGAACAATGCTCCGTGGGATGTTCAAGGCTTTGGAAATCTTTTTGTAGCCTAAGCCTGCTTTAAATTTCTCAATAACTTTATCCCTGACCTGTCTGGTGTGTTCTTTGGACTTCATGGTGATATTGCCCCAATATTCTCTTAGACAACCTCTGAGGCCGTCACAGAGCAGCTGTATTTGTACTGACATTAGATTACACACAGGTGCACTCTATTTAGTCATTAGTACTCATCAGGCAATGTCTATGGGCAACTGACTGCACTCAGACCAAAGGGGGCTGAATAATTACGCACACCCCACTTTGCAGTTATTTATTTGTAAAAAATGTTTGGAATCATGTATGATTTTCGTTCCACTTCTCACGTGTACACCACTTTGTATTGGTCTTTCACGTGGAATTCCAATAAAATTGATTCATGTTTGTGGCTGTAAATGTGGAAAAGTTCAAGGGGGCCGAATACTTTTGCAAGCCACTGTAGAAACAAAAAAGTCGCTGTTGAAAGAAATGACTGGAGAACAGAAATCAACTTGTTTCATGGACATTTGACAACAATAAATATAACTACCACTAACTGGAGGAACAGAAAGTTCAGTATTTAATTCAACCACCTTTAGCTTTGCTCATGTGTGAAAATGATTCCTCATGCTCTCAGAAACTGTCTTTCACACTCTGAGTTAGGGCTGCACGATATATCGAAAAAATATCGTTATCGCGATAATGGCATGCACGATAACCATATCGCAAGGAGTTGCGATAAATACTTTATTTGCCAAGCATTTGTGTGTCCAAATTTGACCAATCAGATGGGCCCTTACTATGTTTATACCCGCTTATATCACATATATATAATATGTATATATATATTATTTATATCTTTAGACTTCATTCTGTCGCAAACTAACCCCGGATGATCAGAAGACTTAGCGATTAGCCGTTAGCCGCGATTAGCCGTTAGCCCTTTATAGACGGTAAACCCAAACGCGGAAGCAAGCGAGTAGGCAGGATAACCACGCGAATTAGTTTAAGGACTCTCACAGAAGGGGAGCAAGGGAAAAACACACATTTAACCCGCGTCCTATAAACAAACACTCGAATCAGAAAGTAAACAATCTGAACCGACATGGCGAACTCAGTGACTAAGCTGTATGCAGTGCTTTGTTTACTCCTCTTATACTTCCGGGTTCGCGCCAGCATTACTTCCGGGTCCTAGTGCCGGTCGCGGAGCGAGTGTGTGTGTGCGTGCGTGCGTGCGTGTGTGTGTGTGTGACAAATAGTATTTTTTTTATTTAATTTTTTTTAATAATATTTATTCTTATTTAAAAAAAAAACAGGCAAGCCAAAGAAAATATTTTGTTTAAAAGATGCTCTTGTTTTAAGACACTATTGATGAGTGTATGGTTACATGTAAATAAAAAGTAATGTTTGAAAGTAATTCATAGTGTGTTGGCAGGTTTATAGTAACAGCAAACCAGAAGTCAGAATATCTGCTGAGGGGTTTAAGTCATTCATAGTGTTTTGAAGTCTAAATATTTGCAACTTCCTTGACATATAGTTTCTTTTTAGCCAGAATTAGATTTAATTAGATCAGACGAATATCTATTACCTGTTTATTTTAGTATGATCATTACATATAAATATATATTTTTTAAAATAGGCAATAATAATAATAAAAAAATGCATTTCTCTAGGGAAATGTTATATCGCAAGAAATATCGTTATCGCAGTATTCAACAACAATATCGCATATCACATATTTTCCTAATATCGTGCAGCCCTACTCTGAGTCCTGGGATATGGCCGTGTCATAAGGAAAGAGAAATTCCATTGATGTAATAACCTGATGATTCAGTACATTCAGGTGGTCAGGTGACTTCATTTTATTGCCCCATAACGCTGCTGAGTCTAGACCTGAGGAACTCATCAACCCCAGATCATAATGTGTAGAAAAAGCCCTTATCTTCACTATTAAACAAAGCTGTGGGGTCTACTAAATGTATTTTTTTACCATGCGACTTCACCAGGAGTTTAAGTGATCTCCCCTCACACTCATGCAGGATGATTTTTCTGATCACATTTCCGCTGTAAAGTTGAGGGTTCAGCTCTATCCTTACATTTACATTTAGGCATTTGACAGACGCTCTTATCCAGTACATTTTTATCTCATTACACATCTGAGCAGTTGAGGGTTAAGGGCCTTGCTCAAGGGCCCAACAGTGGCAACATGGTGGTTGTGGGGTGGAACCTGGGATCTTCCGAACCGTAGTCCAATGCCTTAACCACTGAGCTACCCCTGGATAGAATGGAATCCTTCCAGCCGAACAGTAACTCCAGTCATTTCCGAGTCCACAACAGGTTTGTTTTGGATGATGTTCTTCAAAAGGACTGAGCTCCTAGAGGAATAAAGCACTTCAGGGCCACTTCAGGTGCTAACAGTAACTTGATTTTTATTTTTTATTCTATAACAGCATTAAACTGAGCATTTTATTTCTTACTTCAATGAGTTTTTTATTACAGCAATTGTTTATCGTATAAAACAAAATTTGGCGAGGGTTCAACCTTTGACCTTGCTCTTGGCTCTTTCATCAGTGTAAACACGAGGCACATTCATCAGCCGGTGAGTGCTAGAGCTAACACGATTTCTCCACCTGAGAAGACTATCACACCTTAGTTTTAAGGAAAAGAAAAGGAGAAAAAAAATCTATAGTGTAGCTCACGCTATTATAAGCCAAGCACATTATCCATCTTGTGTTGTCAGGCGGCTTGTTGGAACCAAAGGGAAACGTTGTTTAAAGACACATCCATTTTCTTTGCTGAATAAATAATCAAAGTCACTTTCTCATGTTGAAACCGACAGCGCTGAGTTCCCACGACATTACCCCGGCCTCCTGAATATTAATAGCTTGTTATCAATACTCTCTGTGACAAATATATAAAATTCCCATCTGAGATAAAAGCATAAGAAGCTCCTCTTTTGTGTATGGTACATCTGCACAGAGACGACAAGAACACAGTCCACAATTATCCATTCTGATCATGCATTACGCCAAATTACAGCCAAAACGGGGAGAAAATAAAAGAGTGCGAGCGAAACACTCTCGCTGACATTTCCCATTTCACATAATCAAACCCACGACGTAAACAGACCTGTATTTACTGCATCTCTGTTGTGTGGAGATAACGATTTGCTCCGCCCCCTTCACATGCTTTTGATTATTTATTCCGGGAATAAAGCTGTCACTTCGTTACAGAATGTAAAAGATGCTGATGGAGGGAACAAAGATGATGGAAATATAAAATCATGACATGTTTTCCCTGATCACAAGTTTTAAACATAACAATAGTCTTTTTCGTCATCTCTCGTCTATATTGTGTGTTATGCAAATCAGCTAATCGTACGGATAGCTGACAATCAGATCAAGTTACAAGCCTGTCAGCTGCCTTTAAACATTAGATTTGAATCGCAAACATAATACTTTATGTAAAAATAACACTGAATAGAGTGACGAACTGGTATCTGTATAAAGATCGCGAACAAAAACACTAACGATATGAAGTTAAAATGAGTGTTTGCATGGCTGATTGTAAATGAAACTTGCCAGAGTATAAACAGGCTTAAAAGTCTGGGTCCATCGTCATGAACGTATTTAACAGTATAAATTACATTAAATTGCTCAAATTGACGGCACGTGACCACTCGTGTTTATGCTGGATACAAGAACGTTAAACATTTCCTAATGGATCAGAACTGATGTTCCTCCATATAGAGGTGATTTTCTCTATTAGTTCAGCGATAGTTCTGGGTCGATTCTGAGCCGAAAGAGAAAAGTGTTTCAAAGCTCTATTGTGAGTTTTGAAGTTGTCTTGGATCTGAAATAAAAAAGAATAACATTATGTTTCTTATAAAGAGAAGAAAAAATCCTGCGGATGCAAACCTTTGGAACAGCCTGTATAATGTGACATAAAAAATAATAAATAAATACATTTACATGCCCCTTAAATTCTTCACATGTAACTGAAATATTAACCCATACGAGCCCAGAGACATTTCTTCTTTACGGGACACTATGGGGGTATAACAGACCTAATGGATCACACGGAACACTACAAAAGACGCTCCCCAGACACAACACCATGTTGGAGATGATGTCATGTCACATGACTGCATCAGGACGTTCATTAGATGTCACTTAGGAACTTCATGAGCTAAAGTCAAGGATGAAACTGAATAAGGAGCTTTCCAGAACATTTAAAAGGTCAGTGACACTGGTGTTACCATGCGTCCTTACGTGATATAATCTATAACTTACTTTACCCCTGTCATATTACGGTTTTTGACATTTTTTAAAATAAATTTAGAATAATATAATTTTTATATATTGTGTATAATTAACAGAAACAGGCTGTCTTAATTTTATTACCTGCCCTTAGGTTACGTTACTGTATTGTATCTGACAAAAGATCTGTTTTTCTACCCTATATTTGAGATTCTACCACAGACAATAAAGAAAATCCAAAAAACCCTATTACAGTTTGTTTATGGTTTTATGTTTAAACTTTGTTTATATTTAATTTACGAATGCATCATTTAATAGTTTCCCAGAACTAACACAAGCATTTTCCCGTACTGTACATCACACACACAATGACTCGTTTTGCCAAATCTCAACAAGCAAATGTTTATTGACTAAAAATAGATCCTAAGCTCTTAAACATTTGGATATGTAATGTTTTTTAAATAGAATATTATTTGCATATGTAAATTAGCTCTGATAGTCTTTTTAGCCAGCGGTGTTCAAATGTCTCAGAAAAATCAGCAGCATTGATGAAACTGAGGAAACTTGAAATCAACCTCATATTGTACATAATGATTAGAGCAAAGAGAGAAGCTGGGTCATGTGACCCTAATTATTATTCATGACATCATTACATCATTAGGGTTAAAAAAATGAAATGAAGATTTCTGAATATCTGCTGCAGTGGTTTCTTGTGTGATGGGATTTTTCATGTGTTTTCAGTTGCTGTAGTATGAACGCAGTGTGTGATCGACCTGTCTCACATACATACACATACACGCACGCGCACACACACACACACACACACACACACACACGCACACACACACACAAGCAAAACACTGAGTTTCACGTTCATTGATTCGAACCAAGAAAGAGTAGACAGAATGGTATCTCTATATCTCCCATCTATTTTGCTATCTTTTTTCTCTGCCTTTCATTTTTGTCTTTCTGTCTTTCCCCTCTCGTCCTCCTCCTCCCCTCTCTCTCTCTAGCATTCTGTTTCTTCTTGTCATTTTTCACATTTCTATAGTTTTTTTTCTTTCTGCTTCTCTATTTATCCCTCAGCTGTCATTCTGCTGTTCTATCTCTCTTCTCTCTTCTCTCTCTCTCTCTCTCTCGCTTCTATCAGTGCCATCCCTGATTCCACATTTATACTAACTGTTCTCTCTGACAGGCAGTTGAAGCACTCTCTCTCTCTCTCTCTCTCTCTCTCTCACACACACACACACACACACACACACACTGACAGAACAGCAGCTCTGTGCATAATTAAACCTCAGCAAAGCTAAAGGACAGAGCGAGTGTCATCTCAGCCAGAGGATCCTCCGTAATCAACACACAGCCAGCGGCCTGGAGGACGTAGAGCGAAAGAATAAATAAATAAATAAACTAACATGCTGATTCATAAGAGCTATTTAAAACACACGCACACACACACGCACACACACAGGCTTGTGTTTCTATTTTTATAGAGCATTAGCATTGGGCTTTATATGACTATCTAAAAAATCGTGTGTTTATTAATTTCTAAAATTCACCTTCATTTCAAGTGATGCTAAAATGAACTCAGTAACATTAACCTCAGTTTTAACCTAAATAACTAAAACTGGGACTAGCAATAGCTTTAGTCCCCCAAACCTGGTCATGACCTCAATAACTCTAACTTTAACATCAGTCACACTAAGTTTACCTTCAAGAACCTTAACCATGACCTTCAACTGGTCAGTGCTAACATTAACCTCAACAACCTTCATGCTCAGGTTCACTTCACTACATTAACCTCAACTTCAACTGTATTTACGCTTCCTTTAACAGCAGTGACAACTTTAATTCTCTGACAATTTAACAGAATAATAGTAAAAATAACCTCTGTAACACAAACTTTAACCTTCATTACACTAATGTTAGTAGAATAATACTAACTGTAACCTCAATAATACTAATAATAACACTGCTAACCTTAGTGACACTATCTTTCACTAACTTTCAGTGCCAATGACAAACAATATTGTTATACAATATCGTTAACCTCAAGGATGCTAACATTAACCTAAATTCCACTTATTTTAATCTAAATAATACAAAGTTTAACCTTAATTATGCTAACTTTATCCTCAGCGACACTAACTTTAACTTCATCATAATAATGTCTTCTGTTATCCACCTGAACTTGTTTTTTTCTTGATTTAACTCATATATATATACAGTATAGTGTTGGGTTCAGTCACATTTTTGTCCTGCAACTGTATTTATGATAGTTTTTTCTCGCTATCATTGTTCTCATTATGATTATTTTGTCTTCTTTATGGCTGTTTGGATTATTCCTGCTTCTGTTATTTAGGCCTGTGTTTTATTTTTATTTTCACTTATTAAAGTCGTGCTGGCGCATCTATTTTTAAATAATTATTTTGGGAAGGAGGGCTGTTACTACAACGTTCGCGAGGCAATAGGACTTTGCATCTGGCGACAAGCCGGAAACTAGACAGTACAGAGGGTGCATTAGAGGAACTCGAGATCCCGCATGGCACCCTGAAGGACACAAGCAGTGCAGCAGAGTCGGGCATGCTTCTGGCCTGCCCTTCAATACAGTATGCATACGTGTGCCCTTCAATACGCGGCACAATGGTGTTCTGGAGAAAGTGACTTCTCTTGTCAACCACAAAGGAGGGACCATGGGTTCAGAGTGCAACGGTGTCCTCAATGGGAACAGAGCAGACGCTGAAGACCACTAGCAATGGCTGCATGCCATCCAGTAGCAACTAAAGGAGCTCACTCTTCAGAGGAACATATGCCACACTGGACTCCTAGGACAGCATGCGATGGAATTTATGTTGGAGCTTCTGGTGGAAGGAGTAGTGCTCAACATCCTGCTGGCTCAGTTTGAGAAGTAAGATATCATGCAGACCTCCAGCATCCAGTTCCAAACAAAGGTAAATGCTAGCTCTCATGAATTTGTTCTTATAGCCCTGTCAACCCTCTTATGGTCCCTGAGATTACAGTTATGCTTCCAGAGCATCCAGTTATGTTTCTGGATTGTCCTGTTTACCCTGTTAGGCTCCCTGAGAATCTAATCATGCCTACAATTATTGTGCTTTGTTATATCCCTGTTCACCTTGTTAAGCTGAGAGTTCAGTTATGCTTTCTGATAGCATTAATATGTTCTCCTGCCATCCCTGTAGGCACTGAGACACTCCCTGTCAGCCCGGCTTTGCCTGAGCCACTTTAAGGCCTTGCTCCGCCTAGCAGTATCCTCTGGCACAAGGGATGTGCTGCTGTTTCCTCCAGCTGAGTTTGAAAGTGGTGCACTGCTTCCACCACCCGACTGTGGAGACTTCAGGGTCGATCTGCTGTCCAGTTTGGAGAACATCATATTTGCTCCACCAACCCGATTGGAGAACATTATGCTCGCTTTTCCGCCCTGGTTCAAGAACTTTATGCTCTCTTTACTGCTCAGGTTCGGCGTCATCATGCTCACACCGCTGAAGTCCAAATTTGTCGACTTCATGCCTTCAGCAAACCCCAGAAATCTCCATTCCAAGCCCCAGCTCCAAAAAACAATAACTTTAATCCCAATAGCACTAACTTTAGCCTCAATTACACAAACTTAATAAGAGAAATTTTTACCTCAATAACTTTACCCCTAATAACACAAACTAATGTAACTCAATAACACAAGCTTTAGTAGAAATAACACTAACTTTACCCTCAATAACAATAAACATTTACCCCAGTAACACAAATGTTAACCTCAACTTAAAATAATAATAATAATAATAATAATAATAATAATAATAATAATAATAATGATAAAAATAATAGCAATAACAAGTAATAATAATTTATCCACAATTACACAAAGTTTATTCTCAATAACATTAGCCTGTTCCTCAATAACAGAAACTTACACTGATAACACTAACCCTAATCCAATACCTTTAACCCCAATACCATTAACCATAATCTCAGTAACACAAAATTTAACCTGAATAACATTAATCCTAATAACACAAACTTTAACTTCAATAACACTAACATTAACCTTAATAACAGAAACTTTAACCCAAGTAACACTAAGGGTGCTTTCACACCTACAGCATTTGGTGCGCACCAAACGTGTTTGGTCCCTTGGTTCGGTTCGTTTGCGTTGATCTGAATGCAATCTCGGTACTTTGGTGCGCACCAAATCAATCGATCCGAGACCTGCCTGAAAGGGTGGTCCGCTCTACTTTGGTATGGTTCGTCTGGTGTGAAAGCAACAAAACCAAATCTGACGAAATGGTATAGTTTAATGCACTTTGGGTATAAGAGATACGGGGTTGTGGGTAAAATTCTTTTCACTCCCTGTTGACTCCATTAAATTTTTCAAGCTATCGACTCACAATGAAATCAAACCGCTGAGAAACATGGAGTGCCGAAGAAATTATTATGACAATTTCATAACAAGCCTATGCCTCTCTGTATTCACATTAAAGACGAAAAATGTGTGGCTGGGCTGTTTTGATTGGCCAACGGATTACCTGATTTATCTGCAGGAAGATCGCCGGCTAATAACAAAATTATCATTCAGGAGGAGGGCGCATCACTTCTCCCTGAAGTGGCGTGCAATGCGCCGTCAGCGGGATGAATAAACCAGGAAGCTGGTTTGGAGTCGCAGCCGCGAATCGTGTTTTAAATTAATTATCTGAAAATAATGATTTGCACGTACAATATAGTGCGCGAGGATCAGCGCCATGAGCATAAAGCAAAGCTGTTCCTCCATGATTATTGAAAGTGGTGAGATTTTCTGAAAATAGTCTGTTTCCGGGGCCGATGGGCTTCGCGGTCTATTTTGGTTCGTTTAGAACTGTACCCACATCTGTTTACTACATTGTAACATTTTTCTGACTGGTGCGGACTAAAGCAATCGAACTATAGGTGTGAAAGCACCCTAACTTTATACCCTTGACAGAATTTTACCGTTAACTGTAACTTTAAACACAATAAGACTTACCTGACCTGTTAAGTAACTAGACTCACCTTTATATACAGTTGTATATGTACATGACTTCATGTTCCATAACTGTACATTTAATCTATTTTCACCTAAATAGCTTAGTAAATAAAACAAAAAATAGGTAAACTTTCCTCTCAGTAAGACCTTAACTTTTTTCTCATTTAATGTACTGTATGTTTCAATCCTTGATTTGATCTAAAAATTACAAATCTCCTTTTTTTTTGTCTAAGGGCAAAGTAAGGAGAAATTTTCCTCATTCCAAAATTGTATTGCTATTATCACAAGGGGAAAAAAAGAAGCCCTCCCCTAACACACACATACACACACATACACACACTACCTGATTTTCTTTTTAAATATATACAGATATATAGTTAAAGCTGAGAGCATGAGGAAATTCCACATGTTATGAGATGTTGGGGAGGTGGGGGGGAGAGAGAGAGAGAGAGAGAGAGATCATGGAGGAGCAGAAAGGTTTTCAATCTTCTCTGCCATGCCACGACGTCCTATCTCACTGCGATGTGTCACTTATCTGCTCTCTGCAAGAAACCTTCTTTGCCAGCACTTAACCTTGCACAGAAAAAATAGAAAATAAATAAATAAAACACCAGTGATATAAAAATGGCACTCAACCCACTGCAACTCACGAAGAATCGAAATCGTTCAATTATTCTGCCTTAGAAGGAGCACATTTTCTGGCACAAAACCGTTATGACACTAACAGAGTCAGAGAAAGAAATATTCGTCACATATTGAGCTGTCTGTGGTCTTTTTCATCACACTCACGCAGCGAGAGCCACATTAGGACAGGAGAATCCGCCGGAAAAGCATCTGCTTAATTCACCTCGGAGATCGAGCGTGCTTATTGCAATTGTTTATTTATTTCTGCTGATCAAAAGAAGCAACGATCCGTTTAAAAAGGCCTTTTAATTGCTGCTCGTGAAAAATTGATATGGCGCCTAAGGACGTTTTATTGTGTCCCTGTGATGTTGGGGGGAAAAAGCACAAGTGTAAAGCTTGTATTTAATTCACATACTCGTGTGGCATTAAAGCTGAGTGAAAGTGAGAGAGAGTGAGAGAGAGAGAAAGAGAGAGAGTGAGAGAGAGAGAGAGAGAGAGAGTGAGAGAGAGAGGGAGTAATTAGCTGATCTGCTGCCAAACTTCAGGCTCTGAGAGTGTTTTCCACCTCGCTGAGGTTGAGGACGAAACCTCAATCAGCACTCCGCCCCCAAAGTGCACTAAGCTAAACGATCCACTGGCAAAACACAAATTGTCACTGTCTAAACTCCACCTGATGGATATGAAACACTAATAACGCCTCGTATTTGTTGATTTGATCGTCGAATTAGAGGATTCTTATTGTATCAGTTGATAAATAAAGCTACGGCTGGTTCAGGAAGTGAGGTTAAGAATCCATTACAGTTCATCTTTGCATCTCCCCAGATTTGCATTCAAACTGCAAAAAACAACATCTTTGCAAGTGAAACATTGATGAATCTAGCCAGACCTTACAGTTTCTTAAAATAAGTTTCCAACAAACTAAATATAAGATTTTTAAAGCTGATTCCTAGTCAAATTGAACTAAAATTGTAAGTGAAAATGTAAAAAAAACCCCATTTGATTAGAAATAGGCTTAATACATTTTAATATTTTGCTTGTTGTAATCCTATTTTAAGAAAGTGCAGTGTATAGTCTGAAAGACTCGATTGCTTATGTATATATTTTTTTTGTTTCAATAGAGGCGGCGCGGTGGTGTAGTGGTTAGCACTGTCGCCTTGCACCTCCAGGGTCTGGGTTCGATTCCCCGGCCAGGCTCGATTCCCGTCTCTGTGTGCATGGAGTTTGCATGTTCTCCCCGTGCTTGGTGGGTTTCCTCCGGGTTCTCCGGTTTCCTCCCACAGTCCAAAGATATGCAGATTAGGCTAATTGGCGTTCCTAAATTGCCCGTAGTGTGTGATTGGGTGTGTGAGTGTGTGTATGTGTGTGTGCCCTGCGATGGATTGGCACCCTGTCCAGGGTGTACCCCGCCTAGTGCCTGAAGTCTCCTGGGATAGGCTCCAGGTCCCCCGCGACCCTGAACACAGGATTAAGCGGTATAGAAGATGAATGAATGAATGTTTCAATAGAGGCTAGTCATGAATTCTTCTCAAAATTCAATTACTGTACATTTTAAAAGATTTATTAATAAAGAAACGTATTTCCCATATTTCTTTTTTTCAAATAAAATGTTTAAAAGTCCCATCAGAGAGGAGAGATGATGAAAATTATTTAAAATAAAACACAAAAAATCTACAGCTTAATAAAAAACTTTGAAAGTCAAAGTACAGATGGATGAAAAGAAAGGAAATAACGAGAAAGTTAAAAAAATTACGAAAGGAATGAAAAGATGAAAATAATAAGCATTTATTAATAATTTCACTGCATATGTACTGTGAATGACTGTGTATGTGACAAATAAAATTTTAGTTTGAAAATAAGCAAAAGAGAAGAAGGAAATAATATGGCAAAGAAAAAAAAGGAAAATCTAAAAAATTGCAAAGATAAAAAGATAATATTAAAGAAAAAAACAGTAAAGAGTATACAAGAACAAACAATAAAAATGGAAAGGGAATACAAAGAAGGGTAATAGGTCAAGGGGAGCAGGAAGAAGCTGTATCAAAAAGAATAAGAAAATAGAAATCAAAAGGAAAGGAAAGATAAACATGAAAAGCAACTTTAGTTTTTTACACTTGAACAAAAATGAATAGAAGTATAAAGGAAAATTCAAGGCTCCACTCCAGCTTTACAGTGATTTTGGTGTGTGCACTTTGACTTTCTCTGTGATCTCACCACAAACACTGCAGTTCGGCTGCTTTTCTCTCCAAAACTAAGGCTGAACTTTCATCCATGTACTGTATCTCAGAATTTTTTGATCAATTTCTAAAAATGAAAAGACAAATTGATGGGGTCTAAGAAGAACCTACGAATCACCGCATCGCACAGAGCTAAGCACACACACTCACAGTGACTCACAATCTTTTATTTCAACTATCTCTTTTCCATCCAGCTTTATAATACCTGGTGTCTATCTACAGGCGAAGGACGGCCAAAAGCCAGAAATCTACCACACGCCTGGCCGGTGATCCCACTCCTCTCCACTCCACTCCACTACACACCACTCGACTCCACGCTCTGCTTTAACACCCAGGTTCTAAGCTCTAAGGCTCCTGAATGATTCGGAGCTCCCCCTTATGGTGTCCCTGAATCAAAACATTGAGCAAAACTCAATGCACTTCCAAACCATGACCTCCTTTAAGAGGGACCAAAGAGCATGAAATACCCAGTAGAAAAGCTTCTAAACAATAAATTAATAATTTAGATAATTTATACTGAGCCCTAGAGATTCCCCAGAGAGACTTCTGACTTTTGATGTCATAATGTCCCATCAAATTGTCCAAATTCCCGATGGCCAGTTTGGCAGATTTCAATTTACCGTCCTTTGATTGATGTAGGATCTCCAGCTTAACAGCCTCCTCTAAGTTTATATCTTCTGCACCAAATTCTACAAGAATTATATCATTTGCCCAAATGCATATTTAGTTAATGATCAATTCCCAAGTACCCTAACTGTACCAACATTTATAAAGCAATTATTTCCCCATATGATAACCAAGCGCAACATCCAGCTGACAACGAAAGCACTCACCCTGCCAACGAGGATCGGATCAGGTCCAGAGAACTCCTCCAGCACGAACATTTGATTCCAAACCCATCCTCTTTTGGCTCGATGGAGGACGCGTCGTCCTTCCAGCAGGGAGGTCTCGCTTTCTGAACTCGGCCTTGTTTCTAAACTTTGCGACTGGTTGACAAACGGTGTCGAGGAGACAAAGCATACACAGGTAATCCACGCCAGCAAAATCCGAGTCCACACGTCTCTCTGCATTTCCTCTCTCCGCCTCGGCATCTTCACAGTCCAGATTGTTTATCTCTCTCCTTTCGTGTTCTTTCTCCTGTCCTCCCAAAACGTTACTCTTTCTGTCCTCGTGTCCCACACCTCGGGTTCATGGTGTCATGGAAAAACCGATCTTTGCCTCCTGAGCAGGGAATAAAACATAATCCATTCAGCGTCAGTCTCCTGTGAAGGAGGGAGAAATGGAGATGAGAAATAAATAATTTTCACTAGAGCACAATTGTACGTTTTAGGAGGAAGATCCAAGGTCGATATATTTTTGCATGTTTTAAAAGGAGATTATAAAATTTAAAAAACTGACTGTGTGTGTGTGTGTGTGTGTGTGTGTGTGTGTGTGTGTGTGTGTGTGTGTGTGTTTTATGAATACATTAGTCAGGACTGTTAAAAACACAAACATTCTTTTATTGTCCTAGTAACAAGTTGTCCTTCTTTAAATGTCCTTGTCCAAGTCAAGATTTTAAACACTATCTGAGTAATAAATGTCTTTTCAATCCCATAAAATATCTCTCTCATGGGCTTTCCCTGCTTTCCCGGTTTATTAATGGCCTCAGGAATCCGAACCAGCAGCCGCACTGACTCTTCAGCTGTCAAACACTCTATTAGGCTCTGCTCTAAAATGTGATATTTTAATTACGGCAGGAGCGTCTCAGGAAATCGATATGATGCACGCAACTTAAATTCAACATGATCAAAAATGATCTGCAGCCCATGAGCCACGGGGTTGAAGAAGTCTAAACGAACACTCATACAATATCAACGATGCAGGATGGAGATGATCTGGAGGTTGGATGGTTGTCAATAACGCAGTGTCTTCTTTTTCTTCTTCTTCTTCTGCTTCTTATTATTATTATTATATCAGGAACACTTTGCTCTTGAAAGCGTAGGAACCTATGATTTTAACCTCCTCAGATGTTACGAGGTGAAAAAGAAAAAGAAAGATCCTGAGATATTGGTAGGATCTGAACGTGAGCTTGAAGTTATCATCGCCGTAATTATCCTGCGGCTTACTCATCATGAGAAGTCTCACAGAAAATGATCGAGCTTCATCATCCATCAAGATGGAGGAAATTTTGCTTAAAAACAAGGAAGTGGATGAAGTGTATTTAACAATATGGAGTGTATACCAAAAAAAAAAAGAACTGATTCCCAAAAAAAATCAAGAGAGAGAGAGAGAGAGAGAGAGAAGGAGGCGGATTTGATTTTAGCACCATAAGGGACGGACAGCTCCCCATCTGGGGAATGAGAAAAAAAAATCTGCCAAATCTCCTATGCAGCAAAAAACAAATTACTGTAGGTAGCATTTCTGAATTTATTTACTCACAATTCTTCAATTTGCACAAACATGAGTCACCTATAAGGTCAGGGCAGAGAGATCCACTTTTACACAAGTAACTAAAAATCCAACTATGACAACAACAACCATGATGATGATGGAGATGATGGAGATGATGATGATGATGATGATGATGATGATGAAGGTGGTGATGGAATGAGGATAAACCCTCGACCCTGGATTCTTCTGTCGTGCGACCTGATGCTCGAGCTGTCTGTCTGTTTCCATCTCTGATCAATCGATCACAGGCTTAAACACACAACATGGGGCTGAAGCACACACACACACTCACACACACACTGCGTTTGTTCGTGCACCTGTTCACGCTGAACACCACTCACCCGATCCGGCTGCGACGTCTCCTCTGTCGAGGGGTTGCTTCAGAAATAAAGCCTCATCGCTTTCTGTGTGTGTGTGGAAAGGAGATAGAAAGAGGTAGAGTGTGTGTGTGTGTGCGTGTGTGTATGGAGATCTCTCTCTATATATATATATATATATATATATATATATGTGTGTGTGTGTATGTTTTGGGGAAAAGAGAATAAAGCAGGAGGACGGAGGAGTGCGGACTGCTGGAGATGTGTGTGTGTGTGTGTGTGTGTGTGCACGTGTCGGGAGCTCCGGCAGGCTGCTGCGAGCTGAGCGCGCGGAATGTGTGCGTGTGTTGGTTGCGGCCGCGCGCGCGCGCGTGTGTGTGTGTGTGTGCAAGAGAAGGAGGAGGAAGAGGAGGAGGAGGAGGAGTGTGTGAGGTGGGCTGAGCTTCACTCCATCTATCCATCCATCTCTCTCTCTCTCTCTCTCTCTCTCTCTCTACACACACTGAAGCTCAGAGGATTCTGCAGGGGGGGAACAAGTTTTATGGAGACTCTCTTGTCTCTCTCTCTCTCACACACACACACACACACGCGCGGGTGTCACAGCTCCCGTCACGCTCGCTTGTTTCGTTTCTGTCCCGGGATTAAAACTGTATTTTTGTACAGAGGCGGAAAAGAGACACAGAGAGATTTCTCACCTCTTAAATGCACGCAAATAATAATAATAATAATAATAATAATAATAATAATAAACACGCGCGTTCTCTATTCCCTCAGGTTCTGAATCTAAAAACAATGTAATATTCATATAATTACAGATTTATTTTGCCTGTTTTCTTTCTCTTTTACAATCTTTAAATAAAAAAGTATGTTACTCTCTCTCTCTCTCTCTCTCGCTGCAGAATCTCAGTGCGGTGTTAACTGTGATTCCAATAAAGCGCCTTCAATCATACACATCTGAATATGAGTAATATCATATGCTAATCAGTGTGTTTATACAGTCCGAAGCATCATCATAAAGGTTTTATATTAATAATGACTATTTATTTGATCATAGACTTTCTGCTGATGAAACACACACACACACACACACACACACACACACACTATAATATCCCAACACTATGAATTAGCCCACACTCAATTCTATCTATATATCCATGCACATCTGTTTTGTCATTGAGCCCTTCTGCATTATATATTGTCTATTTATGATTGTTCATTTTAATCCAATTTATTATTATTATTATTATTATTATTATTATTATTATTAAGAAGAAGAAGAAGAAGAAGTCTTTGAGCAGTTGAGCTGACTCCAAAGTGTGTGCATGGTTTCACCTGGCAGACTGAGTGCCCTCTAGTGGACAAAGTCAAATAAACATGCGCTCTCTCTCTCTCTCTCTCTCTCTCTCTTTCTCTCTCAAACACACACACACACACACACACACACACACACACACACACACACACACACACACACATATACAGAGAGAGAGAGAGAGAGAGAGAGAGATTGAGAGATAGACACGTAGGGGAGGGACATACAGACAGATTGACAGACAGACAGCGGACAGACAGACAGATAGGTGGAAGAATAGACAGACACGTACTGTAGGTGAATGGACACAGGCATGTAGGTAGGCACAGATAGATACAGGACAGACAGACAGACATACAGACAGAGGGATAAACAGACAAATAGTTGGAGAAACACACAGACAGGCAGAGGGATAAACAGAGAGGAAGGTGCAGGGACAGATAGACAGACAGATGAACTGACAGAGAAATAGATGAAAAATTAATGGTGCAAAACATTGAATAGACAGGTGGGCAGATGACAGGACAGACAGACAGGTTTTCATTCAGTAATGAATTCATTCATCTTATTATTTTTGCGCATTCTATTATTTTAAAATACATAACACTACTACTACTACTACTACTACTACTACTAATAATAATAATAAAGATGATTTCATTCATGAAATCTTAACAAAGCATTTGTCATGTATCTGAAGCTCACAGTATTGGAATTTTTTCCACTTTCACTTTATAGAGTTACAGTTTCATCATCTGAAATTCCCTCATCCCGATGACGTGAAGATTAATGATGTGGTTTTGCACAAACAGCTCGCTAAGTGCTTTTTCTTCTCTTTAAGCAAATAAAAGTATGAATGATTATAAAACAGGAGGAGTGGCTGCTGCAGAGACACCAGCAGAGGATTCGCACTTCACACTGATGTTAACACACGGATCACGCTCGGCCTGCGCTCGGACACTCAGACGTTCCCACCTCAGGGACTGGGCACAAGGGAGAGGCGGAAAAACGGAGGCGATCCACCTGTCACCTGCAGGAGCTGAGGGAACGGGACGATGTAAGACACGGAAGTACTTTACTGTCTGGTTCTGCTGTGGCTGTTGGCGGGGCTAAAATAGCACAGATCAGTGATTGGTCAGACAAAAAAGATGGTCGTGACTGAGCTAAAGACTTTCCCCTTTAATGCTCCCTTGAAAGTTTCTGACTCTGATTCCTTCCTTCTCAAGTTCGGGGAATATGCTATAATTTCATCATTAAATGTCTTTTTGATGTTTATTTAATTATTAATGCACAGTAATGTTCTCTCATCACTCATATTTAACTTCATCTTACACACTTGATTGACATAAAACTTGGACTGAATATTAACTGACAAAATGCCTTCACCACCGTGTATGCACACACTATGTATTTAATGTATTTAACACCTTAAGACAAAATGTTCACCTTGACCTACTTTCTATTTTCAGTATTTTCAAACTATTGGTGCCCCAACTCGGGGTTGGAGATATTCAACTGATTTTCTGTATTCCTGCCTCACTCCCAGTATTCCCACCTCAGACTCCAGATTCCTGACCAGTATAAAGTGCTTATGGAACAAGAGGGAATAAATAAACGAATTAATAATTTAAAGGCTTTATACACTATAAACAGGTTTTAAGGCTTGTCACACTGGATCTCCTCCACTTACTCCTCCTCCTCTTTCTTGGCATTGTGCAGTTTGTCAAGTTTTCCTCCAGAGAATCTTTCCCTCTCTGTCATTGATTAATTCCCGCAATGAGACTTCACCGGTGATCAAAATATCAGACGGCGTCAGAGAAAGCCGTAGTAAGTGAAGAGGAAACGCTCTTTCCAGCCCAGACGTCCTCAATCGATCATCACTTAGCTCTCTGTCAGGGTTATTAATCACACCTCCAGCACGGGGAGGAACTCAGAGGAGCCGCTGGAACTCTGGACAAGTCACAGCATGCTGGGCTGTTCGTTTGTTTGTTAGTTTGTTTTATTGTTTGTTTGTTTATTAAAATAGTAAACAATTTCTAAAAAAAATAATAATAAATAACAATACACCACTGGATGGTTATAATGTACCAATAATGTATCTACATCTTTCAGAATAAAATGTATAAAAGTGAGAATGAATTTAATGTAATAAATTAAACAAAAGATTTTGCTTAATTAGGAAATTCTTAAATATTTTATGTATTTATTCACTTTTAGTGAGCATGTTATCCTGCTCCCAGGAATACTGAGAGTGAAGCACGAATACATTATGTATAGAATTCGTTCAAATGTTATTATTACATTGGATTGGAAAAACTTTTTTTTTTGGTTAAAGAAATGAAGGAAATAAATGATTTCATTGCTGGTGTTGTTGTTTTACACACACACACACACACACACACACACACACACACACACACACACACACACACACACACACACGAATGAATAAATAAATAAATAAATAAAATAACTCAAATGACCTGATTCTCCATGTGCTATAGTCAAGAGAAAGATGAGCTGAAGGCTGATATCAAAGCAACCTGGTCTTCAGTAACACCTCAGCAGCATCTCCAGCTGATCGCCTCTATGCCATACCACACTGACGCAGTAATTCATGCTTAAGGAGCCCCGACCAAGACATTGAGCAGATGTCATGAGACATTGAGAAATGAACATACAGTAGTATTTCAGGATAAATCCCTTTTTGATTTATCAAATCAAATATTCAAATATTTAGAAAATCTTAAATTTTGACTTTATGAAGCTGTAATAATTTTCAAAGGCTTGAAATAATTTACATTTAATTTAATGAATCCAGAATATATGAGAGTTTCACTTTTTAAATTGAATACCGAACAGAAAATATTATTTTTCATATTATTCATACTGTATATACACGTATATACAGTGGCTTACAAAAGTATTCAGCCCCCTTGAACTTTTCCACATTTTGTCAAATTACAGCCACAAACATGAATCAATTTTATTGGAATTCCACGTGAAAGACCAACACAAGTGGTGTACACGTGAGAAGTGGAATGAAAATCATACATGATTCCAAACATTTTTTTTTACAAATAAATACCTGAAAAGTGGGGTGTGCGTAATTATTCAGCCCCCTGAGTCAATACTTTGTAGAACCACCTTTTGCTTCAATTACAGCTGCCAGACTTTTAGGGTATGTCTCTACCAGCTTTGCACATCTAGAGACTGAAATCCATGCCTTCTTCTTTGCAAAACAGCTCCAGCTCAGTCAGATTAGATGGACAGCAGTTTTCAGATCTTGCCACAGATTCTCGATTGGATTTAGATCTGGACTTTGACTGGGCCATTCTAACACATAGATATGTTTTATTTTAAACCATTCCATTGTTGCCCTGGCTTTATGTTTAGGGTCATTGTCCTGCTGGAAGGTGAACCTCCGCCCCAGTCTCAAGTCTTTTGCAGACTCCAAGAGGTTTTCTCCATCCATCTTCCCATCAACTCTGACCAGCTTCCCTGTCCCTGCTGAAGAGAAGCACCCCCAGAGCATGATGCTGCCACCACCATATTTGACAGTGGGGATGGCGTGTTCAGAGTGATGTGCAGTGTTAGTTTTCCGCCACACATAGTGTTTTGCATTTTGGCCAAAAAGTTCCATTTTGGTCTCATCTGACCAGAGCACCTTCTTCCACATGACTATGGTTTTCTGTTAACAATGGCTTTCTTCTTGCCACTCTTCCATAAAGGCCAACTTTGTGCAGTGCACGACTAATAGTTGTCCTATGGACAGATTCCCCCATCTGAGCTGTAGATCTCTGCAGCTCGTCCAGAGTCACCATGGGCCTCTTGGCTGCATTTCTGATCAGCGCTCTCCTTGTTCGGCCTGTGAGTTTAGGTGGACGGCTTTGTCTTGGTAGGTTTACAGTTGTGCCATACTCCTTCCATTTCTGAATGATCGCTTGAACAGTGCTCCGTGGGATGTTCAAGGCTTTGGAAATCTTTTTGTTCTTTGGACTTCATGGTGTTGTTGCCCCCAATATTCTCTTAGACAACCTCTGAGGCCGTCACAGAGCAGCTGTATTTGTACTGACATTAGATTACACACAGGTGCACTCTATTTAGTCATTAGCACTCATCAGGCAATGTCTCAGACCAAAGGGGCTGAATAATTACGCACACCCCACTTTGCAGTTATTTATTTGTAAAAAATGTTTGGAATCATGTATGATTTTCGTTCCACTTCTCACGTGTACACCACTTTGTATTGGTATTTCACGTGGAATTCCAATAAAATTGATTCATGTTTGTGGCTGCAAATGTGACAAAATGTGGAAAAGTTCAAGGAAAAGCCGAAAACTTTTGCAAGCCACTGTATATATAAGAATACATGCACCTCCATCCCAGTATGTTGGGCCCTTAATTTGTATTTTGGGGTGTGGATGTGGATGTGGATGTGGCCGGCTGTTTGGCCTCCTGAATCTTCAATAGTTAGACTCTGCTGTTGAGCTCTGTGAAGATCACCATGTTGACCTCCACTGTGAGCTGGGTGGTGAAGGTCTGTACTGTGCTCTCAGCACCATCTTGGCTGAGCTTTATTAACCGCTGTGACTCAAAACACAATCAAAAGCAGGAACCAGAACCAGACTATAAACTCAGATTACACAAGGTAAACATTACTGCTAGAAATCCAAAAGCAACAAGAACTAGACAAGAATACTAAGAGAACACAAAACTTAAATGCAATTTTCAACAAGAATCTCGTGCAACACAACCAGGAAGTAACTAAACGCATAATAACCAGCATAAACATGAGATTTTGTGAGTATTGGTGCATTCTGAGAGTTACAGTATAGACTCTTTATCTCACAAAAAGGAGGAAGATGACATTAATAATGTTCAAGAATGTTACAAATATAATATGAGGATAATGATAATAAGAATTCTAAACATATAAATTATATATATATATAAAAAAGAGGATAGGGAAAAGGAAGAGAAGGAAGTGTGTTGTGAAGAAGTGCAAATGTGACGAACATTTGCAGGTGATGTAGAAGAAGAAAAACAAAACAAAGGAATTAACAATTGTTATTGTTAAAGAAAGAAATTCTAGTTTTAAAAACCTGAACATTGTACATGGCCGAGAGGGAAAAGGTGGAACATTTTGAAAACATATGAAATTTTTTTTTTACTTTGTGTCAGAAAATTATGAATGGACATAATGACGAACTGAATAGAGAGCTGAATTCTATACTGTACATGAGTCCATAAAATAAAAACACCATGACTTTATGACTAAATCTCTATTGCTCTATACATCCCAGATTTCACACACACACACACACACACACACACACACACACACACACACACACACACACACACACAGGTTAACTGTCCTCATTAGCATATTAGTGCTGTTAAAAATCAGGTTGTAGCCAGTTAAAGTTAATTAGTTTCCATGTTGTGGCTTTGAAACGCTCAGGAGCTAATAAAGCTAAATGTCCCGTGTGTTGACATTTTGAGAATGAACATTGTAAAGCAGCAAAATAATAACTTCATCATCTACATTAAAAGCAGAGCTAACCATCATCCTCATCCTCATCTTTGTCCTTCTCTCATGATCACCGTCATAACTAACATCATAAGGTTAACATTCAGGAGATCCGTGTGTGTGTGTGTGTGTGTGTGTGTGTTTGGGTGTTTCAGTAATATGTACTGTATACTAAACAAAGCAGCTGTCATGGTCTACATAATGTCACTGTACATCTTGTACATCTTCTGTGTCAATAACCCAGAGTCTCCTTGTAGAAACAGCTCAAAATAAAACATTTTTAAAAGAATCGTGAGTTCTCCGGTGAAGCCTTAAATAAACTTGTTTTTTTACTTCTAAGTGTGTTTTAGGTAAAAAAAAAAATTCCATTTAAAATCTAGGTTCTGGGTATTCAGATGAAGTAATAATAGTAATAGCAGTACCTAGTGGAGTGATTATGACCTCACATCTACAGTACTGTTAACACACTCGCACACACACTCGCACACGCACACACACACCTACACACACACCTACACACACGCGCTATTAGAAGAAAAAGGTTCCTTAAAAATGGGGTGGGTGGGCGGGGGGGTATTTAAAGTCCTCAATACTAGAACCCTTTCTATAAGGTAAGACATGCTCTATATGAATACTCTATATTGTCTACAGAACCTTCAAATCTGAAAAAAAAAAAAAAAAACGGAACCCTACATCAGACAGAGTTCTTGAAGCAGATTTGGATACCCAAAGAACCTTTAACCTTAAATTAGGTGAAGGACCACATTTGGTTACTTCTGTGGGGCATTGTTGTGTATTTTTTTTTTATTATTATTTGTTGTATTTGTATGTTTGCATTTTTGCAGATTTTATGTTTTTTGTTTATGTAACTTTATTTGTATTTTTTAAAAATATATGTTTCCCAATTATTAGCCTAGAGAGAGCAGCCATATCCACTTTATGTTGTAAAGAATGTATTTATTGTAAGCACAGACACACACACACACACACACACACACACATGAATATATACAGATAAATTAAATAAATGTGCAAAAATACAAAACATACTACTTCTATTACTACTATTGTAATTATTATTAATCATCATCATCCCATGGAAGTTTATTTTTTTTCTCCCAGTATAAGGACATATAATAACTTCACTGACCTTGATTTGCAACATAAAAAAATTACATTAATAATTTGCATGAAATAAAAAACTTTTGTTTCCAAGTATTTTTATTTTATAAATATTTATTATCTTTCCACGTATTTCAATGAGTGTCCTATAAAGGGTTAAGTGTTCTAAACAGCAGAACCTAAAAACAGTGGTTTCCTAGCAGAAAGAGTTTAAAGTTAATATTCAGTTGTAAGTTAGGCTGATTTAGTAATATGCAACTTCTGCTTTGTCATACGGTTTAACAGAGAACCATTAAGGGTTCCTACAGAGACACAATAATAATAATAATAATAATAATAATAATAATAATACATCTTGTGGATAAGCTTCACTTATGGAAGTGCTCTATGTTACAACACTTCAATGCTGAGATTTCTGATTTAAAAAAAAAAAAACTGCTCAAGAGTTTCAGATCCTCTTCCAGAGTGAACTAAAGTTTAGGGTGAAAAAAAAGATAATTCAGATAGAATTTATATTGATGTCATAATAGAAAAAATTTAACAAGATATTCAGAGAGTTGTTAACTATGGATCTGTCATCTTTGGGATTTTTTTTTTTTAATTTTTCAATTAATAATGAAAATCAGCAGAAACTCTTCTTTTTATTTCCAACAACAGTAGCAGCAGTATTTTGTTCCTGTCCTCAGACGTCCTGTCCCCTGCCGTGTGTTTTGTTCTTTATGACGACAGCATGTGACTCAACCTGAAATGAGACCCTCGCAGGAGCGCACAACCTCTGTTCACATTTGCTTTGTTCGGAAATCTCATTTTCAGAGAGGTGTAAAGTGTCAGGTGTGAGGATGAAGCAGTCCTGCGGGCGCTGTAGCTTCACTTCACCTGTCCAAATCAATAACGCCGCCTGATTAGGACAGGAAAAAGTTCCCCGACCTTCCGTCCTGGAAAAGGAAGCCGAGCGGACATTAATGAGCGTTCAGAAGGATTTATTCTGAGCCTCGGTGCTAAAAGTAGACGTTGATGGTTGCAATAAATAACAGAGGTGAGGTGATTATGGCGCGTGTGTTACCTTTAATAGTGCTCATTAAGACGGCTTCTTCATCTGCGGTGTGGAGAGATGAGAGCAATGACGACGTTCCTTCATCTACTCAGGGAACAAGGTTAGTTACGGTGAGAAGCTCGAACATGAAAATGAAGATGACATCAAACGTGTGAACAAATGGATCTGTTCAGCACTAATTAGACGAGTGTTTAACTTCTAAAATAAAAAATAAATAAAATATCTAAGCAAAGTAGTAAATTATAGAATATGACACATTCGGAAAACTATGTTTTTGAAGAGATCAGTTAATGTAAAGACAGGCTATTTTAATTAAATATTTATTACTTTCTATTATAGATAATTATTTTATTTAGTAAAAAAAACATAATGTATAATTCATTTCAAATTTGCTATAATCTTATCTTTAAATGTTTTATGTAATACACTTGCTCTATTACAAAATCAGGAAGAAAAATGCAATAATATAACTGGAAGCTACTGTAATAATAGAAAGTGTTTAACATTTAGCTTCTTGGTACTTTCTAACAAGGGTTTTTAAAGTTCTTATTTGTTTCTTGCATTGAAAATCATCCCGATAAGTTTCAAAACTATAGGTTTTCAACAGAAAGTGTTTAATTTTTTATTCATTTATTTACTTACTTTTGGAAGCTGTAAGGTTACCATCCATGTTTTAAGGGCTCTAATGTTACATATGGACATTTGTTCACAAACTCTTTACTGGTTCCACCCACAGGAACAATGAAAGAACCTTTAACTGTTTAATATTAAATTTTTTCTTTCCCCCCCAAACCCTACACTTCTATAAAACAAGGCATCTTAATATATGCTTATCGATGTCCTGGATAAATAAGGGCTCTTGCTTTTTAGATATAGGGATAAAGGAACACTCAGGATAGAGAGACCCTGCTAAATTTTTTTCAGTCTTTTTTTTTTTTTTTGTAAAAAGTAGATTAGGAAAAAATGTTCACTGTATTAATAAGGGTTCTTGTGTTAAGAAGAAAAAGAGGAATCCACTTGGAAATGGTTCTGAAAGGCAAAACCCTCTGTTGTTGGGTTCTATGTAAAACTGAAGGGTTCTTCATTCATTCATCTTCTATACCGCTTTATCCTGTATTTAGGGTCGCGGGGACCTGGAGCCTATCCCAGGAGACTCAGGGCACGAGGCAGGGTATACCCTGGACAGCGTGCCAATCAATTAAACGTTCTTACATTTTTACATTCCAAATAAGGTTTTACTCTGAACAATTTATTATTCAATTCTACATAAATTCTTCGAGTTAAAAAAAAAAGGGAAAAAAATAATGACATTTGTCGGTTTTTGTTTCATACATTTTTTTTTATTTTCTCCTAATTTACCAATTTTCCTCTGAATGTATGAATTCCAAATTTCTAATTCCACATTAAAGATGTTTTTTTAGGGTTCCTAAATGTTCTTACATGTAAAAGCAAGAGTTTTACTTGATTTTATTTTTAAGGTTCTACATACAGTAGATGTACAGTAATTTGCAAAAGTCGCTTAGGTTTTATTGAGTGTGCTGGAGAATATACAGTAAGTTCTTCTGGTACCGTTGTCACTCTCGCTCATTTCTATTTTCATGCAAAACCCAGTAGTATGGACTAGATTTTTTTCCCATCTGAAATCCAGTCTGACATGTAATATTTTGCTTTCTTTACAGGCTTGCAAATATTCTTCTGTAATGTTATGTATTTTATAATTGTTATGTTTGGAAATAGTGAATGGTTTTGTACATAATGCAGGCATAATTAACATATAATAACATTTGTACTAAAGATCATATGGTGCCTACGATAAGACTTTTGCACAGAAGTGGATCTTTTTAGGATTCTTCAAAATGGTTCTCCATTTGTGTCTATTTATACGATTGTATAGAAATTTCTTAAAGCATCTCCAAAACTGGTGTTCAGTTTATCCAATATTTGGAGTATGTTAATATTAACTATTACCATTTAAAGTTTTATATCCCAGAGGAAGCTGCTATTTGTTGTTGCTGTTGTTATTGTTGTGTCTTTGTTTTCATTACTATAGTAATATTTGTATAATTATGCTGTAATTCTTTTGTTATTATTTACAAACAATAAAATCTAATTTCTCATTAAATAAAAGCAGAATTGTTATTAACATTTCTCTGTTATTAAATGTAAACATCTAATTTAATTAACACAATTTTAACACAAAGATAGCACATTAATTAATGATTAAAGTAATTAAGTAAGTTAGTAATTAATTAGTTAATTCCACAAAACACACTATCACGGGTTTAAATGAATTACCTCTGAGCATTTTTTTTCTATCTAACTAAAGACAGACAAAAGCTTTTTGCTCACATTTTAGCAGCAATTAATTCACAATAGAGGAACGTAAAGTGTAACACACAGACACGGCCTTCCACCGATTAAGCAGGATTAAATTAAAAAAGCTAATTACAAAGGCTACATTCCTACACACTGTTCTATTATGTAGCTAATTGTTTTGTGTGTGTGTGTGTGTGTGTGTGTGTGTGTGTGTGTGTGTACAGTATGTGTGTGTGTGTGTGTGTGTATGGCCTTGTGTTTCCTACAGACAATTATAAACAGTGCACTTGTGGAAGTATCAGCTGACACACAGGATATTTATTTATCGCGAGTGTGGAATATGGCGAGGTGAAAAACGATGACCTCACCACTCCATTCAGAGAAATTTACCCAGATGTCATCGTTCGGATGAAAATAAAACACGTCAAGTTAAAGCTCTGAGTCTTCTGACAGCGAGGACGCCGCTGTCGCTTCCTGTTTGGGTTTCTGAGCATCTAAACCGTTTGACAGTCAGTAAAACAACAAACAATAAACCAGAGAGAGTGGACATTTATTGATGTTTTCAGACACAACAGGAATTATTTCAGGTTTTTAGTAAAGATGTGCCTAAATGCTTGTGCAAACCAACCATTTTTGGAGGATTTATAAAAGTTTTATAAATGCACATTTCCTTTATATCCAAATGTCTACGTTAATGAACTTCATCACCTGTGATTTACAAAGAGCGCTGAGAGCACAGGTGATTTGTATGCGTGACGCCCACAAAAGTCCATAAAAGGTAAAGAGCAAAGACAGCTGGGAGCAAGAAATGAGTAAAGCCTAATAAACTTAAGTTGAAGTTATGTCAGCTCAAAATAAAATAAATAAATAAATAAATGAATTTTTTTCTTTGTGTTAGCTTTCTTTTTTAATAAGTAAAAAAGTATTATTTTTAACATCCATGAAATAAAGGGACTGCTTTCCATTACATGTTCTTAATGAATGTTCATTGCCTCCTTTTTCCCTCTTTCAAAGGTAACAAAACTAAATATGCACCTTGTCCTTTTTTGATACCAAATGATAAATTGCAAAGGGTTAAAGTTATAGCTTTTTCTCTGACTGTTTCAAAGTGTTTACACTGGAGAATCCTTCCATAAATGGCATGTAAACATCTCCTTACTTCAGAAACAACAAAATCAACAATTATACACATTTCAATTCTGCTTATGCAAATTGTTCAGCCTACACATCCCTGTGAATGTGAGAATTTGTTCAGAAATTGTTCAGCCTACACATCCCTGTGAATGTGCTTTTTTACTATAAAGATAATAAAGAACGTCTCGGGTTACTTTGCTGTAACCCTGTTCCCTGAAAAGGCGGGAACGAGATGCTGCGTGAAAACGCTATGGGAACATCTGGTCATGTTGCCGGTTGTGAAGCATGTGTGTATCAAACACACCAAATTTTGGCTTATATAACCTCTGTTGGGTGACGTCATCTGATGAGACGCACCTGCAGGTTATAAATAGGGGTGAACCGGAAACATTCCTCAGATTGATTTGTCGGAATGGAAGTCCGGTCACGTAGGCAGTGCGGTATTGGGACGCAGCATCTCGTTTCTGCCTTTTCAGGGAACAGGGTTACAGCAAAGTAACCCGAGACGTTCCCTTTCAAAGGCTACACTCGATGCTGCATGAAAATGCTATGGGAACAAGAGTACCAACGTCACCGCACTGCAAGTGTCTGGACCCCCAAGGTTGTGTAGCGTGTGCGCACAAGGCCGAGAAGGTCTCAGAAGTATGTCTGGGCAGCTGACTCGAGGACCCGTGAGCCCGGAGTAGCATGAACATCCAGACTAAAATCTAACAAATGTGTGCGGAGAGGGCATAAGCTCTTTGAAGGTTCCAAAGCTCGGGCCGGGGATGAAATATCGTCCCCTGCGCCCGAGACAGAAGATCCCACCTCATTGGAATCACCCATGGTGAACCGTTGAAGAGGGATACTAGATCCAGAGTCAGAGAGTAGCAAAGGGGACATTTGCTGATCTTGCGAGGGAAAGAGGTCCACCTCTGCTACATGAAATCTCTCCCAGATTGACTGACTACTTCAGGGTGGGGTTTCCATTCCCCGTGTGTCAGAGATTGACTGGACAGTACAACTGCTCTCACATTCATATGCCCTGGAATGTGAATCACCTTGAGGGAGAGGAACCTGGTGCGCTAGCTATTTAGCGGCGCGAGTACAGTCCACCCTGGCGATTAATATATGAGACTGACATAGTGTTGTCCCCCCGCACTAGGACATGGTAGCCTCTCAACTGCTGGAGGAAGTGCTTTAGGGCCAGAAATGGAGCCATAATTTCGAGGCAATTGATGTGCCGCGCGAGAAGAAGGCCTCTCCAGCTCCCTTGGGCTGGTTAGCATCTGCAACGACAAGATGAACTTAGAGTGGGACCCAGAGTCAGAAACCGGGCTCTGAACCACATAGGAAGGGTACGAAGCACCTGGCGCGTAACCCTTATTGGGGATTGGCCCTGGAATGAAATCCCCTGTCTTACCTACAACTGAAATGCTGTCATGTGCAGAAGGCCCAAAGATGTCACCGTGGATACAGCTTCCATGAGAGCTAAGATCTCTGAAAATGATGGTCACTTTCTGGTCTAGCTTGATTTCCTTGAGGGTGTTGAGAATGGATTCGACACGAGCGGGAGACAACTGTGCCCGCTTACGATCGAATCCCATGTGACACCCAAATGCTCAGAACAGGAAAGAGCATGCTTTCTGGGTTGGGTCTTAATCCTCAAAAACAAAGATGAGCTAGGACGACATGTTGATGTCGAAGCGCTAGCTAACGAGACTGGGCCAGCCAGTCATCTATGTAATTCAAATACGGATGCCCTGGAGTCATAAGAGCCAGAACTACATCCATGCATTTTGTATATGTGCGGATGAGAGAGCTAGAGCAAATGGAAGGACGAAAGCGAACCTCAGGAACCTCCTGTGTTGTGGCAATATTTCTATATGAAAGTAAGCGTCCTTCAATCGATTGTCACAAATAAATCGCTTGGTAGGATTTGAGAGCAATCACTTTGACAGTCAACATTTTGAAGCTATATTTATTCATTTTAGATAGCGGTACAGCCCGTAAATCTAAAATTGGACGCAGCCCCCCATTCCTCTTGGGAGCCAAAAAATACCGACTGTAGTAGCCTGACTCACTGTCTGGTAGGGGAACATGTTCCATGCCCCATTCCCAGCAACTTCTGTCAGCAGATGTGCACTTTCCGGTTTCATGGAAGTGGAGACCACGCCATTGAAACGCGGAGGGCGATGTGAGAACTGAATCCTGTAGTTTCTCTCTACAGCACTTAGTCCCCAAGGAGATATACTTGGCAGTAGCTTCCATGCTGCCAGGTTCTCAGAAAGGGCAAAAGTCTCGGTGGCTTGATTAAACGGGGGAGATGTTAGATATTCGGCATCCTGAAGCATGGCAGGAAAGAACCGAAGAACTAACACTTTATTGGAGACTAGTGTTGCCCGAAACACCAGTGGTGGCGGAGCAAAACACCGACCTCCTGGGGGTGTCAGGGAGAACACTTCATTCTTGAAAGGAATTCTGCGTGCGTCTCCCCATTGGGGGGGGGGGCACCCCCATGCTCCTGGGCATATGAACCTCAGGGCTTCTTTATAAAGAAGACAATATGCCAGTCTGACCTGGCGGATTGTGAGGCGCGTCGCACATCAATATTTACGAGGGGGTGGGCGGCTCAAGAACACTCTGCTTGTGTTTCATGCCTCGCAAGAGTCAGACCCGGTCGAGACATGACCGAGTTAACGATATCGCCAAACAGGCCGGAAGGCGAGAAAGGGGCATCAAGGAGGAATGTCACGATCCTTATCCTTGATGTGGCTGAGATTCAGCCACAAGTGCCTCCCCGCGAAAACCATTGCAACCATAAAACGGCCGATAACACGAGCCGCCTGCTAGTTGCACGTAGAGACAAGCCTGTGGCCCGGTGTAATTCCAATACGCCCTATCTGAAGAGCCCCGCCAGTGCTCAAGTCTATCAGCACTTCAGCCTGGTAGGCCCACAAAACTGCCATGGTGTGCAAAGGAGCACCAACCTGACCTGCTGCCTGAAAAGCTATTCCCTCCAGTGAAGATGAAAGTCTACACAGCATGAAAGGAAGTATTACTGTAGCTTTTCAGGAAGGATGATGTCCCAGGAGAGAGATAGCCTGGAAGCGTCTCTTCTATCTGGGCGTCATCATATAAACCCGCACTTCCACATCAACTATATTTAAATAAATAAATAAGTTGATGGCAGGAAAACACGGGATTAATACCGCTTACTCCATGAAAGGGTTTACTTATATAAAAAATAAAGCACTTTAATCAAAACAGTAAAGTGTAGAGATCGCCCTCCGATGGAGTATCACACGGAGGGACATCTCGTTTAAAACTCTGCCATATCGGTGAGTTAAACACTTCTTATTTTGCTGGTTTAAACACAGACATGCTCAACACAACTAGGTGAAGACAAAGAATCTTAGGAATGTTTCCTGTTCACCCCATTTATAACCTGCAGGTGTGTCTCATCAGATGGCGTCACCCGACCGAGGTTATACAGTATAAGCCAAAATTTGGCATGTTTGATACACACATGCTTCAAAACCAGCAACATGACAAGATGTTCCCATAGCGTTTTCACTCAGCATTGAGTATAGCCTTTGAAAGGGAACTGTATAATGTACAAACAGCCAATTCATTAATAATGTAATGGATGATTCAAGATTCAAGATTCAAGATTCTTTATTTGTCACATGCATAGTTATACAAGTACAACACGCAGTGAAATGTATCCTGAACCGCTCCTACTTTGTGCAAATAACAAGAAACAAAAGAAATAATCTATAAATAGAAATAAAAAAAATAAAAAAAAATAAAAAAAATAAACAAATAAATAAAAAAAAGGTGCAAATGTAAACATAATAATAAAATGTGTAACTGAGCAGGATAAAGATGTTAGTGCAAGTGATGCTTACAGTCCAGACTAAAGTGCAGTGTGCAGTGTGGAATGTCAGCACAGCAGTGTGTGGGTGAACTGTTACCAGTCTTATGAACGGGAGAGTGGCCCATCATGGTTGAGGAGTCTAATCGCCTGTGGATAAAAACTCCTCCTGAGTCTCTCCGTTTTGGCCATAATGACCCGGAACCTTCTGCCTGAATGCAGAAGTTTGAACAGTCCGTTATTGGGGTGCGACAAGTCCTTAATGATACGAGCTGCCCTGGTTTTACATCTCCTGGTGTAGATGTCCTGCATGGAGGGGAGAGTTAACCTGCAGCAGCGTTCAGCTGCCCGGATCACTCTCTGGAGGGCTTTCCTGTCCTGTACACAGCTGTTCCCAAACCAGGATGAAATGTTCTGTGTTAGGATGCTCTCAACAGCACCCGAGTAGAAAGCCTTAAGGACAGCAGGGGAAACCCCAAACTTCCTCAACTGCCTCAGGTGGTACAGACGCTGCTTTGCCCTTTTCGTCTGAGCACAGATATGCTCAGTCCAAGTCAGATCCTCGGAGATGTGGACGCCCAAGTACTTGAAGCTGCTCACTCTCTCCACTGGAGCTCCATTGATGATGAGGGGTTTGTGGTCCAGTTGTCCCCTTCTGAAGTCCACCACCAGCTCCTTCGTCTTACTGACGTTCAGTCGGAGGCAGTTTTCTTCACACCATAGTGCCAGGTTCTCCACTTCATCTATGTAGGCCGACTCATCGTTGTTGGAGATGAAGCCCAGCACCACCGTATCGTCAGCAAACTTAACGATGGTGTTGGAGTGAGTGCATTAATATAAACCTAAGATTTGTAGCTGCACTACTTTAAGGAATTTAAGCAACACCTTCTAAAGCAGTCAGAATCAGATTACAAGAGCTGTATGAATTATGAATCGTAGCTGCTCCTTGGGTTTTGCCTCCTCCTTTGCCGTCTGTTTACTGCTGGATTTTAGAACAAGCATCAAAGCAGCACTCACACACTGAGACTTAAAAAATAATTTCTATTTTTAAATAATTCTTTGGAGGTGGGGGACATTTGTCTTTGGTAATAAAATACAGCCAATAATTGTACACATATTATGCAATATCACTTTTTAAACATGCTAAGACAATCAGATGGGTCTCCAGTGTGCTTATACAAACAAACAAACAAACAAACAAACAAAAAAAAACAAAACAAAAAAAAAAAAAACATTTCCTTTCTTTTTGTTCTTTTGTATTGTCCTAGGCTTAAATGAGCCAATTAGATTTTCTCTCTAATGTGACTTCATATAACAAGCGTCCCTCCCTCACCTTGTTGCTCAGCTCTCCTCTTCTCTGGACGGGCGTGGCTCAGCAGTAGCTCATTACATAGCCACTGAAACAGCTCATCGGGAGGAGAAGTGAAACAGAGTGTGAGGTATGAAAATTATATGGACAAAAGTATTTGACCAAACCTGCAGTGACATTGTATTTAAATACACACACTTCAGTATGGATTCAGTCCCACTTCTGCAGCTCTAACAGCTTCCACTCTCCCTGGAAGGCCGTCCACAATATGTTGGAGTGTTTAGGTGGGTATTCATGTCCATTAATTCTGTAGAGTGTTTATGAGGTCAGACACTGATATTGGACAAGAAAGTCTGGCTCTCTGTTCTCTGTTCCATTTCATCCCAAAGATGCTCTATGGGGTTGAGGTCAGGGAAGTGTGTTCGGGTCGGTTGAGTTCTTCCACTCATCCGAACTCATCAAACCATGTCTTTATAGTCCTTGCTTTGTGCACAGGAGCTCAGTCATATTGGAATAGAAAATGGTCTTCCCCAACCTGTTACCACAAAGTTGGAAGCATAGCATTGTCCAAGATGTCTTGGTGTCCTGAAGCATTAAGATTGTCCTTCACTAATGGGGATAAGGGGCCCATTGAATTCAATAATTAACAAGTTTGGACAAATACATTTGTCAATATAGTATATATTATCTGTGGCATTAACAAAAACATCTCCGGGATCTGTGTTAATAAATAAACATGATAAAATTGTTAGATTCCTAGATTGCTGGATTAATCACTGACTCCTCACACCTCTATTTTAAGCCTCTCATCCTTGATAATGAGAAATCACTCGACAACCGGACATCAAGCGCTTCTCACCCATGCTCCAACTCCGTGTAGATCACACAGCTGCAGCCTTAAGGGATCTGGCATGGCAAAGGGATATTTTAGTTCCTTACCCGTGTTTCACCCTGCCGGGATTCACCTCTGCTAATTAATTATCGGCTGATGTGGCTGACACCCAATAAGAATATTAGAAAAGTCATTAAAAACAGCGTCTCATATACAGCTGGAACTGAAGAGCTCCAAAAGTCCAGTGGGACTGTTTCGATGCACTAAAAGTGTTTTGTTCAAGAAATTTAATTGCACCATCCATGCTGGTGTTCCTGTGAGGATTCCAGTATAATGACTCTGTTCTGACACGGAATTAAAAGGGACAGATTTTCCTTTCCCTCTGAGCTGAGATAAATCTTCTGTAAAGGAACAAAATCAACAACAAGCTTTACATTACATCCAACTGTGTTTCTATTTTTTATTTACAGATTTGTTACATTTAAAGGTGCAGTGCATATTTCACTTTCAAAACAGTTTTGCAAACTTTAGCAAATGTTTACACAGGCTGGAAGATATGTGTTTGTACAGTACACAGCCATGGCTCTGTAATAAAGGAAACAAACAAAGTGGTGCACACAGTACAACATGACACCACTCCAGGCAATCAGCACCAGGATAGTGGATTCACGCTCATGCATAGGAGAGGGGGAACAGAACGGTAGGGACGATGGGTGAAGGGAAATGAAACAGCTGAATTGAAGAAGGTCTGAGGAGCAATACATTTAACAAGATGTTAAAAGAACATGCAAGAGAGATGTTAGCAACTGGGAGGTGTTTCAGTGATGGAGAGACCTCAGAGGGATGAAAGACAAGAACAATCTGAGGTTGCTCTAGTAAGAATAGATTTACTGTTTTGCCAGATGTTTCTTTTGCTCAGATAGCCCAGATGTTAGTGCCACGGCCTTGTCAATGTTCCTCAATGTATGAATTGTGGGGTGGGGCAGAGCTTCTGAAGGAGTTTAGTTTAGTTTAGTTTAGTTAAATAGCACATTTAAAAAACAACCATGGTTGACCAAAGTGCTTTACAATGCCAAAAAAAAGATTACACACAATCAATCAATACATTAAAAGTTGTCAAAATGTCTCAAAAACTCAACTCAATAAAAAATAAAAGCCAAAGAATATAAGTGTGTCTTAAGTAATGACTTAAAAATTTCAACACTCTGAGCAGATCTTATGTGAGCAGGTAAATCGTTCCCTTTCAAAAGCTACACTTGATGCTGCATGAAAACGCTATGGGAACACCTTTTCATGTTGCTGGTTGTGAAGCATGTGTGTATCAAACACGCCAAATTTTGGCTTACTGTATATAACCTCAGTCAGGTGACGTCATCTAATGAGACGCACCTGTAGATTATAAATAGGAGTAAACATTCCTCAAATCTTTTTGCCTTCAGACCGCATTGTGCGCGTGTGTAAACAATTAAGTCAAAAGCAAATTAAAAGCAAAGAAAAAGTGTTTAACTCACCGATATAATGGCAGAGTTTAAAGCGAGATGTCCCCCCCTCTTGTGAAAATTTCCTTTCGGAGGGCGATCTTCACACTTTTTGCTTTGAGTGTTTGGGTGAAAAGCATGCTCTCTTTGGGCTTTGACTGTGGACTGTGAACACTGTGATCTTCTTCCCATGAAAGTGCTTTGCGCGCGCCTTGCATGAACCACAAGCTGCGCTGCACTCCTGGGGTTCACAAGCCGATCTGGCTGAAGCGCGAGAGACGGACTCTCCTCTCCTTTCTCTCGCCCTCACTTCCGATGGGAAAGTCTCTCCTTCCATTTCACAAGCGCGCTCCGGTGCTTCTCGTGAGTGTGTAGTAGAGACTCGTTCTCTTGCATCTTTGGAAATGGAAGTAGCTACCTCAGAATGCTCCTCTAAGGAAGATAGAGAGTATGAGGAGCTGCTTGAAGGTATAACGCGTGCAGTCGAGTGGCTGCACATTGATTGACCGCAGGAGCAAGCCTTCCCCAAACGTTCAAAATTAGACGACAGATTCCTGTCGGGTGGCCAGGAGATGGAGCCACAACGCCGCTTTCTCCCCTTTTTTTGACGACCTCCACAACGAATTAACTCGTTCTTGGAGCAAGCCTTATTCATCCCGTATTTTTGTACCATCGACTTCGTTTTATGCGAATATCGTTGATGCAAATGCACGAGGTTATATGATGATGCCCCAGATAGAAGAGACATCTTCTCTCTCCTGGGACATCATCCTCACTAAAGAAGCCAACACTTCCCTCCAAGCCGTGTATAACTTCTTCTACCCTGGTAGGAAAGGCATTCCAAGCAGCAGGTCAGGACGGCGCTTCTTTGCACACCATGGCAGTCTTGCAGGCGTACCAGGCTGATCTGCTAAAGGATTTGAGCACGCTTCCCTTACCGGCTGGGGTGCGGTCTTGGACGGCTGTCCAGCGCAAGGGAGCTGGAGAGGCCATCTTCTCGCATGGCACATCAATTGCCTCTATTTTTGGCCCTACAGCACTTCCTCCAGCAGTTGAGAGGCTACTGTGTTCTAGTGCGGGTGGACAACACATTGGTAGTTTCCTACATAAATCGCTAAGGCGGACTGCGCTTGTGCCACTTGAACAAGCTTGGCACCAGGTTCTGCTCTGGGCACAGGACAAGTTCCTGTCCCTCAGGGCGATTTCCCTTCCGGGGCACATGAATGTGGGAGCAGACTTACTGTCCAGACAAGCTGTGACACACAGGGAATGGAGGCTCCATCCCGAAGTAGTCAGTCAGATCTGGGAAAGATTCTTTGCTGCAGAGGTGGACCTCTTTGCCTCCCAAGAGACAGCACAATGTTCCCTCTACTACTCTCTGACTCGTCCAGCTCCCCTGGGTCTGGACGCAATGGCCCAGCCAGCGTGGCCCAAATTACGCCTTTAGGCGTTTCCTCCGATAGCTCTGCTCCCGGGAGTCCTGGCGAGGGTCTGTCAACAGCGCTTGCACCTCTTATTGATAGCGTTCTGTTGGCCGACCAGAGTGTGGTTCTCGGACCTAATATCTCTCCTCTACTGCTCACCATGGGTGATTCCAGTGAGGAGGGATGTTCTGTCTCAGGCGCAGGGGACAATATTTCATCCCCGGCCCGAGCTTTGGAACCTTCACATTTGGCCCCTGAACGGAACCAACTACGTCAAGCTGGTCTTCCAGCCAACGTAATTGCCACCATCCTAAGTGCTAGGGCTCCCTCCAATTTCAATGTATTTGAAAGTTGGTGCATGACGAAGCAGGTAGACCCAGTCCACTGCCGAATTGCTTCAGTTTCTGCAGGAAAAGTTGTCCTGGGGCTTGTGCCCTAGTACTCTCAGGACATACGTAGCCACTATTTGAGCCTGCCACGTTCTGATTGATGGGGTTACTGTCAGAAAGCACCCTTTAGTTGCCCGTTCCATTCGTGGAGCTAAACAGTTGAGGCCAACCACTAGAGCCACTGTCCCTTCATGGGATTTATCTATCATGCTCGAAGGTCTAATTGACACCCCTTTCGAACCATGCTTACGACCATTACCTCTCTTAAGAGGATTGGAGATCTGCACACCTTGTCAGTCTCCCCATCCTGCCTAAGCTTTGCCCCTGGGCTAGTCAAGGCCATTTTGCATACTCACCAGAACTATCTTCCGAATGTTCCATTCTCAACCATGCACCCTGTTGTTCTTGAAGCCTTCTGTCCTCCGCCTTTTATAGTTTTTTTTTTATAGAGGAAATTTTCCATTACCTGTTCCCTGCTCTCGCTACAAAGCACAATGTCATCTGCAAACATCATAGACCATGGAGACTCCTGTCTAACTTCATCTGTCATCCTGTCCATCACTAGAGCAAACAAAAAGGGGCTTAGAGCCGATCCTTGATGCAGACCCACCTCCACCTTAAACTCTTCTGTCACACCTGCAGCACATCTCACCACTGTCTTACAACTCTCATACATGTCCTGCACCACTCTAACATACTTCTCTGCCACTCCAGACTTCCTCATACAACACCACAGCTCCTCTCTCGGCACCCTGTCGTACGCTTTCTCTAAATCTACAAAGACACAATGCAACTCTTTATTACCTTCTTTGTACTTCTCCATCAGCATCCTCAAAGCAAATACTGCATCTGATGTACTCTTTCTAGGCATAAAACCATATTGCTGCTCACAAATTCTCACCTCTGCCCTTAACCTAGCTTCCACTACTCTTTCCCACAGCTTCATTGTATGGCTCATTAGCTTTATACCTCTGTAATTGCCACAGCTCTGCACATCTCCCTTGTTCTTAAAAATCGGCACCAATACACTTCTCCTCCATTCCTCTGGAATCCTCTCACTCTCCAAGATCTCGTTAAACAAACTAGTCAGAAACTCTACTGCCACCTCTCCTAAGCACTTCCATACCTCCACAGGTATGTCATCAGGACCAACAGTCTTTCCACTCTTCATCCTCTTCAACGCCCTTCTCACCTCACTTTTACTAATATTTGCTACTTCCTGCTCCACAACAGTCACCTCTTCTACTCTTTGTTCTCTTTCGTTTTCCTCATTCATCAACTCCTCAAAGTACTCCTTCCATCTTTCCATCACCCTCCTGGCATCTGTCAGTACATTTCCATCTCTATCTTTAATCACTCTAACCTGTTGCACATCCTTCCCATCTCTATCTCTTTGCCTCGCCAACCTGTACAGATCCACCTCTCCCTCCTTACTGTCCAGCCTAGCATACAAGTCCTCATATGCTCTTTGTTTGGCCTTTGCCACTTCTACCTTCACCTTACGGTGCATCTCCCTGTACTCCCGTCTACTCTCTTCAGTCCTCTCAGAGTCCCACTTCTTCCTATCTAGCCTCTTTCCCTGTATACACTCCTGGACTTCCTCATTCCACCACCAAGTCTCCTTGTCTCCTTTTCCCTTACCTGATGATACACCAAGTATCCTCTTACCTGTCTCCCTGATCACATTGGCTGTATTTGTCCAGTCAACTGAAAGCACCTCCTGACCACCCATAGCTTGTCTCAACTCCTCCCTAAAGACTACACAACATTCTTCCTTTCTCAGCTTCCACCACTTTGTCCTCTGCTCTGCCTTTGTCCTCTTCACCTTCCTCAACACCAGGGTTATTTTACACACCACCATTCTGTGTTGTCTGGCTACACTCTCCCCTACCAACACTTTGCAGTCACTAATCTCTTTCAGATTACAACGTCGACACAAGATGTAGTCCACCTGAGTGCTTCTGCCTCCGCTCTTATATGTCACCCTATGTTCCTGCCTCTTCTGGAAGAAAGTATTTACTACTGCCATTTCCATCCTCTTTGCAAAGTCCACCACCATCTGTCCTTCTACATTGGTGTCCTGAAGACCAAACCTGCCCATCACATTTTCATCACCTCTGTTCCCTTCCCCAACATGTCCATTGAAGTCTGCACCAATCACCACTCTCTCACCTCTGAGGATGCTCTGCATGACTTCATCTAACTCACTCCAGAATTTCTCCTTCTATTCTAACACACATCCTACCTGTGGAGCATAACCACTAACAACATTGAAGATCACACCATCAATTTCCAGCTTCAGACGCATCACCCTATCTGATACTCTCTTCACCTCTAGAACATTCCTAACAAACTCCTCTTTCAGAATAACTCCTACTCCATTTCTTTTCCTATCCACACCATGGTAAAACAACTTAAACCCTGATCCTAAGCTTCTAGCTTTGCTACCTTTCCACCTGGTCTCCTGGACACACAGTATATCTACCTTCCTCCACTGCATCATATCAACCAACTCTGTTCCCTTCCCTGTCATGGTCCCAACATTCAAGGTCCCTACTTTCACTCCTAAACTCTTGCCTTTCCTCTTTTTTATTTTATTTTTTTTTATTTTATAGAACTTTATTAATCCCAGAGGGAAATTGCTCAATTTTCACATATCCCAATTAGGAAACTGGGGTCAGAGTGCAGGGTCAGCCAGCTTATGGAGCAGCGCCCCTGGAGCAGATAGGGTTAAGGGCCTTGCTCAAGGGCTCAACAGTGGCAACTTGGCGATGCTGGGGTTCGAACCCCCGACCTTCCGATCAGTAACCCAGTAACCCACAGCCTTAACCGACTGAGCCACCACTGCCCTGCTCTTCTCTCTCTGCTTTCGAACACGCCTTCCTCCTCTCCTTCTTCGACCAACAGTAGCCCAATTTCCACCGGCACCCTGTAAGTCAACAGCACCAGTGGCGGTCGTTGTTAACCCGGGCCGCGACCGATCCGGTATGGAAATGATATTTCTGATTCGCATCATTGATTTGGCAAATGTTTTACGTCGGATGCCCTTCCTGACACAACCCTATGCATTTATCCAGACTTGGGACTGGCACAAGAAGACACTGGATTGCGCCCCCCCATGGTTGCATTATTACGGGATATCTCTTGCTCGACCTTTAATCAGCAGCTAATGCTTAGTCTGGTTCTTTCCAACACGACTTGCTTTGCTACCAAAAAAAAAAGATATATTTTATAGTCTGTAATATTCTTCGGACCTCACAGCATTTGTTTTAGGCGAAAAATCCCAATTGCACTGCGTTGTTGTCAATCAGTGTCAAGCAGTACACAATAAACGCCTTCAGCATCTCAACAAAACCTGTCGTTTGGTGTTATTCTGCAGAATATAAAACTCCCTTCAGGCCTTCTTGTCTAATTCAACTATCTGTGACATGTTTTGCTATAAAAATTCATAGGAATGTCACCTGAGCCTTGACTGTTATAGAATGAGATTTACACACGACAACGCTGTCGAGGTCTGGATTCTGATTGGTCATAATCTGTTGATTCATTTAGTAGCATTTCCTAAAATCCTGTTGTTGTTGTTGTTGTTGTTGTGTTTTACAGACAGATTGAACACGCATGAACACTGATATGGTGAAGATCTCTTTAAAAAAGTGTTTATTTAATGCTTAATGAAGCGGTCTCCAGTTTAGGTCAATATTAAATGTGAACACAAAATAATAGAAAGTACAGGAAGTCTTTATTTAGTTAAATGTAATAATTACAGTTGTAGAGTATTTACTATAGTTACACTTGAACAGTGTTGGGTGTAACGCATTACAAAGTAACACGCTAGAGTACTCTGATTTCTTTTTTGATGCAATGAGTAATCTAACACGTTAGCTCCACCATTTAAGTACTCAGTTATTCAATTATATTTTCAAAACTGTAATCATTTTATTATTATTCATTTTATGTTATTCAGACAATTTATATAATCCGTGAGCAAGACAACACTGATTTCATTAGTGTGTGTGTGTGTGTGTGTGTGTGTGTGTGTGTGTGTGTGTGTGTGTGTGTGTGTCCGCATAGTTGAGATAGGGGTATTAGTAGATTATAGGGTATTAACAGTTTATGGGCCAAACTGATGATGGTAGAATAATTATAAAGGTCTTGACTAAAACAACATGCATGAGGAATCACAAAGGAGTTTTCATTTTCTGCAATACAATGGAAAAGTCCTCAAACCAGTTATTTTATCTTTTTATCTTTCTTACTTTTACTTTTTTACTTTTAAGTAACGCTGTAATGTAACTGATTACTTTTTAAAGATAGTAATTTGTAATGTAATTAGTAACGTCCCCCAACACTGCACTTGAGGGCATGCTGTTACTTGAAAATAATCAACTTTGGTGTCTAAAGTGGGACCTCATTTGTTTATTTATTTATTTATTTATCTATTTATTTATTTATTTATTTACTTATTAGCAGGGAATAATTTCTACTTTTTTTCACTTACTTTTATTTAATGTTTAGAATTTTCATGTAGAATGTTTCCTGATCATGATTTTACTTTTATACTGTAGATATCCAGTCTATGTGTAAAAGTTAGTGCTCCATCTTTTGATTTTTTTTGTTTTGTGTAAAAACTTAATAAAAATCATCTGATAATAGTGGGTCTTACTATTAAGAAAATACAACATCAGACAAACAACATATACCTTTCTTTCACTGTACCATTATTTATTAAACAAAAAGGACACTAAAACATGTGGGCAATACCGTACTAAGTACCCTTCTGATTCAATAGCAGTAGAGCCAGCTTCAGCAGCAATAATTGGAAGTAATTGTTTCTGGTATGACGGATCAGTCTCTCACATGGTTTTGGTTCGTTGTTCTTTACAACATCACTTTAGAGTTTGCTTATACACAGTTCTCTTAAGGTCTCGTCCACATCATTACAGTGGGTTTGAGGTCTGGACTTGGACTTGGCCATTCCAAAACCTTGATTATTTTATTTTTCACCCCTCCTGATGTAGATTTACTGCTGTGCTTTGGATCATTATACTGTTGTATGACCTAATTTTGACCAGACTTAAGGTCTTTCTCTAGAATACTCTGGTATACAGAAGAGTTGATGTTCGACTCAATGACTGCAAGGTTCCCAGGTCCTGTGGTTACAAAAACAAGCCCAAATCATCCACCTCCGTGCCTAGCAGTGTGTATGAGGTGTTTTTCAGCACTTTGTGCTGCTGAAATGCTGTTAAACATGGCATTGGGCATTAAGGCCAAACAACTACAGTACACTTTGGTCTCTTCTGTCCACAGGATATTGTTCCAGAGCCCTTGTGGTTTGTTCAGAACCTCAGTTGTGATTCCATGTTCTTTTTATACAGAAGTGGTTTCACCGGGCAGTTCATCTAAACAAACCATACTTTTACAGTCTTCTCCTAATTATGCTGACATGGACATTTAACACAATCAGAGAGGCCTGTAGGGTCGTTTTTTTTTTTTTTTTTGTATTTCTATGAGCATTGCACGGTCTGACCTTGGGGTGAATGTGCTGCCACTCCTCAGAAGATTGTAAAATGTTAAACTTCAAATTGTTTGGAAACAACGATAGTTTTACAGCCCATTTCAGATTGCTGTACAGCAACGATTGCTTCTCTAAGACCATTGCTTATGTCTTTCCTTCTTGGCATTGTGTTAATATTAAATCCAGAACTGCACCTGCACAAGGTGAAAATTATTATTATTATTATTATTATTATTTTATTGTTGTTGTTGTTGTTGTTGTTATTATTACTACTCCAGAAACATTCAAGGCCTGTAATTTTTCAGTTTTATCAGTGTCAAGGCGCCGAGCCATTACACCGCGCTGCTGTCAAGGATAGAGAGAGCAGAGAGAAAGAACTGCTTCTTCACATAAAGGGAGAAAAATGAAGGTGTATGCGACACAATAACACACTCCTTGTCTGCGTTCTCTCAAAGCGGATTCTCGGCGGAGCTGGGCTCCCTAAAAGCCGATTCATTTTCCAGAGCAATCGTTGACGAAAAGGAGAGGTGGAACGGAAGAGTGTAGGAGTGGAGGAGGCATGCAATTAATCTCAGTGAACTGAGATCTGCTTCGTTCATTAATCTTTGATTGTAAATGAATAGTGTAATTGAGGCAGGGACAGAGTGTGCGTGGGACGCAGGGATGTGCTCCAGAGAGCATGAGCTGATTGAGCGTTACACTTAGACAGCGAGAATTTAGGACTCATTATGACCTACATCATCTGCAGCGTCTCTAATGGCTCTGTATTTTCCTACTTCCTCTACGTAAAAAAAAAAAAAGTCCAATATTACATCAGAATGCTACAACGTATTTAGTTCATAACTATGTGGTTTGGGACGCAGCCTTTTTTAAGCTAACTTTTTAGGTCACTTTATTCAATGTGTAATTTGGTCAGCATTTAGACTGGGTTAGCTTTTTGCTCACTAGCTCAACTTTCACTGACTTTAGATATCATATCTTTTGACTACACAGTTAGCTTTTAAGCTTAATTTAGCTTTCTTGCTTTTTTTAAGTTTGTTTTTGGCTGTAGGTTTACTTTTTTTTGCGAGTTTGGCTTAATGATTTTTTTTATGCTAGCTCTCTTATACAGAACAGCAGCTTCCACTTGCTAGTTTTGTGTGTAGCTAGCTTCATGTAATGCTCTGTAGCTACAAAAATCCAGGTTGTAGAGTTCTGCCTGATGTTTTTATCCAAGCTGAACGGCCTGGTGGATATTTGCAATCTTCAGACAACATAAAGAAAGGCAACATTGTTAAAAAAGTAACAAAAAAGTAAAAAAAAAAAAAAACAGGATAAAATTAAGCAAAAAGACAGCAAAAAAAAAAAATTGTAATCATTTAGAAAAAGGAAGTTTTTATTTAGGCAAACATTTATCAAACAGGAAGTAGGGGCCCAGACAGGAAGTGATGCCACTCTATCCAGTTGGAAAAGAATCTCCATTTTTTTTCAGACTTTTATCCCAAAGCTTCACGTTTCCTCTTACTCGTATTTCTGTTCACATGTTCAGAAAATTTTCAGGACACGAACCTCACAGCATGCGGTTCATGCTCCGAGCTCACAGTTTGGTTCTTTCTCTGCTGTAGAGAGAGCAGTGACTCACAGCTGAGCTCTTTCTGCATTTCAGATCAGCATGTGGGGTCGACATGAAGACTGGAGGAAAGAGAGAGAGAGAGAGCTCGTTATACTGTCCACGCTCTCTTTTCACTACACCCGAGCATGACGGCGTGACGGGAATGAGATTATTAATTCTGCCCGGACAGCTGTTGACGTTCCTTTCTCCAGCTTCCACTACTCTGGACAACAGAAACATATTTAGCATTGCATGGCATCAGTTTTGGCATCTGGAGCAAAGTCAGAAACGCTGAGTGCATCGAAAATAGATCTCGGAACTTCAGAAGCCAGAGGACCATCGCTGTGTTTTAAGTGCGATCCTGCGGACATTATGCTAGAAAAGGTACACCACTGGGTCATGAGCTGTCAATCACTGAAGAGTAGCTTAGGCCTTAAAGCCTGGGTTTATATATTGTTCTTTTTTTTTTTAACTGGACCGAGTGCTGTTTGCAAGCCGGTTCTATTTATGGCGAGAGCGCACACTCTTCCCTCAGGAGGCTGACTCTGTCTGGTTTATTACTTATTTTTATAAAAATTTATCAGGTCTGGCTTCAGGTAAAACACGCTCGGCCTCACGCCCATCAAGTCCTGATTTGCCTTTTCAAACAAGACACAATGTGTTTAGAGAATAGAGGATAGACTGAACAGCAATAAACATTATCCAAATACATTAACTGACGCCTTATTAATTCCTCAATCCTACATCCTCTGACCTGGAAAACAATCTGTCATATTTAAGGAAATCCCAAACGTTTTAAACATGCTCAGAGGAATCAATGAACGAGGAGACGAGGCTTCTAGATCAAGGCGACATCCCAAGGATGTCTTAGAGACAGATATCTTTTTTATTTCATTTCAAGCCATGACCTGACCTGAGTATACATACAAAAAATGTATAAATAAAAAATTCATAAACATGTAAACTTCCACATACAATCACACCATCAACAACTAAACCTTGTATATCAAGGGATTGACAAAATATCCCTGGGAAAGTTTAAATTTATTTTCTTTTATTCCTAGCATTATCTGTTTAATATAGGTCTTGAAATAATGCTTTGGTTTGTCCCATCAGGATCCCTGATTTCTGGTGAGATATGGGTTGAGAAATAGCTGGGTTCGAGCCCTGCCATCGGTGGGTTGCCGCGGCCCATATTACCCAGCCAGTGCATGCAGTGTCGGTCCCGGATAAAATGGGAGGGTCACGACAGTAAGGGCATAAAACCTGCGCCAAGTTGTTGTGCGGATTGATGGTTTGCTGCAACGACCTCAACAGCGGGAACAGCAGAAAGACTGTAACAAATAAACTTTTATTGTCTGAAATTCAATTGAAATAATAATAATATTGTGTGACTAAGATTACTTTTATTAATTACTACATTAATCTTCAGGCTGACAGTGTCTATCCAAGGAATTCTTTGTGTAACAGTATGTGTGTACAGTACATGTGATGGATGGACCAATAGTCTATTATCACACACACACACACACACACACACACACACACACACACACACACACACACACACAAATATTCCTCTGATTTTCTTCATGTGGAAACCCTTTGGCTCGCCAAATTTCTAGAACCTTTTCAACTTCAGAAAAAGAAAAACCTTTAAGCTAACAAACTCTTGAAAAACATTTATTTATTTTTATTTTAGTTTATTGTGAGGGTTGCCCACTAGAGGGCAGTGTTTTTACTTTGTAGTTTTGGTTCCTAGACTCAGTTTCCCAGAAGCCTCCTCGGTCAGGTGACATGGATACTCACCTGAACTGAGGAGGCTCATTAGCACTTTTATAAATACCTGTTTGTTCTGGGAAACTGGGTCGAGCATTAATTTCTGTTATGTGGGTTTTGTTTCCTTGTTTTAGTTTGATTTCATGATAGTTGGCTTTTGGTTTCAGGAGCACTTTAAGTTAAGTTTGTATTTGCTTTGATTTAGTTTATGTCTCTTTGTCTCTGTGTCTCCTAGCAGGATTAGCCTCTAGGAGAATTAGCCTTTTGTGTTTACCCTTTTGTGTAAGTAACCCCCATTGCATGTTTAGCTAGTAGTCTGTTTCAATACTAATGAGGGTGATACTAACATGTCTAGATCTTAGTCTGTCTAGTCTTCGTGTCTGTCTAGTCTCATTGTCTGCTTAGCTCTTAGTCTGTTTAGGTACTAACATCTTTAGCCACTAACCTTTAGAGTTCTTAGTCTGTTTCATAACCTAGTCTGCTGTGTACCTTGTCTGTTCATTCCCTTGTGTCTCAGGCTACTGGCTGGTGTAGCCATTAGTCTGATTAGCTATGAGCTAGCTTAGCAGCTAATGTGCAGCTCAGCCAATAGACCTAGCCAAGCCTGTCTTGTGTTTGTTTATCCCTTGCATGCATAGTCCCTAATGTTTAGTCCGTTAGACTGTTTCGTGTGTCTTGTCTTGTCCAGTTTGTATCCCATGTCTGTATTGTGAATCAATGTATGTAATCCCTAGTCTTACGTCTAAGTATTTGGGTTATGTTTCTTATGCTCCAAGCCAACTCTCTTAGTTCATGTTTTGTTCATGTTTGTTTGATTATCATTAAAGACTCTTTTGTTTCACTGCATCCCCTCTGCATTTATGCCTCAACACCAAGCCCACAGTCCAACACCATAGCAGAACGTGACATTTATTTATAATTTTTTTTACTCCAGTGTGCCGGGTTTGATTCTGAGCTTTAGTTAAGACTAAAGTCTGGACATACAGTCTGGTCTAAAATTCAATATTCTCAAAATCAAGAATCAACAATGTTTGTACTTCCAAACAGTAATCCCATAAAGGTTCGCTGTTATCTGAAGGTGAGAAATCATTCAGAAATCAATAAACTCTGATGAAATTTTATGAAGCATATGAGATTATTACATTTCTTTAAGCATGTTACTGTTCAGATAAAACACGCATCATGAAAATGTGACAAATTATGTGTGAACATTCAGTTTGAAGTTCCTGAGAATTCTTCACACAGCTAAAGCGTTTTTTATACACAGGACAGGACACACACGAGGAAAATGTCTGATCAATAACTAATGGAAAAATAAACCGAGACAACGTCTCAGTTTTGTTTCCGTGACGTGAAAGTGAAGCGATTAGCGTGAGAGATCAGCCGCGAACGCGATGGGTTCGTTCTGATCCGATCTGACTGACGTGTGGCGAGTCTAATCGTAGCCACAAGAGTGATTGAGCAGATTTTGGACGGAAGGGTGTGTGCTGTGAGCACTATATGGAGACACACACATACACACACACATTTTATATATATATATATATATATATATATATCTCCGGTAAACACGCACACTTACAGACACATGCAGATGTATTGTGAAAGACTCATCGGGCTGCTGTTGGCTGGAGGCCACGTCACGCTGATTCCATGTGACAGGTGTAAAGCACTGCTCATTGGGGAAGCCATGCTACGCTAATTATTGAGGCTTAAACAAATCAGGAGATGATGGCCTCGGGCTCACACTGACTCATCAGTGGATGAAAAATGGCTGATGGGAAATGTTTGGTGGGCTGAAGGTTTGACGTGAATGCATACACACTCAAGATGCAAATGCCAGAATGCAAATGTACAGTATGAAAGTTTTCATGCTGGTCTTATTGTGTGTCAATAATGTCAAGAAATATGATTCCACTGTAGCCAATCAGAGCGCAGAGATGGACAAATTGGTCGGGACCCTTACATTTAAACAATTGTACATTTAAAACACGTACATTTAAAAAGTGTATATTTCCAGCGTACCTCTTGGTACACTGCTTGGTGCTCAAAACAATCACACACATTAATATAAAATTTTAATTACTTTTAGGTTTGATTACGACATGCATTTACATACACTAAGGTCTTGTTTAAACAGTCTTCTTCAGCACGTCCCAAAGACTTTCAATGGAGTTAAGGTTCGGACTCAGTGGTGTCCAGGTTATGTGAGAAAATTATTTCTCGTGCTCTCAGAACCACTTTTACACACTCTGAGTCCTGGAATACGGCGTGTGCCATCAGGAAAGAAGAAACCCTCCATAGATGTGATAACCTGGTGATTTAGTACATTTAGGTGGTCAGCTGACTTCATTTTATTGCCCCATAACGTCTAAGAGTCTAGACCTAAGTAACTGATCAACCCCAGATCATAACACTGTCTCCAGAGGCTTGTACAGTGGACAATATGCATGATGGATGCACCGCTTCATGTCCTTCCCTTCTTACCCTGACACACCCATCACTCTGGAATAGGATCAGTCTGGACTCATCAGGTCACATGACCTTTTTCCATTTTTCTCAAACAAACGGAAGAAATAATGAGAAAACATATCCTGTCCTAAATTCCACTGTAACCACTCAGGATACAATATTTATCCATACTTTATAAAAAAATAAAAATAAATCCACATTTTGTTTGTCGTCCACAATGTGTTTATTTATTTTCTTTCTTTTTTAATGTATTAAAAGCGATTTGTTATACAGTACTGTACATGTTTTTTTTATATTTAGCAGCGTTGCCATCTGCTTCCTTTGAGCAACAGCCATCAAATCCTGTTACACTCTTTTCTTCCAGAGAAACTAAATAGAAAAAAGATGTTCAAACCCCCAAAGTCTTAAAATGGAAGGGTGATGTTCTTATAGTACCCCAAATATATTTACACACAACCCAAAATCCTAAAGCTCTGTATGTTCACTCACGTCGATAAAACACATCGATTTCATTTAAAAAGAAGAAGCCATAACTAAAGCTTTAATGCTGAGCCATAGCGTGGGAAAAAGCTGAATTTCCACAGATTAACACTGAGTTCACTTTCATTCCTTTATCTCACTTTGTTAAATCCACTCTCTACAGCAACTTAAAATAAATAAATAAATAAATAAATAAATATGAGCAAAATATGAGCAACACAATGCCTTTATGCGTTCTTTTTTCATTTTCAAAACTGAAAACTAAAATCCATCAGAACATCTTGTTTACTATTGGGGTCTAGTCAGGTAATAACAAACAAACAAACTAACTAACTATAACACAAATGAAATTACGAAACTGAATGATTCTTACAATCTGTATTAAAATATTCACAGCACAGTGGCGAAGTGGTTAGCACTGTCACCACGCACCTGCAGGGTTGAAGGTTTGATTCCCACCTCGTGGTCTGAGTGTGTGGAGTTTGCAAGTTCTCCCTGTGCTTGGTGGGTTTCATCTGGGTTCTCTGGTATCTTCCTACTGTACCATCCTACAAGTGGCATTCCCAAATTGCCCGTAGTCTGTAAATAAGTGTGTGTGTGTGTGTGTGTGTGTGTGTGTGTGTCTGTGTGTGCGTGTGTCCAGGGTGTACCCTGCTTTGTGCCCTACAGTAAGTCTCCTGGGATAGGTTCCAGGCCCCTCGTGTGAATCCTGGTAGAATCTTACACAATGGCCCAGGTCATGCACTGTTTAGAAAATCCCTAATTGACTGATTATTTTCTTATGCAGTACCGCGATGGACTGGATGAAGAAGGTAATAAGGATAATAATTTGCAGAAGTTTGATTTGTTGTTATAACATGATTACCTCTGTAGAAATACGTCATTTCTCCTGGATTTGGTGGCGTTTACTAGTGTTAGCATTAACGTTAGCTAATTTACTACTGCTTATGCAAATGAGACAATGCTGTAGAAATGGAAAGCTAGTGCACTATGTAGGGTGCATGATCCCTTGTGTAATATCCATTTTGCCATCATGATGTCATGTATAAAAGTTCTATAAAGTGCTGGAGATCTGTGTTTCTGAGAGATGAACTTGTTCTTTGTGTCCACCTTTTCTTCTTCATTCTGTCTTCCTTTTCACCTTCTTCTCCATTTCTTATATACTCAGCAAAAAAAGAAACACCCCTTTTTCAGGACTGTGTATTTCAACAATAATGTTGTAAAAATCCAAATAACTTTACAGATCTTCATTGTAAAGGGTTTAAACAATGTTTTCCATGCATGTTCAATTAACCATAATCAATTAATTAACAGGCGGCACGGTGGTGTAGTGGTTAGCACTGTCGCCTTGCACCTCCAGGGTCTGGGTTCGATTCCCCGGCCAGGCTCGATTCCCGTCTCTGTGTGCATGGAGTTTGCATGTTCTCCCCGTGCTTGGTGGGTTTCCTCCGGGTACTCCGGTTTCCTCCCACAGTCCAAAGACATGCAGGTTAGGCTAACTGGCGTTCCTAAATTGCCCGTAGTGTGTGATTGGGTGTGTGAGTGTGTGTATGTGTGTGTGCCCTGCGATGGATTGGCACCCTGTCCAGGGTGTACCCCGCCTAGTGCCCGAAGTCTCCTGGGATAGGCTCCAGGTCCCCCGCGACCCTGAACACAGGATTAAGCGGTATAGAAGATGAATGAATGAATGAATTAATTAACATGCACCTGTGGAATGGTCATTAAGACCTTAACAGCTTACAGAAAGTAGGCATTTAAGGTCACAGTTCTAAAAACGCAGGACACTAAAGAGACTTGTCTACCGACTGTGAAAAACACCCAAAGAAAGATGCCCAGGATCCCTGCTCATCTGTGTGAACGTGCATTAGGCATGCTGCAGGGAGGCATGAGGACTGCTGATGTGGCTAGGGCAATAAATTGCCATGTCCGCACTGAGAGACACCTAAGACAGCGCTACAGGGAGACAGGGAGGACAGCTGATCATCCTCGCAGTGGAAGATCACGTGTAACAACACCTGCACAGGATGGGTACATCCGAATATCACACCTGCGTGACAGGTACAGGATGGCCACAACAACTGCCCGAGTCACACCAGGAACACACAATCCCTCCATCTCACAGCAAGAACTGACAAATCTGGTCCAGTCCATGAGGAGGAGATGCACTGCAGTACTTCAAGCAGCTGGTGGCCACCAGATACTGACTGGTACTGACTGATTTTGAGCCTCCCTTCATTCAGGGACACATTGTGAAACATTTTTAGTTTATGTCTTATGGTGTTGACTTTTTTAGTGTTCATACAAATATTTACACATTAAGTTTACTGAAAGTAAAAACAGTTGAAATCATTGTACAAATGTACAAAGTATACATTATAATACAATTTTTAATATATACATAGTCTCAGTAGATTATCAGTTAAATTTAAATGTACTTATTAATATGTACTTATATTTAGTGCACTACTCTCTCATGCGTACGCGCTTTAGACTCATTTTTGCACGCTGAAAATCTCTCTCCCTCGCGCGATCTCAAACTCGTTCTCGCGCACTAAAAATCACTTTTGTCGTTCAAGATAATTTATGTGTGCACTCTCTCACTCTTCTGTCCGCTCACTGTCATGAAGCGAGACTTACACAAACTGCAGCAGCGTTGTGAACTCTGCAACTATTCCAGCCAACCAGAGACTAGAATCTGCACCCCACCAGCCAATCAGAGACTGGAGGCGGGCAGATTCGGACTGTCTGTTTCCTGATTGGCTCCCCAGTCCTCCACTTCTACTTTGAATTAACGGCTGGAAGCTGCATCATCGCATGCATTAGTTCCTATCGTTATTATTTTATTTTGATCAGCATAAGGTAAATTTAACGGTTTTTGTTAGGTAATTTGTAATTTGTCATTAAGTACATACTTTAAGCTGTAGAATGTATTGTCTAATGTCTTATTACTAAATCTTATGTGCTTGTGTTATAATGGCTCCGTAGCTCTCGGCCTGTTTTCAGTCTCTGTGTAACAGAACCAACACACCAGGTTTAAACTAATACTGTACCTGTAGATTCTAATACTAATGTCTGTCTGTGTTCACACACCAGGTTTAAACTAATACTGTACCTGTAGATTCTAATACTAATGTCTGTCTGTGTTCACACACCAGGTTTAAACTAATACTGTACCTGCAGATTCTAATACTAATGTCTAATACTACAGTCTTAATTTTAGTTTGTGTGTGTTTGTAAGACAACCTGACTTTTGTTGAACACAAATAAACTATAGTAGTGCTTTTTTGTAACCTTGTTCAAATCTGTAATCTTGTAATCTGTTGAACTCATGAATAAAATCTGCCTCATAATTACTGATGTAATGTGTTTCAAAAACATGTTATAGTGTAGAAAATACATTTAACATTTGTAAATTATCCTAAACACTTAATGTACTGGTAACATATTTGCAATACAGTATTATAGAAGGTTGTGTGTACTGTATGATACAATAAAGTATATTTGTATTAACCCCAAAATGTACTTTTTTAGTATTTGTAATTGTCCAGAAGTATAACAGCATGTTACTGCTGCAATAAGAATATACTCGTAGTATACTAGTCATGTATTTGTAATACAGTAAAAATAGCTGTAATGTACTTATAATACATTAAATATATACTTAAATTGTATTAATTACTGTCAGGTATGTATGTTAGTACACACACAGCCATATACTTTAAGTGTAAGTATACTTAAAGTTGTTCCACTTTAGCACACAAAAGTATACTTAATACACTTAAAATTGTGCTTTTATACAATTTAATTACAACTTAAATACACTTAGTACAAAATTAGTTGTTCCAAAATAGCAAACTTCAAGTATACTAGTCATTAGTCTGGAGCAAGTACATTTAAGTATGCTTTGGCACGCTAGGATTTAATATACTTAGCATACTTTTTTTTTAGGGTACCGTCTTCTCCTGTCTTTTTTTCTATTCCCTTTTCCTTTTCTCTTCTTTTTCATTCTTTTTATTCTTCCTTCTCACTATCTCCCCTTACTCTTCTCTCTTTTCGTTTCTCACTCTCATTTCTTGCTCATTGTTTTTTCTCAGAACGTGGCACTGGGCTGATGATGCTTTAATGAAGACGGATATTCACTCAGAGAAATTTCCTGAGGAGGAAGAAACAGATAAATAAGAGTAAAGTAACTTCCTAATTATTATTATTATTATTATTATTATTATTATTATTATTATTATTTCTGTGCATTTAATAGATATAGACTTTCTTTCTTTCTTTCTTTCTTTGTGTAACAGTGTCGTAATAGTGTGTGTGTGTTTGTACAGTATGTGTGTGTATGTGATGATAGAGTGAGTTTATAGCAACAGATAACAATAAGCATCTGTAATCGCACTGATCAGGCATCAGCTCAGAGCTTCAGCCTTAATTTTGTCACTGTCAGTCCTTCTGTTGGAATTGTGATCATTTTCTGGACAGATTTAGAGTAAAAACTCTTTAAAGCGTGCAGAGTTTCACCCTGTACGTCCTTCAAAGTCGAAGTCTCTACTCTGTGCTTAATCTCTCTCTCTCTAGTGGCACAACCAGGCCACTCTCTTTACTTCACGTCATACAGAAGCTGTATCCATTTAAAGAGTCTCGCTATGTGTTCCCGTGTTCCCAAAGCGAGCAGCGAAATTATCCAGCAAAGCGAGTGTTCTTTCTAAATGCGCATTAAAATGCAATGCAATTTCCTCCTCCGATTTACTGACGCCCAAAATAAGAGCCAGAAACTTTAACTGTGGGCTGAAATTCTTTAAGCAGACGCAGGGCTTTCTCCGCTCGCCTGTTCCTAATTTGAAACGCTGATGCGTGACTGCCGTATGTGAGCCGGCGAGGAAGGGATTATTCCACTTTCCTAAATTTGTGTAATGGCCGAGCAAGGCACTGCTTTTACAAAACACACTCTAGTCTGATTAAAAAAAAAAAAAACATTGAACACGTTATCCTCGCACTAAATCTAGTCAAAGATCAAAACTTCATTTTATTAATTTTTAATCCTAAAAGAACACGTGCCACCCAAAAGCCCCAAAACTTATAGTAATGTACAAAAGCCTTTAGCTTCCAAAACTCCAGACACTCCTCTATTATTTTACATGAAACCTGAGGAAAAGTTCTCCAGGCTTCCTAAATGACTTTTTTTTTGGATCGCATTCTTTCTTGTAAATTTTTTTGTCCCTCTTGTCCACTCCAGTTTCTCTACCTGAGCAGTTTCAGAGGAATGTTTTTTGTTTGTTAAGCCACACACTGACCTATGAATCATTTAAGGGGAAAAAAAGTCCAATTTATGTCCTGATCCAGTGAGAAACAGGTGCAGATGATGACAGATGATCAGGCCGGTGATTAGTAACTGCTGATGCTGAATGCTGAGGGGTTGGAACAGATGAGAGGGGAAATGAGGTTGCTGCTGAGGCAGTTAAAAGAACAAGCAGTTTTTTACATCTTATCTTTCGGCACTTTGCAGCCTGTCGCAGTAAAACGTTTGTTTCCATTTTTTTTTTAATATAAAGAAATGAAGAGGGTCAAAACTTTTGCACAGAACTGTACAGAGGCCAATCTTCACATTCTCTCTTGTGGGGAGTCTCACAGACTTTTCACACGAACGCTACAGTACAGTACAGTAAATCTTGCAGATTTATCACAAATTATGTATTAAGAAAATTTTTCTACACGAGTAATTTATTTTTGCTTTAGTTAATACACAATGAAGATGTTAACACATTATTTTTTGACTCATTGTTTATTTATTTCCAACAGATTTTTGCAAACAGGTCGCTTATTATATATATATATATATATATATATATATATATATATATACATTACAGTTTATTTAGTTTTGTCATGTTTTGTGTATATTCAACTGTGATTTCGATAGATAGATAGATAGATAGATAGATAGATAGATAGAACATAAATCTTACAGTTAAAAAAACATTTAATTTTACATGACTTTTTTTTTTAATTACTTATTTTTAGGTTCATCATTGATTTATCATGTTTACATGATAAATTTTTTTTTCAGATTTTTTTGTTTGTTGGTTTCAATGATTCATTCATTTTTATGATTTTATTTTACTTTCTTCTTTTATTTTTTCATAACTTTTACAAGATATTCACTCATTCATTCACATTATAACATTTTCACACTTTTTACACAATTTTACATAATTTCCAGTTGTTCGTTTTATATCCTTTATGATTTTTTATTTCATGATGTACGTACTTCCACATGATTTTAACATTTAGTTTAGTTTAACACACACACACACACACACACACACACACACACACACACACACACACACACACTTGCTTCTGCTCAGTCTCTTAGACAAGTCCCTCAGGTGAACGTCTGCCCATTTGTTACTGACACACACACAGGGCGTCTATCGATCTTCTTTTCTTGCTAATTAATAGTGCACTCATTAAAACATTTGCATTACCTTGTAAGTTAACAACACTAAGTTAATGTGCATGTGATTTGTCCTCGTGCACGCTTTAGATCTGTGTTATTTGGCCCACTGCAGTTTACCGCTCTCTTCAAGGACAATGTCTGATTTAATTAATGACCGTTTAGACGAGAGCACAATTATCAACATGCCTTAAGGATATAGCCGACATCTTGATACATCTCGCTAGCTCACTTCCAACTGCTGCACAAACACCAGCAATAAATATCTAACAAGACCATAATCACCTTCTTCCTTTTTTGTTGTTGATGTTTTTTTTTCTCCCATTAGGAAGGCATGTTAGTTTTTCTGTAGCTGACATGTTTATGTTTCGGACTTTAATTGAGGAAATAAAAATATATTATTCCTTTTAATAAAATTTATTTAGGAGAGCCGAACTTAATTAAAGTCATACAAGGCTGAATGAAAAATAGAGCTTGTAACTGTACAGAGCAATTAACCTGATCAACCTGACAATGTGTGTGTGTCTGTGTGTGTGTGTGTGTATGTGTGTGTGTGTTTGTGTGTGTGTGTGTGTGTGTGCAAAAGTACCACAAAAAACGACCCAGCAATTGATAGTGCAATATCTGGATATTTCTGACCTACAAGAAGCAGTAAATTATGTAAAAGAGGATTTTTCAGACAGGAAATAAAAAAGAAGGTTCTGGGTTTTGCTGCATGAAAAAAGAAGCAGGTGAAGTGCTGGTTCTGCAGGATGTTCAGTAAAACTAAGCAGCACATTTCGTTATAAAACTGTACACGCTGTACCCAAGACTAGTCTGTTTACTGCTTTTCAAAGTGCCTCAGACTTCTGCACAGAACTGTATATTAGTACTTTTGCATACTTAGCTTATTTAAATTTTATTGTACCCCCTTTTTATGTTTTATCTTTTTTTTTTTTTTAAAGCTGTTTACTGTCTCCTCACTGTTACTGTGTTATTCTGTCCTGCTTTAGAACTGCAATTTTCTTCAGATTTATAAAGATTTCTTATCTTAAATATACATCAGAAATCGGAAAGACATGTTTAAGATGTGTTAAATGTTATTCATTTATTTGGGTTGTAAAGTTGTATAGTTCACTTTGTTAATAAATAGCTACTATAGTGAAAACAAACACAGAGAAGTCAATTGAAAAGTATGAGGCAGGTCAGAGCAACATCGAACAAACAAAGAAACAAACAAAAATACTGTGAAACACAACGTTTTGCTCAGTCACAGGAACCTGCATGGAAGGAGTCTTCAGTGTCAGGGCACTGTAGCACGGAATTCTTCAGAACAAATTAAAAATGATTAACCCCAATATTTTACCACCCACTCAGTTTCTTCTACCTGCCTTTGTTTGAACCTGCAGTACAGAGAGAGCGCACCTGTATTTTAATCACGTACAGCATCACTACACGCCTCATGTGCGCATTAGTGAGCGGGAACGATCTGGGATCTCCGAAACCTCTGCTGAGTGAAATAGAGAAGTACGCAGCCTGAAACAATATCAACACTAAACACAAAAGTCGGCATGAAGCTAATGAAGCAGTGCGAGCAGCTTGCGGGGCGTAGCAGATCACTTCAAAGCTCTGAACAAACTCTTTCCTGAAGGTGAGAGAGAATAAAGTGGATCCACTGGCATGAAAAATACTCAGCAAATGTTTAGAGAACATTAACGCTACTGGTTGGAGACTCGTCTGAGATAGTTGAGGAATAACATTCAGCCATGCAGCAGTGTTAAAATGACCTTTAGTAACATCTCTGAAGTTTTACACTTATAAAGTATGCAATGATCTATGAATATGCATGAATATGCAAATTAGAAGATATTGTGGTTTCAACTGAGTTTATGTTCAACATGTATAAGTCCTAAGGACAGTTTTTATAATAGAACTTGAGGTTACAAATACATAAAGTGTGGTTTGAGAATGCAGGTAGTTCCATATTTTATACATTTTATCTATGTACAGTATAACTGGTGTGTTGGTAATTTTCCAGTAAATTTTCCAGAATATACTTTAAAGTATGTCTGTGGAATTGTGCGTAAAAGCTAGAAACAAAATGTGTATATATAAATTAAATATTATAATATTATATTATAATTAAATATTAAGTAGAACATCAGTTAAAAACGAAGACAGTTAAAAAAAAACCCTGCTCTTCAGTCACATGTTGCAATTTGCACAACATCTGTTTCTGATGTGACTTTCAAGCTGTAGCAAGTTCACTTCATTTGTCTTACAAACAAGTACCTTAGTTACAATTCCTTAGTTACTTATTATTTTTTTTATTTGCTTTTTATTATTTTTTACTCACATCTAGTAATCAGCATGTACATTTCTATGCATTAAAATAAGTTTATATGTGTTTTAAACTTAATTAAGTGTCTAATAGCTGAGAGGAAATGGATTCTAAATCACCAAGAACTGAAAGAAAGAAGCTCCTGCTCCAATATCCACACCTTCTAAAGTTTACAGCTGAGCACACGGACAAAGAAAAATCCTGCTGGAGGAAAATTTGGACCAGAGGTGTGTTTGGAGGAGTAAAGCTGAGGCTTTCAACTCCAAGAACACTGTAGGAGCTGTTAAGCTCGGTGATGGTAACATCACACTCTGGGGCCGGTTTGCGGCCAGTGGAACCGTTGGGTGAAATCATGAATAAGGCGGAGAATCTTATGATTCTTTAGAAGAACCTCAAATCATTATGATGGTGAAACATGAACTTGAGCCTCAACACACATCAAAGCTGGACGTTAAACAGATAAAGCAGTATAACTTTAAGCTTGTTGAGCCTCAATCCTATTGACACTTTCTGGTTAAAAGTCTGTGACAGAAAACCAACACATTTAACTGAACATGACCATTTCTGCCACAAAGAGTGGTCAGATGTCTAACCAGAATTCTGCCAGAGACTTATTGATGCAAACCAAAAGCATTTGATCAAGGAGAAACCTGCAGAACCTGAAAGTCACATTTAACTAAAGATTATGTGCTGTGTGTATAATTATGACTTTGTGCTGATTTCAGAAAACCCAAAATAAATTAAAATGCATGTATGCATTAATGCAGTATCATATTTAAGTTTTGTGTGTAAAATCCTTCTGCTCCTGAGAACAGACGAGTCTTAAGCCCAGGATCTCCCTGACGTTCTTGAGGTCACTATTTATCTCAAATGATTTGTTATTAATTAAAAGGTTTTCAAACTAATTAAGGAATAATACTTTAAGCGCCTTAGATTTAATGCCTAAAGATTATTCTTTATGCTTTATGCTTGTTATTTTTGTGTGGTTTAATATTGACTTTTGTCAATTAATGAATAAACTTTTATAAATTCATTATTACTGCATATCATAAATACATTAGATTGTTTTCTTTTCTTTAATTAAAATCCTTTTCAAAACATAATAAAAAATAATGACGAGGAGAAACAGAGTGAGCTCCAGCTTCAGAAGAAGTGCGTAGTGAGGATCTGGGGATGATGATGACCTCGCAGAAAGAAGCAATAATGCCGGAGACGGGAATATTGCTAACTGGAACGGCACTGATGACTAGAGGCTGATGTGTCACAGTTTGTTGATGTATACAGATACGCTCTGTATTGTGGTTTTGTAATCAGTGCTTGCAGATGCACAGAAGCAGATTTTTGGTAACTCTGCAGATCTACACTGGATGATTTACAGAGGCTGAACAGAAGTAGTGTATAAGGAAAGAGGAGCATTCATATGAAGTAGTGTATAAGGAAAGAGGAGCATTCATATGAAGGTAAAACAGTAGCAAAACCCGAGAGCTTGCAAATTTGAATGTGAGAACTTGTAAAATTAATAGTTGTATTTGTAAGTTGAAATTTATACTCACAGCTCTGATGTGTACACCTGTGTTTTGAATTCGAAGTTGCAGATTAATAGTGACAAATGTTTAAAGTGTCACTCACATGAGCAAAATGACAGGCACAATTGTGTTCATCACTGCTCTCATGATTTAAACTGTACCCTTTCAAAAGCTACACTCGATGCTGCGTGAAAACGCTATGGCGAACATCTTTCTGTGTTGCCGGTTGTGAAGTATGTGTTTATCAAACACGCCAAATCTTGGCATATATATAACCTCAGTCAGGTGACGTCATCTGATGAAGCGCACCTGCAGGTTATAAATAGGAGTGAACAGGAAACATTCCTCAGATTTTTTTGTCTTCATGACCACATTGTGTTCGCATGTGTTGTGTGTACAAATCAAAAGAAAGAAAAGTATTAACTCACCGATAAAATGGCTGAGTTTCATGCGAGATGTGTGCCTCCGTGTGAGAGACCTCTCCCGGAGGGCGATCTCCACGATTACTGTTTCCAGTGTTTGGGTGAAAATCATGCTCTCCTTGGGCTTCAAGGAGACTGTGAGCACTGTGACCTCCTCCCCATAAAAGTGCTTCACGCGCGCCTCACTTTCTTTAAAGAAAAACCGCGACCCGCGGCACATTCTTGGGGTTCAGATCTGGAAGAGGTGCACGAGGCGGAGTCTTCTCTCCTTTCTCTCGCGCTCTCACTGGATCGGGAAGTTTCTCCGTCCATTTCGCAAGCGCGCCTCTGCGCTTCATGTGAGTGTGCAGGAGAGACTTCCTCCCTTGCTTCTGCAGAAATGGAAATAGCCTCCTCAGGACCCTCCTCTATTCAAGACAGAGAGTTTGAGGAGCTCCTTGAAGTATTAATGCGTGCAGTCGAGTGGCTGCATATTGACTGGACGCAGCAGCAAGCTTTCTCCAAGCAGTCTAAATTAGACAACAGATTTTAGATTTTTAGATTTATTCTGTATTAGGAAAAAAAAGTTTTTATCAAACCAAAGCCCAATTGTATTGTGATTAGTCTCTTTTATATTGACTTTTTCTCGCCCTGGTTGGGAAAATACAGTGGAACCTCGGATTACGAGCATAATTCATTCAGGAAGTGGGCTCCTATTCCAAAATACTTGTAAACCAAATATAATTTTTTCCATAAAAAATAATGGAAACTCAAATTATTGGTTCCACAGCACAAAAAATTAAATACATAAAAATAATGAACACAAAATATAAAGTAAAAATAAACAAATTAACCTGCACTTTACCTTTAAAAAAAGTAAAAATAAATCCAGACAAGTGTTTCCGTTTGTCCGCACAGGCACTGTGTGTGTGTGTGTGTGTGTGTGTGTGTGTGTGTGTGTGTGTGAAGCTAAAGTAAAGCTCCCCTCTCCCCCTTCTCGTCTTACACAGTTACCCTTCCTCCACTCTTTTCACACACACATGCGCATGCAACAGAAACACTGTTTTATTGAAAACAAGAAATCTCTCTAATGACACTCATGTGACCCACTAACGGAATCACTGCTGTAAAGTTAAAAAATAAAACTAATTATTCTGCACTTTACCTTTGAAAAGAAACGCGACAGAGCTGTTTGTGAAAGGAAAGTAGAAGGGGTCTGATCTTTAATCTCTCTAATGAGACTTGGTTTTGCTTTACACGCGCGGTGTACACACACATACAGACACAAAATAAAATATGTTTTACACACACACATGTGGTCAGTACACGCGTGCACGGATGTTGATTATACCAGTAAGAGACGAGCACTAAGCCACAATTAGCCACAATTCCGCAGCACAAGAAAAAGAAAAGACATTGGCTCAGTTGTGATCACGTAACGTTCGGCGTCAAAACAAGAAGCGCATGCGTGATACATGATATTCGGTACTCGTAAATAAAGACTTGTTTGTTTCCCAAGTCAAAATTTATCAAAATCTTTGCCCGTCTTGCGGAACACTCGCAAACCGCGTTACTCGTAATCCGAGGTTCCACTGTACTGTATTTACTCATCACTCGAGCTCCTGTTGCCCGGTCCTACCTGAGGTTAGAGAATCTCCTTTATCTGTGTAACAGTGTTGACTGAAACACTTCAGGTACAGAAAAGTAGAAGAAGCAGAAGAAGAAGAGATATGGAAAGTTTTTATTGTCACCATGTCAAAGCTCCATCTCTTCATTATTATCAGGCAGCTTTTTAGCAGATTGGTATGAAGTGACTACAGTACATGTGGAACATCTATACCATGCACACCGTCCACCCCACATAATGTCCAACCTGCACAATGTACATCCCACACAATGTTCACACTGCGCAACCACTTAGACACCGCATAACATCGGCAGCACATTAAAGTAACCTCCACATTGCACATTGTCCACTTTCTCAGAACAGATCTCAGATGTTAATCAGCGCACATTAATTCTTCACATGCTTGTACTCCTGATGTATTTTTTTCTCATCCGCTTCCTGATTTAATGGTTTGCTAAATAACAGTTCTCAAGAATTTTTTGACTTGGAAGAGTTATTTTGTGGTACTCACAGTTTGACAAAGAAATATATTTGGTTTACCTAGCCTCAGAAGCAGGATCCCTAGTGGACTACTACTTAGCATTCAGCGTTTCCACTGCGGTGACCTGGGTTCAAGTACCAGTCAGGGCATCAGCTTAGTTGCCTAAAGAAAAAAAATTTAACCTAGTACAACAATTTCAAGGATATATTTCAGGGGAGAGGAAAAAATAAAATAAAAGCTTAATAATGCTATAAAGACGAACTTGTAACTTTGAGCTGGTGTCATTAGTTCAACATTATTCCAAAATCATGGAGTCACACCAACGGTATCCCGCCATGGGTGAGGGTGCTAACTAATAATAGCACAACATTTTGACATCCATACATTTCCTGTTTAAATGAGACTTACATTAAACACATAGCTGTTGAATATCTAATGATATAATGGTAGCTAGCAAGCTAGCAAAGTTTCTATAAAAATAGCAGCTAGCAATTAGCATTAGCATGTTAGCCTGTTCCAATTAACTAACCTTCTTTTCAATTCAATTTTATTTGTATAGTGCTTTTAACAATTGACATTGTCTCAAAACAGCTTTACACAAAATAATTATTTAAGTTTGTATGGAATGTGAAGAGATGGTAATAGGAAGAAACCTTGAGAGGAACCAGACTCAACAGGGAACCCATCCTCATCTGGGTGAAACAGATAGCAGGAAATGATCTGCATTTATACAGTGTGTTAGGTGGCAGGCAGTTCAGCTATAATAGTTGATGTTAATTGATGTTAAAATGGAGTCCAAGTAGTGATTGGAGACTCAGATAGACGTGTAGAAAGTTCCAGTCCTGAACTATCGAATTCTCAAGTCCTCAGAGAAACAGCTGACAACACCAGTCGAGGCCAGAACCGTCTTCTAAGTAGAGAGAATCATCCCCAGACACCAGACGCACCAGACAAAGAAACACACAGGGCATCCATGTGAAGAGATCTCCAACTAGAAGTGGGGCACCAGGATGGGTCAGACAGGTCCGGAGGGCAGAGGGAGTCTGGATCACTGGCAGCTCAGGAATGACATGTGTAGCTCGACAGAGAGAGAGAGAGAAAGAGTGAAAGGGGGAGACAGGGGGAGAGAGGAAAGAGAAAGAGGGGGAGAAAGAAGAAGAGGAGAGTTAGGTATGGTCACAGTCACCTAATGTATAATGTAAATGTATATTTATTGTAGAGTGCAAGCAGGGACTCCGGCAGGACCAACTATGACAGCACAACTAAAAGGGAGAGTGAGAAGGAACACAAACATGAGGGCTCCCTGAGATGTAAAGCAAACAATCACCTCACTGTCAACAAACCTGAGTGATCAAATGAGAACGATAGACAGATTATCATTGGGAATAACTCCTCCTCTACCAGTTAACTGAGGCTGGTGTATGTAGCTGTATCCAGGAGGACAAGCTTTAATTAGAGCTACATACTTGTCCACGACAAGGATCATCGTATCTGGACCGCTTCCCACATTTCAGCGAGGAATCGAGAAGTTCAGTAGATTATTTGCCTTTAATGAATGGTTACAATCTTGGTGTCGACAACAGAAATTACCCTTTCTTGATAACTGGAATGTTTTCTGGGAGCGTCCTAGGCTCTACCACACTGATGGCCTACACCCTAGCAGAGCTGGAGCAGCGGTCCTCTCTGACAACATCTCCATGACACTACGAACCATCTGACTGGCGGTAAGTCATACTGTAGATTCCAAACATATTAGCCACATCACAACTCACCATAGTGATAGACACACACACATAGCTTGTCCTATAGAAACTGTGTCTGTTCCCCGAATAGTGAGAAAAAATAATACATTTGTGAAATTTGCCCGAAACAATCTGATAACCATAAAACCAGAAAAAGGCAAAATAAGTAGTCAAAATCCACCTCTAGGGGTGCTTTCACACCTACAGCATTTGGTGCGCACCAAACGTGTTTGGTCCCTTGGTTCAGTTCGTTTGCGTTGATGTGAATGCAATCTCGGTACTTTGGTGCGCACCAAATCAATCAATCCGAGACCTGCCTGAAGGGGTGGTCTCGCACCGCTTTATCCGCTCTACTTTGGTACAGTTCGTCTGGTGTGAAAGCAACCAAACCAAATCTGATGAAATGGTATAGTTTAATGCACTTTGGGTATAAGATATGGGGTTGCGGGTAAAATTATTCTCCCTTCCTGATGACTCGATTAAATTTTTCAAGCTCGACTCGCGATGAAATCAAACCGTGGAGAAACGTGGAGTGCCGAAGAAATTAAGTGCCTCTCTGTATTCGTGTAATCGTGTTCGAAATTAATTATCTGAAAATAATGATTTGCACGTACAATGCAGTGTGCGGGGATCAGCAGCATGAGCGCAAAGCAAAGCTGTTCCTCTATGATTATTGACAGTGGCGCGATTTTCTGAAAATAGTCTGTTTCCGGTGCCGATGGGCTTCGCGGTCTATTTTGGTTCGTTTAGAACTCTGCATATGTGAAAGCAAACCGTACCAACGTCTGTTTACTACATTGTAACATTTTTCTGACTGGTGCGGACTAAAGCAATCGAACTATACTGTAGGTGTGAAAGCACCCTAAAGTTTGGACTACTCAACATTAGATCCCTTGCGCCTAAAGCACTTATTGTTAATGAAATTATCTCAGATTATTGCCTTGACGCACTCTGTCTCACCGAAACCTGGCTTAAACCCAATTAATATCTTGGTCTGAATGAGTCTACTCCGTCAGGATATTTCTATAAGCACGAGCCCCGTCTAATTGGTCGCGGTGATGGTGTCGCCACTATCTACAATGATGTACTCACTGTTACTCAGAAAATAAGGCCCAGGTTTAATTCATTTGAAGTGCTTATCATTAATGTTGTACTCAATGAAATACGTAATAAACCCTTGCTATATTTTACCCTGGCCACCGTGTACAGACCCCCGGGGCCATATGTCGATTTTCTTAAAGAATTTGGACATCTGATATCAGACCTATTGGTTAACTCTGACAAAGTGTTGATAGTAGGAGACTTTAACATTCATGTAGATGATGCTAACGACGCTTTAGCACTCACATTTATGGATTTACTAAATTCCTTTGGGGTTAAACAAAACATAATTGGAGCAACTCACCGCTTTAATAATACGCTAGATTTAATTATATCCCATGGTATAGATGTCTCTAATATAGAGATCATACCTCAAAGTGATGATATCACAGATCATCACCTCCTGATATATACTCTACCCGTAGAACAGATTAGCTGTGTCTCCCCACGTTATCAATCTGTTAGAAATATGAATTCCACTACTAAAGACAGATTCACAAGTAATCTGCCGGATCTGTCCCAATTTCTTATTAGACCCCTAAATGCAGATGATCTAGATGAAGTGACTAGCAGCATGGGCACTATTCTTACCAATACATTAGACACTGTTGCTCCCATCAGATTAAAAAATGTCAGAGATAAAACACTTGCACCGTGGTACAACAGTCAAACTCGCGCCCTAAAGAGAGCAACCCGTAACCTCGAGCGAAAATGGAGGAAAACTAAATTAGAAGTTTTTCGAATTGCGTATAAAGACAGTATGTGCAGCTATAGACAGGCTCTAAAAACTGCTAGGACTGAGCATCTTAGCCAACTGATAGCAAGAAACCAAAACAATCCCAGGTTCTTATTTAGTACAGTGGCTCGCCTAACAAAACCTAAGATGCCCGCAGAGAGTATCCCATCACAGTTTAGAAGTGAAGACTTTATGGACTTCTTTAATGAAAAAATCAATAATATCAGGAAGAAAATAATGGAGGTTCAACTTCTAATAGTATCTCACGATCCAGTTCAGCCTATAGCTTCACATTTAGATTTTCAGTGCTTTACAGGTATAGGACAGGAAGAGCTATATAAACTAATCACCTCGGCTAAATCAACAACGTGCCTGTTAGACCCAATCCCAACCAGATTTTTAAAAGAAGTGATGCTCACGGTTGGGAGAGCCACTTCTAAACATTATTAATTCTTCATTACATCTAGGTCACGTCCCTAAACGTGGAGAACCTGGCACTATGGTGTGAAGAAAACTGCCTCCGACTGAACATCAGTAAGACGAAGGAGCTGGTGGTGGACTTCAGAAGGGGACAACTGGACCACAAACCCCTCATCATCAATGGAGCTCCAGTGGAGAGAGTGAGCAGCTTCAAGTACTTGGGCGTCCACATCTCCGAGGATTTGACTTGGACTGAGCATATCTGTGCTCAGACGAAAAGGGCAAAGCAGCGTCTGTACCACCTGAGGCAGTTGAGGAAGTTTGGGGTTTCCCCTGCTGTCCTTAAGGCTTTCTACTCGGGTGCTGTTGAGAGCATCCTAACACAGAACATTTCATCCTGGTTTGGGAATAGCTGTGTACAGGACAGGAAAGCCCTCCAGAGAGTGATCCGGGCAGCTGAACGCTGCTGCAGGTTAACTCTCCCCTCCATGCAGGACATCTACACCAGGAGATGTAAAACCAGGGCAGCTCGTATCATTAAGGACTTGTCGCACCCCAATAACGGACTGTTCAAACTTCTGCATTCAGGCAGAAGGTTCCGGGTCATTATGGCCAAAACGGAGAGACTCAGGAGGAGTTTTTATCCACAGGCGATTAGACTTCTCAACCATGATGGGCCACTCTCCCATTCATAGGACTGGTAACAGTTCACCCACACACTGCTGTGCTGACATTCCACACTGCACACTGCACTTTAGTCTGGACTGTAAGCATCACTTGCACTAACATCTTTATCCTGCTCAGATACACATTTTATTATTATGTTTACATTTGCACCTTTTTTTTTTTTTTTTTTTTTAAATTTCAATTTCTATTTCTATTTATAGATTATTTCTTTTGTTTCTTGTTATTTGCACAAAGTAGGAGCGGTTCAGGATACATTTCACTGCGTGTTGTACTTGTATAACTATGCATGTGACAAATAAAGAATCTTGAATCTTGAATCTTGAAACCTTTCAAGTTAGCAGTCATTAAGCCGCTTCTTAAAAAATCTAATTTGTACGCGAATGAAATAACAAATTACAGACCGATTTCAAACCTTCCGTTCATGTCAAAAATACTAGAAAAAGTAGTATCAGCTCAAATATGCACATTCTTGCAGGATAACAACATCCTTGAAGAATTTCAGTCAGGTTTCAGGCCCCATCATAGCACAGAAACTGCACTAGTTAAGATTATAAACGACTTGTTTTTAGCTTCAGACCAAGGCTGCATCTCATTGCTAGTCCTGCTCGATCTTAGTGCTGCATTCGGCACTATAGATCATAATATTCTCATAGATCGCTTACAAAATTATATAGGTATTCAGGGACAGGCATTAAAATGGTTTAGATCTTACCTGTCTGATCGATACCATTTTGTAGATCTAAATGGAGAACCGTCTGGTGTAATGCCAGTGAAATATGGGGTCCCACAAGGGTCAGTTTTAGGACCTCTGTTGTTCTCAATATACATGCTTCCCTTGGGTAACATCATTAGAAGACATGGGATTAGTTTCCATTGTTATGCTGATGATACCCAATTATATACTGTATCTCAACTAAACCAGACGAAATACCTAAGTTGTCTAGATGTTGTAGACAACTGAGTGTGTCCAGGACATAAAAGATTGGATGACCAATAACTTTCTTTTATTAAATTCAGATAAGACAGAGATATTACTTATTGGCCCAAAAACCAGCACACAACAGCTTTCACAATTCAGCCTGCGCTTAGAAGGATGTACTGTTACTACCAGCTCAGCAGTAAAAGACCTGGGCGTAATATTAGACAGTAACTTGTCTTTTGAAAATCACGTTTCAAATATCACAAAAACAGCCTTTTTCCATCTTCGAAATATTGCTAAACTTAGGAACATCTTATCCGTATCTGATGCAGAAAAACTAGTTCATGCATTCATGACCTCCAGACTGGACTATTGTAATGCATTACTAGGTGGTTGTCCTGCATCCTCAATAAACAAGCTTCAGTTAATCCAAAATGCAGCCGCCAGGGTTCTCACTAGATCCAGAAAATATGATCATATAACCCCAATATTATCATCCCTGCACTGGCTACCTGTTCAGTTTAGAATAAATTACAAAATAGTATTACTTACATACAAGGCCTTAAATGGTTTAGCTCCCACATACCTAACCAGTCTTGTGATACGCTACAATCCACCACGCGCCTTAAGATCACAAAGCTCCGGACTTTTGGTAGTTCCCAGAATTTCAAGATCTACAAAAGGGGGTAGGGCTTTTTCATATTTAGCTCCAAAGCTTTGGAATAGCCTTCCAGACTGTGTTCGGGGAGCAGACACGGTTTCTCAGTTCAAAAGTAGACTCAAGACGCATCTTTTTAATCTGGCATACACACAACTCATCCCATAATCTCATACTCCAGTACACCTATCCCGAATGGCAACTACGCTAATTCTCCCCATCTGTTCTGTATTTCTCTACCCTTCCCGAGGCATCGGGAGATTTTGCCAGCTTCAGTAGACAAAGGCCGACCCTGCGAGGTTCCTGAGGCATCCAGAGAAGGACCAGCTCCAGCTGGATTCAGCTTTATGATAGCTGGAGCTACACATGCTGCTCCTGTGCTTCCAGTGATCCAGACCTCATCTGCCCTCTGCACCTACTGACTCGTCCCTATGCTGAACTGGTCTTCATGTCAATTTAAATAATTTCTGTCATATTGAATTTCCACCTGCACAACACACAAGATGTTATATCATTTCTATGTGTTATCACCCAAATGAGGATGGGTTCCCTGTTGAGTCTGGTTCCTCTCAAGGTTTCTTCCTAATGCCATCTCAGGGAGTTTTTCCTTGCCACCGTCGCCGTCACGCTTGGCTTGCTCATCAGAGAAATTTCATTCATTCGTCTCATTATTATTAGCTGCACATTTTTCTCACACATACACACTTCCAATTATTTTCTTTTCTATAATTATAATTATTATTATTATAAAAAAATTTTTTTGTTAAATTTCTTTCATTTTTGTGAAGCTGCTTTGAGACAATGACCATTGTTAAAAGCGCTATATAAATAAAATTGAATTGAATTGAATTGAATTGAATGTTTCAGTTAAACAGAGTATATCAAACTCCTGATCTGTGATAATTTCATTAATGTCATGCACACTCAATCTACCGGCACTAGGACCCGGAAGTCAAGCGGTCGTGAACCAGGAAGTATAAAAGGAGTAAACAAACCATAGCATAATGCTCAGTTCGGCCCATGTCGGTTAGTGTTCCTGTCTTCCAAACTGTGAGTACTCACCATTTTTGGGTTGTTGCTTTCTGCTGTTGTGTGTGCATTTACAGGACGTGGGTGAAATTTGTGTTTTTCCCTTGCTCACCCTTTGTGAGAGTCCTTATACTAAATCACGTGGATATCCTACCTACTCGCTTCTCTCCGCGTTTGGGTTCACCATCCACGATACATTGGGCTAACCGCTAAAGCTACATCTTCTGGTCCTCAAGGTTAGTACATCCGTGACAATTAACAATAACCGCTTTTGATGCGAGAGATCTAATATTTAACAGTCCTAGCTTCAGTATGATCCGAGTTTGTGGTCTTTATGTTAATTAAATAATTGAAACAGACTTTCTGAGTCTTTCTACATTTTTGCTTAGATCGGGGAACAGACACAGTCTCAATATGGTGAACCCTGAGTGACAACTCTATGCAGCTAGCAGACGGTTGGTTTAGCCTGTCTGTCTGCTCCCTGGCCTGGGCTCTGGATTGTCACCGATTAACTAGACCTCTACTGAGACTAGGAGCTATACTACAGGAAATGAGAGCAGCACCTTCCCGAGTGGGATGGACACCGTCCCGCCCTAACAGGCCAGCTTTGCCCTCAAAGGTCTTCCAATTGTCTATGTAGCCCACATTATTTTCGTAGCACCACCTGGACATCCAGCGGTTCAGCGACCATAACCTGCTGTAAGCTATGTCGCCACGTCTCATTGGGATGGGACCAGAGCATACTACTTCATCGGACATCGCCTTCACTAATTTAAACACCACTGTAAAGTTACTCTTACTAACCTCTGACTGACGAAGGCGTATATCATTAGCTCCAGCATGTACTTAAAGAACCTGTGCTGTCCTAGAGCCCTAAGATTACCTGCTATGTCCGGTGCTCCCGGGATACACCTAACCACTGCCGCAGGTGCCCCTAAAGGTCTAGCTAATTTCACGTGCCTCAGTATAGAGTCTCCTATAACCAGAGCTCTTTCAGGTCTCTTTCAGAGCTCTTTTACCTTCCCTTCCATTTAGGGAATAAAATGGTAAACTTTACCGTAACTGGGGCTCATTTTACTTTGCTGCTAGAATTAGCATCACCATTTTAGCACACACATACACACACACACACACACAGGCCTGATTTTACATTCTACAGTTGATGCATTTAATTTTTTCTGACGCAACAGCAATATTTTTCTCCTCACCTTTAATACGAGCTGCACCGAGCTCAGTGCACCTTATTGGCGGGGAACAATTTAGCCGGCTAAGACACGGATGGTAATTAAAATCATAATGTTTTATGGAAGGCCCAGAGACAGCAACTCTTCCAGACATCATTTGCCCTTAGTAATGGTCTTCTTCACTCCCTCCCTTTGTCTCTCGCTCCCTTGCTCATTCCCCATTCTGCCCTGTTACTCATGCAGGTGTCGGACTTACATTTTGAATGGCACATGAATACTAATACACCGTCGTAATAAGATCTTTGAAGTGCGCAACACACAGCCGTCGAATCGTAATGTGCAAATCCCCCTTTGAGTCTCACCATTTTTTTTTCATTCGCTTTTTTTTTACTTTCCTCTTTTTCTACCTTTTGTTCTTCCTCTGTCTCTCTATCTTTTGTAGAGTTTCACTCTTTTTTTTTTCTTTCCCTTGCTGATGTTTTTCAATGCGCACGGTCTGTTTTGCTTAGATTCCCCCGTGCATCCTTCTTTAAAATTCATCTCTCTCTGAAGGCGAGCCGACTGACTCTATTATGTCTTATGGGACACCACGAGTTTCCAAACAGCTCACAGAGAGCGGCTTTCTGTGGGAAAGAAAAAGAAACAGGACCCACTGGGAGGCCATGAGATTACTGGGATAACAAAAAAAAAAGCTTTTTTTTTCATCTGAGGCTGGATGGGATACAGGTCGGATTCCAGAAACAGAATTCCCATCGAGTTGTGCATTATAAAGACAGAGCTCCATGTTAAAGCAGTAGATAGCTGATGGTGTCATTTTATCCACAGCAGTGTAACACTTCTCCTTTATGGATATAAATATTTTAAGGAGAATGCAAAGAAAATTCCTGCAGTGAACAATTTATTATTTATATTTACCAAAAAAATCTGTTTTATCACTTTAAAAATTATTAAAGTTATTGATGCTAGCTTGTGCTTATTACTAACTTTTTGATACCAGAAAATATTCAAGACAGAAAACGTCTAGGGTTACTTTGCTGTAACCTTGTTCCCTGAAAAGGCGGGAATGAGATGCTGCGTGAAAACGCTATGGGAGCATCTTGTCATGTTGCCGGCTGTGAAGCATGTGTGTATCAAACATGGCAAATTTTGGCTTATATAACCTCGGTCAGGTGACGTCATCTGATGAGACGCATCTGGAGGTTATAAAAAGAGTGAACCGGAAACATTCCTCAGATTGATTTGTCTGAACGGACATCCTGTCACATAGGCAGTGCGGCATTGGGACACAGCATCTCGTTACCACCTTTTCAGGGAACAGGGTTACAGCAAAGTAACCCGAGACGTTCCCTTTCAAAGGCTACACTCTATGCTGCGTGAAAACGCTATGGGAACGAGAATACCAACGCCACCGCACTGCAAGTGTCTGGACCCCAAGGTTGTGTAGTGTGTGTGCACAAGGCTGAGAAGGTCTCAGAACTATGCCTGTGCAGCTAACTCGGGGACCCGTGAGCCCGGAGTAGCATGAACATCCAGATTATAAATGTAACAAATGCGAGCGGGGAGGACCAACCCTCCGCCGTCACACAATTGTAAAAGGGGAATACCTCTTGCTGGTGCAAAATGAGGCGATTGCCCTAGTTGAATGAGCCCTGCTTCCTAGAGGCGAAGTGAACCCATGTGCCTCATAGGAGGGGGCAATAGCATCTCTCACCCCGCGGCCCCAAGACGTGTAAAGGCTGCTCTGATCTACGCCACTGGCTGATGCGGTGGACGTAAATCTGAAGAGCATGTACTGGACGCAGTAAGTAAGTGAACCTAATGAGACGTGGCGACATAGCTTACAGCAGGTTATGGTCGCTGAACCGCTGGATGTCCAGGTGGTGCTCCGAAAATAATGTGGGCTACATAGACAATTGGAAGACCTTTGAGGGCAAAGCTGGCCTGTTAGGGCGGGACAGTGTCCATCCCACTCGGGAAGGTGCTGCTCTCATTTCCTGTAGTATAGCTCATAGTCTCAGTAGAGGTCTAGTTAATCGGTGACAATCCAGAGCCCAGGCCAGGGAGCAGACAGACAGGCTAAACCAACCGTCTGCTAGCTACATAGAGTCGTCACTCAGGGTTCAAAATATTGAGAATGTGTCTGTTCCGCGATCTAAGCAAAAATGTAGAAAGACTCAGGAAGTCTGTTTCAATAATCTAATTAACATAAAGTTAAGTTATTGTTAATGAAATTATCACAGATCAGGCGTTTGATATACTCTGTTTAACTGAAACATGGGTTAAACAGGACGTGTATGTAGCTCTAAATGAAGCTAGTCCTCCTGGACACAGCTACATACACCAGCCTCGGTTAACTGGTAGAGGAGGGGCGTCGCAGTTATTTACAATGATAATCTGTCTATCGTACAAAAACACGGACACAAATTTAATTCATTTGAAATTCTTTATAGTAACATAAGTGTATTGAAGTATATTACAGTAAGTCAGCTCAGTCGATTCCACTAATTATAATTTACAGACTTCCAGGGCCGTATTCTGAATTTCTTAATGAATTTGCAGATTTCATCTTGAACCTAGTCGTTTCTGTAGACAAAGTGTTAATTGCTGGAGATTTTAACATTCATTTTGAGAATCCAGAAGACCCTCTGAGAACAGCATTTATGTCCATACTGGACTGAGTAAGCGTAAATCGGTGTGTAATAGGACCCACTCATAAAGCAGGTCACACTTTAGACTTAATAATATTTTTGGGATTAAGTATGAGAAATGTATTCACAATTCCACTGTCTGAAATTATCTCGGATCACTATCTTGTCTCAATTCAAGTGTGTCACAGTGATAATGTACGCACAGCACCGCGCTACCGTATTAACCGTACATTCACATCAACTACCACACAGAGTTTTATCAGTAATCTCCGATTAGATCACCGTCTGACCCAACAGAACTCGATCAGGCGACTGAATATTTAGAATCGACATTTCGTTGTACCTTAGATAATGTAGCTCCAGCTAAAAGAAAAATTATTAGAGATAAGAAACTCGCTCCCTGGTATAACAATCACACGCGCACTTTAAAACTTTTTCCGCTCAGAAATTAGAGCGTAAATGGCGTCAAACTAAATTGTTAGTATTTCAAATAGCATGGAAAGAGAGCATCCTGAACTATAGGAAAGCTCTTAGTGCAGCTAGATCAACGTATCTCTCCACTCTTATAGAAGAAAATAAAAATAATCCTAGATTTTTATTTAATACCGTAGCAAAATTACCCAGAAATAAGACCACTACAGAAATCTCCACAAGAACATCATGCAATAGTGAGGACTTCATGAACTTCTTTAATAATAAAATTGTAAATATCAGGCATAAAATTGAGGCTTTGAAGCCGAACAATGTAATTGATACAGATGTTAACCTAGCCATGTCAGATCGGAACCTAGAATACTTTACTCCCCTTGAAGAGAATGAACTAATTTCACTCGTCTCTTCTGCAAATTCATCAACCTGTATATTAGATCCTATACCGACACATTTTCTTAAATAGATAGTACCAGTAATAACAGAACCGCTGTTGAGAATAATTAATTCCTCACTCAGCATTGGTTATGTTCCAAAATCTTTTAAATTAGCAGTTATCAAACCAATAATTAAGAAACTTGACCTCGACCCCGTCAGCTGTCCAATTACAGGCCAATATCAAACCTCCCCTTTATCTCTAAGATTCTGGAAAAGATAGTAGCGGAGCAGCTATACTCATATCTACATAGAAATGGCATACATGAACTGTATCAGTCAGGATTTAGGCCTCATCACAGCACAGAAACAGCATTCGTTAAAGTAGTAAATGACCTCCTATTGGCCTCTGATCAGGGTTGTGTAACTATGCTTGTATTACTCGACCTCAGTGCAGCTTTTGACACCATTGATCATGCTATTCTTCTTCACAGATTAGAAAATGTAGTAGGAATTAAGGGTACAGCCCTCTCCTGGCTCAGATCCTATTTGACCGATCGTTATCAGTATGTAGACTTAAATGATGATAATTCTGCACGCTCTCTAGTGGAGTTTGGCGTTCCGCAGGGTTCAGTTTTAGGCCCACTGCTTTTTTCCCTTTACATGCTTCCTCTGGGCAACATAATCCGTAAGCATGGTATTAGTTTTCATTGTTATGCTGACGACACAGTTATATGTCTCAGCAAAACCTGATGAGAAAAAACATCTTACTAAAGTTGAGCAATGTATGCATGACATAAGAAATTGGATGCTAATTAACTTCCTTCTGCTTAATCCGGATAAGACAGAAGTTCTAGTCATAGGACCGCATACAGCTAGGAGTAAAATCTTAGATCACACCGTAACTTTAGATGGCCTTTCTGTTCCATCAAGTGCAACAGTAAAAGACCTTGTCGTGATTCTAGATTCCAGCCTTTCATTTAAAGCTCATGTAGATAATATCACCAGGTTAGCATTCTTTCACCTCAGAAATATTGCCAAGATAAGAAATATATTGTCGCTAAACGATGCAGAAAAACTAGTTCATGCTTTTATCACTTCTAGGTTGGACTATTGTAATGCCTTACTGTCTGGTTGTTCAGTTAGGTGCATGAACAAGCTTCAGCTAGTCCAGAATGCAGCAGCGAGAGTGCTCACTAGAACCAGAAGATATGAGCACATTGCCCCTATCCTATCTTCACTGCATTGGCTCCCTGTGAAATTTCGCATTGATTTTAAAATACTACTCTTGACATATAAAGCATTAAATGGTCTCGCGCCGCAGTATCTGAGCGAACTGCTAGTGACTTACGATCCGCCACGCCTACTTCGATCAAAGGATGCAGGCTGCTTGTCAGTACCGCGTATTATGAAAACTACAGCTGGGGGCAGATCTTTTTCTTACAAAGCCCCAAAATTATGGAATAGTCTTCCAAATAGTGTTCGGGACTCAGACACAGTCTCAGTGTTTAAGTCTAGGCTAGAACCCTATTTATTTAGCCAAGCATTTTTATGAATAGATTTGCCTTAGGTAAAGGAGCAGATCTGGGGGACTCATGGACGTAGAGTATTATGGTGAACTAGTATGTTTAGATGCTGTCTTCCTCACTCTCATTTGATCACTCAGGTTTGTTGACGGTGAGGTGATTGTTTGCTTTACATCTCAGGGAGCCCTCATGTTTGTGTTAGTTATGCTGTCATAGTTAGTCCTGCCGGAGTCCCTGCTTGCACTCTACAGTAAATATACATTCACATTATACATTATGTGACTGTGACCATAGCTAACTGCCATCTCTCCTCTTCTTCTCTTTCTCCCCCTCTTTCTGTTTCCTGTCTCCCCCTTTACCTCTTTCTCTCTCTCTCTCTCTCTCTCTGTCGAGCTACACATGTCATCCCTGAGCTGCCAGTGATCCAGACTCCCTCTGCCCTCCGGACCTGTCTGACCCATCCTGGTGCCCCGCTTCTGGTTGGAGATTTCGTCGCATGGCTGCCCCGTGTGTGTCTTTGGGATGCGTCTGGTGTCTGGGGATGATTCTCTCTACTTAGAACAGTAGTTCTCAAACTTTTTCTGTCATTCCCCACTTAAGGGGGTGAGCGAATTTTCAAGCCCCACTTGTCAACAAAATATCGAAATCGGCCAAGTTTACTATTTATTGAAATATCTATTCCTAAACCAATATGATCAAACACCACCAAGTTAAAAACAGATAAAATACACGTGTAATTGTTATAAAAGGCTTACGTTGTCACTTATCTTTGTATAATTGACCCCATGTTTATTAGCTGCTCAGCAATCGTTTGTAGTTTTTTTTGCACTGGCCAATTCTGTATGTAACTTTGAATGAAGCCATTTGTGCTTTGCTGTCCACTGATTGAGATTTTACCATGCGATTATCCTGCTGTTTGTATTCTGCCAGCTTTCTTTCAAAGACGTCCAGTGGTTTATTAACGTGACTGGAGTGTGTTGTCTCTAAGTGTCTTCCTAATTTGTTGGGTCTCATGCGGTCTGCTGCCAGCAGTTTAAGACAAAAAACACACACAGGTCTCTCTTCTGCCCCCACCATCCCCACCATGAATCCAAGCTGAAGATAGGCTTCATTAGTGGTGGGTGATATAACCAAAATCTTCTATCACGGTAGAAGCAATTTTCTACCTTAATAACGATATACATCACAATATAGCAATTTGTATCTGAAAATGCATACATAAAAATGAAAACACAAAGAAATTGTTTTACATAATGTAATTTTTTATGTAATTTTATTTAAACTGTGAATTGCTGAGGTTTGCCGCATTTTTTTTTACATATTCGATTTGGATATCAGATGATAGAAAAGGTTTGACGTGTTTCCACCACTTGTTAAAACAGTGCACTTGTGTACCTTCTAAATCACGTTCATCTCATTCGTATCACTTTTCTTCTACCCGAACCAATTACACACCACAGACGATCTCCTAATTCTTGGTTTTGTCACATGTAAGCAAACTCACTGCTGCTGCAGCATCTTCTTCCATTGTCGAAGTGTATGTGAAGCCAAACACATCAAAAGTGGGACGAAACCGCGGCACCCGATTGAACCGAATATCTGCGCAAATACAGCGCAGCGCGACTACCTGGATAGCGCAGTGATGATCTGGTTTATTTGCGCAGCCCGGTGGATCGCGCAGCGCCGCTCGAATCACAAACCTGCGCGACTCACTGTGTTTTATTTAAAAACAATTAATTTAAAATGTCAGGACTGTTTAATATCGTTTCCGCCTTGCCATGCCTGGATTGTACGTGCGCATCCCAGCGGGGTAAAATGTATTTTGATGGTCGGCGCTGTTTATTTTTGTCAGAGTTGCGCAGCGCTGCCCAGTGGCTCGCGCAGGTTTGTGATTCGCGCAGCGCTGCTCAAGGTTGTCCGACGTTAAACCATTATTGTTCCACTATGGTTCCACTTTTTCTCCCTGCCCACAACTGATGTTATTTTAAATTTACTTGTATTAATGATCCATTTATTTGTGTGTGATTGTTTAGTTTTGAGCGTACGCTCTTCATTATCAATAAAGAAAAGCATGACTTAGAATAGGTACTTTCCTGTTTTTCCTCCCGTTCATTGCGCCCCACCTGTCATGTCTGTATTCCCCACTAGTGGGGCGCGCCCCACACTTTGAGAACCACTGACTTAGAATATGGTTCTGGCCTCGACTGGTGTTGGCAGCTGTTTCTCTGAGGACTTGACAATTCGATAGTTCAGGACTGGAACTTTCTACAAGTCTATCTGAGTCTCCAATAACTACCTGGACTCCATTTTAACATCAATTAACACCAACTGAACTGCCTGCCACCTAACACACTGTATAAATGCAGATCATTTCCTGCTATCTGTTTCACCCAGATGAGTCTGGTTCCTCTCAAGGTTTCTTCCTATTACCATCTCAGGGAGTTTTTCCTTGCCACTGTCGCCCTCGGCTTGCTCACCAGGGACTTGCTCACACATTCACATTCCATATAAACTTAAATAATTATTTTGATTGTGTAAAGCTGTTTTGAGACAATGTAAATTGTTAAAAGCGCTATACAAATAAAATTGAATTGAATTTAATTGAAAGTCTCTCCTGCTCCAAAGCTGTAAAGGCGGAGGACAGAAGGCTTCAAAACTAATAGGGTGTATGTTGGATTTATGAAACTTTCGGAAGATTGTTCAGTGAGGTTGCAATTAAGTAAGCACTAAGCTTTTCTTGCAGAAACTGAAGGAATTCGGCAGTGGACTGGGTCTACCTGCTTAGCACACACTTACAGTACTGCAGGGGAATACCTCTTGCTAGTGCAATAGATGATGCGATCCCCTGGTTGAATGAGCCCTGATTCAAAAGAAGGCAATAGCATCTCTCACCCAGTATAGTGGCGGGCGCCCCCCGGTTGCGGCCCCAAAACATATAAATGCTGCTGCAGTTAAGCACGTCCTGAGAGTACTAGGGCACAAGCCCGAGGACAAATTTTCCTGCAGAATCTCCAGCACTGAAACAATTCGGCAGTGGGCTGGGTCTACAGGCATAGCACACACTTGCTGCAGGGGAATACCTCTTGCTAGTGCAAAAGATGAGGCGATCCCCTGGTTGAATGAGCCCTGATTCCTAGAGACGAAGTAAGCCCACGCGCCTCATAGGAGAGGGCAATAGCATCTCTCACTCATTGCCGCATCTCTCACTCATGGCGGCCGCCCATCGGTTGTGGCCCCAAAACATGTAAAGCTGCTCTGACTTACGCCACTGGCTGATGCAGTGGACGTAAATCTGAAGAGCATGTACTGGACACAGTAAGTGAAGTCTCTCCTGCTCCAAAGCTGTAAAGGCGGAGGACAGTAGGCTTCAAAACAATAGGGTGCATGTTGAAATGGAACTTTCGGAAGATAGTTCAGTGAGGATGCAAAATGGCCCTGCCATTAGCTGCCATTAACTTACGGAAGATAGTTGAGTGAGGATGAAAAATGGCCCTGCCATTAGCCCAGGGGCAAAGTCTAGGCAGGATTGGGAGACTGACAGATCTCCAATCCTCTTAGAGCGGTAAAGGCCATAGAAAAACCATATTAAGAGTCAGAAAACCTGAGGTGCTGACTCTAGTGGTTCAAAGGGGGTCTCACTGTTATCCACAGTAACCCCATCGATCAGGACGTGGCAGGCTGAAATAGCAGTTACATACGTCCTGAGAGTACTAGCTATCTGCTTCGTCATGCACCAATTTTCAAATACATTTATTTTGAGGGCATAAGCTCTTCTAGGAAAGGGAGCCCTAGCACTTAGAATAGTCTTAATTACACTGGCTGGAAGACCAGCTTGACTTAGACTCCCGAGAGCAGGGATATCAGGAAAAAACGCAGAAAAGCGTAACCTGGGCCACGTGTCCAGACCCGGGGGAGGGCCTGGAAGAGTCAGAGAGTAGCAAAGGGACATTTGCTGATCTTACGAGTCAAAGAGGTCCAGCTCTGCTAGCTGAAATCTCTCCCAGATTGACTGACTACTTCGGGGTGGGGTTCCCAATCCCCGTGTGTCAGAGATTGACTGGACTGTACAACTGCTCTCACATTCATATGCCCTGAATGTAAATCGCCCTGAGGGAGAGGAATCTGGTGCGCTAGCTGTTTAGCGGCGCGAGCACAGTTTGCCCTGGCGATAGTATATGAGACTGCCATAGTGTTGTCCATCTGCACTAGGACATGGTAGCCTCTCAACTGCTGGAGGAAGTACTTTAGGGCCAGAAATAGAGCCATCATTTCGGTGCAATTGATGTGCCGCGCGAGAAGAAGGCCTCTCCAGCTCCCTTGGGCTGGACGGTCATCTAAGACCGCACCCCAGCCCGTGAGGGAAGTGTCTGTCGTTAGCATCTACAACGACAAAACAAACTTAGAGTGGGACCCAGAGTCAGAAACCGGGGTCTGAACCACATAGGAAGGGTACGAAGCACCTGGCGCGTAACCCTTATTGGTGATTTGCCCTAGAGTGAAATCCCCTGTCTTAGCCACAACTAAAATGCTCTCATGTTCCGAAGGCCCAAAGGTGTCACCGTGGATACAACTGCCATGAGAGCTAAGATTTCTGAAAGTGATGGTCACTTTCTGGTCTAGCTTGATTTCCTTGTAGAATGAAACTTTGGGTCTCAATCCTAGAACCAAAGATGAGCTAGGACGGCATGCTGACGTTGAAGCGCTAGCTACTGAGACTGGGCCAGCCAGTTTTCTATGTAATTCGATACATCCATGTGCGGGTGTAGAGGGCTAGACCAAATGGGCCCGATACTGGTAAGCATCGCCCCTGAAGCAAACCTCAGGTCTTTCACTGTGTTGTGGCAATATTTCTATATGAAAGTAAGTGTCCTTCAATCGATTATCACAAATCAATCGCTTGGTAGGATTTAAGAGCAATCACTTTGCTTTACTTTGTATTTATTTTAGATAGCAGTACAGCCCGTGAAATCTAAATATTTGGAGACAAATAAAATTGCTCCTCCGTGGTGGCGGAGCAAGAACACCGACCTCCTGGGTGTGTCAGGGACAACACTTCATTCTTCGAAAGGAATTCTGCGTGCCTCTCCCCATTGGGGGGCCACCCCCTCCAGAAACGGCCGATAGCACGAGCCGTCTGCTTTTGTGCTTTTGTTGCACGCAGAGACAAATCTGTGGCCCGGCGTAATTCCAATATGCCCTATCTGAAGAGCCCCGCCAGTGCTCAAGTCTCTCAGCAGGTCAGCATGGTATCAACAACCTGACCTGCTGCCTGAAAAGCTTTTCCCACCAGGGAAGATGAAAGTCTACACAACAAGTATTTAGCTTTTCAGGAAGGATGATGCCCCAGGAGAGAAATAGCCTGTTTGAAGCTTCTCTTCTATCTGGGCGTCATCATATAACTCTTCCACATCAACTATATTTAAACAATAAAATAAGTCAATGGCAGGAAACATGGGATTAATACAGCTTACTCCATGAAAGGGTTAACTCATATGGAGATAGCCAAGAGGGGCGAGAGAGAGAGCGTCGTTGAGGCTCCGCCCCCCGGCCACCTGACAGAAACTGCCATTTTAATATTTTCCCAGTGCTTGGAGGCTATTTCCATCTCCGCGGAAGCAGGAGAGGATATTTATCCTTGCCCATTCACAAGAAGTGCAGGGTGCGCTTGAGAACGGACAGAGGGATTTCCCGATCCAACGGGGAAATGCGGCTTTAAGCCCCCCAAAATAGTAGAGATCGCCCTCCGATATGGATTGTCACACGGAGGGACATCTCGTTTTAAAACTCAGAATATCGGTAAGTTAAACACTTCTTATTTTGCTGGTTTAAACACAGACTTTGGCGTGTTTGATACACGCATGCTTCACAACCGGCAACATGACAAGATGTTCCCATAGCGTTTTCACGCAGCATCAAGGGTAGCCTTTGAAAGGGAACTGACCACGCACCTACTGGATTTATTGTCTGGCCACTAGGGGGCGTTGTTGAGGAAGTGAATCTGACCCTTATGCCGTCTCACACATAACACAACATGTAGAACACGAGCTAATGGATGTCTAGTTACACAATGTAAAATGAGTTCTGAAATCTGATTTGCTGTGTCGGTCTAAAATTTCAACTAATGGGCTGTGAATTACATGTTATTTGTTTATGACAATGAAACTAACCGAATGGGGTAAAAATCTGTGTAAATCAATGTATCTATGTATCACTTACTTTTATGACCAACTCTATGTCATGAGATCCAAAGCATTAATATAGAGATTTAGGATCATAGCAGCTTCATAACCTTCAGTAGAAAACAGGATGTTTATTTCTGACAAAGACAAATGACAACAGATATTAAAAAGACATTTGTAAAGCATCAGAGCTTCGAGAGTCCAAAGGCTTTGGTTTGGTACAAATACCAGTCTATTGTTTCATGAGTGAAATATTCATCTTCATTTCAAATGCGCAAAACCGGATGTGTTTTTTGAGGCCTGGCGTGAAAACGATCACAGCGAGTGAATATAGTGATTAATGCTGGTAAATTGCCTTGACCATTATTTTAACTATGCCTTTGTTTTTGTTGTCCTGCGGATCGGTTTTCCTCCATTAATAACGAGTGCCGTCGGACAGAAAGTACTAAAACCTGATGTTTAACAAACAGACTTAACAAATGTGCAAGGACTCACAGTTTGAAGAGGCAAAGAAAAGTGGAGAGAAAATGTCCAGCGTAATGTACTCCCTCAAGGGAGCAGTGGGCTTCACTAAAGAGGTCTCCATTTTATTACGGACGGCTCCGTCTCGCTCGCTCTCAGACTGATGAAATGGGCCATTGATCAGGAGAAGAGTTATTGATCGATACTTTGGGAAAGAAACAATCACCTGACACCCAACAGCAGACATACGACACTAACAGCTTCGGGTTTTAGAAACCTAAAGCTTTTCTCTGCTGCTGTTTTAAAAGATTTAATGGAATACATCTAAAAAAAATAACAGAACTGCTCTTCTTACAGCTCATTTTTAAAGAGGGCGATGCTGAAAGATATAGAAGCTCAGAGCAGGGTTTAGTTAGTGAGAGCTCATATTTTTTTATTTAATTTTTTTAATGAGAATCAGTTTTGACATTTTTGGTGTTATATTTAGTGTTGTGAAACTCTGGCAAAACAGTGTTTCACACATTACCATTAACAAATTAGTTCCTGTTCTCGCTTACCTTATACAGTAGCAGCTATAAAATGTCATTCCATATATTAACACATCCTGGTGAAACCCTGAAAAACAAAGAGTCAAGTTGTACAGATGTCCATCAGGAGACAAATCAGGAAGTGTTAGCTCGAGAGAGAGAGAGAGAGAGAGAGAGAGAGAGAGAATGAAAGATTTCACAAGTACAGTTAACTCATTTCATATGAAAAAAACACTAGCTTTTAATAAGACTAAAAATTACAGCTTGCCATGTAACCAAGAAACCATAAAGTGTAACTTCCCCTGTCCTGATGTTACAGCTACAGTATAACCTTTTTTTTTTTTTACTGCAAAACATCTTAGCAAGTGAAATATTCTTGAACTTTGCCCAAACTATCTACTCCCTCACTCACTGTTTATACCACTTTATCCTGTACCGGGTCGTGGGAAGCCAGGAGCCTATAACAGGAGAGCTTACTGTAGGCACGAGATGGGGTCCACCCTGGACAAGGAGCAATCCATCGCAGGACACACACACAAACCAAATTGCACTCACAAAACAACAATTTGGGAATGCCAATTAGCTTAATCTGCTTGTCTTTGGAATGTGGAAGGAAACCAGAGTACCTGGAGGAAACCCACCAAGTATGAGGAGAACATGCAAACGTCCTGCACACAGAGGCAGGAAACGAACTTGGCCGGGAATTGAACCCAGACCCTGGACAATGCTAACCACCAAGCCACCGTGCCGCACCAACCTGTGTATAATTTAATAAAAATATTATTTTTATTTAATTTTATCTTTAGTCAAATTCTATTAAAATTAAAAAAGTAAAAAGCATTGTGTTCTATTGGCAGATAATTTGCTTCTTTCAAGAAATAAATTCCCCAAAACTAGCAAAATTATCTAACAGTGGAACAAGAACATTTTGCCTTGCAATAATACTAACTTTTTATTGACAATATGATTTATAATCTCATATGTTTTGTTGTAAGTTTTATTTTAAGTAATTATACATGTAAATTTTTTTGCAGTGTTATTTTTTTTATTTTGCAATATAAAAAACCAAATAATCTGTTATATAAAATCAAGACATCATGCTAAAATGTGCTTATTGAAATAATTTTCAGTAATAGAATAATTTAATATCTCAAATGAATTAAAACATCCTGCTGTAAGCTTCAGAATAAAGCCTGGAGTTGACCTAAGGCAGATAGAGTTTAGAAGGAAGGACCAATAGACGTGCATCCCCAGCTTCAGGGGTCAATAGTGGAATTAGATTATTAATCATGCTTACAGCTTTAGAATCTGAGCTTTCATGAATAAACCCCCAACTAAATGTAAATATCTTTTTGAACTCAATGTAAAGCCTGTGCACTGCGCGCTCTCTGCACCCTGCAAGAGGACGCCGCTATCCAAGTGCAGAAGTTGGCCTGAAAGTGCATCGTAAGCTGGTGGGAGAAATAAGATGAGCTTTTAGTGCAAACCCTTTAATCCTATTGATCCTAAATCCAGAGTCCCGAGTGAGGTTCTTACGCCACTCAGAGGGGCAACAGCTCTGTGTGTGATATCAGCAAACTGCACCTCTCACCATCCTTTCCATCACGTCCTGCCACAGCTGTGTCTTCATCCAAATCCACTCCAAAACTCCAGCAGCTCCCTCAACCACCACAATGCCTGCCTTCAATAGAAAAGCTCCAACACACACACACACACACACACACACACACACACACACACACACACACACACACTTGGATCTTCCCCCTCTTTCAGTCAATGTTCGGGGACCTTTGGGACAATAAATGGCGACCAGGGAAAACATGTGTCTCTCCTGATGACTAAGCAAACAGGCGCAAATCCATGACAGGAACAAGTGTTAATAAGATGAGCTCAGCTTTGATACACTGTAATGTAAAAAGAAGTCAGTTCCCATCACGCAAATATTAACTTCTTAACCTTTCCCACCAGTTACTGTATTCGTTAACCTAGCTAGCATTTAAGAGTGTAATGGTACTCAGTGTCTCAAAAGATCACATGAGCTCCTGTAGAGCTGCTCATCAATAAAAGAACAAGTTAAATGGATGGACCAAGGTGATGACCGTGTGTCCTTTCTGTAATTTTTGGGTCAGTCATGAATAGGTCAGAACAGCATGATCAGAAAAGCAGGTCAGTGGTACCACTTGAGTGAATCTGGATTGTCAGGAAATAAACATGCAGGCCTAGATGAACCTTAAAAATACATTTAAATACAATTTAAACCCTTTTGGAGTTCTGATACACTCTTCTATACCGCTTCATGCTGTATTCAGGGTCGCGGGGGCCTGGAGCCTATCCCAGGAGGCTTAGGGCATGAGGCAGGGTACAACCTGGACAGGGTGCCAATCCATCGCAGAGCACACATACATACAGTACACTCACTCCCACACTCTTTCACACACTACGGGCAATTTGGGAACACCAATTAGCCTAACCTGCATATCTTTGGACTGTGGGAAACCGGAGTACCCGGAGGAAACCCACCATGCACGGGGAGAACATGCAAACTCCATGCACACAGGGACAGGAATCGAGCCTGGCCAGGAATCGATCTCGGACCCTGGAGGTGCAAGGCGACAGTGCTGACCACTACACCACCGTGCCGCCAGACACATTTTTACAAATAATATAACTCTCAAATCAGACTAGATAATTGTAACCCATACAAATACATTACTGTACTTTATCAACATTTTCCTTGGTATATTTTGTACCAAATCCTGTCTTTGCCATGACCAAGACCTCTCCTATACTGTACAGTACATACTGACCAACAACTCATTCAACAACAGTGTAGTACAGTATATGGGGTAGTGGTAGTTTGAAGTGTTAAGCCTATCTGCTCCAGGGGTGCCATATCATGGTTGACCCTGTGCATTGACACAATTCAATTCAATTCAATTTTATTTATATAGCGATTTTAACAATGGTCACTGTCTCAAAGCAGCTTCACAAAAATGAAAAGAAAATTTGAAAAGTGTATTATCAGGAAAGCTATTCCAAAGCTTTGGAGCTAAATATGAAAGTGCCCTACCCCCTTTTGTAGATTTTGATATTCTGGGAACTACCAGAAGTCCGGAGTTTTGTGATCTTAAGGAACGTGGTGGATTGTAGCGTATCAGAAGACTGGTTAGGTATGTGGGAGCTAAACCATTTAAAGCCTTGTATGTAAGTAATACTATTTTGTAATTAATTCTAAACTGAACAGGTAGCCAGTGCAGGGATGATAATATTGGGGTTATATGATCATATTTCCATGATCTAGTGAGAACCCTGGCGGCTGCTTTTTGGACAACCTGACGCTTGTTTATTGAGGATGCAGGACAACCACCTAGTAATGCATTACAATAGTCCAGTCTGGAGGTCATGAATGCATGACCTTGCCTTTCTGCATCAGATAAAGTAATAAAGGATATTTTATTTCACTAAGAGTAAAGCAGGTTCCCTAACAGTATAGGATTTAGTAATCACAGTGACTCAGTAATAAAGTTCAAATATCAAGAGGCTACAAAAGGAACAGAAGGAACTTTTAGGACTGCTAATACAACATGCACAGTTAGAGGGTTATCTGGTAACTTAATTCGTCAGTTTGATGGCTGAGTAAATTTGGAGTCGAGGTTGAAGCGTCGAGTCTAATACAGTCGCTCAGGTGTCAGACGTGTGTCATACTTCTCAATACTGTTGTCAATGCCACTCAACACACCGTTAATTGACATTTATGTTATCATCTTTATTTTTTAAGTCCATGAATAATACAAAAAAAGTACAGTTTCATCAGTGAATAGGTGTCTTCTACCTGTCCAGGAGATGGCTAACAATGAAATTATGTCATGGTAGTTGCTTTAGCTCTCTCAGTGGGTTTTGTGAAAAGTGATTTCCGTGTTTTAAAACCAATTTAATTTTTTAAATTCTTTTCTCTCGTATTGTGCTCCTGGGTAAGAATGCATCCTTGAATTTCAGATGGTAAGAAACGTGATGGAGCTACAAATTAACTTTTTTTTTTTTTTTAAACACTAAACACCTGGTAAATTATCAAGCAGACAATCTTTTCATACCCCGGTGTAAAAGCAAACTTGTTTTCAAATTAGGCATTGGAATGATATATCCTTGCCATCTTTTGTTGCTTTGCTGCAGTTTCCTGAACAGGGTTTGCATTTGAACGCATATGAAGATAACGGGAAAAGCAGGTTGATGTGCAACAGTTAAAAGTTCACTAGCTTTTAAAGAAAACCCTATAATTTGTGTTTTAGTGTTGATTGATTAAATGTTCAGCATCAGAAAATGTCTCTATGTTTATGTCATTAGGTAATGACTGAAATATTTCATTATGTATCATAACCAAAACCTCTCCCAAAACCTCATGGCTGAGGACCTTCACAACACCTTACATCATAACTGGAACCTCTCCTTACATATTGTACTGATCCTCAGGTCATAATTTAGACATTATGTCATAACCAGAAACCATGACCAATACTAATTAAAACCTTTTTATTCATATACCAGAATACCATGTCCTGATATGTTGTTCTACTTTTGATTGCTCACATTAGGGGTTGTCAAGGTGGAAATTTTGATTTGATGCATCTTTTATGCTGGATACCTTTCCTGATGCTATCCTCATAAAAAAAACCTGTTGCAAATTCTGTTCCAATATACAGTAGTTACATGTAAAGCCATTCATAATACATTATATCATGTCCAAACCCATTCTGATGCATTGGCACAATCACGTTTTTCTGAGTTTTCCATGATTATCATTATTACCACCATAATTAAAACCATTTATCATGCCAAATGAAACTCTCTACATAATACAATGAAACTCGTACAAAACCTCTTCCTGGCCATGCCAAATGAAACCCATCCCTGAAAATTAAATGCAGTGAAATACTTATATGACCAAAAATAAGAATAAATGTGCAAATGCAAATAAGAATAAAAAGGATATAAAAAAAAGCAAAAATTCAATCAAATGTATACTGTATGTGCAAGAGAAAATATAAGTACACTGAGATGGGTGGCAACAGCAAAAAAAAAAAAAAATGGATACGTATATATCCATTTTTGGTACATATCCAACAGGAAGAGAGTAGTGCAAACAGGGTGAGCATCAACAGCTGATGTAGTTGTGTTGAAAGAGGGTTAACTTTTAATATGTCCTTCACTACCATCCTGACCTTGGTCCAGCACTGTTTCTGTTTCTAAACCAGGTTGTGACGTTTCCTGTCAGTATCCTCTAATGGTGCAGGTATAAATGTTCCTTAGAACCTTGGAAAACAGATTAAAGTCCTTCAAGGAAGTGGCTTGGTTAGGCATCTTTAACACCTTAGACACTTCCTTGAAGGACTTTAATCTGTTAAAGTCATAATAAAAAAACCCACCCTACAGTACCCATTACACCATAACCAACTCCCCTCCATGTGCATTGTGCTATGACTAGAATCTCTTCAATGCATTGCATCATACCTGAACTTCATTATATTACAACAAAACTGAGCATTTTCTTGGTATATTAAGTTATAACCAAAATCCACTTCAATATACATTAAAACTGAAATACATGACTCAGACTCATAACCCGCTGTCAACTTGTACTTCCATAATATAGCATATTAAAAGTCTACCGTCTTGCAAAATCTCTACCAAAAGTCAGGTCTTAGTATCTTCAGTAACTGTACATAACATTAGAAATAAAATCTCTCTTTAGACATCACACCGTCACTGTTATGTGAAAACCTAGTAGGTCTAAAAAAGTTATAAAAGATTAAATGCTACAGTATGAACAGACCCTGAGGACATTATTAACTATGACTAGATGGCAAATGCTCGACTAAACTGCACCCCAACCTACGGCGGTTTGCTCGCACTCTTCTCTGCTTTCACGTCTCAGGCCTTAAATGCATAAAACATTAGCTTTTATAGACTTTGTGTTTCTTGTGTGAAGAAAAAGCGCTGTAGTTTTTCAAGCTATGAGTTCTTTATTGTAGCTTTGTTCTTGCATGTCAAACAACCAGATGGAGGCAGGTGGATCATGAGGTTTCACTGACAGTTTGAGCATATAGGGAAGTTATAAGGTTTAGACTTAAGCTCTTGTTGATACGTTTTATTGGGTAAATATTTGTACAAGCTACAGACATATGTAAAGGGTGACCAATAGCACTGATTTATTTAAAAATGACTATCTATGACATAGAATTTCCTTTGGGATCAATAAAGTATGTATGTATGTATGTATGTATGTATGTATCTATCTATCTACAGTATCTATCTATGGACATATGATGTGGTGGAATAATGTTTGAAAGTCCAAGAATGGAAATTCTCACAATCTTTCAATTTGCACAACTTAATTTATATAAAAATAAAACATACAATAGTTAGCTTAAATTAAAATTAATCAGACTCAGACTTTACCAAAGTTGTTTGCTTATAATTGAGATGAATGTAAGGTGAAGCTTAACAAATTACTCTAAAATACAGAAAGGATATGGCCAGAAGCAACACGAGACAGTGTTGTAAAATAACAAACACTACGATGGGATCAGACCAAGTGTCAGAACTGATAAATCGAGGTGGGAGGTAAAGGCGAGAAATAATGTTGTGTTTGTCCCCAAAACATCCATTTTTGTCTCGACATCCGTGGGCTCAACATACGGCCCACTGCGGGACGAACATCACACAGGGAAAGTGACAGCTCCTTCATGGAGTGTAAACACATGTTTCTCCAACGCAGCACAGTCAAATCTAATTTAATACCGTGGGGACGGGCTTCCTCTCGCTGCCAGTCTGGAAGTTTTAGCTGCGCCTTTTAATGGGCTTTACTGCCGGGATCTCGGCCAAACGCTGAGTGGCTGCTCCTTAATTCCCGTCCAAATAGGTCACAAACAATACAAGCATTTCTCCTAATCGCCACGCTGTGATATCGACCGTAAACATGGGCGCATGTGATATAAATGGTCTACCAAATAAAGGTTTGGAAACAACAACAAGAAAGGAAATTAAACCGAACAATAAATCATGATGGCATCAAACGCAGAAAGAAAGAAAAAAGAAAAAAAAACAAGACACGAAAGAGGTTAGCGGCCGACAATTACAGCTACGATGAAACCACACGTGCTGAAAATCAATCAAACGGTGTCTGATGTTTCAAAGAAGCCCAATCCTTTTGATGCTTTTGTTTTTACGTCTGGCTGTCGACGCCGTCAAAGCCAAGCCTCTCGAAAAGCAGCGACACTGCATGAATAAAGCAATTGACTCCGAGTCCCACGCCGTGACTAATGGATTCATGGAAATCCTCTCGCTGTGGATTAAGAGAGGCAAGGTGTTAGCAGACTGCGCTCGCTAATGCTAATTAATAGCCATTTAAAGAAGACACCGTCACACACATGTACACACACATACACCAAGTCAATTAGTGTGTGTGTGTGTGCGTGTGTGTGTGTGTGCGTGTTTGTGTGTGGTTGGTGGGTGGGGGGTTATTACCGGTGACATGCAAAACTAAAAACACAAATCTTGACTCTCAGGCCTGAAGCACCCGGCTCAAAGGCATCTTACAAAATAACTCTTTTTTTACTCATTATTATTATTATTAACTTAATAGCCTCAAGTCCCAAAAGTATTTCTGCAATCCATTAAATTAGATCAAATAAAGTACAACTAGAGAAAAGAGATTTAAACCTTATGCCACTGCTGTGTATATACTGTATAAACTGTAGTACTGTGCAAAAGTCTTGACCCCCCCATTTCTTTTCATGCTGCTTCCAAAGTTCCCAGACTTTCCTGTATTTCTTGCTTGTAGTCTTAAGGAATAGTTCTCCAGGCTTTCTGAAGGACCATTATGGAACGAACGAGAGGGAAAATGAGGTCACTGCTGAAGTTGTTACATACAGTAAACAAGCAGTTAACCTGTATCTTTACACACTGTATGAGATTTTATTACCTATTATTCATATTAAGGATATGTGGAGAAATAAATATTGTAGCGTTTAACCGCCGGAAAGGATGTTGGAGAGACGAGTGAGCTTTATTGCTGCCCAATGCAATGGCTGGTAGTACTTTATTAAGTCTCACAGCACTGTATACTGTAGCATGAACAGCACATTCACACGAGACCCCCATCCAATTCAGCCTTAGCATGAACCGGAGCACATTCAACACATATACACATAATACACCCAACTTGGCTGAAGCCACTAACGCAAACGCCCTTCCCCAACAGGGTGGACACATAGAGAACCCCCGCAAGGCATGATGGTTGTCAGCCGCCACCCCGCCCACGCCACAATATATTGGAAGGAAGAAGGGCCATTTTTATTAATAAGATTATCATTAATATTTCTACTTACTTTCTGAAGGTTACATTTGCTTTCTTTGTCATTGGCTTAAATATTTATTTTAAACGTATGTTGTTTTTACCTTCTTTGATGTTTCTGAAGATCTTATTGAAGGCAGTACCTTACTAACAACTTAATACAAGTTTAGTTAAGTTTTTACTTTTTAAAAACTTACTAAAAAATAGATTAAAACAAAGAAAGCATTTTGAGATTTTGGTGTCACTTCAATCTGGTGCTGTTCAAATTCAAATTCACAACTTCATCTAAAATACTGTAGTCGTAATCTAACTGTGTATCATTTATATATTAAAATCTTATTCCTCCAGCAGTGCATCATGATATTACAAATAAATATATGAATAAATAAATATATAAATTTTCGAATCCAAATTTTTGGATTTTCGAAAGGAAAAATGATAATAAAATTAAATTCATTACATTCAGCCATGTGAAGATTATTTCACCAGCTCACTCTGGGATTTATTTTTTTTTTGTGTGTGTGTATTCTTAGTAATGCAGTCAACAAGCACAACATTGAGAGAAATACAGTAAGAGGATCAAACGCATGTGTAAAGTAGTCACCACACACACACACACACACACACACACACACACACGAATCGGTACGGATTAGGCTGGATTTCAGTTCCACAGAGGCCCGACTTCACTCAGAAGCGTTTTTTTTTCAGGGCTGATATTGTGGACTTTTTTAATATGTTGAGGAATAGCTTAAAAATAGTGGCATGTGCATGTGTGTGTGTGTGTGTTTGTATATGTGTGTGTATGCATGCGTGTTCGTGTGTTCTTAATGCAGACAGCTTGAAGCACTTCACACTCCTAAACAGAGTTTTATTTGTTTAACAGATGGCGAACAGCGCACACAAATGTTGTCTGATTAATAAAATAATAAATAAATGAGAAAATGTATTAAAAATAAAGTTCCCTTTTCCACAGGGACAGAACGATCGTTTAATGGCCTAGATATTTATTTATTTATTTATTTTGAAGTAGAAGAAAATGGAGAGCTAACTAGCTAGAGAATTTAGCGATAGCGATGGTACATATGCTATAGAGGACCCTGCATAAATTCCTGGAAGTGAATCGACTCTGAATCGACTTGCTGCAGGAAGTGAATCAAACCTTCTAATGTGTATTTGTGGTTTTAGCTTTTTCTCTTTTTCACTTTTTTCCACTGCATGAGAAAATAAACTTATACGTCTCCAAACACACACACACACACACACACACACACACACACACACAGATCATGTATTGTGCAGTGGGTCTGATTTCAACACAAACTTAATTAGTAAATGTTTTATTTTAATCTTTCTACCACTGTATTTCTGATTATTGAATAAAAGTGTTTGTTTTTTTGCTCTAAACTCGACTCACAAAGCATTTACTCTCTGTCTGCTGTGGAATTATATTTTGTGTCAAACCAAAACAAAGGGGGAAAAAAACAGACTCAAGTTTACTCTCAACACATCAACACATGAAGTAATGGGTGAGGGTTTAATAATAATAATAATAATAATAATAATAATAATAATAATAATGTGAATTTATTTGGTTCATTTTGATTCCACATTTTGTCAACCCCAAGAAAAAGAAGAACTGTAATGGCCTTTTTTAGAAAGAAATATGTAAACTTAAATTATATAAAAGCTTTAGACAATCAGGTAAAAATGGGTAGAAAAAAGAAAAAGATAAAAAAATCAAAAAGGGGAAAACACTTATAAAGAAGAAGAGAAAAATAATTGTAAAAAGAAAAGCAAAAAATTTGTACGAATGTAACCAGAAAAAAAACAGATACAGTAAAAAGAAAAACTAAGAAAAAAAGAGGGAATGTACTGTAGGAAAGGAAAGAGAACAACGAGAAAAAAAAAGGAGATGGGACAAATAAAAGGAAAATACAAATAAGAAACGGATACAATAAGAATAGAAGAAGTCGCGATGTGCACAGGAGCAGGAAATAGCGATCAGGGAGGTACACGGAGAGCAGCGTGAGGAGCGATGGCGTCTCACCCGGATACAGGAAGTGGATCAGACAGAAATAAAAGAGTCAGTATGACTGAAACGACTCGAATCTCCGTGTGATCATCAGTGAACCTCCATGTTAGAATCAGCTCCAGAAGAGATAGAGAGAGACCCACACAGAGAGATACAGAGAGACCCACACAGAATGACAGAGACAATGAGAGAGACACAGAGAGACAGAGACACGGAGAGAGAGAGAGAGAGACACACAGAGAGAGAGAAAGAGAGAGAGAGAGTCTGTATGTGTCTAGTTCCCCTTTAATAATCTTGTAGACGTGAGCATAACACTATCCTGATGGCAGTCCATCAAACTCTTCTGGCTGTTAAATGAGTCGTGTGTGTATGCGTGTGTGTTGTATTTTTGTTAGCTTCAACAAACACACACACGCACACATACACAAACACACTCTCTCTCTCTTCCTGCTGAAATATGGTGAGGCTTTTAGGCATTAAGATGATACTTCCTCGCCTCTCTCTCCCTCTTCCTCTTCCTCCTCTCCTCCTCCTCCTCCTGCTACTTTCCCGGCATTTCTTCCCAAGGACATGAGGCAGAAAGCAATCGCTATTAGCCTGAGTGTATAAATATAGGCGGCTTTTAGCCGATGAGTACCAGACAGCGCCATCAATTAACATTAAACCGAGTCCTATCAGTGTGTCATAAACAACACCACCGCGGCGCTCCTTCAATGTCAGAGGTAAGATGAACTTAGACGATTGGAGGATAGAAAAAAAAAGAACGAGCTCCTCATGTACATAACGCTGTGCATTAATAAACAGCTCGAAGTGCCGTGATGGATGTGAGTGACACGGCCGCGTTGGCAGGAAGACGAGGCCGAAATTGATGCCCGCTTTACAAGATGAAAGTCTGAAACATCAGAACCCTGGAGGAAAATTAAAGCACTTAGACTCGAGCTGAAGGAGGGAAAATAACTTCATCCTACATCACAGCAAATCTGGAGTTTACTCGAGCTTTAATAATTAAATCCATTGTTATAAAAATACTTTTATATTTTTAGGAAGATGTTGGTGCCATGTTTAACTGGTTAAACTGGTGGATTACTTCAAATCCCACTTTAAACTGAGAAAGCATTACAACAATGCACTGAGAGTTTATTATTTTCTCAAAAATTTGGATTTTACATTTTATATTAATACTATCTGTCAAGAAGTCAATCCATCCATCCATCCATCCATTTGTTTGTTCATTGAATCTTGGCATTAATATTGCAAATATTGTAATGTTATCTTTCATTTTAATTGTCTTTCCTTGTTTTTTCTTTTCTTATTTTTTTCCTTCCGATTTTTTCTTTTCAGCCAGCTATTCAGGATTTTAAAAGAAACTTGTTAATATTATCTACTTGAAATCCACATAATTTTTTCTAAAGGAGAGTCTGAGTGTTCGGATATAATTAATAAATTTTAATCTTTAATTATTTCCCCAGTTTTTGTGCCATGGGCAGTTTAGAAAATAATAAGGCAAAAGTCTGATGTAAGTGCTAATTAATAGTTATCAGTTAAACCACAGACCTGCATCCTGTTCGTACTGGCTCACATTTCAACAACATTTATCAGACTTTTCACACTTGGTGAAAAACTAAGCACTCACATGTGGAATAAATATAATATTTCCAAAAAATATATGTTATAAAGAATTAAAATATAATTGGAATATTTTATTCAACAGTTGGCACAAATCACTAGAGCAAAGGTTATTATATTACAGATATTATTATTATTATTATTATTATTATTATTATAAGAGCCAGGTAGCTCAGTGGTTAAGATATTGGACTACAGTTCAGAAGATCCCAGGTTCAAACCCCACAACCACCAAGTTGCCACTGTTGGGCCCTTGAGCAAGGCCCTTAACCCTCAACTGCTCAGATGTGTAATGCGATAAAAATGTAAGTCGCTCTGGATAAGAGCATCTGCCAAATGCCTAAATGTATTATTATTATTATTCATAAATGAGGTTAATTAACAGCCCAGGTGACTTGAAATGAGAACAGAGAACTATGACCATATAAAGAAACAGACATCTAGGATATTTTTCAAATACTGTATAGGGCGTTATTTGTGTCCCTTTGAGTAAATTTGAGTAAATTGTCTGAATACCAGTCAATACCAGTACTTCTGAGACAATACCAGTCTATAATTATTACCTGTTATGAAAAAAAAATTATGAAACAAATTAATGAAAATGTTGGCACCCCTGTACATCAGGAGCAGAAACACCAATATCTAACACATCTCCACTGATCGACTACAGGATTAAGCCCTTACTTATTTTGTACATACTTATCGGCGGCGCGGTGGTGTAGTGGTTAGCACTGTCGCCTTGCACCTCCAGGGTCTGGGTTCGATTCACCGGCCAGGCTCGATTCCCATCTCTGTGTGCATGGAGTTTGCATGTTCTCCCCGTGCTTGGTGGGTTTCCTCCGGGTACTCCGGTTTCCTCCCACAGTCCAAAGATATGCAGGTTAGGCTAATTGACGTTCCCAAATTGCCCGTAGTGTGTGATTGGGTGTGTGAGTGTGTGTGTGCCCTGCGATGGATTGACACCCTATCCAGGGTGTACCCCGCCTAGTGCCCGAAGTTTCCTGGGATAGGCTCCAGGTCCCCTGCGACCCTGAACACAGGATTAAGCGGTATAGGGAATGAATGAACATACTTATCGTTAAGCTTATCTTGGAATAAAAAAATGTTTTTGTGCTGAAAAAGAAAGCTGATGAATAATCCGGCTCTTCTCCAACCACGTGGGTGAAGACAATGAACCCTATGAATTTGTCAGGAGAGAAAAGAGAGGAGAGAAGAGCTCTGCCTCCATGTGGTGTTTTATTGGTGTCTCTCTTTAATATCCCTCCAAATGTGGTGCTGGTGATTGATTTTTATAGTAAATAGAAGCAGAAATCTCTCTCACTCCCTCTTTCTCTCTTAGTTACTTTAGATAAATGCTCAGATGATTAGATGAGTGTACTTTGTTTCATTTTGGATATTTTGTTTGGATCCCTTTACAATCTCAATAAATTATTGATGTCATGCAACAACTCCAGCAAAACCTGGAACACATATTAAACACGTATCGAGTACAATCGCGAGGTTTAATTTCGTTATGAGGTACTCTTGTTTTGTTTTTACAGCGTGGACTGAGATGAGATCACTCCTAAAGGGATTTACAGTCATATTGATGCATTGTACAAAACATAAATGAATAAGTAAATAAATGAAAAGCCTGTACATATTGAAAAAGCATTGTGAACAATATTTCATAAAGTCTTTGATTAGATTTCAGTATTATTGCTCTAGTCTGAGCCGAGTGTGTTTTATGTCTAAGGTGTTGATTTGAGACTTTTTTTATTGTCTAACCCAAATAATTGTTAAGTTGAGTTGAGTTTTTTTTTTTTTTTTTTAAAGCTTATGATCATTAAGTAATAATAATGGAGAATGCATTTCTGTTGTCTCGTTTATGCAGAGTGAACGAGCAGAACAAACACGCACCACCACGCTCCCGTCCCACTTGTCCCGAGCGGATTGTAAGTAAAGGCCATCACTCTCCTTAATTAGGTCTTCTCGCTTGAGCCGAGACTAAAATCACCTCTGTGCCTCCGTCTTCCTCAAGATCATGCCTAATTTTAATTAGGCCCTTTGAAATATTAGCCGAGCTTTTTTTTCCTTCTTCAGCTCTCGCTCATTTAGAAAGCAGACAAATTAGTATTTAACTTTAATATAGTTCCCCTGCATTCCACCCACATTTCTGCCCAAACATCAGGGAGAGCGAGCGAGATAGAGAGAGCGATGAAGAGACACATGAAGAGAGAGAAATCCCCTGAAGTAGGATGCTAAATAGAGCTGAGAAGAAGAGTGTGATATATGATCAGTCCTTCTTCCTGCTAACTCAGGGTAATTAGCAATGTCAACACAGGAGATTTTACCTCTCTGTGCACGTTTTGAATGCTGTCCAAAGCTCATCTCCATCCTCCTTCTCAGCCTCGCTGCTCTACATAGCACCAAAACGCCGCCTCTGCCCTTTCTAATTAACACCAAGCACATGTTCTCACGAATATGGCCGAGATGACCTCAGTTAGCCTCCTCCGTTTTTTAACCATGGACGGGTTTTAAATAAGAGATGGTACGTGTGAGGTGATGTGAAATTTTAACTGTATGCAAATGAGAGGAATGCAGTTACTTCCGATAGGAGATGAATGAACACTTCTATTTTCCATAGCTCCAAATCCAGTCTTTACGCTCCCTAGAAAACTGAAGACTTTTTTTCTAATGAGTCTCACTGGTTTTCCTATGAACACACAGCTGTTTAGTCCCAATCCTGTGAGTTCCCATCACATTGTGTTTGTGTGTGTGTGTGTGTGTGTGTGTGTGTGTGTGTGTGTGTGTGTGTGTGTGTGTGAATGCTCTTACTGTCACTATTTAACAGCTCTAATAATGGACTTTTTTTTTCTTTTTTCTTTTCAGTCATGCAACTTCATTAGGTGTTTAAGTGATCTCCAATCATGCTCATTTAAAAAGTTTTTCTGACCACATTTCCTCTTTGAAGATGATGGGTCACCACTATTTTTCCAAACATTAATAATGTGTTTTATAGTTCTTATCCCAATGTGTGTACCTTCAGCAATCTCCTTAGTTGTTTTCTTTGCTTGATGCAGCACAATAATTTGACTCTTCTGAAACAGAGTAACATCTTTGCCACACGATATGTCTTCTGACATGGTTGTTTAAAGAATGAAAACCGCATCAGTTAGGGTTAAAGCTGAAATGTATTAATCACTGCATTATTTATCCAATCAAAGGTTTTTAGGTGTTTATTTATTTAAATCCAAACATTGTCTTTTTATTATTTTTTTGTAAAGCCTGCTCTGGCATCTGGTACCAGGACACTAGCAGTGGATCTTTTGGGTGCTGTCGGTTGTGGGGTGGGGCCTCCTTGGATCAAATTTATTGTCCGGAGCAACCCAATGGGGCTTTATTGGGATGTGGGGATTTTGGAGGCTGGGTCTAACCCTCTGGGTTGGGGTTTTTTGGCTCTATGCCTCCTGGACCCCATGCGCAGTGGGTTATGGTGCACTGGCTATTTTTGTGCTACATTGCGTATTCTGTTGGATTAAACTATACAGTCTAGTCTTTGGTCCTCGTGGACATGGGTGAGCCTTGGGAGCCTGTGATCCTGTCGGCAGTTTACTGTGTTCTTAATATGATAACCAGTTCACCTAGTGGTGGTGGTGCTGTTTGTTTTGGGGCTGATAAGTTTATATGTAAAAGGGCCAGATGGATGACATGGAGCTTTAGTAGACCACACTGGTTTCACAGCACCAATGATGACCTAGTTATGATGATGGATCTTTACTTAAAGATAGAAAATGTAACTGCAAACACATTTCTCCCAGTTATAGCCCTTCTGTTGCAAATCACGTTTCTGCTTTCCACATGCAGCAGGAGCATTTCAAATTGAATAAATATGTCTGAATAAAAGTCTATTTAGAGCATATAAATACAGACAGTGTAAATCTGGGAGTAGGTCACATGCTTCCCTACACGCAACTGATCTCCAAACAAAAAGCTATTTTTAAAGATATAAATAGCAGTTAACAAAACTGTTGCATGGAGGTTGATTCAGTGTCGAGTTGTGTATCTTTGTGTGTGTGTACATGTGTGTGTGTGTGTGCCAAGCATCCATGTAAGAGAAAGAGAGAGAGTGGTTGTGAATAATAGGTGATGGTGTTTTGCCAGGCTCCTACTCTAATGTTCATAAATTATAGAGCAAGGAGCAATTATAGCTTTTTACAGAAATTACCCAAAGGAAGTTGTATGTATATTGTAATTGGGTCAGCGCTTATTTCCTGCACCGCACCTGCGCTTCCAGTAAGCTCCCAGCGTCAATAATTAATGGCTTTCTGTCCTGCACCGCGTGTGCTGCACCTCTGCCCCGTACCTGCAGATTTAACCACATTAGCATAGCGCTGGCGCTAATGGTGCTGATGAACCTCCTAATGGACGGAGTGCAGACCCGGAGCATCGGTTCATAACCACACAGAGGTCACCATTAAATGCAAGTTAATTTTCAGGCTTTGTCACACCCGAGTAAATATTTAGGTCGGGTCGGCTTACCGTTAATACACACCCAGAACAAGGCAGAATGGAACGTGGGATAAACAACCGGTATGTAAAAAAAATCAATATCTGTCTTCTCAAAGCAGAAGGCCAACGGATGGAGCAGGAAATATGGAATTTATAGAATTGACTGTAGGAGTAAATGAGCATCCAGTTTGAAAGGAGAGGAAAGAAGCTGAAGATACGGTTATCTGGTTGTCACTCTGGGGAAACAATATCAAAGGTGGTACCAAGCAAAAACCATTTTAAGCGCTTTGCTTGTTTGTTTAAGTGTTGTCTAAGAGTGTTTCAAGAAGCTAAATGTTAAGTTCCTGACATAAGAGAAGAAAATAACAATCATTTGGAATTTGTTATATAGAATTGTTTAACTCTTATGCACACTATAAGGTTCAAGGTTTTCTCCAGGCGTTTATCAGAAAAAAATTATTCTGATACAGAGACACAAGGACTGCAGGCAAGGTGAGTGAACAACCCTTAAGGGTTTTAAAAGTGAAGACAATCTTAGAAAGCCTTCAGTGGGCATTCTTAGGGCACTTTTACATTAAAGCCCTGGGATCATTTCCAAGAACACTTGACCCCAAAGTCTGGTTTATTTTGATCAGTGAGAACACAATCATTCCACGCTCGGTTACCGTGCCCGAGTTCGCTCAAGAATGATACAGCGCACTCAGCATGGAACAAATCAGACATGGAGGCAATCATACCTGAGCATTTAAGTAGATCACTGTTTAGACATTATGTCATCAGTGCTTTCGTCTCCTCCACAAGTCTGTGTGCATGTGGCATCTCATCCATGGACCTACAGAGCCATAGATACAGTAGGAAGGCACAAGAGAGCATTGCTCATCATTTTTCCCAAAATATCAATAACATTAGGCACAGTGTGAAAGTTAACTCCCTCGTTCTCTACTTTCCTTAATGATTAATGGCAGGTAGCAAACTAAGTAGGTGTATACTGTACTGCCACCTGCTGTATTAGAGTGTGTAAATTCACAAGTGTACCCGAGAACGGAGAGCAAAAACAAGGTTGGGCAGTGAGGAATGGGGAAAGGAGCACGGTACAATCAATCAATCACACCTAATGTCAAAATGCCCTGAGTTTCTGTCAAATGTTTTACAGTGTATCTAACAGTGAACTCCTCAGTATTGCAATAATCCCTAATCCTGAAGATTTCTAAATTAGAATTGGTTCCACACAAACCCCTTTTTGGTAAACACTTAATGATAAAATAGATACTTGAAGGACCATTTTTTCCCTTAGAGTGTACCAGGGACCAAGATCCTCATAACAAGTTCTAGGGTGCGGCCAAATGGCAGCTCTGGATAGGGAGGAGGCATCAGGTAATGTGTGATGAATCTCATCTACATCTTATAGCTAATCATTCTACTTATTTTTGTGCTTTTACTGACTTCTGTACCGAGAGAGAGAGAGAGAGAGAGAGAGAGAGAGAGAGAGAGAGAGAGAAGAGCGAGGAAGGGAGTTAGAGTCAGAGAGTGAGAGGGAGATACCACTGCGCAAATCTTGCAAGGCATGCACATGTCATGGAGCATGAACTCAAACATGACAGAGCAAAAGCTGAGAGACTGGATTTCTGTTTTAGTTCTGTTTCTTCACACTCTCACACACCAGGGTTCCACATACTGGCGGTCTTACAGAGAAGTACTGCATACAGTATAGAGCAATAATGTAGGTTTGTATTTGTGCACTTAATATACTCAGATGCACTTAGGATAAGGGGTTTATTAATACATAAATGTCCATTAAATGTTCGTAATGAAGTTGATAAGCCCAACATAAAACATTTCAAGCTTCCCTTAGTATGACAAATAAAGAACACAACGGATTTAAACAAACAAAAAAAATGCAAGAGTTTTTTAGATAGATTTTATTTTTTACTTGAAACCCATTTTAGCAGAAAGATTTTTTTTCACTCTTAGAAAATGCTGAACCCTTATAAGCTCTTTACTTGGATGCTTTTCTGGTAGGGAGATGCTTTGTGTAAATCCTTGAAGGGTTCTCCAATGGTTTGTCCCATCATTTGGGATGCCCAACTCAACCAACTCGCTCCTGGCTTGAAAAAAAATAAAAACAATCTAAAAACCAGAAAGGTTTTATATTTTTGGGATAACATTTATGAAGATTCACATGCTATGGAATGAAATGGATTCGGAGATGGACGTGTAGTTAAAATGAAACTTTAAGATCTTCCAACAGATGCAGTCAGTGTATGAAATATTTCATCCGTTATCTCTTTTACTCCATCTACTCCTCACCTGTTATTTTTTGGGCCACAAACATTATTAAAACCTCAACGCAGTCCACATTTCCTTAGAGAAATGACAAGCGAGGCCATTCTGTGACATAATTTTATCAAGATCTGATGGCTGGAGTCAAGATAATGTTACTTTCATTTCTGGTAGCTGGTGTTTTAAAAAAGGGGATAAAATAGGCTAAAGGAGGGATGCAGGCAGAGTGCGTTGTGGGATTTTGTTTTCTTTTCCACTCTGATGAGGGATCGAGCCAGCAGAAAGAAAGCGCCGCTGTACAGCCTATCTCAGCTGGCCAGACTCTTTAATGCACTTTGTAAGCAGAGGTCCATATGGAAAAGTGCTTCTTTTCGTCACCTTCAGAGGCTCTTGGATAAGAAGCTAAAAGCTTTCTCACCATCCATTTACCATCTGTGTAAGGGGCAGGAGATCTTATCCTCTACAGCCCGGCATGGCTGCAGGCTTTTTGTTGCAACCAAGCAAGGAAGGCACTTAATTCAGCTTGCATAATTAGTCTACAAACAACTGATAACTCGTGCAGTGGCATGCTGCGAGTATATCTCTGAGGCTCTACATGAAATTCCCAGCTTTTCGTATCATGCTGCAGAGTAAAAATACTGAGTGACAGGGTGATGTGATGAAGCAGAAGATAATTATTTTCCTAAAAAAATTCCTTTATGGTGTTTTATTCCTTTCATACCACAGCAGTTTATGAAAGAATAAGGTGTAGCAGCTCTTCTCTTACCAGCATCACTTTAATTCCTTTTCTGCAAAGAAATTTACTGTAAACTCTTTTCCTGAAGATGTCTGAGAAAGGGGAAGTTATACAGTAGCTTTACCTCTGACTGACACTGGAAACCCCTTCTGCACATGATAAAAGAAAAAAAAAAAACATTTCAAAAGGAAACTTTACTAAATTAAAGATTATACACTTTTAATCACCGTCCCTGTGAATTAGCTGTAACTATAGAAACAATAACATACTAGGATAAACTTTTACTACTGTCACTTACAGACCAATCAAGGTCTAGAATTCATTAGCACTGAATAGAAGTCAATGCACTAATTAAATCTCATCATAACTCCATTGACAGCTTGTCAAAAATCTGAGCTTAACTCTGACGCCACTGTTATTAACGTAAGACGTCTTTATCAATTCCTTGCAACAAATTTTTAATGAGGAACTCTTTGTAATTTTAGTACCACTCTAGCAAACTCCTGATAAGATACAGTTCTATACAAACATGACCGGGAAAACACAACTGATAAGCTAAGGGGAATGTGATTTTCATTAACAAGCTCTGCAACGTCTTGTTGCCCTCTCGACACTTTAACGAGGGAGGAACTGTGCTGCTGAAATCCACCTAAAACAAGAAACATGCTGAGGAAAGTCAGCGGGGGATCAGGATGGCTAAATTAGCTGGTGAGAATGTCCGAGTCTGTGTCTTGATTGGGGTTTTGTTCTGTATCCACCTTCTTTCAGAGGAACTCAGACAACCAAGTGTTGCTGCAATCCTGCTGTTGCTCGTTAGCTCTCCACACGGTGAAGGATAAACAGCGAGACACGCAGCGAAAAAGCATCAGCGTGGTCCGGGCTTGGATTCTGTCCATCCAGAGAACCACACAATTAGCTGTAATCACATCCTGCACGGAGTAGAACAGCAGTGTTTCTGTAGATGTTCTATAGTTTTAAAAACTGTAAGAATTACTTTACATGTGTTTCAATATTTAGTTTTTACTTTACTGAAAATCAAAGCATTGTTTACATGCACAGACTCTTCATAAGCAGATGAAATTCATAAAAAATAAAGTGTTTATTGTATACACATCCTGTACTGCATGCCCTGTGTAAACTTCACACTCCAATTATACATTAAACTGAGGAGTAATTTGATATTTAATCCATGAAAACTCCATGCACAGAGAGACGGGAATCGAGCCTGGCGATATTTAATCAAAGCGTGAATATTCATTCATTCATTCATTCATTCATTTTCTATACCGCTTAATCCTGTGTTCAGGGTCGCGGGGGACCTGGAGCCTATCCCAGGAGACTTCGGGCACTAGGCGGGGTACACCATGGACAGGGTGCCAATCCATCGCAAGGCACACACACATACACACACTCACACACCCAATCACACACTACGGGCAATTTAGGAACGCCAATTAGCCTAACCTGCATATCTTTGGACTGTGGGAGGAAACCGGAGTACCCGGAGGAAACCCACCAAGCACGGGGAGAACATGCAAACTCCATGCACACAGAGACGGGAATCGAGCCTGGCCGGGGAATCGAACCCAGACCCTGGAGGTGCAAGGCGACAGTGCTAACCACTACACCACCGCGCCGCCGAGCGTGAATATTACACAGGATTATTAAGCAAGACTATGACTTAGGGAAGGCAGCACGGTGGCATAGTGGTTAGCACTGTCGCCCCTCACATTCAGGTCGAGGGTTCGATTTCCAACTCGGGTCTGTGTACATTGAGTTTGCATGTTCTCCTCATGCTTGGTGGGTTTCCTTCAGCTCCTCTGGTTTCCACCCACTGTCCAAAGACATACAGATTAATCTGACTAGTGTTTCCAAATGAGTGATTTAGTGGTGCGTGCCCTACAATGGACTGGCATCTTATGAACTGTAAAATTAATGTAAAAACCACCAATATTTCTCTGTAATATACTCTAATCCAATCTATAGTAAGATACTGTTGTGTGTGCTGTGTGCATCGGATAATTGCATGGATAATCAGGTGTTCCTAATACAATGATTGTTGTGCATGTGCACCGTATTGAGGAGATGTACATACAGATAAAGGAACTTTAAACATTATCTGCAGTCTTGCTGATTTGAACTATGAACAATTAAAGTGATCAATAAAAAAATCTAAAAGATTAGAAAAAAAATTATGAAAAAAAATGTGTGTAAATCATTTGATAGCTGAAAGAGTCAACTCTATCACTCTGACTCACTGAAGAGAGTTTGGATGGCCATCACTAGATTGTATCAACTTTTTTTTTTCCATAAAAGAACCCGATGTGGTCAAAATGGAGAATGAAGAGTCTCTTTGTGAGCGATGATATTCATAAACAGCTATTGATGAGGAGGAATGTAAAGGCGAGTATGACTGATGGCTTTTTTTTAGTGTTGACCCGCTATAAAATTTACAATTCCAGTTGCACTTGGAGATAAATGGCTCTGGGAGTGTCTCTAGTGGAATATCAATCTCAATTTTAGTAGCCCGGATGCACAAATTGTCACTTTCTGAAGTCCAGGAGAATTGATCTAGCCTCTGTGTGACTGCAGGACATTTATCAGTGTGTGTTCTCTTCGGTCTTCTGTTTGAAACATGGCTCTGATCTCACTTGCGAAGGACATGCTGTAGTCAAAGTCCTAAAGTGAGTTACACCATCTGAAAACTGTAAAATGGAGACAAATCCACCATGTAGTTGTTGAGAAATATATATATAAAAAAAAAAGGAGTGCAAATGAATACAATGCAACCATCCAATATTTACTGTATTACTGTATGTATCACTGTATCAATATTTACTTACTATGTACTGTACTGTTTCACGTTTACTGGATTTACAGCTTAATTTGACTACTATAATTATTGTTTGTTTGCTTGCTTGTTTGTTCCTTCCTATAAATCAACACAGTGTCGTCAAGTAAAAAAAATATGACAAACTGACAAAAAGACTAAATAACACGATGATGAAACAAGTAGCAGGTGAGACTTTTTAGCAGAACATAAGAAGGTTAATAAGAACAAGAAGCTATGACAAAATAAAGAAGTGTTTGTGTTTGACCAGAAGATTCATCAAATTGTGTTGGGTATTGGCCCTCTAGGACTAGAGCTAAAGATCCCTGCAATAAGGAGACTCAAGAGGACAAAAAAGTATGAAGAACACACACCAATGAATGAATCAATTAATCAATCAATCAATCAATCAATCAATCAATCAATCAATCAAGAGGAGAGGGATAATGTTATAGCCAGAACAGTGAAATAAATATTCATGATGAAATTAAATATCACATCTCTAAAATGGTTAATAGAAGCACTCTTTATTTATTTTTTTTTATTCATTCAGTGTTTATCAATTAAAATTTCATGATTGTAAATATGTTAGCAAGGTTACTCGAGAGTTTTGTTTTCAAAAATAAAAAAATATAAAGTGTCAGTGTCAGTCTGAAAATGTTTACACAACATTTTAAGTTTTTTTAAATATTTTTTTTTTATAGAATTGTCATTAATGATGCTGATTATTTTTGCTAGTGTGCCTGAGGTTAGGTTTAATATGTACCTACAACCAATTAATACAAAATGCACAAAACTACATTAAGAGCCAAGACAATTCCTCATATGATAGAGAAGTGTAGAGCCTAACACATTACTACTGACAGCTACAAGAATAAAATAAAGCCTATAATGTCTGGGTTTTGTTTTTGGCATCTTGTAGTGACGGCCTGAGGGACAGAGTTTGACGTCCTCATGTAGTTTGTAATAAGGACAGTTGATGATCTTCAGAGCGTTCTTAATAACTCTTTTAAAGTGGATGTCCTGAAGCTCAACCTGCTCCATTCCAGTCTCTTTAATGACCACCTTCTCCAGTTATTATCCAGGCTGAGACAGATTAACCAAACCACTGTACAATCAATAAGAACAGATGTGATAAAAGATTGATAAAACATAGTAATTAAAGCATTGCATACCTTATAAGAATTCATTTTCCTTATAAAGAACAAATGTTGATGGACCTTTTTTTTTACAGACTAGATCTGTGTAAAAATCTAATCTGAGCTTGTTATCTATACGGTGCCCAGGTATTTGTACTCAGTCTCCAAATCAGTATCCGTGTCTTGAATGTCTGTGTGGGTAATACTAGCATGAGTTCTTCTACAATCAACAAGCCTGTCTCTGGATTTGATTGCATTAATACTTGAGGGCAACTTGTCACACCACTACACAAAGTCATCTACAGTACAACTAGCCCGTGTTCAAACTTATCTTTTGTCAGACTCACAATAACAGAATCATCAGAAAATGTTGAAACATTTATCTCATATTGTAAACACTTCTACAGTCATTAGTGTACAGGATGAAGAGAATGACACCGTTGACTCTGACACGCTGTGACCTCACTCACTCGTTCACAATAGCGCTGATCCTGCACAGGGTCACGGGGGGTCTCCCAGATAGCATCTATACGACGTATCTTTATCATCCGAAATTTTCTGGTATGTGGACGGGAAGCTGCAGCATCAGCTATGACCGAAGCCGGCTCTACGGGGGTGGGGGGGGGTTAGGAGGGGTTGCAAGAGCGGGCAGCGCCCCCTCAAATAAATGTCTTTCCACCTCAAATCAAAATATTTAAAAGTTGAGAAAGCACATGTTAATATACTGTACTCACAAAATGAATATATCACAAGTTGATAAAATGATCTGCGGTAGCGGAAAAATCCGCTGAAAAAGGGACACTACACAATACGGTATTAGATTTCAAGTCTCTGTCCCTCGGCACACAGGCTGCAGCGCACACACACACACAACACACACACTCTTCCCCTGAGCCCTCGGTAAACATCCAATCACCGTCGGTAATGCAAATTAGAGATGTTCCGATACCATTTTTTCCCTCCCGATACCGATTCCGATACTTGGGCTCAGGGTATCGGCCGATACCGAGTACCGATCCGATACCTGGGTGTGTATCTGTACTGTGTGTGTTTGTATGTGCATATATATATATATATATATATATATATATATATATATATATATATATATACACACATACATACTATATATATATACATAAAAAAAAAAAAATATATATATATATATATATATATATATATATAAAATTTCTTTTTTAAGTAAAATACTACTAGCCCTGTGTAACGGGTTCGACCCTAAGTGCACGGGCGACAGCATGAAACACGGACACGAGGTGAGGTCTTACAGGAAAAAGGGTCATTTATTTAGAAAAATGGGGAAGGAAAGGGTTAAAGGCTCTCTGCGGTCTTTTCCCCTTCGGCGGCAGGGATGCGAAGGCGGGCTCGACGCGGAAGTGAAGGTGCCGCGGGAGCTCGTGCAGCTCATTCACGCGCTCCTCTCGCGGAGATCAAAGGCGCCCCCCTTTTTAAAGTCTCTGGGGCGCATCACATCGCCCCGCTCTTGTGTCACTGTCTCTCATAAAATCCACCGCGTCGCAAAGTCCAGCTTCCCAAAAGTCAGACCCCGAGCTACACTCCCTGCTGTGTTTTATAGCGCCGATAGCTCATGGGCCGTTGCCTGATTCTGCGGCCCTGCTACTTCACATACCTAAGGGGGGGGGCGCCTAACTAGTGAGCGAGGTGCGATATCAATTTGGGCGCACGCCCATCACAGGCGCACGCCGTGACACTCTGTAAGTAAGCTAAGCTAGCAAAGCTAGCCGGCATAAATAGGTTATGTTTAGGAAAATGGTATCGGATCGGTACGTGGACCGAAATACTCGCCGATTCCGATGCCAGCTTTTTTTGTGGTATCGGCAGCATTTCCGATACCAGTATCGGAATCGGAACAACCCTAATGCAAATGAGTCAAGATGTAGCAAGAGTGGATTGGAGAGAAGAGAGCTGTTCATTTACTATAAAATAAATAAATAAATAAAACATAATATGATCTGTTCTATTTCCTCCGGGTACTCCGGTTTCCTCCCACAGTCCAAAGATATGCAGGTTAGGCTAATTGGCGTTCCTACAGTAAATTGCCCATAGTGTGTGATTGGGTGTGTGAGTGTGTGTATGTGTGTGTGCCCTGCGATGGATTGGCACCCTGTCCAGGGTGTACCCCGCCTAGTGCCCGACGTCTCCTGGGATAGGCTCCAGGTCCCCCGCGACCCTGAACACAGGATTAAGCGGTATAGAAAATGAATGAGAAATGATCTGTTCTATAGCCCATCTGCTTTAACTTTTTTAAATTATTCACAAGACAACTTTTCACTCTCTAAAATAACATGATGCAAATGACATGATCCAAAATGTGTTCTAAAATGGCATGTTTATGTTCAAATACTGAACATGGGTATTCTGAAGTTGCACATGTGTATTTAAATCTAGAACACATAAGTTCAAACACAGAACGCAAATGTCAGATATTGTGACAGATTCATGTTATAATTACATAGAAACACAAAAATTACACAAAAACTCAAAAATCTGGATTAGAAATAAGGTACTCCACTGTAAAATAATATTTCTATTCAGTTTAAATAATACATCGGACGCAAAAGCTTTGTTTTTGACAGTTTTAGATTGAATTTGTATATATATATTGTGCTAAAACAATATACCATTCTACCATTATTATAAAATTATACACATACACTTTTTCAAAATGTGTTACTAATCGCCTAAATGCATCATCTGACTACAACATACTTTGCAAACTAAAAAATGATGTGCTATCAGTGGCGACACATAGGCGGCGCTGCGCAGAGTGACGTCGCAGTCTAGAGAGTGGTACTGAGTGTGCGCAGTGATCAGCCTTTCCTGGATCCCGTTTTTTAAAGTGGAGGTGCGAAACATTTATAGCTAATAAAAAGAAATTAGAAAGTTAGAAATTTGTTTATATTTGCAGTCTGCTCAAGTTACAAAGTATCCGTGGCAATTGTGTTTCATACAGAGAACATTTGTGTGTGATGTTACAAGGTGAGCACTGAGGTAATATTCTAGAATGTTCTGTGGCAGTTAGATTCTAATGGACGCGGTTAGCTTGATTGTGAATCTATGTATGTAGTTAACGTAGGTTTCGAAGCATAACAGGAAATTGCAAACGTTAATTTGTCAAAAATCATAAAAACAGGCTATAGTATTTGATGTACAGATATAGTTTGTCATAAATGCAACACCATCACCATGTATAATATATATGCACTGAGGATCGCTCCATAGTGAACACTGACATTCACTTGCAGAATATATATGTTCCATTGAATTTGAAAGAATGGAAGAAGGAACTTTTCAGTGTAACTTATGTGGTTACTCTACCCATTTATTTGAATAATTTCAGAAACACTATGTTAGAAGTCACAAAAATGACCCCCACGTTTCCATTGCCTGTTGCATTGATGCCTGTGCATACACAACAACAAAAAATGGTCTAATTACAAGGTCCGTGTATATTGATAGTGTTATATTGGAGAAACCATTACCATTGTATTATAGATTGATATCAGGTGTGATATAACGTTCATAAGCTTTGCTCACCATCTAATATTACTACAAAAAATATCTCAGACTATAGACCATGCCAATCTGTAAAGTTTGGAATACCACACATACTTTTGTCATGTTCACTGGGGGTTTTGAAAGGACGCAAAGAATGCAGGTTTCAGGTGCAAGCGTTTTTACAATTTATTAGTATCTCGTCTTTTAGTAATTTTTGTTCAACAGAAAAGGTCAAAACAAACAAAAACACAGCTCGCCGTCAGGGCTCGCTTCCTCTGGCTCCTCTCCGGGGTCTAGCACAGTATTCACACACACATACACACACAAGCATGCGTTTTCTACGTGAAAGAGTTCCAGTCTTTAACTTGGCATGAAGAGCGCTTCCCGCGCTCACAACACAGCGTACACTGCAGGTGCCGGTTTTGCCGGCCTTACCCCGACCAGGCCGGCTAGATCAGTTCTGGAGAGGAGAACAAGGAGATCTGGTTGAGCAGCATTCATGTAGAAACATAAAAGGTCACAAACAGTGAACGGACAATACTCCACGGGTTCGACTGGCTTATATAATGACACACAGGGGAGTGACACAGGTGCACATTGTTAGTGATGGGGAGACATACCTACGTAGACACACTAGGGGGCGACAAGGTTGTGGCTCAGTAATCCGGTGACCCCGACCTCACCTCCCAGGGCTGTGGTGTTGCGGATGTTATAACTTTAAAGAAAACCATTGCAGCATCATCATTAATTGATTTGACGGAGAAAGGTGAGCCCAATATTATTTATTATTTATGCATTTCAATTAATTTTTCCACTTACAATTTTGATATACAGGCTCGATTCCCGTCTCTGTGTGCATGGAGTTTGCATGTTCTCCCCGTGCTTGGTGGGTTTCCTCCGGGTACTCCGGTTTCCTCCCACAGTCCAAAGATATGCAGGTTAGGCTAATTGGCGTTCCTAAATTGCCCGTAGTGTGTGATTGAGTGTGTGAGTGTGTGTATGTGTGTGTGCCCTGCGATGGATTGGCACCCTGTCCAGGGTGTACCCCGCCTAGTGCCCGAAGTCTCCTGGGATAGGCTCCAGGTCCCCCGCGACCCTGAACACAGGATTAAGCGGTATAGAAAATGAATGAATGAATTTTGATATATTAATATTCATTGTTGATTTTAGGTGCCCAAAAGCTTGTCTTCCTACCATGCCCCCACATCATCGACCTGACAGTAGTGTTGGAAGAAGATGGGACTGTGATTGACAAATATGAAATTATTCTCTCACCTGAGCTGCGTGGTTCCACCCTGCTTCTCCTACTAGACTTGGACAGCAGCACCAAAGATGCCATCCACGCCTACGCAGAGTCCACTACAGACACTGCCATAGTCACTGCCTACCACTAGCACAGCCACAGCTAGACAAGAATGCCCCAATACACCAAGAACACCAAAGACACCAAGTGATGCAGGCTCTCCAAGTGATTTACATTATGAGTACCAGTAATAAAAAAATCTAAGGATAGCATTAAATAAGCATTGCTTACTTAATCATTAAGTAATTATCTGCCCACTTATAAAATTCTCCTGATTTCAGTTTGCCTCCAACAAGAGCCTATCTCTTGGCAATAAGGCAAGATAAGGCACATTCGCTGTGCGCTCAAAAAAAAAGTCACAGCCTCAGCCTGGCAGCTCCAACAAAATCCACCTACCAAGAAAGATGTTTCAGGCCGCTTGACTTTGCGAATCAACAGCCAGAGGTTGTTTCCGCAGAGGATGTGGCGAGACATGTTGAACTGGGGAAAGAGTGTGAGAAGCAGAAGAGTGGACAGAGCCCCTTCCATATGAAGGCACTGCTGAAAAGCACTAGGCAGGATAGAGTGGAGATGCTGGTTAAAAGTCCAGAGGGGGGCATCTCAGCCATCACAAAAAAGTACCCTTGTCTGACAGATGGTCAATATGTGAGTATTTATGTAAATTGATATGCAGTATTTAAGCTTAAATGATTGGTTATTAAGAATTGTGTATTATTTATGCTTAAAAACATACATATGTAATTGTAACATTACTTAATATAAAACATATTTTGGTGGTGTAATCATTCATCTGTTTTACATATACTGTAGGTGTTGTTTGAGTTTGCATTGATGATGGGCAACGAAAGAGTTAGAAAAGTTGCTACAAAAGTGCGGACCTTGCTGCTGGCAGTGGAGGTTCTTGGAGGAATGACTCCTACATCACAAAATGTACGTAAGTATTTGGTAGCTCGAATTTGGGGATTTCAGTGTCAAAGTTGCATTAATGATTATATACAGTGGCTTGCAAAAGTATTCGGCCCACGTGAACTTTTCCACATTTTGTCACATTACAGCCACAAACATGAATCAATTTTATTGGAATTCCATGTGAAAGACCAATATAAAGTGGTGTACACATGAGAAGTGGAACAAAAATCATACATGATTCCAAACATTTTTTACAAATAAATAACTGAAAAGTTGGGTGTGCGTAATTATTCAGCCCCCTGAGTAAATACTTTGTAGAACCACCTTTTGCTGCAATTACAGCTGCCAGTCTTTTAGGGTATGTCTCTACCAGCTTTGCACATCTAGAGACTGAAATCCATGCCCATTCTTCTTTGCAAAACAGCTCCAGCTCAGTCAGATTAGATGAACAGCGTTTGTGAACAGCAGTTTTCAGATCTTGCCACAGATTCTCGATTGGATTTAGATCTGGACTTTGACTTGGCCATTCTAACACATGGATATGTTTTGTTTTAAACCATTCCATTGTTGCCCTGGCTTTATGTTTAGGGTCGTTGTCCTGCTGGAAGGTGAACCTCCACCCCAGTCTCAAGTCTTTTGCAGACTCCAAGAGGTTTTCTTCCAAGATTGCCCTGTATTTGGCTCCATCCATCTTCCCATCAACTCTGACCAGCTTCCCTGTCCCTGCTGAAGAGAAGCACCCCCAGAGCATGATGCTGCCACCACCATATTTAACAGTGGGCATGGTGTGTTCAGAGTGATGTGCAGTGTTAGTTTTCCGCCACACATAGCGTTGGCCAAAAAGTTCCATTTTGGTCTCATCTGACCAGAGCACCTCCTTCCACATGTTTGCTGTGAAAACGGAACTTCTTATGGGTTTCTGTTAACAATGGCTTTCTTCTTGCCACTCTTCCAGAAAGGCCAACTTTGTGCAGTGCACGACTAATAGTTGTCCTATGGACAGAGTCCCCTACCTGAGCTGTAGATCTCTGCAGCTCATCCAGTCTCACCATGGGCCTCTTGGCTGCATTTCTGATCAGCGCTTTCCTTGTTCGGCCTGTGGGTTTAGATGGACGGCCTTGTCTTGGTAGGTTTACAGTTGCCATACTCCTTCCATTTCTTAATGATCGCTTGAACAGTGCTCCGTGGGATGTTCATGGCTTTGGAAATATTTTTGTAGCCTAAGCCTGCTTTAAATTTCTCAATAACTTTATCCCTATCCTGTTTGGTGTGTTCTTTGGACTTCATGGTATTGTTGCTCCCAATATTCTCTTAGACAACCTCTGAGGCCGTCACAGAGCAGCTGTATTTGTACTGACATTAGATTGCACACAGGTGCACCATATTTAGTCATTAGCACTCATCAGGAATCATGTATGATTTTCGTTCCACTTCTCACGTGTACACCACTTTGTATTGGTCTTTCACGTGGAATTCCAATAAAATTGATTCATGTTTGTGGCTGTAATGTGACAAAATGTGGAAAAGTTCAAGGGGCTGAATACTTTTGCAAGCCACTGTATATATGAGTTTCACTTTTTGATTTGAATATTGTCTTGTAAATAATGAGTTAGTAATGTACATGAAACAAAAGAAGCATTGTAATATTTGCATGTATTATGGCTTTTATACCATCTCAACATTTGATGGAGTAATGAACAGCCTACCATTAGATGTTGGTATGCTGGGATGCTGGTGCTGGTACTGTATGCTGGTCACCCTGCTGATGCTGGTGGAAAAAACAGAATAGACGCAGCATAGCTGATGACCAGCTTGACCAGCATATGTTGTGTTTTGGTGCTGGTATGCTGGGGACCAGCATCTATAAAGTGACCAGCCTCCCAGCATCATGACATTATAATGCTGGTCACCAGCATACCATCACCAAAACATATGCTGGTCAAACTGGTCACCAGCTGTGCTGGTCTATGCTGTTTTTTCAGCAGGGAAACTTTCAGGTTGGTCTGAGGCAGTGGCGATTCTACACTGAATTGCTTCCCGGGTGAGACTCCCCCCCTCACCCCCCTTTCCTCCCCCCGGCCCCTTTCCTCCCCCCGCCCCGTCATCCACTCTCTGCCCCGCTCGCTTAACTTCTGTGCGGCTGCTTCAGCAGCAGGGGCGGCGCGGTCACAGCGCAGGTATCATAGATAATAGAAAACCGCTTAGCGGCACAGATTATTATTTTCTCCTCCAGGTTCGTTTGCCGTCCCCCACGTGACGTAAAAATGCCGACCTGGGTGGCTGTCCAGTTCGCCCATGCCTAAAACCGCCACTGATCTGAGGTACGATAATTTAGCTGAGAATAGATGCTATAGTTAGCCAAAGAACCCCACCTGTGTATGAAAGAAACAGCTAAGATGTCTGAGCTATTTAGCTTTCTCTGTGAAATGTTTTGAGGGTTACGAAGATGGTGAAGTGATGAATGACTTTATTGCTAGCATGACGCAGGCATTTAGTTAGGTTGCTAGCGTTAGCAGCCACATATCTTTCTAAATGGAAACAAAATACTGAACATAAATGTCTCTGTTGTTTAGCGATGTTTAGTCACGTTATTTTAGTTTAAGCTATTTCTTGTATTTTAATCACACTTAAAATACCGACGGTTATATGCGCGTGCTTAATCTGCGGTTCGGTTCTGGTTTCGGTCTGTTCTCATGAGTTGTGAAGCGAGAGGAACAAAGTATAAATATTGTTCATTTGCTAAATTAAGTATCATGAATTTTAATTGAATATCTATCTCTATATTTTTTCACAGCAGTTTGTGAGTGAAAGTGTCCTTTTTTTTGTGGTGTTTTATGTTTTGTACATCTTTTCAAATTGAGACCTCATTTGTAAATTGCTGTTATCTTGTTTTTGTATAAATTAATCAAATGTTTGCTTTTTATAAAATTTATATTTTACTAAAAAATGAACGAATCTGTGTTTTATTATTAGTTGAGAGTGTGGTTTATTTATTTATTATTATATTTCGTCATTGTAACATGCATTAGGGAGCATTATAGACGTACCGAGTGTATTTAATTAAAATAATGTGAGGGGGTTACTTTGCTGTAACCCTGTTCCCTGAAAGGCGGGAACGAGATGCTGCGTGAAAACGCTTATGGGAAACATGTCGGCGGCTGTGAAGCATGTGTGTACAAACACGCCAAATTTTGGCTTATATAACCTCGGTCAGGTGACGTCATCTGATTAGACTCAGCTGCAGGTTATAAATATCGGTGAGCCGACGACAACCTCAGATTCATTTGTCTGAACGGACGTCCGGTCACGTGGCAGTGCGGCATTGCGACGCAGCATCTCGTTCCCGCCTTTCAGGGAACAGGATTACAGCAAAGTAACCCGAGACGTTCCCTTTCAAGGCTACACTCGATGCTGCGTGAAAACGCTTATGGGAACGAGAATACCAACGGCGCCGCACTGCAGGTGTCTGGACCCCAAGGTTGTGTAGCATGTGTGCACAAGGCCGCGGAATCTCAGAACTATGTCTGGGAGCTACGTGGACATCCAGACTATAAATTTTACAAATGTGTGCGGGGAGGAAAAAAAACCTGCCGTATCACACACTTGCTGCAGGCAGTACCTCTTGCAGGAGGAATAGATGAGGTGACCCATCTGGTTGAATGGGCCCTGACTCCCAGAGGCAAAGTGAGCTCATGCGCCTCATAGGAGAGGGCAGTAGCATCTCTCGTCCAGTGACAAGGTATGTGTAGTGGCGGACACCCCCCCCCCCCCCCTGGTTTCGGCCTCCATAGCATACAGAAAGTTGCCCTGACTTTCGCCACTGGTTGGTTCGGTGGTCGTAGGTCTGAAGGGCACATACTGGGCACAGTAGGTGATGATGCAGAATTGCCTTGACTGCCCAGGGGCAGGTCCAGGCAAGATGGGGAGACTGACAAGTACGCAGATCTCCGATCCTCTTGAGAGAGGAAATGGCCATAAGAAAAACCATCCTAAGGGTCAGAGGCCTGTCAGGTGCTGACTCTAGTGAACGTGGCAGACTGAAATAGCGAATGCGTACGTTCTGAGGGTACTAGGGCACAAGCCTGAAGACAATTCTCTTAGAGAAACTCCAGCACTGGAGCAATTCAGCAAAGGACTGGGTCAACCCGCTTAGCACATACTTGCTGCAGGGGAATACCTCTTGCTAGTGTAATAGATGAGGCGATCTCCTGGTTGAATGAGCCCCGCTTCCTAGAGGTGACGTGGTACTGTGAGGCTCATAGGAGAGGGCAATAGCATCTCACACCCAAAGGGCACATACTGGACACTGTAAGTGAAGTCTTTCCTGCTCCGAAGCTGTAACAGGCGGAGGACAGAGGCTTCAAGCTATATGGGCTGAAACACTTCGTATGTACGAATCTTTCACATACATTCATTTCTGAGGGCATAAGCTCTTCTAGGAGAGGGAGCCCTAGGATAGTCTTAATTACGCTGGCTGGAAGACCAGCTTGACTTAGACTCCCGAAAACAGCGTTATCAGGAAAAATTAATAGAGACGTAACCTGGGCCGCGTAAGGGCCAAGGTGTCCAGACCCAGGGGTGGGGCTGGAAGAGTCAGAGAGCAGCAAAGGGGACATTTGCTGGTCTTATGAGGTAAAGAGGTCCACCTCTGCTAGCTGAAATCTCTCCCAGATTGACTGACTACTTCAGGGTGGGGTTGAAAGCCTTTCCAGCTCCATGGGGCTGGATGGTCATCCAAAACCGCGTCTTAGTTTCCTAGGTTGAAATCCCCTATCTTAGCCACCTCTGGAGTGCTCCCATGTGCAGACGGCCCAGAGGTGTCACTGTGGATACAGCTGCCATGAGAACCTTTGCTGGTCTAGCTTGATTTCCTTGTCTCAATCTTAGAACCAAAGATGAGCTAGGACGACATGCTGACGTCGAAGCGCTAGATACTGAGACTGGGCCAGCCAGTCGTATATATAATTCAATACATTCATGTAGAGAGCTAGGCAAAAAATGGAAGGATCTGATACTGGTAAGCTTCGCCCCCGAAGTGAACCTCAGGTCCTTCCCTGTGTTGTGGCAATATGAAAGTTAGCGTCCTTCAATCGATTGTCACAAATCAATTGCTTGGTAGGATTTGAGAGCAATCACTTTGACAGTCAATTTTGAAACTGTTATTTATTTATTTAGATGGTGGTAAAAACCACAAAATCTAAAAATTGGACGAAGCCCCACTGTTCCTATAGGAACTAAGCAATACCTGACCCACTATCTGGTAGGGGAACATGTTCTATGGCCTCGTTCCTCCAGCAGCCTCTGTCAGGAGATGCGCACTTTCCGGTTTCATGGAAGTGGAGACCACGCCATTCTGAAACACGGAGAGTGATGTGATGCGGGGGGGGGGGGGTCTTGTTAGCTGTTCGGCATCCTGGAATACAGCAGGAATTTAACCGAAGAGCTAACTTGTCGTTGAGGACCGACGTCGTCCGAAACACCAAAGGCGGCGGAACTAACATCGGTCCCATGGTTTGCCCGGGCGGGGGGGGGGGGGGGGGGGGCTAGCATCTTCTAGAAGAAGCTAGCGTCTTCTCAACCTGGGGCATCATCACATAGCCTCGTGTCTTAGCATCAACAATGTTGGAAAAGAACGAGGTTGGTGGTACAAAAATACGGGATGAAAAAGGTTTATCCCATGAACGGGATAGTTCATTATGGAGATCATCGAAAAATGGGAAAGAGCGGCGTTTTGGCACCCTCTCCTGGCCACCCGACAGAAATCTGTTGTCTAATTTTGAGTGTGTGGTGAGAGCTTGCTCCTGTGGCCAGTCAATGTGAAGCCGTTCGACTGCACGCGTTATGACTTCCAGCAACCTTTCATACTCTCTGTCATTGCTAGAGGGTCGTTCTGAGGTGGCTGCTGCCATTTCTACAGAAGCAAGGGACAGGGTCTCTTCCATCGACTCACGAGAACCACTGGAGTGCGCTCGTGAAGTGGAGGGAGAGGCTACGTGATTGGGGGAGGAGGCGAGAGAAAGGAGAGGCTCCGTCTCTCGTGCCTCGGCCAGATAAACCTGTGATCCCCAGGAGTGCAGCGCGGCGCGTGGTTCCCTGAAGAACGCAAGGTGCTCGCGGAGCATTTTTACCGGGAGATTGTCACAATGCTCACACTCTTCTTTAAATCCATCGAGAGCGTGGCTCTCACCCAAGCATTCAAAACAAAGAGTGTGTGTGTCGCCTTCGGAGAGATAGTTCTCACACGGACATACAGCGCTATACTACGCCATTATCTCAGTGATAATTTTTATTATTATTATCTTTGTTTTAAATGCGTTTTTTTTTTAAATGTGTTTTGTGCTTGCACACGTTCCGTTCACAGTATCGTGAAGACAAATGAATGTCAGGTTGTCGTCGGCTCACCGATATTTATAACCTGCAGCTGAGTCTAATCAGATGACGTCACCTGACCGAGGTTATATAAGCCAAAATTTGGCGTGTTTGTACACACATGCTTCACAGCCGCCGACATGTTTCCCATAAGCGTTTTCACGCAGCATCGAGTGTAGCCTTGAAAGGGAACTACGTCTATCCGACATCTATTCGACATCTGGCAGATGTATAAACATCTGATTAACATCGTCTAAAGAGCGGATCAGGGTCGTTTTAATTCATATTCGTCTTAAATACGTAGGCTAAGCATCGCTCTAACATCGGCATGGACGTCTCGGCGACGTCTTCCAGATGAGCAAACGCCCTTTTCCAGACATCTGCAAGACATCTGCCAGATGAAAAAGACGACTTCGCATAGACGTCTCCGCGACGTGTGTGTGCTATCTGGGTCTGGAGCCCATCCCAGAGGACTTGGGGCATGAGACATGGTACCTTTGAACAGGAGCAGCACCCATCCAGTTTGGAACAGGTAAGCTAAAGATTTTAGAATTAATATTTATTTATTATTAAATAAATAATGTTATGCTATTTTTAATAAATAGTGGTGCTTGCAGATTTGGTGCAATTTACCGCCCCCAAAAAGTCCCATAGACATAAGATTGAGACCAAATATGACAGATTCTAGCGCAAAGCAAGATTTTGGTAAAACAAACCCCACAAGGGAGTATACAGTACAGTAAGTTGTACCCCATGGGCACAAGAGCTGCTCAAATTTTCCTCACTGGACCTAACTGAACCTAACTGTGGATCCCATTGTCATAGAGACATGGGGAAGGGCTCATTTAACTTAGGCAACCAATCAGTCTTTTACAGTTATCATAATGCTAATAAACCCCGCCCCCTAGAAACATTATTAGCATGCTGTTAGCATGATGCTAACAATATTAGCATGTTGATAACATGATGTTAGGATGATTAGGATGTTGCTAGCATGATCATAACTATGTTAGCATGTTGCTACCATGATGCTTAGTGTATTAGCATGTTGCTAGTAACATTACTAACATGTCGTTAACATGGTGCTAGCATGATTAGCATGTACAGTAGCTAGCATGACTCCAATGTTTTGCCACAGCAAACACCAACTCACATTTACTTCAGAAAATGTACTACTCTAGTTTAAAAATAGATGTTAATAATTAAGATTATTGTGCTAGCATAGAGAATAAAGAATGACCCAGAAGTGTGTGATTTTGGGAGACATATTCCTTTTAATGACATTTCTTGTTCCTTTTAATCTCTTTTTCTTTTCCCCTTAAGGGTCGTATGAGGTGGAGTGTATGCTAGGTTCAGCATATATTACAAGATAATTTTTTAATCTTAAACAATTTAAACTTAACTTTAAGTAAAAACTTTATTATTCTTTGATTTGTTGATATAGAATCACTAACTATTAAAACTTATTATTATTATATATATATTTTTTGTATAATATAATTTTTTTCTTTTTGGTTTAGGAAGTCTTGGTTAAAGGTTAAGGAATGGAAGAATATGTGTGGGCGGAGCATAAGAACTAGTGTAGTTAAATAAAGAAACAAATCAAAATCTGTTAATAATATATGGTGTTTGTGAAACTGCCATAAAAGCAATATCACACTCAAGGTTACGTTGTCCTGAATGTCATGTTGTGCTGAAGATCAGCACGGCTGTAATATCTTCAACCGTATTACGGCCCTAATGATTTTTATCACATATATACAGTATATGAGAGTATAAAGTAGTATTTGAGTATATATATACAAATATTCTGAAAGTGTGTCATTATATAAAAACATTTTATACCATAGAGCACTTTTCCAAGTCTTCTCTAAATGAAAGGAAGAAAAAAAGAAACAGCTAAGAGTGAGTGAGAGAGACAGATGCCTTGGGTGAACTTTATATTGAATTAATTTGCATAGATTTTAAGTCTTTATGTCAACATTCTCTGTCTCATTTCAGGGACTTTGTGAAACATGTGCCTGCAGGACTTTTCTCTTTCACCTAAACACACTCGCATTTAACAGATACTGTATGCAGGCAGAAAGACTCAGGCTGGTTTACATTACAGACATTTAACATCATGTGGCTTTGCTTGTTGAAAAATCAATGAGTTTATATTTAAGAGCATGTGATTGAATTAATTAAAAAAGTATAGTAAGTAAGTAACTGATTAATACCTAATACTTTTAAATACTTAATTGGTCAAATCACTATTACATCATAACACAAATAATTTTTTCCTGTTATATAAACATCATTTAACATTTATAACATAATTATTTAACATAACATTTATGCTAATTATTTGGATTAAATATTTATACATTACAGTTATATTCCAGTAAGCAAATCATTAAGTTATTTGGTAATGATTTCACTATTCTTCTTCTTCTTATTATTATTATTCTTATTATTCTTATTATTATTATTATTGTTGTTGTCAATCAACCAAATAATTTATTATTATTTTATACTGTATAAATAGCAAATATTATTATTAATTACCAAATATAATAGACATTGCAATTTTATATCTCAATGTTTTTTTATATCTCAAATGGTTTAGCTGTGGCGATTCCTTAAACTTATGCCGAAAAATTGGCTAACATTGAAAGACATCAGTGTGATACTTTTTTTCCAGCATCTGGGGCTTTTTGTACTGTAGTCTTAACATGCTCAAAATGCAAAGGTTTTGAGCCTGATCATCATTGCTTTGCAATTAGATTTTATTATTATTATTACTATTACTATTGATTGGCACCCTGTCCAGGGTGTACCCCGCCTAGTGCCCGAAGTCTCCTGGGATAGGCTCCAGGTCCCCCGCGACCCTGAACACAGGATTAGGCGGTATAGAAAATTAATCAATGAATGAACTATTATTATTATTATTATTATTATTATTATTGTACTTTTTAAAGTTTTTATAGTTTGAAGCCTAATTATTACTACAGTTAGCATTTTCAAAAAAGCAAATAATTTACTATAAGTGATTAAAATGTAAAATTATTATACCTGTTTCTGACATGAGCAGCTTCCCTATATTTCAGTCCAAACCGAGCCTGGATCTCAGCCCATGTACAATGAAAACCATGAATAATGTTAGAGCTGAGCTTCACACAATCTGAACTCTCGAAATACAAGAATTGGATGTGCGTTACAATGGTGGAAATGGAACCCAGGAGATTTGTGTTCTTAACTTTTGCAAAGTACTCTCTGTGTGAATCTGTGAGAGCAGCATATCCACAGACCCCTCAGAGAACCCTCATTTTTGTCTGGAAAGTGGCTCTGTGCTTATTATATACACTGATTGAATCAAAAACCAAAAAAGCCCTTTGTTCCTCGAGGAAGAAACATTTCCTCCATCAGGAGAGAATTGGTCCTTCCCCTTGAAGAGTCGCTTGGTTACTATGGTGATGTGGGTCTTCAAAGTTCCTCACTGTGTTCATGCAAAATGAGTTTGAGGCTGTGAAAAAAATGTTTTGCACCGCATTTTCAATTATTCTTTTTTGGCAAATCTTTGAATTCGAGTAAAGCGTGGGAAAACCTCCATATTTTTATTAATAACAGTCTCACACATATTCAGGCCATATTTATATTTGAGTACCTAAATATAAGCAGGGAAATTTCCTTGTATTCAGAGTTGGATTATAGACGTGCTAAATTAGCTTTTTTTCCATTTAGATTATTAAAAATTCTGTGTTGTGCAAGTACCCAAGTATCCAGATCTTTCTTGGATAGAAGTGTCAGAGAAGGTTTTATTTATAGTGTCTAGCCCTTTAACCCTTTCAACACAATTATGTAGAACTGCATAAAGAATCTAGCTTGATGAATCATTTGCGTCAGTTATTAGCTAGCAGTGGTCACAGGATACCATCAAAAGCACAAATTCATGAGTCCATCTACAACCATTTTTAAAAAAAATACAAATACCCCTTTATAATCTTATTAGAGAACTATAAGGGTGGTTTGAAATCTTAGCAGGGCTGCATGGTAACTCCATGGTTGATGTAGCACACAGATTATTATCCAAGTTATACAGATGAGTGTACCACAGCTCCGCTTTTTTTTTTCCGACATTTATAAATGTGTTTAAAGCGAAAAAGAAAAAGTAATTCTTGGCCTCTGCCTCCTTATTATAGAACTGCTTATTTTCTCTAATCCCTCCGGGCCACTTTTTTCAGGCTTGCATATTCACATCAGGTCGACTTTGTGCATTTCTTTTCCACTGCCCAAGGCAAGCCACTGGCAACACTTCACAGGAAATCAACAATCAGGATGACTTTCCAGCGTAATGATTTGATGTGAGGCGGCGAGGGGACGAACAGGCGGACTCGGCCAACTCTGCTGAGAGAAGGGCCGTGTTCACCTTGAACGCTGAGATGTTGTGTCACTTTAGACATTAATATCTTGTGAACATTGACTTCTTTTGAGTGTGTTAGAACAACTGAATACATTTTCATGGGAAACACGCTTGCTCCTCTCAAACGGCTACAGCATGCCAAGTTAACTGCAAAAAAAAAAAAGAAAAGAAAAGCTAGCTAGACTCTGCTTGCTAGTGATGGTATTTTAACAGCTGCTTTTAGCCCTGTTAGTAAAACATGAGTAACATATTTGACATGGGCATTAAGATGGATGGAGGCTGGGATGAAAAATTTGTCACATTCCATCAGGGTCTCAGATCACCTACTTCTACCTTCATGTCACCGTAATTGCAAAGAAGTAGCATCTTGTCCCATTTAATCCAGCTTCCTAGATGTAGATTACAGTATGTGTGTTTTTTTAAGGTGTCGAGCCCTAATATGATTATACGTAGCTTTACTCTGTCGCAGAAGATTGGATGTTGAGGTTGACGGTCTTGGAGAGCTTAAAGTAAAATTCTTACATTGTGATCAAATTTCTCAAAGTTTTGCAAACCCAAACCCAGCAACAGCAGCAGTGATGGAGAAATATGCATGAAATATGCTAATGACAAAAAAACAACAACAACCTTTTCTTATAACCTTATACTGTGAGCTGTGAGCACATACTGATTTCCCAATGATGCTGACTGATGATGTAAGCAGGTCTATCATTGATCTAAAGGATCTTCATCATTTAATTTAATATGAAGAACATGCTCTATATCACAGTCGACATTTAGACGACATTTCATTACAATCTAGAACGTAATATAGGTGTAAATATATTGAAAAAAGTGAACACTGAATATCACAGAGAAGCTTTTTCTCTTCATGAAGGTGTAAAGGTTTATGTACTGTACAAAAAAAGAGAAGATGTGATAAAGAGGTGATGGAAACACTTTTAGAATAAATGATGACTAAGCGAGTGTATGTTCCAGTCAGCTAAGCTACATGAAAAATACCCAAGGTGTTCTCAGGGGGAAGAGATGGATGAGGAACATCAATCAGCTCTCTAAGGGTGCTTATTTTTTTCTCCATAGCTCTTAGAGTGAATCTCCCAAAGCACAAGGAGAAGAAGCACACTGTCACGCCGCACTGTTCCGAGAAGGATTCAGGTTACTTAACATTTACACTGAGGTTTAGGATTGGGTTTTTAGTGAATTGTGGATTCTGATTGGTCAGATGGTGTTGATTCATTTTCTAGAACAGCTGCTTTGATGGTAGTGCAGGTTCGTATTAATGTGCTCATCACACCAGTAACAGCAAATTAAAAATGGTTTTCTTTACAGAATTGTTTATGTATGTTTATGGGAGGGGTCTCCAGTGACAGCGACTATGGAGCCCCATATCAATATATACAGTGTCTCCCCATCATAATAATAATAATAATAAGAGAGGAAGAAGAAGAAGTCGCATTTCAGGAGGACAAAATTATTGATTTGCATCAAGATAAGATATCAATTAAGGAAATTTTAAATAAACCACTTGTTAGTGTGACTCATTAGGAAAAAAAACGCTTCAGTTTGCTAGAGAGCATACAGTCTGGACTTTGGAGTGATGGAAAAAGGTCATGTGAGCTGATGAGTCCAGATCAATCCTATTCCAGAGTGATGGGCGTGTCAGGGTTAGAAGGGAAGCGCATGAGACCATCATGCATAGTGTCCACTGTACAAGCCTCTGGAGACAGTGTTATGATCTGGGGTTGCTTCAGTTTCTCAGGTCTAGACTCAGCAATGTTATGCGAAAATAAAATGAACTCAGCTGATGCCTAAATGTACCGAATCACCAGGTTATCACAACTGTGGAGGTTTTCTTCTTCCCTTATGGCACGGACAAATTCGAGGACTCAGAGATCATGAGGAATCATTTTCACACTTGGTCTGGACACCAGATTGGGTACTGTATTATATCCTTGCACTTATATCCTTAATATTTTAGTGTATAGAAGGCTTATAGTTATAGTTAACTGCTGCTCATGGAATGAACTATCCATCAACTTCCACCTGCATGAGATCAGAGATGTCTAAGATTGGCTGTTGCTGCTGTGATTGGCAGGAAAGAGAAAATATGTGAACCATCCCTCCCAGAGAGCAGAGGCCAGGTTTGTTTCCTTGTAGTCCCAGCCAAAGATGGCAGTCGCATCATCAATATGGGATTTCCAGATGATAGGGCAAATGCTTCCCTGTTGCACCACTCCGGAGCAGGTACAAAACATTTTTGTAAGAAACAGACAACGTTGACTCGGGCCTGTGCAATGCCTACCCATGCAAAAAAATAACCCCCAGGCATCGACACATATCGAATGTGTCATGCATGTGCAAGACCCCTGAAAGACTCAGCAGGAGGCATGAATGCATGAACGCAAAACATTTCAGTGCAAAATGTTTCATCTTTCAAATTATTCTGTTCAATTACTTTTTCACGCAGTCTTATGCGTGGCGTACAAATGTAAAAGTTGAGATAAAAAAAAAGCAGCTAGGACTGAGAAAAATAAAGAGATAGACAGGGGGAGAGGGAAAAGAAAAAAGAGAGAGGGCGAGACGGTGAGAGGTGAGAATACTGATGAGTTTGTTTGGTGCCCAGCTGTGTGTTTTCTCTCCACTCTTGAAATCCATTAGAAATCAGCTGAAGGGGGTCAGAGTTCCGCTTCAGCCTCAATAGACGGGCAGCGTGGGGCGATGGCGTCCACCTCTAGCTCATTTTCTCCCCCTCTGAGCCACTGCAAGGCAATCACACACACACACACACACACACACACACACACACACACACACACACACACACACACACACACACACACACACACACACACACACATTTACACACAGAAAGTCAGGATTGCACCAAACAGGAGAATTTCTTTTCCTTCTCTTTTCCTGTACTGTGCCTCTTGAGGCTGATAGCCAACTTACACAGCATTGCACATTTAAGCAAGCTGCTCATGTCCCACGTATATTGTCTCTTGCTTGTACTGTATATTGTCAAGCAGATTAGGAAAACTAGCTAACTCTTCTAGCATTGTATCCTTACAAGAAGAAGAAGAAACCATTTTTTACTGCTTCCTTTAATGGATGATTTATTGTTCCCTCTATAATTTTTTTCATACAGATTTAACCTGAGGTTGGATGAGATGATGAAAACACATCTGTGCTGAAAATGCAGCCCTGTGATGTGCATGTACAGTGGGGCAAAAAAAAATTTATTCAGCCACCAATTGTGCAAGTTCCCCCACTTTTCATCATAGGTATACCTCAACTATGAGAGACAAATGCCTCTTTTCCACTGCATAGTACGGCACAGCATGGTTCAGTACAGCTCACTTCAGGCTCAGTTTGCGCTTCCTCTGCAGTTTAGTAACACTTTAGAGTGGGCGGGATTATTCACGTGTCGTTTTAGTTGCGGCGCCTCTACTGCCGTGACATCATCGTAAATGCGCCACAAACAAACACACAACAATGGAGCATAACGACGGCATGGTGTTCTTCATTCTCGGCATGTGGATGTTTGTAACAGCGAGACGAAGGAGTTTGTTTCAAAAGAGGCTGATAGCCGCCAAAGAAAAATTTTGGTTAATACAAAAAGGTGCGTCCGATCCTTCTCTGGCTGTTCTAAATATAGCGGTTCTGTTGTGTCTCGTGTCGCAAGTTCAGTGACGCAGTAATGATGATTTTCTCCAGCCAATCAGTGACCAGCAGAGTTTACACGTCACGTTTTGGTAACGGTTCGGCGCGCTTGGAACCTCGGCTGAGGTGGTACTAAAAAAAGGACCAGGTACCATGTACTGTTCCCAGTGGAAAACTCCCCAAAAGTGAGTTGAACTGAACCGTGTCGTGCCGTACTATGCAGTGGAAAAGCGCCAGAAAAAATCCAGAAAATAACATTGTAGGATGTTTAAAGAATTTATTTGCAAATTATGATGGAACATAAGTATTTGGTCAATAACAAAATTTCATCTCAATACTTTGTTATACAGCATACCCTTTGTTGGCAATGACAGAGGTCAAACATTTTCTGTAAGTCTTCACAAGGTTTTCACACACTGTTGCTGGTATTTTGGCCCATTCCTCCATGCATATCTCCTCTAGTATGTATGTAGAAAATTCATAATCACCTGCCACTTTGGCACATTGTAATGAGCAGAGGTGGAAAGGTACGGAGGACAACTTCTTTATTACTGTATATAAGTATTGTATTTGAGTATTTTACATATGTCATACTTTTTACATTTAGTCATTACATGTTTTGATGACAAACCTGTACTTTTACTCCCTACATTTTAAACAGAGACTCATTACTCTTCAGCTCACTATCACACAAAAGCTTATTGATTTTCTAATCAAAAAGTAGGTGTTCACGCTGTTACTCACACCATAGCGTGACTTGAGCTCCGCCCTGTGTGGGAAAGACAGGAACAAAACAATTCAATTCAATTCAATTTTATTTATATAGCGCTTTTAACAATGGTCATTGTCTCAAAGCAGCTTCACAAAAATTAAAGAAATTTAACAAAAAAAATTATAATAATAATAAAAAAAAAAAAATAAATGAATGAATTAAAAAATTAAATTAATAAAAAAAAATAATAATAATAATTATAGAAAAGAAAATAATTGGAAGTGTGGATGTGTGAGAAAAATGTGCAGATAATAATAATGAGAAGAATGAATGAAATTTATCTGATGAGCAAGCCAAGGGTGACGGCGACGGTGGCAAGGAAAAACTCCCTGAGATGGCATTAGGAAGAAACCTTGAGAGGACCCAGACTCAACAGGGAACCCATCCTCATTTGGGCGATAACAGATAGAAATTATATAACATCTTGTGTGTTGTGCAGGTGAAAATTCAATATGACAGAAATTATTTAAATTGACATGAAGACCAGTTCAGCATAGGGACGAGTCAGTAGGTGCAGAGGGCAGATGAGGTCTGGATCACTGGAAGCACAGGAGCAGCATGTGTAGCTCCAACCATCATAAAGCTGAATCCAGCTGGAGCTGGTCCTTCTCTGGATGCCTCAGGAACCTCGCAGGGTCGGCCTTTGTCTACTGAAGCTGGCAAAATCTCCCGATGCCTCGGGATGGGTAGAGAAATACAGAACAGATGGGGAGAATTAGCGTAGTTGCCATTCGGTATAGGTGTACTGGAGTATGAGATTATGGGATGAGTTATGTGTATGCCAGATTAAAAAGATGCGTCTTGAGTCTACTTTTGAACTGAGAAACCGTGTCTGCTCCCCGAACACTGTCTGGAAGGCTATTCCAAAGCTTTGGAGCTAAATATGAAAAAGCCCTACCCCCTTTTGTAGATTTTGAAATTCTGGGAACTACCAGAAGTCCGGAGCTTTGAGATCTTAAGGCGCGTGGTGGATTGTAGCGCATCAGAAGACTGGTTAGGTACTGTATGTGGGAGCTAAACCATTTAAGGCCTTGTATGTAAGTAATACTATTTTGTAATTTATTCTAAACTGAACAGGTAGCCAGTGCAGGGATGATAATATTGGGGTTATATGATCATATTTTCTGGATCTAGTGAGAACCCTGGCAGCTGCATTTTGGATTAACTGAAGCTTGTTTATTGAGGATGCAGGACAACCACCTAGTAATGCATTACAATAGTCCAGTCTGGAGGTCATGAATGCATGAACTAGTTTTTCTGCATCAGATACGGATAAGATGTTCCTAAGTTTAGCAATATTTCGAAGATGGAAAAAGGCTGTTTTTGTGATATTTGAAATTCCACCAGTCCTAGTTTACAAAAATGACTGGCAAGTCAATATAACACCACAGATTGGTTAGTGCAATCTAACGGATCCTGCCCACTTGGTTTCTGGACTGCGGATTCTTCTGGCTCCTTTTTCAAGCACCTCAAACGATTGTACTTTTTAAGGTAAGACTAGAATTGATCTAGCTAACCAGCTAACCAGCTAACTGACATGGACCTGTGATGGGCATGCACCTAAATCTGTTATCGCTCCTTGCTCACTCCATAGGCTTTCTATACAGGTCGGGATGGCTGGAGATAATTAACATTAATCGACCTCTGGCTTTCTCAGCATTATAAAAGCGAAGCACGGCAAAGAGTCGCCCGGTGGACTTGTGAGACCGCCCAGCCGATGGACATCCAGAAGAGACTCCTGCCGCCTTTCGACAGCTGTGTGCCTGCATGCCAGCTGGGCACTGCCAATGGACTTGCACAAGCGAACCTTCACTCTTTTTCTCCCCTTTTATCCTTCCTCTCTCCTTTAAGCCTTTCCTTTCCCATTTTTATCCAAATAAAATTACCCTTTTTCCCGTAAGACCTCACCTTGTGTCCGTGTGTCTATGGTGCCACCCATGCACCATAGACACACTATGGCCGAGCCCGTTGTGTTTCACACCAATATCAACATTGTTTTTTATAGCAAGTTATAAAATGTTATACATTATTGTATTCTGTAAGTGTTGCAATGGAAGCGCCTATTTAATTCACTCACTCACTTACTCACTCATCTCATATACTGCCTTATTCTGTGGGACCTGGAGATCCCAGGAGACTTGGGGCACAAGGTTGGGTACAGACTGGACGGGGTGCCAATCCATAACAGGGCACACACACGCTCATTTACACACAATGGGCAATTTTGGATCCCCAATTACCCTAATCTGCATGTCTTTGGACTGTGAGAGGAAACCGGAGTACCCAGAGGAAACCCACCGAGCACAGGAAGAACATGAACTCCATGCACACAGACCCTGAGGCGGGAATTGAGCCTGGACCCTGTAGGTGGAAGGTTGACAGTACTAACCTAGCTATTTACACTATCTCCCCACCACCTGGTTAGCTTGTTTAACTGCCAAAATAATTAAAGGCAATAACATTGCTGTTTGCCATTCATTGTCATCCTAACTTAATAATCTTTGAATAATCTCTCAGTCTCTTTTTCTACAGTACATCTGCCTTTATTTATTTATTTATTTATTTATTCATATTGCCCCTTCAGCACTGACTATTAGAAGTTAAACATTAAAAATGTTATCAAAGTTAATCAATGATTTATTCTTACATCTGAAAAGTCACATTTCCCTTGGAATACATATTGGAATTATATTTAGTAAGGCATCTCTTCTTTATTCAAATAACACACCAGTGCTAAAAGTTATTCAATATTTTAGCTGTAATGTTCTTTGTCAAAAAAGACTATGCAGTGTTCACTCCTGTCTGTCCAGCCATGTCTAATCTAACCAGGCAAATCATTAATATAACTGTGTTAAACATTTTATATAAATTGACTGAAAACATATTACAGTATCTCTTGTCAGGCCTTCATGAACCTGTAAATCGTCTGAACACAGCCAATGAACTGTACTTAAATTTAATCATTATTAATTCAAACTCTCATTCTGAAACAAAAAATTATGAAGTTAGATTTCTGCAGAAAACAAATCTCTACTAGACTTACCCATCCATGGTATCAAAGCATCTACTGTACTGCAATTGTGTTTAAAACACTGTTCACACCTTTACACTCAGAATCCTCACCAGGGAATCAGGGAGAGAAACTGAAAACATTCATTAAAATACTATTCTTATGCACAAAAAAAACTACACAGCAAAAATGTTATACTGTATATAGTATATTATGACTAAAATAAAGCAGCTCACATCCTGTTTCGCTTAACGCCGCAAAGGCAGCGTTTATTAAGCGATTATATATTTGTGTTTGTTGTATCTAATTATTTTATATACATTTTTATATAAATTTCTATTAATTTCTATTAATTATGTGATGAGAAACTATTTTAAAAAATAAATCTCTCATATCGGCACGCATGTTCATCTGCCTTTGGATCAAAACTCTGCAAAGTGAAATTGCATAGCACGGGGTCACGCGGACATTTAACATTCACTAAAAGGCTTATTCACAAGCACATTTCAGCCATTCACAGACACGATGCATTGTGCCATGTTGTTGTTTGTGATGTGAATATTTTATGAGTGAAATAAAGTGTCTCTTTTTGGTGCACACTTTCACGTTTTATCTCCCCTTTTATCAAAACGCTTTCGATATGAGCTGATATATTTACGTGAAAATATTTAAAAACAAATTTTTTTCATTCAAGTCCTTCCTGTTCTCTTGGACATGGACATGCATGTACCTCTGTTTTTTATTTTTTACATTAATTTAATAACAAACATTTATTTGGCAACAAACTTTTTGGACAGAAAACCGTCTACTGCTTCATTTACAAAATCACTTGCAAAATAGGTGCTTTAACTTGAGTATTGAGCTTGTGTACTTCTGCCACATCTGGAAATGAGAAGTGTACTGTATACTTGACCCAGAAAAAGAAAAGTAAAAAACAGAAAAATGATGACATGGAATTTTTCGAAGAAGAAAAAAAATACATTTTGTATTTGTTAGCAAATTGCTACATATCCTGTTGTTAAGATTTATTCCCTCAGGGTTCGCCGTTTTTTAAAACGAAACCGCGGGTTGCGATGCATTTTTCGCGTGCATATCTGGCAGAAGCGCACAAGACAGAAGTTTTCTTTTCTCTCGCTAACTCGCCGGATCATGAGCCTTTTTACCTTCCACTTCTCAAGCATGCTTCGGCGCTTCTTGTGAAGGGGGTAAGAACTTTCTCTCTCGCTTACGCGGAGATGGAAACTTCCGAACGCTCCTCTAGTGATGAGCCAGTGTGTTAATTGTTGTTAGAGGTGGTAACGCGCGGTCTAACGCGTACACCTCGATTCGCCGTAAAAATAAATAAATAAAATAAATCCCCCAAATGCTCAAGGTCAGACGACAGGTGCCTATAGGGTGGCCGGAGGAAGGGCCTCAATGATGGCCCCTCCCCTTCCTGGCGACCTCCATGAGTTAACTCTTTCATGGAATAAGCCGTATTTATCCCGTGTTTTTGTGCTATTGACATCGATTTCTTCCAATGTCATTGATGAAAGCGCAGTCCTTTATGATGATGTCCCAGATCAGAGAGGCGCTTGCGGGCTGTGTCTCTCCTGGGAGCTCATCCTCCCGGGAAAAATCTATACTCCCCACCAAGCGGGTAGACTAACATCTTCGTTGGTGGGAGGAGATATTTCAGGCAACGGGTCAGCCTGGTGCTGTCCTGCACACAAGGGCTTTGCAGACATACCAGACTGACCTACTGAGAGCTGAGCACTGGCAGGAGGCCGTGGTTCAATCTCTGCCACCACTGGTGCTTCGGGGAGCAGCGGGCTCCAGCGAAATGTTAGGTGTTCGGTCCCTTCCTCCCATGTTCAGGATGCCCGAACATCTAACACACCCACCACTCTCAGGAGACCGGTGCTCAATTCCCGCCGACACTTGTGTTTTGTGAGACAGCGGTCTCCGACAAATTGTTAGGTGGTCGGTTCCCTCCTGTCGTGTTTCAGGACACCTAACAGCCACCACCATCACCACCACTCCTCTGCCTAGCTAAAAAACAAAGCTACCGCACCTTCGGAGAAGCTGGCAGCATGTACGCTACTGCCAAGCATGTCTCCCTGGCAACAGGATTCAATCATTGTGTTTCAACGGCATGGGTTTTCCACTTCCATGAAACCACAGTGAGCACCTCTGTTAATTCAAAATCACAGGCTTGCTGGGAAAAGGGGCCATAGCACATGTTCCCCTCCCAGACAGAGCCATTCGGCATCAACATGTCGCACCAAGCTCACCACATTTTCTTAGGGTGGAGTCTTAACGCCACAAAAAGCGTTCCTCCTTCTTACACGAGGTATGACGTTGATTGTCACTTCGCCTCTAGTGATTAGGGCCCATTTGACCAGGAAGCTTGCCTCATCAATTGCTCTGGCAAGAGGGGCTTCCAGTATGTCATGCGGCAGGCTTCATAATTGGATGCCAGGCTCGCGGGTCCTCGAGTCAGCATCCCAGAGTTATGTCTAAGACTCCTTGGGGGTACTGTGCGCACACTGCACAACCCTGGGGGTCCAGACACTAGCAGTGCGGCGGAGTGGGTATTCTTGTTCCCATAGCGCTTTCACACAGCATCGAGTGTAGCTTTTGAAAGGGAACGTCTCGGGTTACTTTGCTGTAACCCTGTTCCCTGAAAAAGCTGGAACGAGATGCTGCACTCCAATGCCACACTACATGCGTGACTGGACATCCTTCAGACAAAATTGACCTGAGGATGTTTCTGGTTCATGCCTATATATAACCTCCAGGTGCACCTAATCGAATGACGTCACCTGACCGAGGTTATATATGCCAAAAAAATTTTAGCGTGTTTGACACGCACGTGCTTCACAACCGGTTACAACGAAACCCATAGCGCTTTTGCGCTCGTTCCAGCTTTTTCAGCAAAGTAACCCGAGACGATTCCCCGAATGTTTCAAGACAATACAAAATACATTTCACTGCCATAAAGATTTCAGCTTTAAATTTTGATAATTAAGCCAGTGCTTAAAAGATAAATGAAAAATTCCCGATGGTGCTGTCAGACTCTTTCACCTGAACACGGATGAAAACACCAGGTGTGTGACTGATATGAGAAGTGATGTCTCTTTAGTAGAATCCCAATGAGGTGTTAGCAATGGTGTGTGCTTTAATCTGCTGTAGATGGTGATCCCCCATCGAGTAAAGAGATCGAGCTGCACCATGGAGGTGAGGGGGGTGGGGGTGTACGGGGTAGGGGGTCTGTGAAGCTCGGTTGCCCCCTATCGCAGCAGCAACACTATGGAGAGGGGCATTTAGGGGGCACCAGGGACAGAATTTCAACATACCTCTGCGCAAAACCCAGAGGGCCGAGCGGCGCCTGACAGAACATCAGCTCATGGGTCAGAGGAAGTGTCAGCGATGTGACAGCTAGCCGGGGAAAACATGTGCTCCTTTAAAGGCTGTGATGTGCAAGGTGAGACTCAAGCACACTTCATAGACAGTCGCAAAGTGACTCTGAGTGCTTATAAGGTATAAAATATGTCATTAGTATGCGGTGTTGTGTGTTTGTCTAATCCGGCAGCTGTGGCTGAGAGACGCTGGTGGAAAACTTCTACAGTACATTAACACTGAACTGTGAACACTCTTCAGGCTTTTTATCCGATTGTGTTACGTGATGTAATATATTTTTACACTGCAGTGCAATTACTTGTGCATTTGATGTCTACGTTACAGTACTTTTTGCCATCATACGCTATATTAAAAGAAGTATGTGCACCCTTGATCATCACACACCCATATGTCCTTGTCGAACATCACCTTTCCAGATTCATTTCCCCCCGTGTTTCCTGTTATAATGCGCTCTGCTCTTCATTTCTGGGAACTAGATGTTGGAGCTTGGCTGTGAGGATTTGTGTTCATTCACACATTCTACAGGAGCATTAGTGAGCTCAGGGGCTGATGTCTGATGTCAGGGGCTGATGTCGATGAGGCTCTAGTTCGAGTTCATCCCAAAGGAGATGGTTCAGTGGGGTTGAGTTCAGTCAGGGCTCACCCGAGTTCTTTCACTTTCTTCCAACCTTAACACACCAGGTCATTATCCTCTTACTTCTTAAACAAATTATGATGCTATAGTGTTCAGAGTGCGCAAGGGCGTGCAATTTGCGCATACACATTTTGCATATACATTTGTAAATAAAGTGCATTAATGCACTAGTAATAAAAATAAAATGCTTTGCTCCTATATATACTGTACAATATACAGTATCTGGACAATTCATGTAATTTAAACTTAACAATAAACTGGTTTAATGTCCAGTAGAGAAATAAAATGATTGTGTAAATTAGACAAAGGGAGAATAATGTTTCTAAGTTGGTTTTGTCCTGGTGATCTTTCCTCCACATGCCAGTTCATGAATGGTGGTGTGGCATCAGCAGGTCGAAATCATTTCCTCCTCATTTGCACTCGTTTTAAAGGTGACTTCATCATTAGGGGGCTGAAAAACGGCGTGCGCCTCGACAGCCAATGATTAGCGCTAAATGAATCCTGAAAGGTTCAGCCAGCCAAGTGGCACAAAAACCAGAGAGAAGCGATGTGGATGAGATGCAGGCAGATTTATTTATTTATTTATTTGTTTGTTTTTTTATTTTATTTTTGCTTTAATACACTATCATTTCTTGCTTCACTGATCTATCACTAAACAACAGCTGCGGTGTCGTGGGTGGAACGAGGTGCCGTGCCGGGGAGGAGAAATAAATAAATAACATAAAGAGGAATAAAGGGAGGATCGTAAGAGGTCACCTGTCATAGTGGGATGCTCTCAGAGAGAAAGTGACAGAGAAGTGCATGCTGGGAAACCTGGCAGGAACGAGCGATGCAGTGATGAGCAGCCACCTGGAATTCTTTACCTGAATGGAGCCACAATTTCAGGATTATTTATCTGTCACATGTGTGTATTTATCTGTCAATGCTGTGTGTAACCAATCACTCACTTTAAGCATTTTTTGTGTACAATCTAGAACTGAAATTTTTCATGATTGCATAGGTATTCACACCCAATAATATATATATATATATATATATATATATATATATATATATATATATATATATATATATATATATATATATATATATTATTTCTCCTGGTAGGAGGATTTGGTGTTTTTCTCAGGAAACAGGCAGTAATACACCTTGGAAGGGATTCCTGGAGATCTAAGACGGCAACGCTACAGCCTCACATCAAATTTGGACTTGAGAAGATTTTTAGCATTTCTTCAAACATTAAAGATGAAATTATGAATAATGTTGTTCCGTTTTAATTGATGTTAACACTGTTTTTCATTCTCCTCACATAAGCTCTCTCTGATGTATTTATAGACAGAGAGAATGCATCCCAGCATGCATCTGTTTTCCAACATAAGCAACCTTGTTAAAGCGGTGAATCCTCGTCCACGCTGGCACTCGCTTCCTCTTTTGGGAGAGTTTGAATTCGAACAGCAGAGATTCATCTTCTGGTAATTTCTCAATCTATGTGAAGCAATAAGATGAAATGGGTTTGAGGCGTTGTTAAAGACTGAAAAATGAGAATGGTGAAATGTGTAGAAATGTGATCACCATCGTGTTGGCGGTGATTTCAGAAATGCAGCTGGGATTGATTTGGAGAACTGAGAAAAAAAAAAACAGCTGGATCTGAAAAAAAACACGAGAGAGAAAAAAGATCCTCAATATCTGTCTTTCATTTAAGATGTCAAGAAAATCTTTATCTTCAAATGTAAATATTTTTTTTGTTTTTTCTTGTTTGGCATCTTATGGTTGTGTGTGTGTGTGTGTGTGTGTGTGTGTGTGTGTGTGTGTGTGTGTGTGTGCATTTAAGAAACACTAAATATACACCAGTACAGTAATACAAATCTGCAGATTTTAATCCAATAATCCTACCAATAGCAGTTTCTATTACATTTGCAGGATTTTTCCCATTTGTGGGATTATTACATTAAGAGCTGCAATTCTTTTTTTTTTTCATGTTTGTGGTTTATTATGTTTATGGGCTGTTATTACTTTGGTTGGTATAACAAACACTTTCAGAAGGCATTCAAAGGAAAAATACTTAAATATAATTAAATAATAAATAGAATTTTTAACCATACTGATCAGGCATATTAGCCTCTAAATAATCATTCATTCATTCATTCATCTTCTATACCGCTTAATCCTGTGTTCAGGGAATCCCAGGAGTCTAAATAATCAGGTTTTTGTAAAATATTATATATCTTATATATCTTTTAAGATTTTACTTCATGAACTTTTAATATAAAATCATGATTTAGTGAAAAGGTAAAAAATACACATTAAGTTGTATTATTATTATTATTATCATTATTAATAATAATAATAATAATAATAATAATAATAATAATAAATAATAAATAATAAATAAGCATAATAGAACCTTCTAGCATGATAAGGCTCAGTGGATCTCCTGAACTAATACATCCTGTGATAAAGACATGGTGTTTCCCATCGTCTAAACACCAGAACATCATTTAGTGAGTCTGTTTAAGACAGCAGGAAGTTCACTTTCGTTCCGGAGCAGCTGGCAGTCGGTGGGTGTCGCCGTCCTGCCGTCGCTCCTCAACACTCAGAGACTCAACAACTGTTCAAAGCACTTTATTTCCACCTACTCCAGTATAAAAGTGGTGAAAATCTGCTAACTCCATCACAGACACATTCACAGCGAAAAAAATTTACGACCACAGTGTAATAAACAATAGTTTTAATCCTCTCACACTTAATATATCCAGATGAGGATTTGTGAGATAGGTTTATAAATAATGAGGGAATCGAACCCAGACCCAGGAGGTACAAGGCGACAGTGCTAACCACTACACCACCATGCCGCCCCAAAGATATGCAGGTTAGGCTAATTAGTGTTCCCAAACTGTCTGTAGTTAGTGTGTATGTGTGTGAGCCCTGCATGGATTGGCACCCTGTTCAGGGTGTACACTGCCTCATGTCCTAAGCCTCCAGAACCCTGAGTACAGGATAAAGCAGTACAGTATATGAGTGAGTGAATAAAATTATTGTGTCCTATTAATTTGATGTCATCCCCTATAACAATGTAAATAAATCAATCCCTTTCCAAACTTCATTTTCTTCTATCTGCATACTCCAGCAAGGTGCAATGATTTTTCATTCCCATAGCAGAGTAAAGACCTGTTGTTCTCTTGTTCATGGCTCTTTTTGAACTGAGTTTTGCTCCCTGTGTTTTGGAATCACACTTAACGTGGCAGAATATCCTGTACAATGTACTTCACAGCGAACTTCAGGCCGATCAGAATGCTCCCCCCTAATGGTCTTATGGTCTAATAAAGTCACATGTTTAACAGCATTTATATTTATTTAATTAGGAATGGACACGCCTTAGAATCCATACATATGAAAGTAAGTGTGTTAATCGTAACCGCTCCATAGCCATAATCCTTTCAAAGTGTCATAAAGTAATACTATAGGGGTGTAAAATAAAGCATTACTAAAGTGAGTAATTAGAAGTATTAGCTTGGCATTGTATTTTGTGACTTTACTCCACCCACATTGTGTTATAGTGCAGTTTAAGTTATTTTAGAAACATCTCCTGTGGTTTAAACCCCTGTGGTTTTCACTGCTGGATGCCGTAACCAGAGTGAGAAGCTCATTATTCACCAGATGTACAGGCTACATGCTACTTTGGCAGCTCCATCCAACAAAATACCACATTCAAATATCACATGACATCATAAAATGTGAAACTAAATAAAATCTAAAACATTATTTAAAAAAACATTCTTGATCTCTAAATGCACAGTGTCCAGAGAAACATGACGATGAGAACAGAAAGAGAAAGTACTGATAAATCTATATTGTAGAAAGATACAAAGATGCAGTAAATAGACAGATAGAGGTATCTGTGAAAACAGACCAGCAAATAGTCTCATACACAGTACAAACAGACAGACTATATGTATACTCTGTACTGTAAAGAGAGACAGAGGAGTATATACATCAGACAGACAGGTACTGTAGCGATATATATGAATCAGATAGACAGACAGACAGGCAGAGGAGTATATAAAGTAAATAGACAAATGTTGCATTATGGAGAGAATACAGACAAACAGAAGAGAGTGTAATATAGACAGACAGACAGACAGACAGAGTGGTATATAAAGCAGACAGGCAGATAGACAGTGGAGTATATAGAGTAAATAGACTGATAGGGTAATACAAAAAGCAGACGGACTAACAGTGGAGTATAGAGAGCAGAAGAACAAACGGACAGACAATATAGAGCAGACAGACAGACAGACAGGCAGAGGAGTATATAAAGTAAATAGACAAATGTTGCATTATATAGAGAGGACAGACAAACAGAAGAGAGTGTGTTATAGACAGACAGACAGACAGACAGAAAGAGTGGAATATATAGCAGACAGGCAGATAGACAGTGGGGTATATAGAGTAAATAGACAGATAGGGTAATTCATAAAGCAGACGGACTAACAGTGGAGTATAGGGAGCAGACAGAAGAACAAACGGACAGACAATATAGAGCAGACAGACAGACAGTGGACTACACAGAGCAGACAGACATATCTTGGACTATGTAGAGACAGACACAGACAGTGTGGAGTATATAGAGTAGAAAGACAGAAATTGTATTATGCATAATAAACAGACAGACAGCCCTGAGTAAAAAGAGAGACAGTATGTTTGTGAATAAAGAAATGATTCAAGTATAGATTATAAATGTTATTATAAATATAAACACTTACATATTGGATGGAAGTTGAAGCTATACTTTAGCTGTAATGTATGGTGAAGGGTAAAGCACATGAGCATCTGTTTCTCATTAGTCACAGAGAGCAGGATTTGGAGATGAAGAGAGGAGTAGTGCAGCGCCACAGTGAGATGAGCTGAGTTTAAACACAATAAAACACAACACACTCGGGTTAATGGAGATGCTAATTAAACCGAGTGTTAATAAAATCAACTATAAAATCTTTGCTTTATAATGTGGCAGATAAAAATGGTATCTGCCATAATCAGCTATGAACTTCATAATAAATAACGCACTTTATAAACACTTTCAGGAGTAAACTTTTGGTTTATGTTCATAATCTCGCTTATTTATTTACTTTCATTTGATTTAGAATGTATTTAGTATTATAAATGTGGCCATTTAATAAAACTAAATCCCATATTTTTTATGAAATTAAATGTTCTTGTCTTGTCTACAGTATACCTGAGTATTGGCAATAGTGAACTCCACAATCCTAGAGTACATCACAGCCTACAAACATGGCCGTTATGAAGTATGAGGCACCTCCATCACTGGGCATCATTCACTTCCCATGGCATGGCCACCATATGTATGTGAATGTACTGTACTTAAAAAAGTTACATTTTTGCAAGACAAACTGGGGAGAAGTTTTTTTTTTAATGTAATTTTTAATGTGGCCACCATTTATGTTCACTGCATTAACAATCCTACAGAATTTAGTTCTTGCTTTTTTGTGCTACCTGTAGATGCCCCCTGACCTGCTTATGTAATTAAATACTTCTTTGATAGACTACAAACTCATGGATGCAGCAGGCAAGTTTGAATGGCCCCAGAAATTAGAAGCACTGAGCTGCAAAGTGAAATATTTGAACCATCAGATTGAACAAGTCAGGTTCAGTTCAACATTTCGATTCCAGGCTTCCATGCAAGCTATGACGTTTCCACCAGCAGTGCTGAAACCCCTCCCAGCTCCAGAACTCATACTGTACGTAGCTGATAAAGTACACCAACAACTCAGCAGGGTGCAAGGGTTTCATGCTACAGTGCACAATCTACTTTTGTGAGTCAGGGTCCTAAAGCATACCAAGTTTGTGCACCTCATCAATCTGCTCATGGATAAAGGATTAACCTGGGCTAGGGTGGGCTAGTCCCAAGAAGGCGAACCCCTAACCTCTTACAAACACATTGTGAAACTGTATCCTGCATTTGAACATTATCCAAGGCCAAATAGTTTGAAGAGAGTGATTCTTTTCTTTAAAGCAATGGACTTTGACAGAATTTGTGCTGAGTTTCTGCCTACAGAAATGGCATGATATGGTGACCAGGTGTTTTTGGACAAACTCGTTGACATATCCATCTACCCAGATGCCCTTCTCGGGATCAGAAGCCTTGACAAAGTTAGTCTCCCATCACTCCAGCACCTGCAATCAAACCAATAACCCCATACAGCTGGGGGCAGGTTAAGGTGACAACATAAAGCAACAGAGGTGGCTTTGTGAGCTGCTATGTTTTTTGGTTTTATTTTTCTCTGTCAGCCCCAAGCAACAAGTGGCACAACACACTACAACACCTCTTGCAAAAGCACCATAGCCCACATCTAAGTGAGAATCCTGCATACCTTGCCCCAGCTATGTGAGTCACACCCACTTCATTTCTCTCCACAATTTGGTGATGCCAGTTCAGATCACACACTTAGGTAATATACATTATGTTATAGCACAGATTGACCCCAAGTGAAATGGAAAACTTCCCTTACTGCATTTGTTGTTGAAAAACTTCCAGTTGTCACTTCAACCCTTAAAGGTACAAGTCCTGGATAGAAGACCCATAGGAGGGCAGATCAGTCAGCCATCACACCACTGTCAACGCATTGCACCAAAAATGCAGCTCCTTCCTCATCATCACTACCAAGTTTCCTGTGGTGTCAGGCTTCTCATAAATGCTGACAAATCTCCTGGAAGGAACAACAAATCCCTGTCCTCAAGGCCCTTCTGTCAACATGGCACCCATGTACATATAAAATCCCAAATTCACATCCCCAAAGAACCAACAGTTTTACAAGAGTTTCAGCAAAAAGAGGGCCAGTGGGCCATAAAAGGCCAAAGATTTCACAAAACTCAGCCTGTGAACTGGATACACTCTAGGGTGCATCTGTTAGAGGAACAAGTGTAAAACAGCATTTTGATCTACCTCCCAGACCCTGCTACACAGATCTCACTTGTCAAGAAGGTACACTAAAGACCATATAACATCAACCCTATGTCAAGATATTTGTGGGAAATGTGACATTTCTGGACAACATATAAAAGGGGTACTCAGGACAGGACATGACGACAGCTCTGTCATGACGAACTGGCCTGGACCAATCATAGTTCAGCCATGGCTACCTGTATAGCATTATACTCTAATTCACAGTTTAGCACATGGCTTACAAACATGGATGCCTTGAACTGCAATGCACCTCTATTACAGACAATATAACACTCACATTCACCTGACTACACCCACCTCAATCACACAGACATTCACGGAATAAAATGACTTTTAATATGCACTGTGTTGCATGAATTATATATTTTGTGTTATTTAATCAGTCATTACCAACGCTCATGTTGTTAAATATTTACTTGATACAGTATAAAGATCCTGTTTCAGGTTTCCCTGTCTCACTCTTGACTGTTCTAGTTTATTCTGACTTCCTGACCCTTGTCTGAACTTTTTCTGTAACTGAACTTTTTATTTTAAAGGTACTTTTTTTTCTTCCTGTTTTAAAGCACACAAATGGGATGCTTATGACTTTCTGATGAGCTGCAGTGGACACATTTCGTTTTTCAGAAAATTTCTCATAGAGGACAGCAAGAGAGAGAAATGATGAGAAGGAAACGTAATAAGTACAAAAAAGTAGCCAGCTGTTGAAAGTAG